>CAWUFW010000593.1:247500-1572500 GCA_963921515.1 Calotriton arnoldi | reverse complement strand
CAGGGAGGGAGACAGAGGGAGGGAGACAGAGGGAGGGAGACAGAGGGAGGGAGACAGAGGGAGGGGGACAGAGGGAGGGAGGGAGGGGGACAGAGGGAGGGAGGGAGGGGGACAGAGGGAGGGAGGGAGGGGGACAGAGGG
The DNA here is from genome assembly GCA_963921515.1 of Calotriton arnoldi. Lineage (NCBI taxonomy): Eukaryota > Metazoa > Chordata > Amphibia > Caudata > Salamandridae > Calotriton > Calotriton arnoldi. The sequence goes on along the minus strand of CAWUFW010000593.1, from coordinate 1,572,359 downwards.
AGGGAGGGAGGGGGACAGAGGGAGGGAGGGAGACAGAGGGAGGGAGGGAGGGGGACAGAGGGAGGGAGGGAGGGAGACAGAGGGAGGGAGGGAGACAGAGGGAGGGAGGGAGACAGAGGGAGGGAGGGAGACAGAGGGAGGGAGGGAGACAGAGGGAGGGAGACAGAGGGAGGGAGACAGACAGAGGGAGACAGACAGAGAGGGAGACAGACAGAGAGGGAGACAGACAGAGAGGGAGACAGACAGAGAGGGAGACAGACAGAGAGGGAGACAGACAGAGAGGGAGACAGACAGAGAGGGAGACAGAGGGAGGGAGACAGACAGAGAGGGAGACAGACAGAGAGGGAGACAGACAGAGAGGGAGACAGACAGAGGGAGACAGACAGGGGGGGGACAGACAGAGAGGGAGACAGACGGGGGGGAGGGAGACAGAGGGAGGGAGGGAGACAGAGGGAGGGAGACAGAGACAGAGGGAGACAGAGGGAGGGAGACAGAGGGAGGGAGACAGAGGGAGGGAGACAGAGGGAGGGAGGGAGGGAGGGGGAGACAGAGGGAGAGAGACAGAGGGAGACAGAGGGAGACAGAGGGAGACCGAGAGAGCGAGGGAGGGAGACCGAGAGGGAGGGAGACCGAGAGGGAGGGAGACCGAGAGAGGGAGGGAGACCTAGAGAGGGAGGGAGACCGAGAGAGGGAGGGAGACAGAGAGAGACAGAGAGAGACAGAGAGAGACAGAGAGAGAGATGTGTGCATGCCGGGTCTGGTGGCTCAGTGGACGAAGGCGTCCGCTGCAGGGGCCTGTGTTCAACCTCATGGTCATAGTTTTTTTTTTGCTCTAGCCCCGCCACCCTCCCCCACTGACTCCGCCCCCACCGGTGCGGCCCTCGGCCACAAACCACACTGTAAATTTGGCCCCCCGAGAAAAAGTTTGTGAGTACCCATGCCTTAGGCGCACTGAAAGTGCGGCACAAAAAGTTGACCACTGTTAATTTGCCCCCTAAGGGCAACCCTCTCAAGGGATAACAAGCATTGGCATAGCCAATAGGTCTCGCTTTTGGGACTTTATATAAGTGTTTAGCCATGCAACAGTTGATGTTGTTGCACCAAGGATATTGTGCTGCATAACTAAATACTTATAAGGTCCCAAAAGCGAGACCTATTGGCTATGCCAATGCTTGTTTTTTTTACTTCCTTCATCAACATCATTGAAGTAGACAGAGACCGACGGTGGAAGTTTTCTGGTCATCAACGGTGCTGTTGTCAGTGACTGAACCGTCATCAACCCTATGGTTCTCAATGCATGTGAGAGGAAAGATTAAGATGAAAACAGTATATTCGGAGGCTCTGGAGATGCAGCTTTTGATTATGTGGCTTCCTTGGTAAAGAGGGGTCTAGCTGAAGCTTAGGTTTCTTGTGCCTGTAGGGTACCTTACGTGGTTCACTCCGCTGCTTGGATTCCTTCATAACGTATAGTTTCTTACCTGTCGGTGTAGTTTTGCAGCTTGAAGACTTTCTGGATTCACTATGCTGTGCATTATTCCGCCATCTTGTGGTTGGGTCCGGAATTGTAGTATTTTTTCTCTTTCCTTCTTTCTTTTTTTTTTTTCGTGGCCCAGGTGGGCGGCGACGTACCATCATTTGGTGTCCTTCGTGACGACGTCGACGCGCTTCCTGCGGAAGCTCCCACCCTTGGTTTCCATCTTCGGATTCTTTTTTTTTCTCCTTTTTTGTTTTGTTGTCCGCTTTGTTTGATCCCTTTAGCTATGTATACAATTTTAGCCTCCTTTGTCCTTATGCCTCATCTTTCTGGCGGAGGAGGGTGGGATCGCTAGTGAATCCAGAAAGTCTTCAAGCTGCAAAACTACACCGACAGGTAAGAAACTATACGTGTTGCAGCGTGAATCTTTCTGGATTCACTATGCTGTGCATAGACTTAGTAGCGGTTTTTCCCTTATTGCGGTGGCTGGGTGGAAGATGAGCATTGGTTACTGAAAATGTGTTGTAAGACCTTCTGTCCTACTTGCGCTTCTTTGTTCATTTGAATATCCACACAGTAGTGCTTAGTGAACGTGTGCACTGAAGACCATGTTGCAGCTTGGCAAATGTCTTGGATAGGTGTGTACACCAGAAACGCAATTGTTGCTCCCTTCTTCCTTGTTGAGTGAGCTTGAGCTGCTCCTTGTAACTGTTGTCCTGCCTGTTTGTGGCAGAGTTGAATTGTCTGCGCAATCCATCGTGCAATGTTTTTCTTGGTGACTGGTCGTCCCAGAAAACTGCTGGCAAAGGAGACAAAGAACTGTTTTGTTTTCCTGCACTCCTTTGTCCTTTCCATATAGTGCATTACAGCCCTTCTGGCGTCTAGTGTGTGCAGCGCCCTTTCGGTTTGTGTTGAAGGGTTTTGGAAAAAACTTGGTATTTGGATTGTTTGGTTAATGTGGAACCGAGACACCACCTTTGGCATGAAGTGTGGGCCTGTCCTCATTACAATCCTGTCCCTGTGTATTTGCAGGTAGGGCTCTTGGAGTGTGAGCGCTTGCAACTCACTTACTCATCGTAGTGACGTGATAGCCACTAAGAAGGCTGTCTTTAGTGTGAGCATGTGCAGTGTAGTCTTGTGAATAGGTTCGAAGGGTGCTTTCATCAACTGAGTTAGCACTATGTTGAGGTTCCGTGCTGGCATACTCTTTGGGGGTGCAATTCTTTTCGCCCCTTCCAGAAATCTTTTAACAACTTGAGAGGTGAAGAAACTTCTCCCTGTCTCTCCTCTTGTGTAGGCCAGTACCGCAGCCAAGTGCACCCTCAGGGATGTGTAGCTTAATCCGCTTTGCAGCAGGTGTGTTAAGTATTTTAGTACCGTTGATTCCTTAGTGATCTTTCGTTGTAGGTTCTCCTTGATGCACCATTCAGAGAACCTCTTCCACTTTGCTACGTAGCACTTCCTTGTGGAAGGTCTCCTTGCCTACCTGAGTATCGCCATGGTACTTGGTGGTAATTTGAGGTGTGCAAATTCTAAGTCTTCAGGAGCCATGCTGCGAGGCGAAGGCTCTCCGGTTCTGGGTGTAGCGCCTTTCCGTTCTGCATTGCTAACAGGTCCTTTCTTCTTGGGAACCTGTGTGCTGGTTCTTGTGCCATTTTCCCTATCTGTGAGAACCAGGACTGCCTGGCCCACTGGGGTGCTATCAGTATTAGCGTCATGTTGCTGATTCTGCATTTGCGGAGTACCCTGTGTATCAGTGGTATCGGGGGGGGAAAGCGTATGCAAATGTCTTTGACCAATCTATCCATAGCGCATTCCCTTGTGACCAATCGTCTGGTTGTCTGAATGCGTAGTGTTCGCATTCTGGTGTGTTGCAAATAGGTCTATTTGCGGTGTACCCCATTTCTGGAATAGCTTCTCTGTTTCCTGTTGATTGAGCTCCCACTCGTGGGATGCCGACGTCTGCCTGCTGAGTCGGTCTGCTTCCACATTGTCCTTCCCCGGGAGATGTATTGCCAGTAGGTCTATTTTTAGCGGGATTGCCCATTTCCATATTTCCTGTGCTAGCCCTGATAGTGCCACGGATTGTGTTCCTCCTTGTTTGTTGATGTAGAACATGGTGGTTGTGTTGTCTGTTTGGATCAACACCCTGTTTCCGTACAGCTGTTTCTGAAAGGCTTTTAAGGCTTTCAGCTGTTTCTGAAAGGCTTTTAAGGCTAGGAACACAGTCTTCAGCTCCAGGTAGTTGATGTGTCTGATTGCATCTTGCTGCGACCAAAGACCCCTCACCCTGAGCTTGTTCATGTGTGCGCCCCACCCCAGCTGGGAGGCGTCTGTTGTGATGGTCACTGTTGGAGTTGGTTGTGTGAATGGTTTCCCCTGTGATATGTTTTCCTTGTTCCACCACGCCACTTCCTGATGCACTGCGTGTGTGACAACCACAAGATCTTCCCAACTCCATGTTGCCTGTGACCATTGCTGCTGAATCCATTCCTGGAATGGTCTCATGTGTAGCCGGATATTTGTGACTAGGTGGATGCATGACGCCTTCATTCCCATTAGCTTGCTCACCGTCCTCACTGTCAGAACTTGCCCCTTGTGGTAAGGACGTGTTTCCTTCAGTATCGCCAATGTTCTCCTGCTGGGGAACAGCTTGGCCTGTATGGTGTTGATCTCGGCTCCCAAGAATATCTTGATCTGCTCTGGTTCGGTTGACGATTTCTCCCAATGAATTGAGAAACCCAGTTGACTTAGTGTTTGCACGACCTGCTGGATGTGTTGTTTGCAGTGGTTGTAAGAGCTTGCCTTTACGAGCCAGTCGTCGAGGTAGGGATATACGTGTATTCCTTGCCTTCGTAGGTGCGCTGCTACTGCTGCTAGGCACTTTGTAAACACCCTTGGTGCGGACTTGAGTCTGAATGCTAGTACTGTGAACTGGTAGTGAGTCTGGTTGATTACAAACCTTAGTAGCGGTTTGTGTCTGTGGTTGATTGGGATGTGCAAGTACGCGTCCTTCAGATCTATTGTTGCCATGTAATCCCCTTGTTGTATTTGTGGTATTACTTCCTGTAGGGAAGTCATTTTGAATCTTTGAGTTCTTATGAATTTGTTTAAGAATCTCAGATCTAGGATAGGTCGTAGTGTTTCGTCGACCTTTGGCACGAGGAAGTAAGTTGAGTAAACCCCTTTGTTCCTTTGGTTGCGCGGTACTGTCTCTATTGCCTCTTTGCTGAGCAGTTCCTTCGCCTCCAGCTGCAAGAGCGAGAGTTCTTTTGCTGAGTGGGCCTTGTTTCTTGGTCTTTTTGTTGGAGGTTGTCTTTCCAGTTCTATGCAATATCCGTATTGTATGATATTTAGTATCCACTTGTCTGTAGTGACCTTCCTCCACTGCTTGAGGAAGTTCTTTATCCTGCCTCCTACCGGTGTTGTGTGTTCTAGGGACTGTTTCCTGTGGAACGTCAGGTTGTTTCTGTGTTTGTTGTTGCCCCCACCCTGAGGTGTTGCTAGGGTGGTTGTGGGCTTGAAGTTGAAGTCACTTGGAGGTGGGCTGTTGGCCTCCCCTACGAGATTGTCCTCGTCCGTTTCCGTGCCCTTGAAAGGACTGGCCCCGGGGCTGGTACTGCCAGTTTTGCAGCTGCTGACCTTGCTGCTGCTGGCCTTGGTTGTTCCTTTGGTAGCCTTGCTGGAACGTTTGGTGCGATGTGGCAGGCACGCTGCCTCCTCTACCGCCCGGCCTTCTGGTGGGTGTCCCTCTTCTCATCCCTCTGAACTGCAGCGCTCCCATGGACCTTGCTGTCTCGTTGTCCTTTGTGAGCTGCGTCAGCTTTTTGTCAACCGGCGTGCCAAACAGTTGTTCGCCGTTGAAGGGCGTATTCAGGATGTTACTCTGCACCTCTGGCTTGAATCCTGAAACCCTGAGCCATGCGTGTCTCCTCTCGGTCACTCCCATCATTAGTCTGCTGGATGTTTCTGCAGCATCCAAGGCTGACTTCAAGCATGTGTTTGCCATGCTTTTGCCTTCTTCCACCAGGTGAGCTGCCCTTTGTTGGTACTCCTCTGGTAGGTGCTTGAGGAGTTGCCCCACTTCGTCCCAGTGATGGTATGCGTGCCTGTTGATCAGGGCGTTTGAGTTTGCGATACGCCACTGTACTGCCGCATTTCTCTCCACCTTTCTCCCAGTCAGATCCATCCTCTTACTCTCCTTGTCTGGAGGTGGTCCGGTATTAGTGGGCACATTGGCCCTTTTCCTGGCTGTTGCCGTAATTATGGAGTCAGCTGGCACTGACCCTTGAATGTATGCTGGGTCTTGTGAAGAGTGTTTGTACTTTTTCTCTGTTCTTGGAGTGACAGCCCTGCATACTGCTGGTTCCCTGAAGGCATCTCTCCCTTGGTCCAGCACACTAGGGAGCATGGGCAGGAATAGGCTCCTGGTTTGTTGAGGCAGCAGAGTTTCCAGGAGGAAACATGCCTTGGGCTTCTCCTCTTCCATTTTCACCCCATAGGTTTGTGCAGCCTTCAGGACTACCGTGTTGTAGACCCCGATGTCGTCTGGCGGCGAGGGCCTCGAAGGGTAAGTGTCTACCCCTTCTTCCGGCGATTCTGCGTCGAGGTCTTGCCATTCCAGGTCTTGTGCCTCCGAGGACGTCGAGTCCCGGTAGGATTGCAGGTCTTCGTCGCCTTCTCCCTCGAAGTAATAGTCTTCGTCCCCCTGTTCCTCGACCGGTTCGGGCGTTTTCGGCGGTTTGGCGTCTTCGTAGTCCATTTCGACTTCGAGCGCGGGTCTCGACGGAATGGAGTATTCGCTCATCTTGCGGTCGAAATCCTTCTTCCACTGTAGGATGCTCGCCATTTCGGCCTCGAGCCTCCTCTTCTTCGTCTCCATCTCTTGTGCCTGTTCGGCGTCGAGGGCTGGAGCGGCTCTCTTCGGGGCCGTCGACGTGGACGAGGTTTGTCCTTCCCTTCTCAGCGCCGAGGTGTGCTTTTCGGGGGCAACCTTCGACGCCTTTGGTTTTTCGAGGGCTTTTGTCGATTGGGAGTCCTTTTTGAAGGATCCGCTCGGCTGACTGTCCTTGGTCGCTGTTGCCTTCGACGAATGTTTCAGCGGCAATGCTCCCTTCGAGCACTTAGCTTCACTTCTACGAGTGTCGCTCGAGTGTTTAGGGGTCGACTCCCCCCTTACCTCCTTCGACGTTTTCTTTTGGACCTAGACGACTGCGCAGTCCTCCGGCAATGTTGTCCTCCTCTCCACTGGAGAGGCCCAGGTCTCGGAGCGATGGGGGTGGTCCTTGCCCCTGCATGCTGTGGTTCGCCCTTCTCTGCCTCTCCCTCACTCTGAGGGTCTTGGGTGTAAACGCCGAGCACGCTTTGCAGTCCTTGCTGCTGTGGTCGAGCGGCAAGCAGAGGTTGCAGACTGGATGCTGGTCCTTCTGGGCGTACTTGTGGTGGCAGTTGGTGCAAAACTTGAACGGCGTCTTGTCCATACCCGCGCTCAGGGAGCCCCCTGTGAGCGCATTCTCTGTAGGACGTCGAGATCTCGGTCGTAAACCTTCTCCCTCGTCGTCCCAGCTACTTGACCCGTAGTCCGGTGTAGTTGAAACTGATTTTTGTCGGTTTTCTTCTATTTGCCTTGATTCCTCTTCCAAACTTCTGGAACTCTTCAGCGACGATCCAGACCCAACGGCAGAAAAAAGAATCTGAAGATGGCGACCAAGGGTGGGAGCTTCCGCAGGAAGCGCGTCGACGTCACGAAGGACAGCAAATGGTGGTACGTCGCCGCCACCTGGGCCACGAAAAAGAAAACAAGCATTGGCATAGCCAATAGGTCTCGCTTTTGGGACCTTATAAGTATTTAGTAATGCAGCACTACCAGCTCCAAGGTTGCTTATAAATAACCAGCAAAGGGATGAGGCATAGTAAGGGAAGGTGTTGTACTCGAATCCTTTCCTGCACTGTTGAATGTTTTTAGTACGGACTAATCTGGTCAAAAACACTGCACACAGGCTCTTGGTGACACAACCACAGGACCTAAACCTTATCAGGTTAAGGAGCATGTTTTAAAAAAAAATTTTTTTGAAGTGCCATAGTCTCATAACAAAAAATCTTGGACATTTAGCTCCTATAAGTGTTTAGCCATGCAACAGTTGATGTTGTTGCACCAAGGATATTGTGCTGCAAAACTAAATACTTATAAGGTCCCAAAAGCGAGACCTATTGGCTATGCCAATGCTTGTTTACACAGTTAAAATGCTGCTTGTAAATGAAGACCGCCTAGACATGTGACAAATAAGCAAGGTCGCACTTCCAGGCAATCTTCATTTACAAGTCTTTGGAAGGGCATTTACGCCCCCGTCGGGATATATAACCAGGGACGCCTAGGGGAAGCACCCCACACCTTAAAGACCTACGCTATAACCAATGCAGACCTACTGTAATGAGCATAAGGTTTCCAACTAGGCATAGTGTGTAACAGAACCACTCTTTCAGTGGAGGCACACAACTTCTGCCCAATCCTATGCTGTATTTAAGAGAATCAACATGCGGGATTACCCATAGCCCCTCTAGTAGCGCTTCCTAAATCTTTTTTCTGTTAACCACAAAGTCATCAACACCTGCTGATCTAAAAAGCACAGTATTGCCCACTGTGCCAGTCAGATTGTGCTTATTTTTAACAGGAAGGTAAGGGTGCTTAATAGCAGGCAGGTGTACTTGGAATGGGTGTAAAACTCCTCTTCACTTTTAATTCACTATAGGAAAATAAGCTTTTTATTTGTGCAAAGAAAGCGTGTCTGTTGCCTTTACATTACTGGAACAATAAAACATGGCTTAGAATTTACTGCCTCTACTTCAGAACAGCAGTGTCCATGTGTATTGTATTTTCCTTTTCTATAAACGGTTCCATTTATAAGCATAGGCAGCCCAAAAATTATTTCAACGTTCTCGACCTCTTAAGGTGGTTACAATCTGACCACTCTATACACTCCAAATTCATAGGGCAATGATAGCCAAAAACAAGTTTAAAATCATATGTAATAAACATCTCTTTCCTAACCCTGAGCAGAGCTGTTTTCACTTTAAATTTCTTCTGTCAAACGCTTCTGGGAATATCAATCCCCCAAACAATGGAAGCTCTTTTCTGGATTTACATAAAGAGGCCAATTGACTTTTCTGCACACAATTTCCTAGCAATAAAGAAAGTGGCGGCGAACAGCAAAGCCTCAACATTTATATTATTCAGTTAGCAAATTCATTCTGCATCACAAATGCCCAAAATATCCGTTTTATAAAGCACAGCCATGCAGGCCACGTTGATTTCCCAACTTAGAATGTTTGTGTTTTTTGGACATGACTTAGTTTGAAAGGTCGGGAGCCCTTGCTCAATGACTGACATTAAGGCTTATTGACTGTTGTACAAATTTGGAAGAAGGTTGGATTGTGAGTACTCTTTGGAAAACATCAGCATTTCTCAGGAGGATCACACTAGGACTTAAAAGGCAATACATAAAAAAACAGCACATCATTCAAACAAAAGATACAAAAAGTACAGACAAACTCAGCACACAACAAAACATTTAGAAATGTACCCATCGGACATTAAATTGCAAATTCATTATGCAAAACAACTTTCACCAACACTATGATAGGGACGACAACTAGACCTTGTTGTTGTCAAAGACTTGTTCTACAGTTAGGATTAAATACAAAAAATAGACAGTCTCGGAGACCGAATACTCCGCCCTTAGAAACTCTGAACTGGTAAAAGAATTATACAAGTCAACTGAGCTATGTATTAAACATTCAGTGTAAGCCTAGTTCACAATCTACGCAGATAAAGTATTTTAAAACGCGTTACCTTGACATGACTCATGCAAACCGTTTGCATTTCAAAATAGGGATATGCTTCCACACAGGAATAAATCTTATTCAATAATGAGAGCAAAAAATATTTTTTGCGCACAGTTACAGAACGCTAATTTCTTCTATACTGTCGCTGTCCATGGTCAATGTCTTTTTGGGGGCGGGGTGGCAAGAATCCTTTTGATTAGGTCTGTGGTTCGTGCATCGACCTGCTCATATAGAATCTTTGACAGGCGTCATAATGGACCAATGTCCGGGGATAAAGATTCATTCTGTTTGCAATTATCTCAAGCCAACCACTTGACTTAATTTGTCGTGGTAAAGACTATTCTTAAAGAACCTTTAACATGTAGGGTCATAATGCCTTACAGGGGAGACAACATTTTTCAAATCTTGCCACCAATACAGCACACCAAAAGAAATAACGCAAAAATAATAAAGCGTCCGCTAGCATCAGGATCAATAACATACATCGCCTAAATTAGCTACACCCATAATAAAAATAAATAAAAAATGTAAATCAAGATATATAACTTAGCAGCATTAACACGCGGGCTCAAGCGAGGATTAAAACATGCAATGTAAATCACCCACTAACTCGGGTTTCCCAATACCAAAATGTAACACGCTAATTTGGAAAAGATAGTATTAAAACAGGAATCAACTAATTAACCTGCCCTTAAAGTCTGTAATACCCTGTCCTTCGTTCGTACCATTTGAAACACGTGGACTTTCAGAAGAAAACACAATATCTCACTGGGGCAATCAAGGCTGGTATGAAAAACGTGAAGTCGCGTAACGATGTGAAGCGATTAAACCAGAATTGGAGTCGAAGAAACAATTGCTACAGAATTTTCTGTTTTGGTAATATGCAAGTTGTGCAATGAAGTTACTAACGTGATAGGCTACTGTAATAGGACACAGCAGACTACCATCGAGTTCAAACTCTTCATGTTGAATCGCTTAAAGATATATAGCCACTGAGCAGTTAGTGAGACGTCACGAGCGTCAGGTGACAAACAGCATGGAGTATCTAACAAATGAAAACAAACCATTTGCTTTTGGTTTGGAGATGAATCTATTATGGTATGCGATTTTTATTCGTTTTATATGCACTTAAAACGTATGACTGGATGTGACTAACAGCAACTGAACTACTACAACACACTGGCTGGAACTTTTAAAATTCTATGAAATATTAATCGGATAATCACAGCACAATCCCCTCACGATCGAACACCTTCTAGAAAGAAGTGTGTCTGGCCTGTTGTAATGACCAACAAACTACGGAAAAGTAAGTGAATAAGTCACAGCTTCACGTCAAAACAAGAGACATAAGGCATACAAAAGCAGCTTAACTCCGAAAAAGAACTACGTCGTTTGTGTTCGGGCACCACAGCTTAAATTTACGCATCTCACTAACCCACTGGCGACAAGTTGTCAACGGGACATCATCTAAAACCACACAGAACGCACATATGAGCCATGCAACCAAGTTAGTAAAGAGTATTTACTTAACAGGCCCAGTGTCCCCCTCGAAAAACAAACCCATTAAACAGTTGTGATCACGACAGTTCCAGCAAATACAAGGGCAGGACAGGTACGATGGTAACGTACAGAGAGAATAAAAGGTCAGCGGTCACTGGCTCTGTGATGGCAAAGGACGAGCAAACACAATTAAAAGACCCCTTTCCCAAAGGGCAACACCTCAGCCGTCAAGCCTGGTTGTGGGGCTGCGCATGAGTGTCGCCAACCTCTGTAGAAGGCAACACCACACAGAAGGCCTGAAGCCCAACCGGTGAAGGCCTGGAACCACACCCTCTCCATTCCCATGACAGGTTCCCAGGCGCGCGCACAAAAGCTGCGCAAGGGGCCAATCCGCGCTCTGGACAGCGACGCCACTGAAAGAGCGCTGAGGCCACTGCCCGTCCCTTCCCACCTCCCGGGTCACAGACACAAAAGACCAAGACACTATGTGCTTCACCTGACAGAAGCGCTGGCAGTACTCGCTGGCCGCTTTCTCTGCAGGCTCCTCGCTCCGCCACAACGCCTCTTCTAGCGCTCTCAGCCGCTCACCGAGCCCCGGCGGCTCCCCGGGGCGGCCGCCGCCACTCTCCTGCTCGGCCTCCTCGTCCGCCATCTTCACACCGCGCTCCGTTGCGTACGCACTCTCCGGCGGGTCACGTGCGAGGACAATGCCACGTCGGGGTGGGGGGCGACTGGGGCACCGGGGAAGGAGTGAGGCGAGACGGATCACGTGACGTACAGCGGCGGAGAGCACAACTTGGCGCGCGGGGGAGAAGGCGGTTTAGAATGGCCTGAGACTGGCACAAGGCCCGCCCCCGACAGAAAAGACTGCCGAGTCACGTGACTAAGAGACGTCTGGGTACATTTCAGCTGCTTCTGTTCGTGAAGGGTCACTTGCTGGTCTCGCTGCCAGAAAAGGTTGGTGGGCTACCCCATTGTCCAAAGGTGACACTTCATGGCAGCATATGAAGACATTTGCCAAAGCCTTCCTTCATCTTTAACTGTCCCAGGAATGACGTACTGTGTGTTTTCTCACTCCCGCAAGTTCACTGGCTAACTATGTAGGAGTTCAAGCATAGGAGGAAACGAGCGAGCGCGGCAGCCTGCTCAGCTGACCAGACGCTCATGCGTCATGGCCTTTTCCACGCACGGCAGGCATGTGTTTCCAATTATCGTGCCCGCGTCTGGGCACGATAATGGGAAACAGATGTCGGCCCTGCGCGCGTAACCGCCCGAAAAAGGCCATGACGCACGAGCGTCTGGTCAGCTTTTGAAACTCCCTAACTATAAGTCTCGCAGAGCAGCGCTTGCGCGCTACTCGAGGCTCGACCTAAAAACTAAAAAAGGAGAAAAAATACTACAATTCCGGACCCAACCACAAGATGGCGGAATAATGCACAGCATAGTGAATCCAGAAAGATTCACGCTGCAAAACCTGCTTTGAGGTAGACGGACCTTCTGCTCTTGTGGAACTGTTTCAGAGACAATTCTTTCTGTATTGTGAGACATCTTATAGTCCTTTTTGATGTCTTTGAAGACAAGCTTGAGTCTACATATGAGGCACCTTCCTCTCTTGATTTTTGAAGCCATACCAAGAGTCTTGCCTCCCTATCATTTAAGGGGTTAGCAGAAACCTTTCGGAATGTCTTGCAGCCTTTAGGCTTGTGTGATGGGTGGAGCCAATAAATACAATGCTTATGAGGATCATCTATATATATATATTTTTTTAAGTTCAAGATTTGTTATTGAGACATTTTCCAGAAAACAAACTAAAATGAAACAGAGGCAACATCGAAACGAAGACATCGCCAGTTACATGGGCAAGAAGCAAGAAAGCAACATGCATACAATAGACATGATATGTGGGTTCCATGTGGGTGTAAGATAAGCAAAAGCCCGAGTTCAGCCTCATAACACAAAATAGGGGGAAAAAGATAGAGATAAAAATATAGGGGTAGAGAAACCCTCTTGTCGAACTCCAACCTGGCGTTATTGAATCAGCCAACTAGTAAAGGAGGTGTGTCGAAACGGGTACCATCTTCATAGGACCTTATAGTATCACCCATACAGTACCTACAATACGCCATGTTTACCTGCTCACATAAAAATTGGAATGTCTAATTGGTACCAGTAGGTGAACAAGTGCTACTGGGGAGGGTTGACCTGCTGTCTCATGGGGGTTTAGTTCTGGCGAAGTAGTTGTCGAGGGATTCCCAGATGCTATTAATCTGTGGTTTCCATGGAGAGTTCTGGAGGGAAATATTGTCAGCTCCTCTTAGAAAAGTAATCCAGTTAAGCCATGCACGAAAGGAAGTAGCAGACGTGTTCTTCCAGTTGGTCAATATTGATTTACAGGCTGAGGTCAGCAGTATGTCTACAAGAAGTCTATCGTTCTTCGAATGGATCTGGGGGTCTAAGAAGCCCTGAATTAAGGTGAGAAAAACCTTTTTCAAGACGTATCCCGCACAGAGCGTGAATAAAGTCGAACACTTTATTCCAGAAAGAGACAACAGTCGTGCAGCTGAAAAGTAAATGACAAAGGTCCCCGGTAGCTGCATGACAATTCCAACAAGTTGGATCCTCTCTTAAAGCCATTTTATGGAGTCGAGCCGGTGTCCAGAATGTCCTATGAAGGAGCCGGTATTTTGTTTGGGCGAGGGAGGGAGAAATCTTGTGGGATACAACAGACTTCCAGATAAACTGCCACCTGTCTGGAGGGATGGGCCCATTGTTATCCCAGTTTTTTAACACTTGCCCCGTGATAGATGTGTGCTTTGGTTTTAGGATGTGGTAAAGTTTGGAGGCCTGGTGACCTGACTTACTGAGGGAGAGAATCATCTTCATGATGGAGGGATCTTTGTTCGGGCAGCTGATCTTAGCCAGACTGACTTTAAGCTTAAGAAAGTCATAAAAATCTATGTCTAGAAGATTGTATTTTTGTTGGAGTACTCTGAAGGAGATCGGTGATACTGGAGTGCCCAGTTGCTTTAGAAAGTGGATGCCTTTTGACGCCCATGATTCCCAGAAAATAGTTTCCCCCTGGATTTTGATCTTTGAGTTGTGCCAGATTGATATCATGTTTGAAAGGTTAAGTGGAGTGTCAAATTTTTTATCGATTCTTCTCAGGGCTCTTTTAGTATTGTTAAAAATGATTTTACCACACGATGTGGGAATTCTATTACCAGTTAAAAATGTGACAGGATGAAGTACCCCTAAGATTTCTTTTTCAATTATTAGCCAAGAGGGAGTGTAGTCAGGAGGGTACAAAAACCACAAGGAGCCTTGTCTTGCCAGGAAGGCGTATTGATATTTTTTTAAGTCAGCCAGGTTCACTCCACCAAGGTGAACAGGTAAACGCTGTTTTTTTAGAGAGATCCTAGCACGTTTATTCTGCCAAATGAATTTTGATAATAGCCTGTCCAACTTTTGATGAAAATATTCTGATAGAGCGACGGGTAATCGGTGTGACCATCATTTTGATTGTCTCAATTCGGCCCCACCATGTGAGAAATTTAGGGTTCTAGCCCTCCAATAGGCTTTCAATCTTTTTCAATGATATTTTTTCATTATGTCGGAGCGATTCTAATAAGTCTGCGTTGAATTCTAAGCACAGATATTTAATGAAGTGGGGTTGCCGGGATAAACCTGTAGAATTAAAGAGATCCCTCGAGCAAAGATTGTTTAAACCCATGATTTCAGACTTGTCTTTATTGAGTTTATAGCTGGACACCCTAGCATAGCTTTCGATTGTCTCTAATAGAGAGGGAATTGAGCGTGTCGCGTCTTCCGTCATAATTAAAATGTCATCGGCGTATGCCGCCGCCACCTTTATTGTTTTTTTGGTTGAAGGGGACACCAGAAATGGAGGGGTTTGAGCGGATCCTCTGGAGGAGTGGTTCCAGTGTCAGGATGAAGCGGGATTGAGATAAGGGGCAGCCCTGTCGGGTGCCTCTCTCCAGTTTGAAAGAAGAGGATAGGAGACCGTCAGAACGGACTCTAGCGGAGGGGGAGCTGTACAGGGCCATGATCATCCTTGTGAAGGTCTCAACCAGGTTGTATTTCAACAGAGTCTCTCGAAGGAAGGACCAAGAGACCCTGTCAAATGCTTTCTCAGCATCGAGGGTGACAGCTATGGTATCGGAGATGGAAAGTTTGGCTTTCTCAATAATGTGACAGAGGAGACACGTATTGTCGCTGGATAGTCTATTTTTCATGAATCCTACCTGGGAATGATTAATTAAGGATGGCAACAGCGGTTCTAGTCTTTTACAGAGGAGTTTGGCATAGATTTTTGCATCTAGATTAATTAAAGAAATCGGCCTATAATTTTTTACCAGTAGGGGATCTTTACCCTCTTTTGGGATAACCACTATAGTGGCTTCGCTGGTCGAGCCAGTTATGGAACCTGAGACTGAGAAGTGTTGGAATAAGTCCAGTAGAGCAGGGTTAAGTACAGAGGCAAATGATTTATAGAATTTCGCTGTCAGGCCATCAGGGCCCGGAGCCTTATTAAGTTTGAGGGAGTTGACTGCTTCGGACACTTCCTCCAGTGTTATTGGATTGCTAAGCAGCATTTTTTCCTGGTCAGTGATGAACGGGAGTGTAGACTCCTCGAGATACTTCTGGCATTCTTCTACTGTGGGGGCAGTCTCTTCACTGTAAAGAGATACATAGAAGTCCCTCAGAATCTCTATGATTTTATCAGGGTTTGAGTGAGGAACATTAAAATGGTCTTTGAGAGAGTTAATGTCCCTACGGTTTTGTTTATGTTTTAAGTATGAGGCCAGGATTTTCCCTGCCTTATTGGCTTCACAGAGTTTTAGGGACTTGTATTTATTAATCCAAATCCCCGCCCTTTCACTCAGAATTCTACTGTATTCATATTTTTTGTTGGAGAGAGTGGAGAGGGTTTGGGGATCCGGGTGGGAGATGTATACTGTTTCCAAAGCTTTAATGTCTTTCTCCAAGGAGTCGAGATTCCTGCAGTGGGATTTGTTTAATTTAGATTGAATTTCTATTAAGGTACCCCTAACAGTGGCCTTGAGACCATCCCAGTGGGTAGTCGGGGAAGTATCAGAGATCATGTTTTCTTTCAGATAGTTTTTAATTGTAGACTCAACTGAGGCCCTAGATGCAGCATCTTTGATTGACTCCTCATTGAATCTCCAGATCTTTTTAGTGGGTCTTGTATTGGTGCCCGTGAGCGACAGGGTAACCGCTGAGTGGTCCGAAATCAGTCTTGGTAAGATGTATGTCTGGTCAATTAGATGTGTATGGGAATTAGTAATCAGAAGATAGTCAATCCTAGAGTAAGAGTTATGGGGATTGGAGTAAAAAGTATAGTCCCTAGTATTTGGGTGCTGTAGTCTCCAAGGGTCAAGAAGATTGAATCTGGGGCAGAGATTGAGAAGCGATTTATGTGACCGAGTGGAGCGTTGTTCTGGATTGACGGTCTATGGTTAGGTCAATGGGGAGATTAAGATACCCACCTAGGATAATAAGATCATCAGCGGGGATCTGATTCAACGGAGTGACTAAGGAGTCCCAAAAATCTGAGTCTTCCCTATTTGGGCCATATACATTGAGAATGTGAAGGCAGTTGTTATTTTTGGATAGTTTTGTAAGGATTTATCTACCGTTGTCATCTGTGGCATGAGAGTCAACCGTGAGGCCGGAGTATTTAGAGATTATCGTGAGTACTCCATTTTTTTTATTGTTGGCCAGGGAGCAGAGGATGTTCGAGAGCCAGCTGCTCCCGAAGGAGGCCACCTCTCTATGGGAAACTTGTTTCTTGAAGAAGAAGCACGTCTGCTTTGAGTTTGTAGAGGTAGTTCTTGATTTTTTTCTGTTTAACCGGATGGTTGAGACCCCTGACATTTAGTGACACAATTTTCAGATTCATGTCGACTGGGTGTTTATTCATATTGAAGGTGACAACCTATGCAGAGGTGGTGCATGAATGTGTCGAAAAGCGAGTGATCATAAACTGTTCGGGGGTCACTAAGATCGGCGTGGTAAGAGTCATATACCAACACGTGGCTCTGTGTTCGCAAGAAAGCGCAGTGTCGCATGACACAACGGGACAGCAGGTCAACCCAGGAGGTCTGAAAAACCAAGGTACAGTCTGGATGGTCGGTCAGGTGTGAGTCAAAGGAGAGCACAAGAGGAACAGAAGAAAAAATAACTAAGAGAAGAGGAGAGAATAAAACAAGGAAATCAATAACAACAGAAATGAACTCAAATCTTAAGAAGCCCAATCCCAATCCCCACCCTCCCATCCCACTCCCCCCCCCCACCAAACGTTGACTGTGAGGGGGACGACAGCGGAGTGAAGCTGCTCCGCTGTGTACAGCAGTGCTTACAAATAGTGTGGTAATGGGTAGGTCCTAGTTGGGGTTTAATATAGAGGACCAGACCCTAATTATCGAAGATCTTACTAGTTCTTCAGTGCTTGGTTGAGTCAGAATCAATCCTAAGCCCTTGAAAAGAAGTGGCCTAAGGACCCATTAGGACAATTTTAAATTATCGGGACAATTTTAATTCTTCGGGAGATTAGTGCCTGGAGTGACTAAAGAAGACTTATAAAGCAACTCAGAGAGGTTAGATGTTGACGTACAGGGAGGTATGTAACAGGAAAGGTGACAAGCATATAGAGAAGCTGGTTAGCAGTGACATAATCAGGTTTTGGTAGCATCGTACGTAATGAACATAGTGTTGTGCGATTAAACAGTAGAAAACTACGGAACAGTGCTGACGATTGTAACTAGAGGGACCAAGACCCAGGCCCAGAGACCCAGAGGCCCACTGAATGAAACAACAAGATAACAAACCAGATCAATAGAAGGTATCATCCCAACCTATCTAGGAAGCGGAAGTATAAGCCAGAGTTTTCAACAATTTTCAACAGTGTTCCTTGAGCGAGTTGGAAAGGTCAGCGAAGGCCTTTTGAGTCGAGACTTGAGGCGGAAGATGGAGCAGGGTGAGTGTCCATTGTGGATCCTTCCCTTTTGTTTAAGGAATCTTGCAGGGCTCTGTGGTCGGAGAAGACATGATGTCTACCGTCAACTTGAATTCTGAATTTGGCAGGCGCAATGAACGAGAATTGTATGTTTGAGTTTTTCAGTCTCGAACGAAGTGCCAGGAAGCCCTTTCTAGTCTCAATCGTTGGTTTGGAGTAGTCTTGAGATATGAAAATCTTTTGGCCATTCCACATGATGTGATTATTCTTACGGACATAACTGAGAATAAGCTCTGTGTGTTGGAATCTCAGCGGGCGACAGACAATCTGGCGGTTCTGTTTTTTATGTGGAGACTTGAACGAGGGGACACGATGAGCTCTTTCCAATTCAAATTCTTTTTTGAACACGAGGCCTGTCATTTGTGGAATCCACTTCTCCAGGAAGGTGATGCAAGAATCCGCCGAGTCCTCTGAACCTTCCGGAAGGCCACAAATACGTAGATTCCCTCTGCAATTCCTGTCCTCCAACTCTGATACCTCTCTCTGAAGAGTTTTGGAAGCATCCATAAGTTTTATTATATCTCTGGAGGAGGTGGTGGCATTGTCTTCCAAGGTGCTGATACGTGATTCTGCCTCTGTCTCTCTGTTCTTGATGGCATTTATATCTGTTCTGATAGCGGAGAGCTCCTGTTGCATCACATCTGTATTTTCTTTGGTTGATTTCGCGAGGTCATGGACTTCCGCCAGTTTTTTTAGGATCATGTCCATGGTGTTGTTAATTTCGGCTTTTCGCTTTATGGGTGAATCAGGTAGAGGGGGTTCAGCTTTGGTTCGCTTGTTGCTCGCTTTGAGCTCTTTGTCTGCCATAGTTTTAGTAGTTAGTGGATTACAGTGGCGAAGCGAAACAAAAGCCAGTTTACGTCTCCTTTAGTCTGGTTCCAGTTGTCTTATGGCGTGCTCGTAGTGTATGGCTGGGCTGAGAAAGATCAGTGCGTTGATGCAGCGGAGTACGGTAAGATGGTAAGTTATGGGTGATAGCGCTGAAGTGACGGGGACCGATTATCTGGAGCGATGGTCACACTCTCCGTCTGGTGAGCAACAGTCACACTCTCGGTCTGGTGAGTCAAGAAAGGCAAACCCCTCTGGCAGACTTCTGATTGGGATGATGCTGAAGTGATGGTGACGGTGAATCCCCAGTCTTGAGAAAGACTTGCGACCTGTTAACTGAGTATTGAGTTCTCTGGACTGAGAACTGGTTTCTGTGATCAGAGTCCTGAGATTGTTGGTCTATCCTGTGGACTGTGGCCTTGAACAGGGTCTTTATGCAGGGTCTTTATGCAGATAGGGAGCAAGAAGGGCTGCTCCAATAAGGATCACCACTTGAAGAGGGAGCAGCGTTAGTGAGCGTGAATGCGCATCAGATTAGGGCTGATTAGAGCTGTCCCAGATCAACAAGCCCCTGGGGTGTCCCTGATGGTGATACCATGCGCAGCGAGTTGTACACCGATGCTCGCAATCAGTAGGACCTCGCCGCAGTTATTGCCTGCCCAGCGCCATTTTAAGGTCAGGCAAGATATCCTAGAGGGTGCTAGACTGTAGTACCCAGCGGGGACATGCTTTTGGTGTCGGAGCCGAAAATAGGGGTCCCCGCATTTCCCAGCGACTTACTTGGTGGAGTCGCGGTCATATACACCTTCACTCACTGTCTCACGAGGTCGGTGGCCGTATCTTGATAGCTGGCGGCCATTTTGTTGTATGGGCCGAGGGCACCCGGAGCTTCGTCCGCATCAAAAAGACATCTAGATAGTATAGCGTTAGATCACACCCGGATCGGCTCCGCTGAGGCACAGCACCTAGGGCCTGGCAGGTAAATGGTTGAGACCCTTCATAACGCTAAAGCAGCATGCCGTAACGGACCGTGGTATCGGAGCTTCACAATCAGGCAGCCATGCGCCGCGTTGTCCAAGCCACGCCCCCAGGATCATCTATATATAGTCACTTTTTTGCCACAAGAGCCACAGGGTCTAAAAGCACTCTTATTGGTAGGGTCTGACACATTGAAACATGATAGGGGTTGAAAGCTTCTTTAATAAATATAGCCAACAACTAGTAACAAATGAAAATTGAAGAAAAAAGGAGTAATCAGAGGAGAATTGTGCAGAGCTCAAGGGGACTTCATTCACAAACGGAGTGCAGTAGAAATCTGAAGGATGGTGATCTGAGGGTATGGTCTTCAAACTGATTGTCTATGATTGGATGAAGTTTGTTTCTTTTTAAAATTATGTGACTAAACTACTGAAAAGTAAATATTATAGCCATTATAATAGCTTTAGGGATGTATTTAACATGGAAATGTTATTGTAATTTTATTGTGGGGCTCCCAGCTCGATGACTGGGATGATTCAAGCATGTGAGCCTATGGAAAATCTAATACTGGAGAATTTGTCTTCACACCACCCATCATCTAGCACCCACCCTCCGTGGCGTGCTGGTTGGCAGCATTAGTGATACTCTAGATTCTTTCCCACTGTACTATTCTGTACCTCCCTCTACATGGTGGTAGCCACTATTGACTTTGTCAGTGCCAGAGGGTTTTAAATTCCTCCTGCACTGGCTAGACCAACCGCAGCAATCTGTAACGTTAAAACTATAGAAAACAATGAAAACACTGTTTTATTTACCTTCAAGATGACCACTGTGTGTATGCCACAATACACATTGTGATGTTGTGGCAATGCACATACCAGTGCAACACACTTTGTGTCATGCACACGTCAGCCATCTTGAAAGTATAAAAAAACAATGTTTTCTTTTTTTTTTTTTTATACTTTTAACATGGCTGTGTGGGCATTGACAAAGCAGATTGTTGTGGTTGCGCAACACTGGCAAAATTACACCGTTTGGTTTTGTCAAAGCTTGTCTCTCTGACAGAAACTTATAACCGCAGATTACTCACCTTGTGAATGCCCCCAGGTGCTAGACTGGATCCGGAAATTTTCCAATAGAAATTCCCAAGTCCATCAGTAGTACTGTGAGGCTCCGCGTTGGATCCATCCTGCCCAGGATGTGATGCCAGAGGCACTAGATCTGCGCCACTATGCGCATAGATGTCAGTTTCTTTTTCTCTGCACCTTCTGACGCAGATCCAGAGCTCTGTCTGCCTGACAGAATTTTTATCCCTAAAAAGTTTCCAGCGAGCTAGGCACATGTCCCTTCTGAAAACCACAGGGTTCAATCATGTAGGGACTGTAACCGTCAAAAATTATAGACCGACACCTGTGACCTTCCCTCAGGTGTCTCAGCTCCAAATACGACTCTACATTGTGGGAATGTTATGTGAAACTGAACCAAAAGGCCATCTACAAAGGCAAAGCCAAAATGTTGTTGCAAACCTACGAAGGAAGTTGAAGTATGACTGGTCTCTATGTCGAATGCACCAAAGCGCTCCAGAGTCCGATCCTGTGACCTATCACTTTTGAAGTCACGAAGATCAGGTAAGTCAAAGAAATCTAAAAAAAACAACACAAGAAGTCCAAGCATGTCTCTCCTTCGTCCCGCCACTCTCACCAGTCATGCAACATCCCAAGTACTTGTAGGCCACGGAGTCGGTCCCCCGTTTGGAGCAGATTCCGATGTTGCTCCTGATGCACCCGGACTTCCCCAGGCCATCGGCGATGCCACAACAACCCCTTCCCAGATTTTAGTTTAGAAAATCAGGTAAGTCATATCCCTCTGGCGATTACACAGAAAAAGTGTAATTTCCCCCATCAAGGGCTTGGCCGAATCTGGCAATTCGAAATTCAGTTCCCATCTGGTTAAGTTTTGCTGCTTATACAAAGTAATAGTGAGAGAGAGTGATGTAGGTGAAAAAAACAGCTGAGTGTGCCTCTTTGTTCATTTGCAGCCAAGAACTCTTTCAGCTACGGAGTGTTTACTGCCACTTTACTGCAGAGGCTTTAGAACATCCACCTAGTTCAAGTATTTATTTATCCAACATACATTTTTACTAATCTAATTAAAGGGTGTTGAACCCTTTCCAGTGTTATTTCATTTAGGTACAAGGATACAACAGCAGAAAATGTGAAGGGGGTACATGTAAAGATGTGGGTTAAAGGAGGGGAGTGGGATTAATGCTACATGGCTACAGTATGCTAGGAAATATCAATAAACTATGTGCCATTAAAAGGAGTCTGTGAAAGATTTCATTTCACGGCGCCTTTTTCATTTAATTATGCTCGTGTCCCTCTTTAGTTGGAAATCAATGGCACACTCACTGTCTTGAATGAGGACGGGAATACTTGTTCTCCAGGTCCTGCTGGTGCTGTTTTAGTGAATGGCAGACCCTCCAGCATTTCGCGATTTGCAAAAAAATGCAAAATCAGCTGAGGAGCGCGATGACTGCAGTATTTATGTGTTTGGCCGCAAAAAAAAGTCTGTGTCAGACAGGAAAAAAATTGTGCCATTTTATTGGCTGTAGCACACAAGTCACTACGTTACGTCGTACAGCCGTAATAGCTTCCTGCTTCCTCCTGCCGCATTAGGGATTACAGAAGCAAAAGTAGAATGTACACGTTCAGAGGTGTACAGCTCAAAAGTACCGCTTCATTGGCAAACTCTGTAAAGTGGCGCCAATTTGTTTGGGTGTAAATCAAATCAAACCAAACTGGCCACCTTGCAGCTACTTTGTCTTGTGTTCCGAGGCTGCACTTTGAAAGGGAAAAAGACAACATTTTCTGCAATGTGTGTTTTAAAAACTTTTTTAGATCCATTTCACTGGGGAACGACTGAAGGAAAAGAGGAACAAGCATTGGCATAGCCAATAGGTCTCGCTTTTGGGACCTTATAAGTATTTAGTTATGCAGCACAATATCCTTAGTGCAACAACATCAACTGTTGCATGGCTAAAAACTTATAAGGTCCCAAAGGCGAGACCTATTGGCTATGCCAATGCTTGTTTGGTTTAGTGTAAATCCATCCAGTTGTTCAAGAAATTATGAGAGTAAAAGATATTGAAAATGTTTTGAAGGGTTCATTTTAGAGATGCCCTGATTAATAAGTTCACGAACTGCAGATTCTAAACCCAAACTTGAAACTAACAACAACTTTTATCTGCTGAGAAGGTGGTGTTACATCACACAGTCTACAGTTCATAAACCACTGGAACCAGCACTTCACTTCTAAAACCGGACTGAGGTGCAAAACGTGAACATGATTGCTCAACCTGCTATTACACGAAGGAGAAGTTTGTGAACCGCACAAGTTTGCAAAAACATACTGCAGAAAAAAAAAATCTGAGGTACCATGTTGGGGCACACCTCAACAACAAGGAGACAAGGCCATACTGAAAGGCTTGAAAATATCCTTTCCTACAGCAGAAAAAGCATTGGCAAAGTCAAATGGTCGCGCCCTTAGTACCTATTAGCTTTGCCAATGCCTTTTAGCGATGTTGTACAGCATCAGTAAGATGGCAGCACGGCCAAAAGAAAAACAAGAAACATGGGAGTGAGCCCGGAGAAGAGGGCAGTTATAGTCGTACAGTCCCTTATGCAGTTCAATGCAGCCATTCTAGTGGAGGCAGTAGGACAAACAGACAAGAGTATTAGAGAGATAAAACTCCATTGAGCTGAGACAAGACTTGAAGTCAATGACTGAAAGAGCCTAGTGAAGAAAGCCAATGATTAAAATAGGGCAGACCCAAAGCACACTGTATGTACTTTGCAAGCAACAGGTCTGTTTGTCACTTGTGCTGGCAAAATCTAGACCAAAAAAACTCCACGTAAATGAGTTTTGTCTCTGAAATCGCTGCAATAATACTTGTATTCTGGAGCAGTTCTTGGGACCTAATTACGAGTGGCCCAAAGAGGGTGCGATGTTTGTCACACCAAATAAAATCTGAATTTACTGGATCAGATAAATGGCACACACCAAGTTTTTCATGGTTCATGGGGTCGAAAAACATGTGTCCACTTATGAGTTGACTAATATGATAATTAAGTGTCAATTTTGCATGTACAGATGTCGTATTTATTGTCATTTAAACGTTGGCACATTTGATATATTACCAAAAAGATGGAGAGAATTAAAGTGCTATAAAGTGTTATTATAATGACAGACATATTAACTGCTAATGAACACAGCAGTGTAACAGCACCGACAAAAATTGCACCGCCTTCTCGAAAAGGTGGTTCTATAATCCAGGCACCTTGTAGTTGTGCAGTTTCGATTTAATAAAAGACATGTCCCTTCAAGATTATTAGACCAGCCAGGCAAGCATTGGGCTTAAAGTGGTATTCAATCAGTAATTGCGGAACTAGAAACATTATTTAATTTATGGTAATCACTGCAGGCTTTATAATATGACCCTGTTCGGGGCTGGAGCGGTGTAAGTAAAACAATAAAACATTTACAGTAAAGGCAGACTACGGATTATACGTGGCTCGAGCATAGTGTGATTTGGAATGCAGAAATAAAACGTACAGTTTGGCGAAATCGTTTAACAGTATGCATATATTTCCTTGCCAGAAATGCAATCCCTACAGGACATAAGCCCCGCACATAGGTCACATGTAACTTCAACACTCCAAAATCAAACGGCTAGTCATGAAGGCACACAATTGCTGCTTTGACTCGTTGTCCCCCTAGATCTAACCAGTGAAATAACTGTTATAAAAGCACTTAGGAAAATAGAATACTGGCAAACAAATATTTATTGTACTCGTGTATGCATGAGCATCTGTGCACAATCAAAACGCTTGTGTTTTCTAAATTTCCTAGACATTTCTTAAAATAAAAAGTAGTCAGACACAGCAAAACGATCTATTTGTATAATTATTGGATTTCAACATTGAAATTACGCTCATTTCTCAGCTCTCTGTTGCTCATTGCAAAAAATAAGGCGCATACCATAACACGTTTTTACAGATGCCATATAATAATGAAACAATAATCATTTATACTATCCGTTCTACACGAACATGGCAGAATATATCAGTCACACTCACACTACACGAGACTCGCTACAGTGGCAAAACTGTCAAACACGGTGGATTCTCCGTGTAGCAACTGCTCAGCTGCCCATTAATTTAATTACTTCTACAACAAACGGCTTAAGACAAACAGTAGAGGCATCAAGTTGATCAGCCCAGTGAACAACACCACATATATAAAAGTATCTCACTTCTGCAAAAACACGAGCCCCTCCAACTTGCAGTAAACACACGTATCGTACAAGGGTTTTTAAACTGTGCATCGGGTACAAGACATTTGTGATAAAATAGTAAGCCAGAGTCGTGTGGCACTTACAGTCGGCCGGGCGCTGAAAGTTGACATAAGCACAGCCCAGAGAGCGTCGAGGGATTATGTCCCTGCAGACGCGAAGACACAGTCATATTTGAATATGGCGGCCATGGAGTCCTGCTGGATGGTAGAACTCCTGGTATGAAACACAATTGGCACTGCTGCCGGCGCACACAAAGAAGGAAGGCTCGTACTCACGAAACGAGATTTCTCTGTCCCCACTGTATTTATATAGTACGGCTCATACCGGAGATGTTGGTGTGCTTCGAGGACGGGGCCAGCGCTGTGCATAATGATGATGTGAGACGCTGTGAAGTGGTGCTTCGCGGCACTCCGACAGCGCTCCGAAGCAGCAGAAGGAGTTGTGGTCCGCATTGGTGTGCCTTGGTTACCCGACCCGCATTTGACAAAGTGAAAGTCACCCGCAGCTGCGCCGTGGAAAATAAAAGAAAGGATGGGCCGCAATCATTTAAACAAGCATTTGAAGGCACACGCGGGGAGGAGGGGGGGCGACGCGAGTGGTGCGCGCGCCTCGCGCTGAAAGTTAACAAAAAAAAAAAAAAAATGAAGCTGATAGCCGCGCGGCCGTGAAAGTGACACGGCCGCGCGGCGCGAAAGTGAAAGGAAAATGAAGCTGACGAGGAGGGAGTGGGAGGAGGGTATTCACGCGCTGTAGTGCACGTCGCGCGCGCTTGTGCGCTTGCGAGCAGCAGGCGTGACCACACGCTCGTGCACCATGGCCTTTTGCTCGCGCGTAACCGCCCGAAAAAGGCCACGACGCACGAGCGTGTGGTCAGCTTCTGAAACCCCCTTACTTAAAGTCTCGCCAGAGCAGCGCTTGCGCGCTACTCGAGGCTCGACCTAAAAAGAGGGTAAACGCTGTTTCTTGAAGTCGCGGTTTTCAGCAGGTGAGGAGCGAGATAGAGACAGAAGAAAAGGGAAAGAGAACGAGAGAGAGGAGAGAGGAGAGACCAGGAGAGGAGAGAGAACAGACAAAAAAAACTGAGAAACGAGGCGCATTTTTAATGTTTGCTCCGGTACACATTCCATCTTCCACGGGCCCTGCTGAGCGCAAGCCTCTGGCCTCTTTTTCAGAATGAGTAGACAAGTTCTCTATGCAGGTATAGCAAAATGGTCCAGTCTGTCAGGTCAGAGGTCCCTTGGTGAATATGCGTGCATCTTAAAACTAGAACTGCATGGGCTGCTGCCTGTCGGGTTTGAGGAGCCAAGATTTGGAAGGGCTGCATGCCTTGGTCCCAGTGCTTTCGCCAGGAAATTAAAGTAGCGCTTCACCTGCAAACTCTGTAAAGTGGCGCTAATGTGTTCGGGTGTGACTTAAACCAACCTGGCCACTTTGTTTTGTTTGAACATTCTTTTTCTTCCTTTTGTTTCTCTGTCCTGAAGTTTCACTTAGGAAGGGAAAAATGTCTGAAAAAGCAGACATTTTCAGCAATGTGTTTTTTTTTCTTTTTTGGATCAATTTCTCAGGGGAACGAATAAAGGAAAGGAGAAGAAAAAGAGGGTAAGTGCCGTTTCTTGAGGTCACGGTTTTCAGCAGGTCAGGATGAGAGAGATAGAGCCAGAACGAGAGGAAAGAGCGAGAGGAGAGAGAGCAGAGAGAAAGAGAGAGCAGAGAGAAAGAGGGAGCAGAGAGCAGGGAGAAAGAGGGAGCAGAGAGCAGGGAGAAAGAGGGAGCATGAGAGAGAGCGCTGCCAGCGGCCTCAATGCCAAAAGCAAAATATGAATTCAATTTTATCCACGCCTCTCAAGCTCTGTTAAGATAGGCTTTTTGGGACATAACAAGGGGCGAGGGGCCCATTTCAGTCCATCTGAAGCAGCTGAAAGGATTCACAAAGCTGGACCTCTTGTAAGAGTCCCACAGAACAGAGTCATCGTAAGCAGAAACTGCAGCAGCTGAGGAAGGTACACATTGAGGGGCTTGAAAAGGGAAGGAAGCTATAATACCGAATAACGATCCGTAGCCCAAACTTTTAATTCAATAATGAACTGGAATACATTCACTTATGGAACTGAGAGTGCTGATTTCTCCCTGAAGTCGGGGTTTCCACATTGCACTTACCGCTGGTGACTAACTGCTTTGAGGTTGGGGTTCAGGTTATTCCATTGGCTGTCAAACAGTCTTGTGTATTTTTTTTCTTTGGTGGTTGAAGATTAGCAGTCAGTAAAGTGCTTGAGCAAAGCCTAAGGATGGAGTCCTTGGGGTGTGAATAAGCGACTGGAAGCAAGCAATGGGAACATGTGTCTACAAAAAGCTAGAGTGAAGCTGCAGAGAGAGTGTGTGATCTTGGCCAAGAATCCATAACAAAACCAAGAAGAGTAGCGCAGTGCACTGCACACATGTGGAGTCACGAGCCATAAGACCGGAGGGAAAGACCATAAGTGAAACAGAAGATGGACTACTGATAAGAAATTAGTTTACATTGGAATATCCCACATATTCTGAGACTTAAAAACACCCATTGGCAGGAAATATTATGGAGCACTTTTGGCGTGTTGGTACGCACAATACAAGAAATCTGTGAAGAAACCTCTGTGTGAGAGAAGGCCTACAAAAACTGAGATGGAGCGCAAAAAACGAAAAGGGGCCTAAGTTCAACCAACAACAAGGAGGAACCGATGACGGGGGATGAAGAATAAACGGGAGGGGGAGCGCTATGAAGGGAGCAGCTAGTAGTGGGAGTTATTTTAAAGACACTTTATTGGTCAGACGGGAATGTATATTTTCAGAAAAACATGCATTTCAAATTATTACAAGGAGAATACACCTTTTTTTATTTTCATCTATTCGGCCATGTGTGTAGCTGCAAAGTGGTACATGCCACGTGTTTTTTGGACAGGTTTTTATTTGACACGTCATTTGTGACAACTTCAGACACTTGTATTTTGTTGCCATTAGAAATTCGCATTTTGAGGACTTCTGTATTTGTCTTTAAAGGAACAAGCACAGGCTTAAAAATCCCAGTATGCAAAAATTTTGCTGCCGAAAAAATCTCAAACTGGCTGAAGGTTTCACACTTGACCTAGGTCACATCATGTGCAACCATTGGAATCACTCTGTGACCCTGAACTGCACATCCTCCTCTGATGCAAGAAATCTAGTGGTCATCTTATGCACAACAATCAGTGCTCTCCCTCCTCCCCCTAGTGAGTGGACTGTGCACTTTCATGTTAGCTGGGCTTCATTAAAATGGATAGCGTTGGCCTGTGTTAGGATATATCTGTGCATTTGTACCCGTTTGTTGTGCACCTCCATACAGGTTTTATACAAGAGCCATACCCACTCGCTTTGTCAGTGAGTGTTTCGCTAAGCATTCACTAAGCAATTACGATTTTCCTCAATCAGTCTGTTACATTTCAAAACGAGGGGTCCTACAGCAGATGGCTCTGGGGCTTGGAACCACTAGTCCCAAGTCAGCACAATGCCACAGAAAACAGGACGACTATCAACCTGTGCTATTGTGCTTGGCTTAACCTATGATCCAGAATTTTATTTATTTTTTATTTTGAAAGTTTTATATAGCGCGAACATGACCCTTGCGGGTATCAGAGCGCTTTACAAATAAGGTAGTTAAACAAAAGAAACAATGTACACAAGAAACATAGTATTACGCGATAAAGACTTATGTTACAGCTGGTTGTTCTACGAGTCCGAAATAATGTTCAAGTGAATTTTGTCATGAGAAGCGATTTAACTTCTTTTTTGAAGGAGGCAGTTGATGGGTTGAGTCTGGTTTCTGGGGGTAGTGCGTTCCAAATCCTTGGAGCAATTCCAGAGAAGGCGCGATTATATGTTTTCTTCTTGGCAAATCTTTGAGGCTTCAAAAGAAGGTTGTTGGCGCTCCTGGAGGATCTGTTTCCACACGAGAGCTCCAGTTCCTGGGCCAGGTACCTCGGGGTGTTGTAATGTAGGGCTTTGTACGTCATGCAAGCGATTTTTAGTTGAATTCTTGCTTCGAAGGGTAGCCAGTTGAGCGCTTTGAAGTCGGGGGAAATGTGGTAATGTCTTTTGGAACCTGTGATGAGCCTGGCCGCTGAGTTGAGTGATGCTCTTAGCGGGGCAGTTGTTGATCTAGGGAGTCCACATAGAGTTGCACTGCCATATTCTAGTCTGGGAATTACTAGTGCTTGGACTGCCAATTTGAAGTCATTTGCTGGGAGGAAGGGTTTTAATTTTCTAAGGGTGTGCATCTGAAAGTTTGCTCCTTTTGCTGCGGCGCTGATATGTTTTTGCATATTTAGGTTACTGTCCAAAGTTACTCCCAGTGATTTTGCTGAATCTATTATAAGAGGTTGGCAGTTGAGCGCTGTAAGTTGTTTAAGCCATTCTTGTATGATGGCTGTTTGGTTAGGGGGAGATAAGTAGGAATTCGGTTTTGAGGGAGTTTAGTTTGAGGTGGTTTTCAGTCAACCAAGACTGAGTTTTTGTAGAGTTAGATTGAGAGCTTTGATGTCATCCGGAGAGTTTATCTTTAAGTATAGTTGTGTGTCATCAGCGTACATGTGAAAGTGAATATTTGATGAGTTGAGGATCTCGGTGAGTGGCTCCATGAATAAGTTGAACAGTGTAGGTGAGAGGGAGGAGCCTTGCGGGACTCCTAATGTGACTGGGACGGTCCTGGAGAGGGATTGGTTGACCTTGAACCTTTGGGATCTATTTCGGAGGAAAGAGGTAAACCAATTTAAAACTGAGCCTGATAGGCCCATTCTGTGTTTCAAGAGGTCTAGAAGATTATCATGTTTGACGGTGTCAAATGCCGAAGATAAGTCAAGTAGGATAAGTAGGCAGGCTTCGTTCTGATCTAGGATTTTTAGTGCGTCATCTACTATGTGGGTCATGGCCGACTCCGTACTATGCCCTGCCCGGAAGCCAGATTGGAATTTATTGAGCAGGTGGAAGTTGGTGATGTGGTTGTCTAACTGGCTGAGAACACATTTTTCTAGGAGTTTCGCCAGAGTTGGGATGTTGGTAATTGGTCGGTAGTTATTTAGATCCGCGGGGTCCGCCGTCGTTTTTTAAGGATGGGGGAAACTTGTCCCGATTTGAGAATATCAGGAATAACTCCTTGGACTAAGGAAGCATTGATAATCTTTGTCCAAAGTGGCAATAGCACCGGTATGAGATCTTTGAGGTAGTTAGCCGGGAGGGGATCAGAGAAGTGGTTGGAGGGGTTCAAGGACGTGAGTGTTTTTAGGATTGTCTCTTCGCTGTAGGTTGTGAAGGAGGCCCAGGAGGCGTTGTTTTTGAGTGCGAGCTTAGCTGTGCAGGTGCTTGGGGTTGCTAGAGTGTGAGATGGCGTGCCCTTCTGAGTGTCAATCTGAGCTAATGAGGCCTTAAGTAGGTCCGTTTTCAGGAGTTCCGTCTTTCTCGTGAAGAAGGAAGAAAATTCTTCGCAGCTGGGTGGAGAACATAGACCATCTTGGGGAGGGTGAGCTACGCCAAGAGATTGAGTTTTGACTAGTTCAAATAGTTTCTTGGGTCGGTTCTTGGCTAGATCTAGCTGATTTTTGAAAAGGTTTGCTTTTGAGTGTCTGATCTTTCTATAGTATGAGTTTCTGGAGGATCTGAGCAGTTTAAGGTGGTCTGTGGATGGTGATGACCTCCATCTCCGTTCAACTAATCTTAGGGCTCGTCTGTCCTCGTTGAGTCTACCGTCATACCAAGGTTTAGAGTCTTTTGTGGGGAGCCTCTTCAGTTGTAGAGGCGCGGTTGTATCTAAAATCATGGTCATGGAGTTGAAGTAGTGTTGTGTCAAAGCTTGAGCATCAGTTAGGTCTTCCGGAGGAAGCAGGAGGCTGACATTGGCGGATGTGGATAAATCTGTGAGGGAGCTTTTAGGTTTCTCTTCCATACTTTAGGTCTTGTGGGTTGTGCTGAGCGTAGTTTAACTGATACCTTGATGGAGAAGGTGATGGAATGGTGATCAGACCAATCACAGGGGAGGATTGTGTTAAGCTGAATGGCCTCTGGGTTGGCAATCACCAAGTCAAGGGTTGAGCCTTTGACATGTGTGGGGCTATTGCAGATTTGGGTGAGGTCAAGGTCCGAAAGGAATGTTTTGAGGCTATTTACTGCCGGGTCCTTAGGGTTGTTCCAATGGAGATTGAAATCAGCAAGGAATATTTGGGTATTTTGTTGACCAGTATGTGTGGTCACGATATCCATAAATTGCTCGATGAAGGTGAGGTTGTCGCCTGGTGGGTGGTAAAATGTGTGCAGTGAACAGATTGGTTTGTTATTACTTGTGATATCTAAGCAAAGATATTCACATGAGGAAAGATCCGGTGAGGGTGAGCGGTTCACTGAGAGGCTGTTCCGGTAGATGCAGGCAATACCGCCTCCTGGTCTAATAGGTCTGTCTAGTCTGGTGATGTCATAATTGGGGGGACCAGTATGTCTAGGATCGGCGTGGACGATTCATTTAGCCATGTTTCGGTTAGGATTAGGAGGTCAGGTTCGTGAGTGAGTATAAGGTCAGCAATGTCAGCTGCGTGTGCTGAGGCTGATCTACAGTTTAATAGAATGCAATTGAGACACGGCTTGGAGGTCGTTGGAGGTTCCAGTGTTAATGGAACTTGCATAAGATTTTCCAGGGTTATACCTCTGGTGTTGCGATTAGGGACTCTGTGTGTACTGAGATGGATGGTTTCGATTAGGGAGGGTTGCTTCGGCTTGTTCGGGGCTACTGTGGACTGGCTGGGTGGGGGGATCGTAGGAGAGCAGGAGGGAGTGTATATCCTTAGCGGATAGAGTATTCTTCCTGCGGATCGGACGGGTTGTGGAATTGTAGTTAGGAACTGTTCTCCATCTTGGGGGCGGCTGAATAAGGGATAGAGGCTGCAACTGGTGCTGGGGTGTGAGGCTGTTGCTGTGGGGGTACCTGCTCTTATCAACCTCATGTCGTCTGATCTTGGGTTGCTGCCTGACAAGGTTCCATAGCTTATGGAGGTCCTCTTTGATAAATTGTAGTGAAAGTAGGATTTCATCGAGCCTAGGGTCTGGTGTGTGAGGCGTGATAATTGTGTGGTCTAGGAGTATGGGGGGAGAGGAAGGGTTTGGGATGTGGATAGGAGGGTAGCAGTGATCTGCATCTGCGTAGTGAGAACTACCAGTCCGGCGATGGGGAAGTAGACAAAGGGGGGGGGAGGTATGTATCGGAGGGGTGTGCGTCGAGGTTATGGACATGTGAGGGTTCCTAATGTTCGGGGGACTATTGTAAGGGATGTTACTTGGTTGGATCCTAGGTGAGGGGGTGGTGATGAAGGAGTTGAGGGTGTGGTTCTCAAAAGCTAGGATATTGCCTGGCGTCGGGGTAGGAGTATGAAAGGATGGGTCTGTGGGAGAGTGCCAAGGGGGGGATGTCAGCATGGACACGGGGGCGTTATGGAGTTAGGGGTGCCTGTGGCGGGGGAAAGGCTCTAAGTACTTTATCTTTGATGAGCGGAAAGATGTTGTCGAGTAAGATTAAATTTTGGTCAGAAGATTGCAGGAGAATGATCCCAGTATGATAAATGGTGATTGTAGCTGATGCACTGTAAAGCGGGGAGGGGATGATAGAGATCTTGAGACCGTGCGCTGTTTTCCTGGACGAGGAAACTGAGAACAGGGCGTAGATTGCTTTCCTCCATTGAGCTCTTCTTTTTGAATGTTACCACAAAGGAGAATATAGCAAACAGACACTTTAAACACACCCATTTCAAAGTGAAATACTCTGCTAAAACAATTTCCATTGATTTAAGGCTGAAAAGGAATGATTACAAGTAAAATAAAATGCTGCAAAAATGCTGCAAAATTTCAATTTGTGTGCCTTCAAAATTCCTATTTTTGTGCTGCAAAATTTCTATTCTTGTTCCGCCAAATTTGCAAATCAATGCCGCAATATCCTGGGGGGTCTGGAATGGGATATTTATCTTCTGGGTAGGTGGATTTCTCACGGATAAGGGCTGTGTTTAATAATTACCAGTTTTAAAGAAGTTCCATCTTCTACAGGTCAGTAGCGCAAGTTCCGGAAAAGGGGTTATTCAGCTGAAGTACCTGGCCACTGATACCAAGATGATGGGACTGTAATGTGTGGTTAAAAAATGCATTTTGCCGGCAAAGCCCCTCCCTTCAAACAATAAGAATTAATGCTATGACATGACCCTCAGAAGTACACAAATTGTATCTTAAAACAAACCTGACTGTCTGTGCCAAGAGTAAAGAAATGTTATCCTTTGCATAGACAAAAACTAGAGCAGTAATAATATGTGGCTGAGAAGGACAAATTAAATAGTGGGGAAGTTTAGAAAAATGCGCAAAGATGCTGGAGGTCCTGGAGTTTCTCCTACAATCTTGTCTGGAAAGAGTAGATTTAAAGATCAGATGTGAGCAAGAGGGCTCTTCTTGTATGAGAGGATATCAGACTGACCACAAGAGCAACAACAATCTGAAGGCACCTTGAGATGGTGCAGCAAGACTGGGAGATCGATGAGCTATTTCACTCATTCAGTAACTACTGGACCACCTTTTCTTACCAGTCTTTACTCCCTGTGCTATTTCAGCAACTACATAGGTTGCATCCCCTAGACATATGTCCAATCATCATTATGCTTATGTAAAGGTAGTCTGCTCTCTTTAATCACTTCCCACCACCCATTCTCTACCAAATCAGCAGCTGGGACGGAGTTATTTAGTACAGAAGGTAAGCAGCATAATAAGTGATGTGCAGATTGTCCCAGCCATGCCCTTAAAAAATGACTACACAAGCAGAACAACTGGCTTGAACTGAGACCTTACCTGAAGAAATGAGCTGGATGTTCCCATGGTAACATCCAAGGTCACCTTGCCCAAAAGGAGCTGAACTTTCCCAGACTTGCGAATTAACAGCTTTCCCACTTGTCCTTCTGCTAGATCTTCAAGGGAACAGGTGTTCTCTGCCAACATGACCTCCTGTAGAAATAAATTAGGAGTTAATCTACCAGACATCTGCTGAGAAATTAAAAAGAAGTTACTCACCTGTACACTGTGGTTCTCCAGTATTGATGTCGTATGGATGTCTTTCCTAGATTCACATGCTTGAATCTTCTCCATTGTCTTGGTGGGAGTCCCACGGTACTTAAATAAGCAGTACTAAAAGGAGTACATTAGAAAGCATTGCAAAAGCAACTGAATTTGTTAACCAATTCTCATCCTTATAAAAAAAGAAACTTCAGCCAATGAGGTATAAGCCCTGAGACCACAGGCCCCTGCAGAGCCACCATTCCTCAGATTTGGAGCACAAGTGTGAATAAAAGACTAGTCATCATGAGGTATAAAGTGGCTGGTCTAAAAGGGGAGGTGGGCGGGCTGCATGTGAATTATGAAAGATATCAATACTGGAGAACCACAGTGTACAGGTAAGTAACTTGTTTTTTCTTCAGTATTGAATCTTTCATAGATTCACATGCTTGAATCAGAGTAGCTAGCAGTACAAGATAACCAAAGGAAAGCGTTCAAGGCTAGGACACTTTCTCTCTGAGAATAGGAGAGTCCAATAAGCTATTAATCAAAAAACGAAAAAACATGTAATCAATTGAGAAACTATATATCCATACTATATTTATGTATATTCCTGATAGAATCTTTAAAATCCTAAAGGAAGCATTCCGCTTGCTTCGTAGGGAGAGGCAAGTCAAATCTTTGAGATGCTCATTTTCAATAACTCATAGAACCCTCCCAACGTCCTCTGGCGGAGAACTAGCAGGGGATGGTGAAGGAGATGGTGAGGATGGTGCAATGTAGTCATCCCACTCCCTACCTGCAGGGTCTGTGTCTTGAACCAACTCCCCTTCCTCCTGCTCGTCCAGGTCGCTTTCAGTGTAGTCATCTCTAATGGATCTGACCAGAGGGGCCGCCAGATTCTCTTGAGCTGGAGGAGGTTCTGAAGTAGTGGTGTTTGAAGCCTCTTCTCAGGGCGTCCCGGAGTGCGGGGAGCTGGTGTTTGCGATTCCGGAAAACGTTTATAATAGTCATCCACCATTTGCCTAAGATCCGTGACTAGTAAAAATGGCACTGCTATGGGGTCACCCCATGAAGGTGGCATATTTTCATATTCCTCCTCGTAGTCAAAGTTTTTGGACAGAGTCATATCCGTGCGGCCTGGGCAGAGGATGATCTTTAAAAGAAAAATCTCTCTCCATATACTCAGAAGTATCTCCTTGGTACTCCTCCTCATTGTCAGTATCTTGACACTTTACTCTTAATTGTGAAGGGCTGGACGCTGGTCAAAAAAGGCACTCATCTGCAGACTCTTCCATACCCAGAAGATGCGACAGAGGAAGCGGAGATACCTTGATCAGGGATGTCCAATCTGATGTCATCCGTGCAGTTTCCAGTTGTAAAGTGTCTTTCTTCTGTTCCGTCGATGACGAGATGCGCTTTATGTTAATCTCGTACTCGGTCCCTGTATTGACATTGGGGATTTGAACACCGTTGTCGACGGAGTGGTCGTCGACGGGGCGGCTCTTGATTAGGCAATCGTCGACACCCCTCACGTCGAAGCCATCGTTTGTCGTCGGAGCGCTCGTTGTTGGGGCAGAACTGAAAGTAGCAGTCAACGGCGATTTCAATTTTCCTGCCGTCAACGACAGAGCTGTCGTCGATGGGCCCATCGATGAAGTCTTTTTCGCTGATGAAGATTTGTGAGGAGTGTGAGGCACAGAAGCAGTAGATGGTTTCTTTAGAACAGAGCTTGTAGATGGCTCTTTAGATGCTGATTTTTCAGATGCATTTCCAGCCTTTAACTTTTTTGACTGTGCGATGAGGTAGAGGCCTCATTTTTTCACTTTCGCTCAGGAGTAGAGCGATTTAAGCCATATTCAGATTCTGAAGCCATATTAATAATCTGGCCGCTCTGTCTTTCAGAGTCTTGGCAGAAAACGTTCTGCAATATCTACAATACCTCGGTATATGGTTGGTATGTAAGCAATATAAAGAGCCCTTATGAGGATCCTCTGAAAACAGCCTTGCCTTCTCAAAAGATCTGCATGGTCTGAACAATCTCTTTTTAGATCCTTCAGACGTTTTGAAATGAAGCAAACACAATACCTTATGCTGAATTCCTTCAAGAATATTCCTAAAGAGGAACAGAACAGAACAGGGTCAAAAGTTCACTAGTAGCAAGAACCGAGAAGAGCTCAGGAAGACTCCTTCTCACATGACTTGCGGTTAGAAATCCAAGGTATGGTGGCTCTGCAGGAGCTTGTGGTCTAAGGGCTTATACCTCATTGGCTGAAGTTTGGGTATTTTGTATGGATGAAAATTGGTTAACAAATTCAATTACTTTCGCAATGCTTTCTAATGTACTCCTTTTAGTACTGCTTATTTAAGTACCGTGGGACTCCCACCATGACGACGGGGAAGATTCAAACGTGTGAATCTAAGAAAGATTCAATACTGGGGAAATTGTCAATGGCAAACACTCCCTCGGGACAACATAACCTGCTTGATAAAGAATGATGCAACTCATCCAACCATGAACCTGCTTCCTCACCTGGCTTTTTTCCTGCTTGACCAGAACTGTCTGCCCATCTTCAGTCTGCATCTCAGTCTTTATGGGCTTGGTGTCTTGGGTGGGAGGCTGCCCAGGAAGAGTGTCCGGTAGCTGTAGAAACAAAAGCTCTTCCTCCTTGGACAGATTCAGACTCTCCAACAGCTCTGGCAGAGATATATCTCGTGGGAGTCCAGGAACTTTCTTCAACGTGGGCTTCAGGTCTGGAAGTGCATTCTTGTCATCATCAACATCCATTGGTTCCTCTTTCACTTTAAGGAGAGAAACCAGAAACTTACCGGGAAGTTAGAGAGAAAAAACATCTCACTATATAAGCAAATAAGCATCTCCTCAAGAGAATATGGTACTCAGGCAAAAGCATCAAAAGGGGAAGTGTTACTGCCATCACAACTATTTCAGTAAATGAGGACACAAATCATCTAAAGAGAAGGGCACTATGGCACATCGCCTCTCAAGAAAATGATGAGAGATGCTACTCAAGATGTATATTCTTTTACTAATCAAGTAGCCTGATTTCTAGTCAGGACTAAATGCTTTTAGTCTCTCATTTGTCTATCACCCGGGCTTGCAGTAGAGATTGTAGCCAGTTCTGCATTTTCCCTCCTTCCCTGAGATTCAGTCTGTAGATTGGTGTGTATCCTTTCCTTTGGGCCCTGACTCAAACTGCCTCTCAAGTGCTCCAATACAGATGATGGTCTAGGAATGTGGCACTTACCTTTCAGAGGAAGGTTCACCTCTGTCTTTTCTTCCTTAGTATCGGTCAGCCATGGCTTGCAGTCCTGGTCATCACTCTCTTCCTTGAACAGCCAGCCAGAAAGTGCCAAAGGCAGCTGCACTGGGGTATTTCTGGTGTCATTCTTTAATCCTGGATCATCGATGAACTGGTGGAAGAAGAAGGGATTTTACAGAGAAGAAAAAAAAAAAACACCACAAAACAGAGTGGATTACTAAGCTAACAATGTACACCACTTGCCATTAATTGGAGGACTGGAGAGAAAGCCATTAAAGTGTTCTTCACTAATGAGTAGAAGAATAAACAAGACAATAAAAGCAACCACTGATTTTGAGACAGAGGGTTACAGTAAACAAACTACACAGCCACAACCCACTACACCGAAGAGTGGGATATATTGCACACAAAAAGGCAAAACAAAATACACCTCACTACCACCACTCACCCGACAGGAGAAGGTTTACTGTACAAGCAATCCACGGCAACCCCACTACTATAGGAAGACAGATTATCAAATTAGCACAGACATTAACCCCCGCTAGTAAGAGGAGACAGATGAATGTATAGAGAAAGGAAAGTTACTTACCAGTAATCCTAGTTCTTCATTATATTTTCATTTAAGTCAAGAACAATTGAATTTGCCAAGCCCCGTGCGAGATGCCGCACATATATATACACACACACAAAAAAATACAACCATTTACCAAACAATTCAATTGAAAAGCTCAGAAAGTGCTACCAGTGACAGACCTTAGTGTGGACTATCACCTGGTCAACTTTCTAAATTTCAAATGTTTTCCACACCATTTATTTACAATATTAAAAACAAGGAGCGGACATGTCTACAAAAAGAACAGAGAGTCGTTAACACAGCTGAAAACATGTAGACGTGCAAACAGCAAAATGCTACCAGAAGAGTAGCTGATCTGTAGACTTGGGGAATAAAGACACAGTCCCTTTAAGAATCCAGCAGTCTTCCCTATCCCATTAGGGCTTGTAATGGAACTAACACAAACTAATTTCCAACAACAAAAAAGGTTCATAGTAACTCTAATTCATGACACGGAGGAGGGAGGGTTGTTTATGACTTAAATTGAAGATACCCATGATGCAGAACTAGCATTACAAGAAAGTAACTTTCCCTCCTACATCACAGGATCTTCATTGATAGTCGTAAATATTAGAATATAATAGCAAGCTTATCCCTCATTAAATCTTAATAATTGAATGGGATACCAAACTGTCAATTCGAAACAAGCTCTAACCAACTGGCAAACAGTTAACCATAAGAATGTTTACGTGGTGCATGACCCACCACTGAATCTGATCCACCATTGTGAGAAA
This sequence comes from Calotriton arnoldi, assembly GCA_963921515.1. Taxonomy (NCBI): domain Eukaryota; kingdom Metazoa; phylum Chordata; class Amphibia; order Caudata; family Salamandridae; genus Calotriton; species Calotriton arnoldi. The sequence continues at coordinate 1,533,627 of CAWUFW010000593.1, read as the reverse complement.
GTGCCCTCTTTCTTGCATGGTATGCCCCCACTTTTTGCTGAATTGCTGATGTGCTTTGACTGAGTGTGCCCTGGGCTCCTGCCAATCAGGTACCCAGGGCCTGTGTTCCTTCCCTTAAACTGCATTGAAGCCTAAACCCAATTGGCATCTCTGGCCACAGGTAGGCCCCTGGTAAATGGTACCACTGGTACCCAGGGCACTGTGACCAGAGAAGGCCTCCAAGGGCTGCAGCACTTATTGTGCCACCCTTAGAGGCCCTGTACCCTGACACACACACACTGCCTTTGCAGGCTGCGTGTCTGGGTGCAGAACAAAATGAAGAGTCGACATGGCACACATCCCTGTGTGCCATGCCCACCAACCACTGCCCTGGCATACATCAGTCACCCCTGTAGCTGGGTGCCCTATGCCAGTGGTGAGGGTACAGGTGCATGAGCCCTGTGCCCCTACAGTACCCAGGTCCATTCCTGGGCACTGTAAGTACAGTGCTGCCATTAAGAGTATATGGTGCTGGGAGTTAGTCATTACGAACTCCACAGCACCATAATGGCTACACTGAAGACTGGGAAGTTTGGCATCAAACTTCTCAGCACATTAAACCCACACTGATGCCAGTGTGGGATTTAATGTAAAATGCACAGCAGAGGGCATCTTAGAGATGCCCCCTGAAACACGACCAACTCCCAGTGACCTGACCGAGTGGCTGCCGAGGCTGCCACCACCAGACATGTTTCTGGACCCCTGGGTCGAGAGCTTGCTGCTCTCGGGGGCCTGAAACAATGCACATCCTGGGACGAGGTGCCAAGCCTCCTCCCCCAGGATGGGCAGGGTTCACGAAGGAGAAGCTTCAAAGGCATACCGCCTTTGTGAGCCTCTCCAGACCACTTGCTGTACTCAGCAACTGGTCCCCACTGGTTCCACCCCCCCTTTGGGCGGGAGACCCGGCGGGAAAAACAAAGTGAGGAAGAGAGGTGTGCCCACCTCTGCCAACTCCACCCCTAAGGTGGGGGAGGCGAGGTGAAGCACAACCCCGAGTCCCCGCCATCTTGAGGATGGGGGTACCCAGCCAACCCAGGACAGGCTCCTGCCCCCCTCCCACTGGAGAGTGGCAGAGTAGGGGGTGTACCCACCCCAGGGAAGGGACCCATTAGTCCCTGCCCTTTACCTACCTGTAACGCCCCTAAATTCAGTATTTAGGGGCACCCTGAACCTTCCTTCCTTAGATCCCGAATCCGAAACAAGCAAGAAGAACAAGAAGAAAGACCTGCCATGCAGCTGCTAACAAGAGGAAGACACCAACTGACTTGGCCCCAGCCCTACAGGCCTGTCGACCCTCGAACCTGCTCCTGCTCAACCCCGGCATCTCCAGTGGTCAGCAACCTCGAAAACCCCGGAGGACCTGACTGCCTTGTGACTCTAAAAGACTGGGACTCCCACGAGCAGTGGTTCTGCTCAAAGCAAGTAACAAACCCCTGGTGCCAGCCAGGAACCGAGACTCCTGCACACTCTGCACCCGCCGAGCCCGGCCTGTGCCGGAGTGGACAAAGACCACGAGAACGTCCCCCCGGCGACTGTGACCCAGAATCCAGCACCCAAGGACCTTCCTCGACGCTCCTGACGACGCCTGCAGCCTCAGAACCAGGGACCCCTCCAACCGCAACCAACAGAGGGTAAGATTTCCCGACACGAAAAGACACCCCTGCACCCGGCGCCCTGCGGCCCCCTGTGCCCAACTCCGGGGTGCCTACCTAACCTACAGCTTCCCAACTTACCTCTCGAAGTGGTGGTCGCACCTGAAGAATCTCCGTCCCCGAGCTTGCAGCCTTTGTTCATCTGGTAACTTCTCCACTGAAATCCATTGAGCGCCCGACGGCTCAAAAGCACCCTGCACCCAGCCGCCCAAGTGCCCCTGGGATTGCAACACCTATCCTATTCTACTTCCCCACTTGCCCTGTGTAAGTGACCAGGAGCACAGCTCCCACAGCCGCGTGGCCTGCCTGCTAGCAGCCACCAACCAAGGGCCCCCTGCCCGCCATAGGCTAGGCTAACATTGGGCCTAACTCACTCTGCACCCGGCCGCCCCTGTGCCGCTGAGGGTGTACCAACTGTACCTACCTGACCCTGGGAGACCCCTGAGTCTATGCCCAGAACCTTAACTCTGCCAGTCGAGTACTTACCCGGAAGCAGATAACCTACATTTTCTCCATAGGGTAACATTGACTGGTTTACACTGAAATTTCTTCTAAGTGTCGAGTTTTGAAACTTTAAAATATTCACTAAAAATCGTCCGATCAACGAAAACAAAATTACTCACCTGTTATCAGGAGAGATCCCAGTGCTGGATCTTGGTGCCCAGCACTGACCCTGAAAAGCAATTACAACTGTACTTACCGATAACTTGATTTTCCTCCATAGGATAACATTGCCTGGTTTTCTCCAGAAATTCTTCTAAGTGTCGATTTTTGAAACAAACAAATATTCCTTAAAAATCACCTGTGTAACAAAAACGATTTCTTCCAACTGTTTACAGGAAATGCACCAGGGCTGAATCCAGGATCCAGCCCTGAGTAAGAAAATCATACGCAAAGTAACTGATATTGCATTTACTTAAAATTCCCCATTGAGCTCAATGTTATAATTGTGTTTGAATTGTGTTGCCTATTGCAACAACTGTAGCCATTGCATTTAAAAGTCTATTGTGTATTGAAAGTATATAACTAAAGCATCTCATTCTGAGAAAGTATTTTTATACCTACTTGTGGTTCTAAAATAAAACAACAATATATTTTTTATATACAAAACAATTGGCCTAGAGTTCAGTTCTCGAGTGTGTGAGACCATTTGCTGACTGAGTGTGTACAACAAATGCTTTACACTGTCCTCTGATACTGCCTTACTGCTCGACCAAGCTACCACTTTAGAGAGTAAGGTTATATCCAACTTTAGCCTCTGCCAAACCTCTGGGGACTGTGGACTCTGTGCACACTGAACCTTACGTTGGTTCAGTATATACAGAGCCACTTTCTTACAACCATCTATTGCTAAGCAATAGTACCCGATTAACGTATGTACGGACTTCCAAGCTGCAGCTTCACAAATCTCTCAAATCAGAACATTCCTCAGCCAAGATTAAGTAGGGGCTTTTCCTCTCTTTGAAAGAGCTTTAGATTTTAATGGCAAGGGTCAGACCCAAGAAATGATCCATCACGATACAGATTACTTTAGAGACTGCATAACCTGCTTTAAACATACCATAATTAACAAACGGTTGACAAGTTTTCCTTAACTTGTTAGTTTTCTCTCAATACAAAAATCAACACTAAAAAAATCCAAAGCAAGAAGAGCATTCTCCGTGGGAGTACGAGGATGTTTTAAAAATACTGGGAACAAAAGTGCTTGATTTAAGTAAAAATCCAAAACCGTATTGGAGATAAAAGACGGATTAGTCCTTAAAGCTACTTTTTCTAAGTGGAAAACCATGCAAGGTGCTTGAAGTGACATTGCTTGGCTTTAGCAAACCCTACAAGTTGAAAACAACTTTCCACGAAAAATGCTGCTAAGAGGCTTGGTGCATGGGATCAAACGAAAGAGCCAACAACTTTGATGATACTACACTAAGCTCCCAAAGAGGAGATAGGTTCTGAATGTGAGGAAAACCATTTTTAAACCGAATATATTTTTAATAACAGGAATAGTGAAAAAGGATTTCTGAGAAGGACTCTTTCTGAAGAACATGATTTCTCTTAAATTTACTGATCGATGAATGTTGCAGGCCTGTTTTAGTTAAGATACAGGAGGAATGGTAGAATCGCCTCTTCTTGGTAGGAGACAGTGTCTATGTACTTCTGTTGACACCTTAAGAACATTTTCCATTTTCAAACATTTGACCCCCTCATGTTCATTCTCTTTAGATTCTTCAAGAATGTTACGCAACAGCTTTACATGCCCATATTGGATGAGTTCAAGGATGTTAGACTTGGATAGAACACTCGTATCTGGAACTTGGTCAGAGATTGGGCTTGCATGGTATCTTCCAGTTGGTTGCTTTGGAGAATATAAGTGGATTCCTTGTATCAACATCGACCTGTCAAGTCTAGGCCAGTCCTGCCACCTAATTGCTTGAGTGCAATGTGGTTTTAGAACATATATTTGAAAAAAGGGGGAGAGGTCCTCAAAATTGATCTACCTGCAGCGCTAGAAAACGCCAAGACTATGTATGCAATAGAGCAAAACATGTTGGCTGTGGCTATATTTAGTTTTATTTGGAAAGAATACATTTATAACCTAATAAAGAAGCAGAAAATATTATACTTCTGATTGTTTGAACCCCTATTGCAATCTATTGGGGTGCATCCTGGTGCTCTTGAGTAACAGTTTTCTACTTCGCAAGCAGCACTATTGGCAGCTGGTGATGTAAAGAGTGTGCACCAAATCCTGAATAGTGGTGGCTCGGGAGGTGCAAGCTTTCTCAACTAGCTGCTATAGTTGTGCTCATAACAAACTATCTATGATGTTCAAAATGAGGTTTATTTGTTATTATGTTGTCAAAGACATTTCAACCCTTCTCAAGGTACCAGGGTCTCATAAGGACATAAATATATACAACATCTGGTGTAGCCAGTCTACTGGATAAGGTATATGCTAATCCTGCTATAGTGGTGGAACAACACAATAAGGGGTGGACAACAATTGTAGTAAATAAGAGACGTATGTACTTGGAGCGTGAGTCAACCTGACTCCTACTGACAGTGATGTTCAGATTCACCATGATGATGAGCCCGCCCAGAGAGGTTTCCTTCATCCCTGAAACCAATCGAAGTCTTTGGACATCGGGCACATAACACGTAGCGTTGTCCCTTCCAGCACATTGACACCCATCCAGGTGCCTCAGGCAGAACATCACCACTGAGGTGTTTAGCTGTACAATGTATATTATACTGAGGGGTTGACTGACATCCCTGAGTAAGTAAATTCTTTAATTTAATACCACTGAATTTGTTGTCCCACCTCTATCGTAGGTCCAGCCCATTTTTTATCAAGTTGACTGGCTAATACAAATGTCCCTATATATTAAGTGTCCTAATGAGACCCCGGTACCTTGAGGAGGGTCAAAACACCGTCCACAACATAGTAAACAAACTTAAATTTTATCATTTCGACTTTTACGTTTCAGATAGAAGGCCTGATTTAGATCTTGGCAGATCTGGTTCCGCCTTCACTTTTTCGACGGTTCACCGCCCACCTACTTGGCAATCTGACCGCTCTACATAAATGTTAGCGGGTCCATGGACGAAATCCCCGCCCGAGTGCCGCCAACTCTGCCAGGGATTTTCACCCACGTTGACGGTGTCAGTCAGTAGTGGCTGCCACAGGAAGCCCACACAAAATTACTGCTGGGCTAATCACGATGTGCCTTTCCGTCAAGGAAACCGTGGCTGGGATACCTCCTACTTTGAGTTGGTGGAATCGAAGGAAATTAGGTAGAAACGTACCTTTTTTTCTGTTCCCCACATCCGTTTCCGTCTTGAACACCATTGTCCAGATCCTCCCTTTGCTGCTACTACATGACCACGACGCTAATCAACTCCGTTGCCGCCGGGATCTAAGATAAGCTTCTTTTACACTTGTTTTACTATAAATAGTGTGTTGACAATTGCTTTAGTCTCGTGTATTTTTTTTTTTATTTGCAAATCATTAGTGTGCATTTTCCAACTTATCAAGGTAAAATGAACACACCTGGATTGACACTTAAAAAAACAAAATGTGGTTGTGGGAGTTGTGCTTGTGGTGCCTGTGGGTGTGCATTCAATAGTGTGTGTAAGTTGTTTGTGTGCTATGCAAAATGTAAGAAAAGGGGCTTAATACATTACCTTCATATATTTTAGAAGCAAATGCAACATATATGTGTATTGACACAAATTAGTAGTACTTACCAGTCTCCACTCTACCAGGGACTCACTTTGTCAACAAACTGCTGCTACGACAACAGAGACATCTAAATAGGCTTGGCGCAAACCCGCTGACCTGACAGCGACGGAGTAGTCAGCAGAGGCATCCGCCACGTCAAAGGAGGTGCACCGCTGACGCGATGGTAAAAAGTCTGTTGATCCGGATGGCGGTTAAACCAGTCTAAATACGGCTGGCAGGGCTCCGTCAGCTCAACAGAGTACTTGTAACAGCCGACACAAAGCGACGATGGGAGTCCCGTCAAGATTTGAATCAGGCCCATAGTTGTTGGTCATAAAAAACATTAGTATTTGTTTCTCAGTCACTTTTTGTCTTCCATACTTTTTGCTTTAAAAGATAAGCAACAAGGACCACTGCTTATGAAAAATTACCAGTTACCCAGGTTTCCATGGGTTTAAGGGTTGCTCTTGGTGCATAGTTACTGCTGCTGGCCTTGTGCCTGCCAACCTCAGGGGCTGACATTGGTGGTACTTCCGGTGTTTGTACTGGGCCCTGAAAAACATTTGATTTTTTCCACAACAATAGCCGTTAGTGTGCCTGCTAAAGTTTTAATCCTCTACATCTCTTCGGCTGTGTGGGGACCGCAGAGGAGAGATTCAAACAACAGCAGGTGTAAATTCATTTTGTTGTGCAATGTTCTTGAATGGGTTTAGATGCACGTAGGCAGGAAGACCTATGGAGTGTTACACTGAGGCAATATTCTGTTGAGGCAATATATGCTGAATCCAGAGATGCACTAAATCACCTGATTTAACACCAGAACACACTCTTGAAGGGCTTCCAAGAAATCCTTCTTTTTGTCATTTGAAAGGTCATCTGCAAACATCTTCATGGATTCCCACAAGTCTCAGTCACAGCAACCTAGCAAAGCATTTGTAATTACCGACTTTAAATCCATGCCACCTGCACTGCACATTTTTCTGCTGAATGCGTTTCCTCTTTTGTTTTCCCTATTGGGAGGCATAGTAGCTTTTGGGGCTGAAATGTGAAGCTTCCCCACTGTCAAGATTAGGAGCCCAATTTGGGGTAGGATCTTAAAAACACCAGATCCTGACAAGGAGGCTTATAGTTCTTTAAAAGCCTCAGAGCCACTTTAGCAGTTGATGGAAACAGGAGCTTTTCATCTACGATCTCAAAAACCCAGCCACCAGAGGGAGTAAAGGCCTGATTGAGCCCTGTATTGCAGTGTCTCACCAGTCACTGAAACCGATGTCTGATGTGCCTCTACATGGATATTCAAATTCACTACTTGTCTTAACAATACCTGGAAGGTGGAACTGTCATCCGCTGATCAAACTCTGTAAGGAAGCCCAGTTGTAATATTAGAGTATAAGACAGGGTCAGTGAACGAAAAAGAGCATTAGCGAGATGATGGACAACAAGACCGAGATCTTTATGTGGGTACATTGGCAGGTCTGAAGGAGGCAAAGATGAGAAGAACTACAGGAATCTTTGTGGAGGAAGGTAACAGATCAGGCCTCTTTGGTGCAGGCAGACTTTTTGACAAGATAATGTCTTTTAAATAAAAAACGACATTTGATTGTTCATGTATATGTAACTCTTTTGGCCATCTGTGCATCCATACAAAATATATGTTTTTGTCAGCACATTTAGGGTTATACATTGGTGCAAACTGTGCATCATGTCACAGTGCAACCAGAAGACCTAATGCAAAACTTGAGATATTTTAATTTTAATTTTATTTTTAAACAAGTGAGCTAAATCTTTTTTAAATGTTTTAAAAGAACAAACATAAATTCACCAATGCCAACCAAAGAAATACTGCCTTGTTGGCTAGAATCCAGCAGTATCAAATATGTCTGGGTTTTCAGAGGTAATGCAGTCTGAGCAACTGGTTATTTGATATTATCACGGACCGCTAACTGTGGCAGAATCGCTGTTTGAGCATCATCTAATAATAGATACCAAACTCAGGACTATGTGAAAAGTATAAAACCATATATTATCAAATTCTGTATGACGTATGGAATCTAGTGGTATATGCCACACCACACTGGTCCTGACTGACTAGCAGAAGACGCTGAATATGACGTCAGATTTATAGCATTTTCTTACCAAAATGGTAATTCCCTCCAGTCTACCTCGATCAAGAACATATTCTTGCCAAGAAGTGACTCACATCTTTGTTTCCCTGAGTCTCCTGGGCACTAGTGTACCAGACATGTATGAGTTTTCTATGGGTTATGCGTGCTAAAAGGTGATAAACCGGGTACAGGAAACTTAGGGGAAAAAACACAAAATTCTGATTAAAGGTACTTGTTTTTTTGGTTTCAGTAATGACTTCTGGGCTACATGGAACAATATCACAACCAGATATTTTTTAACATCTACACATACTCAGTAGAACCTGTTGAACATGGCTGGTCAGATTTTAGCATTTTTGTTTCCAACTATGGCAATTCTCTCCAGTCTCCTCGTGTGGGGACATATCCCTGCAAAGGATTGAACCACAGCTGTGTTCCCCCTGGTTTCTTGAGTGTGGAGGTTCATCACAAGCATGGGTTTTCAAAGGGGGTGATCACGAATCCACACTCAAGACACAAGTAATTGTTTTGGATGGGGGAGCATGCAATGGGGATGTCTGCAGTATGTGGGCTCGGGGTCAAAGACACCCAGGGAACACTACCAACCTCAGACATTATTTTTTGATAAACAATTTTATTTGAATTTTTAACACACAACAGCACATCATGACACTCAGCTAGTACAACAATAGTCATAGCAGGTAAGATGGATACAGGCCAAATAAATATATTGATACCCTCATCTGGCGGACAGACGGTGATTGAGATACAGTGGAATAAAGGCTCAGTCCAACTGTCCCAGCCACTTCATCCCACACCTGACCATGTTTCAAGGGACAACCTCGGTCTTGATATACGGGCAGCTCCTGCTGTGCACATCAGTCCACCTCCCGTTTCAACTGTGCTAGGATGGAAGAGGCAGGATTTTTCCAGCGGGCGGCTGTGCCTCATTTGGCCACCATGAGAGCTGTTTCCAGGAACGCCAGGTCCGCCCTCGATCCGCCAGAGCCCTCCGTGACCCCCCCGCAAGAGCATCACAGGTGAAAGGTCCACCTCCCAGCCAAGCACATCAGTTAATTCCGCTACCACGGCAGTCTAGAATTCCTGGATCCTGGGCCACGACCATACCATGTGATAGAAATCGGCGGGGGCATAGGTGCAACGGGGCAGGCACGATCAGAGAGGAGGCCCTCCCTATGCAACCTGGCCGGAGTGAGATAGGTGCAGTAAAGATAATAGGTCTGGATCAGACCCAATCTGGAGGAAATGGTGATGACCCTAGGTGCCATCAGTGCATCCCACCAATCGGCAACTTCAAGGAGACCCATCCAGCCCTCCCAGCGGGTCAGAAGGTTGTCCAATGTGCCCAGGGAGTTGATTATTAATGTGCGATATATTTGAGCGATACCACCTTCGCCTAATGCACCAATGAGTAGCTTGGCCTCCAGTGGGCTAAATTCGAGGAGAGGAACGTCCTGGGGTATGTGGGTGTGGAGTGCATGTCATAGTTGTTAATATTTATAAAACTGTGTGGACGTGAGTGTAGGTAGTTTGAAGTTCTTGGAAGGACCGTATGCGAGTCCCAGCCCACATGTCACCTAGCAACTCTATACCTACGAGATCCCACTTCCCAAAGCCCCCCATTGCCGCCACCTCCCGCAACCAGGTGCCATGCTGAGCCAAAGGGGAGTTTGCTGTGTAAGTCTAGTGTCCCAGTAAGTGTGGTGTAGTGCAGCCCTCAAGGCAAGGAAGACCACCCTGGTCACCATGGTGGTGACAATAGGGATCAGAGCTCCATACAGCATCGCCATTATCTGTGGAATCCCCAGGGCCATCACCTGCAGCCGTTAGCTGTATCTGACAATCACTAGTTAAACCAGTTGTTAACTACCAGCAGCTGGGCGGAGAGATAGTACAGAAAGGTTGGTCATCCCCAGACCTCCGTCATACGGGGCGCATTGGCAATGAGTGGAATAGACTGCCATTTTCCGAGATCTTCTTTGGCCCTCCATGTTAGGGGCCCAAGGATGAGGGACAAAGTGAGCTCAGGATGAAGCGCCACCCAGATACCCAAGTAACAAAAGCTAAGATGGCGGATGGGGATGGTATCTTGCCAGTCAAAGCAATCCCGCCCTAGAGCCAGGGGCACCAGTACTGACTTGATCGGATTCACCTGGAGACCTGAGACTGCCCCTAGAAGATGGAGGATGTGAAGGCAGCGGCGTCCACTCATCGCGGGGTCCATAAGGTAAAGAAGGACATCAGCCACATATAATGCTATAAGTTCCTCCTGCCCCTCAGTCCATCTCCATCCACGCACTTGGCGTCACCTCGGAGAAGGTGCACCAGTGGTTCGATCGCCAGCGCTAAGAGAAGAGGAGACCGGGGACAGCCCTGCCGAGTCCCTCTCCTAATAAGAAATGCGTCGGAGAGTACTCCATTCACCTATACCCGTGCAGTGGATTAGTGTAAAGTGCCAGGACGAGTCCACGAAAGTAGGGCCCAAACCCAGCTCGTAGCAGTACAAACCCCATATAAACCCAATCCACTGTATCAAATGCCTTTTCAAAAGCAATGAGAAAGGCCAGATTGGGTGTAAGTTAATGGTGATGGGCCAGTGACACATGGAGGCATCGGATACAGTGGCGTGTACTACGTGTCGGCATGAAGCCACGCTGATCTGGGTTTATGAGAGTATGGAGGACCTGCTTGAGAGCAGAAGTGCGGTGCATATCTTGACCTCACCGTTGATGAGGGAGATTGGATGATAATCAGTGCAGAAAAGTGAGAGGGGCTGTTTCTTTGGAATTACTACAATAGAAGCGGTGTCTATTTCCGAAAGAAAGGCACCCTTCTGTGCCAACTCGTAGCAAAGGGCAAGGAGCTGGGGAGTCAGGGTTTCCTGAAAGGCCACATAATACTCCACGGGGAACCCGCCAGAATCGGAGGTCTTTCCGGTAGCCACCGCAGAGATGGCTGCCCTAACCTACTCAGCTGTTAGTGGGTCATCCAGCATCCGGATCTCAGAAGGGGACAACCGAGGAAAAGGCACTTCAGTGAGGAACTGAGAAGCAGGACCTGGGTCCACTTGGGGAGCAACTGTATACAGGTGACTGTAGTAGTGGGCGAACGTGTGAGCTAGGTCAGGGAGAGTGTGGTGAGTTACACTCAAGTCATTCACTATGTTAGGCACAATCCTGTTTGCTAGTGGGCAGGAAGCCAGCCAGTATAACAGCGTCCCATTTTTATTCACCCGCCATAGACTCGGACTGTTGTAGCGCATCACAGGTGTTTCGCTGCTTCTAGGGACTGAAGTTGGATCTCCTTGCGAATGAGGCTCAACTGCCGGGGCACCTCACCATGGTGGTCTGCGGCAAGACCCCTTTCCAAGCGGAGGGTGCAGGCCTCCAAATGAGTGATGTAGAGGGAGCAAGGTCACTCCTGTCCTCGAACCAGTCCCTTGGCATGCACCCCAATGGTTGGTTTATCGGCGGCCTAAAGGATCCAAGTTCAGCTAACAGAGTCCTCATTACTTTGGAAATAAGCTTGGAGTTCGTTTCCGATGGCCTGAGTGTACGATTCGTCTTGGGTGTACCATGCATTAAGACACCACATAGGGCGCGTGCCACTCCTGGGGGAGCCAAGATGAAGAATAGGAGCATGGTCTGATATGCCACAAGAAAAGATCTGGGTGTTTGATACCACTAGGCAATCTGGGACCAGCATGAAGATAAGATCAATACGAGAGTGGGTGTGGTGTGCGGCCGAAGTGTTTGTGAAATGAAGCTGCTGAGGGTTTCACACTCTCCAAGCATCACAAAGACCAAGAGTGGTGGCCTAGTCAGAGAGGTGAAGAGCCCCGGTGCGTCGTGATGCAGGGAGGGTGGCGGTGGGTGAGTTGTGTCTATGTCCAGGACAGGGACAGCATTGAACTTGCCTCCTATCAGTGTCTGCCCCTATGGGAGATCTAGAAGGACCCGGGATAGGTCTCGGAGGAAGGTATCAAGGGCCATCAGGGCACATAAAAGCACACAAGATTAACGGTTTGGCCCTCAGCAGTCCCAGCAAGAGCAAAGTATCATTCCTGAGGGTCTCTAACGTCATGAGTGACGATCATAGCGAATGTGCAATGCAAAAGAATAGCCACCCCTCGGGTACCTCAGGCAAAACCAGAATGAAAAATTCTGCCATACCCTCTGCGTGCCTGGAAGGGACAATGATTCCCCAGGAGGTGGGTTTCTTGGAGCATCAGGACCTCAGGAAGGAATCAATTGGTGCACCCTAGTGCGTTTGACACGATCCAGTAGCCCATTACAGTGCCAGGACAACACTCGGAAGGATACCATCACTGGGGAGGGAGTGTGTGCAAGATTAGGGGGGGGAGGGGAGGGGCAGAGGCGTCTTGCTCTGCCAAGGAAGTCAGCTGAAGTGGGCGCCAGCGTTAAGTGACCGAGAGACTGAGCCAAGCTACTGAGGAGAGGACGTAAGTGTGTGTCTGAGTGCCGTGGAAGACAAACAAAGCAGAACATGCATTAAAAACATAACAGAAAGCAATCTCCACCCCAAGAACCCCCCACCACCCCATTATTCCAACCCCAGAAGCATCTGTCGCCCATGAATCAATAACAAAGACACAATACAACTTGAAATCGGGAATGGAGTGGTGGATCCCTCCGTTTTATAGGATCACTTGCAACCATGAGGCAGTCACATACGATTCTCACAAAATACTGCCATAATACACATCACAATGAGCAGTGAGCAAGAGGTACTTCTCGTTCGCGCCACAGCGCCCTTTACTGGAAATTTAGATGTTGGGACTTTGTGAAAAGTCTGTGTCAGCTATCAGCTCACTAGTCGGTGTAGAGGCTGCTGCTTGAAGGTACTCTCGATTCTATGGAAGTTCTACCAAGGTGGTGGTTACTGTGGAATGTATTCATGACGTGGATTGATCTCGTGGGCCAGGAGACCTTGAGGATGATTTGGATCTTCTTGTGCTACGTCATTTTCGTGAGCGGGTGTGATTCCTCTTCAGTTTAGGAGCTGCTGCTGTCTGGGTGGACTCAGAGGGCCCCTTCCCCAGACGGGAGAATCCGCTCGGACCGTCGAGTGGGCGCTCTTCTGTAAGCCATGTCCGGATTCTCGAATAAATGGGATCTGTTAGCATAGACAACTCAAAGTCTGGCTGGCAACAGGAGAAGGGAAGGGAGGCTGAGTGCACAGAGTTTCTGCTCCACTGCCAAGTAAAAGCAGCGCTGTTGCTGTACCTCCTTAGTGTAATCAGAAAAAAATTGCACCCTGGCGTGGCTACACAGGAGGCCCGAGAGGGATCGGGCCTCAGATAAGATCTCGTCCCTGTCCTTGAAATTGGGAATTTGGGCAATCATGGGCCTACGTGGCGCCCCCAGCAGTGGTTTGGGAGTCAAGGCTCTGTGCGCTCTCTCAATCGTGAACTAGGGGGACAACAGGTCTGACGGCATCCAGAACCTGATCCATGCTTCGAGGAAGTCTGCAGCCTGTGGCGGCTCACTACCTTCCGGGATCCCAATGAGGTGGATATTATTGCGGCAAGACCTATTCTCCGCATCTTCCACACGGCTGTGGAGCTTTGTCATGCATGTGAGGAGCCCCGACATCTGGGATTTCGGGGTGATTACATCATCCTCTACAGTGGACAGACTAGTTTCGGCCTTCATGATCCTGGCTGTAGCGCTGTGCAGATCTTGGCACAGAATGGCGACGTCTACCCGCAACTCATCGATCTTGGTTTCCACGGCGGCTTGGGAAGTCTGGATGGCATGGAGGATTGTGGCGAGGTCTACCTCCGACGTGGATGGCCTCTATGCACTGCCTCCCCCCACCTGGACCTGTAGCATATTAGTCCATGTGGGTCTGGGACGCACCGGGCGGAGAGATCTGTCTTTGCCCATTGCAACCAAGGGCCCCGATGGAACGGCACGCCCTCAGAAGGGAATCCAGCCCGCTTGCCTTTGAGCAATGGCAGCACGAGAAGTCGGTCTCCAGGGGAACGCACACTTCAGTGGCTCCAGTGAGATCAGCACCCTCACCCACAAAGGGGAGGTCAACAGGCCATGTGAGTGACACATCATGGGTGGGTACTGGAGGAGCGTAAGCAGGATGAGGCAGGGCAGGAGAGGTCATAATAAGGCAGGCCTCTCCTCATCAATTCTCACCCTGAAGGAGCTCACCGCCTGCAGCGCTGGTAGGTCATGGGTCCAGAGTTCCGAGGGCCGGGCTCAGGTCAGGCAGGCCAGGTCCGCTAGCGCAAAAAAGGCTGCCGAACTTGGTGTGCGAGAAGAGGCACGGTCCATGACCCTCACGGACTGAGAGGGCACAAAGCAAGAAAAAAGCAAGTCCAACATACAGCAATTCCAGGCAGGGGGCCCATGAATACTCTTGGTGGCAGGGCCCAAGTGCATTGGGTCTGCCCCACAATCCCTTAAAAGCGGACACAGGTCACCAAATCGCTGCCCCTGGTCCCCCAATCAATGATCCAAATGGTGCTCCAGTACTGCGGCAAGGGGAGGGGGGCCAACAAGCACTCACTCAGGGCTACAATGACAACTACAGGGGGCACCCCCACCAGTCTATCCTCCAGGGCCAGTGGTGATATTAAGTAGGGGGGCGCACGTCTCAGCCAGATAAGTGTGTTCAGGGGGGCACACCCAGGAACTCAGGGAAAATATAAATGGAGGGCACGGACAAGTTATCTTGCCCTTCAAGGAGATGAGGCCACTTGGAGCAGACGCCAAGGGCGGGCGGTCCAGGAGCAGGGGTTTGCCTCGCCTTTGATGCGTTGAGGACCCACTTTGCAGGGGGCCTTGACGGAGGTCGTAGGAGCTAAGGGTTAAGGCAGGAGGTATCGCCTGGGCCCAACTGGCTGTGTAGTCGGGTGCAGGGCCCTGCCGCTCTCTTGGTTATCCTCTGACCGCCGTTGAAGGAGGCAGGCCCACTGAGGAGGAATCTGGCGGTCGGCACTTTGGCTCTCGGTACCAACCGCACGGGGTCTTGATCTCGACTGCCCGGCGCACCGCAGCTCAGGCGGTGAGCACTGGAAGGGCTGGGCAGCCTCAGCAGGATGTAATGGGGGTCCCCTGGTTCACCGCCACCCTCAGCCACATAGCTCCCAATCTCAGACATTCATAAACAGCAGAGATCCAGCGAAATCCAAGGTGATGTGACTGGCTGATCATAGCATTTTTGATTACACAGAATGTACTGAAAATTTCAAAGTACGGATAAAAAAATAATCACAATTTCTTGATTTCCTGTAACAGAAAACTCCAGAACTTCTGACAAAAGATAAATGTCCCACCATCCAAAGTTCCCACACGTCTCCTAACGAAAACAGTACCCCACATGTGTGAGTGGTCCTATTGCACAGGACAGAAATAGTCCAAAGCTTTAACTGTGTGAAGACCACACCGACAGTACACTGACTTCGCAAGTTCATTTTTGGCCTCTTCTTATTGACTATTACAGGCCCGCCCACTCGAGGTTCTGATCTTTTTGTGGGTAAAGGTGTGGAAACAATGGGTAATAGGACTTCTGCTGTTCATCACAAATTGCAGAACTTTATGGCACAGAAATAAGAGAAATTCTGGATTTGAACCAAAGCTTTATATTTGCAGGGCATTTTGGGTAGGCAAAACTGGTGGAATCCATACCACCCAGGTCCTCTGATGTTTAGTCTTCAGAAATGTCAGAGAGGCTGGTAGTTTTACCTTGGTAGTGGCTGACCCCGGGCCCAAATATCTCAATCACCCGCACCCAACAAATCACGTAATTCCAAGCTTCATTTCTGCCCTTTCCAGGGTCACATTCTATTCTTAGTCCTTTCCTCCCCTGGATGATAGGAAGGTACAGGTTTAATTGGGAGAAGTGTGAGAATGTAAAGTGGCATTACATTTACTACTACCTATTGAATTTCCCTCCATTTCTGGCTTTGTACTGTATGTCTGTGTCCACAAAAACACTTTTTCAAAACACTATCAGAATTACCGGCATTGTGGGGCCGGAATTCAGAGTGGTTGAATGACACTCTAAACTACATAGGTTTTATTTACCAACAAATTATACTCAGTTTTCATTATCAAGTAATGCATGATCAGTACACAGTGAAAAAAAAGACTGTATACCACAGCTCTATTGCTGTCCCTGGATATCACAGGCTTTTAAACAAACTACAAACCTGACAAATCACCAACCCACAATTCTGTGCCTCAGTAAAGAGGCAGAGACTATTATAAATATGGCTATTCACATTAATAAATAAAACCACCTGGGGCTTGGGAATGTTTTCACTCAACTTTTGTTCTCTATTCCACCTCTCTCCCACACCCACACACACACACAATGAGCTGGAACATGGTACAAGATCACCAGAGATTACATAATCAGAGTAGGAACAAATCTCCAAAATCTAATGACCTAGACAGACCCAATGTTGAGTGGAGTCTTGAGGGTATTCTTACGTCATCCTTCTCCAGCATCCGCAATATATTCTTGGTCTCTTCCTCTGTTTCTCGTTTCTCTTTCTTTATGTTAATGATGTGGGAGGGTCCTAGGTCTGTCATATCAACAGAACTGTCCCAGTTGCCTGCAGAAGAAAAGTGGAGTACATATGAACACAGGGCCAGCCTAAATTCACAGTCTATTCGCTAATCATCACCCAAAGCCAACACAACTTGGCCAAAAGTCCTCTGGTCTTATCCATCATAGAGAGTACTAGGCTTACTATCACAACACAAATTGTCTGCTAGGTCAGCCCAGAGAGTCCCAGTGCTATACCTCACCTCCTGTACAGAGTGCAATAGATTGTACTAAGAAACTCCTAGGTAACTATATATTTCAATAGCGGTTATATCATACTCTATGGATGTTGGGGAAGCTGGACCAGTGACCAAACAACTCAAATTATATACAATAAGTTTATTATATCAAAAAACAATAAATAAATATTGATGTTTCATTCAGATACAAAATATACTTTATAATTCTTTTAAAATATATCATCCACACGGTTAATCATGCATATCTCAACCATTCAATCATACATCCCCATTCAGTCTTCCATATACCATATTCCACTTGTTACCAGCATATTTGACCTGCAGGCTGGCAGTAGTGATCCGCTCCTGCCCCGTTCCAGCGCGGCTGGTGCCGTTTGTTGTGAAGGGAAAGGTGACCTGGATATACTTTGATCCGCTTCCGGTTTAGGGGACAGCTGGTTTGCCTACGCAAGACTCCTGACTCACTGCTATATAAGCAGCATGCCGGAGCGGACGAGCAGCGGGCGCGCCGAAGGAGCACCAAAGGCAAGCCCGTCTGCGCCTGGAACGGGCCCAGGGCCACAGCCCCTGTCCGTTCTCCACCAACAATGGGGCCTAGATTGATCTATACTAAAGATACTCTTCAGAGCCTCAACACACCCATGAAAGATCTTTGCCAGAAGCTTGATCCATTGAAGGAACCTAAGCTTTGTCCATACTGTAACACTGACTTCCTCTTCACCAAAACAAAAGGCTGTCCGAGCACGAAACAGGATCTACACCTGCAAACACCTCCGCACAAGTCGTTCCTAGGTCTGCTCTTGAACACTCGCTCTCTGATCAAACACAATATTGAATTTGCAGAGTTGCTTTCAGCGCACAATATAGATATGGCTTTTGTTACTGAAACATGGGCAGACTGCACCTCTGATCTTGAGCTGTCCCTAGCCATCCCCCAAGGCTACATATTAATCAGAAATGATAGATAGGACAAGCGGGGAGGTGGCTTAGCAATCATTATCAAGGATACAATGTTGATAAAAAGCTCCCCAACAGGAAGCTGTCCTGACTGTGAATTGCTCTCCTTTAGAATCACTCTAAGTGACAACTATACATTTAATGGTACATTAGTATATAGACTCCCGGGCGAAAAACAAATTTGAAGAAATAATTAGTCATATCATCGAATCTAGCACCGATTCACAGTTCTCCATTTTAGGTGATTTTAATTACCATCTAGAAAATGCAAACAACCAATATACAGCTTCTCTTTTAGAGCTGATGGCCAGTGCTTCAATGCAACAGTTGGTTAAGCACTCAACTCACGATGCCAGTCACACTCTAGATGGGATTTTTACATCAAATTCCCAACTAAAAGTACAGGAGGTTTTGCCAATCCCATGGTCAGACCACACCACCTACAGGATATTTAAAGGGCGAAATTGGAAGAATATTTACCCGCAGCAGATGCAATTAGCACTAGCATCCTCCAAACCTAACGTCTGAAGTAAACTCGGCAACTGATAGCTTCACCAACTGGGTTGAAGCGGCAGTAAATACTCTAGCTCCAGAAAAAACCCTCATTAGTAAGCGCATGAAGAAATCAGAACCCTGGTTCTGTGACACACTACGTACCCAGAAGCAACTCTGTAGAAAAGCAGAGACGCTGGAGAAAAAAATCATACGGAAGCCAAGAAAATTTTATATACACAATCTTTGAGCACATATAAAAAAAATGATCCTGGACAAGAAAAGTTGCTACTTCACAGAGAAAATCAGGCAGGCAACTCTAGTAAAATACTTTTTTCGACCCTTAAGGAATTAGTAACACTACCGGCTCCACCAATAGAGGACAGCAGTGTGGCATTCTGCAACCAACTTGCAGGGTTTTTTAGGAACAAAGTGCAGTCCATCTTCGATTCCCTCACAGAGAAGGGTACTGACCCCCCCAGTGGACACCCCCACTACATCGCCTTTACGACCTGTCCATGGTTTGGATTCCTTTGTTTCACCTAATGCAGAACAGATCTCACATATAGTCAGAGCAGTTAAATCTGGAGCACCATCAGACCCATGCCCCCCTAAAATATTCCAACTGGCATCTGATGAGATCAGTGAGCAACTCAGTCTCGTTTCAAAGAGATTATCAGTTCTGGCGTTTTCCCAGATGCGTGGAAAACGGTCTCAATTCTTCCCCTATTAAAAAAACCAAATTTGGATCCCAGTGACCACAACAATTATAGACCTATTGCGAGGATCCCTTTTCCGGCTAAGGTCCTGGAGAAGATCCTAAACTCCCAACTCACCGCCTTTGTGTCCTCGGAAGACCTGCTGGATCCCTCACAATATGGTTTCCGTCAAGGGCACGGCACGGAGACTACCCTGGTTATGGCAGCAGAGGAGCTTCGTACCACGCTGGACTCGGGTGCAAGGGCCGCCTTGATCCTATTGGATCTATCGGCGGCTTTTGACACCGTGAACCATGACATTCTTATCAAAAGGCTCCAAAAGGTGGGAGCTAAGAACTCTGCTCTAAGTCTGATCAAATCCTATTCAAACAGGCTGACATTTGTTCAGGTTGGCGATTCCTGTTCAGAACAGTTCACACTTCCATGTGGGGTGCCGCAGGGCTCCTCACTGAGTCCTACTTTGTTCAATATATATGTGACCCCCTTAGCTGATGTCCTTAGGCAGTTTGGCTTTTCGCTGGTTTCCTACGCGGACGACACCCAGATTGTGGTGTCCATCTCAAGCAATCTGGAGGAAACCGCTGCTCGCTTTAATCAATGTATGTCCCACGTAGACCATTGGATGAGCGCAAACTGCCTAAAGCTTAATGGAAGTAAAACAGAGGTTCTCCTGTTGGGATCCAATACCTCCTTTTGGTCACAGAACTGGTGGCCTCTGGACATGGGAACTCTTCCTACTCCAGTGCACAAGGTCAAGAATCTGGGCATCATCTTTGACGACCGACTTACCTTTCAACATCAAATCAATAAGGTCGCCTCTCAGGTTTATCTAACACAGAAGTCAATCCGGAAAGTGAGAGCCTTCATCCCCCCCCCAGACGAAGTAAAAACACTGGTGACGAGCTAAGCAATGGCTAGACTGGACTACGGAAATGCCCTTTACTTCGGCCTTCAGAAACAGCACATGCTTAAACTTCAGTGGGTGGAAAATACTGCCGCCAGAATGTTGCTGAATATTCCCAAGTTCCAGTCCGTTTCCCAAAGCCTAAAAAGACTCCACTGGCTCTCGGTAAAAAAGAGGACAGAATTTAAATCTCTGTCTAGCGTATAAAGCTGTGCATGGAACAGGACCTGCGTACCTGAAACAGCACTTTTTATGGTATCATCCTTGTAGAATGCTACGCTCAGCTCAGAGCAAACTTCTCCAGATACCCAATTTAGGAAAGTTCGCTGGGGAGGAAGCAGCTTCATCCTGAACACCGTAAAATTGTGGAACATGCTCCCTCTAGCCATTAAAAACTGCCCAACACTACTCTCTTTCAGAAAAGCACTGAAAACTTGGCTTTTTTCAAATTAATTCCTACCTCCTTTTTCATAATGCTGGCAGACTCCTCCGATGCAGCGCCTAGACGCCCCCGGGCATTGGAGCGCTATATAAATCTCAAAATCAAATCAATCAAATATACAACAGTGCATCAACCACTACGTGGTATCTTGCTATCCGTCCATGGATACAACATGCCTTTCTTTGTTTTAAGTTATCATTTAGAAAAGGCTAGAGGCTTAAACGGCTGGTAATCAATAGCAACACAGTTTTATATATAATATAAGTTTGTAATCCAGAATCAAAATTTGTTCAATGTGGTGAATTGACAGTCACTGTACATAATATTCATTTTTCTACTATTGGCAGTTATAAGACTGCTAGAGTTGTATAATTTATTCAATTTTCTGTATCATGGCTGTATGACCAATCTCCTACCCGTGTTTCAGCTGAGAGCCTTAATCAGAAAGCCATGTATTTTGAGAAGCAGTTCCTGTTTAATGCTCATGGATATCTCCGACATCAATAGCCATAAGATATACTTAAGTCCGTAGGTGCCTAGTCTGGTACGTTTCCTATCGTAACATCCAAAAAAGAGAATATGGCTGAACAGCAACTTCTACTGATGTAATAGATGATGACCCCAAACTTATCACGACTATAAGTAGAGAACACTCCGGGCCATAAGTCTCCACTACCAGCGAGTTTCATGGTGCTGTTAAAGCTCCAGAACGGTCAAAAAATGGCGCGACAAGGCAAGGCTCCTCGTAGGATGAACCGCTTGGGCTGATCTATCCTAGGTACTAGGCTTACTATCACCAACACAAATTGTCTGCTAGGTCAGCCCAGAGAGTCCTAGTGCTATACCTCACCTCCTGTACAGAGTACAGTGTCTCCCATCATTGCTAGGGAGCACCAAACCCTACCCCAACCTCCTGTACAGACCAAGCTTTCCCCTTCACTCATGTAGTGCCCAGATAAGTCGAGGCACTAGCTCTCATATCCTGTACAAATAAGCCTCCAGGGTACCTCAACTAGGGTTGAGAGCACTATGATTTACCCCTCACCACACAACTTCCATCGTTTTTACTCAGAGAAACCCCTGGTGTTGTGAATGAAAGTACTTCATGCATAGTCAATTGATAGATATGCTGCCTCTGGTATGTGCATTCTGGACTACCATGAGGCCTTTCTACCTGGTGATGTCGCATCTCAAGACTACTGAGAGCTTCTACAGTGCCCTCTAGCTGAGTTCTACCGGTTGCTGGAACGAAAAATACATCAACTGGACCCCCAACCCTTAGTGGGGAACAACTACTGTGCCCTCAACAGGCTATGGGGCCATGGTGGTTAGTGGCAAGAGACTTTTAGTGCAGGGGCACCAATTGTTTTACCTGCCCACCTTGAAGAGAGACTTGATGCCCTGCTTGTTAAATCCATGCAGCCTTGCATACATTTAACTCTTCACTTATTATACTGGGGCTCCTGGAATTCATCCAACCCCATTGCCATCCGCTTCTGTGCCACTACCAACACCAGGTGTAGGAACTTCTGTTGCATTTTTCTCTTTTCTCTTCTTTTCCCTGGGGATCACTTTTCTTTTTCTATTTGTTAAGTTTCAGAAAATTGTGTCACTACACCTCAGAAATGACATAGATGCCACTCTGCTTTCAAAAAGTCTTTGCTTGGTACTTTCTTTTAATTCTCTCCAGAATTCTTTCGTTGTCACATCCGGTGATTTGTCACATCCAGTAAAATTGTCATGTCCGGCAGAAGCACTATAAGTCTTCACTTCAGGTTTGTTGCATCTCACCTTTTCCCATTCGACTTCTTAGTCTCTGGTTCTCGTGAGTTAGCAGCCCCAACTGAGGACCCAAATCCAACGGTTTGCCGTTGCCGCTGACAGTTTTCCGAACACCTCTTCCCAGAAGGTAAATATCGGGGATGGGGGAACATCAATGCCAAAAGGAAAAGGGAGACTGCCTGTATTGCACCTTGGACATAAGGCGATCTCCCCCAGTGTATTTTAGTCAATACAATCTGTGGCAGAAAGGATAGTGCAGGAAGTTAAATTGTATCAACCTAAATTTTGCATTTCCCAAAACCTCTCCCACTGGAGCACAAGTAGTCTCCATCTTTCAGCCGTTCCCCAATATATGTGTCCCATGCTGCTCTCACCGTAGGCGCTATTCTAAATCTATCCGATCTCATAGCTCTATACATAAGTGTCACTATGTGATGGGTCGAGCTCAACCACAAATGCACCTCAAGACCCTTTGTTGCTGTCCGAGCAGCCAGGAATCCAGTCTAGATCCCCCTCGCCATCCAAGCCAGTTTTGCATTTTGCAAAGACGAGATCAGGCACACAAATGCACCCTGTGCCTACTGAAAAGTGAGAAAGGTCTCACTGGGATAGAAGTCCAACTTTGCACCATTGCAACATTGCCATAATCCCATCTTTGGGTTTAAATAGCTTCAGGGAACACACATCCAACTCCTTAGCAAAGGGCGGCCTTTTCAGAATGCGCTTGGTAATCTGTTCTCATATAATGCCAGTCTGTATCACAATGTATGGATAATTTCCAAAGATATATCTACCTCTCATGACCAGTTCAAAAAGGGATTGTTCTTTTTTTATTTTTTATTCGGTTTATTAGGCATTAAACAACCATTTACCCACCTCAGATGGCAATACAAATGTATACATTCCTGGCACGTAACTGCATGCCTTATTTTTTTTTTTTACCTTTAAACAGTTATTAAACAATAACCAACATAACTTGGTACAGTCTATACATCATTTTGCAACTACCAATAATACTAGTCCATGAATACAGTTTTAAAATCTCCCCATCAGCTGTTTTACTCCACTTGAAGCGGTTCATAAGGCATTAAGGCTACTCAACCCTCCTATCTCCCACATCTCTTTTCTCATCTTTTCGTCAAAGAGAAGTGCATTCACTGGAATTCTGAGGCAGTCGTTAACAGACTCATACCCATCATGTCAGGGTCCTATGCAGTTTGTATGCTTTCTCCCCGTGACTGCGTAGCCTGTGTAGGAAACCCATCCCGAGTGCCATGCATACCTCCGAACAATGCAGCCCAGGTGATTAGATCTTCCTGCAATTTATCATCCCTACGATTGATTTTCATAAGCACTTCCTCAGCGATCACTCACTCCACCACATCCTTACGCCATAATGTGACAGAAGGAGTCCAAGTATTCATCCACCCGATAGCTATTCTCCTTTTGGCTAATACCAAGGCATGCTGCAGGAACTACCACTGCAACTTACCCATCTTGTTTTTTTTTTTTTAATAACAAGACCTAGCAAACATGTCTGGGGGATTCTTCCAGCACTATCGTCGTGATGTCTCTTAATTTAGATACCACTCGTTGCCAATACTCTTGTACCCTTGGGCAATCCCATGACATGTGTAGAAAGGTAGCTCCCTTACACCCACTTACTTGAGGCAAGTCACCCCCTTGCCCACATACATCTTACTGAGTTTAATCAGCGTTATATATGTACGGTGGAGGAAATTAAAATGAGTTAGTTTAAATCTGGCATTACAGGAAACTGTCTTTACCAGTTAACTCGCAACCGTCCAGTCTGAGTTAGTGAGTGGGTCTGTCAGCTCTCCCTCCCACGCCTGCCTTGCCACCGGTTCCATCTCAGCTCTACTAGCTTTAAGTATTCGGTGAAGGTGTGTCACTAGATGTCTTGCCGACCCCATAGTCAGTACCAGATGTAGTGTATCTGTAACCCGAGGAGTAGCCGGGAACTCAGTCCAAATCTGTCACGCCGTATGTGTCAATTTAGCATTCTGCAAAAACTGTACCCCTCCCACTGCAAACATGTTTCATGCCTCCACAAATGTAAGAAATACATCACTCTGATACAGCTCCCCCAGTGTCTCCCAGCCCCCATCTCGACACTGACATATTTTCAGAAATGCGTTGAAACGGGAGCAGTGTCCCTATTTCCAACTCCCTAGCAAAGGGTGGTCGCTTAAATACCCGCTTAACCACGCACTCCCAAATCTCTCTGCCACTTATTTAATCAAGTATGGGGTGTTGCGAGACATCCAAGAGAAGTTTTATCAAAGAAAGCCCAGCATAAGTGCTATGAAGTCATCTCTTCAGATGCCCATTGCACCGCATGTTGTAACTTAGAGGCGTAGTAATAAAGCTCAAAGTCCGGTAAGCCCATGCCACCTTCCAACATGTCTCGCTTGAGCTGTGGCACAGCCACCCGGCTCCTCTCCCAGGCCCACAGAAGAGAGATCAACAAGCTATCCAACTTCTTCAATAGTGTACATGGGAGTGTATAAAAGGATTAGTTACTTACCTGTAATCCTAGTCCTCTTCCAGGGGTATACTCATCAAAGACACAAGCACTGAATTATCCCCGCCCACCTGCGGGATCCCGGAGCATATAGAAATATACATATATATATATATATGTGTATGTTGGGGATCACAAGTGCATAGCACTTCCACGACATACATACATGTATATAAATACATAAATATGCAGACTAACATAATTCCAATAAGGCAAAATGCCAAAATTACAAAGGTTTTTCCTGTACAGACAATAATCTCCTATATACACTCTGTAATAGAGAACATACACTGTAATAGTGTCATACAAGAAAACCTTTATTTTCAGAAAGGAAAAAACATGTAATAGCAGGCAGTTGGCCCATAGGCTGCATAGCTGAATAAATATACCGTACAGTAAAACACTGGCACCTTGCCTTTAAGGCTTCCAAGAACTTGGACACTTTGCCTTTAAGGCCTCCAGGAGACCCTCTGCTCCCATCATGCACCACAGGTGACAGTTAGGTCAGTTCTTTTTGCACGGTGTAGTAACTTGTAGCAACCTGATTATAAAATGCAATCACTACCAAAATATACTAAAATTGCTAGTCTGGGGAGGAGGGAGGGTTGCTTATGACTTTGAGGAGTATATCCCTGGAAGAGAACTAGGATTACAGGTAAGTAACTAATCCTTCTCTTCCAGGGGATACTCCTCAATAGTCATAAGCACTGAATAGAGTAGCAAGCCCATACCCACTACCTCGCGGACAAGCAAATAGTATTGAAAAACAGATCATCTTAACATGACATTAAGCAAATAAATTCCTCAGTGAGGCTTGCCCCACTTGGGCATCCTCCTGAGCATCTGAATCTAAGCAGTAATGGCGAGAGAAAGTATGAACAGACCGCCATGTAGCTGCTTTGCAGATTTCTGCTATAGGGATGTTCCTGAGGAGGGCCGTAGTAGAGGCCTTTCCTCTGGTTGAATGCGCTTTAGGCTTTCCCTGAAGAGACTTATTAGCTAATTGATAGGCTAGAGATATGCAGGAGACTATCCATCTTGAAATAGACCTTTTAGAGGCTGCCAATCCTGTATTAATGGGACCGTAGTTGGCAAACAAGCGGTCCGTCTTTCTTAATACCTTGGTCTTATCCAGATAAAACTTCAACACCCTCTTAAGGTCTAACAAGTGTAAGGCCCTTTCAGGAGGTGTAGAAGGATTAGAGAAGAAGGTAGGCAAAGTGATAACCTGATTAATGTGGAAATCTGAAACCACTTTCGGCAGAAAACTTGGATGAGTTCTGAGAACTACCCTATTTGAGTGAAAAACAGTGTAGGGTTCCTTAGAACATAATGCTTGTATCTCGCTGACTCTACGAGCCGACGTGATAGCAACCAAAAACGCCACTTTCCAGGACAAGTGCTGCAGGGAGGACTTGTGTATTGGTTCAAAAGGTGCGCCCATCAGTTTGGTAAGGACCACGTTGAGCTCCCAAGGAGGAGAAGGGGCTCGTACTGGTGGGTATACCTTTTTAACCCTTCAAGAAAATCTTTCACCACTGGCATTTTGAAAAAAGAACCCTGTGAAGGTGATTTTCTATATGCCATTATTGCTGCTAAGTGTACCTTGATAGATGTAAACTGCAGGCCCGACTTAGCCAGGTGTAAGAGATACGGCAAAATGACCTGTTCCTGCCCTCTAACTGGGTCATGACCATTATTCAAACACCATAGGTAAAAACGCTTCCACTTGAAAGCGTAGGAAGCCCTGGTAGAAGGTCTTTTCGCTTCCTTAAGGATGTTCATACAGTCCGCTGGCAAGTCTAAGTGTCCATACTGCAAGACTTCAGGAGCCATGCTGTCAGCCTGAGGGAAGGAAGGTTGGGGTGAAACACTCTCCCCTGGCTCTTGGATAGTAGGTCCGGACGGCAAGGCAATCTCTGTTGCGGAACTTCGGAAAGTTGTAGAAGATCCGGGTACCACCACTGGCGTGGCCACTCCGGAGCGATCAGAATCATCCTGGAGTTGGTCTTGTAGAACTTCGTGATCACTGCTGGAATGAGAGGCAGTGGAGGAAAAGCGTAGAGTAAGCTCTGAGACCATCTTATCAACAGAGCATTCCCGCTTGAACCTGGTTGGTGATACCTGGACGCGTAGACGGGGCATTTGGCGTTTGTTGCATCTGCGAACAAGTCTATGTCCGGCACACCCCATCTTTGAAAGATATCCTGAGCCACTTCGGTGTTTAGCACCCAGTCGTGCGCTTCTACGAACTCTCTGCTTAGGAAGTCCGCCTGTACATTTAGGACGCCCGGCACATGGACAGCCGTGATGGTGAGATGCCGTGCCAAAAGCCACTTCCAAATGGCTTGTGCCTCCTGGGACAGAATTCTGGATCTGGTGCCTCCCTGCTTGTTCAGATAAAACATCGTCGTGGTGTTGTCTGTCTGAATCAAGAGGGAGTTGGACTGAAGAGACGGAAAGAAGGATTTGAGGGCTAGATGGACGGCCCTCAACTCCAGAAAGTTGATATGGTATCCCCTCTCTGTGTCCGACCACAGCCCTTGCACTTGAAGGGGATTCATATGAGCCCCCCAACCTTGCAGGGAGGAGTCTGTCACTATAGTTTGGGTCGGAGTCTCTTGATGGAAGGGAACACCTTTCATTAGATGTGACCACTTTGTCCACCACATGATGGAGTCCCTGGCAGACTGGGGCAGAGTGATCCGATCCTCCCAGCTGCCTGACGCTTGCACCCACTGGTCTTCCAGAGCTTGCTGCAGTGGACGCATGTGCAATCTGGCATTGGGAACTATGAAGATGCAGGAAGCCATGGACCCCAGGAGAGAAGACACTTGTCGGACTGTTGGGTGGTGAGTCTGCAGGAGTTCTCGGCATTTGATCCTGATTGATGAAAACCTCTCCGCCGAAGGACACACGCTTGCCTCCGCGGTGTCCAGCGACGACCCTAGGTAGTGAATGTTCTGGGTCGGATTGAGAATCGATTTTTTGAAATTGACTCGTAGACCCAACTTGCTCAGTAACTGGAGACTGTAGGAAAGATGAGACTGAAGCAGGGATGAAGTTGAACTCTTCAGGAGCCAGTCGTCCAGATACGGGTAAATGAATATTTTGCGTCTGCGGAGAAAAGCCGCCACCACTGCCATGCACTTTGAAAATGTCCGTGGGGCTGACTTCAGTCCGAAAGGTAGGACTCGGAACTGAAAATGACGTAGAGCAACTTGAAAACGGAGAAATTTTCAATGTTTCCTGGACACTGGAATGTGGAAATAAGCGTCCTGCAGATCTATGGAGCACATCCAGTCTCCTTGATGTAGATGGGGGAAGATCTGGTGCAGGGCAAGCATCCGAAATTTCTCTTTGCGGATGTATTTGTTCAAGATGAGCAAGTCCAGAATTGGTCTGTATTCCACTGTCGGACCTCTTTTTCCAACCAGGAAATACCGAGAGTATATCCCCTGGCGCCTCTGATGAACAGGGACGTATTCTATGGCTTTTTTCTGTAGAAGACCGTTTACTTCCTCGTGTAAAATGTGATGACACAAGCGGACTCCTCCGTCCGGAGGAACCGATGGAGGTGGGGTCTTGAACCGTAGCAAGTATCCATTTTGAACAATATTCAACACCCATTTGTCGTTGGTTATGTTTCTCCACTCCTCCAGATGATATGCGATACTTCCTCCTACCGGAGTGGCACACGTGTTTAGAGGAAGCACTCTGTAGTAATCTGCTTGTTAAGTAATGCACCTTCCCTGTCCTTGTTCTCTGCCTTGATGCTCAGCCAATGTGATGTCATTAGAATGTTATGAATGTTTGTACTTGAAGGAAGTAGGAGTTGGAGATGATGGGCTGAGCAGCAAGGAGGCTGCTCCTGGTGGGGCATATATTGGAGCTTACATTGGAACTTACTAAGATGTAACTTGGAGAATAAACTACCAACTACAAGAGCTGTCTACGAGACTTCTTTGATTGCTACACACTCCCTCATTGCTTTGATGGCTGCTTTGAGGTAGAGGCCTGCTGTCTATTTGTCCCTCTTCCTCTTCCTGGTCTCCGTTGGTGGAAGTGAGACCTCTGCTGCTGACCCTGAGACGACCACTGAGGGGTTTGAACCCTCTGTTGGATCGGGCGTTTATCGTAGGGGCGGAAGCGCCTACGAAATTCCTTCCGTTTCTCGAGACCCACAGCTTTCACCGTGTCCAGCTCTGCTTTCATCTTCGCCATTTCTTCGTCCGCATGCGAGAGAAGACCCATTGAAAGGCAGGTTGGTTATCTTCCGCTGGACGTCGGGTTTGAGGCCAGTCAAGCATAACCAAGCAGAACGCCTCGAACAGATACCATGGGAGTATCCGTGGGCAGCCAGATCGGATGAGTCAGCGGAAGCACTAATCACCTGATTAGCCACTAGACCTCCCTCTTGCAGTATTTCTCGAAAGTCTTGCTGGTCCTCTTTTGGGAGTTTGTCCGCAAAACGTCCCAGTGAATCCCACAAGGATCTTTCATACCTCCCCAGCAGAGCGGAGGCACTGGCGACCTTCATGATAGAAGCTGAAGTGTTGCACATCCTTCTACCTAAAGAGTCCATCAGTTTACTATCTTTATCCGGAGGCGCTGAGGAGGAAGACATAGATGATTGCGTCTTTCTAGCCGCCGCCACAATGATGGAATCCGGAGGAGGATCCGATCGAAGGAACAAAGGATCTTGGTCCGGAGCCTTGTACTTTTTAGCTATTCGGGAAGGAACAGATCCCACCGTTGCCGGTGTCAAAAAGGTCTGCATAGCAGGTACGAGAAGGCCTGGGACAAGAGGAAGCAAAGGCCGAGCCGAGGAGCGATGATGAAGAGTCTCGAAAATCACTGAGGAGGAAACAGCCGGGACAGACAGAGATGTTCAGCTTATTCGCTCCTCTACAGAGAACCTCATTAAAGGTGCTGAGGTCATCAATTGGAGAAACTCTTGATGGAGGTGTA
Source organism: Calotriton arnoldi (assembly GCA_963921515.1). Taxonomy (NCBI): domain Eukaryota; kingdom Metazoa; phylum Chordata; class Amphibia; order Caudata; family Salamandridae; genus Calotriton; species Calotriton arnoldi. Next base: position 1,503,990 of record CAWUFW010000593.1, on the reverse strand, counting down.
GCCGTCAATGTTGGAGAATAGTCTCCGATAGAGGACCTGGTGGGAGAAGACCAGGTGGGAGACCTATGCCGTCTTCTCTTCGGAGAAGAATGATAAGAGCGAGATCTGTCCCTTGATCGAGCATGGCGGGCATGTGGAGATCGTGATCTGCCTGGACTCCTCCTTCTGGAAGAAACCACAGTCGGTGACCTTGATCTTCGAGGTGTTTTAGGGGATGGAGAATCCCTGGACAAACGTGAAGGAGAATAGGTACGGGAAAAGTCCGACCCCTGGCTACTGAGGGCCCTAGACTTCCTGCGCCGTGCATCTTCACCAACCACCGGAGAGCCCTCCGGGGAGATCTGGACAATATGCAGTCCTGGAGAAGATCCAGATTTTGAGGACGATAGAGATGCAGCTCTAACCTCATCCGAGGCAACAGCAGGCTCTTTAGCTCTCGACGTCGAGCGCCTCGACGTCGACCTGTGCTTCTCCCTTGACGTCGACTTCTCCCTTGACGTGGGATGGCTAGGAGGAGTTAAGGACTACGCTGTCCTCGACGGCGACCTCACCTCCCTAAAAGATGTCCTCGACGTCGACCGTCTACTCAGTGACTTCGACGTCGAACGCTCTCGCCTCCTCGACGTCAATGGCCTTGAAGTCTTCGACGTCGACTGGTCTCGAGGCGCCTTTGCCGTCGGCAAACTTCTCGACGTCGACCTCCGGGGAGGCGACGGAGAGTGCCTTGACGTCGATGGATGTCTCGACGTCGATGGGTGTCTCGACGTCGATGGGTGTCTCGACGTCGATGGGTGTCTCGACGTCGATGGGTGTCTCGACGTCGATGGGTGTCTCGACGTCGATCGACCTTCGTCATGAACATACCTCGAGCCCGAGGCAGTATGCTTCGACGTCAATGCCTTTCTCGACGACGGAGACTCACGCCGTCTCGACGTCGGAGATTGGGTCGGTCGCTTCATCGACGGCGGCAACGACGTCGACGGCGAACAGTCCGGAATCTGCAGTTTCCTCGATGTTGAAGAGGCAGAATGATGCTGACGTCGGTGTTCCTGAAGAGAGGAGGGCTCTTGACACGCAAGGCCACTTTCCAGCCGGGCTTTTCCTCTCTCGAGCACAGCTTGAAGGCGAATCCTCTCCCTGTCGCGAAGAGTCCTCGCAGAAAACCTCTGACAATGATAACAAGTGTCAGGCTTGTGACTGGAAGGAAGACAGGCGATACACACGGAGTGTGGATCTGAGATGGCCATCTTCTTTCCACAGGATGGACATTTGCGGAAAAGAGCCGGCATTCTGACAGAAAAAGAGTGACATTTTGTCAGAGAATGGTAATAAACCACTGCCAGCACAGGAAAACCACAAAAAACCAAGAAGAAAAACAATTTCTGACAGGAAAATCAGAAAAACTGTCGAGCTCAAGCTCCAGGATCCTCATAGAAGGAGCCGGAAAAAAGAACTGACCTAACTGTCACCTGTGGTGCATGATGGGAGCAGAGGGTCTCCTGGAGGCCTTAAAGGCAAAGTGTCCAAGTTCTTGGAAGCCTTAAAGGCAAGGTGCCAGTGTTTTACTGTACGGTGATATTTATTCAGCTATGCAGCCTATGGGCCAACTGCCTGCTATTACATGTTTTTTCCTTTCTGAAAATAAAGGTTTTCTTGTATGACCCTATTACAGTGTATGTTCTCTATTACAGAGTGTATATAGGAGATTGTCTGTACAGGGAAAACCTTTGTAATTTTGGCATTTTGCCTTATTGGAATTATGTTAGGCTGCATATTTATGTATTTATATACATGTATATATGTATGTCGTGGAAGTGCTATGCACTTGTGATCCCCAACATACACATATATATATGTATATTTCTATATGCTCCGGGATCCCGCAGGTGGGCGGGGATAATTCAGTGCTTATGACTATTGAGGAGTATCCCCTGGAAGAGAACCCTATTTGCAGAATGAACATGCACTTGGGAAGAAACACAATTTTTGCCACCGCCACCCTTCCCGCCATGAAGAGCGGCAGAGTATTCCAAAAACTCACGAGTTAGTCAATCCAGTCAGTAATGGGTCCATGCAACAGCACTGCTGGACATCAAAATTGTGGCCCACCCTGACCCCAAGATATCGAAAGGAGTCCATTTCCCAAAGCAGCTACAATGGAGGTAGGTCTGTATCTGGGACCCCCCACCAACATCCTGAATGGGAACAATAGGGATTTACCTCTGTTTATTTGAAGTCATACCATCCTCCCAAGATGTGCCTAAACTAAAGCCACAACATCATCTCTCGAGGACGTCCTAGATAGAATACATCATCCACATACAACGAAACTAAATGCATTACGTCCCCCACTTTAAAACCATCATCACCCATAGCTATGCAGAGGAAAGCCGCCATTGGTTCCATCTGCAAGACAAAAAGAAGCCGTGAGAGCGGGCATTCCTCACGGGTGCCCCGCCGCACATCAAACCTCCACTGCATACCCTCAGCTTGTGTTCAGTGTATAGTATCTGCATCCAGCGGCAGAAATGGGGCCCAAAGCCCATCTCCCTTTCACATTGTAGGTAACCCTCCCCCCACCCCCCCATTTCAAACAACTTACTTATGTCCACTGATACCAGTGCCATTTCTTCAGCGCTACCCTTGGTCTTATGTAGAACATAAGCAAGTCTATGTAGCTTAAAAGCTGTGTTGTGTCCAGGTATAAAACCACATTGGTCTTCATAGACCAGCGTTTCCATCACTCCCGTCAGCCGGCTTGCTAGTATTTTACACAACACCTTTGTGTCCACATTCAACATGGTGAGAGCTCTATATGACGAAGGGTCCGTTACATCTCCCCCTGGCTTGGGCACCATCTCTCTAAAAAGGGATACTTCTTCACACAAGCGTTCCAACAAGCACTTAGCCCAGTTATCTTCTTCAGTAACTCATACGACAGCATGCTGAATATGTGCAGCATAGTAGTATATTTCCAGGTTTGGAAGAACAATGCCACCTTCTTTTAGTACTTGTTTCAGGATGGCTCACTAACTTTGCTCCTGCCCAAGCGGGAGCAGCTGTTTTCACTTCTCCCGCATCACCCTATTCCTCTTCACTGCTCAAACCAGGTAAATCAACAGACTATCCAGCAACCTTATTGTAGTTAGTGGGAGACGACAGAGCTACTTTTGAAGTACATAAAGACACAGCAGAAGAAAAACCATATTTGCAACTGCGACATGGCCCATGACTGACAAAGGAAGAGAGGTCCAGAACTGTACCGATGTCTGGATCCCTCCAAAACCCGCCTCAAATCATAATGACATTGCTTCTCTGGTGTATGAGCCACTGTAATGCCCAAATACCGTAATCTGCCTGTCGCCCAGCGAAACCCAAGTCAGGCAATTCTGTTATGCGATTAGATGCCAATGCGCGCACTCTGCTTTTTTACTCTCAAGCCTGGGACCTCTCCAAAGCTCTTCAAACTTTCCATTAGCCAAGCAATGGAGACCCGAGGAAACCGCAAATGAAATAGTGCATCATCAGAGTAAAGGGAAGCTAGAGGAGTGACATCTCCGACGTTAACTCCCATTCTCTCATCTAAGTTCAAATCAGGATCGCTAGTGGTTTAACAGCCAAGACAAAAGGCAATGTGGGAAGAGAACAACCCTGTTGATCCCCCGCCCAACTTCTCAGCTACCCAACACTATTTTACCATTAAACACTCTAGCGGTAATCTCCTCCCTCCCATCCTGCCAGCGATGGCCCATTCAGTCACCCCAAGCTCCCACTGTGTGTGCTGTTTAGGAGGAATACACAAAGCCTAACTGAAAACTATATCCAGTCATGTGACCAGAGTTCGGCTGCAGGCACCAAATGGCTAAAATAAGAAAATGTCAAAAAAGTGGCATTTTCAGAATTGGAATTTAAAAACTTACTTCACTATGAGTTAAGGTTTTAAATTAGGATTCCAGAGATACCAAACATGAACCAATTATCTCTTCCCATTTGGAAAGAACACTTATAAAATGTAATAAGAAAACTTCAATGTTATACTATGGGAAAGATGGGCTTTGCAGTAGTGACGAACAAATGTAAGCGTTTTTCACAACTAGGACATGTAAAAATTAAAAGTACTAGTCCTGTTTTTTTAAATACATGCACCCTGCCCTTTGGGGTGTCAAGGGCCTATGCTAGGGGTGACTAATATGTATTAAAAAGGAAGGTTTGGGGGGCGTGGCTTAGGGCATCAAGATGGCAGTCGCACTCTAAGAGTGCGCTAGACCCCTCCGTCATCCATTGCCATCTACGTTCTACCTGGGAGTTCCCAGTGTGCACAGCGAAGGTATTGCGCTCCTCTGATGGCTCCCCGAACTGCCAAGACCGGTAGAGCTGTGCTGGATCGCTCCCTAGAGACTGATATCGCGGCTGCAGTGCCTGATTTTAAGATGGTGGCCGCGTGAAGACAAACCACTCTGTTCCCTTAAGGCAGCGGACGTCGATGGCAGTATCGTCTCCCAGCAGATCGCTGTGGGTGTGCAGCAATCTCCTTAGGGGTGTCCGGGCATTGCGGGGTTAGGCGATACCCTTTGTTATTTGGCAGCTTCACGGAGCTCCATGCCTGCCGACAGCAAAGCCATCTGACCTCCTGTGTGGGCCTGATTGCCCTGTTGCTCTGATGGGAGGGAGAGGGAAGGGGGGGGGGTGGCGGGGGGAGTTTGGGCTAGTTTCAAAATACACCCGGATGGGACTCTTCCTCTGCATCGGAGCCAAACTGTGGCACTGATTGGGGAGGCACCCACTTCACAGCCCTCCTCCTCCACAGTATAAGCCCTGCACAGAGCATGACTAGGAAAGGCCTATCTCCCCTCCCCTCCTTCCCAGCAGACGTGTGGGGCTACTAGCTACTGGGCCCTACCCCATTACTACTGCTGTCCCACAGGACATTGGGGTACTGGCTCCTAATTCTGTAGGTTTCCATCCTGAGCCAGATGCTCTTTTAGACATTGATTTGTACATTTGACTGCTGTTGCTTACGCCGCGTTTTCTAAAGTGTATCTACAAATCACAGAGCATCTTCCTTCTGTTGCAGTGGAGCCGGAGGGCTACTAGACTCCCCGTCCTGCTGTGAAGGTGCTGTAGGCCTTCCATGGGGAAGGTCCTGTGACGTATCAGGTGTAGGGGCTGAGGTGCCCAACGACTCGCTTCCATCTAGGAAGCTCGTTCTGCTGCGCATTTGCAGCAAGCAGGCCAAGTCCGGATTCACCCCCGACGACGGTCTTCTTCACGACCATGGAGAAAGATAAAGCCCTGAAGCCAAATTCTTCCCAGCCCCATATCGATCAGTACACAACAGGGCATGGCGGGCAACCCCCACTCTAGCACGGACCTACAGGCTTCCAACTAATGGCGATGAACTTTGACATTGATAACCGCTCTACACCAGGAACTCATGTGCACCCTGTTGAGTAGCATATTTAGAATTGGTATTTCTCCTGCAACATGGAGGGGTCCACCACTCCACACCTGAAGTTACACCGGTTTGGTCTTTTGTTACAAGATTTAGGGCGACGGATGCTTCTTGGGGGGGGGGGGGAGTATGGGGTGGGGAGAAGGGCTTGGTTTGTTTCTATGTTTCTTTGGTTATTATTTGTTGTCTTTACACATGCCAGCTTAAGCCGTCACACCACACCACTATCGCTGTTTTTCAAACCTCAGCACTGCACCCTCTCCGTAGACAGTGAAACCCCATTGCGGGCTGCCACGCTTTTCCTTGCTAGACCATCCTTTTTATTTCTCCGACTTCTGACAACACTTCCATAGCATCCTTTCACAGCATGATGTGGAATGTAAATGGCCTTCTTGACCGTATTAAGCATTTCACAGTATTACGATATGCTCAGAGTCTTACCCATGGTTCTGATGCTACAGGAAATGCATTTACTGGGCAGGATTTGCCCCTTCCTGGCACACCAGGGCTATTATAGGATGTATCATGCAGGGCATGCCAGGGGTTCCCGCGGGGTGGCAATTCTGCTACACTGTATCTTTCCTATGGTGGTTACTCAGCCATCTCAGTCATAGCTGGATCCCCAGGGTAGGTAGCCCTGAACGGACTGCTGGAGGGCCGGCGACTGAACTTATGTCTCTATGCCCCCCCCCCCCCAATGCCCTAAACTCCTTGTCCTTGTTTACGGCGCTCATAGCAAAACTCCCTGAAGGGTCCACGTTTCGAACAGGTGACTTTAATGCAGTCACAGACCCTGCAGTTGATTCTACTGGTGACCCACTGGAACACCGTTGCACTGGTGCACACCACCTACTCAACTGGGTAAACACGTTGGGTCTCTGTGACATTTGGCGGATGTGGCACCCCAGAGAACAGCAATATACACATACCTCTGCTGCTCACCACTCACATGCGTGCATTGACATGATCCTAAAGCCTGTGACCGAGTGTCTGTCGGTCTCGCACACAAGGATTTTTCTGCGCTGGATTTCTGACCATGCTCCTGTACTCCTCCAAATAGGCACGGAGAGTGGCGCTCTGCGTCCCATAAGGAGACTTAATGCATGGCACCTCCAAGTCGAGGCATATGTTCGCGAGTTGGAGCTTGGAATCAAAGCGTACTTTAAGACCAATGAGGACACGGTGCGCTCAGCAGGCACTTTGAGAGGCCGGCAAAGCCACCATTAGGGGCTATGCTAAAACTATCCTTCGTACCAAAGAGAAGGCGAAAACTTATCACATTAGCCAATTGGAGGCTAAAGCCCTTCGACTGGAAACGCAACTCCACACAGACCTTCAGGGTGACGTAACCCAGAAATTGGCGCTGCTTAAGGAGGAGATACACCTCGCCTCCATTGAATCTGTGAAACAGATCTGGCGAGCGACTACCGCTCACATCTGCAGATGGGGAGATAAAAATGGCACACTACTGCATTTCTTGGCCTCCCGACCCCTGGCAGGAAGGATTGTTCCGGAACGTATAGTTTTACCTGTCGGTGTAGTTTTGCAGCTTGAAGACTTTCTGGATTCACTATGCTGTGCATTATTCCGCCATCTTGTGGTTGGGTCCGGAATCGTAGTATTTTCTCTCTTTCGTCTTTTTTTTTTTTCGTGGCCCAGGTGGGCGGCGACGTCCCACCATTTGGTGTCCTTCGTGACGTCGACGCGCTTCCTGCGGAAGCTCCCACCTTTGGTCGCCATCTTCGGATTCTTTTTTCTTGTTTCGTGTTATCTGCTTTGCTTGATCCCTTTAGCTATGTTTGCAATTTAGCCTCCCTTGTCCTCCTGTCTCATCTTTCTGGCGGAGGAGGGTGGGATCGCTAGTGAATCCATAAAGTCTTCAAGCTGCAAAACTACACCGACAGGTAAGAAACTATACGTTTTGCAGCGTGAATCTTTCTGGATTCACTATGCTGTGCATAGACTTAGTAGCGGTTTGTCCTTATTGCGGTGGCTGGGTGGAAGATGAGCACTGGTTACTGAAAATGTGTTGTAAGACCTTCTGTCCCACTTGCGCTTCCTTGTTCATTTGAATATCCACACAGTAGTGCTTAGTGAACGTATGCACTGAAGACCATGTTGCAGCTTGGCAAATGTCTTGGATAGGTGTGTTCGCTAGAAACGCAATTGTTGCTCCTTTCTTCCTTGTTGAGTGAGCTTGGGCTGCTCCTTGTAACTGTTGTCCTGCCTGCTTGTGGCAGAGTTGAATTGTCTGCGCAATCCATCGCGCAATTGTATTCTTGGTGACTGGTCGTCCCAGAAAACTGCTGGCAAAGGAGACAAAGAACTGTTTTGTTTTCCTGCACTCCTTTGTCCTCTCGATATAGTGCATTACAGTCCTTCTGGCGTCTAGTGTGTGTAGCGCCCTTTCGGTTCTTGTGGTAGGTTTTTGGAAAAAACTTGGTATTTGGATTGTTTGGTTAATATGGAACCGAGACACCACCTTTGGCATGAAGTGTGGGTCCGTCCTCATTACAATTCTGTCCTTGTGTATTTGTAAGTAGGGCTCTTGGAGTGTCAGCGCTTGCAACTCACTTACTCTTCGTAGTGACGTGATAGCCACTAAGAAGGCTGTTTTTAGTGTGAGCATGTGCAGTGTACCCTTGTGAATAGGTTCAAAAGGTGCCTTCATCAATTGAGTTAGCACTACGTTGAGGTTCCATGCTGGTGCTGGCATCCTCTTTGGGGGTGCGATTCTCTTCACCCCCTCCAGAAATCTCTTCACAACCTGAGAGGTGAAGAAACTTTCCCCCGTTTCTCCTCCTGTGTATGCCACTACCGCAGCCAAGTGCACCCTCAGGGATGTGTAGCTTAATCCTCTTTGTAGCAGGTGCGTTAAGTATTTTAGTACTGTTGATTCCTTCGTGATCTTCCGTTGCAGTTTCTCCTTGATGCACCATTGGGAGAACCTTTTCCATTTTGCTATGTAGCACTTTCTTGTGGTAGGCCTCCTTGCCTCCCTGAGTACTGCCATGGTACTAGGTGGTAGTTTGAGGTGTGCAAATTCTAGGTCTTCAGGAGCCATGCTGCTAGGAGCACCTTTCCGTTCTGCATTGTTAGCAGGTTCCTTCTTCTTGGGAACCTGTGCGCTGGTTCTCGTGCCATTTCCACTATCTGTGAGAACCAGGATTGTCTGGCCCACTGAGGTGCTATCAGTATTAGTGTCATGTTGCTGATCCTGCATTTGCTGAGTACCCTGTGTATCAGTGGTATCGGGGGGAAAAGCGTATGCAAATGTCTTTGACCAACTTATCCATAGCGCATTCCCTTGTGACCGATGGTCTGATTGTCTGGTTGCGAAGTGTTGGCATTTTGCATTTTGGTGTGTTGCAAATAGGTCTATTTGCGGTGTACCCCATTTCTGGAATAGCTTCTCTATTTCCTGTTGGTTGAGTTCCCACTCGTGGGATGCTGACGTCTGCCTGCTGAGTCGGCCTGCTTCCACTTTGTCCTTCCCCGGGAGATGTATTGCTAGCAGGTCTATTTTTAGTGGAATGGCCCATCTCCATATCTCCTGTGCTAGCCCCGATAGTGCCACTGACTGTGTTCCTCCTTGTTTGTTGATGTAGAACATGGTAGTTGTGTTGTCTGTTTGGATCAACACCCTGTTTCCGTACAGCTCTTTCTGAAAGGCTTTTAAGGCTAGGAATACAGTCTTTAGCTCCAGGTAGTTGATGTGTCTGACTGCATCTTGCTGCGACCATAGCCCCCTCACCTTGAGCTTGTTCATGTGTGCGCCCCACCCCAGCTGGGAGGCGTCCGTTGTGATGGTCACTGTTGGAGTTGGTTGTGTGAATGGCTTCCCCTGTGATATGTTTTCCTTGTTCCACCACGCCACTTCCTGATGCGCTGCGTGTGTGACAACCACAAGATCTTCCCAACTCCCTGTTGCCTGTGACCATTGCTGCTGAATCCATTCCTGGAATGGTCTCACGTGTAGTCGGATATTTGGGACTAGGTGGATGCATGATGCCATCATCCCCATTAACTTGCTCACCGTCCTCACTGTCAGAACTTGCCCCTTGCGGTAAGGACGTGTTTCCTTTAGTATCGCCAATGTTCTCTTCCTGCTGGGGAACACTTTGGCCTGTATGGTGTTGATCTGAGCCCCTAAGAATATCTTCATCTGCTCCGGTTCGGTTGACGATTTTTCCCAATGAATTGAGAAACCCAGTTGGCTCAGTGTATGTACGACCTGCTGGATGTGTTCTTTGCAGTGGTTGTACGAGCTTGCCTTTACGAGCCAGTCGTCGAGGTAGGGATATACGTGTATTCCTTGCCTTCGTAGGTGCGCTGCTACTGCTGCTAGGCACTTTGTAAACACCCTTGGTGCGGATTTGAGTCCGAATGCCAGTACTGTGAACTGGTAGGGAGTCTGGTTGATCACAAACCTTAGTAGACGTTTGTGCTTGTGGTTGATGGGGATGTGCAAGTACGCGTCCTTCAGATCTATAGTTGCCATGTAATCCCTTGTTGTATTTGTGGTATTACCTCCTGTAGGGAAGTCATCTTGAATCTTTGAGTTCTTATGAATTTGTTCAAGAATCTCAGATCTAGGATAGGTCTAAGTGATTCGTCCACCTTTGGCACGAGGAAATAGGTTGAGTAAACCCCTCCGTTCCTTTGGTTGAGCGGTACTACCTCTATCGCCTCCTTGCTGAGCAGTTCCTTCGCTTCTAGTTGCAAGAGCGAACGTTCCCTTGCTGAGTGAGCCTTGTTTCTTGGTTTTCTGTTTGGAGGCTGTTTTTCTAGCTCTATGCAGTATCCGTATTGTATGATGTTTAATATCCATTTGTCTGTAGTGACCTTCCTCCACTGCTTGAGGAAGTTCTTTATCCTGCCTCCTACCGGTGTTGTATGTTCGAGGAACTGTTTTTTGTGGAACGTCAGGTTTTTGTTTTTCTCTTTGTATTTGCACCCACCCCGAGGTGTTGCTAGGGTGGGTGTTGGCTTGGTTGTGAAGTCACTTGGAGGTGGGCTGTTGGCCTCCTCTTCGTGTCTGTCCTCGTCCGTTTCCGCGCCCTCAAAAGGACTGGCCCCGGGGCTGGTGCTGCCAGTTTTGCTGCTGCTGTCCTTGCTGCTGCTGGCCTTGGTTGTTCCCTGGATAGCCTTGCTGGAACGTTTGGTGCGATGTGGTAGGCACGTTGCCTCCTCTACCACCCGGCTTTCTCGTGGGTGTACCCCTTCTCATCCCTCTGAACTGCAGCGCTCCCATGGACCTTGCGATCTCGTTGTCCTTCTTGAGCTGCGTTAACCTCGTCAACTGGTGTGCCAAACAGTTGCTCGCCGTTAAAGGGTGTATTCAGGATGTTACTTTGCAACTCTGGCTTGAATCCGGAAATTCTGAGCCATGCGTGCCTCCTCTCGGTCACCCCTATCATCATCAGTCTGCTGGACGCCTCTGCAGCATCCAAGGCCGATTTCAAGCATGTGTTCGCCATGCTTTTTCCTTCTTCTACCAGGGGAGCTGCTCTTTGTTGGTACTGATCTGGTAGATGCTTTAGGAGCTGCCTCACTTCATCCCAGTGTTGGTATGCCTGCCTGTTGATCAGGGCGTTGGAGTTTGCGATGCGCCAGTGGATTGACGCATTTCTCTCCACCTTTCTCCCTGTGAGATCCATCCACCTACTCTCCTTGTCTGGAGGTGGTCCGGCATTGGTGGACACATTGGCCCTCTTCCTGGCTGTTGCTGCAATTATGGAGTCGGCTGGTACTGATCCTTGTATGTATGCAGGGTCCTTTGAAGAATGTTTATACTTCTTCTCCGCCCTTGGAGTCACAGCCTTGCATACTGCTGGTTCCTTAAAGGCCTCTCTTCCTTGATACAGCACACTAGGGAGCATGGGCAGGAATTGGCTCCTAGTTTGTTGAGGCAGTAGAGTCTCCAGGATAAAAGATGCCTTGGGCTTCTCCTCTTCCATTTTTACTCCATACGTTTGTGCAGCCTTTTGGACGACCATGTTGTAGACCCCAATGTCGTCTGGCGGCGAGGGCCTTGAAGGGTAAGTGTCTACCCCTTCTTCCGGCGTCAAGATCTTGCCATTCTAGGTCTTGTGCCTCAGAGGACGTCGAGTCCCGGTAGGATTGCAGATCTTCGTCGCCTTCTCCCTCGAAATAATAGTCTTCGTCCCCTTGTTCCTCGACCGGTCCGGGTGTTTTCGGCGGCTCGGCGTCCTCGTCGTCTTTTGACTTCGAGCGTGGGCTTCGACGGGATGGTGTATTGGCTCATCTTGTCGAAGCCCTTTTTCCGCTGCAGGATGCTCGCCATTTCGGACTCGAGCCTCCTCTTCTTCCTCTCCATCTCGTGTGCCTGTTCGGCGTCGAGGGTTGGAGCGCCTCTCTTTGGGGCCGATGTCGACGACGATGTCGGCCCTTCCTTTCTCGGCGCCGAGGTGTCCTTTTCGAGGGCAACCTTCGACAACCTGGGTTTTTCGAGGGCTCTTCCCGATTGGGAGTCCTTTTCGAAAGATCCGCTTGGCTGACTGTCCTTCGTTGCGGTTGCCTTCGTCGAGTGTTTCGGCGGCAATGCTCTCTTCGAGGACTTAGCTTCACTTCTACGAGTGTCGCTCGGGGCTTTAGCTTCACCCTTTCGAGTGTCGCTCGAGTGTTTAGGGGTCGACGACTCCCTTACCTCCTTCGACGTTTTCTTATGGACCTCGACGACCGCGCAGTCCTCTGGTCCTTCGGCGATGTTGTCCTCCTCTCCACTGGAGAGGCCCAGGTCTCGGAGCGATGGAGGTGGTCCCTGCCCCTGCATGTTGTGGTTCGCCCTTCTCTGCCTCTCCCTCACTCTGAAGGTCTTGTGTGTAAACGCCGAGCACGCGTTGGTCTTCGCTGCTGTGGTCGAGCGGCAAGCAGAGGTTGCAGACTGGATGCTGGTCCTTCTGGGCATATTTGTAGTGGCAATTGGTGCAAAACAAGACCCTGCTTGGAACGTCTACATGTGGCTCTGGCTTGTCGTCACTTTCTCCCACTGCAGTTGGCCCTAATCCTTATCAATTTCGAAAAGGCCTTTGATACGGTAGACTGGGGATACCTTGCTAAGGTCCTCTAGAAAGCCGGATTGGGGCCTCGTTTTCTTAACCTTGTTCAAGCACTCTACTCCGACTGCCCGCGTACAAATTAATGGGGTATTGCCCGACGCATTCCCCATATGATGGGGGACTAGGCAGGGATGCCTCCTATGCCCCCTGTTTACACTCGCTTGAACCTTTTGCACACCTCATCCGCTGCAATGCACAGATAAGCGGGTGGACATGGAACACTGGCCATGACAACCGCATAGCATTATATGACGTTCTCCAGTACATCTCAGACCCCCAGAGCAGTGGCCCCCGCTGTCTCCAACTCTTGCAGCTTTTTCACCGAAGCATCTGGTTTACACATGTATCCAGTTAAATCAGTCCTAGTCCGGTTATCATTCTCGTGCAGCTGCGTGGAGTGGCAGACCACTATCCCAATACACAGATTAAGCTTTAAGTATTTGGGCATCCATGTAGCGCAGTACTCTGAGCTAACCTGGTCACTTAACATAACCCCCTTGACCCAACGAGTTTGGGCAGACCTTAAGAAATTGCAATCTCTCCCACTGAAAGTGATGGGCAGGATAGCCCTGTATAAAATGATGGTCCTGCCGCGCTTCCTTTATCTCTTCCAGAATATTCCACTGACGATACCCCGGCACTTGTTTCGAGAAATGGACTCAGTGGCCATTGCTTTCATGTGGCACAATTCTAGAGCACGTTAGGCCCACACCACTTGTCAACAGGCCATATACAATGGAGGTCTCTGTATGACCAACCTATACTTGTACTTCTTAGCATCACAGCTCCTGTTGTAGAATGAGTGGCTTACTAGAAGTTGGGCTTACCAGAAGTTGGTCTGACCCAGCCTATAGAGTTGAACTTACCTCACTTGGGTTCATGGGAGTAATGACCACGCTCTACGGGGGAACTACTCCCACTACAATACCGGAGGTGACACAGATATTTTTTTCCGGGTGGAGGGCTGCTCTTCGACACACAGGTTGGAATACTACACTCACTCAACAAACTCTGCTGTGGCAGGGCAGGTGGCTGAAGGAAGTTGTGGCTTTGGAGGGTTTTGGTCGCTGGGATGCTATTGGCATTACACAATTAGATGACATCTGGTCCAGTACATATATGTAATCCTTCCAAGAACTCCAGACCACCTACATGCTAGCAACGACCCAGTTCTATAAATATCTACAGTTGCGACATGCATTACTTACACATGTCACACATGGTACATATCTCCCAGAGTTTAGTCCTCTAGAGGTAAAGATTATGATGGGAGCCCTTGGGAAAATAGATGTCTCAAGGATCAATCATACACTGATTATTAATACACCAGACTCATTGAGCCAACTCAGGACCTGATGAAAGGGCTGGTTGGGTCCAATGGAGGAGGATGATTGGAGAGATGCCATGATGGCCCTCAGAAACATCACCATATTGTTAGGTTCTATTCCATTCTCTATGGAACCTCCTTGTTACTGGGGTAACGGAACTGTAGTCAGTTGGGAGCTGACTATCTCGGAGTCGGAGGTCCGACTCGTCCTGTCGCCCTTCATATTAAATAAAGGACTTTCACCAATTACCTGCGTCCTTTCACTGGCGACGAGTTACCGGGACAGGACGAGTCCCCCGCGCGGTGTTCCGGTTTCTTCACCTTGTCTCCTGCTGTGCTGTCTTCGTGAAGAACATCCTCTCGGGGCATTGGAACCTTCATCTGGTGCTGATTTACGGCTTTGTCATCTGTACTCCGGTTCTCATCCATTCTTCTGCCGTGAGTACTGTTTAAATTGGGCATTTGGCATTTGGTCTCGAGTTGCTGTCTCGAGCCTGCCTGTGCGAGCCTCCAACTCCCTTCCTGACATGCCTCAGTGGTTCCACGCTGTGTCAGTCCATTGAGCCCCTGGTATCCTGGCAACAGCTCTTGATTCTGCCTGCGTGAGCCTTCCCATTCCTTCCTGACTGTCTTCACATTCCACGTTACGTCAGTCCATTGTATCTCTGTATCATAGCAACGGAAGCTCCTTCAGCTGTTCCTGGGATATTTTTAACCCTCAGCTGCCTGTGCAGAATCTCTTCATTCTCCTATTGCAAATACGTGCAGTTTACCGAGGGTGTTACTGTGCATCAGGAGTTACACTTTATTGCCAGTGCTACAGTTTCCGCTTCATTGTGCATCTATTGTGTACAGTATTTCTCCTATCACTGATACACACAGTTTATTCCACGTGCACTGCAAAATTCTCTACGCTGATGCACACAGCTTATTTTGCGTTTCATTGTGCATCTATTGTGTACAGTATTTCTCATATCACTGATACACACAGTTTAATCCACGTGCACTGCAAAATTCTCTACGCTGATGCACACAGCTTACTTTATCGTTGCATTTTCTTCTTCCACATATTTATGAGTTTCAGGTATCCTTACTACTGTTCTCATATTTATTAACCCTCAGTTGCCTGTGCATAATCTCTGCATTATAATTACGCGCAGGTTTTAGGGTGTTTTTGTGCATTTACTTCAGTGTCAGTAGACCTAATTGACAATTCATGCAATTTGGTGCATTTGTTTGTGTACAGTATTTCTACTATCACTGATACACACAGTTTATTTTCTCGTACACTGCATAAGCCTCCTACATTGTGCATCTACTTGTGTACAGTGTTTTTCCTACCACTGATACACACAGTGTATGTCCACGTGCATTTCAAGTTTATGTTTTTCAACATATTTTTGTTTTTTTTGTCTTCATAATGCAAAATTCATTAGTACCGCCACCTGCCTTTTCTCCAAATCCCACTACTCCGGAATCTGATTGGGAGCAGTGGAAGGAAGCTTTTGAAGCATATTTAGACGCTTTAGACGGCGATACCTTTACACATAAAAAAAGTTTGCTGTTCTTCGACATTGTTTGGGTAACGAGGGTCGAAAAATTCTTAAGCACATTCCTCCTGAACCTGTTTTGGTTAGTCATGGTGAAAGAGAAGGAGATTTTGTAGTTGATGAGTATGCCACAGCCTTAAAAGCATTAGATTTAAGATTCAAGGCAAGGAAAAATGTCATCATGGAAAGGCACAAATTTTATAGAAGGGTTCAAATTTCTGGTGAGTCAGCTGCCAGTTATGTTGGAGCCTTAAGAATTCTTGCTGTTTCATGTGAATATAAGAACTTTGAAGATGAAATGATTCGTGACCAACTAGTGGAGAAAACCAACAATAAGAAGGTTCAGGAAGCCTTACTATCTAAACCCAATCTAACATTAGAGAAAGCTGTAGAAATTGCTTCTAGAATTGAAAGCACCACGTCCTTCATGAGTCAACTAACTGTATCTGATAACAAATCTTCAGATGTCTTGGCAGTCAAATCCAAATACTCTAAGTTTAAAAAGAAGGACGCTTCTGGAAACACTTCAGAGACTGCGAAAAGTTTGGGTAACCAGGTTACAAGACCTTCCTTCAGGCATTTGGAGTGTTACCGTTGCGGTAGCCCGTCTCATTTAGGGAATGCTGTTTTTTGTCCGGCTAAGGATCGTACTTGTGCCAAGTGTATGCGGAAGGGTCATTTCTCCAAGGTTTGTAGAGCCTCCAATAGAGTCCAATATAAGAAAAAAGTGATGGAAGTAAGTCCAAGCAATGGTGTTGAGCATGATCAAGATTCAGGTGACGATGATGAAATACTCTTGATCAAGGACCCTGCTGCTGATGATTCTGTATGTCACATTGGGTTGAATAATTTTACAAGACCATATTGTACAATTAGTATTAATGGCATCGATGTGAAAGTCATGGCAGATTCGGGTTCACCTTATACTTTATTGAGTGAGGAAGTTTGGCACAATCAGTTCAATGGCACCCAATTATCTAATTCCATGTTGCGTCCTGTGGGTTATGGTGGCAAAACTATTGATGTTGTTGGTGAATTTGCTGCCACTCTTAAGTTCCAATCCAATTCTTCCGATGGGGTGGTTTACATAGCCAAGGATGATTCCTGTTTATTGGGTTGGTATGATCAGAAGAAATTAGGCATTTTACTCGACCCTAATAATCCTGCTCAAGTTGTGTTAAGGGACAGTTACTTACCTGTTATGCCTGTCATAAATTCCAACAGGTGGGAATTACAATTTCCTGAAGTTTTCCGCAGTGGGTTAGGTACCTTGAAGGGCTTCACCCATAAAATCAAGCTTGTTGAGGAATCGTGCCCAGTTGCCCACAAAGTAAGAAGGGTTCCTTTAGCCATGCGTTCCGAGTTGAAAGCTGAGTTACAGAAACTTTGCGAACTAGGTGTCATTGAACCTATTGAAAGTTCCAATTGGGTTGCCCCCATTGTTTTAGCGCGTAAACCTAATGGTTCTGTCCGCATGTGTGTGGACTTGCGCGACTTAAACAAACAAATTTGGATTGATCGACACCCCTTACCAAACATCACTGAGATGCTTTCCATATTGCGAGGTGGTAAAATTCTCAGTTTACTGGATATGACCTCAGCTTATCATCAGATCAATCTTCATCCTGATTGCAGACACCTGACATCCTTTATTACTCCTGAGGGCCTGTTTCAATTCAAGCGCATGCCTTTTGGTTTAGCGTCAGCCTCCGCAGTATTTCAACGGGTGGTTGAAGGCATGTTTAAGGATGTTGAAGGCGTCATTGCTTTTCAGGATGATGTTTTGGTTTTTGGTAACGATCAAGACCAACATGACAAAAGAATGCGTCATGTTTTGTCGATTTTGAAAAACATGGGTGTAACTCTCAGTACAGAAAAATGTAAATTTGGTCTTGCCGAAATTGAGTACTTAGGTTACAAACTTTCTGAAAAGGGCATTGAACCTAAGCTCAGTCTTGTAAAAGCCATCAATGATTTTGATACCCCAAAAAATAAGGATCAACTAAGGTCTTTCTTAGGCTTAGTTGAATTTTATTCCAGGTTTATTCCTAAGTGTACTGAAAAATCTTTTCACATGAGAAATCTTCTTAAGAAAAATGTTTCTTTTAATTGGTGTACTCTGTGTAGTCAAGAGTTTTCTCTTATCAAAAAAGAACTCGTGCATGCTATACCTCTTAAGCCTTTCAACACCTCTGATGAAACTATCATTATGACTGATGCCAGCCAGATGGGTTTAGGTGCTGTCCTCATGCAACGCAGAGAAGGCAAAGATGAAGTTGTAGCTTTCGCTTCAAGAAGTTTAAAGGGTGCTGAATCATCCTATTCTGTAATAGAAAGAGAAGCCTTAGCGTGTTGGTGGGGCATTGTTCACTTCAAAATATATTTGTGGGGTTCACATTTTACTGTCCGTGTTGATCACAAGCCCTTAGTACAGCTATTTACTACCAAAGGTATGGAACGTGCTACGCCTAGAATTGCCAAATGGCAGTATAGGCTCCAGGAATATGATTATGCTGTTGAGTATGTTCCAGGTGCTAAAAATGTCTTAGCAGATTGCATGTCTCGTTTGCCTAGTTGCAATGGAGTGGATGAAGTTGAGTTACCTGAAAATTCCGATTCTGATTTGGTATGTGCGGTGGAACAGAGGTGCAATGGTGCCATACTAGAAAGTGAATGGCTCATGGCTTGTGATATTGATATCCAAATATCAGAAGTTAAAAATGGTATTCTTCAAGGTTGGTCGGAATGGAAGTCTGATGGTGTTAAAAGTGATGTCTACAAGCATGTTTTTGGGGAACTTTCTATCATTGATGGTCTACTTTACCGTTTTAGTTTATTAGTTGTGCCCGAAAGCATGAGGATTAGAGTCCTTACCTTAGCTCATGAGGGACACATTGGTATGCGAGCCATGAAGAGGAGGATTAGGGAGCATTTTTGGTGGCCAGGGCTTGATAGAAGTGTTGAGCATTTTGTTAGAGATTGCATCTATTGTGCTGGAAGCGACAAGAGTCAAGTAACTGTGCCCAGTCCTGTTGAGGCTATTGAAGTTCCCAACAAACCATGGGGCAAGATAGCTATTGATATTATTGGCCCCATGGTGTTTTCTGGTGGCTTACAGGAGTATGGCATTGTTGTCGTGGATTTTTACAGTCGTTTGCCAGAGTTTAAGTTTGTTAAATCTCCTAATACCTACAGTGTCATTGAATTTTTGGAGTCTATTTTCCTTAGGGAAGGCATTCCGGATGAAATTTTATCGGATAATGGTTGTCAGTTCACTTCCTCTCAATTTTCTGACTTTGTCACCTTTTTAGGCATTAAGCACACCAGAACTTCTTTATATCATCCCAGGAGTAATGGATTGGTAGAACGTTTTAACAGAGTCATCAAGGACAATGTTCAGCTGGCCAAGTCTTGTGGTTTGAACAGTAAAGAGGAGTTGCGCAAGTTGTTGTGGGCTGTTCGCACTACTCCTAATGCGGACACTAATCTTTCCCCCTTTTCTCTTTTACGAGGGAGATTACCTGCATCCAAGTTAATTAGAGATTGGATGGGATGTTCTTCTTCTTCCAGGCAAAAGGTGGAGGATGTGATCAGGAAAAGAATTGTTGCTCAGAATAAGTATGTGAGTGTGCGGGGGAAGGAATCTAAGGTTGCAGTTGGTGATATTGTCAGAATTAAAGTACCTAGAGTCATTGCCATGAAGGATTCCAAATTTTCTGTTCCACAAAAAGTGGTAGTTGTGAAAAAAAACGTGGTCAAGTTACAAAATGGTAAGTGGTGGAACAAGGACAAGGTTTCCATCGCTCATGATATTTACAGTAATAATCCTACCATGGGTGGCGATAAGGAATCTGTGTCTACCCGCATCAGTCTTCCATCTTCTATGATCCGTGAATGTGAGAGACGCGTATCTACTAGAACCAGATTTCCTTCTTCTAGACTTCGTGGTTTTATAGCTTAAATTATATTGTACTACAAGTATTGTACTTTCGTATATATTCTCTGTTATGCTAGGAGGAAGATGTGTTCAATTGTTTTCTTCTTTTTGCTACATTCATTGTATTGTACATTTTGTTAGCTTCTATTGTTTTTGATTTTGTTATTTTGTTTTCATTCATTGTGCATCATTGTACTCTTCTGCGTTATGTAAGGAGGGGAAGATGTGTTAGGTTCTATTCCATTCTCTATGGAACCTCCTTGTTACTGGGGTAACGGAACTGTAGTCAGTTGGGAGCGGACTATCTCAGAGTCGGAGGTCCGACTCGTCCTGTCGCCCTTCATATTAAATAAAGGACTTTCACCAATTACCTGCGTCCTTTCACATATCCTCCAAACTTACGCCGATACAAACATACTATTTTCACTGTGCATATCTCACTCCAGATTGCCTCTTCAGAGCAGGTCTTCTTGCACGTCCTGGGTGCTTTTGCTGCTTGTACAAATCAGCAGATTTCTATCACATGGTTTGGTCCTGTCCTGTTCTAACACATTACTGGAGGGCAGTGGTGGCGCAACTCTCGGTGGTGTTGCGATTGGAGGTGGATCTATCCACACTGGGAGTGTGTGAGGGAATTGGGGGCACACAGGTGTACTGTGCCCTGCTTAGTACAGCTACCATGGTGGCAAAGAGAGACATAGCATCATGTTAGAAGACTCCTGATACCCCAACCATTACTCAATGATGCTGTGGAGTGGACTGGTGCGCCCAACAGGAGAAACCGGTGTATGAGGCACAAGGTTGTCCTGCTAAATACTATAAAATATGGAACAAATAGAGGGGAGAGTCCGGATTGTATTTGTCCTTTTGAGCTCTTTTCCACGACTAGATACTGGGCAGTCCTGTTGGCTTGCTTTGGGTGTGTTGAGGCAACCAGAGGTATATATGCACAGAAGTGGTGATGACTATGTACTTGATGTGTTGATGACCTGCTGTAATGTAAAAATCAATACAAATATGTTTATAAAAAAAAAAATAAGAAGGTTTGGGTCTGGCAAAAGGTTTCTTTTGTCAGATTGAAATAGCACTTTAAAACTGCACACACAGCCTCTCTAATAGCAGGCCTGAGGCATGTTTAAACGACTACTTAAGTGGGTGGCAAAAATCAATGCTGAAGGTCCACTAGTAGCATTTAATTTACAGGCCCTAGGCACATGTAGTACCACTTTACTAGGGACTTATAAGGAAATGTAATATACCAATTGGGTATAAGTCAATTCTTCCATGTTTTAAGGAACGATCACAAGCACTTTGTGCTAAAGTTAGCAGTGGTAAAGTGCACAGAGTCCTAAATCCAACAAAACCGAGTTCAGCAAAAAGGGGAGGAGGAAGACAAAAAGTCCGGGGATGACCCTGCAGAAAAGGGCCATTTCCAATAATGCGTCAGCCTTCTTATATTCCTTGCTATATTTCAGCCAGAAATAAAACCACATTGGCCTTCTTGTACCAAACAGACAACTTCATAACTCAATCTATAGGGCAATACCCTACATAAATCTTGTGTCTGAATTAATCATAGCGAGCGATAGGATAGCTCCATAGGGCCACCTCCCAGTTTTAGCATCATATATGTGACTCCCTTCCACATAATAGATGAAAGGAACCCCATCTGAAGAGCCTCCCCAAAAATCTTTAGCAATTTCTTAGTTAATTGTGAAGCAAAAACCTGGTACAATTTGGTGAGTAATCCACTTGGTGGTTTACCATTTGGTATCAACTGCAGGGCTTCACTCAATTCTTCCAGTGTAATGTTGCCCTCCAAATCCTCCCTAAGAGAGTCACTCAACTGCAAGAAATAAATGGAGCTAAGCTAACCTGTCAAGTGTTCAGGGGACACCGGGTGTGTGCTACTAAATCAACTGCAAATGGACGGACATTGATTTATTTATAACCGCCTGTGTTTTGGCCACTGTACCATCAGGATTAGGTAATGCCTATATGGGAGAAACATGATGTTCCTTTACAATAATCCAAGACAGGAGCCAATTTGTTTGTCTCCCTTCCTATGCAACTGCCGACGATATTTCCTCAGCGTGAATTTGTCCAATCCATCCCAAGTGGCACCTAATGCTCACTCTGACAATAACACCTCAGGAGCGTACTCGGGGGAGGTTGAGGCATAACGCTGGAAATCCGCAAGCTTCTACTATATATCCAGGTCCCTTGCAAATTTTCCCCGAACCCTGTGAATCAGACCAAGACATTCCTCCTGGACCACCGCCTTTGTTGCTTCTTATTCATTAACCCAAGTGCCACTGCTGCCTCAGCTACCCTCAAAGTAGCACTTAATAACCGCACCCAGGGTTTCAATACAAGTGGGATCAGGAAGCAACCCTGTCGATAGTCTCCATGTAGCATGTGTTCTTGCAACCGCCCCCAAGATGCATTCAAGTATTTGCAACAGCAATCTGACAAAAACCTGCCAAGATACTGGACCAATTGTATAGCTGGAGCAGCGAGTTTTGAAACCAAAATGCAATGCAATATGCTATAGGTATTGTGAGTCAGTAAGTGACAAGAATACTCTTTGGCTGTAGGATGAAAGTTTTTCCAAATATCTACACACCCCATGTTTTCGATAACCTCCGAGTGTACTTGTCATCCCTGGCTTTGTACCCTGCTTCGGGGGCAGACTATCTATCAATCCATCTAAGGTGCAATTAAAATTCACCCCAGTCCCTCTCATATAATTGAGAGTATCAACCTATTCAGCAAGCAGGTTGGGAATCTTAGAGTAAAACAAATTATCACTGTTAGAAGCATAAACGTTAACAATGTATATTTCCTACCCATCCAGCGTACCATAAACAAGGAGATATCGACCCTCAACATCAACCTTCGAATAAATACATTTGAAGGGCACTCAACCTGCTACCCAAATCAACATCCCCTAGCATAAGAAGAGGAAGTGGAAAAGTACAGCTGTCCCTGCCATTTTTTCTTTACTTTGAGTTCCTCCGAATCAATGAGGTGGGTACTCTGAATACAAGCAATATCAACCTTGTGTCTTTGAGAAATGATAGCACACTATATCAATTTGTGTAGGCATTCATTGTTGTGGACATTCCACCTTAGTATCTTATAATGCCTGACCATGTATATATCGTTTTCCCTACTGGTGTGGATGCAAATTCGCTCTTCAGCCAGCGCCTTGGAGGATCAGCATATGCTATGTCATGTCAAATGGAAAAGAGCTGATTAGTACCTTCTGCTACACCACTGAGCTAAATATGTCTGAATTAGATGGGAAAAAAAAAAAAAAGCCAAACCGAGCACTTTCCCACCCTCTCCGGGTAAACACTTCTAAACATTCTACAAGAGTGTCTGCCCAATGAATGTGATTTTCTGAACCGACTGTTCAAAAGGCTTCCTGAAACTAAAACCCCTCACTTAATAAAATAAAAAAACAGTGAGATATACACTATTTAACTATCAGGAAGCATGCAGAAGTATCGATGTGACTTTTCCCCCAGCCCCTAGGCGAGCTTGATGTCGAGAGAGAGAAGAAAACACTCACCTCAGCTGTCCTATCTAGCTAACCCGCCTATCACTTTGCACTCCTACCCTTGCAGCAGTCTGAATCTACACCAGTATCAAGTGTCTTGTTCCAGAACCCGGTAATATCCCTTGTGTGAGGAGGGGGGGGAAACATGGTCACCCTGCGTACACAATCAGCCACGTTCCCCTGAAATCTCCAGAGGCCGTCTCGTTCCACCCCACAAGCCTCCACAAAGGAGTGGGCCGGACAGTACCTCCTCATACCCCAATTTCCATCTTCCCCACCATGGGTCTGCCCGACTCTGCCCTGCAGCCGCTGTCCACATCGGGAGCCAGACCACTGGGATCATACTGAATGTTGACCAGATGCACGAACTTCGGCAGTTGCTCTCTGGGTCCCGGCCCGGTTACCCACCTGCAGCCAGTCCCCCACCTGTTCCAGAGCTGTAAAGAAATTAGACTTACCATCAAGGAGAACACGTAGCTTTGCCGGGAATAGGAGCATATACTTCAGTCCCATAGCTGAGTTTTTGTACATCTCATGTGTCGCATTTTCTGCGTGTAGGTGTGGAAGATTCGAGCACCTGCTCCCTCATACCGGACTTCAGAGAGCATCCTGGCCTGTCTCAGGACGATGTCCCTGTCTCTGTAGTTTAGAATCTTGGCGATGAGAGCCCTGAGAGGGACTCCCAGGGGAGGCATCGGACGAGCGCTCTTTGTGCCCTCTCAACTATGAAACACTGAAGAGAGATCTGCAAAACGGAGGGTATTATTTATCCAGTCTTCCAAGAATTTTTCTGCGTTTTCCTCCTCCAACCTCTCCGGAAACCCTAAAAAGTGCAGGTTACACCTCCGTGCCCTTCTCTCAACATCCTCCACTCTGTTGTCCTGTTGGTGGGCCAGAGCAGAAGAGGAATGCATGAGTTTTTGCAGTTCAGCATTTCAGTTTTCATATTTTGCATGGTTTCTTCTGTTTGGAGAGCAAGTTTGCTGACTTTCCATAGATTCAATCTCAGGTGATTAAAGCTATAGATATAGCATCTATCTTGGTCTCCAAAGTGTGGCCAGACTTCTCAATGGCAGCCAGGATCAGTGCCCCCGAGGGACCCTCTGTTGTATCCGGCAGAGCCGTCTTTGCCTGTGCGGAGGCAAATTGATCCATTTTGGTTTGTTGAGCAGAGCAAGTCCCTTTGACTTTCACCATACCGCCCTAGACAAAATTCCTCTTAGAAACTTAAAAAATGGAGGCGACCAAAAGATCCGACAAAGTACAACCAGTTTTAGTTAAAGTAAAGGTGTTAACCACTACATAGTGGCTCTAGCGCCTGATCAATAGGTGCTCCAACAAAGTTCTCAATTAGGGTGTCCCAAGCCAGTCTGTACTTAGCCTGGGGCAATGTGCTTCAAAAAAGCCCATAGGGGATGACTCAATGAGTGCAGGAATCCCATATGCCCAGGCACTGTTCACTTTATGTGGATTATTCCAACTCCCAAAAGTATGGGGGAAAATCCATTTAGCCTGCAACATGTCGTTGAGGGTCTTCCCCCCACCATCAATGGCATGTGGCAGGGTTAATGGATTTTGAAGGAGGCACTGCTTCTGGATGGGTCGCAGCTCACCCCAAAGCCCCCAATTTTAGAGAAGTATTTGTTCACAGGAGACAGTGCTTCACTCAAACAGGTGAAAGGTGATTGGAGGACAAGGATACCCTTGGTGCTGCATCCCACACCACCCTCAGCTCCTCGTCATCTCCAAGAATCCGTAGACCAGAGAGAAGCCATACTGCTGTGTCTTGCCTCAAAGATAATTCGTTGGAACTTCCTAGAGAAAAAAAGCACGTTCTGGGCCTTGAGAACAGGGGCAAAACCTAGATGACGCACACCTGTGTGGAGGATTAACTTGATGATCACATCTCCCAAATAAGCCACATTTATCTGCAGCCCAGGTGGCATGGAATGAACTAGAGCTGCAAGAACTGCATGAGAAGGAGGGCATGGAATATAGACAAATTGACTGTACCTGCTGGTGAGTCTTCACTGCTCCCTCGATCTTCCAACTGTTATACTCATTTACAGTCCTTTTCCTGAGACTCCTTGGCATAATGAACTTTGGTGAAAAACAGTTAGAGCCATAAATGACCTCTGTCCAGTCTCCCACTGTTAGAGAACAACAACCAAAAAAATAGGTATAATGGAATCCCCTGAATTGACATGCTGTTCCTTTTTTCACCTTTGCCAACCAGTAACTCTTTTCCAGTTTGACTAGGGATACTAGATCTCTTTTTTTGGTTGAGGGTTTGTTAGGCGCCAGGTAGGTATAGGTGTCACCGGGCACAAATGTAGTTCTTTCGATGGGCAGGGGCCGGCGAGAAATCCCTGCCTCTGTGGCATCCACAGTTACAGATGGTGCAGCTACACCTGTCAGTAATAACGCACACCACCCGGACAGTGGATGCCAGGCCACAAAAACTCAGCCCTATGACCAGACCCTAAATCTTATCCTACAGATCAAGTGCAAATCAAGCTTCCCTGCCCTATAAATTTTAAAGACAGTCAAGCATGGTTCTTCACCACATGCACACAGCATCACCTCCTGTGCAGGCCAAACCTCTTTGCACTGCGACACCCAGAGAGCACCAAGTGAAATCTCTCATCTCCTAGGCAGAACAAGCCCTTCTACCATGTCATCAACAGAAAGCAGTGGGTCACTAAACCATGCATACATTCATAGAGCATACCTTTTTTCTTCATCATTTCTGCCGGACCCTGCTCAAAGATAGAGTGAGACTGGATAATCTCTGGTCGCCCCCTGCCACGTCCAGCCCCATCACGTTGACGCTCACGATCCCGGTCCTTCTTTTCCTTCTTGATGGACAGATCCTCTTTCGGCCTGGACAGAAATGTGTAGGGTTTGGGAAAGGGCAAAATGGGAGAATGACCACAAAACCATTAGTTAAGGAAGCCAGCTTCAAGTACAGAGAGTGTCATAGTTTGTATTCCAGGCGAAGCTCTGCAAACAGATTTCAAGGCAGAGAAAATAAGCAGAGGGAAACAGAAGAGACGTGGTCCATCATTTAGATATGGAGACCCTTAGCCACCTTAGAAAACTGTAAATAAATCTCATCACCACACAGGAAAAAAAGGAAACTCCAAATGCCAGGGTCCATTATATTTCAGGGCCATTACCTCTTTCTTGGAGTAACTTTCGCCATACTATTCCCTGAGAAGCACCCTCCATGGGACATCTTTTCTAGCTCAATTCTTTGACTTATCGAAACATCCACGCTTGTCCTTGCACACTGCACTCCCCCTTGAACTTGCATTTCCATCATATGTCATTATTTATTTGACCACTGTCTCCCTAAGTCTCTCAATGCCACAGTCCCTTGTAAGGACCTCCACACAGCCTGGAAACTGAGAAATAGCAAATTATTTATTGTTGAGCTAGACTCATCTGGACATCGAATCAAACTTTGGAATGGATGTAATCCACAAAGAACAATACCTACAAGCCTTTGATCTTGAAAAATAGCCCTATTGAGAAATACATTTCTACTTCTTCAAGGTCAACGTGTTTCTTGCCTGATCACAAGTGATCAATTGGCAATTAGTCAGAACCATAAATCGAATTATCATCTACACAGTGGTTGGACTACTAGTTAGTAGTAGGGGTAGACCAATCACTTAAAAACCTAAATGTGATGTACCGTATAAAAATACCGACCCAAATAGGGTGGGTCTCTAGCCTCCTCAAGTGACGGTAGAGGGAACGCTAGTTTCTCGGAAGATCCGAGCTGGTAAGAGAGGGTAGGTCGTCCGGCAAAACTGCCGCATCCACACTGACGGTAAAAACTAGCATTCCCTCCACCACACCACATATAAGTTTTTTTAGTGATTGGTCTACCCCTACTACTAACTAGTATTCCAACCACTGTGTAGATGATAATTCGATTTATGGTCCTGACGAATTGCCATTTGATCACCTGTGTGACAGATCAGGCAAGAAACATACAAAGCTAACGGCAGCTGACCGTAGGTTCCGCACCACAATCCCCTTCACATTTATTTTAGTAAATAGTCCTGTGCATCCACTTCCGGCACTTGCCGCAGTTTAGTACCACTGGAAACCAGAGAAACAGATGTATGCCAATAGGGAAGGTGCACCAGAAAAAGATTCAGTATTGCCAGTGTCAGTTCATCATCTTCTTTTATTAATGGAAATTATTGATCATAAACTTTAAAATCAGCCATCAGCCAACGCGTTTCGTTCCTTTTCAGTAGGAACTTTGTCAGGGCCGAGTCCTCGGGATTCTAGGCAAGGGCAGGATCACCCAAAGTCAAGTTTACATGTTGACCTTTTTTTGTAGAAGCAACCACAAAACATTATGTCAGTGGTTTGCCACTTCTGTTTTTAATTGGACAAGAAGACTCATCCATCAAATATTATTTAAGAGTACTACTTAGTCTATTTTATACTTTCATATGCACATTTGCAAATAAACATACCCATCTACACTTCACGGCCCTACACTCGCATTTCACATTACGGCTTTGGAATAGAAGATCTCCGAAAAAGAGCTCCTTCAAGGGTGCCTGTCGGGCATTGCAGCACCGGACAGACAAGGAGCAAGCCCAATGATGAAGCATGACACCCATTCGGGTATGTGTGGGCCCCAGTTCAAAAGGAGCGGACTCCTGCCCCACACCTTAGGATACTAGACCGACCAGTCCTATATTCTCTTGTTATACTCTCTCAAAAAGAACTGCATACCTGGTTGATATTACTATTTGCAAGGAAATCATGATATTCCCATAAGTTCTATCTGCACCAGAATGATCCTCAATGTATCCTTCAACAGGTGGTGTCGTCCATACCGATCTTAAAGTCTCCTATAAAGGAGAGCAGGAAGCACAGACTCAACATGAATAACCCAGAAGATTAGAGATTTGTGTTGCCTTGCCTGGGGAACAACAGCTTTCTCAACAGATTGAGATCATGAGCATTCTGGATGACTGTCCACTTCAATTTCCACTCTAGTCACACAAATGAATCATTCCTAATAGCTAGTTGGTATCATCTCAAATGAAAACTGCATGGTAGTGAAGGCGCCCCACTCATCCAGCTAGACTTAGCAGTTGTATTTGACGTAGTACATATTCCCATCCTCCTGTTTTATGGAAATAGCATCCTTCTCTGTTGTCTCATGAAAATAGGCATCCAAGACCAAGCCCTAGACTGAGCCCTCTTGTTTCTATTGAAAATAATAATAATAAGTGATTGATAAAGCGCCTGGTTACACCGACACGGTGTCCCCCCCACGCTGAGACCAAGGACCAACAGAGGAAGATGATCGCGGTTAGGCAGGAGGAGTAAAGTAATGAGAGTGAAAAGATTTAGGAGGAACAGAATAACCAAGTTTTCAGTTTGCTTCTGAAGATTTTCTGGTTCTGCTCTCAGATCGGGTGGAAGAGAGTTCCCGTTTTTTAAGCTAGAAAGGAGAAAGAGCGTGCCCCTAGTCTCTGCCCCTAGTCTGGCCTTGTACGCCTTGAACTTTATCAAATTTAACTTTCTACATCCCCCTCAAAGTGGTTTGTCTAATATCCTTCAGGACTCTTATAATGTAATCTCAATCTCAGCCATGTGCCCTTTTCTTTTCAGTCTTTTTAGCGTAGCTGCCATGGCAAAGGAATCACTCAACTCTGACTTCTGCATGGTAGGACCAGAACGTCAGGTATTTAAGAGCTTGATGACTAGGAACCACTCAAAACTGAATGCCAGCAAAAGTGAATTCCCGACCTGTGGCCGTAGCTCTTATTTTAAACTTGTCCTCCCACTGACCGTGCTCCCTGCCTCCTCTCCCCTCAAATAGCCTACCAGGCTGGGTGCCCTGCCTGCAGTACTGGGATCTGCAATAAGTCTCATATCTTAGATGTGAATTCACCATTGCATCAAAGGTCAATTCAGTCAGCAAACCTTCTTCCAATATCCTCGATCTCCTCAGGTAGATAATCCCTTTCTTAAGTTTTCCATACCAAATTCAAGTCCCCATTTATCTTTTCTTATTATCTTGACTATGTCTATGTAATCTTGAAGTCTTTAAAGGAGGTATACTGGCATTCCAGTATAGCTGCCTTAGCTTCATGATTGGTTAATTCCTAGAGATGTAAATCTTGCACTTTTTGTGAACAACAAATCACACTGGGGAATTTCTAAACTGTAGATTCTCCCAACAAATTAATGTCCTAGTGGTGAGGGTTCTGCTCACCTTTCCTCATCCAGGACAATGCCAGGCATCATCACACATTTAATGAGGTGCGTTTCATCTCTGATATGTTTATGTTTAGTGATGTAGGTTCAGATGCACAGCCACATGACACTTTAGAGAGAGATACTTACTCCTCCTTTATTTTCCTGCTGATGATGTTTGGAGTGAAGGTTTTCTGAAGAGAAAGAAAAAACATACTGAATTGCAGCATAATCTATGACAAGTCACTATCACAATAATAATAAAAGCACTAATTTTATTTACAACAGATTTGGTAACAAATACTTAAACTTAATTTAATCTCCTTTCTGCAATGATCTATTTTGTTACTTCAATCTCGATGGTACTCATTATTATTAGCCCTCCAAGGCTATGGTGGAAATGCCGACTTCAACCTTCCAGGGTTCAAAACTTGGATCAGAAGGTGACAAAGATGAAAGTGCACGTGGTGTTTACATAGGTGGAAACATAGCCAAACGGTTACTTGAATGGCTTGAACTTCTACACCTCACAGGTAAGAGATTACAGTGGGAATTGAGGAGAATGAACTCTTTTGTTACAGTAGTTTTCTAAAGCATCCAATTAACACCACATTTAAGAACAAGTCCTAGAGCAGCCATGGACTAGTATCACAATGCCATTCAGATCCTATCTGCTGACAAAAGGAAGGCTTTTTCAGCCTAGCTTCATCCTCTTCAGAAGGGCCTTGGTTGCCTAGCTCTAGGACTGATGAAAGGTCTTTGCCTCCTAGTTTTGACCGTAAACAGGACAGTCAGAATTTAACTCTGACCGTATTTAGAGGCCATGCACAACTGTGGTATCAAATTAAGAAATTGCTGGTGTATCTACTGTGGTGAATGTATTTGCAGAGTGAAGCACCTGCAGAGTGAAGCACCCGTAACACCACAAATATTATACAGCTACAATAAACAAAAATAGTGGCTATTGAAAAAACTAAAGGAAACACAAGGAGATGATGGACGGAGCGCTGAAACTTTTCAGACACTCACCCCCAGTCACAGATCTGGGTTGAATCCATCATCGTTCTTTGGCTCACTTCGCCACCCCAGTTCAGACACAGCTATATGCAAATCAGTCTTGACCCTGTGCCTCATGGGAACAGTCCAGCCCGAAGTGCCAGGCCATGTCTTCCCTGGACCGGAAACAAGCATCCTGGGACCGGTTTCGGGCTAACAGCCCTCATCAGCCAGGCTAGCTTGAATCCAGTGGCAAATTGAGCAAGGGACCCACTTCTGGGCATACCCTGCCAACTTAGGGCGAACAAAGCAAACACAAGGAGATGGACGGAGCGCTGAAACTTTTCAGAAACTCACCCCCAGTCACAGATCTGGGTTGAATCCATCATCGTTCTTTAGCTCACTTCGCCACCCCAGTTCAGACACCGCTATATGCAAATCAGTCTTGACCCTGTGCCTCATGGGAACGGTCCAGCCCAAACTGCCAAGCCATGTCTTCCCTGGACTGAAGCACGAACCAGAAAGTTATAAATATGAGTCAATAAATACTTGACCATGTGTTTACATTAAAATGGTATGAACAACACCATATACAAAGATGAGGATTTAGTTACATAACTTCACAGTTTATGCAGAGGTTAGCGATCATTTTAAAATTAGTAATCCAGTTGCAGGGACAAAAAAATTGAAAACGGTCTTACTTATTGTAGCTGCCAGTGATGGGAAGAACTAAAAGCAGACTGAGAAGTGTGAGGATTTATAAAACAATTAACACACAGAATGACAATATGTACATTTTATCTTATGTCCCTCCAGAGCAATGGTAAAATAACCACCAATTCAGTAAATCAATTTTGAGAAAGGGCAACAGTACTCATTTCCTGTCAGTCAGTGCGATGAATTTCATCTAGGACCCTCGTAATTCTCTTTCAGACAGAACCCCTTTGCTTCAGTTCGAGCTAGCTCCCGTCTTAGAACGGTGCCTTTGCACTTGATACACAATAACTGATATGCGTTAGAGAAATACAAATCTCTCAGCGGTTCCCTGATGGTTGTTGGCTAGGTCATCTCCAAGACCAGCAATGGCACAAAAAGAGTCGTCATTAATAAAGTCTCTGTGGAGTAAAAAAAAAAAAAAGCAATAACTGAAGACAGACTCACTTACAAAGAAGGGATTGATTGCAAACACAGATTAACATCCGACCACTTGCGTTGTCCCGCCTAGCTGACTGACCTATTGTTTCCTCCGAGCCTGGGAAGGTTGTCACCTTTTACAACAGGCAAGGTGATCTGTGCTAGCCTTAAAACGTTAGTTCACATGAGAACTTTGATACATGAAAATCCAGCACTGCTCATTAAGTCAACAGATTATTTTGCTTAGAATAGGGCACATAATGGTGTTTTAAGAATGTTCCATGGCTTTTGGTTCCTGGGGTCTCATCTTGATCATATATAAAGCTTTTCTTGATCATTCCAGACCATTGAAAAATAAACTGATAGAGGAAATTGGGGAGGGGTGGGGCTGTTTTTGCACCAACAATGGGAGCATTCTAGCGCTTTTTCAGGGTGGCGACGGACTCCGTGCATGCGTGGCCGAGGGCAAGTTGTTTAATATTGGACCTTGAGAAAGCCTTTGATTCCTTAGAGTGGGACCATCTATTTGCGGCACTCAATATAATTTAGGCTCTGCTTTCCTTCAGCTAACCCATCTGCTTTATACTGAACCAACCGTCAGGGTCAAAATGGGCCCCTACATAACAGACACAATTCCAGTGCGGAGAGGGACAAGACAGGGGTGCCCTCTGTCCCCCCCCTCCTTTTTGCGCTGACAATAGAGCCACTAGCGGAGACAATAAGCACTCAACTGGGAGATGGTGTCCCTCTAGGAGATGGCACGCATCAGGTGTCGCTCTACGCAGACGATCTCATCTATATTAGAGACATTGAGAGGGTCCCCAGGCAGTTGGCGCAAATTCTGCAAGACTTTGCATCGCTCTCAGGGTTAAAGGTAAATGTTGACAAATCCTGTATATACTCATTTGGTGGAGGGAATCGCGACCCGGGCCTCGTCATCAGTGACAGAAAGGTACAGTGGAGAGAGGACACGTTTCGTTACTTGGGTATACAAATCTATCGCCTGCCAAAAGATTTATTTGACGGGAACCTGGGCAGAGCACTAACAGCCATCAGATCTCAGATGCAGTTTTGGAGCACACTTCCACTTACTGGAACGGGTAGAGTGGCGCTCACAAAAATGGTAACCCTCCCAAGGCTTTTATACTACTTCACGAATTTGCCCGTGTATATTCCTGCTTCCTATTTTGCCATGCTGGAAAGGCTAGTAAGAGACTTCATATGGGGCAGTGCCAGGCATAAAGTGGCACTAAGGAAGTTGTACTTACCCACAGACCGGGGAGGTTTAGCAGCTCCGTGCTTCGAGCACTACTATTTAGCTGCACAGCTGCAGTGAATAGCGCGGTGGCTGTCTGACTGGCACAGCGAGGACACAGCGACCATGCAGCCGCCCTACTCATTGGCACGGATTATCAGGCTCTTCCACCCTGGCACAAGGGCGAGGCCTCCAGAGCCCCTATTGCTCGCCCTGGCATATAAATGTTTTCGCAGGAGCCT
This sequence comes from Calotriton arnoldi, assembly GCA_963921515.1. NCBI lineage: Eukaryota > Metazoa > Chordata > Amphibia > Caudata > Salamandridae > Calotriton > Calotriton arnoldi. Next base: position 1,471,210 of record CAWUFW010000593.1, on the reverse strand, counting down.
TTACATAACCAGAGGTATTGCGCCTTATGCGCCAGCAAAGCCCCTAGAGGGGTCCCTAGAGGTCAGACAGTACTCACGACGACTACACTCGGGAATGGCAAGAGGCGGGCATTCAAACTCTTGGGGATTTGTATTGTGACGGGATGCTTATACCATATGCATCTTTGGTAGAGGAAGAGGGGCTTCCACCAGGACAATTCCTGATACACCGCTCATTGACAGCCATGCTCACAGCCAAGTGGGTGACATTACCACAGAGCCACAATCACACCTCACCATGCAATACTTACATGTCATGGGACAGGGCAGAAACCTCACACGGTGGTTCGTGGCTTCGTTCAAGATACACAAGGCGGTCGGCCTGGACTCGCTCCAGCGCAACTGGGAACAAGATCTAGACCGTCAATTCTCAGATACGGAGTGGACCCAGGCGCTAGAAAGTCCAACACTCATCCCCAGAAATATGCGGTTCCGGCAAATTCAGTTTTATATAATTCACAGAGCATACCTCAAGCCTGCCAAAATTAAATCTGTACTTCAACCATGAGGATGCTGCATGCCCGAGATGCGCTGCCTTGGGTGCTGACCTGATACACATGCTCTGGAGCTGCACTCATATTCGCACATACTGGAGGGAGGTGGCCAATATACGACACACCTGCACCGAACTGCGATACCTTTTGAATGGCCGACGTATCTCGTACACAAATTTCAAAGAACTCCCAACACCAAAATAACCTCTAGGTTCCTGGACTCAGGCATAGTGGCAGCCAAGAGGCTGATTACCAAAAGATGCAAAGCACCAGACCCCCCTCACGTGCATGCATGGCGTCACTCACTACTTGCATGGGCCAAAGCGGAGAGCATCACTATCAGGCGTGAGGAAACCATAGGCTTACGACAGGTCCCCATTGCAACATACTGGGATGCGCTCCTAGCGGAGCTGCAGCGGAACACAGTTGGGGGGGGGGGGGAATCTCCTGTGGAGTAGCACTGCAGATGGAAACCCCACGTGCGTGCCCCAGTTCCGGGTGGATCGCGACACTTTGACAATAACTATACATTAGTTGTGCATACAGACATATTCACACGCCATAGTAGAGAGGGAGTGTGCAGACAATAGGCATAAGTGTAATAAGCAAGATCCACACATGGAGATGGGTGGGGTGCTAAGGGCTGGATTAATGTTCGTATTTTCTCTTTGATTTCTCGTTTCTAGTCAAAATAACACTGGTACTTCGATTGAACTGTAAAAGGACTTTATGCACCATAAGTAGCGCAACAATAAGTATGATTTGATCATCAGTGGTTTGCCCACACTTGCAAAAGACATCATGATATACCATGTATGTATAATATGCACCGTGCTTGAATAAAGTCTTTGATGTAACCTGCAGCGAACCTATAAATCTTTAAAGCATATGTGCCTTAACAAATGCATTTCCAAAAATGTAGTGATGACTGTATTAACATGTATTGACAAAACTGAAAGTTTAATAAAAACAGATTTAAAAAAACAAAAAACAATGGGAGGATTCTAGCTTGATTTGGTTAAGTGTACTAGGAGGGGAACTCTTTAAAAGGCATTTATTTATTTGTTTAAATCTTTTTATTAACATTTATAGGGTGTCAAGAGGACAGTAAAGGTATCCCTCCTGTACATCAGAGTGGGGTCCAACATAGGCATCAGGCAAATTGCCTCTACAGAGTGCACCATAACCAAGCTGAAAGCATGCCATCGTGAATATATAAGTTCCATCCCTCCTTTCACCCCTCAATCCCCCCCCAAACTCTGTGAACCATCAACTTGCAGAGTATAATCCCTCCTTGACAGTGATCCACTTCTAAAATACTTTTCATGCCTAGTCAGCCAGTCCCCAGGCTTCCTGGTACCAACTCTCCATCAAAGGTCTGGGTGTAACGCGCCAAGGCATGAGATCTTGCAGCATTCGAAGCGAAAATGGCCCAGGGCTCTACAGCGCAGACAGAGTTAAACTAGACAGGCCACTACTGGTGTTCATAAAGCAGTTTTCATTTAAGTACAAACATTAGATGGGTGCCATTCATACTGCTCATCAGACGTTCAATGGGCAACAATGTCCACAGTCTATGGTATCACTGCGTGGATGGCGGAGCATGCCACTTTCTTCCAGTTATAGCTATCATTAGTTTTGTGGCTCCCAAGCACTGGAGGTTGAGGTGCCATTCCTGATTTCTTTCAGTGTGATGGACTTGAGGCCTAGGCGCATCACCGCAGGTGTAAAGGGGAGCGGGTATGTCAGGACCTTTTGTACGAACTTGGAGACCTACTCCCAGAGTTGGCGCATCACTGGACATGCCCACCAGATATGAAGCACGTCACCAAGGCCGCCACAGCCCCTTCAACAAGAAGGAGAAGTGTTGTGGTACATATGGTGTAGTCTGTGGGGAGTGTAGTGCCAGCCGTACCAGACCTTGCAGTGGATATCTCTCCCTAAAGTAGATGTGGAATACCTGCGTATGTCCCATGCTTAATCTATCCCACTGTTTAGACGTGCTTAGTATGACTAAGGAGTGTTCCCATCCCTGATTGCATTTCCAGGTCTGTGGTCTATCCTAAGCTATGAGGAGTTTGTATAACGCAGAGATGGTACCCATGAGCTTGGGAAAAAATGAGTCAAATGTTTTTTTGGCTCTAGTGGCTCCTGTGTGGACAGTGGGGTGTGTTACCCAATGTAGGATCGGAGCATATTGGAGCCTCTCAGGCTTTAAGATTGCGAACGCAGTTCTGCACTGGGAGAAAGATTTAGGGATATCAGTATCAGATATGTTTGAAATCAGGCAGCCTCCCTCCCGCCAGTTATGAAAGACTCGTACCTACAGAGCAGGAGTGAAGACAGGGTTGTAATGAATAGGAGTGCAGGGGGATGGGTATTGCACCTGTCCACTCGATTCAACAGGAGTCCCAGGTTTTGAGGGTTGTGGAAACAGGGGTGCCAAGGTATGCACTAGGTGGTATACTGCGTCTATTCAACCACACAAAGTCCCAAAGAGACTAACGCACTATTGCGTGATCTATTCCCCGCCTGTTCTTTTCCAAATCCAGCATGGACCACTGTACGCATTTGGGCTGCAGCATAGTAATGCGGTATGAAAGCCCCCGCCCACCCCCCCTCGAGTCTTGGGATGTATCATCAAGTTCTGTGGGAGTCTGGGGGCTTTGCCTTTCCAAATAAATGACTTCAAGTGGTGCTGGATGTTCTTCAAGTATGCGGGGTCAAGCCAGATCGGTAGGGCCTGAAAAAGGTACAGTAGGCATGGGAGAATAATCATCTTGACCGCATTCATCCTTCCCAGCCAGGAAAGCATCAATTTCCCCCACGATCGCAAGTCTGTAATTAAAGGTGCCATCAAGAGGTGGTAGTTGTTGAAAAGGTGACCTACAGATCTCTAGAAGCGTATTCCAAGGTATTTAACAGAGGATTTTGCCCAGTGGAAGGGAAATTGCTAAGTCAATTCTGCCTGTTCGTCCCAATCTAGTGTTAGGGGGAGTATCTCCAATTTCTCCCTATTGATTTATTATGGCCAGTGGCTTTTTCAAATGCCTGAAATAAACCCTTCACTGTCTGTAGCAAGGTCTTTGGGGAAACTAGAGTCAGGGGGACGTCATCGGCATAGAGCGAGGTGATTACATTCTTGCAAGCCAAACTTTATCCCTGACACATCCTGAGATTGCTGGATCAGGTATCAGGGGCTCAATAAAGATGGTGAATAAGACCGGTGGCTTGCAGCCACCGAAGATGGCCGCAGCCTAGGAGAGCTCCGCAATCGCCTGCGGTTCTCCCGACTATCCTGTCTTTAATCCGCTGGCCTGCCGTCCTCCAAGGGTGGGCGGGAACGATGGAACATCCGGAGAGCATTTGGAGGGGATTTGGGTCGTCTGCGACCAGCCGCCGGAGCCCTAGACCATGGTAAAGAGGTGCGGCCTGGAGGCAGCGCAGAAGCCGGGGCCTCGAGTAGCCTTCGCCCCGCCTAAGAAAATCGCAGTGAGTGCCGGCGCGGCGGGTCGCGGCAGCGGGAGGAAGCCCCGAAAACAGTCGAGAGTGAGGAGGTGGGATGCGGTGAGTTGGGTCCCCGACTCACACAACACAAGCGCCCAAAATCCATACACCCGGTGGGGGGGAAAAGGAACGACCTGGGCTGAAAATCCCAGTGAACCGGGCGACACGGAGGCAGACCTGAGGGCCCAGCGCCATACCCCAAGACTGGCGAGGGCGGACACCAGCACACGCAGCGGTGGGTGCGCCCGGTGCAGAGCGTAGTAAGCCCGCGCACTGCCCCCTCCAACAGCAGCGTCAAGAGAGGGCGCCGAAGTGGTGACTAGGCACGAAAATCCCAGTGGATTGGGAGATATGGGGGCAGACGGCAGTATCCTGAGGGCCCAGCGGCATACCCCAAGACTGAGCGGCGGCTGGGGCGGACACCGACACACATAGCGGTGGGTGCACCAATACACATCAGACTTGAGGCTTCTTGAGCAGAAGAGAGAAAACTACAAGCCACATTGGTGGTGAAATACCTGCAGCACGGTGGGCGGCGGACTGGCGGCAGCGGCCTAGTGAGGGGCACAGGTGCAGGTACACCGGACAGCACTACTGACTGCACAGCAAAAGGGAGGGCAGGAAAACCGAGAGGCCGTGTGCGGAAACCACTCCCGCCGGCAGGCAGCGGCGATCACTGCCTTCCCTGTAACACCAGCCACCAGTAGCAGGCAAGATGAGTGGACGTGGTCAGCGAGGGTCGCAGAGCAGTAAGCTGGACAAATACGTCTACCATAAGGAACACTTGGTCACGACAGCGACACCCCAACCCAGTGGGAGCGCCTCGCCGACCGCAAAGCAGGGGGAGGTCACCCTGCTAGATGTTATGGCCACCCTCCACCAGATGCAATCTTCCATTGGCACCATCTCGACGGACATCACGCTGCTGCGCGCAGATGTCTCCAAAATCAGCACCAGGGTAGCGGAAGTCGAAAACACGACAGCTGCACTAACCGCAGATACGGTAACCCTGCAGCGCCAGGTCCGCCAACTGGAACAAACAGCCCAGCAAATGGCCGACAAGATGGAGGACCAAGAGGGGCACTCACGGCGCAACAACATACGCCTGGTGGGGGTGCTGGAGAGCATCCAGGGACCGGCGCTAGACCTCTTTGTAGAAGACTTTATCCTGACGAAGCTGCAACCCCGCGGCCTATCAAGTTTCTTTTCAGTATAACGGGCTCACAGGGTGCCTGGCGGAAGACCGAGGCCAGGGGCGCCACCCAGACCCATACTGGCGCGCATATTTAACTTCCGCGACCGGGATACGATCCTACAGGCCGCGCGCACGAGCCCCCCACTACAGGTAGACAACAGTACGGTAGCACTCTATCCGGATTACACGGCGACGGTGACCAAGAAAAGACGCAGTTTTCTAGAAATCAAAAAAGAACTGCGTAACAGAGAATTAAAATACGCAATGCTCTTCCCGGCGAAACTAAGAGTCTGGTTTTTTGAGACGCCGGAGGAGGCGAGCGACTGGTTGGAGGGATGGCGCCCGGCCACGGGCCACAGACGACAAACTCCGAAACACAGACAAATGTCCAAGCCATCCGGCACACCGAGTAGCGGAGGGACGGCCATCGTGGAAGAAGAACGCCTCGCTTCGAATGACGACCCTGAGTGATGTTCCAGCGCGACAAGAGGATGGAGACTTCTCCGCAGATGAAGTGGTGACCGGATGCAAAGTGGAACACATCAGCTAGTCATGACTGCTGTTTGAAAGTTTGGGACACTTTGTGGGAGACCACTATTTTAATTGATATGACACAATAATACACGAATGATGGGCACATGATGCGGTGGCACGGGCGGATGCCCTCGTGGCCACGACCAAAGCGCCTCCGTCCAGGCTATTGGCCGCAACCAGATGTTAGTCAAGGGAGTGACTGGCGGGGATCGCTGGCAGACTCTTCCCCCCTCACGCAAGTACAAGTTATGGGTCAGAAGCACTCTGCTCAGTTGGGGTGGCGGGTAGTTCTAGGTCCGCCGGGCAGGGAGACAGGGTGGGTGGAGGGGGATGGGGAACAGTTCAAGGGGGTTAGCGTATTTCTCATGTTTCCGATTCAAGGGAATACGGGAGGTATTATGCACTACACTAGACTGATACTTCAGTCCTTACTGTTTGAATTGATACAAAAGTTTAGAAGTTTAGCAAATGACATGTTTGATGATGAAGCACAGTGGAAGCAATGCGGGACTCAATACCCTTCCAAATCCCACGTCCTACATGGCGCACACAGACACACCCGCTGATATTCCTAGCTCCCAAACCTCGGACCCTGGGGGGTTACCGCCTCCACTAACAATACTATCCTGGAATGTCAACGGATTGGGAGACAAGATTAAGAGGGGGCTGGTCCTTCAATACATCAAACGAAAGGGCCCAGCAGTAGCATTACTACAAGAAACACATTTGACAGGCTCTGCCTGCAGAGCTCTAGACAGGTGGGGATACAAAATGACAATACATTCGGAATTTACCTCAGGTTCGCGGGGGGTAGGCATCCTGCTCAATAAACGTTTCCCCCTGATAATCACCGTGTCGTGGAAGGACGATCAGGGTCGATTTGCTGCAACGGCATGTCAATGGGAGGAAAGGACATATAACTTCGTAACAGTATATATACCACCGACGCTGCACCAGTCAACCTTCCCAGCGCTAGGGGAATTCTTATTATCACTACCACAGGGGAAACTTATCATAGGTGGAGACTTTAATGCAACGATTGATCCCTCGCTAGACAGGCAGCCCCCTAGAGATACTTGCAGTGCCAATCTCAAACTGGTGGACTTTGTGGAGGCTATGGGCCTCACTGATGTGTGGCGGAAGTGGCACCCACAGGACCGTCAGTACACTTTTCATTCTGGGGTACATAACAGCCTTTCAAGAATAGATTATTTATTTACACTAACAACAGGACTAGAAGGGATATCGGAGACTCGACACCTGCCTAGAGGCATTTCTGATCACTCACCAGTATATGTCACCTATACTTCCCACACCGTAACAAGACGGCGACTGTTTCCTTTATACCCAGGATACCTAAAAAAACCTCAGATTAAGAAGGGCCTACAGACCTCCACAGAGAAATACTTCGACGAAAACGAGCACTCAGTCTCTTCCCCGACAATACTGTGGGAAGTATATAAAACAGTGCTGCGGGGACAGGCCATTTCACTGGTATCTAGCCATAAAAAGCGACACAGACAACAGCTCGAAGAGCTAGAACAGGGGGTGGCTCAGGCGGAGGCAGACCACGCGCGAGATACCAACGACAACACACGGGCGCCACATGGCACAGCAAGAATATAGGGCTTTTGCCTGGGAAGAAACGAAATCCAGGCTTACCGCCACGCAACATGCAGTATACGAGCTTGGCGATAAGGCAGGCAAGCTCCTTGCTTGGCTTGACAGGAAGGAGCGTGCCAATAATTGGATAGCCCAAATCAGGTTAGCAGATGGGAATACGACCTCAGACCCCCAGCAAATAGTTGAGGCATTAGCCGAGCATTACCAGCAAGTATATACACCCACTGCCACAAACACTAGGGAAGACAACCTGGACTTCCTCAAAGACATTCAAATGCCCACATTGTCAGAGAATGCCGTCAAGGCACTAGACGCAGACCTAACCACTGAGGAACTTACCTCGGCCATGGGAGCATTACGGTCGGGAAAGGCTCTGGGACCTAATGGTATCCCGGTAGAATTATACAAGGGGACAGCGACCAAACTCGCACCACACCTACTAAACATGTATAAGGAATGCTTAGAGAAGGGAGAATTACCTAGAGACCAACGTGTAGCGACCATAGTCGCAATCCACAAACCAGGCAAGCCACAGCAGGAATGCATGTCCTACAGGCCTATTTCCTTAATGAACGCTGAAGCTAAAATACTGGCCAAAGCTTTAGCCACGCGACTACAACCCCACCTCACAACAGTGATCCATCCTGATCAGTCAGGCTTTATGCCTAACAGAAACACAGCGCTAAATCTCAGGAGACTACATGGTGTCATGGCACGGAGGTCTACTATCGAAGAGGATGCGATAGTTCTGTCCCTGGATGCGCGCATGGCATTTGATATGGTTGAGTGGCCCTTCCTATTCGCAGTCCTTCGTCATATGGGGTTTGGTCCCAAATTCTGCGAATGGGTTCAACTGCTATATACGAAACCCTTGGCGCAGGTGGTGGCAAATGGTCGTATCTCCGCAGAATTTCCCCTTGGAAAGGGAACGAGACAAGGCTGTCCCCTCTCCCCCCTACTCTTTGCTATAGTACTGGAGCCACTGGCGGCATGGGTACGCCAGGACCCAGTTATCCGCGGACTGAAATGGGCCATGGGATGGGAGGACCGCATTTCACTATACGCGGACGATGTCTTATTATATCTGGCATCACCTGCGCGTTCTCTAAACCGTCTGCTAGACTTGTGCGCCGCATACGGCAGAGCGTCAGGATACACAATAAATTGGGCGAAATCACTTCTCTACATCTTACATGGTCCTCCACCGAGGATTCCACGCCACTGCGAAATCCGGATCGCAGAACGGGGATTTAAATATCTCGGTATTTACGTAACACCACAAAGCGAGATCTTTACTGACGAAAACCTGATGAAGCCCTTGACGCGACTGCGTAGCGATGTTAAGCACTGGCGATACCTGCCGCTAACACTACTGGGCAGAGCAGCCCTCTTTAAGATGATGGCACTCCCCAGATTTCTATATATCTTACAGAACACTCCTTTTCCGGTAAACCCAACATACTTTACTATGATAAATACAGAGCTCACTAACCTGCTGTGGGATGGGAAGTCGGCTCGTATAGCCTTGCAGAAACTAGTGAGGGGATGGTACGATGGCGGGATCGCCCTACCAAATATACAGGTGTACTATTGGGCTTCTCAGCTCATCACAATAAATCAGTGGCTTCACGCATCACAGGAGGACCCCGCCTTCCGGATGGACAGGCACCTTCTAGAAGCCGGAGGGATAATGGGGGCGTTGTACAGCAGGCCCCGAAAAACAAGCCTAACGGGCCCAACAGCACACACGGTTCACGTTTGGCACACAGCTCAGCGGGCATTGAAGAGGGACGGAGTCATTACGCAAGCCACGCCTTTATGGGACACCCGGAAATTAGGAACTCTGAAAAAAAACAAAGGGATTCAGACAGTGGGACTTGATAGGAATATCAAAGGTTGGGGGCCTATGGGAGAAGGAGGGGGTCATCAAATTCACGCAGCTGCAAGACACCTACGGTCTGGCACAGACTGAAGCTTTCAGATATTTACAAATAAGACACGCCCTTATGGCAGCGATACCACCAAATACGCAATTACCGGAGGCCTCACCACTGGAGGACAGACTGCTAACAGACCATTTACAAAAAAAGCCATATCCCAAACATACCGTAAAATAATTAACAATCAACCTGATCCCACAGCAGTACTTAAGGGCAGATGGGAGATAGATCTGGGAGTACTGGAGGAAGACGACTGGATGGAGGCAATGGCATCACCAAGGGAGATCGCAATACCTTCCAAACTTAGATTAATGCAGCTAAAAATCCTGCATCGCACGTATTATACACGACCACTATTGCACAAATTAGGCAGGACTGATACCCCACTCTGCCTCCGTCATTGTGGCGCACTGGGTACATTCTGGCACACAATTTGGGACTGTCCGTCAATAACGAAGTATTGGGAGGAGATTATGCGTACAGTTTCGCAGGTGACAGGAGTCATGGTTCCGCTGGAACCAAAGAGATGTTTGTTAAACATCTGGGAACCCACAGACCTCAATCACGCAGATCAGGGGTGGGTTACACTGGGAATGGCGCTGGCAAAACGCAATACAGCACAGCATTGGGGGTCACAGGTAACTCCTACTCATTTACAATGGTGCCAAGACCTGGACCGCACTATGATCACCGAAAAATCGGTCTATACCCATCGGGGATGCCCCAAGAAGTGGGCCAGAGTATGGGGAAATGGAACACATTTCGAGGGACTATTTGTGAACCCCTCAAGAAGAACACATATCAATAGAAAGGGACTGAGCACAGGGAGCGGGATCTGTAGGACGGGTAAAAATGGCAGTAACAGACTTGTCAGACTCGGACGAAGAAAAGGGTATTTTATATTGATTGAAGAGAAACGCTGTACATAAGTGCAAAAAATGACAAACGATGTATGTATTCATAAGTAAACACCACTGTAACAACTGTTATTATGCAAAAATGCTAATAAAAACGTTTATAAAAAAAAGAAAAGAAGATGGTGAACAATATATATGAGAGGGGGGGGGGGGAGCCTTGCCTTGTGCCTCTGAATAGTGTAAATGGTGTCCGTTCAGAATGACCCTTACTGAAGGATTGGCATATTTTGCAAAGATCATCTTCACAAAGTTGGGATCTATAACCAATTTTCAAAAGAGTTAGTTGGAGGAAGGCCCAGTCCAAGCTGTCAAAGACCTTCTCGGGCATCCAATGACAGAAATATTGCAGGGAATTGTGTGAGGGATGCTTTCTCTATTAGGTAGATAGCCGAATTAAGGTTATCATGCGCTTCTTTACCCTGAATAAACCTGCTCTGGTCCCGGTGTACCAGACTAGGCAACACATCATTGAGGCCTGTGGCCAACATTTTTGTAAAGAGCTTTGCATCTATGTTGAGGAGGGCTATATGGCGGTATGACGTGCAGCGAGACAGTTCTTTGCCAGGTTTTGTATAACCGTCACCACTTTCCGCCCCATGGACTGTGTGATCTCTCCAGACTCTGTAAAGAGGTTAAACAGGGTTGTGAGTTTGGGACTCATTCGGGTGAGTATATTTTATAAAACTGGGCTGTGAGACTGCCCGGTTCCAGTGTTTTGTTACGTTTTAAAGATGTAATGGCTAGGCAGACACCTTCCAGAGTAATGGGGTCCTCCAGGGTGTACTTCTGGATCTCAGTAAGCAGTGGTAAGCAGACTTGCTCGAGGAGTGTCTCCCCATCTGTAGTGGAGGCTGGGGCACTGCTATAAAGCGACTCATAGAAGTAGCGGAATCCTTCCACCTTCCCAGTTTCAGCAGTGAGACAGGTCCCTGTACCATTAAGAATTTCCTTGACATACTCCTTTTCCTTTTCACCCCGCAACATGTTGCTAGGTCAGTGCCCACCTTGTCACCACAGACGTACAAGCCTTTTCTAAGGTGAAGCAGTGAAAGCTCAGCTCTATTCATATAGTACTTAGATAGCTTTTCCAGGGCTGTAGTAAGAGCAGGGATGGTATGGCACGTGGGAAGTTGGAGACCCTCCGCCTCAAGTTTCTGGATCTCTGCCTCCAACTGTTCGACCTCCAGTTTGCGGAGTCTGTTGTGTTCAGCTACCCCTCATTACCACTTTGAAAGCGTACCAGACTCCAGGCATAGAGACAACCCCTCATTCTTTAAGCTCAAAGTATTCGTCAATACAATTGCCTATTTCCTGCTGAATAGTGGGGTCCCTCAGTCGAGAGGTGTGTAGCCGCGAGTACCGGGGGCACCTCTGATGTGCGGCACTCGCAGGTCGAGCAGGACAGACGCATGATCAGAGAAGGCTATATGTCCTATCTCTGCTGAAAGGCTCCCATTTGTGCCCACCTGCCTCCCTCGCCGTCTTTATGGGGATCCCAGACCATGTTGAAGTCCACTGGGGGTAAATTTTGCCCTATGTAAACAGCTACACCCCACTGTTTAGTCGTTCCCAAGGAATGATAGGCCACGGGGTACGCGGAGTACTTGAATCCAGCTTCCAAGTGTTCACTATTTTGGTGCTCTTCCCGGTCCCCCAAGTCAAGTGCCGGACTGAGGGGTGGCCTCCAGGGTCACCCCAGTTCTCCAGAAATGCACCCTTGGACCCACATAGGGCAGTCATTGTAAAGTCAGAAGCAAAAGCTCAGTGTATCTCTCCCACTTATCAGGGTGCCAGGCCAGGACACAGGCAGTGCACAGGGAGAGAGGGACAGATGCCTAGTAAAATGGGAGGGAAAGGAGCAGAGTAAGGCAATGGCTGTGGATAATTGGTGTAAGACCGGAACAAAACAGGATATAGGAAAGTTGAGGGTGAAATGGTACAAAGCTCTTGCCAGAAAGCTCCATCACTCTCTGCACTGTGCTAGAGACACTCCTAGCATCACTTCTTGACACAGTATTCAGAAAATAAGAAAAACGCTGGGAAAAACTGATCTCTTGTTTTAGGCAATGGAGCGGGTGCTGTTCCAAGATGGTGAAATCACTCTATGCATGAAGAGTTATCAATGCACCACCATTTCACCCATTGGAAGGTTCACTGTGCACGAAGAATAATGGCGGCACTTCCTTGGCATAGCAAGGATATGCAGTCCATCTAGCTACTTCCTATTCTATGGTCCATTTCTTGTAATACCCCTCAAATACTTGTCCCGTACTTGCACTTAAGTGCTGCTATGCGAAAATGCAAAATGTGTTTTTTGAATAGGTAAATAAAGTGAGGTCATTACCAAGTTTTTTATTATGGTGCATTTTTTGCAATTTTATGAAACAAAGACATCAATAAAAGCACTTGAAAATGGACTGTAGTCAGAACAGATTAATGTAAGCCATCAATAGAAACTTGAACAAGCGCAGATGTCAAGGACCTTCAAAGTGGTTGGGAGAGGTGGGGGCAGATCCTATGCAAAAAACATCAATTACACATGGAGGATAAATGTCACACAAGCTGAACTTTAGCCTTTACCTTTTTGACTCCTCCAAGGGTGAGGTCCCGGGATCGAATGGATGGCAGTCGCCCAGGGGTGACCGGGGCTGAGGGTCTGCGTCCCATTAGTCCTCGTGCTCCAGGGATAGATGGACGAGTGCCTCCAGTGGTACTTGCCTCGTTGGCTGAACTTCCATCTGCCATTGTTTCTCCTCCTACCAACAAAGATACAAAATAATGCTGAGACACAGAAATGGGAGGGATGAGAGACCAGGCTGTCTGAATTCAATGTATGAAAGCACTGCCTGCTTGAAGTCACTGTGATGTGTTCAGCCATCAACACACTGTATAACATACAACTGTTCAGTCCATGGGCAAATGAAGAACAATTGACCCTGAATATTCACCATGATCTGAGAAGGAGCTGTTCCGAGTCACAGGTATATGTCAGCCCACCCACACACACCCTTTTTTACCTCTCACCCCCAAGGTTCTTCTAAATTCTAGGGCTTTAAGGCAAAAAGCAGCACATGATTTTAAACAAACAGATATATAAGAAGAGCTTCGTGGTCAAAATGATTTAAGACAAAGTTCAAGAAAGTATAGTAGGGAAAGGACATGTACAATTAGATCTCATATGACTCCAGGTAGAAGTGCAGGTACATGGCTCAGTGACATGAAAAGAGCATTTCGATCCTCATCACAAGACACCAGAATACTTCCCATGTAGGGCATACTCCCCACCTACAACTTTCCAACCAGACACACCAATAAAAGAAATTTCAAGTGTTCTATCCCTTACTCCGTTAACTACATGCATAGGCAACATGCAACAAATACCAAAACAAGCATTTGCAATGCAATAGGTCTCGCATTGGCGAAATTTTAAGCTATTGGCATTGTAAATGACAATGCGTTTTATTTATGTTTTCAAAACCAACACATAGATAAAAGGTTTGTCATTTACAATGCCAGTAGCTGAAAGTCTAGCAAATGCTAGACCTATTGCATTGCAAATGCTTGTTTTTTTGGCTGCGGACTCACAAGCATTTCGTCTGTCTATGTAGGAGGAACCACGTGAAGTGTGGAAGAAAAACGGGGCGAGCATTGAAACGGATATCTGTTGATTAAAGTAAAAGAGAAATCCAGGTATTAAAAAGAGCTGACCAAGAAAGTGAAATCGAGGGGTGATCGTGTACAAGATGTCGAGGAATGTTAATGAGAGAAAATTAAAGGCTTTAAAAAGGGATAACAGTGAAAGTGAGCTCGGAGGTGACCGCGAAAGATATATTAAGGGGAGAGAGTCCGTGAAAGATAATCCAGGGGTGTAACTGTTAAAGAGAAGGCGAGCGGTGACGGGAATGGAACCATAATGGTGACAAGAGAAATTGTGAGGTCACCATGAAAAATGAACCCATGGGTAACTGGGAATTTTTTTTTTTTTTTTTTTTTTTTTTTTTTAAATCGATGTTTAAGTGGAAAAGTATTCAACAAGTGACGCATTGTGAAAGAACTAGTGGTGCGACATGGACGGAAAATCAGCTTGGTGTATGTGACGCTGTAAGAACAAGCGCGCGCCTCGCGCTGCGAGTTTAAAAAAAAAAAAAAAAAAGGAGGCACGTCTGGCGAGTGGTGTGCGTGCACCATGACGAGAGAGGAAAGCCAGATGGCGCCTCTGCTCGCAATTGTGCGCGTAACCGCACGCTCTATGCCACCCAAAAAGCTGTGGTCGGCTTTTTAAAGCCCCACTCACTAAATGTCTCGCCAGAGCAGCGCATGCGCTGGCTCAGGCTAGACCTAAACATTCCAAACAAGCAATGTAATGTGCTACCCATCTGCTAAAGTGCTTTGATCCTTCCTGAGAGGAATGAAGTGCTATATTAATCTAACTATAATACGACAGTCTGTAACAGGTGTTCATTGTGCAGTTAAAACTCCATTAAATTATAATCATTAAATGAAGTCCTGCCAAGGTAAATAATTGTGCCTCTCACTTTCAATGATCAATTATCCGCTAAGTGGCAGAAATTGAAATAACTACAGATAACATGAAACGTATTTCAGAACGCTGTACTGATACGAAGGACACAGTTCACACCGAAAAATTTGGACATTTGAACCTACAGGTTCACTACCCCGCATAAATGCAGATTTACCAATTTTAGGATGACAGATTTGTAAAATTAGTCTTAGACACCTGGGGAAGTCGCTGGTCTCCTGGGCTATACTCAGAAAACAGCTGTGAATCACCGTTTGTTCCTTGCTATACAGGGTCTAAAAAGCCATGCGAAAATGCTGTTGCATGTATGCAATGTCATTCTTTTCCCGAGCCAGACAAAATATTTTTCCCCGTGGAGAAACCCCTTTTCCTACACCATCAGTAGTTTTGGAGGTGTTCCCAGCTCATTCCAATCTTGAAATGGATTAACTCCTGCCCCTGTCAGAACTAAATCTCAGGCCCCTTCCAGGGTTGGGGTAGGTCAGAAACAAACTTGTGAATTGTGGCTGTTACCAACCGTTCCAATGTTTCCCTTTCTTGGAATACCCACTTCTTGTCCCGGAGTAGGATTCACACATGCGCAATATTACACCATTATCGGGTAATATAATGCATGGGTAAAAAAAAACCATGAAGAGTGCCAATTGAGGTTTGTGAAAACCAAACCTGAATTTGTACTCATAAAAATGAGCCGCTTGCGCATATTTGACTTTCGTTTAGGATCATTTATAACCAATGTAATGAAGCAAGAGCTAGAGATATATGGTTACTCTGTCATGAACAGACTGCAATTCTTGCGGCATAATTTTGGAAAAGCTGTAACCTGTGAATCAAAAAAGTTGTAAGATTAAGGAAGACTAATTTACAACAGTCAAAAAGTGCAAATACAAACACATTAAAAATGTGCACCTTGTCAGAGAGGGAAAAAACGGTACACAATGCATTTTAACGTCTATAACTGGAAAACCGATTTTACCATCGAAGAAATGTAATCTGATAAAGCCAGCGAAGAATCAATCTTTACTCCTAGGTTTTCAACCACAATTAGAGGAGTAATGGGCTTTTCCAAAACCTCTGCAAATTGCAGACAAAGGTTACACTCTGGGTGAATTCTTCACAACGTGCATCTGGTTATCCACTAATTCATGCAAATGTCCTTATCATTGACCAATTAGACTCTAAGCGCAACTATGCATATAGATAATGAATAGACCGAAACACGCAACCAAGCATCATGACTGCCCTTTCTTTAATCAGTATTTTCTGTATGAAAAGTAAACGAAGACTGAAGTTTCTAAAATCAATCTTATTCCATTGCCAGTAAGACATTACAGATATGCTTTCCTCTATATTCTACAGATGAATATGATGATTAATGAAGCAAAAGCAACACATTCACTGACAATTCACTTTCTGAATAATAGCACTTATTTCTATACCTTTCACTATATCACCCACGTGTCCAATACTTAACCTAATGTTTTCAAACCGGTTTCCTATTTGCTAAAAGCGTACTTTTCATGTGATCTAAACCAAAATAATTATGCTATATTAACAAAACACATAATGAGTAACACAGCAGGGGGGCGTGGCTTGGCGCCGATGTAGACGGTAGCGGACCTCGGGGCTCCTCCGTGGCCTCCCTCCGCCGCAAGCCATCCTGACACACAGAAGGGATCCCTGGCACCGCAAACTCTAGCGGAATACCGGGTGCTCTCCAGGACGCACCCTCGAGCCGCCTGAGGGACGAAAACGAGGAGAAAACGGCGATCTGTCTCCCGGCCCGCATCCCGACTGACCAATGAGCAAAATGGCGGCCGCGACTTGCGGCGAGCGCGCCAGCCGGTGAAACATACTGCGGAGTCTGGGGCGCCTCCTGAGCAGCGGAACAGCACCCAGGGCCAGAGCGACAGCTGCAATACACGGTATGGCCGGACGACACAGCTAACTTGCGGTAAGAGCGGTAGCGCGATCTGCAATCAATCGGAGGCAGTTGCCTGACCTTAAGATGGCGGCGCGGAAGATCCTGGATGCGATGTGATAGTACCCTAAGCTACCGAATTGATCTCCCTGCGTGGGAATTTTGCAAGCTCTTCTGCCCTGCTGAACTGCTCATGACAGCCTGAATTGTTTGAGGGCACACTACCGGTGAGGTACTGAGGCGAGTTGGGAAGCCCCACTGATAGAGACTGCCGGAGAGGGAGAGCCGTGGGCCTGTACCCTGACGGACGGTGGAGGGTGCGTGGTGGTGTGGGCCTGACCGTGCTGATCTGGGCCTATAAACGGACTGCGACGCTCCTGGGTGAGGTGGACACCGGGATTGGGGGTACTAATGGAAGGTCCGGACCTGCTGGAGGTGCAAAGGATGACACGCATCAGCGACTAGAGCTTGTCTGGGACCACTACACGAATAGATGAGGACTCTGCTGGCGAGCAGCAATAAGAACATGCAGCTCCACTGATGCCGCTCTGCTAACTCCCCGTGTGGTGCTGGCATTACGCAACTGGCGAGATCGCTACTGTACCCCTGTGAACCCTGAAGAGCTTATTTGGGGTACCTGCTTGTTGAAGATAGGCGCGGGGGTCTCCTCCAGTATCTACTGGACGGCGGCACGATCGAACCTCTGTGAGGGCCCGCAAGGGCTGGAATACTGTCAATTCTGCGCACATTGGTCTCCGGGGGTTGGGGCACACGGAATTCCTACACCAGCCTCCTGCCTACCTCAACAGCCCACACGATGGGACGAATATCCAGGAAAAAGGGGTTCGAGGTCCTGCGAACAGACGACCCGGGGCACCGCACTGATGACGAGGAGAGTGCGACTGGAGGGAGAATGGAGAAAACGTCTGGAGACCCTACCCTGGCGGATATCATGACTGCTATCACCTCCTCGAGAGAAGCGCTGGAGAAGAAGATGGACACTATAGGGGCGGATCTCACCCTGTTAAAAGATGACCACCGCAAGCTTAAAGAGAGGGTGATGACCAATGAGAACACCATGAAGGAAATTCCGGAAACGGTCGCCTCCCTGCAAGCCGCCCTGACAGCAGTAGCAACCAGGCTCAGAGTACTGGAGGTGAGGGCCGAAGACAGCAAAGGGCGCTCACGCAGAAACAACCTGCGTATAGTGGGGATACCAGAACGAGAAGAGGGGTCGGACGCGGTCCAGTATTGAGGCTTGGCTGAAAACAGAAGTGGCCCCTGAGGGTCTTTCTCCTTTCTATGCCATAGAACGTGCCCACAGGGTTCCGGGCAGGCCTCCTAGGCCTGGTGCCCCGCCCACTGGTGGTGCGCTTACTACACTATAGGGATCGAGACTTTCTACTGCAGCGCGCCCGTGAGAGACAGAACCTACAGATTGGGAACAGCAGGGTGCTGATCTTCCCGGACTACACTAGGGAGGTGCAACGGCAGAGATCCTCATTCCTGGCTGTTAAGCGAAAATTGCGACAACTTCACCTCCCATATGCCATGCTGTTCCCAGCTCGCCTAAGAGTAACTGCTGATGCGGAAACACACTTTTTTCTCACCCTGAAGGAAGCTTGGGACTGGCTGGAGACTCGCCGCAAGGACGGAGCGCGCTCTCCGCAACTAAACTCGCCCCGACAGCGGTCGACCACATCTTCGCCACCTCAGAGGGCCCCTTCGCCTACAGGACGACGACAGGAACGAGATAGAGCAGAACAGGCAGTAGCGACTATTAGTCAGGGCAACACAAGCCCGACCAGCAATACTTTGGACCCCGAGCGACCCGGATCTGAGAGCTCGAGATCAAGCAGTGTCCAGGGGCTCTTTGATACTGACCTTCCGGAGGTTACCCCACAGACAGCGGATGGAATGTTCGGCTGATCGGCCCTCAGGTCGTATAAAAGGAGGATTACTTATTGACTAATGCTGCCCTAGAAGCCCGGTTTGTGCGCAAGAGGGCACACTGGCACTAAGGGGATTTCCTGAACGTTTCCTTCACGGGGGATGTGGGGGGGGGTTCTGGGTCCACAGGTAGCGAAGCACGCTCTGCCACCTCCATGTTTCATTGTTTGAATGCTTTTGTTTGGATGGGGACCTGTTTTCGTGCGCCTGTCCTGGGGTATGGGAGTTGGGTTGGTTTTATCGTTGGGGAAAATGGGATCGGGGTCAGGCATGTCGCTATGCGGGAATTACACCGAAAGGAACTGAAGATTGAACTATGGGTCCCTCCGTAGGCATCAAGTGTATGACCTGGAATGTTAGGGGGATGCACACTGAGTCGTCGACACAAAATACATGCTTACCTGGTACGAAGAGGAGTGCAAATTGCACTACTACAAGAAACCCACTTAACACAGAAAGAGGGGGTGGCGCTGCAGCGCCGATGGAGGGGGCAGGTGTTTCACACTAAGTACTCAGCATATGCACGGGGGACCCTAATATGGGTACGAGGGGGAGTCCCCTTCCAATGTGTCCGACAAATAATAGACCCTGACGGCAGGTTTGTGGTAGTGCAGGGGCGCCTTGACGGCCGCGATATAACTTTAGGAAGCCTATATGCCCCTAACATTGACCAGCCTGCATTTTTTGCTCAGCTATCGCAGACATTGGCGCAGGCACAGGTCCTGACTGGGCCTGTGCTCCTGGGGGGGGGATTTCAATAGCATTACTGATGTACACCTAGATCGCTCACATCCACCGCTCCCCGACGCTCCTACACATAGGGTGGCAGAGGCCCGACGGGACTGGCAAAGGCATTGGGGGTTGACGGACACCTGGAGAGCCCATCATCCAGTGGACAGGGACTACTCTTATTTTTCAGCTCTACATGAGCTGCATGTTAGGCTGGACTCCATTCTCTGCTCCCCAGACGTCCATGTAGAGATTACGATGAGTGAGTACTTGGCCAGGACGGTATCTGATCACAACCCCCTTCTGATAGACTTGAACTGGGTGCGAACTAGGCCCTCAATTCCTAGCTGGCGTCTTCGCCCAGAGGTACTAGAAGATCAGGTTTTTCGAGCCACAATAGGCACTGCTATAGAGGAGTACTTTCAGAATAATGCCAATACGGCTACCAGCCCTCACATTGAATGGGATGCTTTCAAAGTAGTCCTTAGAGGTCGCTGTATTGGGGAGGTGGTGGGTGTCCGAAAGACCCTTCTCAATGACATACAACGAGCGGAACGATAGCTCCGAGAAGTGGAGAGGGATAGACCAGAGAAGGTAGATAGGCAAGTAGATCTACTGGGGGCCAGAGAAGAGCTAGCGGTCCAGATAGAGCGGTTGAGATGCTTTGATCATAGGGCATATGCGGCACGGGCGCATGCAGAGAGGGACAAATCTGGGGCGGTGCTGGCATGGCTGGCCAATCCAGCGCGCAGAGGGACGCCAATCCTCGAACTACGGGGAGGAGACGGAATAACCCACTACGGGCAGCAAGCTATTAATGCTCAGTTTCTGGAATACTATACTACCCTCTATCGGAGCCAGCTTGACCCAATGGTGTTGGAGGGAGAGGGATTCTTGGATATAGAACTCCCCCAAATTGAAGCGGATAAAGCAGAGACCCTAGGGCGGAATATAGAACTAGGCGAGGTCCGGGGGGCCATCAAGCACATGGCCAGAAACAAAACCCCTGGCACGGATGGACGCCCGATTGAGTTTTACTCTACATATGTTGATGCATTGGCTCCCCGCTTGGTGGCCCTCTATAATAGATCGAAGCGGGAGGGGTTTCTACCTGTAACAACACGAGAAGCGATAATCGTACCACTTCTGAAACCGGATAAACCGGCCTGGGATCGCACCGCTTACCGCCCCCTTGCTATGCTCAACTTAGATTACAAGATTTTAAGCCGCATTTTAGCTAGCCGTTTGATGACTCACATGACGACACTTGTGCATTTGGATCAGGCGGGCTTCATCCCATCCCGAAACACGGCCATGAATATCCGCTGACTGCTCAGGCTGCTGGACGGACCAACGAGGGATAGGGATGAGGCGTGTATACTGTCGATCGACATCGAAAAGGCCTTCAATAGCCTAGAATGGCCATATCTTTTTAGAGTTCTACGAGCTTTTGGACTGGGCGAGGGGTTTGTGGCCTGGACGGCAATATTGTATAAGAACTCCACTGCCAGGGTGCGCACGGGGGTCGTGATATCGGAGGCCTGTGCTGTAGGTAGGGGAACAAGACAAGGATGCCCGCTGTCTCCCCTCCTGTTCGCGCTGGCGGTGGAACCCCTGGCTGTCCATGCGAGATCGGGACGATACTATCGGGGGCTGGACGGGATGGGCCAATCCCAATTTATTGCATTATATACTTATGATCTACTAATGTTCCTCGCCAACGCTGCGGATGAGCTGCGGGGGGGCCAGAGAACTTCTGACCAGACTAGGAAGGGTGGCAGGCCTCAAGGTCAATTGGAATAAGACATGTCTTTTCCCTGTTTTGAGTGGTAGAAGCGAGCCACCGGCCGAGCTGGACGTAGCATGGGAAAGCAGATGCCTGACTTACCTGGGGGTCCGCATTTACCATGCAGCCACCGACTTACTGGAAGGTAATGTTGGAAGAGCGTTACGAACTACTAGGAGCAACTTTGAATTTTGGGGAACTCTCCCGCTATCGGTAGCAGGGCGGGTGGCGTTGCTAAAGATGGTCACCCTGCCACGACTACTTTATTATTTTGGCACATTACCACTCTGGATACCGAAAAAATTCTTTACCCAACTTAACACCATGGTTACAGGATTTTTATGGGGCTCTGGGAGACGCAGGGTATCACTTACCACCATGATGAGACCTAGACGGGAGGGGGGATTTGCGGTACCAGACTTCGAGGCATACTACCATGCAGCTCAGCTGCAGTGGTTCACAAAATGGATGGCAGGGAGACTTCGCATAGGGGAAGACCATGGGGGCATGGACCCGGACCTCCGGCAGCTCTCGCGGGTGCTGTTGCGGCTCCCCTTAAGGGAAGGAGAGACCCAGAGAGATCTGTGGGTGGTGAGACAAGGTTGGAACCAAGCTAGTAAAAGAGCTAAACAGGGCCCTCCATATGCGCCTGAGATTCCGTTATTAGTCTGCGAGGCATTGCCACATGGAGGAGACTGGCAGGGCCTACGAGGCTGGGAAGAGGCGGGGATGTCTACTGTTGGGGACCTTTATGTGGATAATACCCTCCTACCCTTTAATGACTTATTGGAGAGATTCGAGCTCCCTCGGCGGGACTTCCTCTTGCATGCTGCGTTGACGGCAGCCATCCGTAAGCATTGGAAGACGGGGATGGTGGAACCACAGACCTCTTTACCATGCCAATATGTGGCGTCAGCGGCCGGGACGATCAAGGCGGTCACCTGCCTATACCGGCGCCTCACTCAGGAGATCAGGCATCCCCTGGAGAGGCTGCGCATCAAGTGGGAAGCAGATCTTGGGACACCCATAGCAGAGAAGCCGTGGGGAGAACTGGTTGAGAGAGCGTGGAAATGCTCCAGAAATGCACGATTCCAACTAATCCAATTTTATGTCCTCCACAGAGCATATCTCACGCCGCACAAACTAAATGAGTACTTTGGGGCCCGAACAGCCTGCCCGAGGTGTACATTGGAGAATGCGGAATTCCTGCATATGTTTTGGGAATGCCCATTGCTGGAGGGGTTCTGGGCAGCAATATCGACCACCCTGGGTGAGATAACGGATATGGACAGCACACTGACCCCAGGGTATTGCCTCCTGCACTGGTTTCCTCACACTGCCCGTAATAAAGTTACCAGCAAATTTATAGACTTGGGTCTTGTCTTGGCTAAACGGGAAATTACCAGCCACTGGAAGGCGACAAATGCACCTAACATCGCGAGGTGGCGGCGTGAATTCATGAAGTGGGCTGACTGTGAGGGGACTTTTAGATTGCAAATGGCTCAGAGAACGGACAATGAAAAAATGCTAGACATGGCAAGAGCGTGGATAGCACTAGTAGGCTTACTCAAGCACCAACCTGACGACGGTGAACCACCCCCTAACTGAGGAAAGCGACCAGTGGGGTTTGAAGCCCTTGCCCTACATAAGCAGATAGATCAGGAGAATACAGATCGGTACTATATAGGGGCGTGCCCTCCTTTGATACCTTCCTACTTGTGGGTGGAATCCGATACCAAACATGACTAGCTGCTACTGCCCAAAGCGATTCAGATGATGGAGCGACATGCCTGAGGGAGGGGGGCGGGTACGGGACGAGGGGGGAGAGCAAGTTTTGTTGTTATAATGTTCACTGAGGTTGTTATGTATCAGAGCTGGGATAGTCAATCGGCACGCCGAATAACGGCGCAAGAGCTGGAGCATGGCTCACCTGGGGACACAGGTGTGACTGCAGGCTATGGATCTATTTGAAGGGAAATTATACATGGTGTGAAGGTGGGAATGGACCTATGTGACTGACAAGTATGAGTGTAGAGCAATAGTACCAGCAATAAGGAGCTTAACATGTAATTCCACTGTCTTAATGCTGCCTTAATTGATGTAATTGAATAAAATATGTTTACAAAAAAAAAAAAAAAATGAGTAACAAAGCATCTAGGACTTCAAGTGAGGTTTCCAAAAATCTCAGTCTTCACACTTGCCGTTAACTTTGTGACTAGATCCACTGGATGCTGTTACTGGACTACAATATTCAATTATTCCATGTCCACAAGATGTAAAACTATTTGAAAAAGCAATTTGGAGACAAATTTTCTCCACGTTGCATGTAAAAGCTGTTCCGCCCTGCCCAGTTACTTTTCCCTGGCCTGCCCATCTTTTTCCTGAAGTGAACTTGACAAATTTTCGACTCTGCTGGAAGCACTCTATGTTTTTCACTGCGCTGGAAGTAGGTTAACTAAAGCGCACTCTAAACCAGAGGGTGGCTACTGTCCTCTTGTCCAAGGCTATGGTATGACTGCTGGTGGTGGCACGAGTGACTGGCGGGACGATGAACATGTGGTGGAGATCGAGAAGATCGATAGAATGAATTAATAGTTAATGAAGAGATGCAGGCATTTAACCTGATATTGAAATTCGGTATCATGAATTGGTGGGTTCTGGATCTTTAAGATAATTGGTGAATAAACCTTTGAAAAAGCAACTTATTCTCTTAAAAGTGGTATATAGAGTATTTTTTATAATCGGCTCGTTTTAGAAGGATTAATATGATGGTGGAACTAAAAGGTAACTTTTGCAGATTTTGGAAGGCTATTCCTAATTCATTAGCTCATGGGGAAATTTGATTAAGCCCGGAAGACACAGCAGTTCACTTTAAGCCACGAAATACATGTTGGCTGTACAACATCAAAGAAACCAATTATTGAAAGGGGCTATTGGAATTGATTGGCTACGCTACATCAATAACATTTGAAGAAGCAACACTGAATTTTGGAAGTAATGTTACACACGTAAAGATACGAACATGCAAAATTAAAATTAATAACTAATGAAATGAATATTGTATTGATATTCAAGAAATAATTGTAATAGTTCTTTAATTCAAAAAGTGTTAATATGTTTTTCTTTTTCGGACTCTCCAATAATTTGTACCATTTATTGTTACAGTGGTTCACGGAAACTGGGTGGCAGCAGAATTCTAGTTCAGGTTTTTCCTTGTAGGGAGACTGTCTACAGGCTCTTCCTGTTAAGGGTCAAGCAAGTCCCCCATCACACCGTCCCAGCACATCTCTAAAACCTATAGAGACTTTGGCGTGCAAAGGAAACCATGGAATCATTTGGAACCTCATCCCTGGACTACTTAATGAGCTGTAATGACAAAGTAAAAGACCTATTATGTGTTCTATATATGCCAAATAACAACAATAACACCTGGCATCACTAGCCTACTCTTGTGTGTGGGTAGTTTTACTATTTCACTATAATGGAGTGAATGGCGATGTCCATTTAACCCATGTGCATAGTGGCACAATGCAGTGGTTTTCAGTGATGTCCACAGTGGACAAAAAAGCCTACACTTCCATGTGCTCAGGACCCCCTTACAAAACCAGTTTTAGCTATTGGGTGGGTAAGAGGCTTATATACACTTCCCTTTGTTTAGCCAAGGTTTCACCTACCTCAGTAAAACTTTCCAAACGCCCACGTCACTTCCTGTATTGCTGGCATTCAACTAGCTAAAGTGGGTTTATCTTTCGATGTAAAGGCAAATCATCATTGGCACTCTGTCCACTGCTTACAGGCACAGAAAGCAAAATCTGCACCACCCCACTTTTTGATGTATACCTATTCATGGTCATGTTGTCCATAAGGATCTGAACTGCCTGACCATATACAGATTGAAGTGGCACCTTTAATCTACAGAGATAAAGAGCCTTCGAATCTCAGTGGTGTGTGGATGACCCATCAGGCACAGATAAGGTGTTCGTCATGATTGTGGCAAATGCCAGATGAAAACAGAAGAGCTTCCTGCAAGTCAGATTGTCAAGCACCACTGCAGGTTTTGAGCCACATCAAAGGAAATTTTAATTCTACTGAAAACAGACCTCACTCAAGAGCACAATGCAACCTCGCTTACAGAACAAACACAATACAAGAGAACAAGAGTCATAGCAGCTACAAAACTGTCAGAGCAAAAAGATGAATCCCTCCCCCAAACATCAGTATCATAATCTGAATGTCCGTAACTTGATGAGCAGGGGTAAACACCATTGACACCATTGTGCCCAACACCACCCTGCATGAGATAGAGGTGGTACTAGATGATTAAAAATGCCTTGTTGGAGCAAGGAGACTGCATCTCCGAGGGTCATCATATGCCAGCTGCAGCAAGCCCACCTTCAACAGCTAGTTATCAAGGTATAGGAACATGTGAATCCCCAATCTTGGAAGGTAGGACAAAACCACTAACATGGCCTTTGTAAAAATATGAGGGGCCGGTGTAAGGCTTGAGGGATGTACTGCAAACTCGTAGTGAGTGGAGCCCACCACAAAGAGTAAATATTTCCTATGTGACTGCAGTATTGATATACGAAAATACACGTCCTGCAGAGTGACACAATCAAATCCTCGGAATCACAGGCCAAGTTGACTTGAGAAAGGGAAACACTTTTTTTTTCATAACAGATTTTATTAAGTGTCTATGAACTTGTTGTCCAACGGACTACATCTTTAGAGATGGGTATACATGAATAGTGTTACATCACAGAGTATAACAATTCAACTACAACAATTCAACCCCACTGCTTGTTACCCCTTTGGTAAAATGCGACACTTCCAGATACAGTCCATAGTCTAATGATGATATTTCACAGTGTGTATAATATCCTTGGATCAAAGGTCCGGATTTCAGAGTCCATAACATCCAACATCGTTGTCTGCTGTGGCAAGACAAGGCCACGGTAATCTGCCCATCTCTGCCAGATTTTTGGGTTTTTCTGTGGGCATCTGCGCGCCTGGAAGACCGGTATTTCTAGCCCCATGCAAAAGTCCATCCCATTTTTCCATGCCCTGACTGTAGGTGAGGTGTCGATTTCCATAGCCTGGCTATGTCTCGTTTAGCGAGGGTTAGGCCTAGCCATAGAAGGTGGCGTTTATACCTGTTGCCACCAATCTCATCAGTGATATGGAGTAATGTTAGTCTAGGAGACTTGGGGAGTTCCCATCCCAGGATTTCTGTTAGGCATGCGAGCACTCCGGACCAGAACCTATCTAAGGCTGTACATATCCATACTGTGTGTAAAAATGTGCCCTCATCGCTCCAGCATCGTAAATATATGGGGGAGTCAATCAAACTGACTCTCCATAGTCTGTAGCGCGTGTAATATGCCCTATGAAGGTACTTAAATTGGATGAGTCGAAAGCGTGACGAAATAGCAACCGTCATGGGGGACTCCAAAGCCTCTGTCTAATCATCGGAGTCTAGGGGGCCCATATCCGTTTGCCAAGAAGTGTTCAATGTCTCAAGTGTTGCGGTGCTGTGTGTTATGAGGGATTTATGGATTTTTGAGTTTTTATGATCGCCTAGGTCTCCCATCAAAAGTTTACCCTCCAAAGGGTTGAAGACTGGAAGCGACTCTAGCATGGCTATGTGGGGTGTGATGGCATGACGGAGCTGTAAATATCTATAGAACTGGGAATTGGCATTGAGAATTCATCTTTAAACTCCTGGAATGATTTAAGTGCAAGGCCATGCATGACATCCCCAATAGTGGAAATTCCTATTCGGTCCCACCCGCAGAAGCCCTGGAGATCCGCCAACTGGGGCAACAGTTTGTTGTGCCACAGCGGTGATTCGTGCGTGATGCACCCCAACCAGCCCATCCTTCGGAGAGATTGCCGCCAGGAGAAGATTACTACTCTGTTGGCGGGTGGTAATGTTTGGATATTTGATCTGTTGTATAAGATATGAGGTGAGAGTAGGATCATCCATTATCCAGCGTTCTACTGCGTACGCTGGATCATCACTGGGTCCATACCACCAGTCACTCAGTACCTGAAGGTGTGAGGCCGCGTGGTAGGCCTATACATCCGCAGCCACAATCCCACCACAGTACGTTGACTGGAAACAGGTGCGAAGGGCGACGCGGGATCCGCCACCTCCCCAGAGGAATTGCCCTAACATAGCGTTGTTTCAAAACCAGGATGGTGGAATCGGATACGGGTGGTTCTGTAGATGGTAGAGTAATTGTGTGAGAAATACCTTCTTGAATATCGCAGACCTCCCATAAAGAGATAGTGATAGCCCCGCCCAGAGTCGTATGTCAGTTCGCACCTTTTCAGTGTTAGCGCCTATATTCCGATCCCAAGAGGTCTTTGGATTCTCCGACAGGAAGACCCCTAGGTTTTGCAGCCCCTCTGTGGCTTGTGTCGAGTTCTCTGCCCAGTCATTGCGCCCCAGGGTGCCCCGTAGTGGCCAGATGGCCGATATTTGTATATTCATATATAGGCCGGATGTTTCCCTGAATATCCGCATTATCTGCAGAATTCTAGGGTCAGTTTTGTGTTGGTCTGTAAGAAAAAATAGTATGTCATCTGCGTATAGCTCTAAAGGGAAAGCATTTTGAACTTTTACTTGCAGAGAAGAAAAGTTAAGGACACAAAGATTCAAAATGTTGGAAGGCTCTCGTCCTACTCTGGGACAAAGAAGTAACAGGAGTAGCACCCGTGTTCAATTCTGCCCTCATGGGGCACCTCTTTGCTGAACACAGACAGCACCTACTTGTGAAGAATTAGAGCTTGGTGAGCCAACGTGGTTTAGAGACAGGGGAAGAACAGGAGGAAAATTGTGCTGTTGGTGGTGCCTGGCTTTGGCACCGACACGGCCTTTGATCCCAAAAAAATCCGTACGGGTGTTGCATGTGTTCAGAGGGTTGGTGATGACAATAGTACCGGGCCCTCAAAATGCCCCAGAATGTTTGGTACCGCTGGTAGAACTGGTATGCTGCAGATGTGAGGCCCATTGAGTGCACTGTGCTGTAGCCCTGCTAAAAGTGTTCCAGAGCAGAGTTGGCTTTTTCCCCAAAATGATTTGAGCAGTCGAAAGTCATGTCCATAAGGTTTGCCCACATGTACCTGGAAAATCAAGTGGAACTAATTTAGGCATATCGATGGATGATATGAAAGTGCTCACAGACCTGGCCACAGGAACTGCTGTGTTCATTCCATAGTGCGGAATAGGTCTGCACACATACTGGTCATCCTTGGAAAGCTGGGTGACAGGGCCCTTTACATGACCTATAAGGCTATCAGAAGCCAAGTGGGTGGGACAGCTCCCACAGTGCATGGAAGTAGCACACCAATGAATAAATGGAACTGCAGACGCATAGGCAAATACCCCCATAAGGGAAAGCAGTCTTCCCCATAGCATCAATGCACTTGGGTCTGCACTCTTAAAAGAAGCCATTTGTACATATTTAGTCATTTATAAAGCACAACTTACACCATGTCTAGTGTACCCTGGCAATAAAAAAAAGCCCTTAACTGCTCCTGATTTAGAACCGTAGAAAAAGAGTTGAAGAGGAAGGGTAGAGAAGAAAGAGTTGAAGAGGAAACTTGCACTTCCAGGCTCTCTGACGAAGAGTGAATGGAAGGACATTTTGGGTCACCCGGCACTAATCTATTTTACTTCGCGACCTGGGGATTAACTACAGGAGCAGAGGACAGCTTGCCCCATTCCACAAGAAATTGGTATAAGAAAGGCAACTGTGTCTCAGAGGTGGAAGAAGGAGGTGGAATTTCCTCCACAACAAAAGGAAGTTATAGGACTTCAGACACCTAATGGATCACAGCCGTAAAGCAAAAGCAACTTCATTAGACAGCGAACCGAAGGTATAGTCCAATCCTACCTCAGATGAGTTGTCCATACTACTAGTATTCTGCAAAGCAAAATAAAGGCTAACTGATCATCATCAGTGTGTGGCATCTTAATAGAATCTGAATCCAAGCCAAAGAGCTAGTAAACGAGAGGTACGAGCAAGCGGCTCACATAAATCATCTTAAAAGCTTTGACATTTTAATTTAGCTTGCACTAAAAGACTTTTATTTTATGCATAAGAGTAGCCAGATCCTGTGTTTGCGCAGAGTGCGGTGCCATTAGTAGCACTGGAGCAATCGGCAAGACCTTTGGTGAAATACCAGTCGTGCTTTTGGAGCTGAAACAGCTTCGGCAATCAGGGCTGAACAGCACTAGGACTGTAGCTGCTGGAGGAGGTTGGGTTAAGGGATTAAAGGGTCCACGGGATGGGAAGAATGAAGCAGATGATGTGGAGCATGGCTTGCATGAAGGCTGCCACTTGCAGAAGGTTGGCTGACAGCACCAGAAGTTCGGAGTGCAACTTCTCCAGCACCGGAATTGGCTCCTATGGAAATGTTGAGGCTGAGAAACAATTCCTCCAACTTCCATACCTATGGCCACAATTTGCATGATGTCGAGGATTCCCTTTTGTGGTGCTTCTTATGGGAGTACTTTTCCTTAGAATGCTCATGCTTCAATGACATACCTGCTGTAGAAGAACTGGAGTGGAAATGGTTGCACCGGTCTTGTGGCTTCCCTCGCCTTGTTCACCCTGGTGTACATGAGGGTTCACTTCCCACAACAACTGGAGTCATGCTTGCGGCCCAAGAACCAAAGATAGACATCAGAGGGATATAAGGGAGACCAATGATGTGCAACAATGGCCACCTTCACAGCCCGAAATCTTGGGCGGCAACATGGCCCTGAGGGCATTGTCAATATGAAGAATTGTTGAAGAATTTGATAAAAAGGAAAGGGAGAGGCTCAGGATCCTTGACAAACTGATGTATGGTGGTGCCTTATATGGCTCCATGATGTCCTCTCTGGGGGAGGATCCAGAGTCCTGGCTGGAGCCAAGTGATGCCACCTATCCAGTCTGGCACCAGAGAGAGGAAGGTGGGTGGATGGGATACATACTACCTAGTACCATGAATGTTTCCCTCCAACCTTAAGACCTCCACTCATGAAAAATCCTATCTGATAAACCCTTCTACAGACCCGTGTCTAACAGCCCATTCCTAGGAATGTGGATTGGAAGAGCTCTCCTAGCTCTTCAACTTTGCTGAAGAGAACAATCTACTCTCTGGGCAGCAATCTTGTTTCCACCCAGAGAGAATCCACCTTGATATCTATGTGGGATGATCTTAAATTGACAGTGGACAAAAATGAAGTGAGAAAAGACACACAGATGATGGACAGAATGCAGAGCACATCAAACATTCACCCCCAGTCAAGAGATCTGGGTTAAATCCATCGTTCTTTTGCTCACCATGCCACCGCAGTTTAGACCCAGCCATATGCAAATCAGTCTTGACCCTGTTCCTCATGGGAATAGTCCAGTCCGAACTGCCAAGCAAGGTCCTCCCTGGACCGGAAACAAGCATCCTGGGACCAGTTTCGGGGCATCACCTCTCATCAGCCAGGCTAGCTTGAATCCAGTGGCACAGTGAGCCCGGGACCCACGTCTGGCAAAACCCGGCGCACTTAGGGCGAGAAAGAAACCTGTCCAAGGATGCTTGTTTTCGGTCCAGGGAAGACTCGGAGTGGCAGTTTGGGCTGGACTGTTCCCATGAGGAACAGGGTCAAGACTGATTTGCAAATGGCTGGGTCTGAACTGGAGTTGCGAAGTGAGCTAAAGAACGATGATGGATTCAACCCAGATATGATAATGACTGGGGGTGAGTGTCTGAAAAGTTTCAGTGCTCCGTCATCTCCTTGTGTTTGCTTTGTTCGCCCCAAGTTGACAGGGTATGCCCAGACGTGGGTCCCTTGCTCACTTTGCCACTGGATTCAAGCTAGCCTGGCTGATGTGGAGTGTAACCTCGAAACCGGTTCCAGGATGCTTGTTTCCGGTCCAGGGAAGACTCGGTTTGGCAGTTTGGGCTGGACTGTTCCCATGAGGAACAAGGTCAAGACTGATTTGCATATGGTTGTGTCTGATAAGGGGGGGCGAAGTGAGCTAAATAACGATGATGGATTCAACCCTGATCTAATAGTGACTGGGGGTGAGTGTCAGTGCTCCGTCCATCATCTCATATGTTTGCTTTAAAAATTAAGTGACAGCACTCCTGGAACTATTGGCAGCACTTGACATGGTCCACCGTAGACCATACTGCTGAGATGCAAAAAAGCCTGGCATAAGATGAAGTATTCTAAAATAGATCTCCTCCTGTCACCAAGGCAAGCAAAGTATTGTGTCACTTCCACTATTTACGTCATCACTTTGCATCCCCCAATACTCAATTATCACCCCACTCCTAATCATTCTCTACCGTACTTCATTATCTGATCCGGAACAGTTCATTCAGCTGAACATGTAACAAACACTGATTTTGTTTCTCAGCAGATCTTTATTGGTTTTACAAAATGAACATACGTAGCACAATCAATAAATGACATTACAGCCAAAGCGTTCATGACATCTTGAGTAGTGTGTGGGCTGACTGTCACAATGTATGGAAGAATATTTCAATTGTAGCACCACTGAGGGGTATTTATAGAACATGGCACAAACTGTGGGTCGACATACAAACAACCTTAAGACTGGAAAAGCAGAGTGACATCCTGCTCGTTACAGAAACACTGATGACAGAAATTATCCTAATATAAAAGATTCCTAAGGCCCTTGAGACTTCTAAACTTGACAAGTGTCTTTGCACCATTGATGAATGGATGCTGACCAGTCATCCTAAACGGATTTCCTCCTATATGGAGATCATTCATTGTGGACAATGGAGTATCAACCAACCTACAAGCTTCTGACTCAAGGAACTATGAACACCACTCTCAACATTAGAAGAGGTAAGAAATGTTGGAGTAGTGATGGACTTCAACCTAAACCCCCCACCCCCAGCCCATCCCCGCAAGTAAATTAAGTCACAATTCCCTTCTATACAATAAGAAAACTGTGATGCATCTTCCGACATCTGGGATACCAGCAGAAACTACAAGCTATTCTCACCTTTATAATGTCATGGGTAGATGCAGCAAATGGCCTGTAACCAGCACCCTGCTTCATAATTCACAAATTGCAAAAGATTCCAAAGACTGCAGCAAGACAGCCTCTGCACCTCCGCCATGTGTACACATCACAGCAGTGCCCCATGACCGTCACTGGATACCTACAGCCAGGCGTCTGCCTGCAAAGCACTCTGCCTTGTATAAGGCCATCCAAAGAAAATGTATTTTGTTACTCGAAACTAAGTTCCAACAATACTCTCAAAACAAGGCATTCAGTTCAAGACTAGCACCTTGTCTAACCATCCCCTATTACAAGGAGTGTACTGGAGGAACATTATTTTCAGTACAGTCTGCAAAAATGTGTAATTCTCTGCAACTCAAGACGAGAAAGATACAAAACGATCTAAAGTTCTGAAAGGAAGACTTGGCTTTTCCCAAACTAAGAATCTACAATGAATCTGAGGAGGGCTCAATAAAAATTGAAACTAGCTTTCCAAGAAAGGCACAAACAAGATTGAAATATTGTATTTCGTTGGCTGGCTGTAATTAGTGCCTGCCATCGATACAACATATATTTCTTCTGTATTTCCCAGCTAAGGCATTTATCCTGGATCCCTCTAAACGGTGCTCAGGGGGTTGCTCTTGTATCCCCCCCCCCCCCCCCGAGTGGACCCCTTAGAAAACTAATATCTCAGCAACCTGTAACCAGGATTACTGAGTGACCATATATCCAGTACTGAAGAGGTCTGCTATCTGCTACTTTGAAAGACACCTACTGCATCTAAAAACATTTTCCTTATAATAAGGACTGGCATTTAGAAAACACCTTTGGAATTATATTCCCTCTAGGGTGCGTGCTCCCTTCCTTTTAAAAACGCCCAAGTTCTTTTTTCAAGCGCACAGTTAAATATGCATAAAGAAAGACCTCACCAAGTCCTCATTTAAGATGTGTGGCATCAGTCCGTTTTTTCTAGGTGCACGGCAACACTCCCTGCTCTGTGTTTTCTGAGAGTTGTCAGGGTACTCAGGGGTATTTCACGGCAGAAGCAGGTGGATTTTGCGAACCTCCGCCTCCTCCCAAATTTATCTTGTTTGGAGAGCTCCGGTTAGATTTTACACCCTGATAGACTGAACATGTTTATATTTAATGAGAAACTGCTGGTAGGTAGTTAAAGGCCAAATACTGATTAAGTTTAATAAGATTTGGAAATCAGATTACTTTTATTCCATTCATTTGCAAGAGTAGTGCTGTATTTTAAAAGGTGTGCAGTATATTTTGAAAATTGCCTCGACTGCAAGTTGAAAAATATTGAGTTAGAAAGACAGAGTAGCTTAGAAAAGGGAGTTTCAACTCAGTGAATGATTCCTTACACACCATTTATTAACAGCGCTTAGAAGTAGCGAAATGAGGCATGAAGCACTATTATATATAACAGCAATGGTCCACAGTGAAGGAACAGAAGGATGGTTTGATAATGATGACTTGTTTTTATGTCGCGCTATGTATCCCACTTGTGTCGCTTCTGAGCGCTGTAAAGTTACATTTGCCCAATTTATGGTGCTTAAGTACCCACCTCGGAAGCATGAAATTGCCTTGTCGGGATTCGAACACGACCTACAGAACACAGCAATTAGTCAACTGCGATGGTTCCAACCAGTACATAATAACAAGCATTTGCAATGCAATAGGTCTCGCATTCACGTGAGTTTGAGCTATTGGCATTGTAAATGTTAATGCCTTTTATTTATGTTTTGGGTTTTAAAACATAAATAAAATGCATCGTCATTTACAATACTAATAGCTTAAACTCTCGCAAATGCGAGACCTATTGCATTGTAAATGCGTGTTTAAACACGGAGGGAGTCGCAGGGGGTCTCCCGGGGATGCTTTCGACTCAGGCACCAAAACCGAGCTCTGCCACTGCAGCCTACGTCATCGTATCATTTGATATTTTTATTTCTATGGCACGAGGCGCTCACAAAGCCAGCTAATGAACCAGGAGCAACCCCACCGCACGGGTGCTCTTCGGCACTTTCTGACATCATAAAAATGTTCACCCGAGCTTTTCATACATCTAAAAGCCTGACCCAGCCCCCGTGCCGACTATCACACCAGGGGTGAGGTAAATGGTAAATTTATTTATTGCATAAGTTAATTAAAACCATTGCATAACAATAAAACCATTAAAAGAACACAACAAAGATCATAAACATTTAAACCTCGAGATAAGAGCATTGATTATGTCCAGGGGTGAGCTGTAAGCACGTAGAAGATGCTAAACACTATGAAGAGAGGAAAGAGCCACACCAACTTCAGAAATGAGAAATAGGCGTCGCCACACATTAGTCTCAGGCCTACCAAGAACCATGAAAGCTTCAAGCTCGAGAAGGCATCCGTTTCACCCAGAGCAAAGCTACTTTTAAATCATATTTTATTAGATTCTAAAATTAGCAGGAGACAAAACCTACAAGAATGTACTACACTATTACTTAAGAATACATCAAGAATATTAAAGCAACTAAGACCAGTAAAGATACAATTATTTTCCAATTCTTAGACCCATCGTAGGCATACACGATAAAGGGTTGGGGAGGGGAAAGAGAAAAACAAATATATAAACGTTACAAATAGTATAAATATATATAAAATATAACAATAGCGCGTCTATAATTCTTGTTGTTAATATTATTTATTATTTACAACAATTGATAATAGCAATAAAAATATAATTATAACAATAGCGGGAAACATAAATTTATTGGTATAACTCATTCAATTTCTTCTAGATTTAACCCTACATACTCATTCGATTTTTATTGAAAAACATCACGTTCTCACAGATAGATGCAAGGCTACGTTTTGGCAACAACAAAACACTTACTTATATTTTTACAGCACTAATCTCACTTATTGTACAGTGCTAAGAGGTACTTTGGGTGTATGAGCGCTATAGTAGGCAAACCAGCATTATACCGAAGGATACTTTACTTCCTTTGCTCTGCGCAGCAGCCTTTATTCATATCTAGAGCCGCGTGGTATATCACGCTCTGCTGTGATAAGACGACATACACATTTCATCTCTTATGTTTATTAGGACGCAATGCACTGCAAGGGACAACTCTCACTTCGCGTTATAACGTCAAACAGAGTGAGATGACGTTCCTGCTTAATGCTTAATGCTTTAAGAACCGTCTCGCGCGCCACACACCTCCACATACTTGCTTCCTTCAGAGTGTAAAATGCAAACAGACCAGGGCACGGGCACAACATACTTGCGAGTAGAATGTCACGAACACTGTGCTCACACATTTGTCAGGCCTTCCTCCCCTAACCATTGTTGGTTTAAAAAGCCCGAAAGATCTTCAGACTGAGGCGACGGATACCCGTGGCGCAGCAAAATTGAAATGGGCCCCATTTCTTGGTTCAGCAGTAGAAAACAACTATATTTGGGGTATAGTGAGCCTCGCACACTCCGAGGCGCCGGTGCCACTGCATACACTATTGATGATAGGTACGCCCCTGGATGATACTGTACCTCTTCATAATGCCGGTTCCCTCAGCTGGTGCCAATATTCCAGGCTGGGACGCTGCTGTACGAAATACCTTTTTACTCTCTTCCCGGATAGGGCCACAGTACGCTCCCGTTGACGGGCCTCGCGACTGCTGTTCCTTGTTTCAATTGACGGTTATAAACCGGGACTGAAGTTCAGGAGCTGGCTAAGTACGTGGAACTTTAGCCCCTGGGATAAGGGTCTGCAGAGGCAGCAGAACGACACGTCACATGACGCTGCCATTAACCACTCCTGCTCCCTGTGAATCAGGACTAGGGGTGGCCGTAGGTTCACAGGGGCTCTCCGTGATTTGCGCAGTCCTTTCTATTGTGGTCACAGATATGACCAGGAGCAAGAGTGATAAATATTTTAGGGTGTGCACTGTGGACTAAACACAGTCAGCCACGTGACTATTTAATGGAAGAAGATGTCAGAGTTTTCGCTGTGGGTTCAAGTCAAGACTTCACACAGGAATCTCCCTGAGGTACAAACACTCTGCATTATGACTTCACTTACAGTAGAAACAAGCGTGCGCGCTGTCGGCAAAAGTGAAAGCGTTTCCCTTGCGGGAGCGAGCGGCGCCAGGAGCGATAATTGCTACCATATGGCGCTGCTCGTTCCCGCAAGTGAATCGCCAAACGTGCACGCGTTGCTATTGAAGGCAATGGAACGCGTGCACGTTTTTGGCTGAAAAGCCGAAGCGATTCCAAAAGGTCTTTTTGCCTACGCAGCGCATGCGCGCTGCGTAGGCGAGACCTAAAAATGATCCTACTACACAAATCATAGCTATGCCCCTCCCTTCTACGCTAGGATTACTTGAAGAGATGAGGTAAGCGGCTGCGAAAAACCAGAGGTCAGCTCAAAAGGGTGCAGCTTCATTTTGGATCACAATACAGAGTCCAGGAAAGACTCCATGACAATAGGCTTCATTCAAAGCTGTGGCTGTGGCATCGGAGAGAAGAGATAGGCTTCAGCAGACACTGCTCATCATATAGGTGAAACTCACAACTCACATAAAAAAGTATTTTCAAAGATAAGGAAGAGTAAAGCTTGGGCGCAGTGTACTGGCAAAACAGCAGTCCAAAAAAAAAAAAAAAAAAGTCAACCCGATGCCCCTTTGTCTAGCAGTGAAAAGAAGCAATGAAATAAAATGCGCTGCTGCCGAATCTCAACTTTTATTTAAACTGCAAAGTTTGATTGGTAGGACATTTTAAATGCAACTATCCTTCACAAAACAAGTCTAAAATCTGTGCACAGATTGACTAAAGTTCAGAGGAAATATCGCTCTATGTCAGGGAGTCGAAGAACTAAAAATGTCCTGATTTTCGCCAAGGTCATTCATGAGTAGTCGAAGAAACCCTTTTCGAATATGTAAATGAGGCACTTTGGTTTGAGGTTGATGAAAGTGGCGAATTGCCCTCGCCAAATTACAGCTTCCCATGGATCTGGGGGGAGGGGGGGGAGGGGCATGGGTGCACCCTCCTTCGAGGCGTATTTCCTGGCAGCCCAGCTGCAATGGGTATCGCGCTGGACAGCTGGGCATGCGATGACGGAAACACATACTATGACGGGACAGATCACAGCCCCAAGCATACACTGCATGCTGCTGCCAGGCGCTGAGCCCATTCGGGGTTGCCCTCTCCAGATGACAGTGGCGCGTGCATGTTTGAAACGCATACACACAATGAGTCGCACCACTCCTATGTTTTCCCCCATACAACCACTGGTAGGCTTCCCTCGAGGCCGCTCACATTACACAGAGCGTGCGCTGCGCGTATGGCCTGACCATGCAGCCACTGAGGCGGGCGCTCGGTTTGTGAATGGGCAATTCCAAACATTTGCGGAACTAGCTGCCGACACTGACCTTTCCAATGGACAATTCCTCACACAGACAACTACTGGAAGATTGTCGTCGTATGTGGCATGCTATCGACTCGGAGCCACCCACACATCCAGTATTACATGCAATCTTGCAGATGGTCCGGGACGCCATTTAGTGACATGGTTATATAAAGCGGTGCGCGAACTGGGTGCGATCTCCCTCACCACTCTCCGAGACAAATGGGAGGAGGAATTTCAGAGGCCCCTCCACGACAAAGAATGGGAGCGAGCCCTGGAGTTCCCAAAAAAAGTGTCCCGTAATTACCAGTTCAAAAACATACAATACCATATTTTACACCGCGCATACCTCACCCCTGAACGCCTCCAGCGCTATTACCCAGATACGCGCTTTACATGCCCTAGATCTCCGGAATCGGGCGCGTCTTTTATTCACATGTTTTGGGGTTGCCCAGCGCTCCACTCCTACTAGTCTACGATTCATGCCACCTTACTAGAGATCACGGGACTCACAGATCTTAATATGTGGGAGGCCTGCGCGCTAGGTATCACCAGGCGCCGTAAGCAACAGAAAGTAGAGACGCGTTTTGCTGCCCTGGCGATCCTGCTTGCCAAAAGATGCATAGGCATGCATTGGAGAGCCCCAGAAGGGCCGTCAATTGAGGCCTGGAGGGGTGCGTTAAGCAAGTGGGGGGCAGCAGGGGGGCTGCTTCGATCTGAAGAGCTGCGGGGAATGCGTAAGCATCACATCTCCATGCAATGGGCGACATTACTCCATGCATCCAAACACCATGCAGCAGAAGACCCCCATGAGCAGGCCACTTCGCCACCAGCAACAGGGGCACCCCGAGAGAGCGCACAGCACGCCACCCCTTCGCGGCGACCCATGATCGAGGATAGCTCATAACCTGAAAGTGACAAGTATCTTACACGACCCACATAGGTGCCCGCGCCCCACACCTTGCACTACATGTATTAGAACTGACACCAGCTTCTTGGCCTCCCAGCCCTCATTACAGCTTGTCATTTCCCATGCAGTGAATCGCAGTTCTAGATACCCATATTGTTGAGTTATGTTCCCTACAGTCTTTAGGCACAACTCGAGGTGGTTTCTATCACCAACACAACAGATCAACATAAAAGGGACAAAGCAGCATACAATTTGTGACTTACAATCGAATGGAGCTCACAACATACCAATTCCAGTAACAAAGAATTTTAAAGTGGTCTGTTTGTCCATTCTGACTGTCATACTATCTTCGAAATGCACCAAATGCAGAATTTGTATTGATGTGTTTCTCACTAAACTGCTAAGCTGTAAGCACCGTCTAAGAATAAAATGCCAATAAAAAGAGTTAAAAAAAACAAAAAAACATAATAAAAAAAGAAAAAAAGATGGGGTTGATGAAAGTGGATGGCCACAGCAGAAATCAAACTGTGAAGCAATTCAAGCAAACCCCTGGCCGCGCTCGTGAAGAGCTTGTCTGGCTAAGCTGCAGATCCTTCACAATACGCTCCAGTGCGCAAGAGAGGGGGGGGGGCAGGAATTTAGTGAGTAGAGAAAGTCTGAAAGACTGAGATTGGGTGCCATCTTAATCTCAGCAATCCTTAGCCAGCAGAGCCAGCTCCGCAGTCAGTCTTGATGACTAGCAGCTGGCAGGGATACTGGCCACCCCGGGGCTAAGATTGAAATTAGGTTCAATATCGGAAATCTGACTTAACTGAGGGAAATGGAGACAAAAAGAGCTCCTGTCACTCACAGTGGGTCTCTAGGGAAATGAGAGTGCGAGGAAGGGACGAGGGTGGGGGATGCAGGAGGTGGTGAGTGAAGGCCAGAGCGGAGAAGTATGCTGTTGCGGGCTCTAGAATTAGATATTTTTGAATTGCCTATTGATGGAGAGCCAAACCTCCGCCCGTTTTAATTTGTTCTTTGATAGCTGTTTTTCTGCGGCTAATTGATTTGCAGGTTTGTCTTTCTAAAGCAGATTCAGCACCTGCTGCGCCACTGGTCTCTGAGCAGTTGCGTGACACACAAAGCCCACTGAAAACAGCTAGCATTCTGTTTATTGGTTCAAACAGCTTCTGAGGAAATACTGCTTTACCTACAAGAAAAGTCTGCGCTGGACATTTTCTGTCTGTTCTCCTTTGCTAAAGCATTGAAAATAACAAGCAGCGACGGGCGGGAGGTGGTGGGGGCAGGGGACGGCACAGGGAGATTAAGTGAACTGCAAGCCACGCTAAAGCCCTGAATTGCTTTGCAAACAAAGAAAGTAGTTCAGAAAACACATGTGATAATTAGAACTGGTGGAGTGAGACTGCATTTGCTCGCTGCGCTCGGGGAGGGATAAACACTGCAAGGGGCATGACAAAGGCATGCCATAAACAAATAGAAGAGTGACAATGACGCCGGCAAATAGCAAGCCTACGGCCGGGATATAAACCCACAGAGTGAATACAGCATGCCTCGAGAGACAGCGCATGCACTGCCTAGGCTCGGCCTAAAAATAGAGGAAACATTGCATGGGTCTAGCACCAAGATAAACATTTACACTGACTAACTGTAGGAAAGTGACTCTATATATACTGCACCAAAGTAAGGTACAGGGTGTATAGGGTCCACAGTTCCCCAATGGTAAGGCAGAGCCTAAAGTTAGATATAACCTTACTCTCTAAAGTGGTAGCTTGGTCGAGCAGTAAGGCAGTATCAGAGGACAGTGTAAAGCATTTGTTGTACACACTCAGTCAGCAAATGAAGCCACACTCAAGAACTGAACTCTAGGCCAATGGTTTGTTTATAAAAATATAGGCTTGTTTTATTTTAGAACCAACAATAGGAATCAAAATATGCTAAATGCTTTGTTTAAACACTTTTCAAATAGGCAATAGTCTTTTTGATGACAGTAGTCACAGTTGTTGCAAGAGGCAACACAATTTCAAACACAATGCAACATTGAGCTCAATGGAAAGTTTTGGTTAAATGCAATTAATTACTTTGTGGATTACTTTTCTAACCACAGGACTGGATCTTGGATTCAGTCCCGGGACATCTCCTGTAAACAGTTAAGTAAAAGCGTTTTGGTTATAGTAGTGATTTTTGAGGAATATTATGGTATTTCAAAAGTTGACACTTAGAAACTTTTCTGGGTAAAATTACCAATGTTATCCTATGGAAGGAAATACAGTTTGCAAGCAAAGTATGTTTACGTTACTTTTGTAATCCAGTGCTGGAGTCTCAGGTTCAGCACTGGGATATCTATCTAAAACAGGCAAGTAATTACGTTTGTATTGTTGGCACGATTTTTAAAGAATATTTGTAAGATTCAGAAATCGACACTTAAAAACTTTTTCAACAAAAAGCAGGCAATGATATCCTATGGAAGGAATTTCAAGTTACTGTTCAGTACGGTAAAAATTACTTTGCAGGGTCAGTACTGGGCTGAAAGATGCAGCACTGAAGTCTCTCCTGATGACAGGTGAGTAAATCGGAATTCGTTACTGTTGTGATTTTTAGGCAATATTTTAGTATTTCAAAAGTAGACACTTAGAAGAATTTTCACAGAAAACCAGTCAATGGGTCCCTATGGAAGAAAATGGAGTTAGCGATAAGTAACGTTGTGATTACTTTTCAGGGTCAGTGCTGGGCACCAAGATCCAGCACTGGGATCTCTCCTAATAGCAGGTGAGTATTTTCATTTTAGTTACTCGGTTGATTTTAGGTGAATATTTTAAAGTTGAGAAACTCCACACTTAGAAGAATTTTCCGGTGATGCCAGCCAATGTTACCCTATGGAAGGTAAGTGAGTTATCGGTTTTTGGGTAAGTACTTGACTGGCAAAGTTAAGGTTCTGGGCATAGACTCAGGGGTCCCCCAGGGTCAGGTAAGTACAGTTGTTTCACCCCCAGCGGCACAGGGGCGGCCGGGTGCAGAGTGAGTTAGGCCCAATGTTATCCTATGGCAGGCAGGGGGCCCTTGGTTGGTGGCTGCTGGCTAGCAGGCCACGCGGCTGGGCTCCTGGTCACTTGCTCAGGGCAAATGGGGAAGTGGATTAGGACAGAGGTTGCACTGCCAGGGCCACTCGGGCGGCTGGGTGCAGGGTGCTTTTGAGCCGTCGGGCGCTCAATGTTAACCAATGGAGATCTTGGAAGGTGAACAAAGGCTGCAGGCTCGGGGACGGTGACTCTTCAGGAGCGACCAACACTTCGAGAGGTAAGTTGGGGTCTTGGAGGATAGGTAGACACCCAGGAGTTGGGCACAGGGGGCCGTGGGGCGCCGGGTGCAGGGGTGTCTTTTGAGGTCGGGAAATCTTACCCCCTGCTGGTCGCGGTTGGAGGGGTCCCTTGTCCTGAGGCTGCAGGCGTCGTCTGGGTCGTCGAGGAGGGTCCTTGGGCACTGGATTCCAGGTCAGAATCGCCGGGGGGACGTCCTCAAAGTCTTTGTTCGCTGGGCTCGGCGGGTGCAGAGTGTGCAGGTTTCGCGGTTCCGGCCCAGGGCTGGGTCTTTTGTAGTTTTTCTTTTGAACAGTACCACTGCTCGTGGGAGTCCCTGGGTTGAAGGCTGTGGCACAGAAGTCAGGTCCTCCGGGGTTTTGAGGTTGCTGAGGCCGGGGTTCCGCAGGAGCAGGTTCGGAGGTCGACAGGCCGGTAGGGCTGGGGCCAAGTCAGTTGTCGTCGCCTCCTTGTTAGCAGCTGCACGGCTGGTCTTCTTGCTTCGTCTTCTCTTCTTGTTTCGGATTCGGGAACTGAGGAAGGAAGGTTCAGGGAGCCCCTAAATACTGAATTTAGGGGTGGTTACAGGTAGGTAAGGGCAGGGACCAATGGGTCCCGTCCCTGGGGTGGGTACACCCCTATTCTGCCACTCTCCAGTGGGAGGGGGCAGGAGCCTGTCCCTGGTTGGCTGGGTCCCCCATCCTCAAGATGGCGGGGACTCGAGTTTGTGCTTCACCTCGCCTCCCCCACCTTAGGGGTGGAGTTGGCAGAGGTGGGCACAACCCATTTCCTGCCTCTGGTTTTCCCGCCGGTTCTCCCGCCAGAAGTGGGGGTAGAACCAGTGGGGACCAGTTTCCTGGGAGCAGCAAATGGTCTGGGGAAGCTCAAAAGGCAGCAGGCCTTTGAAGCTTCCCCTGCCCATCCTGGGGAGGAGGCTTTGGCACCTCGCCCCAGGATGCGCATTGTTTCAGGCCCCTGAGAGCAGAGG
This sequence comes from Calotriton arnoldi, assembly GCA_963921515.1. Lineage (NCBI taxonomy): Eukaryota > Metazoa > Chordata > Amphibia > Caudata > Salamandridae > Calotriton > Calotriton arnoldi. The sequence goes on along the minus strand of CAWUFW010000593.1, from coordinate 1,428,421 downwards.
CTCTCGACCGAGGGGTCCAGAAACATGTCTGGTGGTGGCAGCCTGGGCAGCCACTCAGTCCGGACACTGGAGGTCGGGTTGGTTTCAGGGGGCATCTCTAAGATGCCCTCTGGAGTGTGTTTTACATTAAATCCCACACTGGCATCAGTGTGGGTTTAATGTGCTGAGAAGTTTGATACCAAACTTCTTAGTTTTCAGTGGGGCCATTATGGTGCTGTGGAGTTCGTAATGACAGACTCCCAGCACCATATACTCTTAATGGCAGCACTGCACTTACAATGCCCAAGAATGGACTTGGGCACTGTAGGGGCACAGGGCTCATGCCTCTGTGCCCTCACCACTGGCATAGTGCACCCAGCTAGAGGGGTGGCCGACCTTGGCCAGGGCAGTGGCTTGTAGGCATGGCACACAGGGATGTGTGCCATGTCGACTCTTCACTTTTGTTCTGCACCAAGACACGCAGCCTGCAAAGGCAGTGTGTGTGTGTGTATAAAGGTACAGGGTCCCTAAGGGTGGCACAACAAGTGCTGCAGCCCTTAGGGGCCTTCCCTGGTGACAGTGCCCTGGGTACTCATGGTACCATTTACCAGGGGCTGACCTGTTGCCAGGGATGCCAATTGGGTGTAGGCATCAATGCAGTTTTAGGGAAGGAACACAGGCCCTGGGTACCTGGTTGGCAGGAGCCCAGGGCACACTCAGTCAAAGCACATCAGCAATTCAGCAAAAAGTGGGGGCATACCATGCAAGAAAGATGGCACTTTCTCACACTAACTAACAAATTCATGTCAATAGAAACAGGGAACATTCAAGGGAAAGAGAATCCTGGGTATTTAAATACAGTACACACCAATGGTTCCTTCAAAGACTAGAGAAAGAAAAAAAAAAACTGGGCTTCAGTCTCATTTTTTCCTTACACCATGGGCAAACGTTTTACAACTTCTGTAGCATACAAAGTTGTGCTAAAGGATTTTTCCCATCCACCTTTACGGACTGCCCTTGTAGATGCTATCAAATTTTTTAATCTGTCCTGAAGATGACTTACAGAATGATGCCCAGTGTCAAAATGTAACATTATACAAGTGGCCACAAGCTCACTGGCTGCTTTGGATTGATTAGGAATTAAGTGCAGGGTCCTAGATGCCCTACATTCAATTCCCACTCGCATATTTTAAAGGAGCTCTAACTAGGTCTTGTTAATCAATGTGTGTAATTGTTTTGGAAGATTCTCACATGCCACTAAGCACCGTGCCATGTGCGCTTCATTCACATTTTACATTAGCTAAATCTAAATCATCTTAATTACATATTGAAATGCTTCCTTTTAACAACTATTCATTTAGCAATGGTCTTAAGCCCAGTATTTTCTTTGTAGTTTTGGGAGTAACTATTGTTGTGTTTTCTGTAACCAATGCCTGCTGTAAGTTGTTCATGTGCTCTAGGTCTGACAATATATAATCTGTGCACTCAGGTGGGTTCACAATCAGCCCTTAAAACACTCCATGGAGCGTCAACCCTGGCTATCTATAATCAGTGCAGAGCAATAAAGCAGTCTCCTATGACCCAGAGTAGAACCAGAGGATCTTAGTAGGGCAACAGCTTTCCACTGATGGCCTATGAGCACATTCTCCTCTGCGAGATTCTCAATTTCCCCGATCATTGATGATTTCATATAGTACATCCTTCTGGGTCTCTCTCCTATCCCATTAGGGATTTCACATACAATTTGTCTTGACAGCTGTATCCAGCACAGCTTGTGGTTGGGGGTTCTGCATGTAACCAGAAAGAATGCTATATGGAACTAAAGAATAATTCACGAAAGTCAATTAATGTAAACCGCATATGCGCTCTCACTCTTATTCCAACCACAACGATATTAAGCACTGCAAGCCAAGAATGAGTAAGAGCACCACTCTGGTCACTAGCGCACGTTATTAAAATGCTTCCAACAGACCACACCAATACAGAATCCTTCTAACCAGGCACTCCCCTACAGTGCAGCCTGAAGCCCATCAGCTGGGATGTGGAAAGATCCCTTGCATAAGTCTGGACAGGGTGCATTCCCAACTTCAAGTTCCTCTTAACAAGTTGTAGCTTTTTGACCCCCTCCTCAGCACACACGACTATCATGCGTGTGCATTTAAGTTATTTTTTGTGACACAGATTGAGATCCAGGGTGTGGCTCTCTGGTCTGGAGAGGAAAACCATTGCACCATCTTTACATAGTGTAACTACAGTCCGCTTGACAGGCTGTAGAGGTCTCACAGTGGTGGCAGTGCTACTGTTTACATTAATAAAGAGTGCCTTTTTCCCTGTTCTTGTCAGGGAGATTGCCTACTAGCCTCTCACACCTTTTTTTAAGTTATCTGGTAGTCTCTTCTAAATAGGTCCTTCCCCGATCCATATGGCACATAGATGTTGCATATATGTACAAGTCTGCATGAGTAGAAGATGCACGTAATGTAATGAGCACGAGACACAAGTGGCCTTAGCCATACAGGTATCCATTTTGTATTTGCAACATTCAAGTGGTATTGGGGGAGGAGGGTTGGAGAGCGAACCAGCAGCCAGTGAGAATTGAAGGGCTCCTCTGGGACATTCCAAAAAGCCTTTGTAGTGGGTCAGACATTTTGAGGAGCGGAGAAAGAGGGCCAATTTAAAACTTAGGCAGATTCTTCAGCCTTTTCCTGGCTCATTGTTCACTGAAAGGTGTATGCCCCAACCCCTTCTTCCCCACCCACACACAGGTGAACTGGCAGATAAGTGGGACAGAGTCCCTTTCTTTTGTACTGTTGTTTTAAGTCTCTCCTAACATGAGACTCCCAGCTGCACCCCACCTTCTTTCTACCACCTTCTGACAAAGACTTTGGATGGTACAGTCTGAGTGGAATAAGCAAATGGGCAATAAGTACCCAGTGCCTACTTATGAGCTGACTTTTTGAATACACAACTACTGTCTGCAACTTTAGTGTAAGGCTGGGACTGAAAAGTCCTGGGTGTCAAGATTTCTCTACCGGAACCCATAGTCTCACATCAGTGGTGACCAAGGAACTCTTCTGAGCTCCACGGCTGGGTTAGCCACGGTTCACTTCCCTTGCCAGGTTGCCAGATTCAGAAAGAGCGTGGGAAATTCAACAGCCTGCCAAGAATAGCCGCTTTGGAATCCACCTTGGAGGAAGGAGCCGTCCAACTTCTGATTAGGGGCATCGGAGGTACCCTTGACAAAGGACTGTGAAGGAGCTGAGAGGGCAACGAACTGTGACAGTTCCTGTATCCTGGGGAGGATTTGAAATGCTCATGACAACAGGTGAGTGTTATGCCAAGAGGGCAGAGGCTCTGTAGTCGGGCTGTGATTGAGCTGACATTTCTTGAGGGCGCCACTGACTCTGCCAAGTCTCGTCTGGAAAACAAACTTACCTATTTACTACTCCAATGGGTCTGCATGTGTGAAGCAGATTCAATTGCCGATGATGCATGCACTGGACACTAGCATCGCCTATCGAGAACATCAGTGGAGAAGGTGCATCAACATAATTGCTGAGTTTCTGACGGGGATAGTGGATGGCTTCTAGCATCCTGCACGGCAGTGTTTTCTGCCAAGGAACAGGTTTACTGGTTCCCTATAATTTGGTACAGCATGACAATTTATCTTCAGTTTGTGGAGCCACTGGGGGTGGTGCAATTGACCGGCTTCAGATTATTAAAGTGGGGCTTTCCAAACAGTCATTTTGGTTTGTTTTGGCAACTAGTGGTACCTCTTTACCAGGTTAATGACAGCGCATGTGTCAGCTGATGCCTGTGCCAGCGCTTTCTTGCTGGATGAGTGGCAGTTTGAGCATCGGAAATTGTTGACTGTATATGGGTGGCTGCTCGCAAGGAAATCTGGGAGTGTTAGTACAGCCAAGCCCACAGTGTGACTCATTCCCTGGATTTCCTCATGCCCTCACTGTGACTCAAAGGCTGCTAGCAAGAAACTATAGAATTGTTGGTCCTCATTTCCTGGATTACTTTATGGGTGCCATTTGGTTTGGAGTTCGAGGTTTATTAATTAACTTTTTGGAATTTTTACCAATATTAACTTTCAATAGTATTGTGAAAAACAGAGCAGTACTAATGGAAATTGTGGAGATGTGTAGTGCACCCATTTCTGGGACATCGGTGACTACTTTTTTGTACTTTTACCAAAATGTCCAGCATATAGCCAACACCACCATATTTAGCTGAACTAGGTGAACCACCAATGAATGGGAACATGGCTGTACCTGTTTCAAAGGGGCTACCTTACTATAGGGGGATGGTCATGTTGGTTTGCCGCATGGGAGCTACCTCTGACAGCAGGGAACTGTGTCATTACTTGATGTTTTGTATTTGATTAGTATCAGCACAGCTGGGACTTGTTATCACAGACAATTGTATATAGTTGTTACGCCGAGGGGGGGCGGGATAAGGGGGAGGGGAGGGAGATTGCATTTAGCAATGTCAGGCTCATGACAAGAGAGTGTATTTCCTTTTGTGACTCATTGGAAGGATTGTTTATTGTAAATGTGCTAGCATCCTAGGGTGCAGAGACTCATTGTTTACAGCTCTTACGGAGTACGGATTACTATAATAAGAGTACTTGTACGATATGTATGATTGCCCTCAACTACATTTAACTCTCATTGCGTGTTAACCTGATTGCTCACTCATCCTGATACGGATTGTAACTGCGTTGTTTTGAATTAAAATTAAAACATTTTTTTTTTTTTAAATGGCTGTACCTGTTTCAAGCTTATGTTGAGGTTTTTGAAGATGGTTAAAGAAGTACTCAAAGATAATTTGCATTGCTAAAACATGGTCTTGGGACAGTAGGGTTAAAGGAATTTAAGAATCTTCCACCCCTAAGTAACACAGTGAGACTGGACTTATACCAAACTGCATTTAAACAGATGAGAGATATTGAAAGAAGGTTAACAAGGTTAGATAAACTTTACTCAAGAAGAGCATAAAGGAAAGGTAGATCGATGGCTCTGACAACAATGGCAGTGACCTATGACTTCAAGCTTATTACATATGAACAGGTTATGAGAGATCAAATTTTAATTAAAACAAAATCTAAAAAATTACAGGAGAGGCTGTAGGCGGGCACAGAAACCACTTTTCAGGCAACCATAGATGTAACTAGAAGGACTGAGTTATCTGAAAGATATGTTCAGGAAGTAGGAAAGGATGTTGAAGACAGTGGGAATGTCGATGAAGTATCCAATACTTACACCAATGAGTAAAGGAAAAAATAACCTCTCAGGGCAGTTCACAACCTTGAGAAAAGAAGAACGGTTGATGTTAGATATGCGGCAGTTCTAACCGTTTGGTGATTGCTATGAATTGTCCTGTGTTTGATAAACTGTGTGCCCAATGTAAGAAAAATGTTACACTGTGAGAGTTTGTCAAGCGGGACAACAAGTAAATTGTGTGTTTGACACAAATAAAGAAGCTGAAGGTAGCAGTAACCAGGATTCTGAGTGGGGAAAGGTACAACTCCATATATTAACCCCTTCGGTGCGCGGCCGATTTTCGCCCTGTGCGGGGCGTTTCATTGAGTGGGCGGGTTCATGACGAGCTCAGCTCGTCATGCGCACACGAGCACTGCGCAGCATGACGAGCTGAGCTCGTCATGAGCATAGAAGGGGTTAAAAACAAAAGTTTACCACAGTGTGATATCTGGATTGATGAAGTTTAACTGAATACTATTATTGATTTCTATGAATGCTCAGGTAGGGCGCTCTATTGTGTGGTCAACATGTTTCTCGCCTGGTAGTCAATCAATCTGGTGGCAATTCGTCAGGACCTTCTAAAATCAAATCTATCTACACACAGGTGGTTATATGGTGTAATCTACCTCTTTAAACCAGCCTAACACATACTATGTGTAGTACCTGATAGAACATAACCAACCCCAGTCGGGTTTCTCAATTTACTTCATCAATACCCGGCAGGTATCACACAAGGAATTTCCCTATGTAATTTGCTGGATCAGCCACAGGCTCTCTGACCTACCCACTTCTGCCGGGATCGGTTTAAAGAGGTAGATTACACCAGGTCCTGACGAATCGCCACCAGATTGATTGACTACCAGGCGAGAAACATGTTGACCACACAATAGAGCGCCCTACCTGAGACAAACCTAAGACACGCGCCTTTGTTTCTTTTAATCAGGTTGGGAGACCTATTGATTAAAATTGTTTTCGTTGGTACTTCCAAACCGGTTTTAAACTTCCTTCAGGTTACACACCTCCACTCACTCATCTACACTGTTTATGCCCCTCACCCACACAGCAACAAACGGCAATTTGGAATAAAAGATCTCTGCCAAAGAGCCCCTCATAGGGAGCCCGTCGGGTATTGCAGCGCCGACCTGACGAGGAGCAGCCCTATGATAAAGCATGACACCCAGCTGGGTGTGTGAGGGCCCCAAATTCCAAGAGGAGGAATCCCCGTCCTCCTACTTCTCATGCCCACGCAAAACCGGTTCCCCTAGTTTTCCCTTGTCTCGTAATTAGGAACAGCATACTTTCTGTATCTTTACTAATATTTTTAGGGCACAATATTTCCAAGGATGGTGTCCAAGGATGACCATAAGTTACAGTGAAAGCACCAGAGCCAAAATCTGAGGAGCAACCTATGTTATTTTGGGGATTTCTGCGATTTTAAGCTAGATTTATTAGTAACTATTCTGTTATGGTAGACTCTTTATGCTGCCTCATGAAAAAGAATGTTAAATTCGTATGAGGCGATGAGTGAGGCGAGACCTTTAAAGTAATTAAAAAGAAAACATTAAGCACACCGTGATTGAAACCATTTGTGGTTGGTAATAAATGTGTTGTTTTTATTGATGAGTCGGAGTATGGTATTGTAGGGGTTTTGCTTGAAAAGAATTACGAAGAATGGATCATGGCATATGGCTCCATAGCTTCGCATCAGTAGGAAAACAAGATTGGGTAATAGAAAGAGAACTAGTTATGCGCATAATTCAGTTATAGAAAGAGAACTAGTTGGGCTTAGCCGAGCATGTGAACATTTTAGGATGTATTTAAGTGGAACTATGTTTATTAACACAACTGACCATAGACCTTTGGTCAACATGTTAGCACCAAGTGGAGCAAGACCTAGGACTGGCAAGGTTTACTTTGAAACTGCAAGCCTTCCAATTTTCTATTGCTTATGTTCCAGTAAGAGTGAACAACTTATCGAATGCATTATTTAGACTACCTTTGAAAAGAGTTATGTATAGTGAGTGGAATGACAATCAGTGTGTGGCTGTGGTCACATATGAAGATGATTTGGATGGGAGTTGGGAAAGACCAATGTGAAAGTTTTTTATGAAGAGATCTGGAGCTAAGAAATCTACAATAATAAAGTTTTATGTTCCATTTCGATGCACTTGAGTTTAGGTTGGCCCCATCATAGATGGATACATGGAAAGTGTTTGGATTTCAGTAAACTATGAGATTATTTATCAATGAAGAATAGTTCTGTGGTGGGAGGCGATATCATTTTTACCCCCAGATGGCTTAAGAAGAATCAACAAGGAATTGTATTATAAAGAACACAGCTGTATGTCTTGTACAAAGAAGAAGGCGTGGGGACATTTTTGGTGGACCTCTAAGGGTGGTAGCAATAATAGATGGGTAAAGAACTCAAGGCATTTAAGAGAAATGTCAAGATGGCCAAGTGTTCCAAGGTGCTATAGTGTCATATGGAGTTTCCAGACGGTCCACAGCAGTAGCTGGCAACTGATTTAATGGGGCCCTTCTCAGTTTTACCCAAGAAGGAATCATATGCTGTTGTATTGGTGGTCTACTTTCCTAAGAGAGTTTACCAGGTGTGATGGAGTTGGATAACGGTTAACCGCTTAAATCCATCAAAGTGCAAGAGTTTTTGAAAAATAGTGGAAATAACATTCTTGTTTTGTGATATATTGCCCAGAAGGTAATGGGTTGAACGTTTCAAACAAGTGGTGAAGGAAGCCACTCAATTGGCTGTTAAATCTGGAATTTGTTGCTGGAAAACCTTGTAAGCAAGGTTACTTTCTCATCAAACAGCCCTGCATACTGCAACAGGGAAATCTCCTTTTGAGTTGATGAGAAGAAAAATGCTACCATGTTGCTGCATTTGTGGTTGATGAGGAGGTGTGGTGCCAGTAAAAAGAGGCCAGAAGGAGATACTGAAATGAGAGTGAAAGTTAAAACATACAAGGAGAGGTCAAGAAGGTATGTGTATGTTACCGATTTAAGGAAAGAATCCATGATACCAGAAATATGTATTGAACAAATAGTAATGGTTAGGAAACCAAGATTGGAGGGTAGAGGTGGCGTGTTTTGGTCAAGTCCAGTAGGAGTTGTGGAGATGTATAAATCAGCTGTTAGATTAGATCGAAGATGAGTCTGTACATGGGCAGGATTTCATTAGGTCATCACGAAAGCAAAGAACTGTGTATGTTTGGGGTGAATAAAGAAATCAGCAGTGGTAAGGTTGATGATGGTAGTGCAGTAGAAGGTAGTGTTTTTCCTGATGTAAGGTAGGGGACAAAATTGTTGTAGGTCAGGATTAGCCAAGACTAAGGAAATCTGGGTCTGGAACTAATGAGATTCAGAGAACAACAGAGATTTTGGGAGAAATTCAGACTTTGAATTGAACTACTGCACTAGATTTAGAACTGTTTTTATAGCTGTGTGTTGTCATTGTTATTTTTCTGTTGGTTGTTAATGGGGAAGGTTTTTAGTACATGGTGTGTGAGAAGGGAGTGCGTTGAATGGTAATGGAGGAGTGTGTGAGGTAGAAGGTTAGAATGGGAGTCAGCAAGGAATGTTAAGAATCAAAAAGTGAGGATGGTTACGGGGTGGGCAGGAGATATGTCAATTTCACCCAGAATTGCCAATAACTGTGTTTTGGAAAATAAACGTATCTGTTTACTGCACTGACGTCGCTGCGTGTTTGAAACAGATACCACACTTCAGTAATATTCCTTGACCCAAAGAGCTTACAGCTAAATATCTCGGCTGCGTTTACAATTTCATTCACTTATTCCTAAGAGATTCATTAAACCAACTTTACCAGTTTTGACCAGTGCTAAAGTGCATGTGCTCTGTGTCTAAAATGTAAATGGCATTTGGTTTCTCCACGATTGGCATATTTGATTTACTAATAAGTCCCTAGTACAGTACACTGTGTGCCCAGGGCCTATAAATCAAATACTACTCGTGGGCCTGCAGGACGGATTGTGCCGCCCACATAAGTAGCCCTTCAAACCTTTCTCAGGCCTGCCACTGCAGAGCCTGTGTGTTCAGTTTTAAACTGCCATTTTGACCTGGCAAGTTCACCTACTTGCCAGGCCCAAACCTTCCCTTTTATTTCATCTAAGTCATCCTTACGGTAGGCCCAAGGTAGCCCCATGGGCATGGTGCAGTGTATTTAAAAGGTAGGACATGTCCTCGTACTGAAAACTGCTAAATTCATTTTTCACTACAGCAAGGACTATCTCTCCCATAGGTTAACATAGGGATTGCCTCTGAGGAGACAATCCTTTCACCAGTCTTCCAAGACTATGGGGAAGTCCTCTTTCTTTCAGTCTTTTAGGAACCAGAAGCAAGACTAGGAATCTAAGCCACAGAATTCCTAACTATGCCGAGACCGCCTGTTCATCACCGGTTGGCGGTCGGATAAAGCGATTTTTCTCAGAATGGCAGAAAATCCCAATGGGCAAGTGCATGCTCAAAATTGTCAGATCAGGATACAAGATATGCTTCGTTTCACTTTCATTCCCATCAGGAACAATCCAGACTCCTGTTCCCAGGAACCTCTCAAGAAGCTGGCGTTCAAGGAGGGGGTTGCTTCTCTGGTAAAGAAAAGAGCAATTAGTCCAGTACCAGCCGCTTCTCTGGTAAAGAAAATAGCAATTTGTGCAGTACCATCTGAGGAGACACGTCTGGGCATCTACTATACAGTTTTCCTGGTCAAGAAGGCTTGTAGGAGCTATAGTTTGGTCACAGACTTGAAGAAACTCAATCAATTTATAGAGGATGTGAGATTCAGAAAGGAGACTGCAGAAAATCACCCCTTTGATCACATCAAACAGTTTCATGATTATGATAGACATGGACGCCTATCTCTACATTTCCATAGTGAAGAAGGTTTTGAAGTTCCGAAGTTTGGCTATAGGGAAACGAAATTGGCAATTTATGATTCTTCGGTTCGGAATAAAGTCAGCTTCCCAGGATCTAGATGAAGGCCCAGTGGTGGCACACCTTCATCTGCAGGGGATTCTAGTATACCCATACCCTATATGACTGGCAGCTCCACAATGCTTCAATCGAGCAAACCTTCTGGAGGTCGCAAAGTCAGCTAATTAGGTCTGTTGCTTAGTATTCCGAAATGTCAGCTGGTCCCTTCAAAGCAGATCACGTTTACTGGAGCCATTTTCGCAACAGTTCTAGGTAGGATTTTCTTGCTGCAAGAGAGAATGGCTCGTCTACAGAACCAGGTCAATCTTCGCATACTTCAGCTCATAAGTCCCTGCGACATTGTGCACTGAGGTCCTAGGTAACATGGCAGCCCTTTTTAGGTCTCGGCCTGGCGTGGAGCGCGCATGCGCTCCTCGCCTGCGAGAGCTATAGTAAACACTAGAAAGAAGGGGACTGAAATCCACGCCCCTGTGTCCGAATCGTTTATGATTCGCTCGCGTCCTGATTTATGTTTAATTCTGGCTTTCAATTTGCTGGACGTCATTTTTGTTACCGCCCTTGCAGTTTTGGAATGCCCCATCGCGACAAGCACATCTGTTTTAACTCAGCCCAGACGGCTTTTCTTATCTGCTTGTTTATTTAACAAGCAGATAAGAAAAGTCTTCAGAGGGCTGTGAAGCAGACGAGAGGAATGCGCATTCTGCCTTGTTCTTCTGGTAACCGCCTTTATTAAGACAAGACTGCAGCTTTTTTTTCAATTCTCTTTTTCAATAAATCACCTACACCTGAAATATACACACGTAAGAGTGATGCCTACCTTGGGCAGTGTTCACGCGCAATTATCTGCAATGAGTGGTGCTAAGAAATTAGAGTACATAGCTAGATCTCTGGCTTCAAATCTATAAATATTTATTTTACGTAGCACTGAGTGTTAATCGAAGAAACATAAGGCAAATAATATATTTGCTGCTATGGATCGGAGTTTGATAAAGATGGGCCGGCCTTTTTATGTACATGGGCTTTTGCCAGAAATATTTGTAGGCACAGGTAACAGCCCAGAATACGAGAGCAGAAGGCTGAAAACACAACACCCACCAGTGCAGCGAGCACGGCTGCTGGTTCGTGCCCGGAATCAGAATTAGTAACCGGAAGTGTAAAGTACACTCTGCAGCTACCTGACGTGTACGTGCCTGGGGCCTGTGGGTCAGATATCAAAGCTGCGTGGTGGACAAACAAGCACGTGACTGCTGCCTCGACCAAAAAAAGTCTATTGTGGATAAATAATGTTAGTGCTACGTATGCGACGTGGGAAAAGAAAGTACCCTGCTGATAAAGAGAGAAAAGGCACAATGAAAACATGCGCAACCAATTAATATTTGAATCTGCACCCTTAGGAATCCATATGCTTACAATAACCTACCCCACTAGTATGTTCACACCCAAAGTTTGTGACTAAAAGGTGTGCCTCTTTTATTCTCCTAAATGTGCTGGTGATGAAAATACTTCAGAAGGAATAAATGAGGCATTAAAATTGTTTTATTTGACTTCAAATATATCAAATACAGTAATTTTAGTGGAAAATACAGAGCATCTTATTTTACATATTTTCTACCCTATCATGGATAGCGGTGGGCGAAATTGTCTTTTCATTCTGCGGTATGCGGCTGCGAATCCTGGCACAAATTCACCTTTCACAGAGGAGTGATTCTGTGATTGAAAATAAACACTGGACTCCAGGCAAAATGGCTGGCCTGCATCCGCAGTTCAAAGTTCTCAAGGCTCACCGTACCCAGTTCCCCAAAAACAGTTTCCAATACTGACAACTGAGTGATGCGAACTGCAAGTGTGGCCAGACCCTGGTGTGCTTGATGTAAGGGGTGATATACAGAAATGTTAGTAAGCTAAACTGTCTCTGGGCTCAAGTGTTTGGCTTTGTCTGATTTTTTTATTTATTTCATCTGCAGAGCAGCTCAGTTAAAATCAGGGCCACTGGAATTTTCGTCAGGGTAACACCAAATTTTGCGGCAGGGTTGACTAAATTATGTGGCAAGAAATGCCAAATTATGCGGCATAATTCGGCACATTTATTGATCGTATTACTTGATTATTTTGTCTTTTTTTTATACAATGTTGTGCCGAAGTCCTCACAGACAGGGAATTTAGATAGTCTGTAATACTACAATGCGTTCAATATATTTATTATTATTCGTGCCTCATATTTAGTATTCGCTGTTGACCCTTGAGCAGTCCTCCTGGAACTCTCTCCGTTTGTACTGTTCTGTTCCTGTAAGTTTCTAGCGCTGTGTGTTTCTCGTGCGGGTACCTTCAGCCGCTATACAGCAGGCTATGCATAGCCAGTCCCCTGCCATCGCCCTCTTGGGTGCTGTGTTAGCTTTCTGCGTTGGCAGACCTGCATATCAGTTTGTGGACGCAAGTTGTGTGTGCGCGTTAAAATAAAAGGATCTAGTTTTTATGTAGGTCTGCTTGCCGAGTCTAAGCGCTGTACAGTCGGCGCGCATGCCTATTTTATATACGGTTGTCCAAGCGCACCCAATGTGTATGCTGCATGTTGTGTGGGCATGCTGTGTGTTTGTGTGCCCCGCTCGTTGAACACATCATATGCAGGGTTAGCTTTTAAAGGATGTTTTCCAGGGTAGATATTAAGACAGTTCTATTTGTGTTCCGAATAGAATACGCATGTGTTTACAATACGTGGGCTCGCATGCGCACTCTTTGTGTACAGTATATTTTGAGTGTGAGCTGTGTATGAGTAAAGTATAATGCGTGCATACTATTCAAGTACACGTATTTCCATGTCATGTCTGTGTATTGTATAGGACGTGTACTGACTGTGTGCGCTATACTCCGAGCTAACGTTGTCTGCCCAGTTTATTTTGTGTGCGTTGTCTGTGCATGCCAGTTTTGTTCAGTTTATTAAGAGTATATTGTATGTGTGGTTAACATATACTCTAAGCGCGCTCCTTTTACAATATACTTCGTGTCCATGCCATGCATGTATATGGTATGATGTGCATTAGGCGTGTTCACACCTTAAACATTGAACACGTTGTTTCTTCAGTGTCTCTTGTGTGCATGGCAATTGTGCAGAATAATGTGCTTGCATTTTGTGCACAACATATAGTGTTTACAAGATGTGTGAACATTCCATCGGGTCTGCGCCACTCAACATGTGCACCATAGACATGTAATACAGATCATAGTTTATAGTGTACATTGTATTGCGTGAGTATGTATGCCTTCCATGCACGCGATATTGTGAATAATGCCACTTGGTGGACAGTAGGCTGTGCTCTGTAGTCTATTTAATTTATTGTTTGTGCGTTCTGATTTACAAAATGACGTGGGTGCATGCCGCCTATGCAAGGCACAGATTGTATGCATTCCGCGTCTGCCTGCTGCGTGTTTAGAGTATATTGCGTGTGCATGGCTTTTGTCTTTGGCACATGAGTCTGCAGGCTGTTTTTAAACAGTATAGTCTGCTTGAATGATATGTGCATGCTATATGCGTACAGTACTGGGTGTAGATGACGTGTTTTACAGTGTACTGCTTGGGCATGTTTGTTTTCTGTGTTGCGTGCATTTTGGTGACTGTGCAGTGTATTGTGCGTGCAAGCTGTGTGTCTGCAGCAGTACAGTGTGTTTTTAAATAACACCGTGCAAGCAGTTTTTTTTTACAATTCGTGCTGATTGCACTGTATATTGCGTGAACTTGTCATGTGTTTTGTGTGTGTACTGCACGCTGTTTGTACAGAATATTCAGTGTTCACACCGTCTCGAGGCGCTGTGCATACATTGGCCTTTTCTTTACTGTGCCTCTCACCATTCGCGCGTCTTCTGGGGCTTTTCAAGGCCCCCGGCCTGAACAATGGGATTCCCCCGATATTTACACATTTCAATCTGCTATTTTTCTCCCGTGGCTGCGGACATCTTACATTGTTACTGATGCATAACGGCCTATTCTATAGGGCGCAGAAACACGGCCGAATCCTCTGTCAACGTCTTAAAACCGGGTCCACAAAACGCGTCAGACGGTAATCCGTGTCTGAGTGTCGTGGGGAGCGGGGTGGAGGCGCTGCGGGCACTGATGACTTCCATCCCACTGCATCCCACCCAGGGAGTGTGGGTGTTTTTGATATGGTGCTGAAGGATAATTACTCAACTTTCCTTGTGCTATGAGTGGGTAGGTCAAGATTTTTTCTATGCATTCTGGAATTTGTGACATTGTTGATTTGAGTATAAAATCATGCCTACAACTCCCACAATGCTAAGCAAACAAGCATTTGCAATGCAATAGGTCTCGCATTTTCGAAACTTTAACCTATTGGTATTGTAAACGACAATGCCTTTTATTACTGCAGGTTTTTTAAACATAAATAAAAGGCATTGTCATTTACAATGCCAATAGCTCAATATCTCGCAATTGCGAGACCTAGTTCATTGCAAATGCTTGTTTTTATAGTTCCTTGGGCTTGTCTGCAACTTTTCCCTTTCCTATGGCACCACCACACATTCCACTCGGCAAAGATCCGTCCCTTGGATCATCTAGTTCCTCTCTCCGGCTAGGTCAAACAGGGGCTGGGTCGATGGTTGATTAGAGTATCTGCAGAAGGGCATGTGCATGCATCCTCTGCAGCCAGTGGCGATTACTGCAGACACCAGCAAGACAGGATGTGGAGCAACTCTGCTAGATCTCTCATGTCAGCGGTGGTCGATGCTGGAGCAGAGGAAGTCATCGAGTTGGAGGGACCTGACCGCTATTCACAGAGCTCTCTTGAGCTTCAGGAGTCTCATCTTTCAGAAGGATGTCTTGATAAGATGGGACAATACAGTCTTCATTGCTTAAATAAAACATCTAGGGAGCACTGGGTCCAAAGCACTGTATCAAGTGGCAACAGCGGTGGGTCTCTGGGCAGAGGTAATCTTCTAAATCTATCAGCAATCCACATCAGAGGTGGGGACAACATGCAGGTGGATTTTCTCTGCAAATTGATTCCCACTTCTATGAACCTGCCTTTATCAATGCGAATCTTCAAGCAAATTTGCAGGAAGTTCAGAACCCCATACCTGGATCTTTTTGCACCGAGAAATAATGCAATGGTTTGGAGGTTCTGTTCAAGGTTTACGAAGAAGGGAGCCTGGGGAACGGATTCTCTGCTGATACAATGGCCTCCCACCTTTTTCTCAGATATCGCGAACTTTGGGCAAAAAATCCAACTAGACAAGGAGGAAACTATTTTGGTAGGTCCATTCTGGCCGAAATCCCCTTGGTTCCCAATCCTCAAGAAGCTGGCTCTTTGCCCTCCATGTGTCCTTCCACCAGCATCATCTACCATAAGAGAGCATCATGCCCTACTCCTCCAAATTTACCTCTCTTGATTTGGAGGTTGCACCTACTAAGTAAGGGTCTTCCTTATGTCCTGGTTGAGAAGATCCAGAATTCTAAAATAGACCTTTCACTTCAAAACCCTATTCTAGGCATTGGGAACATTTTCACAAATGGTGCATCTTTCTGCTTCTTGCTCACCACTCTCGGCAGTCTTGCAGATTCTGGTGGAAGAGTTTCACCTTGGTCTTTCTCTTTTAACTCTTGAATCTCATTGGCTTGCTGCCAGTCCTAGGGCGCTACACATAACACCAAAGTGATGATTGGCCTCTAGAGTATTTTTGTACCTCAAAAGGACGTTGCTTCTTTGGCCTGTAGGGTCTTTAAAGCATTTTCGACTTCTAAGCCTATTGGCAAATCTACTTCTCCTTCTTGGGATCTCACTACAGTTCTTAAGACTTTACACTCCCCCCCGTTTGAATCTTTTGAAGAGGTGGACTTAAAATTTCTCTGTTTCAAGGTCCTCTTTCTGCTAGCTATCACCTTGGCACAAAGAATTGGGGAACTCTCTGCCCTTCTCTGTAGTCCTCCTTTCTTATGATTGATTTGATAATGGAGTAATTTTAAGAACGGACTAGTTTTCTTCCTAAAATCAACTCCTCCTTTCATACTTTACAAGAAGTGGTTTTTCCTTCCTGTTCCTCAATGGTGGAGTGCCCTCTGCTGCACTCTTTAGATGTTACAAGAGCTCAATTTATCTCAACTGGCCGCAAGTATTCAGAAAGACAGATCATATGTTTGTGGCATTTGTTCAAGCTGGAAGAGGACGGAAAGCGACTAAGACTACCCTTAGCAGATGGTTAAAATCCACTATTCTTCGGACTAATCAAAGCTCCTCTTATGTTGGCCCTGTTCAGGGGAGATTCACCACTGGCATAACCGCCTCTTTCTTGGGCTGAGTTTCAAGGTGTCTCAGTTATTGAAATCTACAGGGCAGCTATCTAGTCTTCTGCCCAAGTCAAAAAGAAAGATCATCCTGGAGTCATTCTAAAGTCATCTGATGACTCCAGCAGGGCCATTTCTGTAATTATCTGGGGAAGTTATCCCAAGCCATCCTGAAGTAAGTATATAGGGCGAAATATTTAAATGAGATGACTCTAGAGTCATCACAAAAATTACTCTGGGATGGTGTCCTGATTACTTCAATTGAATATGCATGATGATCTTTTACTACTCAAGGAACACCAGCTGACAACTTGTTGTTGGAAAAATTCTTTCGCAGCCCCATAAGAAATTTGGGTAACAAGGATTCTTTTTGTGTTGTATAAAAATACGTGTGACGATTTATGTATGTTGAATTCTTATGTATATATACTTTTTGTACTTTCTGTATTATTCTATTCAATGTGTGTGTAGATACTCTATGTGTTATTACATCTACACAAATATAAATATAGAAACAAACATCTGGACCACGTACCGGTGTGTGTATTTGCTCAATAAGATAAATTGTTTGAGGATATTACTTTCCGTTTGAGGGATTAATTCAAGTTTCCTTCAAATATTGAAATTATTTGTTGATCGATTCCGCCGCACTAATTTTTATTATTTTTGTTTTTGCTGTTTATACTGCCCAGGTGAGAGTGGAGTATTAGGGCAACCCCCCTTTATGTAAACGGCAAATTACTTATAGCCATCTCCTTTCAGCATGTGCCACATAACTGAGCTATAATGAAAACAAATAATTTCAAGTTAGCAGATTTGGGAAACACAAACATATTTGTGGGCTATACAGGGGGAGGGTGGGAAAAAAAGTGTTATGGATTTCGGTGATGTGAGATATACATCTCTGAAAAATTGGTTGCCATATATCTGGTCAAAATAGAATATCCTTTACTTACCTTTTAGGCAGTCAATCTCAGATTGTACACCTCTCACTTTTGCTCGTAAAAGTATTCATTCCATTTTCGTACATGCAGAGATGGAATCAGAATAGGTGTTCTCTCCATTAATGATTGACAAGTCATACAGAATTTCATTAGGAAGCAAGTGTCTTTATCCCAGTGTGAAATTATGCACTTTCTTAAGTTATCAAACGATCATAGGATTCCCTGCCCTGAAAAAACAAGAGAAAACAGTGAACATAAAACCACTTTTAAGCAACTGTTTATAATATACATTTTTTCATTTGCTCATTCATATTTTTAAATGTAATGTTGAAAGTGCCTTGCACTCGAGACAATTAATGAACTACATTTACTCTGTATTACAACAAAGGAGTAAGTCCTAAAAAAAGGATGCCGTGGTCACCATGCAAAGTAAAGTAGGTTTGCAGGCTCATTCTATACAATTCCGTATAATTAGTGCACTTCTAAATCTCAGCTTATGTGAAGGCTGCCACTCTCACTGCTTGTGAACTGGTCTTGAAGGCGAGTAGGATGGTGCACATCAGTGATCACAGTAGCAGCAGAAGCGTCACTGTAGGGCAGGTCATTTGATGTTGAACGTAGCCATATCTGGGTGTCAAAACACTGACGGGCATAGCCACAAACTGCATTTTTTAATATTATTTTGACGTACTACAAAATGCTATTCACAAATCTATGTGCAGTGTTTACGTCTCTCCTATCTTTTTCTGTGCAGAGATCTCATCCTCCCCCCTCCAAAAACCCTCCTCTGACTGCAGACTCTCCGCATGAATAAGTATAAATATTAGAAGTAAATGTGTGAGGGACAGAGGGGAGTGGTTGGAAAATAAGAAATACTACTGGGGGTGGGGGATAGGAAGGACTACGGAGGGGTTTGGGAAGGGGTTTAGGCAGGGACGTGTAACCACCAGTTTGGCCCTGTAAGCACCCTCCTAGATGTGAACATAGGCCAGGGGCACTGAGACACAAGGTGTCTTGTAGCTGTACTTGCTCCTCTTCCCATCGTCGGGGATGGAGGTATGGGCAAGTCCTGGCACTTCTGACCTATCAAAATGCCTACTCCTGGGGAGAAAGATGAAAGATGGCCTGGCTCCTCAAATACAACAAAGAAGAGTGGTCTAATTAGGATTGCTACTGGAAAAGTGTTTTACTGGCACCACCGGTAATTTTAGCTTTGAGTGCAATGCCAATAATGATTTAAGTATTGTCAAGTCATTGACTGGTATTTCTGATCACCTGTCTGAGCAGCACTTTCTGCATGCAGCTTTGTAAAACTGATGACGCTTTGAGTCATCTGCGCTCGATTTAAGAACTTGTTATACGCTTGAGGATTAAAAAAACAAATATATTTGCATATTAAGTTTATAATAAATAAATATTAGAAATTGTCATTACTGAAATTGCAACTGGATAGCAGGGTGGCCACTGTACACTGAATCTATCACCCTCTTACAGAAAACAACAAAGCAGCATGTGAACAAAAGTGAGTGGCACATAACTAGAAAGCAACAAGCATTGGCAAAACCAGCAGGTCTTGCCTATGCAAGAGCTATTGGCTTTGGCAATGTGTTTATCCATGTTGTACACCAGTGTGGCTGCTGCTCAGCATGGCTAAAAGTTATTGGCGTGGAGTGGGGTAGAGTTGGATAGATTGGAATGGAGTTGAGATTGTTTGGGGAAGAATGGCGTGGAGTAGATTAGGGTGGACTGAGGTAGATTAGAGTAGGGTATATTGGAATGAGTGGGGTAGAATTGGGTGAAGTGGGGTGGAATGGGGTGAAGTGGGGGTAGACTACAGTGCTGGAGATTGGAGTGGGGTAGCATGGGGAGGCGCAAATCGGGGTAGAGTGGGGTGGATTGGACTGGATTAGATTTGGGTAAAGTGGAGTGGTAGAGCGCAGTTGGGTAGAATGATGGAGTGGGGTAGATTGGAGATGAGGGGATAGACTGGAGTAGACTGGGATGGGGTAAATTGGGATGGAGTGGAGTAGACTGGGGTAGATCAGGTAGAGTGGGATACATTGGGGTAGACTAAAGTGGGGTAGATTGGGTAAGAGTGGAGTGCATTGGATTGGGGTAGAGTAGATTGAGTGGGGGAGTGGAGTAGGATAGATTGGAGTGGAATAGAGATTGGAGTGGAGTGAGGTAGAGTGGGATAGATTGGAGTGTAGTGGTATAGATTAGGGTGGAGTGGGGTATAGTAGATAGGGGTGGGATGAAGTGGGGTAGACTAGATTGGAGTATGGAGGAGTGGAGTGGATTGGGGCAGATTTGAGTGGAGTGTGGTAGATTGCAATGGAGTTGGGTAGAGTGCGATAGATTGGAGTGGGGTCAATTGGAGTGAGAGATTGTGGTGGAGTGGAGTAGATTGGTATGGAGAGGGCTAGATTACAGTGGAGAGGAGTTGGATAGATTGCAGTGGAGTGTGGAAAATTGGATTGGAGTAGAGTGGGGTAGATTGGAGAGGGTTGGATTGAAGTAGACTCGAGCAGAGTGGGGTAGATTTCAGTGGAGTGGATTGGGTTAGATGGAGTGAAGTGGGGTAGAGTGGAGTAGACTGGAGTGAGGGAGACTGTAGTGGAGTTGGTTAGATTGGAGTGATGTGCGGTAGATTGAAGCAGGGTATATTGTTGCAAACCGGAATGGTGTGTGTCACAATTCACTCCCTGTGCTCTCGTTCCCACCACCAGGGGGCCGAATTGTGGGGCTTTCCAGTATTCTAATATGCTTCCAGACACTCCCCTGTATGCATATCCTGACTTCCAGGCATTTGGACATCATTTAGGAATTGACATCCATTCCCAATCCATGCCGGGTTTTGTGGAAGCCAGTCTGCTCATGCTGGAAACTCCATTACCAATAATCCCCTGCTCACTGCTTTGTGTCCACCCCTGCAGGCCAAGGATGGGTGGAGGAATTCAGCTCACCTGTGGCTGGCTGCTGCTAGCCTTCTCACACCTGATGCGCATGAATACTGTGAGCTCTTTTAAGCCCCAGCTCCCTTCAGCCCAGTATTGGTCATTGTAGCTTTTTTCCGGTGAGACCGATCCTTGTTTCCTGAGCTTTTGATATTCCTGAGCTATAGTTAATCCTTGTTCCTGAGCTATAGCTATTCCTTGTACCTGAATTAGCACTGCCTGCAGTGCTACCTTGTTTCCTGAGATATAGTTATTCTTTGTTCCTTGGCTTCAGCTATTTCTTGTTCCTGATTTGCACTGCTTGCAGTGCTCTCTTGACTCCTGAAGCTTTAGTAATTTCCCTGTTCCTGAACCAGCACTGCCTGCAGTGCTACCTTGACTCCTGAAGCTTTAGTAATTTCCCTGTTCCTGAACTAGCACTGCCTGCAGTGCTACCTTGAGTCCTGAGCCTTAACTCCATTCTTGTTCCGGTCCCAGCACTGCCTTCAATGCTACTTTGTTTTCTTGATTCCTGATCCTGCACTATTCCAGTATACTCTTGTAGCCTCCCCTTCTGTATATCCTTTTCCAGTCCCTGCCTTTCTTCCCATTTCCTTGGTTCCAGTTCCTAGTTTGCTGTCTTTCTATTCTGCTGTCTTGCTTCTATTACCTTGTATGTTTGTTCCCGGGCTTTCTGCCAAGTGTGCCCTGTGATTCCCTTCCTTTCCAGTTAAGCACTCCTCCTTGCTAGCTCCTTGTCTATTGTGCTTGTGTTTAGTTCTACCCCTTTGCTGTTACTGCCTTGCGTGTTCCTGTTTGATCGCCAGGATCCTTGGGCACAGCTGACTACCTAAGTGGTGTTTCTTGTTCACCGCGAGTATTGTCTTTTAGTTACAGTTATAACATCACCAAAGGTATAAGCTCCACAGACCCTGTCTTTGCATACATATCCTATATGTGGGTATTTTCCGTCAGTATATGTAACAGCAATTGTGGGTGAGGAACTTACTGAGCTTCAGTCTTACCGTGTGGAGCTCATGAGTGCTTTACCCCACATTCCCTTTATTGTTAATGTTGTATATATATATATATATATATATATATATATATATATATATATATATATATATATATATATGTCTTGCACGTCCGTCCTGGGTGTAGTTAGTCTGAATGCTAAATTGCGTTGAGTGCCCTTCCTTTCTGAGTCTTAGCCATCTTGTACAGGCTTCCCCTTTGGATCCCTTTTTCTCCTCTGACTCCTTGTGTGATCCTGGGCAGCGCTGTACTACTCTTTCTGTGCACGGTACGTTTTCTCCCCAGTCCTTGCTCAAGTCCCTGACTGTGTTCCCGACATAGTCCCGGACAGTCCCTGACAGTGTGGGGTAGATTGGGTTACATTGGTGTTCAGTGGAGTGGGGTAGAGTGCAGTGGGGCGAGTAGATAGGCGTTGCTGAGTGTCTTACAGTGGAGGTGCATAGAGTGGAGTGGCACATCAGTGGTGTGGTGTAGTGTGGGTTATGCAAAGTGTGGTAGCCCACTGCCATTAAAGACAACACACTTTCAATTGTTGACCATTGCATTTGTACCGGAATACGGTTTTACTGCATACAACTGATAATGTGTGCAAATGTTATCAACTGCTGTCGGTGTGTTTTGATCGTATTCAAATATTTATTTCTACCACACTTCAGAATTACAACAAAAAAAAAAAAGCTTCATTTGTACTAATTGATATATTCCGAAACATCTTTTGTCATTTTACAAAAAAAAAAAACATCCACCACGCTCTCCTCTTACATGGGTACTCCGCAGGACTCACATAAATTCTCTCACTTTGAAGTCAGAAAATGAAAAATAAACCCCAAGCTCCTTGGAAGAGAAACCCTTACATTTGACCGGTCTTTGAGTGCACAGTAAGTGTGGCAAGATGAGAACAAGATTTTAAGGCCTGTTTACAGAAAGCAAATCTGTGAAAAAATACAGTAAACAAGTTTTGGGCAACAGGAGGGGTGAACTCAAGCTGGACAGCCTAAAGCAAATAAAGCTAGCAAATAGAAAGCCAGAAAATGTGAGTTACAAAGCACATGGTAAGCAACAGAAAATGTCTTTAGTAAACTAGACAGCTGTGCTGTCTGGTAGGCTTTGACCTCAAAGGGAGCTTCATTAAGTAGATTAAATAAAAAATAGAAAGGAAGACAAACATGGTAGGAAAAACAAAATTGTGATGAAAAGATGGTGAAACAATAGCAAATTGAGAGGGAAGACAGGCAAAATGTATAAGATGAGAAGAGAGAATAAAGATTCAAGAGAGGAAAAAAAGGTGATAGAATGAGTTTCAAGCATCATTTCTTATATAGGTCATCCAACCCAGGTGTTTTTGTGTCTGGTGATTTCACTAAAATTATATATCCAATATATTTAAATTGCAAGGACGTTCAGCCAGGCCTCTTCTTCCACTGGTCTGTTGTGTCATTTACATTTTTGTCCCACCCACTGCAGCATACAGTGGCCAAAGGGTCAGCTCACTCAAGCCAATTACTAACTTCACTGTAACATCATTCTTTCCTTTCATGAGAAACACATTGTGGGATATCGTAGTTCCTTCAGTGTCATCAACTGTTATAGTAAGTGTGCCATCTGAGAACAAAAAAAAATCTTTGCTTTTAGCTATTTTTTTACACTGACAAGAACCCTGCAGCTTCTGCTGACAACGTTTTGCAAAAGACATGATGATGCAAAACTAGCACTGACAAAGCCAGAAGGCTGAAGGCCAACTATTTGCTTTGCCAGGTCCGGTTTCGCACTGTATTCTGTATCTACAGTCCCAGGTTTTATAATCTGATAAACATGACTTCAAAGCAGAATGCAAAAAATAACTCACCTGCGCTACTCATACATGGTTGTGAGAAACTCAGAGGTTTGGTTCAGAAACAACCATGTAGGAGGGAGGCCAAAATATTCTAACACTGTTTTTAACCACTTTGACATCTACATACATGTTTTTACTGAACATATGATGGCAGACATTGACATTTGAAATACTTGATAGCAGAGTTGTGGAGATCCAAACAGCTGTGTGGTTAACTTTGCGAAAAGGGGAGCACAGGCTGCAGGAACAGCTGAGACGTTATGACTGACACCACTGTGCCCCTTACCACAGGCAAGACTGAAAATCAGCGTCTCCAAGGCAAAGAGCATGATTATAGTCGAAATGTATGATTTAGAAGAACATTAGTCCAATAAAGTGTGCCATTCAAAGCTTCCCAAGAATCAAGGTACTAGTGGTAGGTGGGATGAATGGAAAGACGGACACTATTATTGCCACCACGTTTGTATCACTGGTGGTCCCGTAATGTTAAAAATGGCACAGACTGACCGAGCAAAGACTGAAGAATAGCTTTGCAAACAACATAGCCTATGTGGGGTGATAGACAGGCAGCCTCAAATCGTGGTAGATAGATGTGCCCTAGAAAAAGCCACACAACTGCCTCCATTGTAAAAACCATACAGACAGGGAACGCCAAAAATGCAGGTTATACCTAATAAATTGGAAGCTCAGAAGAGTATGCGTCATACCTGCAGGAACTACCAGATAGTACCTCGAAAAGATCTGGCGTTATGGCCAGAGGTACTTACGTCTTTGGAACCGAGGAGCTCGGCGTCCACTCAACATCCTATGATCTGCAAATCATGTAAGCTTCCCGTGCCTAAAGGAACAACAAATGTGACCCTGTGTAATATAATGAACGCCCTTGTACAAGCGCTCCAATCCCTTCGGGTTAAGTTCTGCTCCATAAAACTGAAAAAACAAACCCTCGTCCTATTAGAGACTAAACAAAACATACCCTCTTGCTGTCAGAGGCAAGCAGTCTCAGATAGGACGATGGTATGTTTTTTCAGTTTTATGGAGCAGAACTTGACACGAAGGGATCGGATGTCAATTAACATACAAACCAGAAAGGCCAAAACGTAAAAGATACAACAGGCATTATTAACCATCAGGAAAAAAGATAAACTACAAGTCAGCTGTTGTTGATGAACATTAGGAGCACGGAAATGGAATGCATACATTTGTGAGTACGATCCGATCCCCCTATTTAGCTGACCACGCTTTTACCTCGAAGCAATTCGGAAACATGGGCTGAATGCGAGATCTTCAAGTTGTTAGTTGTATTTGAAAAGGGAAAAGAAAAGCAATCATTCTCCTATTTCTTCGATCCTCACCTGTTCCTGAAACTGTAGGCACAGGCAGTGACGTTACTTCCTGGGTGACGTCTCTTCCGGTGCCACCGGA
Organism: Calotriton arnoldi; assembly: GCA_963921515.1. Lineage (NCBI taxonomy): Eukaryota > Metazoa > Chordata > Amphibia > Caudata > Salamandridae > Calotriton > Calotriton arnoldi. The sequence goes on along the minus strand of CAWUFW010000593.1, from coordinate 1,403,738 downwards.
TGTACGCGTCAAAGTGCTTTAGAAACGGGCTATAACGCATGCGTCCTTTAGGCCACTTACACATTGGTGGTCCAGCTGTTGCGTGCACGTACACAATGCAGCTGCATAAAATCGAGAGTTTTTTTTAGTAAGGTTTAAAACCAGCGCTCCGATTTAGTTTGTAGAATTCAAATTTTTTCAGCAAAAGTAATCTTATTTTTTCTTCCACTTAAAAATGCCCGTAATGGAAGTTAATTGAAGAATGTATTTTCTCGATGTTTTAGATCTCTGCAGGAGTTTCCTTGTGTTGTAATGTATAGATTGGGATGTGCAAGAACGGGGGAATGGGTGCAAAACAGGAAATGTAAAAAAAAAATGTAAGAGCAAATGCAACGGTACATTATTGTACGTGCGCCCCAATGGGGTGATTAATGTATAACATTTTAGAACAAGCATTTGCAATGCAATAGGTCTCGCATTTGCAAAAGTTTGAGCTATTGGCATTGTAAATGACAAACCTTTTATCTATGAGTTGGTTTTGAAAACAGATAAATAAAAGGCATTGTCATTTACAATGCCAATAGCTTAAACTCTCGCAAATGCGAGACCTATTGCATTGCAAATGCTTATTCATAAAATGCTGGTGTGTGCTTTACAGCCTAATGCATTTTGTAGTACAAACACTCCTAATTATACCAGACTCTATTAGAAACAGAATATATTTAATTTTATAAGTTTAGTTTTTGTAAAACAACAGTTTTATAAATGAAGATGATATGCATAAACCTCTCTCCAAAACTTGATTGGCCACATACCTGCACCGATATGGGTTATAGACAGGGCCACTGGAATTATGTGATTTTTGTGCTCAGTGCGTTTTCCGCATAAATTATTAATTTAGCACACAATCCATGATCTTTTGCATAATCTGCAGATTTTGTAAACAAAATGTCGCTAGATCAAGCAGATCAAAAGTTACTAAAAATGCAGCAACATGGGGGCAGAGAAGCCTCTAATGGGTATGCTAAACAAATCTAGTATTTGTCTATGTTGCATTGATCCACGATATATTTTATTATTTCATATGTTGCTGACTTGGTTCTTTGCAATAAAAGCATAAATAAAACAACAACAAAAAGCGTTGACATGTGTTGCTTTATTTGGGTGTTAAACTGATACTTTTGAGGTAAAACATTTGCCCAGACAGTGTTAACCTGAGAACAAATGACAAAATAATGAAGAAATATCATCACAAAATGTGCTGCATTACGCCGCTCAATTCGGTGTTTTTGTTGCATATTTTAGTCAGATCTGCCGCATAATTTGATTGTCCGCTGCCGCATAATTCCAGAGGCTCTGGTTATAGAGGAATGCATGGAGCGCAAAGGGTGAAATTATTTGCCCAGAATCACACAATGTGTTGAAGCGGGGAAGCCGCGACCAAAGCCCACGTTTAACGGATGGCGCATGGAGCACAAAGGGTGAAATTATTTGCCCAGAATCACACGATGTGTTGAAGCGGGGAAGCCGCGACTAAAGCCCACGTTTCATGGATGGCGCATGGAGCACAAAGGGTAAAATTATTTGCCCAGAATCACACGATGTGTTGAAGCGGGGAAGCCGCGATCAAAGCCCACGTTTCACGGATGGCGCATGGAGCACAAAGGGTGAAATTATTTGCCCAGAATCACACGATGTGTTGAAGAGGGGAAGCCGCAACCAAAGCCCACGTTTCACGGATGGCGCATGGAGCACAAAGGGTGAAATTATTTGCCCAGAATCACACGATGTGTTTAAGCGGGGAAGCCGCGACCAAAGCCCACGTTTCACGGATGGCGCATGGAGCACAAAGGGTGAAATTATTTGGCCAGAATCACACGATGTGTTGAAGCGGGGAAGCCGCGACTAAAGCCCACGTTTCACGGCTGGCGCATGGAGCACAAAGGGTGAAATTATTTGGCCAGAATCACACGATGTGTTGAAGCGGGGAAGCCGCGACCAAAGCCCACGTTTCACGGATGGCGCATGGAGGCAGTCGGCCTCGTCCCCCGTTGCAGGCAGAGCAGCGCCCCCCTCCTCTGGACAAGTGCGGCGCCGGGATGCTCCTCTCTGCTTTGGGCGAGCAGCGGCAGCGTTAGCAGCGCTATTGTTTAACCAAACAGTTTGCAGCACTCACTCATGTATCTCAATGTGACCACCACCTCACCCCACAATGACCTTAAATGCCACCTTGGTAAACACCTGTGGCATATACGCTTCCAAATTAGTGCAAAGGGTGAAATTATTTGCCCAGAATCACACGATGTGTTGAAGCGGGGAAGCCGCGACCAAAGCCCACGTTTCACGGATGGCGCATGGAGCACAAAGGGTGAAATTATTTGCCCAGAATCACACAATGTGTTGAAGCGGGGAAGTCCGCTGACTGCGAAGGCGCTACAAAACTGCCTCTGGGTGCGTTGTTTGTGTTTGCGGAGAGAACAAGTGGGAGAGGAGGGGGAAGTGCTGGGAACAGGCGCCCTCGGAATGCCTGTGCTCGTCTGCTTCACGGCCGTCGTGAAGACTTTTCTTATCTGCTTGTTAAATAAACAAGCAGATAAGAAAAGTCTTCACGTCTTCACGACAGCCGGGAAGCAGGCGAGCCAGTCCGGGTGGGCCGGACCAAAAAGCGAAAGGGAGGCAACCCAGAAAGCTCATTTCCAATGGCAGGCCACCGTTTAGCATAAACGGTGACGCCAGCCAATGGAAATGAGGGGCGGGGCTTAAAGCCCCCTTCTGAAAGTCCTCATTTACAATATATCTCGCCGGGCGTGCAGCGCATGCGCTGCCACGCCAGGCGAGACCAAAAAAAGAAAATGAGAGATTTTTGAAAAAAATGGGGGAATGTATTTTCCCCATTGACTTCTATTTATTGTCAATGTAAGTTTAAAATCGGGTGCAAACGTTGTTTGACATAATATGAAATAGGGTTTCGTGAAAATTGTGTTTTCAACCAGTGTTTTTTCTCATGCACAATTTCCTCCAGGTGGTACCTGGAGGAACTTGTGTTGGCAAAACAGTGAAAGATGGGAATGCCTTTTGGTAAAACATGTAAGACAATTTCCACAGGGCATTTTTTCCAATTTTCAGTGCAACATTTTGGAATCACACACAAATACACACAGTACAAAAACAGTATTTCCCCAAGCATTTTTTTATAAGCAAATCTTTATTATTTTTATTGAAAAGGTCAAATACAGAAAACCACACTACCCCAAACGGTTTTTATAGATACCGACAATCTGGACCTTTTTATTGGTTTTCTCCATCACCACTTAATATACGGGGCGAGATTCTGATGGCCTACGTTTAACAACCTATTATTTATCATGCTTTGGAATGAGCACGGTCTCTTAGGCAAAGATCCCTGTGCTTGCCGCAGAAATTCGTATAGAATACTGCTATGCACACGGGTGAGGTTTGATGGGTGTATTAAATACACCTGTTTTGTGTAATTTTACAAAGGGCTTGTGTTTGTTTTGTATATACAGCCTTGAGAAAGTCGCGGGACAAAATTCCTTTGTGCGACGAAACACGTGTTGGCTGATGCAAGAACAAAGAGAATAAAGAACAGAAACCAAGCTCGAAAATTTCTCTGTATCATTTATGCTTGACTAAAACAAATTGGATAATTGCATATTACTTAAAAGACGTGTGCTGAGGAGTGTGTTTATGTTTATGTTGGTTTCGACCACGTGTTTGGGGAGACTGGTGGTTCTTCTCACCTTTCAGCACCGTCCATATAAATTTCTCAGAAATCTAAATAGAGTGTAAGTGCTACTCATTCTTGGAGCGCCATTTTACCTATAACCATACCACTGCACCATCTTGAATGGGTTTTTACACCCAGTTGTAATGAAGTTGCTCATTTTTGGGCACAGGATAGGGCACTGGTTCCAATTTGGTAAAGGGCTTTTAGACTCAACTTTTTTTTCTCGGCGTCTGCTCAATATCCTGTGATTCTGGGTAAATCACTAAATGTGCCTGTGCTTATCAACAAAACATAAAAAAAGATGTTGCCCTCGTACTATATAAAACACAATTGCAACTATTTCACCAAAAATATAGATATTTTCGTTTATTGGTATTTTTGTTTGCTTAAAATAAAATGTACTGCAAAGCAAGTCAAAGGCTAGCACACAAGCATGTGCAAGAGCAGCTATGTGGGAAAAATCAATGGAATTTCAATAACCCAAAGTGAAGGAAGTTTAAGCAAGAAAATGGCAAAATAACAGCATTTTTCTATAAAAGTCAGAAGCATCATACCTAACACTGGAATGCTGACAAATATGAGTACAATTCTGCCTCTTTCTCACAAAGTCTCCTTCTATGTACTTTAAAGGCCACTGGAATTATGCAGCTGGGTTGGATCAAATTATGCAGCAGGGTTGGATCAAATTATGCGGCCGGCTTTACTAAATTATGCAGCAAGAGAAGGCAAACTATCTAGTGTGAAGCAGCACATTTATATATAGGGTATTACCTCATTACTTTGTCAGTTTTACACATGTTAATACTGTCCGGGGAAAGGTTTCAACTCAATACTACTAGTCTGACACCCGAAATACAGCGACAAGCAACACAAAGATGACCAGTCAACCTTTGAGAAGGGCCTTCCACTACTCAGCAACATGTGTTGTCGCATTTTTAGTAACGTTTGATATGTTTTAACAGAAATAATTTTTCTTGTTAGAATCTGCAGATTATGCAGTAGATGATAGATTATGTGGGAACTGCAGCAAATCCATAATAATGTGAAAAATACTGCTGCACAAAATCATATAATTCTAGTCGCCATGAGTATAGCATATACTGTCAATACAATAACTTTAAAATATCTTTAAGAATATGGTAGTTGTATCTCTGTATGTCAGGAATACATTATGCATCCAGTTCCCAAAGAAAATATACCATCTCAAACACTGCCTTCGTCTCATCCAGATCTGGATGTCCAACATATGCCTGAAGCTCCACTCCACCTAGACACAATTCACACTATTTGTCAAAAACAACAAACAACAAGTACTGCAAACTTGGCACAGTGACATGAACACAGACATATTTGAACCCCACCATTCACCCATGCCAAGTCATTCGGATTCACTCTAGACCATGGGTACTCACAAACATTTTCCCAGGGGCAACAAGGTTTGGTCTGTGATGTGACGAAGGGCCGCATTGATGCCACCAGGGTGGCAGTTGGGAGTTGAGGGGCATTGGCAACAAGGTGGGTGTAGGGAAAGCAAAGCATATAGATCTAGTGTCTGAACTGCACATTGTGAAACCAAAAACGTGGGATTAATCCCTGCTTATCCAATTAACTAAATTGTGTGATCCTAGGCAATTGCTTTATTTCACGTCCCCCCTTTTTCATTATCACATATGAGGATCTCGAAATACTTGACTACAGGATGTGTGCTGTACAAAATCTTCTCCTGTGTTTGAGTTAATAAACAATAATGTTGTTCATGTATAATATAAACCCAAGCCAAAACTATCACTTTTTTAAAAAGTACTTCTCAATGCACTGATATTATCTGATGTACTAAGGTGAAACGGTTCTGCATGTTAATGATATACACTTTTTGAATTGTGAACAAACTTTATCATATTTTACAATTTTGCTGCGATTTACTTATCCTTAAGAAAACCAAGACGGTTGGGTACAATCTCTCTGTACTGAAGAAAGTGAAACCATTCTTACGAGAAAATGACTTCAGAACTGCTGTCCCAGTCGTTGCACTCTCACATGAAAATGGTTGTAAATCCCTACTCAATAGCCTTCCAGACTCCACACTGCCCCAACAATGCCCCCCCCCCCCTTCCAGGCATCCTAAATGCTTCAGCATGCCTCACCTGGGCTTCAGGAAATATGATGACATCACCTCCTTCCCTGACAGAACTCCATTGGTTCCTCTTGACAGCATGTACCATACCATTTTCTTTTGATTTCAAATAATTTTTATTAAGACATAAAAAAAAAAAAAAATACAACAAAAATACAAACAACATCAGGTATTACAATCCCCAAAGTCATGGGTATCATCTACGTAAACGATACATAGCAATAGTCATACATTTTTAATTAACCCGGGACCTGTTTCACAAGTCAAATTTCCATATTCGGTAGTGGTCCATAGTTGGAGATCAAGTCATCATCGAGATTATTTATTTTCTAGGTTGATTTTTAATAGTCCCTTCTTAAGGAGTTTGTGGGGGTTCCGTAATTGTCTTTCTTTTAAAAAGAAGAATAGTGAAAATTAAATCAGTAGGGAAATTAAAAGGAGGAGGAGGCGGCCACTGAAACATCACAACACTCAATTGCACTAGGGGGAGTCCCTTATAACCTGGATATGACCTGGTTATCCTGGTTTCCATCGCTGAGGTGTAGACCTATCACTGATATCTCACCTTTGGTTCATGGGGGTTTAAACACTAAGGTGGAAGTGTCTAATGCGTTCCACAATTGAGTGTGGGGGGAGCGCCATGGAGTGAGTTGTAGAGTTAAGCTGTGTGCGCCTCTAAGAAAGGTTAGCCACTCCTGCCATATCTTGTATGAAATGCCTTTGTAATTCTTCCAGTTATATAAGATAACTTTGCATGCCAAAGTCAGCATTAACTCTAACAGGTCACAACCATTGTCCTTTTGTAGTAAGGGGTCTAGGGGTCCCAGAAGAATGTAGGAGAATTCTCTATTTGGATTCATGTGAAAGGTGTCTCTTATGTAGTCAAGGATTTTGTCCCAGAATGTTTGGAGCAGGGGGTAGTAGAATAGCATGTGTGCAAGGTCACCTGTCTGTTTATTACAGTTCCAGCATAGGGGGGACTCTATAAGGTTAAGCTTGTGTAACCTGTTTGGTGTCCAGTATGTTCTATTAATGATCATAAACTTTGTCTGGGAGAGTGTGGGTGAGATTTTGTTTCTGAAAGGTGCCTTAAAGATTTGCTACCAATCAAGTTTGATCCTGCTAGCGTTACCTTCTTTTTCCCATTTCCTCTCATTCTCTTTGTGGGATTTTCGAGGTTCTGGAAGTAGTGATTTATAGATCTTAGAAACCATATGTCCCACTTTATTATACTGTGCTAATTTGGCAGGAAGTGAAGGGGATACCGGTTTTATGGATAGTTTGGTAACCTGAACTTTGAGCTTCAAGAATTTGTATAGCTCTATTGCTTTCCAATCTTTTTCAGACCTTAGTGTGGAAACGGGTTTTGGGTCCGTGTTGTCGTACAGATCTTTTATAAAATTGATGCCTTTTTGAGACCAGTCCTGCCAATATAGTGTGTGACCTTCTATCCGTATTTTGGGGTTGTGCCAAAGTGTTGTCATAGTAGAGTTTTTAAATTTGATGAGCGAGTGTTTCTCTAATTCGAAGAGAGCCTGCTTTTTGTTTTGTATGTTGTGTTTTGAGTGGGGGAGAGAAGAGGTAGTCATTGTCATGAGTGCAGGTAGGGGGATATCCATACTTAAATTCCTTTCCACTTCTAACCATAGAGGTCGGTAATCAGGGTTTTCGATGAACCAACCCGCTCTTTGTTTGCATAGGAATGCGGTTTGGTAAGCTTTAAAGTTTGGAAGACCCACCCCTCCTTTGTCTTTAGCTTGTTTGAGTTTAATTAAAGAGATTCTTGGTTTCTTACCCTGCCATAGAAAATTATTTAGTAACTTCTCTATCTTTTGGAGGAAAGTATCTGAAAGTCTCATCGGGAGCATGCTGATTAGGTAATTAATAAGAGGGGTAATCATCAATTTGCTTGTTTTTATTCTGCCCCACCAGGATAGAAATTTAGGAGACCATCCGTCCAGTGACCTTTTTTTAATAAAATGTTCTCATTTTCATCTAATGTGGTGATAAGGTTGTTAGTAAATTCCAGCCCCAGTTATTTAATTGCGCCTGATTGCCAGGTCAAGCCTGACTCCCCTATTATCTCCTGACTACCTAGGTTGTTAAGCAGTTTAACTTCCGTTTTGTCTTTGTTCAATGAGTACCCTGAGACCTCTGAGAACTCCTGTATCCACTTCATAAGCGCTGGAATCGCCACCTCCGCATTTTCTGAGATAACTAGAACGTCATCCGCATAAGCAGCTACTTTAATTACCATGTCTCCAAATGTTAGGCCCGCAGTATCATTGTTTTCTCTTAGGTGTTGTAAGAATGGTTCTATTACCAGTAGGAAAAGTGAGGGTGAGAGAGGGCATCCCTGTCTCGTTCCTTGTTTGAGTGAGAAGCTCGACGAGATTGCTCCTCCTGCCCTTACCTTTGCAGAGGGCTCCTTGTATAGTGCCATGATCATGTTTATTAGAGGGCTGCCCAGGTTACATTTTTCTAGCGTCATGCGTAGGAAAACCCAGTCAACTTTGTCAAATGCTTTTTCAGAGTTGAGCTTAATGGCCACTGTTGGGGTGTTTGCTAGTTTCGCCTTTTCAATTGCATGGCAGAAGGCCCTCGTATTGTCGCTTGATAACCTGTGTTTGAGGAATCCTACTTGGGATTGGTGAATACGTTTGGAAATATGCTTTTCGATCCTTTTAGCCAGTACCATCGCGTATAGCTTACAGTCGATATTTATTAGCGAGATGGGTCTATAGTTTTTGGTGAGAAGGGGGTCTTTACCTTCTTTCCGAATTACCGTTATAATGGCTTCGGCTGGGATGCCTGGCACCTGGCCAGTGGAGGCAAGCTCATTGAAAAGATTAAGTAGAGTTTGTCTTAATGTGTCTGTGAAAGCTTTGTAGAAGGTGGCATTAAAGCCATCTGGACCTGGGGCCTTCCCAGATTTGATTTTCTTAACGGCACTGTCGATTTTTTGTAGAGTGATTGGCCCATTAATCAAATTCATTTCTTTTTCTGTTAGTTTTTTAAGTGTTATGCCATCTAGGTATTTCCTATTATTTATATGTTGTATGTTGGGGTTTGTTTCGTAAAGTTTTTGATAGACATTTTTTAATGTGTCAGCAATTTTATGTGGGTTGGTTTGTATGGAACCAATTTCATCCTTAATGGCATTAATGGCCTGCTTTTGAATCTTGAATTTGAGGTATGATGCTAACGATTTTCCTGCTTTATTGGACACGCATAGACGCAGGCTTTTTTGTTTATTTACCCAAACTCCTGCTTTAGTACTAACAATTTTTTTATACTCATATTTCTTGTTTAGCATTTTATTCTGGGTCAGAGGATCATTGTCATATATATGAATTTTCTCCAGATTAGTTATTTCCTTCTCTAAGTTCGATATTTTAGCATTAGCTTCTTTGTTCATTTTTGACTTGATTTTGATTATTACCCCTCTGACGGTGGATTTTAGTGCCTCCCATCTGGTTAAGTGTGATGTATTGTTTTCTTTGTTTTCTATTAGATAATTTTTAATTGCTTCCTCAATAGTTTTTTTTAGCTTGTGGTGAATCAAGGACATCATTATTAAACCTCCAAAGGGGTTCTTTAAGCGGGGGTGATGAATCCGTAATGGTCAGAGTGATACAAGAGTGATCAGTTATAATTCTGGGTTCTATAGTGGTTTGAGCTATTCTACTTGTCGTGTTGCCTGAGATCAGAAAGTAATCAATACGCGAGTACGAGTTGTGTGGGAAGGAATAGAAAGTGTAATCTCTCTCTGTTGGGTTTTGTAATCTCCATGCATCTGTCATGTATTTGCTACATAGGACTTTCAATTCCTTATGTGACTTGTTTGGTCTAAATTGGCATGTGGATTTTCTGTCCAGGTTAGGATCCATAGGTAGATTAAAATCTCCTGAAATAATTAGTTTTTCAGAGTCTGGGATGGAGTTGAGTTGTTTTGTCAGATCTTTCCAAAATTCCGGTTCATCACTTCTGGGTGCATATATGTTTGCTATATAAAGTGTCTATTTCAGTTTTTTAGTTTTGAAATCACCCATCTTCCTTGTGTGTCGGTAGAGGATGAATCTATCACTGTCCTAGCTTTCTTAGTTATTAGCGTGAGTACTCTGTTTTTCTTACCAATTGCTGGCGAGAATGCTATATCTGTATATTGGTTGTTATGGAAGGATTCCGATAGCTTGGTGTCTAGTTTGGTTTCTTGTAAAAGAATAATGTCTGCCTTTTGTTTATTTATATAGTCCAGGACTTTTGTCCTTTTGATTGGGTGGTTTAGGCCCTTTACATTAAGTGATATTATTTTAATATTTTCTTGGGTTGTGTTCATCTTACGTGTACGTCAGTGTTCTTGAATTCGTAGTCCTTAAAGTTTTTCGTCTAGGGCCTGGGGTCTGTGCAATCAAACTTGGGCTATATTTTCCATGGACCATAGTCTGTAGTGGTTTCCTAAGGAGAACCCCATTCTTTGATGCGTGTTAGTGAGGCGTAGTAGTGTGTGTGTTCCAGTGGCGCCGAATAAAGAAAAAGAAGAAGATTTGGGATAAAACCAGGGGTGGCAACACAAAAAAGAAAAAGATAACGAAAATAGCAAAAGTAAGGAAAAAGTAAAGCATAAACAAGATAAAGGAACAGAGACCCTTCTTTCCATCCCCCATCCCCCCATTGAAGCAAAAGGCATGGCGAAATCAAAGGAAAGCGTTCCTCCGAGGAGCGCCTGTTACGTTTGTGCTATTACGTAGCAGTATAAAGTAATACATACTAATACAAGATACTTGTCTGTAACATGAGAGATATTGAAGTACCCATACCGTGAGGCCGTGTAGTCATGCTAGACATATGCATTCAAGTAAACCATTAAATATTTGAAACCTTTGAACCTTATATCGTAGTCATATAACAACATTGTGCTAGAACACCGTTGAGTTTTAAGGAGTGTTAACTATACTCTTTCGTATAGTTTGGTAGATGTCAGAACCTTGTATCTACGGCCTCCTAGTGCTGCACCTGCGGTCTCTTAGTGCAGGCAATCTTCTACTTACATACTGACACTGTCATATTTCCTATCATGTGTCAGCTGAAATACTATAATCATGACCTACCTCTAATTGCTATAATCATGACCCTCCTAGGAGACTTACTGAAATCTAGCGATGTAAGGTATGCTTAGTACTGGTAACGTCTACGCGTAAATCTAATATCTAAGTCTGATAGTCTACTATTAATACCATACCATTTTCAAAGTCAACTGATTAATCTCCAAAGCAATCACCCCTTATCTGGCCGACATGCTCACCACCTCCAATTATTCTCTGCACACCTGCAGTCAAGACATCATGAGACTAGACATGTAGTAGTGTTAAAAAAAAGAATGCCACAGGCCTGTGGCATTTATCCATCCAGTATCTAGAATGACATCCTTAGAACCAGAAAAACCACTCCAACCATGCTTCAAGTTAGGAGAGAGCTGAAGACGCACCTCTTTAAAGAACACTACATGATGATAACAGTCCACCTTTAGTACCAGAAGCCAGCTTTTCCTCCAATACAATATTTTGACTGTATTTTTGCCTTTCATCCTTTTTCCCAGATTTGCAAATACAAATACCATATATATATATATATATATATTATACTGAAATCTTCTCACCTTCGGCTTAGGTTAAGAAAGCGAGCCACTCCGGTTTGCAGTTTTCCACAAAAATTTTATCCAAGGGATTGGATTGTCCGGGGCCCGCCTCGGTGTTTGGGAAGAGAAAGGGCGGTTGTGAGGTTATTAACCTCATGCTGGGTGTGATGCACTGTCATTACTGCCCCCGCCGCATGGATTCCTGAACTTTGAGGCTGAAGCGGTTTGGGGACCCAAGGAGGCGCTTTGTTTTCATCAAAAGCAGGAGAAATGGGTTTGTCTAACATCGTGGATTACCCTGCATCCCGCCTACCACTATGGTTCAACAAGTACCCCACGTACCACCTACCTGGAATCAAAACCGTGCATTCTGGGTTGTGCAGTCCACAAGAACTCCGTGAACTGGAACAGGTGAACGGTTATTTTCGGGGGCGGAGCGGGCTTGCTTCAATAAAAAGGCAGCAGAACTTGCATACCACGATGTGGAAGCCTCCTGAATACTTGGGCGCTGATGAAGGCAGATTTGTGCCGAAATGCATTCGCCGCCATATTCTGAAAATAAAATACTTCCATGGTTCTCCCCGGTGTGGCCTCTGCTCTTTCGTGAGGAGGAGGTTCTTGGTGATATATATATATATATATATATATATATATATATATATATATATATATATTATCTACTGGCGGTCGCCAGTAGATAGTTATAGTTAGGACCTATTTTCCATAGGAAATCCGCAACATTCTATTTGAAATAACGTTGGCGCCGGTTGACGAATCTTTGCGAAAGTTTCCAACTTGTTGGGGCGCTCCGGTCCGCTCCTATCCTGAAAGTCTCGGGGTGATTCGTCAAGCGGGGGCCGAGAAAAAAGGGGGGTCCCAAAACGTGTTTTCCCCATTCATTTTTCCATAGGTACCTTTAGTCGCAGCTACAGCCGAACTGCTGAACGGAATTACACCAAATTTGGCAAAGAGGTAGCCCTTGGTTCAGTGTCGTGCCTTTTGCTTAAATGGTGTAAATCCGTTCAGTAGTTCCTGAGAAAATCAAAAGTAAAATCACATATATATCTGGGCGGAGCCTAACCACACATGTCATCGTGAGATCTGATTGGCTGTCAGCACTTCATCCTGGAATTGCTGGCAGCCATCTTGGGACCAATATAAATGATAGTACCCCATTGAAATGCATTGTAGTGAATCGAAGATTTTGAGGGTTACCAAAAGGAGAACTATAAAGGGTGATAACAGACTTTAGTTACATTAGAATTCATTTGTTGATGGTACCATACTAATTTCAGGAATTGTGGTGTGTTCTAAGGTGATTTTACCCTGTGAAAAACCTTCTGCTGGGATATCATGAATCATGTTTGAGAGAACTATTTTCACATGCTTGTCCCATACAGTTTTGGAAGGTGCTCCAGAATCTAAAATGAGAGCATATTTTCTGTAAATTCACATTATCTTTCTCAGTCATGTGAGAATGAAGTCTGACATTCTCAGTAAAACATGTACATCCAACAAGGGCAGAGACTGTCAGTTGATTCCTTTGTGTTCTACTGCAGCTTCCCAGAGTGTTCTAAAGAACAACTAGAGTGCTAACAGCCTTACTTATGACAAAAGTATGGCACACCTGAAGCCATCTTGATTGGAATAAACTGGTAACACTTAAAACATTTAATTTAAAAAGGAACAAAATGATGGGGTTCATTTTGTCATAGAAATTATGGTTAGTGCTGTAGAAAGAAAAATTAGGACATGTTTCAAGTGTGATCTCAAATATCTTCCTGTTATATTTCAACAGGAGCAGCCTGCCAGTTGATGCCTTTGTGTTCTACTGCAGCTTCCCAGAGTGGTCTAAAGAACAACTAGAGCGCTAACAGCCTTACTTATGACAAAAGTATGGCACACCTGAAGCCATCTTGATTGGAATAAACCGGTAACACTTAAAACATTTAATTTAAAAAGGAACAAAATGAGGGGCTTCTTTTTGAAATAGAAATTATGGTTAGTGCTGCAGAAAGAAAAATTAGGGCATGTTTTAAGTGAGATCTCAAATCCTCTTCTATTTCATTAGAAAATTCTGACATGCAGACTGAAACAATCACTTTCAATACCAGCAGCAGACTTCCAGTTAACCCCTTGACCGCGATCGGAATTCCGCTCGTGTGCTGGACATTCCGATCGCGGGTGGGGTCGTGACGAGCTCAGCTCGTCATGCGCACAGCGCTACCGCGCAGCATGACGAGCTGAGCTCGTCATGAGCACGGAAGGGGTTAACTCCCTGGTGAGCAGTAGCTTTACTACAGTGATCTAATGAGCAACTAGAGTGCTAACATTCTGAATTTATGGCAAATGTGAGACACATCTGAATGCCTTCTTGATGGAATCAAAGTAAAAAACTGAAAGCATTTCCTACTGAGGAGACTGCAGTAAATGAGGAAATTAGGAAACTTCATAACAAAGAAGTCTTCCAAGATGGCCACCAGTGAAAAAAGAGCCCAAATGTAGCACAAATATTACCCAGATGTAGCCCACATATAGCCCAATGACAAAAGTGTGCAAAACACTTTTTATTTTTAGTTTTTTTGCAGTTTTATGTAGTGCAGACTGGTCAGGTATTGGAGCGTTGCATCTTAAAACATGACCCCCCTACACTACAAAAACACCACTGCACTACCCTAAACCCTAAAACATCACCCCCAGCAAGACCCCCTACACTGCCCGAACACCACTGCACTGCCCTAAACCCTGAAACACCACCCCAGCACGACCCCCTACACTGCCCGAACACCACTGCTCTACCCTAAAACATGACCCCCTACACTACACAAACACCACTGCACTACCCTAAACCCTAAAACACTACCCCCAGCACGACCCACTACACAAGCACCACTGCACTACCCCAAACCCTAAAACACTACCCCCAGCACGACCCCCTACACTGCCCGAACACCACTGCACTGCCCTAAACCCTGAAACACCACCCCCAGCACGACCCCCTACACTGCCCGAACACCACTGCACTGCCCTAAACCCTGAAACACTACCCCCAGCAAGACCCCCTACACTGCCCGAACACCACTGCACTGCCCTAAACCCTGAAACACCACCCCAGCACGACCCCCTACTCTGCCCGAACACCACTGCACTACCCTAAAACATGACCCCCTACACTACACAAACACCACTGCACTACCCTAAACCCTAAAACACTACCCCCAGCACGACCCCCTACACTACACAAGCACCACTGCACTCCCCTAAACCCTAAAACACTACCCCCAGCACGACCCCCTACACTACACAAGCACCACTGCACTACCCTAAACCCTAAAACACTACCCCCAGCACGACCCCCTACACTACCCAAACACCACTGCACTAACCTAAATCCTAAAACACTACCCCCAGCACGACCCCCTACACTACCCAAACACCACTGCATTACCCTAAAACATGACCCCCTACACTACACAAACACCACTGCACTACCCTAAACACTACCCCCAGCACGACCCCCTACACTACACAAGCACCACTGCACTACCCCAAACCCTAAAACACTACCCCCAGCACGACCCCCTACACTGCCCGAACACCACTGCACTGCCCTAAACCCTGAAACACCACCCCCAGCACGACCCCCTACACTGCCCGAACACCACTGCACTGCCCTAAACCCTGAAACACTACCCCCAGCAAGACCCCCTACACTGCCCGAACACCACTGCACTGCCCTAAACCCTGAAACACCACCCCTAGCACAACCCCCTACACTGCCCGAACACCACTGCACTGCCCTAAACCCTGAAACACCACCCCTTCACGACCCCCTACACTGCCCGAACACCACTGCACTGCCCTAAACCCTGAAACACCACCCCAGCACGACCCCCTACACTGCCCGAACACCACTGCACTGCCCTAAACCCTGAAACACTACCCCCAGCAAGACCCCCTACACTGCCCGAACACCACTGCACTGCCCTAAACCCTGAAACATCACCCCCAGCAAGACCCCCTACACTGCCCAAACACCACTGCCCTAAACCCTGAAACACCACCCCAGCACGACCCCCTACACTGCCCGAACACCACTGCACTGCCCTAAACCCTGAAACACCACCCCCAGCACGACCCCCTACACTGCCCGAACACCACTGCTCTGTCCAAAACCCTGAAACACCAGCCCCAGCACGACCCCCTACACTGCCCGAACACCACTGCACTGCCCTAAACCTTGAAACACCAGCCCCAGCACGACCCCCTACACTGCCCGAACACCACTGCACTGCCCTAAACCCTGAAACACCACACCCAGCACGACCCCCTACACTGCCCGAACACCACTGCACTACCCTAAACCCTAGAAAAGAAACCATCACTGATACAAGTACACACTCATCCATACAGCCACTCTCACAATCACACACTCTCACTTATAGCCATTTATATACTCCAACACACATATATACTGCCTTTTACATATGTAGTTACTCGCACATGTACCACTCAGATATACATTCACTCACTAACACACCCATACACACACTCACCCACCCAAGCAGTCCATCACAGATGCACTCTTGAAATCATGCACCCAGTGAATCTGTTACATCGGTCGGTCCTCAGGATCGGTTTGTTGCTAGGAATGGTCCACCTCTCGATCTATCCTAGCCTTATAGCCGTAATGGCACAGGTCACAGGAAGGATCAAGTGGGGGAAGGAAAGGAAGGGAACAGCCGGGAGGGAGATCTGAAAGACAAGCACAATTGTAAGTACCTTCCGTAACCCTTCTTACTATAAACACAGAACATGCATGGAACCACGGTACTGAATGGTGTCACCTCTATATACCTGTAACAAAAAAGAATACACTTTGTAGAAGATGGCACTTCTATAAAGGGGGTGCCGTCTGTGTGGAACACTACGTGCTGTGCCTATAACTGCATAGGAAAATCACATAGAGAAAGAAACATATCATGAGCATAAATCCTTAATATACATAACTGGACTGCGACAGTACGGAGGCACAGTAACACTATGAACCTACCCTTGTCTAAACTCCATTGAACATCACAGGGATAGAGCGTTGTCTTCTACCACTCATCAAAACCCCTGTTAAAACAGAGCCAGAACATCATGGTTATAAAATCTTTGTACATCAACGTTAACACCAATGTTCCTGCGTAGTATTCATAGATACGGTTACTTCACCGTTGAAAATGATCCACACATTATATCATTCAAATGCAAAACTAATAAAGCTTTAACACTCCTTGTGTAATGCGCGTTACCAGGAAGGAAGTATAGGACTTGTATAGAAGCTCCAGCCCTCTGCGCATATGTGTCTGTCAATCCCTCTGGACAGCCATAGCTCTTCAGGGTATGCTGGGCGCAAAGGGGTAACAAGGACTCAAAGAAAACACCGCCGGCCGACAGTACCGGCCGAGAACCCAAGGGTAATGGAGCCAGCCTCCGCCTGAGCCGAACGCTCCCCAACGGAGGATGGTGACCAGGGAATCAATAGGGGAAGCGAAGCACCCTTACCCGACCTTTTCTTACAGGAACCAGGAACGGCTGCGAACACAACTGGCGGGGACGAAGAATTTCCGACACTGACTTGTGTTCAGTCTCCTCCTATGAGCCGTCTCCAGCGACGTCGTGCGTGACGCGCACGGCCTCATGGGAGTCGTAGTTTGTAGCGTTACGTTGAAGAACGATCGTCACCCATTATCTGTGCGCTCGATGTTTTGCGCACTTAACAGAATCACCCACTCACACATCTATGTACAGAGTCCCACACACCCCACCCACACAAACACTCAGGCAGCCATACAGATACTCAGAGAACCAATCAATAACCCATATAGACACTCATGTAGCTATTCGCAAATCCATCCATCCACTTACACACCAACAAACAGACGTATACAGACATTCACACAGTTTAGTCACTAACCCATGCATTCAGTAAGATACGTTTAATCATTCACTTGTAGTCAGTCACTCACGTACTAAATCATCCATTCAGACACTTATACACCCACTCATTCTTCAATACGCCTTTCCCTATATATATTAAACATATTTAAACTTTACAGACACACACAGTCACTGGATGATGTCATCAGTGATGTCATCAGTGATGTCATTTGAGATGTCATCAGTGATGTCACTGACCATGTCATGAGTGATGTAATATGTGACGTCATCAGCAGTGCATTGCGGGGGCGCGAGTTATAGTTAGCTGAACTAACTATAACGGGGGAATTTCTATGGTTTTGTACGAGTGAAATGTCCAACTAACTATAACTGTCCCTAAAACCTATGGTTTTTTCAGTGAATATATATATATATATATATATATATATATATATATTATACTGAAATCTTCTCACCTTCGGCTTAGGTTAAGAAAGCGAGCCACTCTGGTTTGCAGTTTTCCACGAAAATGTTATTTCGGGCACAGATATAGATACACGACGCGTTTCGACTCCTTCCGGAGTCTTGGTCACATTACCTATTTTGGAATTCTTGCGTATTTAACACAACGTAACGTCCAGCATGACGTTTCAGAATTTCAATAGGCATAGAAAACATACTGCCCGTGATTGCGGGTTGTTGCTTTTATTTAAACACTGATAATTAATTGTGAAAATAATAAATCTCATTACGTGCATTGAAAATAAAATATACATTAAATTCAATCGTTAATACTTTCAGCTTGATGTTTCTTAATATCAAAAAAGGTAATATCACCATAGTCCGATAGTGTGGCACCAGTCAATAGTTAACATGCCTAATGTAGGCTTGTTTACATTTCCTATCGCATATTAGAGAGATGACATTGAATAGCGATTTGTCGAGCTTGATCATTCGGGTATAGTACCCTAAATTCAGCGTACAGTGATTCACCGTTACCTCTGAATAATAATGTTTTATATATATAGCAGCATTAATAAAACATGATATGCAAACAAAAAACTCGCAATTTCTTAGGGTTTGGTATTCTTACTACAAATAACAAATATTCAGTCAAAAAAACTTCAGATCATGATCTAATATCTTTTCTGTGCAGAATAATGGTCCTCACTTCAGTAATAGGTACATGCTACAAAGAAGAGGCGGCTGTCGCGTGAACTAGGCCGGATCTCCGTGTTTTTAGCTTCCTGCTCAGTGATTCTAGACTGTTGCTCTCTGGTTACCATTCTGTACAGAAAAAAAGATTAAAACAAATCAGGTTAGTATGTGTCTCAATTTCTAGATCTCATCTAACATGCTTTTATAATATATTTTTTGGGTGCTACATTCGGACCTGGTGATGTCAAATTAACGAGCAAAGTGATGCTTTGTGAACAAGAACATAATTCTTGTGAATTTTCATAATTAAAATTGCTCAAAAGTGCAGTGAGAATGCGAAAAAATCCTTGTGTAAAAGTGCAGTTAAAAAGGGGACGGAAATCTAACCTCAGCGAATTCATAAATGCACGTGCAATTCCTCATCGTTATTCATACCAAAAGTGGAAACACTGCCTGCCTGTAGGATGAATCTGGACTCTAGACGGTGTAAAGTTTGCACCCTGTTTCCACCTCTAGGGTTTTTCGGGACACAATCAATGCCAAAATATTTGGCCTTTGTCCAATCACTTTCATGTGCCTCGTGGAAGTGTTTCGCCGTACTGTATGTGAAATCTTTGTTGGTGATAGCCCTCCAGTGTTCCAGAATATGTTTTTTTACTGGAAAAATTGTGGATCCTATCTACCACCTGCCACACGGGCAGATGATAACATAGACCACAAATTTAGTGAGACAGTTGATGTTTTTGGAGATTTTCCATTGTCTGTTTATTCTCGATAGTTTGGTTTCCTTTACGTTTTCACTGTGGCTACAAGATTTACACTTGCCACATTTGTGAAAGCCTCCCCCTCTTCCCAGCCAATTGGTTTTCAGTGGTGATAGATGGCTTCTGACCAGTTTGTCTTTCAGGGACGCTGGTTTCCTGAAGGTCATGGAGGGAGTCTGACCTAACTTGGTTTTCAAGGTGGGATCTTGGGTTAAAATATCCCACCTTTTTGTATGATCTTCCTTAGGTCCTTCGATTGGGTACCAAAATCAGTTATCAACCTAATGGGGCCTTCATGGTCCTTGTTATCTTTCTTAGGTTTAGGTGGTTGAAAAATTGTTTGATTTCTATCAATAGCATCCGCTTTGATAGCTCCTTTGTGTAATGTCTGTTTGGTGTACCCTAGCTCGGAATCTCTGTATCATCTCTTGTTTGTTGGTTTCATAGTCCTCACCTGAGCTGCAGTTCCTTTTTGCTCGTGAAAACTCACTGTAGGGGATGCTCCACCTAAAGCTTGGGGGGTGGCAACTCGCTGCATGCAAGACTGAATTTCCTGCTGTGGGTTTCCTGAATAGTTTAGTGGAGAGTGTGCCTTTCTCTATACTTACTCTAAGATCAAGGAAGTCCACTGTTTGTTGGCTGTGTTGCATTGAGAATTTTAAGTTCACATTGTTCTCATTCAGTTTTTTAACAAATTCAAATAAATCGATTTCATTTCCTTCCCACACAAAGAATACATCATCTATATAACGTAGCCAAAGATTAACTTTGTCGGTCCATTTGGTGAGGGCATCACCTCTGAGCACCTGCTCCTCTCACCAA
Organism: Calotriton arnoldi; assembly: GCA_963921515.1. Lineage (NCBI taxonomy): Eukaryota > Metazoa > Chordata > Amphibia > Caudata > Salamandridae > Calotriton > Calotriton arnoldi. Next base: position 1,383,570 of record CAWUFW010000593.1, on the reverse strand, counting down.
CCTACCAGAAGGCTGGCATAGCTGGGAGCGAAGCAGGTGCCCATCGATTGTGCCCTGTGTCTGTTTATACAGTGGATTGTTAAAAGTGAAAACATTCTCCGTGAGACACAGTTCAATCATTTGCAAAATCATATGTGTGTGCTCTAAGAAATGAATGCTTCTTGCTTTTAAGAAGTGTTTACAGGCTGTCAGACCATCTCGGTGTTTGATACTAGTGTATAAACTTTCTACATCCAGACACACTAGCCAGTGATCTTGTCCCCAATGTATGTTTTGTATTTTCTGCAGGAAATCTTTTGTGTCTCTCACATGAGAGTTTAGGTCTTTCACATAAGTGCATAGAAAATGATCTACATAACTGGAAGTGTGTTCAAAAAGGCTCCCTTGAGATGAAACTATGGGACATCCTGGTGGGTTGTCTAGATTCTTGTGTACCTTCGGTAGAAGGTAAAATGTTGGTGTGGTAGGATTTTCATTCTTGAGAAATTGGTATTCATCCCAATTTAGTAGATTGGTCTCGAACCAGCCCTTCAACAATTTGGAAAATCTGTCTTGTAAGTGTGTAATATATGATTTGCCTGCTTTCTCATAACACACTGTATCAGTAAGTTGTCTCAACGCTTCTCGTGTGTATTTCTCTCTCGACATAATGACAATATTGCCACCCTTGTCTGAGGGTTTAATAATGATGTTATTGTCTTTTTGTAATGTGGTAATCGCATGAAACTGACTCATGGATATAGTCTTCCTTTTGGGTGTTACTTTGGCGAGTTTTAAGATGTCTTGATTTACTGCCTCGTGAAAGACATCTATGTTATCCTTTGCTATCTGGGGTGTATATTTGGATTTATTTCTGAACTTAGTTTCACTCGAGATACTCGGATCGAGACCAAAAGTTTCCGCCACTGTGTTAATCAGTGTAGGATCAAAGGGATCTAACGTGGTTTGTGATGTACCTCCCGGGGAATCGCCATGTAAGTCACGGAGAAGTCTAAGGGGCCGATTCCGATTCGGGCCGCAAAACGTACCGACCGACTCGGTACGGGAATTTAGTCCGACCGACTCGGACCGGCGCCGCACGACCCGGGTAGTACGATGAAATGAATGTGAAATCCGACAGACTCGGACGGAATACAAAACGACCGACCGAGCCGGACGGAAACAAGCCATCCGGCCGGGAAATCACGCGAAACGAACCGACCGACACGCACTCGGATTGAACCCGAACGAAACGTACCCGCGAACTCCGACCCGCGTAGTACGATGCTGTGCGTGCAAAACACGGCCGACTCGCCCAGAGCACAAGCCGTACGACCGACACGCATACAAAACCCAGCCGAAGCAACCCAATACTACGCGACCGACTCGTATGCCGCATATGAAACCTAGCTGACACACAGCGGGAACGAGTCGGACAAGATCGCACCAGACAACTGCAGCGTCCTACTCAGACACAAGAACGACTCGTACATGCACCAAAAACACCAAGGAAAAATTAGAAAAAAAAGGGCCAAACAAGCAACCACCAAGCCAATAAATACAGGGAGGGAAAAAAAAATGGAACAAGGACACACCTCCAACTCCACCTACATAAAGGCCACAAATCCCTACCATGATCCTTTGCAAATTCCACTGACCTGCCAGCACACAACACCATAACACAGCAACCACAAACACACTCACAGCTCATACATCACACAAACCACACACCATTACCACACCTACAAATAGCACCCTCACACACACCCAGCTAAACCTACTCACACCCTCCCACCTGCACACACACACACATCAATCACCACCACCACCCATCACCATGCCCCCAAAGAAGAACCATAAGTTCCTAGATTGTGAATTGGAAGTCCTGGTAGACGAGATACTCAGGGTAGAGCCACAGTTGTTTGGTACATTGGTACAACAGACCCCCATGTCGCAGAAAACCAAGATGTGGGCGAGGATTGTCGACAGGGTCAATGCACAATCACCATGTTTGCGCACAAAGGAAGACATCCAGAACAGGTGGTATGATGTGCGCAGGAGGGTCCGGGAACTACTCAAAAAGGACTACCTCCTCAGCCAGCACACCGGCAGTGGCCCTCCTGCAAAACCAGTATACATCAGGCCCTGGGAGGAGAAGGTGCGGGCCATCCTACCACCAGTGAGCGTATACGGACTAACAGACATCCCAGAGCCTGGTGAGTACACAACTAATATATACAATATGGTGTGACAACACACACACATCACAGTCAAGGGGATAGGCAAACCATGCACACTTAGCAAATACACAGCAACCAAAAGATATTCATCCCAAGATGTGAATGCTAGTCAGACAAACACAATACCTGCCATCTCATAGTGATATGTAACTGTGTCATGAGATCTACAAACCTAACAACAAATACAGCAAGGCAGTGGCACAAATAGAACCAACAAACACTCACAGATATTTACCCACCACTAGAACACCACCTCACGGGGAAGCTCACTCAAAGGAAGGAATTCTGTGTATGCTGGTCAAGTCAGTATAGCCAATAGCATGATGGGAGTGGTAGTCACAGATATTGGTCACACCCACAATTGGCCCATCAACACCACTCTCAACCATGCTCACATCACAGGGAGTGGATAAGGACTCACAAGATGGCTGACACTGGGTACTGCTGTGGGGAGCACAAGGCCCTGCTGGGAACTGTGCACCAACAAACAGCACAACACCACTGCCTGACATCCTGAAAGCCAACTTGCACTCCCTGCAATGCAAGCACGTTGCATGGTGGGATATCTGGCTGGGTGGGAAGGAGGACTCACACCACTGACCATAGTTACAAGCAGCTCTCCTCACACACCCCCTCAACACTAACTCCGCATAACCCACCTGGGAGAATGCAATGCCTCACAGCCTAACTGAAGATCCCACAAAGAACCACCACCCTGGGTTATGCTGTGTAAAGCACAGGGACACTCTTGGGACTTGTAGCCAAACAACTGCCAGGACAACACTCCCAGCCATCCTGTCAGCACAGGCACCCCACCTCACAGGGAAGCAGAGTCAAAAGGAAGGAAGGATGGCCATGCTGGGAAGGGGGGTGGAGGCAATAGCATGATGGGAGTTGTAGGCACAGATATTGCTCACCCTCACAATTGGCCCATCAACACCACTCTCAACCATGCTCACATCACAGGGAGTGGAAAAGAACTGACAAGATGGCTGACACTGGGTACTGCTGTGGGGAGCACAAGGCCCTGCTGGGAACTGTTCACCAACAAACAGCACAACACCACTGCCTGACATCCTGAAAGCCAACTTGCACTCCCTGCAATGCAAGCACGTTGCATGGTGGGATATCTGGCTGGGTGGGAAGGAGGACTCACAGCACTGACCATAGTTACAAGCAGCTCTCCTCACACACCCCCTCAACACTAACTCCACATAACCCACCTGGGAGAATGCAATGCCTCACAGCCTAACTGAAGATCCCACAAAGAACCACCACCCTGGGTTATGCTGTGTGAAGCACAGGGACACTCTTGGGACTTGTAGCCAAACAACTGCCAGGACAACACTCCCAGCATCCTGTCAGCACAGGCAACCCACCCCACAGGGAAGCAGAGTCAAAAGGAAGGAAGGATGGCCATGCTGGGAAGGGGGGTGGAGGCAATAGCATGATGGGAGTTGTAGGCACAGATATTGCTCACCCTCACAATTGGCCCATCAACACCACTCTCAACCATGCTCACATCACAGGGAGTGGATAAGGACTCACAAGATGGCTGACACTGGGTACTGCTGTGGGGAGCACAAGGCCCTGCTGGGAACTGTGCACCAACAAACAGCACAACACCACTGCCTGACATCCTGAAAGCCAACTTGCACTCCCTGCAATGCAAGCACGTTGCATGGTGGGATAACTGGGCTGGGGGAGAAGGAGGCCTGGATGGTAACCAAATACCACCAATGCTGGTCATGCACACACCTCAACATTCACATTGACATGCCACAGGTTGGCAGGACAATGTGCTACACCAATATCACTCACTGACTGTCACTATTTAGGAGAATCCAATGTCCTGGCCCACATCCAGAGGTACAGTCACAACTGTCAGGTGTTTGAACAATTGATGCCAGTAGAAACATAACATACAATCTGTGTCTCTTCCCAAAACAGGAGATGATGGGGACACAGCAGCAGACCAGGAGGACTCCCTGTCCCAGGCTCCGGGGAACACTGAGCTCACTGGTGTGGATCAGCCTCTGCACTCCTCGGATGGCGAAGAACCAGCTGGACCCTCCGGTGTGAGTCCTTATGCAGCACCAGCAGGACCAACATCTGCACCCCCTGCACCCACCCCTCCAACAACTGCCAACACACAGGCCACCCCTGCCAACACGGACACACCAAGGACCAGAGATGACAACAGCGCACGGACCCAGGCCCAAACTGGAGCTGCTGACAACGAGCCCAGGAACAACACCCAAGTGGGCCCACGGTCACCTGTGCGTGCCACTGCAGGTCCTGCACGTGTCGCCAGGGGTGGTGGGAGACATAGGTCTCTCCTTGCAGAGGGGTCTGGACTGTATGATGACCCACAACTGGCACGCATCGCGGATGCGTACCAGACTAGCACCGGAGAGGTCAGCCAGGTAGTGGGGATCCTAAAGGACATACAACAGCAGCAGGCTGCCCATCATGCCCGCTTGGACTCCCATATGTCCCGTGTCGAGACACATGTCACATGTCGAGACACACATGTCACGTGTCGAGACACACATGTCTGGCATGGAGTCCAAGTGGGACACATTGGAACAACTGACAGCGGTGCATAGGGACATACTGACATGCCTCCGCCAGATCAGCACCAACATGGCCTCACCGCCCTGTGTGCCCACAACATCTGGTGCTGAAACAACTGCAAATGCCACAGGGAGGGAGGAGGACTCTGGCAGAGAGTCCCCTGCACCGCCGCAGCCTGCACCTGAGGCCCCCCCCCCCCAAAAAGAGGGGCCGTCCGAGGAGGCCAAACTGAGAGGCCGATGGTCATCTACATCCCCCAGGAAGCCAACACCTGTTCTGGAACTTTTCCTCTGTGTGCATACTGCACGCCCTGTTGAAGCCAAGCCAACTCTCCCACATGACATGGGGAGCTCTAGTTGACCAAATGTATCAGATGACTGTGGACTTTACTCTGGACTTTTCAGCTACCAAGACTTCCAATTCACATGGGAACTTTGGATCCAAATTTCTATGTACAGCACCCACCATCCTGTGCACCATCCTCACACCTGTATGTAAATAAACTCACCAATACACCATATCTGCCTCTGTTGTGATTCCAACGTGGTTTTTGTCATGTAGTTGTTGATCTTCTAAATTACACTGTGCATGCTAACTGCTACAGCAAGTCCAACACTGTCATGTCAGTCATGGCGACGTGACACATATGAGGGAGACACACCACTAGGGCCACAAAACACATACACACCAGGGCCATCAGACTCATCACCTATACTGATGTTGCAACAAAGTACAGTGGAATGTACAGACACGCCACCTATTCACAGTCACTGTCAACTAGACAACAGGTGCAGTAAGCAAATGTCAGTCAGATGTGTGACTACAGACAACACACATCCCAAAGTCAAGCACAGGTTTATTACACATTTCCAACATGTAGTTTCCACTACAAATGCAAGCTAATCCAACCTGGCTGTGGCCACAAAAGTCAAAAAGTGCAGAAGATAGAAAGTCCAGGGGTGTGTGGCACATCACCTGTAGGGAAACGACTGCTTCCACCTTGGAAGTTGAATCATGGATTCGGGGGATCCAAGTTGATCAGACAACTCCAGCAGCACCCTGTGAAGGACAGACATGACACACAGTCAAAACCACTGAAGAACAGCACAGAACGGCAATACTCATGTCTAATACATGTCACGAGATAACTACACAAAACCAAGTTAGCATGTCAACACTGTTGGGCAGTACAGACCACCTGCAAGGACACATCGCTGCACGCATCCAGTCAAGTAGCACATGGCCACACTCAAACAGCACCAGAGCACCACACACACATCATGCAAACTCAAATCATTGACATTACAACCCTCTGGAGACTCACATTCAGCTGAAGAAGTTGGTGATGAGCTGTGTGCGGACATCACCATCATCATCATCTTCACTGGCATCGTGACCCAGGCCAGGATCTTCCACAGGTGGCGGACGTTGGTCATCGTCATCCAGGATGAGAGGCAACTCCTTCCGCACTGCCAGGTTGTGTAGCATGCAGCAAACAATGACAATCTTGCACACCTTTGCTGGGGCATATGGGAGGGCCCCTCCTGTCTTGTCCAGGCAGCGGAAGCGGCTCTTCAGGAGACCAAAGGTCCGCTCAATCACCCTCCTCGTCCGACCATGTGCCTCATTGTAGCGCATCTGGGCTGGTGTCACAGGGTTCCTGAGGGGTGTCAGCAACCACGGCATGTTGGGGTATCCCGAGTCACCTACAGACAGACAATTGCACATTAGCCGATTTGAAAATGTGTGCGGAAAACAACATAGCAGAACACACACAATGGTACAAAGTCAGTACACACCAACAAGCCAGGCACGCTGGTTCGGCATCTGTGACATCATCCTCGGGATGCGACTACTCCTCATCACGTAGGCATCGTGTGCAGAACCGGGGAAACGGGCACACACATGTGAGATGGTCATATCTGCAAGACATACCACCAGAGCATTGATCGAATGGTAATGTTTACGGTTACGGTATGCCTGCTCATGTGCCTGTGGTGGTATCAAAGACACATGTGTCCCATCAATGGAGCCAATTACATGTGGCATCCTCCCCAGGGCATAGAAGTCACTCTTGACGTCAGTGAGTCGTTGACGTGTTGGGAAATAGATGTACTGGTTGAGGTATCTCAACATTGCCCCCAAAACATCGCGTAGCACACGGCTGAACATAGTCTGTGACATCCCACCAGTAGTTGCCACAGTGTGTTGAAAGGTACCGGTGGCAAAGAAGTGTAGGGCTGCCATCACCTTCACCTTGGGGGTCAGCGCTGTAGGATACGGCCGGCCAGGCTGCAAATGTGGGGCCAACCGCACTGCCAAATCCTCAATCAGCTGCCTGGTGAAGCGGTACCGTCGGATGCTGTCACGTTCCACCATCGTTGCCAGGTCTGGGAATGGTCGATGGACAGCAGGAGCCCTGCAGTGCATAGGTGAAGAAAGCAAGATTGTCAGTCACACCACCAATGTGCCGTTCACCATACTCAATTTCACATGACACATCATCAACATACACAAGTACTTGATGTGTGTGTCGTCCCGTTTGGACATATATGGCACCTACATGGACATCATCTAACATCTCTGTTCAACAAGTGTTGACAACTGGTTCCAGGGTGTGCTATGGGACACCATTAGGCTGTGTCACAGTACACATTAACTGCTCTCACGTTCCACACACATACCACAGTGACATGTCTGGACAGATGCTCCACAGGCATCACAGCTCATTGACAGGTAGATTCCAAGGGAGCCTGTCTTGCCACATGGCCACTGGCATGACATGGCGTATCATGTACACGTCAGAAAAACAAACATGACACCCACAGGTGGTGGCCCCTGTAGCCTCTGCAGGACAGACATGGATGTCTGTGACACACACACACACAACATCAAAGTTCATGCACAAACCACGTGGATGTGGAGACTGTCTCCCATTGTGCACATGGAGTCAGAGACATGTGATACACAACATGCACACAGACTGTGGAGGGACATCACTATTGTTGGAATGGGCCACCCTGTGACGTACATGCCTTCCCACATGTGAGCCTGGGGGTATGTGACATGTCACACACATACACAACCTGGAAATGTGACCATGACACATGCTCAGAAATGAAAAGTTGCACACCACAGTGGTCATGTGCACAACACACAAAGGACCCTGTCCCCATTAACACGTGCACAGCCTGGGTGTGTCTGCCCCCAAGTGCCACCCCAAAATCCACATGTTCACCCCCATACACAGATAAGGTTACGCTGCCACACATGCCTCATAGACAGTGTGGACTGGGTGTGGTGTTGTAGGTGTGCCCCTGAGTCCCTGGATAGTAAATGTGGCTGGCATAGGTTCACCAGTGACCAGCATGGTGACATATGCGTGTGACCTGTCCTGGTACGCGTTGTAGAGCAATGGACCGATCGGTGTGCCCGCACGGACCATTGCATTGAATGTGAGCGGGTACGCGTTGTATGCCTGGTACGTGTTGAACAGCAATGGACCGATCGGTGTGCCCGGCCGGCCCATTGCATTCAATGTGAGCGGGTACGCGTTGTATCGTGGGTACGCGTTGTACAGCAATGGTCCGATCGGTGCGCACGCATTGGCTGGGGCCTGGCATGGCAACGGACGCGTTTCTGAAGCTTCAACGAGTCTGATGCAGTGAATTCAGTTGGCCAGCCACAACAATGTTGCAAATTCATGGGTGTCATGAAGTTGAAATTTTTGAAGGATGCTGTGGGCGTGTCTTGGTGCTGCAATTCCATGGATTGGTCAGATTCATAAGATGCATACGACTTGGACCTATCACTTTGGACACATGGCACAGTATCTGCCTCTGCAGCACACATATAATGCTGGCTGTTCCCCTGAGGGCTCACTTGCCTGCACTACATGCTCCAGGACGACATCTGCCACTACACTGCTGCTGTCTCTGCATCCTCTGGCTACTGCAATGGCACGTACTGTGGAGAGAGCCCCAGCTTTCACCCATGAGGAGAACCAGGCCCTGCTGGACAACCTCCTTCCACAGTACAGCAAGCTGTATGGGACACCAGGGGAGCAGGTGAGTGTGCTGTCCACTGCCTTACTAATTGTGCATGTTGTCTGACTAGCAGGATTTACAGTGTGCACACCACTGGCTAGCATGCTCACTGAGTAGTACTCACCCCCAAAGTGTGTAGTCACATGCACTGAACAGGTACAGTGGAGTAACAGTGCATTCAAACAAGGTTCACTTCCTATGCAATGATACCATGTAGTAACTGCTGGCAAACTGTCCATAGCCCTCGTTGCACTGCCTGTGTACATCATATGCCCCTGTGATTGAGACATGTATTTCCAACTGTGTGATGCACGGATATGTTGCATGTGTAGTAATGGCCTTTTCACTTTGTCATCCTCACAGGTTGATGCCCATCAGACGCAGGATATCTGGCTGGCCATTGTCCGGGCAGTCAGATCCGTGGGGGTCTACAAGCGCCGGATCCGCAACTGCCAGAAGAGGTGGCAGGACCTTCGGGGCTGGACCCGGAGGATTGCAAGGGTCCAGCTGAAGCTGTCGCCTCCTCGCAGGAGGGGCGGACACCGGACCCTGACCCCCACATGCTCCAGATCCTGCCGGTGGTCTTCCCGGAGCTGGATGGGCAGCTGAAGGGCAGACAGCAGCAAGGAGGGGTGAGTCAAAGACTGCACTGTGAACTCTGTCTGACATTCTATGTGCCCTCCTGTGGCGTGGTTAAACTTCCCCAGTACATCAGTCTTGTTGTCCAGTACCCATGTCCCTCTATTGTGACATGGCCACTACCCATCTGATAGGCCGGTGTGCTCATTACGCTCAGGATAATTGTGTCACTCGTGTACAGGGTCCTTGCATTTTGCTTTGCTCAAGGTGGGTGACAGCTTTAGTTCCCGTGATATTGTGTTAGCCTTCATGGGTGGGTCAATTGCTCACACAATGCCTGAGTCGTGCAATGTAGTCTGGGTGTAACTTTGATATGTGATCCACTTGCAGATCAGAATCACCCCATGTCCCTGGGGTATTTGCCACACCCCCATGCTGCGGGTGGGTAAAATGTTTGGGCCTCAGGAGTATGTATGTCAAGTGTGTCACACATGCCTAGCCACCTGCCTACTGACCAGGGCTCATCCATCTTGCAGGTGGAGCCGGACAGTCATGCCTACTCCAGGGCATACAATACACTCTGTACTCCCACTCCCGTGTATCAGCTGACCTGCTGTGCTCAGTGAAATGTTCCCTCGGGTGTCTGCCTCTGTGTCGTTGTGCTGTGACTACGTTGTCGGGACTCCTGTGATGTTTATTGGTTAGGGGTCAGCATGCCATCTGCTATTGGACCATGTGAGACAAGACTTCTGTGACTTATAGGTGTTTGATCACATGACTGTGCAGACAGGTGTATGCCACTGTGACTTTCAGGCAGCTGTTTTTCATTCTCAGCACACTGTGAGGTGCTCATGTTCAGAGAGCTGTGTTTCATGTCCCCCATATGTCCAATTGGTATGACGTGGACAAATAGTAGTTCAGATGATGTGGTTTTTGGGGGATGGACATGTGCACATGTCAGTTACATTACTTGCCTTCCCCATGTCCTAGGATTGGGACACAGTGCAGACTGTTGTTGGCTGGCTGCCATGGCCATGTGACTGGAGACAGTGATGTATGACTTTGCAGGCATGCCTGTGTCATGGCATTAAACTTCCTAAGAGTGATCCTGCAGGGGAGTGACATGTGCAACATGCACCCCATTGTGGCATTGACTATCCGTACATGGGTGCTTCATGGGGTCTGGTGCTGGTATGCATCACATGCATTTCTATTTAGACTCTGGCCGTCCATTTATACAGACACCTGCGCTGACTCAGTGGCAAGAGATGTGACGTGGGCATGTTCACATACTTCACCGTGTTCTCAGCAATGTCCAACTACTGTGTAGGTGGTGCATGTGTCCACACTGGGGTCTTACCATCAGACAGGCACCAGACAGATGGGTGCAAGGGCAGGAGGGGTGTCTGTTCCATGGTTGACCATCAGACTGACAATTGGCTTCTCCTAATCTGTGTGATGACTTTTGGCAATGTTCTACTAGAGATGCCAGGGCTTGCTCTGTGATGTGCTGTACTTACTGTGGTGTGTGCGGTCAGTGCAGGTGACTGATGTTTGTCTGTTTCCCTAATTGTTTGCAGATACATCCACAGCCACAGGAGGGGACAGCTCCACGGACCAGGAGGAGCAGCGGAGCCAGACTGGGTCAGCGTCCGACGAGTGGTCAGAGGGACCCAGTGGCACGGAGGGCGAGGGGAGCCACACCGAGGAGTCCTCAGCACCATCCACCTCAGCTGGGGACCACAGCAGCTCGGAGGATGACTCCCTTGTGGATGCGGGTGTCAGCAGCCACAACACCCCAGCTAGTCTGTCTGACCCCGCCACCACCACCACCGCCCTCCCATTGGCTCCCATTCCTGAGGTCCGTGGAGGCTCCCGTGCTCGGGAGCGTGTCTCCTTCAAGCCAGGCACCGCACCCCCTGCCCCTGTGTCCCCTGCTGCCCTGAGTGAGGAGTCTGTGTACCTCCTTCGGCAGCTCCATGTAGGGCAGACAGCAATGCTGACTGTCCTCCATGCACACACCACTCTGTTGACACAGCTGGTGTCGTTCATGGAGGGCATCTCAACGGGTATGTCTGCCCTACAGAGGAGCAATAGGTCCATGGACTCCTCCCTGACGGCAGCAGTGTCCCTCCTCCAACAGTCCCTCACCCCTCCCACCTCTGCCCCATCCACACTTCCTACCACCCTACCTGTCCAAAGCACATGCACACCTGCACAATCACCCAAACACACAGACACGAGCAGCACACACCCCCCCAAAACCAAGGCAAGACGTGCACACAAGCATCCTCAGGGGACTGATTCCACACACACAGGGGATGGGGAACTGACACATGCAACCACAGTCACTCCGCAATCCTCAAGATCCTCTCCCTCCAAGACCCCTTCCCTTGCCTCACCTGCAACCCCACATACACAGCAGCTCTTCCTCTCTGACCTCGGCCTCTTCCCCTCCAATCCCGCTGATCCAGCATACCGGGGGAAGAGGAAGTCCACACACAGAGAGGGGAGTGCCCCTCGCCCCCTGACACCCTCCCCCAGGCGCAGGCAGAATGAGCCCCCCACCCGCAAGTCCCCCCGGACCCCGGAAGAGCAAGACCCCGCCACCGCCCTGTAAGTCACCCACCCAGTCTCTCACCTCCATCCCCCAGGCCACCACTCCACAGGTTCCACCGCCACACCATGCCCCAGGTTCCCCCACACACCGATACCGCATCCCCAAACTGCTCAGGCCCTCCCCCTGCCACTTGCTCTTCCACCCCCAAACCAGACGCTCTGCCTGTATGTGCCACTGGTGTGGAGACCGTGTCCCCCCTCTGTTCTGCCCAGCTCTTCTGCCCCCCTTCCACTTCCTTGGAGTCATGCACTGCGGTGGAGTCCACAACAACCCCGTCTGACTCGGGCACTGCATTGGGGACCCAGTCCACTCCATTTGACCAGCCCACTGCAGTGGTTGCAGCACCAACACCATCGGACTTGAGCCCTGCGGTGTTGCCGGCCCCCCCTGAGTCAGATACCTCCACTGCAGTTGCCGGTGACACTCCTGCACCCACCTCACCTTCCCTGCCTCCTTCTGGCATCCCCTGATCCTGTCCCTGCGGTGCCTGGCCTGCCCCTCGTATGCCCCTCCAAGGGGGATGTCCCCTGTCGGTACTTGTGCAGGCAAGCAATTGGTGACAAGTTGTCACACATCACCCTGTTGGGACTGTGTATTTGGACTGGACATTGGCCGTAGTTAATTTTGGACTTTTGATTTCAGTTGCACACTTGCTGAATAAAGCCTCTTTTTGTTTACTTGTGGTTAATCTTTGGTGGTACATGATGTAGATGTGTAGAATCATGCATTTGCTGTTGTAATTGTGTTCAGATCAGGTAAATGAAGTTTTGCTGTGATGGGCTCCATGTGATCCATGGGATATGTGTCCTAATCTAGTCTGGATCTATAGCATCCCTTGCTGCAGTCTGAGGGTGTAATGTTCAGCATTTGACACGGGGATGTACGTTTAGCATTTGTAGATTACCATCTTTGTCCTACACTGTTGCACATCTGTTGGGCTTACCACTGGCCAATGTTCCTAGTACCCTGACTGTGTGCCCGTCTCCACTGGACATGCAGTTTTGCACATCAATTTTGGAGGACTCATCTGTGTATACAGTACAACTGGATTGCCACGTGTTTTGGGTGTATGCAGATGACTGACGTGACACTCCCGTACCCAGGCTGATGTGAGCAGAGGCTTCTGTGTGTTGTAGTTGTTGACTCACTGACGGAGTGTCCTGCAGATATGTTTGAGTCGTGCACAGACAAGGTTTGGCACAGTGGACCTTCCACAGGAGTGGAGTGCCCTCATGGCTGTGTGTAATCTGGTGACATTGCGTGTGCCAATGTTGTGTGTTGTGTGAGCATGTCTGTGCATGTTCCCTTCCCTTTTCATACACAGGCTGTGTCCCTAGGGATGTTCCTGTTTGTGATGCTTGCAGAGTTGGTATGTGTTCATCCAGCATCTTGGACCTGGTTTCTCCGTGATGTGGGTGCATGGCAAACTGATGTTCATGAGGTTGTCATCCCAGGTTGTCTTTGTTGTCAGGGCTGGGGATGTGGGCAAACGCTGATGGGACACATTCAGGATTCCCCTTGGCACTTGTTGTTTACACAAGTAATGTGATTTTGAGTTTGTGGTAGCTTTCAGTGATTGTGACGCGTTGTGTGTGTGACTGCTGCCACTCCTCAGGGTCAGAGCTGCAATGTTGGAAGTTGTGTACGTGTGTTCTTTGTGTCTCACCTTGGCTTTTTCGTTGGTGTGTGACTATGGCCAGGATCCCATTGTTTGTGGTGGATTTCACATCATGCGCATGTACGGCGTACTGTGCTGTGTGTCATACATAGACGAGTCATGTTGAGTGGGCATGTGTGATGGGTTTCTGCACCTTAGTTCCCCCACCACCCCTGGGATTGTCATGGGTGCATGTGCAATGTCACCAGTCCATGTGAGCTTCACTGCTGCACATTGGTGGAGATCAGGGTGTGTGGTGTTGAGTGTGCAAATGTGAGTTGTTGCACGGCTAGACCACTACCTCCATATTGGCCTTGGCTGGCAGGCCATGCTGATTGATTGGAGCTTGTGTAGGTGTGATGGTAGTTTGTAACTGAGGACACATGGCTGTGGTTCACAGTGTGATCAACATCTACCTTTGTCATCACAGTGGAATTGTCATGCAGGCTAGTGTCTGCACAATGTGGGGTCCCTGGGGTAGTGCTGTGGTGGGTGTGTCTCTTGCTGTGTTAGTTGCTGTTCCTACAAGCTTGTGTGACATGTGTAATTTGGGCTCCCTCTCATCTAACAATGCCAGATTGCCCACATAGGGGAATCCAATCCATGAGTTACTTGTGTGTGGCACTGTATACACATCTGTGTAATTGAGATTCAGGCCTCCTCATGTGTTGTGTGGTTGCCTGGGGACACTGGCACACACCCCCATCACCTGTTGTGTTTGATATGCAGTGTGAGTCTGCCTGTTTGTGTTAGTGCATTTGCATCACTGCATTGGCATTTCTGTAGTGTGCCATTGGCTGTATGTTGTTTGGTGATTTTCCCCTGCTCTCCCTGGGACTCCTGGGTCATCAGTCAGCACAATGATCATGGTTTGTATGTCCCATTGCTGCCATGGTATGGTATTTGTTCACCTGACATCGACAGTCTCCACAGGTTTTATACCTTTGTCTGTCCATAGGTGCAGATATGTGGGTCAGCATCATGATGGTCACTTCTGTCATTGTGTAATTGGCTGATTGTTGGCAATGTGGTCCTCCATGTGTGATGTTTGTATGCACATGGCCAAAACGATGTTTCTGTGTCACTGCACTGTTAGCCTCGCCCAATCTATGTTGCAATGGGACACAAGCACTACTATGCCACAGATGTTTTAGTTGTTGTGTGACCAGGATTCATCCATACAGTTTGTCTTTGGCAGCTTTTACCATGCCTACACTTACCTTATGATCACCGTGGTGATGGTGCTTTGGGCCCCATTGCCACACTGATCAAAAGGTGCATCAGCCTTGGAACCCACACTTACCTTTTGGTGACTGTGGTGATGGTGCTTTACGCCCCATTACCACACTGATCAGAAAGGTGCATCAGCCATGCACCCCACACTTACCTTTTGGTGACTGTGGTGATGGTGCTTTAGGCCCCATTGCCACACTGATCAAAAGGTGCATCAGCCTTGGACCCCACACTTACCTTTTGGTGACTGTGGTGATGGTGCTTTAGGCCCCATTGCCACACTGATCAAAAGGTGCATCAGCCTTGGACCCCACACTTACCTTTTGGTGACTGTGGTGATGGTGCTTTAGGCCCCATTGCCACACTGATCAAAAGGTGCATCAGCCTATGGACCCCACACTTACCTTTTGGTGACTGTGGTGATGGTGCTTTAGGCCCCATTGCCACACTGATCAAAAGGTGCATCAGCCTTGGACCCCACACTTACATTTTGGTGACTGTGGTGATGGGGCTTTGGGCCCCATTGCCACAGTGGCCATGGTCGGCTTGTATTGTGGAGGCCACACACTTTTATGTGTCACACATGTGATAGTGGGTCACATTGTATGTTCATTGTCATGTTTTGTGTTGTTGGCATTTGACATGGACTACACACGCTTGTCATGTTGTTTGGGTGGATGTAATTTTCTGTGATTCCTTATGTGGGAGTATGCTGGTTGTGTCATGCATTACCCGTCCTATGAGTAGGGGTGGTGGTAGTGGCAGGCATCCAGCCCCCCATGAGTGGGGATGGTAGTAGTGATAGGCATCCTGCCCCCCATGAGTGGGGATGGTAGTGGTGGCAGGCATCCAGCCCCCCATGAGTGAGGATGGTAGTAGTGATAGGCATCCAGGCCCACATGAGTAGGGGTAGTGGTGGTGGCAGGCATCCATCACACCAAGGGTGGGGATGGTAGTATTGGCAGGCATCCAGCACCCCATGAGTGGGGATGGTAGTAGTGATAGGCATCCAGCCCCCCATGGGTGGGGATGGTAGTAGTGATAGGCATCCAGCCCCCCATGGGTGGGGATGGTAGTAGTGATAGGCATCCTGCCCCCCACGAGTGGGGATGGTAGTAGTGATGGGCATCCAGGCCCACATGAGTAGGGGTAGTGGTGGTGGCAGGCATCCATCACACCAAGGGTGGGGATGGTAGTAGCGGCAGGCATCCAGCACCCCATGAGTGGGGATGGTAGTAGTGGCAGGCATCCAGCCCCCCATGAGTGGGGATGGTAGTAGTGATAGGCATCCAGCCCCCCATGAGTGAGGATGGTAGTAGTGATAGGCATCCAGGCCCCCATGAGTGGGGATGGTAGTAGTGATAGGCATCCTGCCCCCCATCAGTGGGGATGGTAGTAGTGATAGGCATCCTGCCCCCCATGAGTGGGGATGGTAGTGGTGACAGGCATCCAGCCCCCCATGAGTGGGGATGGTAGTAGTGATAGGCATCCAGCCCCCCATGAGTGGGGATGGTAGTAGTGATAGGCATCCAGGCCCCCATGAGTGGGGATGGTAGTAGTGATAGGCATCCAGGCCCCCATGAGTGGGGATGGTAGTTGTGATAGGCATCCTGCCCCCCATGAGTGGGGATGGTAGTAGTGATAGGCATCCAGCCCCACATGAGTGAGGATGGTAGTAGTGATAGGCATCCAGGCCCCCATGAGTGGGGATGGTAGTAGTGATAGGCATCCAGCCCCCCATGAGTGGGGATGGTAGTAGTGATAGGCATCCAGGCCCCCATGAGTGGGGATGGTAGTAGTGATAGGCATCCAGCCCCCCATGAGTGGGGATGGTAGTAGTGATAGGCATCCTGCCCCCCATGAGTGGGGATGGTAGTAGTGATAGGCATCCTGCCCCCCATGAGTGGGGATGGTAGTGGTGGCAGGCATCCTGCCCCCCATGAGTGGGGATGGTAGTAGTGATGGGCATCCAGGCTCCCATGAGTAGGGGTGGTGGTGGTGGCAGGCATCCTGCCCCCCATGAGTGGGGATGGTAGTAGTGATGGGCATCCAGGCCCACATGAGTAGGGGTAGTGGTGGTGGCAGGCATCCATCACACCAAGGGTGGGGATGGTAGTAGTGGCAGGCATCCAGCACCCCATGAGTGGGGATGGTAGTAGTGATAGGCATCCAGCCCCCCATGAGTGAGGAAGGTAGTAGTGCTAGGCATCCAGGCCCCCATGAGTGGGGATGGTAGTAGTGATAGGCATCCAGGCCCCCATGAGTGGGGATGGTAGTAGTGATAGGCATCCAGCCCCCCATGAGTGGGGATGGTAGTAGTGATAGGCATCCAGCCCCCATGAGTGAGGATGGTAGTAGTGATAGGCATCCTGCCCCCCATGAGTGGGGATGGTAGTAGTGATATGCATCCAGGCCCCCATGAGTGGGGATGGTAGTAGTGATAGGCATCCATGCCCCCATGAGTGGGGATGGTAGTAGTGATAGGCATCCTGCCCCCCATGAGTGGGGATGGTAGTAGTGATAGGCATCCAGCCCCCCATGAGTGGGGATGGTAGTAGTGATAGGCATCCAGGCTTGAGTGGGGATGGTAGTAGTGATGGGCATCCAGGCCCCCATGAGTAGGGGTGGTGGCAGGCATCCTGCCCCCCATGAGTGGGGATGGTAGTAGTGATGGGCATCCAGGCCCACATGAGTAGGGGTAGTGGTGGTGGTGGCGGCAGGCATCCATCACACCAAGGGTGGGGATGGTAGTAGTGGCAGGCATCCAGCCCCCCATGAGTGGGGATGGTAGTAGTGATAGGCATCCAGGCCCACATGAGTAGGGGTAGTGGTGGTGGCAGGCATCCATCACACCAAGGGTGGGGATGGTAGTAGTGGCAGGCATCCAGCACCCCATGAGTGGGGATGGTAGTAGTGATAGGCATCCAGCCCCCCATGAGTGAGGATGGTAGTAGTGATAGGCATCCAGGCCCCCATGAGTGGGGATGGTAGTAGTGATAGGCATCCAGGCCCCCATGAGTGGGGATGGTAGTAGTGATAGGCATCCAGCCCCACATGAGTGAGGATGGTAGTAGTGATAGGCATCCAGGCCCCCATGAGTGGGGATGGTAGTAGTGATAGGCATCCAGCCCCCCATGAGTGGGGATGGTAGTAGTGATAGGCATCCTGCCCCCCATGAGTGGGGATGGTAGTAGTGATAGGCATCCTGCCCCCCATGAGTGGGGATGGTAGTGGTGGCAGGCATCCTGCCCCCCATGAGTGGGGATGGTAGTAGTGATGGGCATCCAGGCCCCCATGAGTAGGGGTGGTGGGTGGCAGGCATCCAGGCCCCTATGGGTGTGTATGGCATTGGTGATGCCCATCCCACCCCTATGATTGTGCTGTTGCTAGTGTACGTCATTTGTGCATCCCTATGTGTGTGTGACATATTTCGGGTACGTGTCGTTTGTTTGTGTTGTGGGTGTTTGACTTACCGTCTGCGCCGTACGCGTCCGAACCGGTCCCGGTAATAGATGTAGAGTATAGGTAGGACCTGCGCGATGGGATTCATGGTTGGGTCGTCTCGTTCGGGTTTCGCGTGTCTTCGACTCGTCGCTGGCTTGTTCGTCTCGTAGCCGTGGATCTTCTTGTGGCGCGAATCAGAGCTTATGTGCGGCTCTCCCGGATGCTGAAACGTGCCGGACATAGCGACGGGTTCGGCGCGTACAGAGCGCGCATCGTACTAGTCCGGCCGGAAGGTGCTGTGTATTTGCTTCCGTGCGGCTCGAATCGGCGTTTGCGGATCTGGCTCGGGCGGGGAACAGGAGTTGGATTGGGTAAGTACGGCTCGCTCGGAATCTGGGCTGTTGTGCGCATCGTACTTGTTCGTTCGGTGGGGTATTCGAATCGGTCGGAGAACACGCGTTCGGCTTGGTTTTTTTCCGGACGAATAGTGTTAGGTGTGCTTCCGGACGACATCGGAATCGGCCCCTAAGTGTGTCAATGTCTTCTATTAGTAGTGAGGAAATGGGTTCCGTTTCTTGTGTGCTTCTGGCTACAGGTGTTTTGTTTTGCATGGAATGTAACTTAAACAGTTTCAACTTTCTCACAAATTTGTATACATCAATACGTGTTTGTGCATAATCCATTCCTACATCAGGACAAAATGTCAGGCCTAACATTAAAACCTCTTTTTCAGCTGTTGAAATAGTTCTTTCAGATAAGTTTATTACCGTGAGTTGTTGTTCATCCATTATGGCTTCTTCAGATTCTGGCCTCTTGTCCCCATGCCAGTGTTGCTGCTTTTCTCTGCGGTGCTGTCGTCTTCTTTGGCTTTTGTTTTTCCGCCTCTTCCTCTTCCCCTGGTTTTTCCCCTCTCTGAGTGTTCGTTGCCTCTTTGAATAAGGCGCAGTTCCTCGAAAAAAGAAATCGCTTCTGCGGGATTCGAGGTGGTACTGTCCAATGATTCAAGGTCAGAGCTGAGGCTTGTGTCCGACTCCCATCTCCCTTTGTCTGCTAATCCCAGGGTTTTGTCTTTAATTAAGTCAGCACGTGCTTTGTCGAATTTACGTGCAAATGCTAGAATCCTTCCGTTTATGTAATCTCTTTCATCGCGTTGAAACTTCCGTTGTTTTCTCTCGATTACTTCTTTTTCAAACTTTTTGATTCTTTCGTCCACTGTTGCCAGGATTCGTTTGGCCTCAGTTTGGTCCGGTTCCTTTGCGATTTCATCCAATAATAATTGGATTTGGACAATGAGATCTTCATGCTCTTCCCAAGCATTCTTAATCAAAATTTGCAGCATCGTTCTGGAACATGCTGTAGTGTTGTCCATCCACGATTTTAAAAGTTGAGGTTTGGGGTTATTCAATGTGGGCACAATGAAAATCCTTAACCCTCTAGGTATTCTTTCACCCTCCAAATAGTTTTGCAGCGATGTCGCCTCCCACCATCTGCTGATTTCTTTTCGGCGAAGTTTTTCCAAGTTGTTGCCTTTTTGTTTCAAATTAGTAGTTTTCTACTTCTGGTTGGCATTCTCGCCTGTCATGTTTGTTGTGCTGCTGCTGGTCGAGGCTGCTTTAATATATATATGTATATATATATATATATATATATATATATATATATATATATATATATATACATATATATATATATATCAAAGCTCCTTTTATTCCAGTTCATGGAAGAAAACCAGCAGTCACGGGGGTAGTTGCCAAAGATTTTAATCCAAACGCAACAACAGACGCGTTTCGGCTTGCGCCTTCGTCGGTGTTACCTGACACACCGGACACGGTCATTTTTTAAACAAATCTCATTAAGCAACAACATTGAAAACAGACAAAATTTGCATTGTATGTGAGAAGCGCCTTCTTTGCATGATTCACCATACAAAAGAAGCCAAGATTTTCGACTCACTCTCATGCTTAATCATTTTAACAATCTCCAGAAGGACACAGATTGATATCATTGAAATTCATCTTCGTAATCAGTAAACAAACTATGTAAAATTATACCATATATTTGTTATGCTGTACAACCTCAAATCAGCGGAAGTTGGGAGCAACAACACTAAAAACAGACAACCTTCCATTGTATATGGAGAGCATCATTATATCATGGTTTTTTCATGCAATCAATTTATAATTTTTAAGCTAGCTTAAATGCTCAATTCTTATCGCAACCATGATGACAGCATAAATATTTCATTTAAATTCATTTACATAAATACTTGAATTGCTCTTATCATGCCATGTATCGTCACGTGCTGTTATCTGATAGATCGGCAAGACTGATATTAATTGTTCTATCTCGCCGTGTATCAGCATTGATCAGTATCAATGTCGTAAAAATTACCATTTAATTGCAAGACATTTAACAAAAAGAAACCCATATCAGAAAATACAATTCATTCATATCGCCATGTATCGGCTTTTTCCTCCAATTTCATACCTCTAATGATATCATTATAATTCCAATTTACAGATCAAACACCCAAATGTACCGCTAGTTCTTCCCCGTTGTTTAACCCTTTTGGGGATTTTGTTTGTAAATCAATAATATAGCGAGACTCGAGTCTGCGTAATTTTAAAATTCTATCTCTTCCCCTGATGTTATTGGGTACATGGTCAATGCCAAAATATTGTAACAGATCCCTGTTACTCTGATGTTTACTGGCAAAATGCCTCGCCACTGGATAGGATATATCCTTTTTTGTAATGGCCCGCATGTGTTCTAATATGCGGATTTTTATCGAATGAATGGTGCTACCTATATATTTTAATCCGCACGGACATACCAAACAATACACTGAATAGGCAGTGTGGCAGGTTATGAATTTAGTTACAGATCTGCGTTTTTTTATTCCGGGTATCTCATATGTTAAAACCTTTCTGCTGTTGGCACAGGCTTTACATTTTCCGCAAGGGAAAAAACCCTTCATTTCTTTGAGGGTGCCTCTTTTCTGTATCTCTTTATCCAGGTGACTATGGACTAACATATCCTTTAAAAATCTCGCCTTTTTAAAAGTCACTAAAGGAGCTGCTGGTATGTCCCTTCCAATAATCATGTCTGTTTGCAGAATATACCAATTCCTAGGAAGTATTTTTTTTCAAAGAACTGGCATCCTCTGAATAGGCTGTAATCATCCTAACTTTACCTTCCTCTTTTTTCTTCTTTGCAATCTGATTTTTTCCTTGCAGTAACTGTTCTCTAGGGATGGTCTTGACCTTTTTTAATGTTGTTTCTAACAATTGTGTATTGTATCCTCTTGCAGTGAATCTAGCTGCACATTCTTTGGCTGCTACCTTAAAATCACAGTCCCTCGAGCTGTTTCTTTTTAGCCTGAGAAATTCGCCATTAGGTATACTCTGAATCAACTTTGGTGGGTGACTGCTTGTGGCGTGGAGCGTGGAGTTACCCGCCGTTGGTTTTCTATACAACGACGTGTTTAACTTTCCTTCAGCTATGAAGCCTCTCAGGTCAATTCAAGTATTATGTAAATGAATTTAAATGAAATATTTATGCTGTCATCATGGTTGCGATAAGAATTGAGCATTTAGGCTAGCTTAAAAATTACAAATTGATTGCATGAAAAAACAAGCATTGGCATAGCCAATAGGTCTCGCATTTGGGACCTTATAAGTGTTTAGCTATGCAACACTTGATGTTGTTGCACCAAGGATATTGTGCTGGATAACTAAACACTTATAAGGTCCCAAAGGCGAGACCTATTGGCTATGCCAATGCTTGTTTTTTCAGCTGTAGGAGTGGTTTCTTAAGTCTAGCAGCCCTGGACTGTCAGCGAGCCTATAACAAGCAGAAAAGTTTTAATGGGACTAATGCAGAACAAGCATTGGCCGCGCGGCCGTGAAACTGACACGGCTGCGAAAGTGAAAGTAATCGCGAGGGAAGCCAGATGGCGAGGGAAGCCATATGGCGCCTGATCGCGCGTGCACGCTCGCGTGAACGCAAGCTGGTCGCCAGCAAAAGCCACTGCTGTTTGCACTTCCAAAACCCGCTTACTAAAACTCTCGCCAGAGCAGCGCATGCGCTGGCTCAGGCGAGACCTAACCATGATACAATGGCGCTCTCCATATACAATGGAAGGTTGTCTGTTTTTATTGTTGGAGCTCCCAACTTCCGCTGATTTGAGGTTGTACAGCATAACCAATATATGGTATAATTTTAAATAGTTTGTTTACTGATTACGAAGATGAATTGCAATGATATCAATCTGTGTCATTCTGGAGATTGTTACAATGATTAAGCATGAGAGTGAGTCTAAAATCTTGGCTTCTTTTGTATGGTGAATCATGCAAAGATGGCGCTTCTCACATACAATGCAAATTTTGTCTGTTTTCAATGTCGTTGCTTAATGAGATTTGTTTAAAAAATGACTGCATCTGGTGTATCAGGTAACACCGACGAAGACGCAAGCCGAAACGCGTCTGTTGTTGCGTTTGGATTAAAATCTTTGGCAACTACCCCTGTGAGTGCTGGTTTTCTTCCATGAACTGGAATAAAAGGAGCTTTGATAAATTTCGCGGGCACACCCCCGCAACGCCAGCACCCGTTCGTGAGTGCTCCGCATATGGTGTTCTGGAGCAGTAATTTTAAGACGGAAGCACCACTGCTGAAGCACCATCATCTAACAGCACGGTGATTGCGAATCAACGACCCTCGAAACGGAGGAGACGCTGGAGGTTGACAAGCTTAATACCGGTAAGCAGTGTACATGAAGATCACTGCAGGAATAGGAATAATAGTGCTAGCGGTAGAACGAGGGGGCTGTTTGCAACGAGTGACAACCACACATTGAGTCACTAACTGCAGAAGGCATGTTTAGTGAATCTGCACGCCGCGTAGTGGCAATTGACATTTTTAAGAAACACACAGGAACAGAACGCCCAAGAAACATTAGCGAATCGAGGATTGCCAATAGTCTGAATATAAAATTTACGAAGTTAGAAAGACTATATGAGAGGGAAATGCGCAAATGGTGGGAGGCAGCCTCCCTTCAGAATTACATGGATGTTAATCGAGTCCCGAGGGGGCTACGTATTTATACAATACCAGCTTACGAGAATCCTGACCCGCTCTTATTGGAAGAGTGGGCAGAACACACTGCACAGTCAAGTAAAGGTATGCTAAATATATTGGTCAAGTTTGCCTGGAGCGATAGGGACAAGACTCTCAAAGAAATACAGGAACTGGAAGAAGAGATATCCAGGGATGAGGATAAAAACAAACAGGAGGAATTGAAGGAGCAAATGAAACAAGCATTGGCATAGCCAATAGGTCTCGCCTTTGAAACCTTATAAGTGTTTAGCCATGCAACACTTGATGTTGTTGCACCAAGGATATTGTGCTGGATAACTAAACACTTATAAGGTCCCAAAGGCGAGACCCATTGGCTATTCCAATGCTTGTTTTAGATGCTGGAAGGTAAGAATTTCAGGAGCGGGACCCCAGCGTAACCGCCCGGCGTGACTAGACAAATGTGCCCTGGTCCCACTACCGCGAGCCTCCAACAAATGAGCAGATGATGTTCATGAACCAGCGGGGGCTGGACAAATGTCCCCTCTGCGCCAACTTGTGAAGGTCTGGGCAGGTGAATATTGCGAGTGTGGGTGGGCCCTACACGACTGATATTAAAGCTGAAACCTGCCTCCTACCTCACAGTCTTGTCCAACACAAGTCAGAGTGCAACTCCAGCTCGCAAGTTGAGAAAAAGCGCTGCTCTGCGAGAGACGAGGGCGCTAGGAAAAACACAGCTGCCGCCCGCCTCCTGAATGGCCTGCCTTGCAGCCTAGGAGGCCAATCGCCCTGCAAGCCATGATCACAGGGAAGGGCGCCTTCATAGTAAACAACTATGACATGAGCTGCAAAAGACATCTCGGAGGTGGAGTTGATTATTGATTCGCCAGGTTGCGCAGCTTATAGATGACAAAGTTAAATTGTTATGTATGACATTTTCATAATTTCAGTGTAATTATGGGTGACATTTCAAAGACTACGAGTGAGAAAAATTACGAGCACAAATTAAGCAATGAAACATATAGGGAAACACAAATATCAGAAATTATACCCATTTTGAGCACCGAGAAACTCTAAATAATTGAACTAAATAAAGTGCGCTAACAGGGCATGCGAACAGCGCCAGCGAGCTACTCCGCTAATCAATTCGACTCATGCAGAGGGGTGGCCTGAGTAAAAGCAACCATGGACACTAAAAATAAACCAAACAGAAGCAAAAGCTCAATTTATGATATGTGTAGTAGAGATAAGATGCAGCGTGGAAACCAGTATATTCACGCTAATGTCGGCTGCTTAAACGCCCATTACACCATCCCTAAAACAACCAAAGTTATCCTCCAAGCAAACGGAGTCAGAAAACGCGTCGTAAACAACACAGGTGGAAACAATCCTTTCAAACATGAGGCGGAGTTAATCTACAAACGTGTGACCACAAGCTGAGCCAAGAAATAAATACGAGACCCTCGTCAGTGATTCATACTGTGCTTTTTCACCATGCTTACTACGTGAAAATGATCCAAGCACTCCTAAGATAATGCAAATGAAAAGTGAGAATCACAACAATTGTAAACAAGCGCGCGCGCCTCGCGCAAGTAGGGTGGGGAGTGCGGCCGAGAGCAGGCAGCGTTTCCCTTGCGGGAGCGAGCGCAATAATTGCTAACATATGGCGCCGCTCGCTCCCGCAAGGGAATCGCCAAACGTGCACGCGTTGCATTGAAAGCAATGCATCGCGTGCACGTTTTTGCCTCCAAAGCTGAATCGATTTCAAGAGGTCTCTTTCCTATGTAGGCGAGACCAAAAAACGGTTGGTCAAATATAAGTTGAAGATAAAGCAAAGAAAACAGGAAAAATTTGAAAGAGATGAAAAAGATTATCTACAAGGTAGAGTTTTGACCTTTGCAAAGAAATTCGATGGACCAAGGAAAGAATTGTCAATGAGGTCAAGCACACTCACTGCAGTAAGAGTTTAAACCTCGGAATCGGAAGTGACAGAAAATGAACTATCAGGTGATGACAATGCAAGCACCTCGGGAGACAAACTGAAGAAAACTCCTTTTCACGAGGAATTCCACCTGATTCGCCAGTCCTGGTTGAGGGCAGGCAAAAGCAAGCCACCGGAGAGTACCGTCGCAAAACGAGAAGGGGGGCTGGTGCAGGAAGAGGAAACGTGTCCCCACAAGTAACACGCAGCAAGAGGGGGAGCAAATGGAAGTAGACTTAGAAAATTTAACTATAGTCAATCTTACACCTAAAAACCTCACATCCATCGAGGAGTCGGTACTAAAACTAGGACTAACATTCTGTCCAAATAATCAAATGGAGTATACACAAACAAGAATTGATCTTTTCAAATTTATCCGACAACTTAAATTGTATAAGTATTTCAAACTCAAACCAACAACCAAAGAATCAAGGAAAGCATTACAAAAATCAACAGTCACTGATATTCTAACAGTGGATGATCTGTCAGCTCTAGAAACTTTAGAGGATTTAGGTATGGAGCAAGAGGAAGAGCAGAGTGACATTTATGACATTGCTCACAGAACAATGCGGTTGGGCATTGAACAAGAGACAGTTGAGAGCCCTTTTAAACCTACTTCACAGTTCATACCACAAATGCCAATGGATGCTATAGACATCTTTTCAGAGGCAGTCAACAACGATCTACTCAATCTCAGAACAAAGAGAAACCGTCCAATGAAAGGAAGGAATATATCAGAGGAGAAAGAAGCGTTAGAAAATCTGATGATGGACACTTCACTAGTATGTAAACCCTCCGACAAAGGTGGAAATATTGTTCTACAAACAAGAGAACAATACTGTAGAGAAGCCCTGAAACAGCTGTCAGACAATAGACACTATGAAAAAACAACGAGGAGAGTTACAATGAAAGTGTCAAACAATATCACTCCTTGATCAAAAAATGGTATGATAAATCGATGTTGGGAACGGATGAGTACTTATTTCTTCGCAACTTGAATCCTACAACACCTACCTTCTACCACATCCCAAAAATTCATAAAAACTGTGACTATCCGCTGGGCAGACCTATCGTCTCGTCACAAGGCAGTCTGACAGAACACCTTTCAATATTTAACAATCATTTTCTGTTTCAATCTGTATTGGAACTAACCCCTTACATAAAAGACACCAAAGACTTTTTAAGTCACATGGAAAAATTGATCTGGGATTCATCATACCAACTGATTGTATTGGACATTACCAGTCTATATACGTGTATAGAGCACAAAGATGGACTTAATGCGGTGAATTACAAAAAAGGATATATCCTATCCAGTGGCGAGGCATTTTGCCAGTAAACATCAGAGTAACAGGGATCTGTTACAATATTTTGGCATTGACCATGTACCCAATAACATCAGGGGAGGAGATAGAATTTTAAAATTACACAGACTTGCATCTCGCTATATTATTGATTTACAAACAAAATCCCCAAAAGGGTTAAACAGCGGGGAAGAACTAGCGGTACATTTGGGTGTTTGATCTGTAAATTGGAATTATAATGATATCATTAGAGGTATGAAATTGGAGGAAAAAGCTGATACACGGCGATATGAATGAATTGTATTTTCTGATATGTGTTTCTTTTTGTTAAATGTCTTGCAATTAAATGGTAATTTTTACGACATTGATCCTGAGCAATGCCGATAGATAGAACAATTAATATCAGTCTTGTGATGGCAATATGCCGATCTATCAGATAAAAGCACGTGCTGATACACGGCATGATAAGAGCAATTCAAGTATTATGTAAATGAATTTAAATGAAATATTTATGCTGTCATCATGGTTGTGATAAGAATTGAGCATTTAAGCTATCTTAAAAATTATAAATTGATTGCATGAAAAAACCATGATATAATGGCGCTCTCCATATACAATGGAGGGTTGTCTGTTTTTAGTGTTGTTGCTCCCAACTTCCGCTGATTTGAGGTTGTACAGCATAACCAATATATGGTATAATTTTACATAATTTGTTTACTGATTACGAAGATGAATTGCAATTATATCAATCTGTGTCATTCTGGAGATTGTTACAATAATTAAGCATGCGAGTGAGTCTAAAATCTTGGCTTCTTTTGTATGGTGAATCATGCAAAGATACAATGCAAATTTTGTCTGTTTACAATGTTGTTGCTTAATGAGATTTGTTCAAAAAATGACTGCGTCCGGTGTGTCAGGTATCACCGACAAAGGCGCAAGCCGAAACGCATCTGTTGTTGCGTTTGGATTAAAATCTTTGGCAACTACCCCCGTGAGTGCTGGTTTTCTTCCATGAACTGGAATAAAAGGAGCTTTGATAAATTTCGCGGGCACACCCCGCGACTCCAGCACCCGTTCGTGAGTGCTCCGCATATGGTGTTCTTGAGCAGTAATATATATATATATATATATATATATATACTAGTTGCAAGCTTGCCCACCACTTCACATCAATTCGGAATAAGGCAAGAGTAGACCCATATTTGTTGCAGTGATTTTTAATCAGCAATCACCATGTCGCCATGACGCGTTTCGGCCGGAAGAGACGGCCTTGATCACATGTCAGCGTCTGGGGCGGGATTACCTCTATTTAAAGTGCAAATGCAAATAGATAGCAGCAATAGACATAGTAAACGTACTACATATTCATTTTACAGCATAATGCGTAAAATCATATAAAATACAAGTATAGAAATTCTACTAGGATATCAAATCACTGTAAAATACATATATATATACTAGTATACTAGGCATAGGCAAAGTTAAAATTACGTTGACATAATTCACATAATTTTGGGAATTTTACGACTGCTACATGAAAATATGCACCCTTGAATGTGCAATTTGTGGTACAAATTTCCCACAAATGCATGTGAACAACAGAATGCGAGCAGCAGTTGTTCACATTACATTTGTGTAAATGCGTACTTGCACCAAAAATTTACACATTTCACACTATAACATAGTACAAAATGATCGATTTGCATTTCACGTAATTAACACAATTTTGTGCAATGTTGCTGTTTTTTTGTATATTTATTAGTGAAAAAAAATTCAGCAGATTTTGCACTCCCCTATATATACATGTGCATATACATGATTTAGACTAACTATTTCCATGTGAAAGATAGAAAATGCAGTATTGATTGCAAGCAGTGGTAAAGTCAATCCGTCTGACTTTTGATTAGTGAAGTGGTTGGTAATTGGTGGGTGAGTAGTTGTAAAGTTATTTAAAGCACTGGGATGAACTTTATATCCAGACCTCCATTTGGTGAAAATAGAGGCAGGTGAAGATTCACCCTTCACCCACAAAGTTGGGAAACGTCCCCCTTTATGGGTTGACCAAGGCAAAGTTTTAGCCAGTTGACCTGACCTGACCCACTTGACTTGAAATTGTACATTAAACTATGTTTCCAGCTTAGTGTGTTCCAGCCTTTTGGTTTTCCAAGGTAGAACACTTTACAGTAAAAAGGTGGGGGCGTTCAACAAACAAGGCAGTAGGACTACAGTTATGCATTCGTCGAGGAGCACAGAAAGACTTAATTGAAACTGCTTACCAACACATAAAATACAATTAAGCAGAATTAAATGTTAACTTTTACACACAGTGTCAAATTGCTTTCCGATAACGGCAGCTAAATACTAATCTGGAACACATGAAAGCGTGACACCCTCCGTATATTTGAAAATCGGAAAATATGTTACATGTACTAAAATTTGCCACCACAAAAGCCGTAAAACGTGACCCTCTGGCAAATTACAGGCAACCGATCCTCGCGCAAGAGCTCGAGGTATACAATGCATTTAGAGAGAAAGAGAACACAACAGTGACCCCATTGCGGCCAGTGTGTCCTCGACAGACAGCAGGCTGTAGTCGGGCCGAATAATTGCTCTCACTGATGAGTCTCAGGCAACGCCAATGACTATCGTTCGGGGTGCGGCGGAAGCCCCGCAGAATACTGCGTTGATTTCTTAAGTCAATGTCTATAGCGAGAACTCCACCCGAAAGTATTTGAGCGCTTTACACACCAGTTACATACACAAGCGCTATATTTAATTAAAACAAAGTGTAGTTATCTCTACGTCCCTCGTCCCAGTCATTACAGGTATACCTCAAATTGTAATGGCTGTGACGAGGACGAGTAGGACTAAGAGAAATTGTGCATATTGTTATAAAATCTAAGAAAGCATAATCACTAAGTCCTGGTCCACTCCATTTCTTTTATTGTCAAAGCATTTAATTTTAGAATTTAAAAGCTGTTCCGCTACCGTTGTGGTGTGGTCCGTGCAATAATAAATACCAAAATAAAACTAGTGAGAGATAACAGTATTTGAATAATATGTTGAAGATCGAAACAAGCATTGGCACATCCAATAGGTCGCGCCTTTGCTACTTTTGTTTTTTTTGTTGCAGTTTCATATAGCGCGAACTCAACCCGAAGGTATTGGGGCTCGTTACATGAGCACCAGTTACGTTACACAGTGCATTTTGGTGTTGCTGTGCAGCATTACTAGAAATCAAAATACTTTTGCCAATTCTGTGCTGCATTCGTAAAAAATAAAATAAAAAATGAGTGATGACACTACCAGTGCCTGCATCATTCAGTAGGTGCATGGTGATGTATGCACGTTCATGAGTCACCACAAATGTATGCAGCTACTGAATGACATTGTTTTATTTACAGTTCAAAGATGGTGGACACCACTTGGCGCAGTAAATAAAAAATAAATTTTCAATTGTACTAAAGTGCATTTCAGCAAGAGGAGCTACTGGGCTCTCCCAAAAATGTAAACATTTTAAAGAACCATGAGGCATGTGTGCCCAACAGGGACTGGGACATGGGGTGGGGTGGGGGGGATTAAAGCAAAGCCAGGCAGTGAGAGAAAGGATGGGGAAATGCAGCACACCAGCGAGAGAGCAAGAAAGAGCACGCAGAAGTGATTTGGAACGGGGAAGAAGCATAGGAGAAAGAAGCACACTGGGGAATGAGAACACGGAGCCAGGGGTGTTCCCTAAAAGTGAGCAGTGCAAGGATAATGGCGAATCAAAAGGATGGTAAAGTGGTTATGATTAAGGGGAGGAGCAAACACAAGAAGAAGAATGCAAGCCATCGCTTAGGAAGCAAAGAAATGAGAGTGAGAATAAAGTCTACCAATGGTAAGCAACAGGTGAGCTCAAAGCCCACTGTATGTTTTTGATATGGTCCCCAAGAGGCATTTGCCTACCAGCCAGCAAAAAGCTTTCTGGTGGGGGAAGACTAAAATAGTGTTTGGTCTATTGAACCCTGAGTTTTAATTGACAAAAAACTTAAGAAGAGCGCATATAAAGTAGACTGAGTAATTCTGTACAAAACATATGATAGACTATCTGCAGAGCAATAGACGGTTTTAGTCAAATATGGGGATGAGAAAAGAATGAGACAGTTGCTACATACACAAGAACAATTTGTTAAAGAGAGCAACAAACAGAATTTCGGGCTTTCTAGATATACAAAGTTGGTACATCATCAACTAGATAGATCTCACAACCGGACCAGCACCTACAAACCCCTTACTAGCCTAGACCCATTGTGTGTTGGTTAATATAGCAGATACAAACAGCAGCTGTGAGAAAATATCGTTTGTGCATTGTCACCCCCAAGTTTTGCTGAATTTTATTTCTGCTTTTTAGACTGCACGCTCATGTGCACAGTGTATGTGGTCCGACCTCGAAAAGATATAAACATTGGTTAATCCCTGATTGGCATAAATAACTTTCTTACATTGCTATAGTATTTGGTGTAGAAACTTCACCCATGGCATGGGTGGACTGCAGCACTTACTGTGCCACCCACTGATGTGACAAGGTAAAGATGGCTTTAGCTCCACCAATGTAACCTGACTGCTGAAGTTTAAACCTGCAGTCTGATCTGTCAAAATATAAATTTTGATGGCAAAAACCTCCCTTTTAAATATTACTAAATCACCCTTAAGAAGGCCTTGTAGACCACAAGGTAGGAGGCCTAGTATTTAAAAGTGGGGCAATTCGAAATTTAACTTTTGCCATGTTCCTGCAGTGATAAGCCCCCCAAAATATTTTCACTGTGGAAGGCTCTGGCTGTCCTATAAGGAAAACTATATAGAGTATAGATTAAAATATTCTGTCTCGAGTTTGGGGTAAACATCCAATCTTATGGTAAATTTAAATTGTTAAAAATATATTTAGGAAAAGTAACTTTTTGAAAGTTACCTTTTCCCTGCCTGAAGTTCCTGAAGGCTAATTTGCATTAGCCTACCAGAAGCTGCCTTGTCAGTACTTGACCTTAATGAGATGTGAAAACCTCTCACAGAGCAGGACAGTGGCTAAGGCCTAGTGATAGGATGGGTTGGGTGTGAGACAGGTGATCCCTATCTGCTCTGAGAGGCCAATTGGGGAGGCTGCAGGAACTTCATTTACGTGAAAGGAGCAGAGGTGAGGCCTGTCCATTCATAGTTTGGTGTAGGGGGAGATCTGAGGAAGGGGCAGCTTTTGTTCTTTAGGCCAAAGGTAGCCAGTTGGGCATCAGCCCAGCGTGAGGGGAAGCTGGTCCCAGAGCCAGTTTGGTGTAGCTTAGGAGTTTCTTATTTCCCCTAAACATACCCCTGATGGCACACAGGCTCTCTCCAAGGCCAGACAGCCTGTGCCATCTTGGATTTCCCTTAGAATAGTGCATTATGGCATAATTTGCAGTAAGTGAGATGGTATGCTGTAAAAGTGGATAGGGTTGCCCCGGAAACTTTTATTTCCCGTTGGTTAGGGAATGTCCAGAAGTCACCCCCCACCAAATGGCTACTGAACAAAAATTTACATCTCCACCCCCTCCTCAGAACACTTTCCGAACCTGTGGAAGAACAGACGAAGGATGTGGAATCTAAGTGTCAGTTAGCTGACATACTGTGTGGCTACAGGGGCATCAAATGCTGCAAGAGGCCTTTCTCCCGGAGTGACGACTGACTAGTTCCAAATGGAAGAGGACTGGACCCAGCAAGTGGCCCCTGCTTAATTGAGTTCTGACCACTAAGTGCTTTCCCTAAGGTCCTGGGAGCTTTAGTGGTGTCCAGATGGACTTATTCTGACTTCTGTGAAAAATTTGTACTTGAAAATGTGTTGGACTTCCAGACCGCTGGAGGACTGGGACCAACCACCCAAATGAATCCGCTAAATGCGGACCTTACTGGGCAAGAAAATCAGGTTGGCCCAGTTCAGAGCTTTTTGCTTCCTGAAAATACAGTTAATTGAACTCTTGCAGCAGTCTGTCCGACTTCAGTGTGACCTTCTTGGATACACTGGTGAAAATGAGTTTCCCAGCTACATGATGGCTTCACTGGTATCAAACATCTCGTATTAATAAACCCACACTGCTTCCATTGATGGATTTAATAATACATGCAGCCATAGGGCACCTTGGAGGTGTCCCCTGAAAACCTACCAACTTCTAGTGTGCTGACTGACTGGTCTTAGCCAGCCTGCCACCACAGATGAGTTTCTGAACCCCAGGGATACGGGCCTCTGCTCTCAGGAGTTCAGAAACAAAGCCTGCTTGGGCAGGTGGTGTTTATACCTCCACCCTCAGGATGACCTGCAAATTAGCATTCCAAGGCAGGGAGCTTCAAAGAGCCCACTGCCTTTGGTATGAGAATCTGGATGCCCTCACAAGAGAGGATGCCACCCTCTTTGTCAGTAACCCCTTTGACACCTAGACAGGTAGGATAATTAGTAGTCAGCTAGGCGTGTCCACCCTCAGGCTACCCGAAGTGGATACTACTTTTCAAAGTCTGCCATCTTTGGGTTGGCAAACTTAAGAACTCTGAACAGGGTTATGCCACCCCCTATATGCCACATGAAGTGGTCATATAGGGGGTGTAGTTAACCCAGAGGTCAGTAGCCAATTGGCTACTACCCTACTCTCCCCTAGCATCCCTAAATCTAGTATTTAGTGGAGCCCTTGGCACGAGTAAATCAGATCATGTCGACCAAAAGAAGAAGGACCGAAGATCTTCGAAAAGCAAGAACTGTGGAAGAAGCAACTGACTTGGCGCCAACCCTGCCGACCTGCTGTTCCCGGTGATTGCGCCAAAGTCAATTCACCCTGCAAGCTGCTGTGCCTCCAAAAGCCTGGGAGGACTGGTGGCACATCTGCCAAGATTCAGGAACTCCTGTGGAACAGCAGAGCTGCTCCCCTGCACCTTGCAGTTATCTAAGAACGAACTGTGAGGCCTCTGGACCACGTAAACCCGACACCAGCCAGCACCACTGCACCTGTCGCTCCAAGCCCGAGTTGAAGTGGGCCAATGGTGCCAGCGTGGTCCTCCAGCCTTCCAGAGACGCAGCTCACGTTGGACTTGCCCACTGTAGACTTCCCAACGCTGCCTGCAGCCTCTGTTTGCAGGCCCCCTCTACTGTGACCACTCCCAGTGACGAAAGGACACCTCTGCACCTGTAGCCCCTGGCCTGTGGAGAAAAGGACCAAAGGTGTCCCCACGTCCCCGTGCATCGTGAGAGCTGAGCCCACTTGCTGGTTCAGCCCGACTGGTTTCCCAGTCCAAACCTGCAGGCTCTCTTCAACCAGACTGATCCCCATAGAGTAACATTGGGCACACAGCGCTGTATTGCACCTCTGCACCAGTCCCCCCCACCCCCACCCCCCAGTACCACCCGGTGTGACCTCTTGGTGCTGCCTCGGACCTTGCACCATACTCACCTTAAGTCCAGGATATTGGTCTGAAAGTATTTCTGTCTCAAAATATACTTGCCTGATTGTAATGATTCCAGTGCCTAAATACATTTAAAGATGTTATTTTTATAAATTGGTGTGGATCTCCTTATCGAGTCGTGTGCATCATTTATTGATTGTGTGTTTATTTTGCAGATGTCTAACACTCCTCTCTGATAAGCCTAAGGCTGCTCAACCACACTACCCCCTAGAAGAGCACCTTGGGATTGCTAGAGCAAGCCCCTGTCCACTTATAAGGGAATACCTGGACTCTTTGCACAGTATACCTCTTTTTGGTATACTATATAAAGAGCCAGCTTCCTACAGTGGACTACTATCCACCCCAATTAATAATTCACTTTCTTACAGTGACATTCTCAGCTTCATATACGCAGTACTAGTATTTGAACCGCTGCACAAGAGAGTCCGTTGCTGACCGACACCAGTGGCACAGATCGCTCTTCTGCCTCCTCTTCCTCAGGCAGATGCAACCAGCATCCAGCTCTCATTGCTTCTGGCTCATAAGACTCTTCTTGGACAGTCGCACCCCCTGCAAGGTTCGTAGACTCCTTCCCTCTCTCAGCAGGCAGGTTGGTTTCTAGGTACTTTAGGTCAGATGGTCAGCTTCTTTCAGCAAGACCAGACTTCAGGTGATCCTCTTACTACTGAGAAGCGGGCTGTCAGGCAGACATCAGCTCTGGATTTGCAGCAATCCTTTGAGTACTCTGCTGAAAGCTCCTTTCCTTGGTCAATGAGAACATTGAACTGGAACAACAAGTGCATCAGTGGATCTCACTTTTATGGTTTAAATCTTTTTATTGTTTTGAAGGAACAAAGAACAACAGCAAACACCTACATCCACCGGCCGATGGAGGATAATAACTATTTCAAAGGTGAGAGAAAGAGGGAGGTAGGAGGAGTGGGACAAATAATAGAGTAGAAAGAGAAAGCTCGACAGCAAGAGATAAAAATCACCACCCTGGAATGACTTACTGTTGCAACTGCCCCACGCAGTCTATCCAAGTGAATCACCCCTCCTCTTCTACCGCCTGAGTGAGGCGGAGCACACGTAGGTATATTGGGCATGTCAGTTGAACAAACTCACAATTCAACAACAAGAGAGTGAGGGAAAAGGAGAATAGGAACCACTCTCAGTCCCCCATATAACAACTACAAATAAACAACAAAAGAGTGAAGCCTACAGTAAAGAGAAGCCAGCAAGAGGAGTCACTCTCGTTTTCTAAAAGAACCCTCACTCACCAACCTAGTTGGTGACATGCTTCATCATCGGG
Source organism: Calotriton arnoldi (assembly GCA_963921515.1). Lineage (NCBI taxonomy): Eukaryota > Metazoa > Chordata > Amphibia > Caudata > Salamandridae > Calotriton > Calotriton arnoldi. The sequence continues at coordinate 1,348,094 of CAWUFW010000593.1, read as the reverse complement.
TTCCCACCAGGGGGGCGAGTGCCTCCCTGGTGTGCTACAACGCCTGGCTACAGCGGAGCGGTTTTTTTTTGTGTTTGAGTGAGTGTGATAATTGTGGTGAAAAGGTTAAAAAATACCACGATTTTATCCAGAAGATAATTTATTAATGGAAAATCGGGTATAGTTAAAAACGATATGATGGATGTATAAGCTGGGAAAATCTGGCCCGCTACATCCTGTGTAAAAGAGTGAATGTGGTCAACATGTTTCTGCCTCCAAAAAGCCCTTAGCGAGGCATTCGTCAGGACCTTTAACCACGGCGGTATGCGCGCGCTAAGGCGCACCCTGACCTGAGGTTAGTGTAATTCATGCGAGACAACTTACAGTTTTTTATGTATATCAAGCCCCCAGAATTTCTGAAAGCCAAAGAGAATCTGTAAAATAAAAATGACAGACAAACAGAAACAATCACATCATAGTAAATGTGCGTCATATTAATTCTGTCAGTGGGTGAGAACTACTCATGCTGCTAATCGGTGCTCCTCGGGGTGCAACAGTAACCATAACTCTGAAGGCTACCGTGCTATGGAGTGAAAATTGTGCGTGAAGGTTTAGCACTAATAATTCACGAAGACTTAGTGATCCAGTACGTGTCGTATTACATAATGGATTCTACCAGTAATACATGAAGCAAAAACGTGCTCCAACTCATGCACGCCTAACCGGACATTGCCGGTAAGAAAATAGATAAAAGACTTCCGTGAACTTGACTATACCGATGAAACCACAGGTAAAAGAATACTAGTGGGTACGGACTTTTAAACAGACTGATAGTATGGAAAACCTTCTTACATTCAATGTAGGACAGCCTTACACCATGGGTCACAGGGGGGGGGCGGTGGCCTGTAGTCACACGCTGTGGGCATAAGGCAAAATAAAACAATACTGGTAAACAAACAGTCAAGGTAGTGAGTTAGGATGTTTACCCAAGATCGTAGGGAAAAACAGGGGAAGTTTACTCACTACTCCAAGGCCAGGCACCCTCTCGGTACCTGGATACTCCCGTCAGCTGGACCCCGTCGATCATGTCTAGTTCGATCGGTGCGCTTATGTAGTTTGTGGCGCGCCCGGGAGACTTGCGGGGTATGTCTCAATGACGTCGGGATGCATAAACTAGGCCAATCAGAAGAGTAGATGGACTATAACCAATCAGAAATGTTTGGTAGACTAGAACGGGTACTTCCAGACTGTACGGCAAGACTACTACGTGTTTCGAAACTTTATTAATACCCCAGGTGATGCCGCACAATTAGAAACAGAGATCATTGAGACATACCCCGCAAGTCTCCCGGGCGCGCCACAAACTACATAAGCGCACCGATCGAACTAGACATGATCGACGGGGTCCAGCTGACGGGAGTATCCAGGTACCGAGAGGGTGCCTGGCCTTGGAGTAGTGAGTAAACTTCCCCTGTTTTTCCCTACGATCTTGGGTAAACATCCTAACTCACTACCTTGACTGTTTGTTTACCAGTATTGTTTTATTTTGCCTTATGCCCATAGCGTGTGACTACAGGCCACCGCCCCCCCCCTGTGACCCATGGTGTAAGGCTGTCCTACATTGAATGTAAGAAGGTTTTCCATACTATCAGTCTGTTTAAAAGTCCGTACCCACTAGTATTCTTTTACCTGTGGTTTCATCGGTATAGTCAAGTTCACGGAAGTCTTTTATCTATTTTCTTACCGGCAATGTCCGGTTAGGCGTGCATGAGTTGGAGCACGTTTTTGCTTCATGTATTACTGGTAGAATCCATTATGTAATACGACACGTACTGGATCACTAAGTCTTCGTGAATTATTAGTGCTAAACCTTCACACACAATTTTCACTCCATAGCACGGTAGCCTTCAGAGTTATGGTTACTGTTGCACCCCGAGGAGCACCGATTAAGCAGCATGAGTAGTTCTCACCCACTGACAGAATTAATATGACGAACATTTACTATGATGTGATTGTTTCTGTTTGTCTGTCATTTTTATTTTACAGATTCTCTTTGGCTTTCAGAAATTCTGGGGGCTTGATATACATAAAAAACTGTAAGTTGTCTTGCATGAATTACACTAACCACAGGTCAGGGTGCGCCTTAGCGCGCGCATACCGCCGTGGTTAAAGGTCCTGACGAATGCCTCGCTAAGGGCTTTTTGGAGGCAGAAACATGTTGACCACATTCACTCTTTTACACAGGATGTAGCGGGCCAGATTTTCCCAGCTTATACATCCATCATATCGTTTTTAACTATACCCGATCTTCCATTAATAAATTATCTTCTGGATAAAATCATGGTATTTTTTTAACCTTTTCACCACAATTATCACACTCACTCAAACACAAAAAAAACCCGCTCCGCTGTAGCCAGGCGTTGTAGCACACCAGGGAGGCACTCGGCCCCCCTGGTGGGAACCCGATGATGAAGCATGTCACCAACTAGGTTGGTGAGTGAGGGTTCTTTTAGAAAATGAGAGTGACTCCTCTTGCTGGCTTCTCTTTACTGTAAGTTGAACAAACTCGCCCGCTAAAAATCGAATGGTCGAGCCACATGTTCTATCAAAGCGAGGTAGTGAACCTGTAACTCCTGCCGTCAATTTTTCCATACACACAAGTTTCCACATTTTGTGTGGCCAGCCCAAATGAGTCAGGATTACACCAGTGCCCCATCGGGATAAAAGGGTCTGCTTGGCTGCTCCCAGGGCCAGAGTGATAGCTTTCCCACAACAGGATCGTAGGGGAGGTCAGAGCGTTAGGCAAGCCCAGTAATATGTAGCATAAAAAACTGGGTATCTCCGTCTCATAAATATTGTCACTGTCTGACAGGACATTAGACCAAAACTGTTGCATTTTAGGGCAACACCACAATAGATGCGTTAAAGTGACTTCCTGCCCGCCTTGTCTCCAACACTGTGTGTCCCCTCCTGTCCTCCACCGCGCAACTCTCACCAGGGTATAGCACCAATAATGAGCAATTTTGAAAAACATTTCCTTCCCCGCGGTACCGCATGAGGTCGCCCTTGCTCTATGTATGATGTCTTGCCATTACTTAATAGAAAACTCGCGCTCACATTCATTCTCCCATCTACGCTGCACCAGTGATTTAGCGTGTTGTAGGGGTGCAGTGAGAAAGGTGTATATATCAGAGAGCAGCCGCTTATCGGAATGGCGGGTAACAAACCATTTTTCGAATTTTGTCAATGGGTGGCTGGCGTGTGGACGTATGTGAGGTTGTGTTGCCAGTAGGCATCAAGGGGCAATCCAAAACCGGAACAAAGCTCTGTGAAGTCCATCACTCCCTTTTCATCCAAGAGGTCTCCCAATCTCTTACAATTGGCCTCTTGCCATTTAATATAACCGTCCCCAGTCGCCGCCGGGGGAAACTCCGGGTGACCGATGAATGGGGTCAGGGGGGATGTCGATGTGGAGAGGTGTCTTTTTTCTTGCACTTTGTCCCAAGCCCCCACTGTCGCCCTGGTTATGGCTGAGATATATACTCCAGGAGGTCGAAATTTCCTTGGGAGCCACGGCACCTTCCACACATGTATCCCAGCGAACGAGCGGTCGATGAAACACCAGTGCTTCTTGGAGGCCTTTCTATACCATTCTATCATGTAGTTGAGCTGGGCCGCCTGATAATATCTTTCTAAGTGAGGGACACCCAGTCCCCCATCTGTTGCTTGAGGTACGTCTGGCTACGAGCCTTGCAGGCCATCTTTACACCCCATATGAAATCGTTTATGAGATGTTGCAGTTTAGATAACACTGAGGGGGGGGTTTGCAAGGGCAACGTCTGCATGACATATAAGATCCGAGGGAGTAAGGTAATTTTAACCGCCGCCAATCTACCAAGCCAAGACAGTGTGTGTAGCTTCCATTTCGAGAGTTCTGATCTCGTCATAGTAAAGAGAGTAGCATAATTTTCTTGTGCTGTGCGTTCAGGTGTGGGGAAAATTCGGAGGCACAGGTATGACACCTCGTCGGAGGCCCACTCGAAGGGGAACATGTCCGACAGTCGTAGCCGGTCTGTTCTGGGGATCCTCAGGCTGAGAGCCTGCATTTTCTGCAGGTTGACCTTAAAGACTGACACCCTGGCAAAGTCTGCCATTTCCTGCAGGAGGTGGGGCAGGGTTGTGAATGGTTGTGTCATAAATAATAACACGTCGTTTGCGTAAAGTGATATTTTATGTTCCCTGTCTCCCATGCATTTCCCAGTGATACCAGCGCCGCAAATGGCTCCATGTAAAGTGCAAACAATATTGGGGACAGGGGACACCCTTGTCGAGTTGCCTGAGATATTCTAAAGTGGTTAGAGGAGACTCCGTTCACCCTGACTCTGGCCTCTGGGAGGGCTTAGTTACAGTTAACCCAACTTCGGAATCTCTTCTCAAGGCCAAATCTAGCAAGTACCATCTGTAGGTAGGGCCAGTGTACCCTTTCGAAAGCTTTTTCAGCGTCCACCGACAGGAGCAAGGGCGGCACTTGGGCACGTTGGGATTTATCTAGAATATGGCAGAGTCTCTTAGTTCCATCACTACAATTCCTCTCAGGGATGAACCCGGACTGGTCCGGGTCAATGAGGCCTTGCATATACGGTGCCAGGCGTGCGGCAAATACACTGGTAAAAAAGTTTAGGTCTACGTTTAGCAAGGAGATAGGCTTGTACGAGGCACAGCTCCTCGGATCTTTGGCCGGTTTCGGGAGGACTGCTATGGAGGCCATCCGCATAGACTGCATAAGGCTCCCAGACTCGCTAAATGAATTATAGAGGCGAGTGGGACGAGTGCATGTGCAAATGATTTATAAAATTCAGCAGTAAAGCCGTCCTCTCCGGGGGGCCTTACCCGTGGTAAGGTTCCGGATGGCCAGAAGTACTTCCTCAGAGCTAATATCGGCATCCATTTTAGCTGCTTCTATTTCTGGGAGTTGGGTCACCAGGGCCTCCGTAACATAGTCCAGGGCCGACCCCTCGCCCAGTGTCTCCACAGTGTAACGCACGGAGTAGAACCGTTCAAATTCGCCCACTAGAAGGTTGTCTGACTGTAGTCTCCTGCCCTCCAGATCCTCAACCTCCTCAACCTGATGCTGGTCTACTTGTGCTCGCAGCTTGCATGCTAATAATCTTCCTGCCTTGTTACCCCCTTCATAATACTTCTGCTTAGTACGCAGAAGGGCAAGTTCCGCCCTGTAAACGTCCAGTTCCATCAACTGTTTCCGCGCCACCGTAAGCTTGCACCGTGCCTTAATGGAGCCAAAGCATTGATGAGCCCCCTCTAGTTCTTTTAATCGTACCTTCTAGTTGTTTCTGCTTGGTCTTCCTTTCTTTGTTTAATCTCGCTGCTATGGCCAAGAACTGCCCCCGGAATACGGCCTTTAATGTGTCCCACAGTAGCGGAATTGGTGTAGAGCCATCGTCGTTTGTTTCTAGGAAATCCTGGATGGATTTCCGAAGCTGCAGCACATTGGATTCGTATGTGAGTAGCCTATGATTCAATCGCCACCCCTTTGAGGTACCCGGTCCCTTGGTAGTCTTAGTTAGAGCGTAGGAGGGGAATGGTCTGATAATGCCGTTACTTCTATTTCTGCAGCTACAGGGGCCTGGGTCATATGAGGGAAAGTCAGAAAGAGGTCCAGGCGGGCGTAAGTGTACTGCTGAGAAAAAAGTATACTCTCTGGCAGAGGGGTTGTGTATGCGCCATATGTCTACCAGCCCGACTTCCATCAACCAGTTATGCATGGCCTCCGAGAACGCCCCCGTCCTCCCCACTCTTGCTGCCGATCTATCCATCTGAGGGCCATATACTATATTGTAATCCCCGCCTATTACTAAATCCTCATCCAATGAGGCCAAGACCTCTCCCAGGGCCTTCCTAATGAAGGTTTCCTGTGAGTCGTTGGGTGCATACATGGAAGCCATAGTGTAAGTGTGGTCACCAATTTCCACTTGCAAAGATAGGAGACGGCCTGTGATCTCAGCTTGAGTCGAGAGAACCCTCCCCGAAGTGTGTTGCAAATAAAATGGCCACCCCGCACGTTTCCCTGAGGTGGATGAAAAAGAATTGCGGGCCAACCACAGTGATTTAAGGCGCCTCCAGTCAAGGCGTATTAGGTGTGTTTCTTGCGGAAAGCATATGTGACATTTTGTTTCTTATAGTAATGTAAGCAGGGCTAGTCACTTTTTCTGGTGTGTTGAGTCCTCTGACATTGAGGCTCAGTATCCTAAGAAATTGTTCGTGTGTATATCGTGGTTGTGGCTGATCAGTGCGTGGGGCATTAAGCGTCTCCAGGGCAGAATTTCTGAGTGTGAGGCTGGAGAAGTGTCAAAAAGAAAGAGAAAAGGGGCTGTCGAGCGAGCAGAGAGAAAGAGGTCTACTGGGGTCCAGTGTACACTACATTTCCTAGTGGGAGGGAGAAAGATAAAGGTATGGGCCACCCACAGACACCTATGAGAGGGGGATGCGCCGAGCTCCAATCCCTTCAACAAGCACTCCCCACCACTCAAAATGCACATCAGTGAAAAAAGAGAGCAGGTCTGGGAGGTTGAGTTCACTCTCTTAAGGTACAGTACAATGTCCCTCATTGCAAACAGTGGGGTGCCTACATGGCAGTCTCGCATCGTAGCCCCCTGGCCTACATCAACAATGCTCCGGGTAGGTGGTGCAGAAAAGAAATAGAAAGTCCAATCAAGGAGAACAGTACCAAATAAACCATTTTTATAACAAAAATCCCATAACTGGGGAAAAAATGCCACCAATTAAGATGGGTCAGTCAGCCAGGCGTCCAGCCCGTTCCATGTTTCGGGCTCGAGGTAGGGGTGGGGACCCCGCCGGGCAAGGCCAGTGTAAGTGGAACCCTCAGCCGCCCATCCCAGCAGCGCCATGCAGAAGTCACTGAGCCAGTTCTGTCCGGGGCTTACGATTCTTCTAGTTCCAACTCCTCCCTTTGCTGGAGCTGCAGCAGAAGTGCTTCCCGTTCTTTGGTGCTCTCCGACTCAGTTGGTTTCATCATGCAATCCTTCCCTGTCCTTCGCCGCAATCTGCTCCCATTCTGGGCCAACTGCCTCCTTTGTGTGCCATCAGACTCGCCATCCGAAGCTATGTCGGGCCCAAGACAGACTTTGCTTCCTCTAAAGTGCGGACCACGTGTGTTTCTTGGTTCCATATGAAGGACAGTCTAAAAGGGCGACCCCATTTATAGCTAACTCCCTTTTCCCTCAGGAAGGTGGTGGCTGGCCGCAATGCCCTGCGTCTTTGGAGGGTAAGGGAGGAGAGGTCCTGAAAGATTCCCACCTGCATCCCTTCAAAGGATATGACAGACGTCTTGTGTCGCCGCCATAATTTTCTCCTTTTGTGTGTAGGAGAGGAGACAGGTGAGAATGTCCTGTGGCCGTCCCAGCCCTGCAGCTGGGTGTCCCGCCCTGTGTGTGCGGTCTAGAGGGATGTCGTTATCTCTGAACTCTGGGGTCACCTGTTTAAAGAGCCGTACCACCAAGTCCTATAGCTTCCCAGCGTCTGCCTGAAGTGGAACCCCTTTAGTTTGAATGTTGGAGCGTCTGGATCTGTTTTCCAAATCTTCAAGGCGGTAACACAACTCCTCATTCTTGTCCCGCAGCTCCAGTAATTCCCGCACCTGATCATGGAGTTCTTCTTCCCTGCTGTCCCCCGTTCTCTAGAGGGCATCCACCCTGTCTCCCAACTCTGACAGATCAGTTTTGAGGGATTTAATGTCTGTTGCCACTTCCTGACGCAGGTCCGCAAAGTCTTCTTGCAGGGTGCCGAACAGTTGTTCTAAGAACAAGCGGGTGACCGGTTCCGTGGTGTTAGCTGAGTCTGAAGTTAGGGGCACATCACCAGCTACTCCGGGAGAGAAGTCAGTGCGCACTTCGTTTTTCTTAGTGTTGGTCTTTCACAGGAGTTCCTTAATGGACGTGTCCTTCTTCGCCTGAACCAAAGCCATCGCTTAGAGATATCAGAAAATTGGGGGGGGGGGGGCCGCATCTGCAATTACCAGTCCTGTTAGCTCTCTATGAGGGGTGCGAGGGTGGGTTGTATCTGAAGTCCTCACCTGTTGCTGGGGCCGGGAGGGGGGCACTCACTCCTCTCATTTGGGACCTCTACCTAGGCCCACTGCTTAGCTCAAGGCACAACGGGGGTGTTCCAAACAAGCAGATCGTGGCCTCGATCAGTGTGCTCCCTTCCTCTGCCCAGGATGGCGTGTGCTAATGGAGGGCCCCCCGGGTGGCTTCCCCAGCTCACCACCGCCGTTTGAGCTGCCGCTCCCCCACACAGGCCTCTCCTCCTCCGGTCCGGTCTGCCGCCGCTGCCCCTTCGGGCTGTTTCCAGGTCGTATCATGCAGATGGGCATGGGGAGTCTAAGCTGCTGCTAACAATACTGTTGTCTCACTGTTGTGCGGCTCCGTGGGCCCCAAGGGGACACAAAACACCTTCAAGGCTCCTCAGCTGTGTGGGGGGCGTGGTACGTCTCCTGGGCTACCACCCCAGTCAATCACTGATGCATCTACTCTGCTGCTGGCTTCCCCCTGGAGTAGGCTGCTCAATCTCTGGGCTCCCGGGGCATCTCTACACTGCACCAGGGCCCCACCTACGCTCCAAGGACCTCAGGGGAGCGCCCCATATTATCGGGGTCGCTCACTTACTCTGGGTGCCAGACAAGACTCCTGGGGGGCCCACCGCCGCAGCGCACCAGGAATCTCCTTTGCTGATGACTTCCCCCCGGAGTTAGCCTCCTCACCTTCGAGGTCTCAATGCGGCCTCCTCATGGCCTCCTGGCCCGGGTTCGGCAGCCACGCACTGGGGGCCCTTCAAGGCCCAGCGGGGGCAGCTCTTCTGCACTCCAGCCCCTCCTACACTCCAAGGAGTCTGCTCTCCGCTCGGCACCACGTCGGGAGTCCACACAACGCTCCCGGGCGCCGGCCTTCCCCGCAGGCCGGGTCTTCCTCCGCCGTCCTGCCCTTCTCAGCTCAGGGTCATGAGGAGCTCCACAGCAGCCTTTCCACCGGGCAGTCACGCTCCCAGCGATCTGGCCCACCGGTCTGCCCACATCGCAGGGTCCGGCAGGGCAGTCATGACACTGGGGAAGCTGGATTTGTGCCAGGAAGGGCCTTGCCCGGCGGAGCTCCGAAGTTAAGCTGCTACGCCGCTGCCATCTTGCTGGATCTCACTTTTAAAGCAAAGAGGAGATAAGGATCTATGGTCTGCACTATCAGAAAAGGTCTAGAGATGCTCTACCTTTTAGTGTCCTTTCCATTTTTCTCTACAGACACAGCCTTTGTGTAGAGTGATGCTTCTCACAGCAATGTAGCCTCCAGCCTGGAGCATCCACAACAGAGGCACAAAGAGATGTGGGGTTTCTGCACATGGCTGCAGTCAGCCACACTGAACAATGATATGGGGAAAGACAAAGGGATGGCCTCACCTAAAGGGTCCCTTTGACCTTAAAAAGAAGAGACTGCAGTCCCACCCTTCTCCCACATCATCTACCATAGAAAGAGACAACAATAATCATTCATCAATGCATTCATTCAATATCCTGTCACAAGACTGATTTCCTCAATATTATCTTTGCAGTCAGACCACCAGGATCACCTTCAGACCAAGCACCACTAAAACCATTAAAGATATTCTTCGCTTAACTTGTGCAGTAGAGGTAGCCAGGTGCCTACTCAACAACTCCCTTGAACAAGGTTCATTCCCACCTGAGCTGAAAACCTACATTAGGCCTCTCCTCAAAAAGAAAAACTAGGAAAAGATGTTGAGAGAGCAGTGTTTGCTCATTTCTCTAACTTTACCGAACATTATGGATTACTGTCAGACCAACAGTCCGGTTTCAGACCAGGCATAGGCACAGAGTCAGCCATCATATCCATCTGGGATGATCTAAATCTCACAGTGGACAAAACGGAGCTTCTGCCTTGTTGCTTCTGGACTTATCTGCTGTATTTGACACTGTCCACCACCACACACTACAGCAAAGACTGCACGATCTCAGAATCCTTAAAAACTCTCTAAAATGGATTGCTTCTCATCTCGCATTCAGACAAATTGTAGTCTACTTACCACATTTCACATCACCTCCTCACTCACAACACTGCTGTTCTTCAGGGGTTCATCACATCTCCTCTATTATTCAACATCTGCCTAACCGCTTACCAAGTCTGATTAAATCATACAATCTCACCTGTTATAACTATGCAGATGACACTGAAATCATATAGCCTGAAGACCTATACAGTTCACAACTTGATGACTGCCTTTGTGCCATAAATACATGGATAATGAATAACCATCTGGAGCTCAATATCGCTAACGTCAGAGATTATTATCTGTGGATAGTAGCAAAAGTACCAGTCTAAGGCTATATGGCCAAGGGAACTTCAAGCCCCTCCAACAACATCAAGAGAAGTTAGAAAACTAGGAGAAACCATGGATTTAGACCTTTCCTAACAACATCACAAATTGTGCCTTCTACACAATAAAAACACTACACTGCATCTTCTCATGCCTTGCACACCACCATAAGCTGCAAGCAACCCTCACACTTGTAATCTCCAAGCTTGACTATACCAACAGCGTATACTTTGGCACATCCACATTCATCATACGCAAAATGCACTCATCCAAAATGCTGCTGTGAGGCTTCTTCTCCACCCTCACCCAAGAGAATTGCAATCGCTCCACAGACTATGGCTAGAAGGGCACTGTTACAGGTAGTCTGCATTGTGCACAGAGCCTCCCAAGGACAAGTACCGCTATACCTACAAGTTAAATTCAAGCAATACCAACTAAACAGAACACTGCACTCCAGTCTTGTACCACTTATTATCATACCACCTCACCACAAGAAATCTGTAGGAAGCACTGCTTTCTCAGTAAAAACGGCCAAGCTCTGGAACTCAGTCAACATTAGAACACACGACCATATACACTTCAGAAGACAGTTGAAAAGAGTGCTATTTCCTAGATTAGTGCACCACCCACATCCGGATACCAGAGCCCAGAAAACAGCCACACCCTCAAGCGCAATCCTCGATCACAACCAATGAATGGCAAACAACTAAACCAGCAAATTGGTTTTAATATTCAAGTAAGTGAAAGAGGGCTGACCCATGGTTCACTGTGCCATTATATAGTTAAGTACTTGCATATATAACAGTTATGGTCCACAATAAAACTAAATAATACGCAGTGGCCAGCAGCAAATTCTAACTTATACTTCTTAATTCACATAAGATATATCTGCTATGAGGGTTGCCAACCACCAGCACTCTACAGCCAAAAACACAGGCATCTCCAAATGAACAGGCATTGAATAACTGAAAAGATCTGTCACACATTGCTGGACAATTCAGAGGACTTTAATATAGTCCACTACTGCAGGTCCCAAATATCTATCTTCTTTACATCTCACAAAGACATTCAGATATGGGATGATAATAAAAATGCCCATCCCAACAGATCACTCCAAGTGTCTCTCCCTTCAACCCTACCAGCTCAGACCCACACCTTTACACAAAATCTCAGATTGGACAACTCAGTTCAATAACCAGTTAAGCAGACTATATCCTATGAAATACCATAAAGGGACCTGCAGAGCTGTTCAAATCTACCAGCATACGGAAAAACATAAAACTGCTCATCTGTCTATCATGCTTCATTATCCAACACACTGCTCCGTGCTGTGTCCCATAACATGATAACCGCACCTCGGTGGTCATCACGCATGAAATGGAAACACTGCCCACATAGGATCAAAACAAAGACAACATCCTTCCATCCACACAGCCTAAACGGTGTAGGCAAGTGCTCTAGCATCCTCATAGAAGCCAAACACGCTGTTTAGATGCTGCAATACAATACAATAACAAATGGCACATCTGCAGCAAGACTAATATTCAGTTCCTCTCAGCAAAAGCCTGATTGAATTAGAAAGTGGCCTTGTCTTTTCTCTCCCCATTCCAGTGTCTAGGTCTCCTCCCTCCTTCTTCAAGAATGTCAGCAATCCATTTCCACTGTTTGGGAAAACAATGTAACCTCTGTCTTGAGCACAAGGCCAAGGGCATGCTTAATGGATCCCAGAGGCCTCCATTACTCTGGCTCACTCATATACATAATGCATGTACCATACAAGCCACATACACAAACACACACAATATAGGAGGGGCGTGGCCAGAACGACATGGCAGGCTGACACGCAGAGTGCGAGCTCCGGCTGATGTAGATTTGCACCACCATTAATCTATTGTCCTTTCCGCTTGCAGGTAGTAGATCCCGGTGGCTGAAGGTGAGGAGGCCATCTGGGACTGGGGCACGGGTACGGGGAAGACTGCACAGTGATGCAATCCCTCCTGCGGAAGATAGAAACGTGTAGGGCCGTGAAGCTGAGATCAGCCTGTTACGGTGTTCTGGAAGAGGTTATATACCATCCATTGATGTTACTGCACCAAGGGCCCCACACATCGAAGCTGCAATGGACATTAGCCTGCAGGCTAGGACTGGGCATGTCTTCTTGGCGGCAAGAAAGGCTGTCTTGGTCATAGACAGCGCAAAGAAGACTTGTTTGAGCTGTTGGGAGCCCTGGTGGATGATATCTTTTACCTGCAAGGGATTATACGGGAAGCTAGGCTACTATCTCCACAGAGCAGGTCATCCTGTGCAGCACAACAAGACGATGCGCAATAAGTATGAAACATGCTCAAACTAACAAATGGTCAACTATGCATTCCAGGGCGGGGTGGCGACAGAGGAGGAAGACCCGCAGTCAGCTCCAGGGCATGCAAGAAGGGAGGAATGAGGCCCCTCCCTTAGGGAACTGTTACTTGCTATCCACAATATCTGATTGGCCCTAGAACATAAGATTGATACAGTGACAGTGGGCATTAATATACCACGCACAGACATGAGGAAGATCTCCGAAATGCTCCATACTATTGAGGTAGCTTTGACGGAACATTCTGACTCAATGAAAACCCAGCAAGCAGAAGTGTGCCATCTTAAGGACATAACCCACCAACTACACGCTAGAGCAGAAGACACTGAGGGAAGGTCCAGATGAAACAACATGTACCTGGTGCGTGTACTAGAAAAAGCAGAGGGTACAGATATGGAGTGCTTTGTGGAAAATGTAGTGCCTCATAAACTTAAACCAAGCGACTTGTTTGCCCACTTTGTTGCTGAGCGAGTGCACCGGGTGCCTCGGACCCCACGGAATCAAGTGGCCAGACTGAGGCCCCTCCTGTCTCACATTCCCAACTTTAGAGATTGCAATGCGATTCTGAGAGGAGCCCTCCAGTGAAGTCCTTTACAATTTGAGACCCACACGATAATGATTTTCCCTGACTACACCCAACAGGTACAGGCCCAATGCAAATCCTTCGATTAGGTGAAGGTGGAACTCCCGAGAAAGAATCTGCAATGTATCATGATCTTCCTGTCATGCTTGAAGATTCTTGCTGAAGAGCGTTTTAGTTTTTTTGGATCTCCAGAGAAGACGTGAGAGTGGCTCGATGGTTGGGGACAGGTGGAGAACGGATGGTGAAGAAGGCGGTCGTGCATTGCTGAAAGAAATGAATGCTGAGAGACTGGGAGACAATGATGCAACAGCAACACCTTCAGATGCAGGAGGGGATAAAGCTGTGGGGCTGCTGCCTTGATTAAACACTGAGACTCATGGTAATTATGAGGAGAGGATTGTAGTTAAGCGGTGGTGCGTTCGAAGGCACGGAACGACAGAGGACAACGCATTCCTACTACCTGAGTGCCACTCCTTTACTCAGGCCATGGAAGGGGAACTGGAAACAGAAGGTCACTTTAAGATTTGATAGGCGGGGGGTAACAGACACCTCAAGCGTTGAGCACACGGGACGTTTTAAACCCACAGCCTATGGAAGTACAGAGGTTGGAGTTCATTTAAGGGAAGGGTATAACCGACACATTAAGTGTACATGCACACTTGAAGAGACGGAGTAGACTCTGAGGGTTCTTCACCACTTACAGACAACATGACTGAACAGTTGCAGATTGACGGACATGAGGGAGGGCTCACCATCTTTTTTGAACTGTGAATAGGCTAGGACACAAGCTGAAGAGAGGGGTGGTGTCCAAATTTCTGTACATACACAAATTTGATTTTGTCCTGTTCCAAGAAACTCATTTGGTGGGAAACAGCTGTGGATTCCTGGGTGAGGCCAGATATAAAGTACTCACACACTCTGGGTTCGCCACAGAGTCGCAGGTAAATAGGATTCTGGCTTGTAAATCCATTTCTTTACAGGTCACTCAAATATGGACAGACTCGGGCGGCTGTTTTGCTGAAGTGAGTGGGGTTGGGGTGGAGAGCAACTAATGGTGGCCTCCTTGTATCTTCCACCAGCGTTAGTCACAGGTACTGGGGAAACTAGGAGAGTGGCTGATCCGTCTGCCAGACATGCTTACACTACTGGGGGGAGACTTAAGATCCTCACCAACATTGCTGCAGCAATCTGCCTGCCTACAAAACCATACACCAGGACCGAATCCACAAACCAGATGGACGACTTGCGATCATCTACAAAAACACGATTGACTGCACCACCTCCACAGACTCGGACACCAACCTCATGGAACACCTCCTCTTCAAAATACAAATGGACTACAATGCCACCCTTAAGGGAACCCTCGCCTACCGTCCTCTGGGCCCCCAAACAGAATTCTGCAACCACATCACACACTTCATCGCTCCCCTCTTCATCAGATCAACCAACTACATCCTCCTCGGGCACTTCAATTTTCACCTGGAAGACACCACAGACCCTAACTCCACGGCACTCCTCGACAGCTTCAGCAACCTCAGACTCACCCAGCTAGTCCAAGGACCAACCCATACAGCAGGCCACACTCTCAACCCTATTTTTTCCTCCAACAACAGGATCACCACCACCCACACAATCCCGCTTACATGGTCCAACTAAAACATCATACATTTCAAGATACCCACCCACCAAGCCACCCCACCAGAAAAACCCAAAGCACCATCAAGACACTGGGGCGAAATATCCGAAGAAAACTGGACCAAGATCCTACAGAAAGGCCCAACCAACCACACCGGCAACCTTGATGTCAACACCAAGCTCTTCAATAAATGGGTCACCGACTGCGCCACTCACACCGCTCCCACCAGAAACAAGACCTATAAAAACAACAAATAACCCAGCTGGTACACGAATGACCGCAGGGAGTCCAAGCGCCACTGCAAACAACTTGAGAGAAAATGGAGACTCGACATAAACACCACTGCAAGACCCACATACAACACCGCTCTCAACCGCTACTACCAACAACTACGAGCGGCAGAGAAAAGACCCAAAATCTGTGATTCGAAGACAGCTCCAACAACGGCAAAAAACTCTTCATCATTGTCAAGGACTTGTTCAGTCCTGCAGCTGCCAATGACATCGTCCCATCCCAAGCACTCTGCAACTACCTCTCAAAACTTCTTCGAACAGAAGATTGCCAAGATCTACAACACATTCGACCCACACCATACCGATTCGAACTCCCCCGACCAGCCAGACATCTCCTTCATCGCCAAACAGCAGCTAATCCACTGGAAGCCCCTCTCGAACGAAGAAACCACTGCCCTGAAGAATACCATCAACTCAAGAGCCCCCTCAGATCTCCCTTCATTTACAACCTTGGAAGAACCATCATCTCCCCCACGCACACCGCTATCATCAACACCTCCAAAACCACTGCCACCTTCCCATCTTGCTGGATAAAATGCAGAAATCAACGCTCTATTGAAGAAACCAACAGCGGACTCCAACACCCTCAGCAGCTACAGACCCATCTCACTCCTGCCTTATCCAGCTAAAGTCATGGACAAAGCCATCAATAACCAACTTGCAGACCACCTAGAACTCCATCATCTCCTAGACAGCTCTCAATTAGGCTTTCGCACCAACCATAGCACAGAGCCAGCCCTCATTGCAGCCAATGATGGCATCAAAAGCATCCACGACTGAGGAGAAACAGCCCCACTCATCTTCCTCGACCTCGCCGCAGCTTTCGATACAGTCTCTCACAAGTCACTCATCTGAAAGCTTCAGCACTTGGGTAGGACCGGCCCTCAAGTGAACATCCTCCTTCCTCATGACAGAACTCAATAAGTTAGACTCCCCCCCTACACCTTAGAACCCAAGAAACTCATCTGCGGAGTCCTTCAAGGATCGTCGCTCAGCCCATCACTTTTCAACGTCTACATGACGCCCCCTCAGGGACATTGTCAGAGCCAGGGCATCAACATAGTATTCTACGCAGATGACACACAGCTCATCCTCTCCCTTACCGACTCAACCAGCACAGCCAAAGCAAACTTCTTCAACTGCATGAGCAATGTCGCTGCTTGGGTGAAAAACAACTGCCTCTAGCTCAACACTGACAAAACCGAAGTCCAAATCTTCGGCAACAACAAATCCCTCTGGGACGCCTCTTGGTGAGCCTCTGAACGTGGCCCCCACCCACCCCTGCTGACCATGCCAAGAACCCTGGGATCATCCTGAACACCAACCTCTCCATGAGGAGACAGATCAGCGTGTCTACTCGTAATGCTTCCACATCCAAGATTTTCAAGTGGATCCCACTGAGCACCAGATAAACGGTCACCCAGGCTCTTATCACAAGAAGACTTGATTATGGAAACGTCCTCTACATCGGAATCCCAGCCCATGTCCTACGCTGACTTCACACCACCCAGAACGCAGCCGCCAGACTCATCGTAAACATCCCACGAAATAACCCCATCTCTTGACACCTCATCAATCTCCACTGGCTCGCAGTCCAGGAAAGATGTAAGTTCAAGCTACTGATTCATGCCTACAAAGCTCTCCACAACACCAGTCCAGCTTACCTCAACCACCGCCTCAACTTCTACCAACCCACCACACACCTTTGATCTGTGTCCCAGGCAAGAGCACACCTCCCTTGCATCAAGAAAACCAGAAGCAGAGGACGCTCCTTCTCATACCTCGCAGCCAAGACCTGGGACGACCTCCCAAAACAACTCAGAACCTCCCCCTCCCTCATGGACTTCCGAAGGAACCTCAAGACATGGCTCTTCTAGGCAAGACAGGCATGATCTCCTCCTTCCCCCTCAAGCCTGTCCTCACGGGCAATTAGCCGCGATGTACAAATTAACATAACATAGCATAACCATGCGGGGGAGTAGGACCGGATTATTAGGGAAAAACATGCGACAGGGGAAGACACACTTACGCACCTACACAGAGGCAATAGGGCTGGTGGATCTATGGAGTAGGGAAAATCCCAATGGCAGACAATATTCATACACGTCATACACGTTCATAAACGCACTACTTGGCACAGGGAACCTCGAACCACTTCCCACTGATCACAAGCTTAGTGGTTCAGACCCACCCGATCCACTCTGAATGGAAGCTGAACCGATTGGCAGACCAAAAGGTTTCTGGGTACAATGACAGAACAATATTATTAGGAAAATACAGCATCGGTCTACTTAAGAGTTATGGCCTTGGAAGCATACTTAGTGGTGGTAAGGGGACACCTAATCTCCCATGTTGCTGGGAAAAAGTGGGGTGGATCAGAATGGTGACAGCCCTACAAGATAGTCTATGCCAGTGGGAGACGGAGACTGTGCAGTAGCCAAGGCATGACTTGATGCACAAAATTGCACTTGTCAGGGATGAATATAGGAGACAGGTGAAGCTGGAGCCACGGGCACACTACAGAGCCAAGCAACACAGACTGTGTGAAGTTGGAAACAAAGCAGGAAAACTATTAGCATGGTTGGCATGCAGGGAAGAGGGTCGGAGATGGATACCCCACATAGAGGATGCAGAAGGGAATGTAGTAGGCACTACGTGGAGATGGGAAAAATCTTTTGCAGCCTACCTAGGTAAGCAATACATTTCTAGGGCAAGGACGGAGTGGCAGGAGTGTTAAGGTTGAAAAGAGGGACGGCCCCTGCTCCCAATGGGTTTCTGCCTGAATTTTGTTTAATGAGAGGCCTGGTAAACTGCTTTATGGGGTCTTACATTGGGGAGACTCTTCCTGTGTACTATCATGGCACTTACTGGGGGGCTTCTGTGCTTATTTAGATCCGCTCTTATAAGAAAGAAACTGTATGACATGTACTAGAAATATGTCGAACTGTTCATTACTATCAGTATTGTTTGTACAGTTTAAATTAATAGCAAAAACGTAATAAAAAGAGTTATAAAAAACACATAATATACACTTGGGGTGATAGCGCCAGCATCTAGGTTACAGCATAGAAGTAGAATTCTACACTAGTGGGCCAATAGGCCTCCACTGCAGTGGTGAGGTTAAGGCGTAGTCACAACATGGATTCCTTAAACATGGTATGGTGCCACCTCCGCTCAACATGCTAAACCCAGGCCAGGGACAGTAGTCTACTCTCAGTGTAATGGGGGAACATTTTATGAGCCCCTCCAGGTCACAGGAGGGTTCCAGGACACCACTCATGTCAAGTGACAGGCCTAAGCCTCCTCTGCAAACACAGTAGATTAGTGTGAGACTAGAGCCAAAATCCAGTATAACATATACTCTCATTTGGGGACTCAGGGCAGAGGAACACAACTGTACACCATGCAGTGGACATTCCCATCCCAACAGACGGTCCTCCTTTATCAAACTACCTGGAACCTTACTCCACCTTTGTAGAAGTCCAGTCGTCTGATCTAGAAAACCGGTGGGAAAGTCCATCTACATTTCTATGGTTCATTCAAGGTTAGGTCTCCACAGTGAAAGCTAGACCTTGCAGTGAAATATACCATCTCAGCAACGTTTGATTTTCGCCCTTCATTGCTATCAACCACTTGAGGGGTTTGTGATATGTCTGTACAACAAACCTAGTACCAAACAGATATGGCTGGAACCTTCTTATAGACCACACTATGGCAAAGCCTTTCTTCTCAATGGCCACCCAGTTCTGCTTTCTGGGTAGTAACCTACAACTAAAAAAGGCTTTACACTTGTCATTAAGTTGAGCCTGTAATGCTCCACCCCCGCATCCGCCTGTGCTATGAAGGGGAAACTGTAGTCAGGGGTCTTCACAGGCATAGTGCTTGCTTCAGGTTCTCAAAAATCTTTTGGCACTCCTCAGTCCAAATCACTTTCTATGGCTGCTTGTTGGATGCTAAAGCTGCCAAAGGAGCCATAATTATCCTGCAGTTAGCTACAAAGTTTGTGTATTAACTACTGCACCCTAGAAAGGCTCTTACTTGTGTCTGTGTAGTGGCTAGTTCAACTCCAACACTGGCTGAATCTTGGCATCCAATGAGTGAATCATCCCTTTACTAACCTGAAGCCCAAGGGAGACTACAGGGGATTGCCTCACCTGGCACTTAGTTTCCTTGATGGCCAGTTTCACTCCCAGTATCCTGCTAGCACCTGTATTGGTGCTTCAGGTGGTCCTCCCATTAATTGATAAACACTGAAATGTCATCCAGGTAGGCCACACAGAAACTCTTCTAGCCCTGTTAGAACTTAGCTCACCAGGCATTGGAAACTGCAGGGGCATTTTTCAACCCTTAACCCTTACCTAGAACAAACCTTCAGGTGTAGAAAATGTGGTCTCTTTGGCACAAAGTGCTAAATCTGTCTGCCAGTAACCACTGGTCAGCTCAAAGGTGGTCAGGTACTTTGCAGCACCCAGTCGGTCCACAAGCTCAATAGCTCTGAGGAATGGATGTGCATCTTCCTTGGTGACTTAGTTGAAGACACTGTAGTTCACTCAAGTCTGTGGGACTTTGCCAGGGCACCAACATCACTGGGTGCGCTCAAGGACTATGAGATCTCTCAATCACTCCCAGGTCCAACATCTTGACATCTACTGCCTTAATGACTGCTAGGACTCGATCAGACATGCTGTAAGTCTTGCTTTTGACAAGCACACCTATCTCTTGTGTAAATTTCATAAACATTGACAGGTGTGAACCATGAAGGCAGCGAAAAGGATGGGAAAATTGTCGTAGTATCTCTCTACATTCTTTGTGGAGCTCAGGTGTCAACTCAGAGGCAAGTTGTACCCTTTCCACAGATCCATCCCTTGTGTAACTATGTTTCTAAAAGGTCCACTATCTTCCTCCACTATGGCCATGATGTTCAGTGTAATATCTACAGAGGTAAGGCTAACACCAGTTCACATGGAACACCTTCCTGGATTCCCTTGTGGCACCTGTATCCACCAAGTAGTTCACATCAGACACTTTCTGCACTACCTTATATGGCCCACACCACTTATCCTCTAAAGCTCTGAAACAAATCGGCTTCAACACCAACACTTTCTGACCCTCCTGTTACCCAGTCGGCGTCGCTTTCTTGATATATCACTCTTTCTCTAGCTCCTGGCTAGCCTGAAGGTTTTTCTTCACTTAACTCACAAATTGTGCCATCATGTCTCTGTAGGAGAACCTTACCTTCCATTCTTGTGGTCGTGTTCCTTAGAGGTACCTCCTCTGGATCCTGTTGGCATGATCTACCACAACCAAGATGCACTTGTTACCTGATGCTGAGGTGGGGGGGAGGAATGGATCAATAATGTCTATTCAGGGGTGTCTTCTAACCTTTTCTGTAACAAGTGCTACTCATGTTCAATGAAAATCATACCGAGCTACTAAAAAGTTAAAATTTAATACACCTGTATTTGTACTTCACATAGTCCTCCCATTAATTTTTTTTTTTAAATTCTTTTTATTGAATATTAGTTTAACATGTGAATATACAGTTACAGAATAGAAGATTGGCATACAGATATGCTTCCCATTACATTTGATTCTTTTGTTATAGTTATGCAGTCATTACAATGATATTGCGGTAAGTTGGTTGACATGGTTTCACCCCCCTTAAATCAACTAGTGTCCGTTGCTGACTCATCTGGAGGTGGAGTACAGATGTTTCCTCTATATTTGTTCTAAGGCCCCCACACTTGTTCCCACTTTTTGGGGCACCCTCGATGTATATATGTCGCCCTCTCTGCCACCATAGCTTCGTCTATATCACCACTCCATTCTCGGTACGTCGGAGAGGTGTGTGCTCCCCAGTGTTTGGCGATGTTGCGCTTGGCAAACATCATACCTAGCGTTGCCCAGTCCTGAGCTGCATGGTTGAGGTCTGTTGGCTCCCAGATCTTTAAAAGACATATCTTGGGCTCCGGCTTAATGGCCACTCCGCTAACTTGTGTAATTGTGCGCATAATTGTTTCCCAGTATGTTGCTATCATCGGGCAGTCCCACAGCTTGTGATAGAAGGTACCGACCGCTCCACACTTTCTCAAGCAAAGTTGGTTATCGGCCCTCCATATCTTTTGCAGGGTTACTCTTGTGTAATAGATGCGGTGGAGTATTTTCAACTGTACTAATCTTAATTTTGAGGAGATCGCCACTTCCCGCGGGTATGCGAGTGCCTCCTGCCAATCTGTTTCATCTAATGCTCCCCAATATGAATGAACTCCCTCGCGACCTATATTTCCTTTGTCAAACTGAAATTAAATTCAACATGGGCTGAATATAGGCTAAACAACAACAAAGTCCAAAAACATAATCATGTTTATAAATATTCACATTATTTATTTATTTTCTTTGTTATATCAAAAATATTTTTTTATACTTTCTTTTTCATTTCTTTTAAATATAAAATCAATGTGTTAAACATCAACAGAAAATATTACATAATTATAACATGACATTAGCATGTAAAACAGTCTTTGCATTACTAACCCTCGAGTAAAGAAACAAGAAAAGAACATTCATACACACTACCTCACATACATTCCATCTCATGTACACTCATACCACATTCATTAGTACATATATCTGGAGGGTGGGAGACAGAAGGTTGTATAATCTCCGCGACCAATTAATATAACTGCATGTAGCAGGATCTGAACTGCATTGGTCGACGCGCGTTTCGGTGTCTTAGAGAATGGTAGCACCACCTTCCTCAGGACCTTAGCCAGATATCAGACCAATATTGACACACCCGGGGGATACAAGTGCTGATACTCTGCAGGAGACAGGCCACTGGCAGATACTGTCTTGTGTGGTTATATCTCTAAGTTATTATGCCACACTCTAGAAGTCTCATATGTGCGGTGCATTAAATGAAGCGTATATACATCTATTTTGTCAGCAGAGTTAGATATCCTTATAAAGTAGGCTTTTTGGGATCAGTGAGTCACATTTAGTTAACCTGCGCCAGTCCACTTCAGCGATGTCTCAGTGTTATTATTTATGAAATTGCATGGGTCTAGCGGTACTTGATTTGTCGGCACAAGGTCATCTGTAACTCATCGGAGAGGCGACCGGACGGGAAAACCAACGACCTCAGCCTGCCATTTTTCACGGAGAGATATTGTGGGATCTGGTTGGTTGTTAATGATCTTACGGTAGGTTAGGGAAATGGCCTTCTTGTCCATATACTCTGTTAGGAGCCTATCCTCTAATGGGGAGGCCTCAGGGAGTATGGTGCCCGCTGGAATGGCTTTCGTAAGTGCATGTCTAATCTGAGTATATCTAAATATCTCTGTGGGAGCCATCCCATATTGATCTTGTAGTTGAGTAAAAGCAATGACCTCCCCCTTGCTCCAAAGGTCTCCTACTTTTGAGATTCCAATGGAGTCCCATTGCTTAAAGCCTTTGCTGACACTGAGTCTGCCAAGTCTTTGAGTTTCCCAAAGCGGCGTCAGTTGTGTTATAATACCGTCCCATCCTAGTCTTTTGTGTGCTATGTGCCAGATTTGAACTGTGTGTGCGTTTGGTCCCATCAGTGGTGTTTTTCGGGTTTTATTGTAGAGTGCTTTCATTACTCCTCCCTCCCCCAGGTTATATCTGTCTGAGCGGAAAGCCGGTTCTGTTTGGGGGGCATGAAGCCACTGATTGAGTACAATCAGTTGAGAAGCCCAGTAGTACATGTGTATATTTGGGAGTGTGATTCCACCATCATACCATCCCTTCATCAATTTAGTCATGGCTATACGGGCCGGTTTTCCATCCCAAAGAAGGTTACATACCTCTGCCTCAATTGCCTTAAAGTAGGTTAGAGGCACCAGAAATGGGGTATTTTGAAGTGCATATAGAAACCTGGGGAGCGCCATCATTTTAAAAAGTGCAGCTTTGCTGAGAAGCATCAGTGGGAGGGATTGCCAATGCGTTTTATCTTGGCGGAGTCGTCTCAGGGGCACTAAGAGATTTTTTCCATAAATTCCTCAGGTAGTGGCGTAATGTAGATTCCTAGGTATTTAAAGCTTCCTTCTGTGATTTGTACACTGCATCCCTTCGGGAGCTGCGGTGGGGGACCGTGCTGTACATATAGAATCGATTTAGTCCAGTTGATAGTGTACCCGGAGAACCTACCATATGCTTCACAAATGTCCAGGAGCCTGTTAATCGAGCGCCCGGGGGATGCTAAGTACAGCAGCACATCATCCGCATACAGGGATATGCGGTCTTCCCACCCCTCCGCCCATCGGAGTCCACGAATGACCGGGTCCCTCCTTATCCAGGCTGCCAGTGGCTCCAACACGAGGGCAAATAGGAGCGGTGACAGGGGGCAGCCTTGACGCGTCCCACGCCCAAGGGGAAAGTCTGCAGAGACTCGGCCGTTTACCGCTACATGTGCTAGGGGTTTTGTGTAAAGCAGCTGGATCCAGGCGCAGAATTTAGGGCCGAAGCCCATATGCTTAAGGACGGCAAAAAGGAAGGGCCATTTAACCATATCGAAGGCCATACATGCGTCTAACGATAGGATGACGGCTGCTTCTTGGACTGTGGGTATACGAGCTATTATGCTATGTAGGCGTCTCAGATTGAGTGCCATATTTCTCCCCGGTATGAATCCAGATTGGTCTGGATGTACTAATTTGGCAAGATGGGGTGTCAATCTAGCAGCCAGTGTTTTGGCCAGTATTTTGGCCTCTGCATTAAGCAATGATATGGGCCGGTATGACATACATTCCTGGGCAGATTTTCCAGGTTTGTGAATAGCTACTATTGTTGCCATTCGCTGGTCCCTGGGGAGTTCTCCTGCTTCCAGGCTGGCTACATACATGTTTAATAGATGCGGAGTGAGTGTAGTTGCTGCTTTCTTGTAAAGTTCGATGGGAAGGCCATTTGGCCCTAGAGCCTTCCCTGATTGTATAGTGCCTATGGCTAATGCTAGTTCTTCTGCTGTGAGGTCTGCCTCGAGGGTCTCAGTGTCTTCCGGCGTAAGCGTGGGCATCTGGATATCTTTGAGGAATGCCTGTGCCTCCTCGATTGTGGCTGTGGTTGCCGGGGTGTATATCTGTTTGTAGTGTGCCGCTAGTGTGTTTAATATCCTCTGTGGGTCCGTTATGGTGTCTCCATCGGCCTGCTGTAGTTGTACCACCCAACGACTAGCTCGTTCTCTCTTATCTAGCCAGGCAAGAAGTTTACCCGCTTTATCCCCGACCTCATACACTTTATGTTGCGTGGCTTGAAGTCTAACTTTTGCTTCCTCCCACATGTGTCCTCTATATTCCTGCTTTTTCAAGTGAAGTTTGTGGGCGTTAAGAGCAGTAGGGTTCTGGGCGTGTGCCGTTTCTGCGCGGCTTACTTCCTGTTCTAGAGCCTCTACCTGACGCCTTTTTTCTTTTTTGTGGCCCGCTATTAATGAGATGGCCTGACCTCGAAGAACTGACTTATACGCTTCCCAGAGGATCATCGGGGAGGTGACCGAGTGTTCGTTTTCCCTGAAATATTGTTGTGTGGTTTTGTTTAGCCCTTTCCAGATCTTGGGGTTTTTCAAAAAACCAGGATATATGGGGAAGATTCGCCGCTGGGTTGCTACGTGATGTGTATATGTAACCAAAACAGGGGAGTGATCAGAGATGCCTCTAGGAAGGTGGGTTGCCCCTTCAAGGTGCCCTAGACTATCTACCAACGTAAGTATGTAGTCTATTCTAGAGAGGCTATTATGCGCCCCGGAATGAAAGGTGTATTGCTGTGCTAACGGAAACTGAGCGCGCCAAACATCTATGAGGCCCAGTGCCTCGAGGAAATCCGCGAATCGGGAGTTCGTGCCATGTTGGTCCCTAGGGGGCTTGCGGTCGATCGTGTCTTCTACAGTAGCATTGAAATCTCTACCTATGAGAAGTTCCCCCTCTGGGAGTGCAAGTAAGAATGTGCTGAGAGCTGGGAGTGCCACCGAATGGAGTGCTGGAGGGATGTACACTGAGACTATGTTATACGCCCGCCCCTACCATTGACATGAGATGGCTGCGAACCGACCCAGGTCGTCTGTCCACATTTGTTTAACAATGAGTGGGAACTGCTTGCGGACCAGAATGCCCACCCCTCGTGATCCTGAGGTAAATTCGGAGTGTGCCATTATCCGGAAACCCCATCTGTCTAGGGCCTTACATGCCGATCCCATTAAATGTGTGTCCTGAATTAGGGCCACTGCTGGCATTTGACGTTTAAGATATTGCAGGACTAGTCCTCTCTATATTTTGTCGCCTAAGCCATTAACATTCCATGAGAGAAGTGTTAGGGAAGAGCCAGCCGCGGGGGGAGTTATAGGCGTAGTGGTCGCCAGGTCAATTAGTGTTGCCGCCCCTGCCATTCCTTCTGGTTATAAAATAGAAGGTCGTGATGATGGAGGGTCCCGAAAGTCCCGTATTACCATTTAACAAGAAACCCATTAATGATTTTGCACTACCCACCAAACATGATACTCCCAGATAGGCCCTACCAGGCAGGCTCAGATAGAATGTCTTAAGTTGTCCACTTTCCCTTGTCCTGGTAGCACATCTCACATAGGCCCAAGCCCAGCTCCCTAGATAAACCATATCTTACATAGGCCCAAGCATACCTTCCTAAGATACAAATGTGTAGGCCCAAAAGCAAGTGACTCTTGCTCTCATTTTCATAATAATAATGAAACAGACCTCGTAGGCCTCACTGATCTGCTAGCAGAAATCTGTCCCATCCACCCAGATACAACATTAGCCTGTCTTGTAACTTTCCACAGTTACAAGAGCAAGGGTGGCCCCCACCCACTTGACAACTTGATGGAACATCTGGCAGTGTCACATGCAAGATTCATGATATTCTTAGCTATGGGACTTTCCGGCGCTTGCTAAACTGGAACCCAAGGCAGGAACTTGACCAAGAATTAATATATTTAATATTAATTCTAAAGCATTTTTCACGGTAAAAGTTATCCTTTGTTTACTTTTTGCGGTCAGAGAACTCTGACCTGCTGCCACCAGTTCTGTTTTATCCTGATACCACTTCTCATATAAAACTTTCCAGTAAACCAGGTGGCCGAGTGGCCTGCGTCACATCTCGTGTCAAGCCTCGTGCACACGAAGGCAAGTTCTGCATTTAACGATAAAGTTCTGAATTCAACTATATAAAAGAGCCTCGCCCACACTATAAGCTTTGAACTCTCCATTGCATCAGAGCTTGACTGCGGTTGGAGGGTTCCCGTGCGATCGATCGTCCGTACTACTGGGCTAGAGCTTCAAACTTTCAAGGTGGTAATATTCTTTTCTTAATAATTTAGCCTTTTGGCTTTAACACCCTATCTAATGGCATAGCCTATTGGCATTGTCAGCCTATCTGATTATTTCACTATTGGTTTTGTCAGCCTATCTGATTATTTCATCATTAGTTTATTCAGCCTCTTTAATAATTTAGCCTTTTGGCTTTGACAGCCCATCTAATTCAGTTCATTCTAACCCAAGCCATTGCATTTAACTTAGTTTAAACTACGTAGTCTTGAATGGTGTTGCTTTCTTAAGAAAAGATTAGCCTTCTAGGCACTAGCCTACCCATCCTCTTTAGAGTTAGGGTTGCTCCTTGGGCAGCTGCTTATAGCATAATATTTTGGTCATATATTTGCTTCTTTGAACAACTGAGTTTGAACATTGTCGATGCATTTATTTTTTCATCCTGCTCAAATGTTGTTGGGCAACATTTAAATTGAATTGTTTTATGCTTTGACCTGATCATGTGTTGATGAACACACATTTACGTTGAACTGTTACCTGTGGGTTTGAATTGCTTAATAAAGTGCTACTGTATTTGACATCGTTGTTCCTTCCTTTCAAGAGAACGTGCAGAGCGCAGGTCTTGCTCTCGTGAGCTGGTAAGCCATGTGTGACCACTGCAGTGTCTCTCCATTTACCCCCCATCAGCTGACGACCGCGAAGGTCTCGTGCGGACGGTTCCTCTGCAGTGTGGACCTGGGACACGCCTGCGGCTGCCCATGGCCTCTCCCCGCCTCTCCCCTCCACCGCCCGGGTAAGTCAGGGACACTTTTTTCCCCTGCCTTTCCTCCGGTCTCTGGTGTGTGTGGTCCGGTGGATTGGGTCCTCCGGGGTGTCGCCGTGCCCCTCCCTGGTCCCCTGTAGTTTCTGTCGTGCCACGACCGCCGCCCTCTTCCCTCTTTGTGGCTGGTCACATCTCCCCGGGGCTCTTTGGTGCTCTGCTCTTTAGTTGTCGTGGTTTCCTTTTTGCTGCGTTCTCTTGCCCATTCTGTCTTTGGCCTCTTTGTCGTTGCCTTTTTAAGAAATATTGTGCTCTCACTTTCATTGCCGTTTTTACTTCCTCGTTCTTATCTTTGCCCTTTCCCTTGCATATGCTCCTGGTTACTGCTTAAGGTTTGAGTCCTGGAAAACACTTCTGTGTGTTTTTCGAATTCTGGCATTGTGCACCAGTGCTTCTGCAGCGTTTTATGTTTTGGTATTTATAATCTGTGGGGTTTTTAATTTGCTTCGTACTGCTTGAGGTTTGAGTCCTGGGAAACACTTGTGTGTTTTTCGAATTCTGGCATTGTGCACATGCGTTTGCCGCTTTCCCATGTTTTGACATGTTTTAATATTTGGCGCACATTTTTTGTATCTCATTATAGCAGGTCTTTGACGTTGTTTTTCAATTGACTATTTGGATTTAGTTGTGGGCTGTTGCGCCCTTGACACGGTGCACAAGTGGCACGCGTATCTGTAGTGTTGTTGCACTTTTAAAATTGGGTGTGTCTCGGCGCCATTTTGAAATGCTCTTGCCGCCATTTTGTATTTTTCTTTCAACAGTGCGTTTTTCAGTTTTTTCTTTACACTTTCGTCTTCTCTGGCTTTTTATCTATTTAGGTTTGTTCCTTCACTCACTCCCTTCCTTCTCACTCTATTGTTCTTTATACGTTTCTCTTTCCTGGTCTCCTTCCCGCCTTGCAACACCATTCTACTTTTCGGCGTCAATGCGCCCCTTTTTCCTTAGGTGTCTCTCCTGTTTATTCACACACCCTTTCTTCGCTCTCTCTAGTACATCCCTCTCTGATTCTATTTTGCATTGCTTGGGTGCTCTTCTCTTTTGACTCTTAAATTTCTCTCGCTTTCTCGTCGGCGCTTTTCACTGCTGTTACGTGCGCCACTACGTATGGAGGAACTAACCACTTTGAAGTCTCTAGCACAGTTTGACCTCCCGTTTACCTTCCTGCTTTTTCCCTCTGCGCTGAATGAGGAAGTGGGCCTCGCAGCTCCGCTGTAGTCCCACCTCGCCCCTCCTTCCTCTGTCCTTCCAGGCTGCTTTCTCAGCCACCACTGTTACATTGATACGTATTCCTTTTTGAAATGCATTTCATTTATTTAATTATTGTTTATTTGTTGTCCGTTATGTCTGTTTCTTGTGCTTCGTTTTGTTATACATTTATTAGCCCTGCTGTCCCACGACAGTTCTCTCCCGCCACCGCCTCCATCTGTTGCTGTTCTGCCAGCTTTCCACTCACTAGCCGAGCGGCAGACTGCTAGTTATTATTGTTGACTCAATTGCCCCCACTTTTCCTCACTATTTCGGGCAGTTGCGCCAGGTAGCTGTTGTCTGGATTGTCTTGCCTTTTATACGTAGCCGCAATCCCGCTGAGTAGTTGCACTTGTCTTCATTGCACATTATCCATACATTGCGCCTCTTTTCTTCTGTCTCTCACATGTTTTGCCTACCATTTGTCCAGGCCAATTGGTAGCCAAAGTGGGGGTGGAGTCGTGTCTCCATTCCTCCTGTTAGCTCCCTTAAGCCCCTTCCTCTCAGGTATGTCCCTTGACCCCCCCCATATTATGCTTTGGCCTGATCATCTAACAGTATTTTGATCTGTTTTAGCGAGACAGGACTACCTGGGCCTGCTAATGTATTTTTAAACATGTGAGTTGAGAGTGCTTGAGTTCACCGTGAATATTATTGTTATATTAGTATATCCTGTTTTCAAAGCATTACGTGTTTCTGAAGTCTCATCATCATTCGATGGCGATGAGACCCTGCTAGTTAGAATACCAAAACAAAAAAGACATTAAATAAATACAGTGGCGCAGTATCACAGTTAATATTACATTTACGTTCCCATAAGTAGCTAAACTTTCTGATTCGCTAAAGCACACAAAGACACCCCCTGCTCCATGTCATGAGGGTAGGTTATAAATGCTTTGAAATACATTGTTACATTTAACTGGAAACACAGGCCTACAATTCTTGTTAATAAAATTTAGGCATTACTATAATAAGCTCACGAGTGGAAGGAAGTACTTATGAGGAGAACATTGGAGCGCAGCCAGAGGGCTACCACTCGGTTTACATTGTTGATGAGCACTGGGAAGGCTCACACACGTAATGATTGATAACGATCATGAAAAACAGACATATAGATGCAGTTACACTACAAGTACCATGATGTGCCTTAGTAGGCAACATGCAAGTGTTGCACCCCACATGCAGCCGCAACACAAGGCAATTAAGACCCAAATAATTTACTCCTACCTGCGTCCAATTCAACAGCCCAGGCAGTGAAAAGTGCCACCTCTTCAGGCACGGGCAGGTAGCCCAAGTACAAGCATAGATCTAGGAAGTACAGCTACAGAACACACACAGTTGGAGTTAGCTAGTAGCAAAGATTTTGAAATTGTGTCTCGTGGCCAAGGAAGTTAGTGACATTGGACTAAGAGCAACATACATCTCGGACCAGATGGTAATTATTAGAGAGAAAAGAGGAGACAAGGAGACAAATTGATGGAATGGAATGCACACTAACTACACCCATTTTTTAATAAATGATAAAGTAAAAATAAGTTTATGAAAGGGATGTAATCTTTGTGCAGGACTAATGGGGGAGTAGAGAAGATGAAGTGCCAAGGAACAGGAGTGCGGTACCATGAGAGAGGAGGGAGAGGTAGTGCACATTAGGGTCCACCTCTGAAACTGGACAAATTAGGAGAATAATTTGCAAGCACCAAATGAGACACCACTTGTACTTGTCTGATGGGAAATGTTTTGTGGCTTTCAGTGAATAGAAAAGACTGAAATTGCATTTCACCTAATGGTATGTTATCAGCCCTGTCCTTCTCAAAGAAAATGTACTGCTACCCAAAGAAGGTTAAAGGTCAGTTATTGCCTGGACATTAGAAAGTGTAGAAACAAATTAATGAAGGCCACACCACCAACTTCCATAGGAAAGTAGAGCTATTTTACCTTTGATACAAATACACAGATTAATTCAGCTATATAGAACAATAATATGATTAAAAACATAGGTCCAATACAATTATTATAGGCCTTTAGGAGAAAAGACTAGAATATACGGCGTTTACACAACATGCATGACACACAGAGAACGTGCTTGAGCCTGTGTTTGACTTCATGGTCATAAGTTCAGATGCTACCAAGTCTACTTAGCATTTTATCGTTCTGAAGTGAATATATGCGGGGTCTGATCAACCCTTCATCTTTCTGAGGTGGATGAAATGAGTACCATTGAGTTGAGGGAACGATAAGGATCTGCTGTTTAGCGTCAAAATACCATTCTGAGTAAACGTGCACTTTACAAAAACGCCATATTATTTTATAATAAGCTATATTTTACGTACAATTAAAGACAACACGTGTCTGGATATTACGAAGTATTGAAGGGTTAAAGGATTTCTCTTGGGCTGCCATTATATTAACGCTGGCCGCAGAGTCTGGGCGTTGAGCCAGGCCAGAAAGACACAATGCAATAGCTTCCTGTGGGTACGAACGAACAGGAAATTAAAATATATGTATATATCTGTATACAGTTAGCAGAACATGGAGAGCTGTGTGAATGGAATAACAGTTTTGATAAAAGAAAATAATAGTTTTAGTGTATGAGTTTCCAGTTTAGTTCAACAGATTATGTCAAGTGCGTTGTGAACACTTTTTAAGTTTTAAAGAATGAATTAGGAGAGACTGAGTCTCTTCCCCACCATGGCAGACATGCCTATATTGAACAAAGCTAGAAAAGAGGAACATGAGAAATAAATGTCTAAGATCACACAATTTGGTGGACGGGGAGCCGAGATTAGATACAGGGTTTCAGGTCTCGCATTATGAAGTTTAGTAACTGGGTATGTATGTATGTATATATATATATATATATATATATATATATATATATGCTTCGTTCCTCTATGACCACTGTACTGAAGACACGCTACTGACTGGCAACATCTTTGCCTGGCATCAGTTTAAAGGGTTGTGCTGGGTTGAAGTGGTGGTGACGAAAATAGTGGGTTTTTGCGGCAGCGGGAAGGCAAAATAGTTTTTTCACTACGTGCATCACCACTGCTTGAGGTAAAGTCAGCTGAGTGTGCATGGATATATAAATATACGCATGTCCTTCAGTAACACATTTTTCAGAGAGTGTTGTTTGGCCGCTAAAAGTAGCTGGGGTATCACCAACAGGGGACGGTGTGTATGATGCAACTGATCCCAGCTTATTTGTTCAGTTGCGGCAACAAGAGCAGACTGTTGGTAAAGAATGAGCCTATACAGATATTGTCCGCTTTTGGCATGAAGTACATGTAACTCAGGGTTTCTATCAATGTTTAGCAGGTCATTTAGCAGGTCTAGTGGCTCAGGGTCTGTGTCCACAGCCAGCCATCATGCCATACATATCATCTCCAATGCCACGTTGTGTATATTTCAAAGGTGGGGACCACATTCCCCAGGCATGTATTGGGTGCATTACCTTTTCTATGGAGAGAGTGAGACATCACTTGTGCTGAGGGCTGATCAGCTCTGACAAGATAGGCCTTAGATTTTGGTAGTAATAGCACGGGGTGGACAAACAGGCGTGCTGTGAAAAATAAAAGAGTATAAGTAACACAATTGTTTTAATGATTGATACTCTGCCCAAAGGGGACAGCAGTAGCATTGTCCAGAATATGGTCCACCATCGAATTCCAGACACACATCTATCTAGATTGCCACCCTTCAACTTTACCTCTATGAAATAAATTTGGATTCCTCGATATTTTAAAGTTTCCAGACATATGATGGGTGGTGATCACTGGGGCCCCTGAAAAAAATGTCATCCAGTTGAATACACCCTACCAGGTACGAACACTGGCCACCCATAGTATATATAACAACTAGATCTAGAGCAATAAGAGGCCAGGAAGCCCTGTCCGTGTCAGTACCACAAAAAGATAGGGCCACACCAATGTGTTGAACGTTTTTATAGGTGTTAAATTCAGTATATTTGTATATTTTATTTCTGAATGTTGTGCCTGCACAAGGGCACAGCTACTGTTGCGCACCTAGCCACAGGTCATAGACTGAGAATGTTTGGTGAAGAGTAGACAACATATTGGGTATGACAGGTGGGTTAGGTGTGAACACATTTGAAAAAAAAAAAAAAAAGTTTTAGATGTACCTAATAAAACGAAAATATACAATAAACATAATCCTATAAATGATTTTACATATTCATTAAGTATTGTTTTTACCATTAAATCCGTTCACATCCATTTAGTTGTTAAATGGGTTCCAGCATTACCACACAGACCTACATAACCCATTACATCACATAAAAGTTCATTTCACTATATAGAGGTTCATGCATCTTTTTAATTCATCATGCTCAAACACATATATATCTTCCCTCATTCAAACATTCATACAATTGATCAATTATTTATCCAAAATTATATACTGCTGATCGTGTATGAGGGGGGATTTTGAGGGTTACACAACCAATCCTTCCAAAATTACTTTAAAATACACAAGGGGTCTATATTAGATCAAATGTTACGTCACCATAAGTTTCCCACACGTTTGGATCAAAGCTGGACCATGTGCCCACTGTGATATTAAAGCAGCAACAAATCTCAGCAGTGCCTGAACGGACTACTTAGGAATAAAATAGGCAAGATAAGTACTACAATTAAAAGAAAGAAATAAACAAATAAATATTTAAGAAAAAATAAAAATAGTTTATTGCCTAGGGATCACCCTATTTTCACTAAGGCATATTCCAAGTTCTGATCAACACTTAAAGCCCCATCAGCTTGTCCCTGAACAATTAATAAATATATAAGTACCAGCAACTATACATAGAACCGACATGACCTAAAACTGACACTGAAAGTTCTTTTGTATTTATGAACAAAAATAAGAGAAAATGTGTTTGACTTAACAACGCGCTGCGAAGTTGGTACACCTACATATTTGCTCATGCTTAAATGAAGTTCACATATATGTTTTCTAGGAGTACTATTTCTTGGCCTACTTCTGTAGTCTTGTGAATTCACAAAAGTTGTATATCTGCACAAATCCAAGGACATGGGTGCACTTTATTTATTATTACTTGGCTAGCTTCACTGTGAGTGACTTCATTCTGTTCTTTCACAAGGAGCATATCGACACACAGTTGTTTCATTCTGTGCCAGTAACGACTGTGCAATGTGTGATGTTTGACACTAAAACAATTTTTTATTTTTTGCTAATGTTTGTTATAATGGTGAGGGCCCAGCAGCTCCCACAGAAATATTGTAAGAAAAGGATGGGTTGCGCATTGACAGAGCCAAAGGGCTGACCAACAATTTCGGACCTACTGACTTTGCCAATGCTTGCTTATTTATATGTTGCAAAGAAATGGTACCTACCATATTCCAGTAGTTTACTGAGCATTCTGAGAACAGTATACATAGCCTCACATTGCTAAATATTGAACATATGTGTACACATTTTTATATTCTAACGACTGTCAGTAGTACAGTCTGAGCTTACAACATTTACTTAGAGCGCTCACTCTAATAATAGAGGCTTTCAATTAATGAACAGTGAATACAAGTTTGAACAGCATTATAACATGGACACAAATATTACCTTCACTGCAGACAGTGCCCTTACATGATCCATAATGTGGTACTGCAAACTAACAGCCAAAGGGTTTGAGCTAGGGGGTTGGGCCTACTTGTCCCAAGAGAGAAAAAAAGATTTTCATCTGTGTTTGCTGTTGGGACAAGCTATAGTACAATGTTTTAATTCTTCTTTTGCTTCTAGAGATAAATGAATTTCTTTTTACAGTCTTGTACAGGAACGCCAATATAATTTTTAGGTTCTTTCCTCCATTTGGAGTTCCCTCCTTACCTCAGCTGGCCAACAAATGCAGCGTGCACCATTGATAGCTCACCTATTGTTAGACATGTTGCTATCAAAGTTTCAATTGTAGAATGTGCTGCACACACCTCCTCCAAGGACTATGTATCAATTGGTAAATAATTTATTGATGCAGATGTATAAAAAGGAATAGCATTAATTGGTTGTGAGTATACAATGGTTCAGATTGCTTCTACTACACATGATATCATGATATAAAGATAAAGGATGATGATATGTACTGTGACCCTAAGTATATTATTGAAAGGCCTGGGTGGGAGAAAAGGAAGAAGGGAACAGGGGAGGATGTATGCAAAAAGAAAAGGAATACAGTTAGGCCCAAATGGAAAAATATGTTTACCAACGATAATGCTTGGTCCATGCCATGGCCCGTCTTTTTCATGGTTCATCACTTGTAGGACGTGATGGGAAGATCAGCCTGTTTTCCTAATGCTGTATTTCCGCTGCCCCAGGCCACTTCATTTCCCCACATTAAATGGACTTCATCAACATGACCCCTACTCAAACTACAAGTACGTGTTGGTTATTGTGTGCATGATCAGCAATTGGACTGAAGTATGCCAATCCAAGAACGGCAATACACAAATTATTGCCAAATGGCTCCTGAAAGAGTTCATACCGCGCTTTAAAGTACCTATGTTTTTGGGTTCTGACAATGGACCGGCGTTCATCTCACATGTGATTGAGGGGTTGTGCAAGGGGCCAGGAGCAACACAGAAAATACATGTGTTCCACGGAAACAACCAAGTGGGAATGGTATCCCAAGCTCATCCTGAAGGGTTGCATGTGCTAAAGAAAAAGGAGGAGTGTGTAAGCGGATACCAACGATACATCAACTAAAGACGTCTGGAAAAATGAATGCCCCAACCCCTCAGTCTACAACATGTGACAACGAGCCATCTTTACCTTTTTCATCACTTTGTTTTCCTCATATCGAATGTGCCTAAGTAATAGAAGTGCTAGTAACCTCTCAAATTACTTGAAGACAGGCACCAACGGTTACTTTTTCTGTTTACAGGTATCATCTCTGAGGCTCTACCTTATTCTTCAGCAGACTTTTTGAAAAGAGTAAAAGTACAGCAGAAGATAAGACATTCTTCCAACTAGTCACACTAGCCACACGTACCAACGATTGGAACAATGCCTCAAGACTTTCAGAACAATTAGAGAAAATGATCATGGGTGCTGCTAGCAGCATTGACCCCCATTCCTGCCATTAGAATGACTACGCTCCTTAAAGTGTGTTGTGATCACAGTATTATACCTGAGATACTGCTTAAATGACACAGAGATATTGTACCAAAGTGAATAAATAGCCATTGATAAAGAAGGGACAGTTGACAGGGCAGGATGTTACACACCGGCCTACAGACACAGAAAACAGCATGTGTTACAATGTCATACCTGTCTCCAAATACTTGGGCTGTGTCCTAATGTACAAAATGCTCTTCAGTCAGAACACCATGTCCGCAGTTGCACCTCCAGAGAATAGCAGAATTAGCTAAGGGAGAGCAAGGATAGAACAGGGAATGTGAGTAACTTAGCACTTATAGAAGTTGTAGAAGTAACAACAATAGGACTACACTAAGTGCAAGAATTTTGTTCAAAAGAATGAACAAGAGGAGGGAGATGATGGAGGGTCCCGAAAGTCCCGTATTACCATTTAACAAGAAACCCATTAATGATTTTGCACTACCCACCAAACATGATACTCCCAGATAGGCCCTACCAGGCAGGCTCAGATAGAATGTCTTAAGTTGTCCACTTTCCCTTGTCCTTGTAGCACATCTCACATAGGCCCAAGCCCAGCTCCCTAGATAAACCATATCTTACATAGGCCCAAGCATACCTTCCTAAGATACAAATGTGTAGGCCCAAAAGCAAGTGACTCTTGCTCTCATTTTCATAATAATAATGAAACAGACCTCGTAGGCCTCACTGATCTGCTAGCAGAAATCTGTCCCATCCACCCAGATACAACATTAGCCTGTCTTGTAACTTTCCACAGTTACAAGAGCAAGGGTGGCCCCCACCCACTTGACAACTTGATGGAACATCTGGCAGTGTCACATGCAAGATTCATGATATTCTTAGCTATGGGACTTTCCGGCGCTTGCTAAACTGGAACCCAAGGCAGGAACTTGACCAAGAATTAATATATTTAATATTAATTCTAAAGCATTTTTCACGGTAAAAGTTATCCTTTGTTTACTTTTTGCGGTCAGAGAACTCTGACCTGCTGCCACCAGTTCTGTTTTATCCTGATACCACTTCTCATATAAAACTTTCCAGTAAACCAGGTGGCCGAGTGGCCTGCGTCACATCTCGTGTCAAGCCTCGTGCACACGAAGGCAAGTTCTGCATTTAACGATAAAGTTCTGAATTTAACTATATAAAAGAGCCTCGCCCACACTATAAGCTTTGAACTCTCCATTGCATCAGAGCTTGACTGCGGTTGGAGGGTTCCCGTGCGATCGATCGTCCGTACTACTGGGCTAGAGCTTCAAACTTTCAAGGTGGTAATATTCTTTTCTTAATAATTTAGCCTTTTGGCTTTAACACCCTATCTAATGGCATAGCCTATTGGCATTGTCAGCCTATCTGATTATTTCACTATTGGTTTTGTCAGCCTATCTGATTATTTCATCATTAGTTTATTCAGCCTCTTTAATAATTTAGCCTTTTGGCTTTGACAGCCCATCTAATTCAGTTCATTCTAACCCAAGCCATTGCATTTAACTTAGTTTAAACTACGTAGACTTGAATGGTGTTGCTTTCTTAAGAAAAGATTAGCCTTCTAGGCACTAGCCTACCCATCCTCTTTAGAGTTAGGGTTGCTCCTTGGGCAGCTGCTTATAGCATAATATTTCGGTCATATATTTGCTTCTTTGAACAACTGAGTTTGAACATTGTCGATGCATTTATTTTTTCATCCTGCTCAAATGTTGTTGGGCAACATTTAAATTGAATTGTTTTATGCTTTGACCTGATCATGTGTTGATGAACACACATTTACGTTGAACTGTTTCCTGTGGGTTTGAATTGCTTAATAAAGTGCTACTGTATTTGACATTGTTGTTCCTTCCTTTCAAGAGAACGTGCAGAGCGCAGGTCTTGCTCTCGTGAGCTGGTAAGCCATGTGTGACCACTGCAGTGTCTCTCCATTTACCCCCCATCAGTGACATATTGTATTAGAAGTGTAGTGTGGAAGCGTTGAGTCCGAACCGTAAACTGATGCAAACTTATAAAACAAAATAAAGAAGAACCAAGTAACTTTTCCCCCTCCCCACCCTCCTCCCTGCCTCCCTGCATGACGGACTTAAAACTACCCGCCTCCCCAACTGCGCAGAGTGCTTAATCCCCATCCCTGGTACCTTTACGGTGGTAGAGTCGTCAGGTGACCCCTCCCGCACACCCCATCTCTGCGTTATCACCTTGTCGTCAAACTCCTATTTTCTGATGTATAAATTGAAACAGTATCAGCTGTGGTCTAGTGTCTAGTAATTGGTTCCTCCCATTACTGCCATTTTGAGAGACGTGTATGTGTCAGCGTCGTTCCAGCTGTGGTTCCGAGGCGTTGTTCCATCAATGTAGAACTATATGCAGTTTGTCAGTTTCATTGCGTGTTGCGTGGTGAGGTAGTAATACCAGCTTTGGTGTCTAATGCTTGTGTGGGACTTCTTACTCTCCTCCGCTTGCCTGTGAGGATCTTTCCTTTAAGTTTGGTCCTTCGGACTCTGCTGGTGTCCCATCTTGCGAGCTTTGCCCGTATTTCCTACCAGCTCGTCCATAGCTCGAGGCTCGGCGCCACCCCTCAAGCCATTCCTGGGCCTCCTCAGGCGTCATAAAAAACCTTGTCTTTCCCTCAGCCTCTACCCTCAATTTTGCCGGGAATAACATAGAGTATTTGAGTTCACGGTTTCTAAGCTCCTTTTTAACCTCCAGGAAGCCGCGGCATTGTTTTGTCACTGCCGCCGTATAGTCCGGAAAAATTGTTATAGTACTGTGGTCAAGGCGTAGTGGCGGGGCGACACGGGCCGTTTGCAGAATCAAGTCGCGATCACGGAAGTCAAAAATGCGGGTTAGTATGGGCCTCAGGGGGGCTCCTGGTCTGGGTTTCCCACCTGGAACACGGTCAGCCCTTTCTACTGAAAAGTAGTTGGATAGGCCTCGAGGCTGCAACTGATTCTTGATGAGGTCTTCGACAAAGAGGTCGAGTGCCGTACCTCCTGCCTTTCCCAGCACGCCAATGATTCTAATGTTATTCCGCCTTGAATGGCCTTCCTGATCATCGAGTTTGGCAGCCATTATCTTATTGTCCTCTTCAAGTTGGCGTACGTGTTTCTTGAGAGCGATCGTGTCGCTAGAGAGGGTTGTCGTGATTGCTTCAACCTCCGCTACTCTAGTAGACATTTTTTTTAAATCCGCCCGGATCAATGAGATCGAACCTATTCGCGATTCCAGGGAGGTATGTACGTTATT
Source organism: Calotriton arnoldi (assembly GCA_963921515.1). NCBI lineage: Eukaryota > Metazoa > Chordata > Amphibia > Caudata > Salamandridae > Calotriton > Calotriton arnoldi. The sequence continues at coordinate 1,309,110 of CAWUFW010000593.1, read as the reverse complement.
CAAGGTGGTCAGAATGTCCTGCAACGTGATTTCTGGTCCTTCCGTTATTGCTGGGTTTGGCACTTGAGTAGTGTCATGTTCCTTGAGGTCCGGAGGAGTCTTGGTTCAGGCGTATTTGTCTAATTTTGTTTGGTGCGTGCCCCGCTGGCCTCTGCCTCCCATCGCAGCGAGTTTGCGGTGACTGGAATGGATTTGGGGCGGTACTCACCGCTGCCTGCCTCTGTGTCGCGTAGTCACACGCGGCCTTTCGGGTTTTCCGCCTCAGATCTGTCGTAATATGTTCTTGCCAGCAGTAGGGAGGGGGACCGGGGGGGTTCTGTGTCCAGTCTTTGCCTGTAGCAGCCTCGTTCTGCTGCGAAACCTGTAGTCGGTGCGTTGTGCGCATACGCTATTGGGTCTCAGTATCCTAGAGTCTCATTTAATTTCTCCTTTCTGGGCTCACCGGTGCCTCTAGCGTTTGAGGCACACTCACTCTTAATAATGGCTCTCTCGTGGTCGCCTTGATTTATCACCTCCCCTATTTATTATAAGCCACGGTGCAGCTTGCTTGCCGTGCCCATGAATGGTGCAGTGAGGGGGGGGGGAAGTTTTGTTCCACGGCACCGGGGAACCCTCGAGGCGGATCCGTCCTTTGTGGCGTCTGAATTCGGCCAGCGCGCAGGTCTGTCTGCCCTTTGTGTCTTTCTAAGGGATCTGCTGTGTCTCCTCTATCCTCGCCGCGTCCGGCGCCTCCAATTCTGCCCCCGAAGCGTTCCACTGACCTTTCTGTGGTGGTTCTGCCCTCCGTTGGTCGTCCGCAGTGTCAGGTTTGTGCAGTCTTGCTTCCGCATCCCGGATCTTCTGCCTGTGAAATCCTCGGCCCCAGACGTAGCCGGGGCGCCGGTCACAGTTCGTGGCGTCGGCCGCGCCTCTTCTCCTTCTCCTATTCTCTCAGCGTTACCCTGCCGGCTCTTGATCCAGCGTTGGCTCCGCAGCGTCTCGTTGCTCTCTCTTTGCCGCAATGGATCTTTGCTGGGGGATTGGCCCCGCCGGTGCAGCGAGATCGAACTTCCATTTCTTGGTGCACCGCCCCCTCTACGTTCGGCCTCGGTCGAACTTCAGTCCCCGGCTGCGACTTTCGATATAGGCCGCACCTCTTCTCCTCGGTTCCGCCTCGTCAGTTTGTGCTATGCGGGGCTGGAAACAAGTATTCCGGGTCCTCACCAACTTCCGACGCTCTGCTCTTTGCGTTTCGGGAGTTTATGGCAGCGGATTACTGGCCGGATCTCTGGGAATGCTGGCTGGGTCACGGAGCCTCTCTAGGTAGCGGCCATTTCCTTAGGCTGCTACGTCCTCCCATTAATTGATAAACACTGAAATGTTATCTAGGTAGGCCACACAGAAACTCTTCTAGCCCTGATAGAACTTAGTTCACCCGGAAATGAAAAGTGGCAGGGGCAATTTTTAACCCTTAACCCTTACCAGGAGCAACCCTTCTCACCACTTCCATGCGGACGGTCTCCTGGTCCGTTTTCTTGGTTACCATACGGCTCGACACAGTGACCTCTATTGAAATATGACTGGACCCTACCGGCCGGTCTGGAGTCCTCAATAGACTATTGTTTGGAATAGACGGCCAGATTATCTCTACCTTATTTTGGATATTGTCTGTTTATTGCCAATGTAGCCCGATTGGCCTTTCCTGGAATGACATGATGCCAGGTGTTTAATGTATCACTGTACTACTTAGTTCTGTCTCAGGTATATGATTATTTGTCCTGATGATGATCCCATATTGATACTGGATTAAAACGCCTTCAACATGCACTCTGACCCGCTAGATTATGTATAAATGTCCTTTTTGCGTGCAGAAGTGAACTGTTCTCTAAATAAGTGACTTTATTTTTGTACATGATTGTTGGTCACACCTTGCCTTTTTTGCCTATATTTTTTCTATTCTTGTCCGTTTTTAACACATGTTTTGGAATTACCCCGCCGGGGATACATTCCTTAATGTTGTTTTGTTGGTTTTTATTTTGGAAATAAATTGAATTCTTTATAGTCATTGGAACATTTCATGGGAATTATTTTTTCACGAGTATTGTTTTAAAAAATGTAATGTTTTGGGACCACTGTTCCTTTAATTAACCAACTCTCTAGGGCCATTCACATCGACCACACATCCTTTTGAGGTGACTATGAAGTTCCTTTTCAACCATCACTGATCAAGGTGAGTGGGCCATGCAGTGAGTCCCGAAACAGAAGTTCAAAGAGACTAAAACCCACTCCCTTCTGGGGAATCTCTGTAGGTGAATCTCTGTAGGCAAATCTCTCTACCGAATCTCTGTAGGCTAACAAGAGACATGGCAGGAGGTTCTTTTATAGAGTTCCCAACATGTTCTTAAGGGTGTTGTTAAGTCTCTAGGCTCTCTAGTAACCCACTGTTGATGGCTGGCCAACCAGCTTGCTCCTACATTTCTTTCATATACGAGGAGATTAAATTGGTTCCCCGGTTGGAAATCACAGTCTTTGGAAATCCAGCCCTATAAAGGATTCCTAGGAGAACCTTAGCTACCATTGTTGTAGTCCTACTCCTTAGAGGTACCTCCTCTGGATCCTGTTGGCATGATCTACCACAACCAAGATGCACTTGTTGCCTGATGAGGTGGGGGGGAATAGATCAATAATGTCTATTCCAGGTGTCTCCTACCTTTTCGGTAACAAGAGCTACTTATGTTCAGTGAAAATCAGACCGAGCTACTAATAATTTTAGTGTGGTAACAGTGATCATGTCAGACAAGCTTACATTAGTGGCTACCCCATGAAAGATTACCAGCAGTGATCACCTCAGTGCACAAGGCAGGGTTACCAGTAGTAATGTGAACAAGGCCGCATAAATTTGGAATGCCTCCACATGGCTAATGCATGAAAGCCATAGCTGCAGTGTCCCTTGCACCAAGGTCATCAAGGGCACCATAAATCATGAGGCATTGGTAAGACTAATTACTAATTTTATTATATTAGGAATGTCTCGCCAATGCCTCATAATTTATCATTAAGATATCAGTGTTAAAATTATTAAATATATTTTGGAACGCCAACCATTTATCTCAAAACATAAGGTTCTGAGTACAGAAAATACACACATTTTGTATTACTCAGTTTAGATGTGTTCACAGTGGAGAATGAATTCCTTACGTTTCTTTGTTGCTGCTGTTGGCTGTAAGATATTGACCACAACAGAAGGATGGAGGATGATGGGACCCTAGCTTTTTATTATCCATTGTCGGTGGGGAGTAAATCTACTGCTTTTTCCTTTTCGCTTGTAACAGCAGCTGTTTACTTTTGACTATTTACCATGACAGTAAGTTTTGCATGTAATCACCAAGGGAGAGTTAAGAGGAAAAAGACCCAAGTACATCCTCCTGATTACAACATCCTGTCATGCAAGGTATTTGAGTACTGGAACAGATATATGTAAATTATGTCCTATTTTGAGATTTTAAAAACGGGCTTGACTTACAGGCTAATGTTAAGATATTTGAGAGGTCGCCTCACCCATAACTTATCATGACATGTTTCATCATAGGCGACCTCCCATGCTGGAGTAGGATGGTACCACTCCAGTGAACTCAACCCCAACTGTTGAGAGTTCTTAAATATGTTTTCTGCAGGAAAAATTCAAAGGTCCAGATCATGTGTTAAAAAAACCTAGGGGTATACACGAAGAAAGTTCCCTAATGGGTACCCCTGGTATGGGTTAAAATTAGACAATGTGGTATAAAGGTAGAAATTAATGTTTCAACTGACCACTTGATGATACCACCATGTTTTGACCTAATATAGTGCCAAGGCTGGTCAAAGATCTTCTTCAGGGCCAAATAACTCCCTACTCATTCAATACATGCAATCATGCTGAAAAAGGAGGCCAAGGCTCTCTTACCTATCCTTTCTAATTTAGTACATAATCCTGTAGGGACAAACAAAACCAATTTTTTTTTCTATGAGAATTTTTTTTTTAACTAAGCAAGTTTTGCATTACCATTTCCTGTCTCTGTGCTCAATACACGGGCTTCTTCATTTGCTTCACTTTTTCTGGTCTTCAGTGTGCCAACAATGCTGATTTCTGAGACAACTAGTTGATCAGATTTTTGTTTTATGTTTTTCTTTCTATCAATTAACTGGTGAAACAAATAGTTTTTTCCATACATGATGTCTAATATAATACTGGTTCTGTCTAGGACACTATCAAAAATAACAATGGCTGTTATACCTGGAATATATTGATATTTCTATGATGGTTTATAAGAAAGTAAGTTATTTTTCCAGAGACAATTGAATGTCTATTTTTTCAACTCTTGTTACCATGCACATTGTGTAGACCCCTCATTATAATTTCATTGGTGTTACAATACCTTGTGTTATCACGTGATATACTTTAATATCTTAATCGATGTAGGTAAGAAATTGGGTTATTAGCTGAGAGGGTTGAATACCCGCCTCAAGTAATAATCACAGTCCTTTGCAGGGTGAACCTTTAAAGTAGCTAAATTAACCTGAGCTCAACGTCCTTGTAGCTTTGGCACAGAGCAGATAGGCTTATCTTAGAGCAATGTTCAAAGTATTAATGCTGTGCCAAAACAGCTATAAAGTCAAAATCCAACACAATAAAAATCCCAAACCAAATTAGAAAAATGGAGTACCGTTTAATAAATAAAATGACACCAAAGCGACAAAAATCCACTAAGGGGAAATGGAGATATGAATTTTAAAAGTTTAAAATAAAAATAGCCTCAAAAAGTTTTAAGTGGCAACCACTGTCAACTTGTCACAGTAGATCGGGACCCAGGTACAATTAAAGGCCAACCACAAGGAAGCGCGGGCCTGGTACAGAAACCGGATTCAATCCCATCTGGGTTTTACTTTGGGACTTAGTTTCAAAAATTGAAGTAAAAAATCTTCAGCAGCGCAGCAGGCTGTAGCCGTAGAGGGCTCCATAAGGTTGTACAGCCGTTAGATGCGATCCCGGTGAAGTTGTGAATTAGGTGGGAAAAGCTCTGAGAGTGAAAATTCTAATTTGGTGCCCAGAGAAATCCTTTCTCCAGTCTGATACTATTGGCGCTTTCATCCGATCAAGATTTATACGTTCACACTTAGGGGGTCATTATGATAGCGGTGAACCTGCCACCGGCAGCCTGCCGGTGGCGGGTTCACTGCCATCGTGCGGCCAAATACCGCCTGCCAGAGAAGGATGGCGGGCAGTGTGCTGGCGGACGGAAAGCCCGTCCACCACAGGTCTGACACAGGCAATCGTTACGATTGCCTGTCGGACCCGGCCAGCATACCTAGAATGGTGGCGGTGCCTAGCAGGCACCGTCCACCATATTAGGATGCGGCATTAAGCCAGCCTTTCAATGGCGGTTCAACCGCCATTCAAAGGCTGGCAGGGATGTACTTTGGGGGCCTGTTGCAGGCCCCCCTTGTGCAGGGTTATGGGAATTGTGCACTTGGGGGGCACCTATGGTGCCTCCCTACAGTTCCCTGCACCAGGTGGCAAGCACCGCGTGGTGCCTGCCACGTAGTACAGGGAAATGCACAACATGCATTTTTGCCATTGTGGTGGATGCTGCAGCCAGCAGCACCCGCCGCAATGGTAAACATGCACGATGCGACCGCCACAGTGGCGGTCGCATTATAATTGCATGTGCGGCACCACCGCCATTTGTGGACAGGCGGTCCCGATTCCCGGGATGATGGTGGATGGACCCAAGTCCGTCCGCCATCATAATCACCCCCTTAGTCACTTTTCTGTAGCTCGAAATCTTTCAGCAGGGCAAGGCAGCAGGCTGTAGCCAAAGAAGGATTCACGAGGATGCATACCTTCTCCGCAAGGTCCCACTGAACTGGATTTGGTGCAGTGGAGAAACTCGAAAAACCTGAATCTTTTGCCCACCGGCAAAGCACCTTGGGCAGATTAGCTTGGCAAGTTGGTCCCTGTCCTCCAGATGTCTTGACATTGAAAATGTTCTATGTCCCAGGTTTCCAGGCATGGTAGGGTGGTAGAAGAAGTCACAGCTAAGGGTTCCAGGATGTCAGGAACAGCACCTGAGGTTCTGGACTCAATCCAGCTGAGGCCAACAGCAGAGTCCAGGCAAGGTCCAGTTGGAACTGGCCAGGTAGGCAGTTGCAGGAAAAGGCCTCTTATAGCTTTCTGTCTCTATGTAGCATGAACAGGAGGTCAGATTTGTGACCCTTGCAGTCAATTTCTTTGTCCTGGGTACAAGAGGGAGCAGGTCCATTCTTCCAGGTCTCCTCTCAGGTCACAGGCAGCAGGTACAGTCCTCTTCTGATCTTCCTCAGGTCCAGTAGTATTCTAAATGGGGTGACAGTGGATACCACATTATGCCCAACACTAGCTTGTAGATCTTGTGGGTAGTGGTGGCTCCTAGCCCCCCCAAGCCTATGGGGTAAAAGTTCCCAGGGGTAACCCTACTGACTTTTGAAGCAGTTCCAGTCTGCCCTACTGCAAGCAATCCCATACTGCCCCTCACTCCTAAAATCCAAACTGGTAAAACCCTTCTCCCCTTGTGCAGAGCCTGTGTGCCCACTCAAAGGTGTGGCCATGGTAATAAAAAGGCCCTCTTCTATTGTTACTCCAAACAAGTTCTGGAGGCAGCTCTCCCACTGGGTTTTGCGCCTGCCTGGAGGAACAAAGGAAGGGACCTGACCAGGTCTCAGTTAACATTTGCCTGTGACATGGGCGGCCTCTGTGAAGTAAATGAAGTTCCCGGGTCCACCGCAACTGGGCATCCTGCCAGGGGAACAAAAACACCTCCCCACATCCAGGCCTGTGACTCTGCTCTGGGAGCAATTTCCAAACCTCATTCACAACCATTCACCAGCTTTGTGACAGTTGTAAGGTCAATGTAAATTAGCCTTTAGGAGTTTCAGGCAGGGCAAAGGTTACTTTCTAAAAGTTACTTTTCTTAATATTTATTAAAAAGTCCACTTTTCCATTGACTTGCGCTTTTAAAAATAATAAAAAGAGTTGTTGCATTTTGTAGCTGGTCCCTATCCTTAGATAGCAGCATTGATATTTAATATTACTTCCCAGTGTTTCCCTTTGTGCCTGTCAGCTTCCCTACAGTGAAAATAGCTTTTGGGTATTAGTCACTATAAGGACATATTAACATTACATTTTTTCATGCCCTACCTTTAAATAACATGCACCCTGCCATATGTGCTACTAGGCATACATATCTAAAAGGAAGGTTCGGACTTTCGAAAGGTTTTATTTTGACAGGTTGAATCACAGTCTTCACATGGATGGCAGAGTTGGTGCTGCAGTCCAATAGTGGCATTAAACTTCCAGACCTGGGTACACTTTGTACCATATTCTAGAGAGTTAAATATACACATAGGAGTATGCCAATTCGACCATATTTAAAGGTGGAGCACAAGAACGTTACTACTGGTTAGCAGGGGTAAATTGCACAGTGTTCTAAAGCTAGCAAAACAGATAGGGCAAAAATCTGGAATGACATCACACAAAAGAGGGTCATTTCCAACAATGTGGATCACTCTGGTGTGTACAAAACCTTTTATCTAGACAAATGTGTATAGAAGTTTAAAGTTGTTAGTACACACTTAACCATGGGCATGCTCAGTACATTATCTAATGATTAGAGTGTTTTTTATTCTTGTTTGTCACAATTTTAAAACTCCATCACTTTTCTGAAAGAGCTTTTATAGGTGTTCCGTTGGTCAGGCTGTGGTGTTCCAAAGGGTGCAGAAAGTGAGCCAAGCTTTGTGGGGACACATGTCTGAGCTACTTCTATAGCTGGGATCACCATTTGAAGATTAGCCTGCTCAGTGCTGATGGCCCCAGCTATCGGAATATCAACGCTGATGGTGGAGATAGGACTAATGCCTTTTCCATATGCTAAACAAGAACAACAGCACAGTGAGAACTTCTAGAAATGGAAGCCAGTGACACACTGGGACTTTCTCACATGCTTGCAAAGCCTGCCATCAAGGAGTCTGCTACCAAGCTCTTCTCATACCCAATAAGGTCACTGTAAGAGAAGCTGTACCATAAAGGCAATCGCTGTCGAACTACCCCCGGTTGCCACCAAATCCCACCCTCAAACAAAGAGCACAAAGACCTCTTATACAAGTGAATGATGAACCACATGTAGCCGGACAAAGTTGGATGATTTTTAATTGTATGAACCGCTTACCATAAAAATGGTCCTGCCCTTCCAGCAACATATCTCCATCTGACATCAATTGAAAATTGCACTCTTACATGCAATCCTCACATCTAGAACTTAATGTCCCTAAAAGGAATGCATAACATATTACCTGGTAGCCGAATGCTACTTGTAGAACGGTCTCTAAGAAACCCACCCACATAACAAGAATAAATTATAACAAGCATATGAAATGATCTTCAGTCCCACTGCTTGAAAAACAGCCTCCTTATTGTGCTTTATGCCAGATTCACCTCCTCCTTGGTATTTTCCTGACAGCCAGAATGATCTTCTCTGTCTCCTTTGTTTGCAACAGGCCAATCAACAGTGACTCAGACCATCACAAATATCTCTTTGAAGAGGTCCTTTTCTTTTGAAAAAGCATTAAATATCTGTTTTTCCCTGGGTAGAGAAAGTAATTCCACAGCATTTTGGACTTGCTGAAAGCAAACGTTTTTTAAAAGGTGTATCCTCCCTACTTTACAATTTGAATAAACATAATCAAGAAAGCAATTATATGTTGCTTCTATCAGTTGTGCTCCAAGTATACGTGCCATATCGAGAACAGAACCTGCTACCCTCATTCCACAGCCTGTGCTTCACTTACTCTCTCCCTTGTACCAAGCAAACTCATTTCATTCATTGTTACAATTTAAATTGTCCTTCATTTGATCTGGTGTTTTTAGCCTACTACTGGGTTATTTTTATTCCAGTTGATGAAATATGAATTTGATGTCATCACCGTATGTATAGCGCTGGGTTTTAGACAACTTTAGTTCTCTCTCTTGAGCTTTTGTAAACAAAACATAAAATAATGACCCTTGGATTGGCATTGGGTAAGCAACTGCCAGTCGTTTATTCAATGTGGGCCTCACCTAGAGCGCAGTATCACTTGGTAAGGTGTGAGGTGACTTATGGGTTTACACAATGAAACATTCTATTGCTTCTGGAGACAGTCTCACACATTGTGAGACTTTGGCGCACAGTGGCATGTGCTGAGTTTATTTCCAAACTGTAAAATAGTCTTCCGCACTCTTTGTGAGTCTTGGTTTGAGAAGCATAGAATTGTGTATGAGCATCACATCTTGGGTTGCCAGCATCACTTGTGTGTGAGTATTGAATGTGGAATACAATCTCACTGAGCATAAGTGAACATGCAGAAGTCACTTTAAACTGTGTTTTTGTGCTTGTATACTGTATAAGTGAATGCTGTAGCAAGCAACCTGTGCACACAGGAGGAAATTAGAAAGAAGTGGAACTACCTGTGGGGGGAAGTGTGTTTCCTGACCTCCAAGCGTCACCTGGCGGCCCAGAGGACTGGTGGTGGTTCTCCCAGCACCCCCTTACAACTTTATCCATGGGAAGAGAAGGTCTTGCAGATCTTACATCCTGAAGGCTTGGCAGGAATCCCTGGTGGAGTGGAGACTGGTAAGTTATACTTTTGAATGTGTCACTAAACCTAAATGTTGTTTTTGCTTTTAATTTAGCTGGTTCTAATGTGTTTTGCACCTTTTATAAACATATAAACCTATATATAAGTTATTTTGTTTTCTTTGTAGCATTATTTTTGTTTCTCTCGTTTTACTAATTGTTAATATGTTTAACCAATATGTGTGTTTTTCTCCATGTTCTTTATTTTTTCTTTTGCCTTGTTTGTTTGTTTATTTGAATTTATTTTGTTGAATTTAAGATTACAGGTTTCAATCTCCATCACGACTGCATTAGACTTGTTTTCTGTTGATTGTTGCCACCAAGGCAATATGTGCTGCTTAAATTTCTCTAACCACATGTGGTAGGCAACCCAGAGCATACAAATCTGGCTTCACATAAGCAAAATCCACATTTTGGGGTAACTGTGTGACGCTGTTGATGTGTCTCATCATTGAAGAAAGAACTTCTTGTAGCACACCACTGAAAGTTGGTTGTGACATTCCACCAGATACTCCAACAGTGTATTGGAATGATCCTGTGGCTATAAAATGGAGTACTGCCATTAATTTCACTATTGGTGTTATTGCTGTGGGATTCCTATTGTGAGGCAGAAGATTCGGCTCCAGCTGATGACATAAATCAATAATAGTTTGCTGATTCAATCTGAACATTTTGATTATCTCCCGTTCTTCCATGGTGGCAAGGTCTGGAAATGGTCTCATAACTTGAGGCTGTCGTCTTCTCACTCTCCCTGGGTTCATATGACTGCATTTGAAAGTAAAAAAATGTTTAATACATTTTGCAAACATAGAATCCAAATAGCATACCCTCGATAGGGTCTGTCCCCCTGGGCTCTGCGATGTGCCCAATGTGGGTATGTTAAAATTAGAGTCTCATTCAAATCACCAAAGTTGATGCAAAATAGGTGTCTAATATGTTTATTACATTTCACATATTAATGGAACTCTATTGCTCCAAGTGTCATCAGCGATGAGTTAATCTTTCAACAAATGTACGAAGATATTACATCACAAGAATCCATTCCCTCCCGATGCATTTCGGGCATAATGCCCTTCGGGTATGCTATTTGGATTCTATGTTTTGCACTCCATGATCAGAGAGTGACATCCCAGGAGCTCGCCACAAAATCAATATACCTTCATTTGTTCGTTAAACTAGGTTGTGGGTGGTTATTCTATTTTGAGCAAACATAAAACACACATTTTATGTATTTTTCAAAAATATATTTTGCTTCTTAACATAACTTTACACAACATTTATTTGTGATTATTTTTAAAAATTACATTTTTGGCATGTCTACTATTTTTAAAAGAAATGTGTAAATAATACATTTTAAATTTAAAATTGTTTTCATAAAAAATTCCGTCAACGGACGTGTAAACAAAACCAAGCAACAATCACATTTCACCACAGTAAAGCACTACGTAATACTTTTTGGGCAAAACAAATAAATAACATTAGCATTTTGTATATGTAAACAAACTACCCACCAATTTGAGTGGTGGTGATGCCCTTAACATTCACAAGCACATCATTTAACAATCCAAAATGTCAGACGCCTGACCTCGCTATCAGGACATTTGCAATTAGACGGAAGTTGGCAGAAGTTGACCGGAATGGGTGTGAAACTCCACGACGGACACAGCCATAGGCTAATGTGTGTGAAAGCAATGTACAAAAGCCAATGGATGTTTCCATTTCCGTTGATGATCTCGCACGTAGTGTAGATGAAAGTGGTGTTAAAATAAAAGCTCACTTGCCTCCTAACAGTGCCACCAAGAACACCTCCTCAACTTTTGCTTCTGTTTCCTAACTCAGGGAGCCACAATGCCAGGCAAAGCAGGTGACAGGGCCTCAAACTTCTCACCAGAGGAGCTGGAGATGCTTGCCAATGAGGCCCTGCCCCTGTACACCAAACTGTATGGCTTACGAGAGGAACAGGTACATGTTTACAATGAAAATGTCATTCTGATTAACTTTTTTTTAATTTAAACACAGTCTAGACTGTCCTTTTTAGTTACTGAGTGGAGTATAGTGATTGAAGTGAAGTTTCTGTTTTTAATTATATAGAAAAATTATGGTGTGTATTTTTAAACACATTTAAATTAGACAACACCACAACATTTGTATGTGTTGTGTGTTTGACATCCTTTTTTATGGGGGCATGTGTATGTATATATATATATATATATATATATATATATATATATATATGTATATGTATAATATTCTTAATTGCTTTGGTGAACCGAAAGACAGCAGGCACTTGGCATTTTCTTTATTTCCTTTGAAAAGCAGCCAGTTCTAGCTTACTGACGCGTTTCAGCTTATACAAGCCTTTCTCAAAGTGAGTGAGCCCCACCACCTCACAAAATAAATAAACAACCGTTCATGGCTATAAAAAACATACTATTCTTTCGGTTCCTCCACCTGAGGACCCCAATATTTTCACAATAGAATAGGAAATTCATGAATGGAATTAAAAACATTTAAAACGATAATCACAAATATAGTAAAAGCAGAGGCAATTATTACATGAATAGGAATGTATGAAAGTCAAGCATAAGAAGATTACAATATAAATAGATTAATAAATAAATAGTCACAATAATATTAAATATCAAATTCATCTTATATATTATAAAATCCACTCAGCTCTCTTAATAATTCAATTCATCCATTGCTCTGTTTAAAAATATATATTGTGATGATAAGACTCTTTTGGCTTGGCTAGTGCAATCACAGTATATCTCTATTTGGCTCCAAGTACCACAATGTAAACAATACTCCTTACCAACATATCGGGGCAGTGTCCATATCCCACATAGTATTCACTTGCACAAAAAAAGTGCCAAGAGCGAAAGAAGAATGTCAACATTAAATATTGATGGAACACCATGTCCCTTTATCTAAATTTATCCTTCTTTTACTTTTTCGCAAACAATATTCATTTAGATATTCCTCTCTTTTTCCTTTTTATTTATATTGAATGAACCGGACCTCAACCCAACAGCATCTTTTTTTCATATTATACAATTATCAAGGCCATATGTGTAATTTCTTTTTCTCACATATCTCACATCTCATGTTAACCCCTTCGCTGCTAGGTCTTTTCCCCCCCCTGTGCTAAGCCTTTTTTTGGCTATTTGGGGTAGTGCGCGCTTAGGCCCCTGTAACTTTTTGACCACATAAGGTATCCACGCCAAATTTGCGTCCTTTTTTTCTAACATCATGGGGATTGTAAAGGTACCCAGGGTTTGTGGATTCCCCTGGAGGGGACCCAGAAATTAGCCAAAATACAGCAAAATATTGTTTTTTTGGGGAAAAATGCGAAAAAAGGGCTACAGATGAAAGCGTCTTGTTTTTTCCCTGCAAATGGCATCAAAAAAGGGGTTGTGGTGCTGAAATCACCATCTTCTCAGCTTTCAGGGACAAGCAGACTTTTGTCAGAAAACCAACTTTTTTTACACAGTTTTGGCATTTTTCTGGGACATAGCCTATTTTTGCTATTTTTTGTGCTTTAAACCTCCTTCCAGTTAATGGTAGAAATGGGTATGAAACCAATAATGGATCCTGGAAAGCCATACATTTCTGAACAGTAGACAAAATTCTGAATTCAGCAAGGGGTCATTTGTGTAGATCCTTAAAGTTTTCCTTATAGAAACTAACAGTTAAATAAAGGAAAAATTGAAAATTAGTTGAAAAAAACAGCCATTTGTGTCAATGTTTTCACCTGTAACTTCTTCTAATTATGACAGCTATTTGAAAGCAATATACCGTTATATCCGCTGGACCTTTCTGGTTGTGGGGATATATCGGACTTGTAGGTTCACCAAGAACCCGACGAACCCAGAGCCAATAACTGAGCAGCATCTTGCAATGGTTTTTTATTATGTACCGGGTATATAGCAATTATTTTGGGAAAATGTATACATGGAAAAATTGTTATGAAAGACACCTATGTATTTCTGAAATGGGAACAAAATGTAGATTTTAGAAACAGTAGATATTTGCACATTTCCGAAATTGGGAGTACCCATACTAGCATGAGAATTATAGGTCATTTTTCAAAATGACTTATTTTTTACACATTGTCTTTCATTTGGAAGGCAGTAATGCATCGAAAGTCAATAGGTAATAACAGTTGCTCTACAATTCTGTGTTACCCTAAGTCTCCCGATAAAAATGGTACCTCACTTGTGTGGGTAGGCCTTGTGCCCACAACAGGAAATGGCTCAAAATGCAACGTGGACGTACCACATTTTCACAATGAAAAATTACCCTTTTTTTGTAAAGTGCCTAGCTGTAGTTTTTTAACCCTAGCTCTGCGGGCACTTAGGGAAACCTAGCAAACCTATACATTTTTGAAAACTAGACACCCAGGGGAATTCAGGATGGGGTGACTTGACTGGCTCTCACCAGGTTCTGTTACCCAGAATCCCTTGCAAACCTAAAAAATTGGCAAAAAAACCACATTTTCCTCACTTTTCTGTGGTGGAAAGTTCTGGAATCTGCGTGGATCCACAAAATTCAACCCACCCCGCGTTCCCCAAGGTCTTCCGAAAAAAATGGTACCTCACTTGTGTGGGTAGGCCTAGTGCCCGCGACAGGAAGCAGCGCAAAACGCAACGTGGACGCACCACATTTTCACAGTGAAAAATGACCCTTTTTTTGCAAAGTGCCTAGCTGTAGTTTTTGAACCCTAGCTCTGTTGGCACTTAGGGAAACCTAGCAAACCTATACATTTTTGAAAAGTAGACACCCAGGGGAATCAAGGATGGGGTAACTTGACTGGCTCTCTCCAGGTTCTGATACCCAGAATCCCTTGCAAACCTAAAAAATTGGCAAAAAAACACATTTTCCTCACTTTTCTGTGGTGGAAAGTTCTGGAATCTGCGTGGATCCACAAAATTCTACCCACCCCGCGTTCCCCAAGGTCTTCCGAAAAAAATGGTACCTCACTTGTGTGGGTAGGCCTAGTGCCCGCGACAGGAAGCAGTGCAAAACGCAACGTGGACGCACCACATTTTCACAGTGAAAAATGACCCTTTTTTTGCAAAGTGCCTAGCTTTTGTTTTTGAACCCTAGCTCTGCTGGAACTTAGGGAAACCTAGCAAACCTATACATTTTTGAAAAGTAGACACCCAGGGGAATCCAGGATGGGGTGACTTGACTGGCTCTCACCAGGTTCTGTTACCCAGAATCCCTTGCAAACCTAACAAATTGGCAAAAAAACCACATTTTCCTCACTTTTCTGTGGTGGAAAGTTCTGGAATCTGCGTGGATCCACAAAATTCCACCCACCCCGCGTTCCCCAAGGTCTTCCGAAAGAAATGGCACCTCACTTGTGTGGGTAGGCCTAGTGCCCGCGACAGCAAGCAGCACAAAACGCAACGTGGACGCACCACATTTTCACAGTGAAAAATGACCCTTTTTTTGCAAAGTGCCTAGCTGTAGTTTCTGAACCCTAGCTCTGCCGGCACTTAGGGAAACCTAGCAAACCTATACATTTTTGAAAAGTAGACACCCAGGGGAATCCAGGATGGGGTGACTTGACTGGCTCTCACCAGGTTCTGTTACCCAGAATCCCTTGCAAACCTAACAAATTGGCAAAAAAACCAAATTTTCCTCACTTTTCTGTGGTGGAAAGTTCTGGAATCTGTGTGGATCCACAAAATTCCAGCCACCCCGCGTTCCCCAAGGTCTTCCAAAAAAAATGGTCCTCACTTGTGTGGGTAGGCCTAGTGCCCGCGACAGGAAGCAGCGCAAAACGCAACGTGGACGCACCACATTTTCACAGTGAAAAATGACCCTTTTTTTGCAAAGTGCCTAGCTGTAGTTTTTGAACCCTAGCTCTGCCGGCACTTAGGGAAACCTAGCAAACCTATACATTTTTGAAAAGTAGACACCCAGGGGAATCCAGGATGGGGTGACTTGACTGGCTCTCACCAGGTTCTGTTACCCAGAATCCCTTGCAAACCTAAACAATTGGCAAAAAAAACACATTTTCCTCACTTTTCTGTGGTGGAAAGTTCTGGAATCTGCGTGGATCCACAAAATTCCACCCACCCCGCGTTTCCCAAGGTCTTCAGAAAAAAATGGTACCTCACTTGTGTGGGTAGGCCTAGTGCCCGCGACAGGAAGCAGCGCAAAACGCAACGTGGACGCACCACATTTTCACAGTGAAAAATGACCCTTTTTTTGCAAAGTGCCTAGCTGTAGTTTTTGAACCCTAGCTCTGCCGGCACTTAGGGAAACCTAGCAAACCTATACATTTTTGAAAAGTAGACACCCAGGGGAATCCAGGATGGGGTGACTTGACTGGCTCTCACCAGGTTCTGTTACCCAGAATCCCTTGCAAACCTAACAAATTGGCAAAAAAAACACTTTTTCCTCACATTTCTGTGGTGGAAAGTTCTGGAATCTGCGTGGATCCACAAAATTCCACCCACCCCGCGTTACCCAAGGTCTTACGAAAACAATGGCACCTCACTTGTGTGGGTAGGCCTAGTGTCCGCGACAGGAAGCAGCGCAAAATGCAACGTGGACGCACCACATTTTCACAGTGAAAAATGACCCTTTTTTTGCAAAGTGCCTAGCTGTAGTTTCTGAACCCTAGCTCTGCCGGCACTTAGGGAAACCTAGCAAACCTATACATTTTTGAAAAGTAGACACCCAGGGGAATCCAGGATGGGGTGACTTGACTGGCTCTCACCAGGTTCTGTTACCCAGAATCCCTTGCAAACCTAACAAATTGGCAAAAAAAACACATTTTCCTCACTTTTCTGTGGTGGAAAGTTCTGGTATCTGCGTGGATCCACAAAATTCCACCCACCCCGCGTTCCCCAAGGTCTTCCGAAAGAAATGGCACCTCACTTGTGTGGGTAGGCCTAGTGCCCGCGACAGCAAGCAGCGCAAAACGCAACGTGGACGCACCACATTTTCACAGTGAAAAATGACCCTTTTTTTGCAAAGTGCCTAGCTGTAGTTTCTGAACCCTAGCTCTGCCGGCACTTAGGGAAACCTAGCAAACCTATACATTTTTGAAAAGTAGACACCCAGGGGAATCCAGGATGGGGTGACTTGACTGGCTCTCACCAGGTTCTGTTACCCAGAATCCCTTGCAAACCTAACAAATTGGCAAAAAAACCACATTTTCCTCACTTTTCTGTGGTGGAAAGTTCTGGAATCTGTGTGGATCCACAAAATTCCAGCCACCCCGCGTTCCCCAAGGTCTTCCAAAAAAAATGGTACCTCACTTGTGTGGGTAGGCCTAGTGCCCGCGACAGGAAGCAGCGCAAAACGCAACGTGGACGCACCACATTTTCACAGTGAAAAATGACCCTTTTTTTGCAAAGTGCCTAGCTGTAGTTTTTGAACCCTAGCTCTGCCGGCACTTAGGGAAACCTAGCAAACCTATACATTTTTGAAAAGTAGACACCCAGGAGAATCCAGGATGGGGTGACTTGACTGGCTCTCACCAGGTTCTGTTACCCAGAATCCCTTGCAAACCTAAAAAATTGGCAAAAAAAACACATTTTCCTCACTTTTCTGTGGTGGAAAGTTCTGGAATCTGCGTGGATCCACAAAATTCCACCCACCTCGCGTTTCCCAAGGTCTTCCGAAAAAAATGGTACCTCAGTTGTGTGGGTAGGCCTAGTGCCCGCGACAAGAAGCAGCGCAAAACGCAACGTGGACGCACCACATTTTCACAGTGAAAAATGACCCTTTTTTTGCAAAGTGCCTAGCTGTAGTTTTTGAACCCTAGCTCTGCCGGCACTTAGGGAAACCTAGCAAACCTATACATTTTTGAAAAGTAGACACCCAGGGGAATCCAGGATGGGGTGACTTGACTGGCTCTCACCAGGTTCTGTTACCCAGAATCCCTTGCAAACCTAAGAAATTGGCAAAAAAAACAAATTTTCCTCACTTTTCTGTGGTGGAAAGTTCTGGAATCTGCGTGGATCCACAAAATTCCACCCACCCCGCGTTCCCCAAGGTCTTCTGAAAAAAATGGTGCCTCACTCGGGTGGGAGGCCCAAGTACCCGCGACAGGCAAGGGCCCACAACGTATTGAGGCGACCTCAAAATGGCCTATCACAAAACGACCTGGTTTTGCAAGGAGGGTCCCATGACGTTTTGGCCCGGGGCTCGGCGCCCACCTTGGGAAACTACCAAACCCAAACATTTCTGAAAGCTAGACACCCGGGGGAGTCCAGCGAGGTATGGATTGCGTGGGTCCCACAACGTTTTCCTATCCAGAATCCCCTGCAAACCTCAAATTTAGCTGAAAAAATCACTTTTTCCATACATTTTTGCGTGGGATCACCGTGCCGGCACAAATGTCCTACCACCCAGCGTTCCCCTTGTTCTCCCGAGTAAAATGATACCTCACTTGTGTGGGTGGGCCAAAGGCCTGTGACTGGGAAGAGCCCAAAACATAGGGATTTAGGGTATAGCACAGAGAATTCTAAGCGCTACATTTTTTTAAAAATACGTTTTTAGCCAGTTCTGCTTTGGACACCCACACAAGTGAGGTATCATTTTACTCGGGGGAACAAGGGCAACGCTGGGTGGTAGGACATTTGTGCCAGCACGGTGATTCCACGCAAAAATATGTGGAAAATATGTTTTTTTCAGCTAAATTTGAGGGTTGCAGGGGATTCTGGGTAGGGAAACGTTGGGGGATCCACGCAAGCCATACCTCATTGGACTCCCAGGGTGTCTAGTTTTCAGAAACGTGTGGGATTGGTAGGTTTCCCTAGATGGCGGCGAGCCCGGGGCCAAAAAACCAGGTGCCCCCCTCCCAAAACCAGGTAGTTTTGTTATAGGTAATTTTGAAGTCCCCACAATACGATTTGGGCCATTTCCTGTTTCAGCCACTATGCCTACCCACACAAGTGAGGTACCATTTTTATCGGGAGCCCTGGGGGAACGCAGGGTGGTAGGAAATTTGTGGATCCACGCAGATTCCAGAACTTTCCCACACAGAAATTTGAGTAAAAAGTGATTTTTTCAGCTAAATTTGAGGTTTGCAGGGCATTCTGGGTAGGAAAACGTTTGGGGACCCATGCAAGCCATACCTCGCTGGACTCCCCGGGTGTCTAGTTTTCAGAAATGTGTGGGTTTGGTAGGTTCCCAAGATGGCCGCTGAGCCCGGGGCCAAAACCCAGGTGACCCTCCTTGCAAAACCAGGTTGTTTTGTGATAGGTAATTTTGATGTCTCCTCAATACGTTTTGGGCCCTTGCCTGTCGCGGGTACTTGACCCACCCACGCGAGTGAGGTATCATTTTTATCGGGAGACCTGGGGGAAAGCTGGGTGGTAGGAAATTTGTGGATCCACGTAGATTCCAGAACTTTCCCACACAGAAATTTGAGAAAAACGTGATTTTTTCAGTTAAATTTGAGGTTTGCAGGGGATTCTGGGTAAGAAAATTTTGGAGGACCCACGCAAGCCATACCTCGCTGGACTCCTCCGGGTATCTAGTTTTCAGAAATGTGTGGGTTGGGTAGGTTTCCCTAGATGGCCGTCGAGCCCGGGGCCAAAAACTCATGGGACCCCCTTGCAAAACCAGGTTGGTTTGTGATAGGTAATTTTGATGTCGCCTCAATAGGTTTTGGGCCCTTGCCTGTCGCGGGTACTTGACCCATCCACACAAGTGAGGTACCATTTTTCACGGAAGACTTTGGGGGACGCGGGGTGGGTGGAATTTTGTACATCCACGCAGATTCCAGAACTTTCCACCACAGAAATGTGAGGAAAATGTGTTTTTTTGGACATATTTTTAGGTTTGCAAGGGATTCTGGGTAACAGATCCTGGTGAGAGCCAGTCAAGTCACCCCATCCTGGATTCCCCTGGGTGTCTAGTTTTCAAAAATGAATAGGTTTGCTAGGTTTCCCTAGGTGCTGGCAGTGTTAGGGTTCAAAATCTACAGCTAGGCACTTTGCAAAAAAAGGGTCAGTTTTCACTGTGAAAATGTGGTGTGTCCACGTTGCGTTTGGGCCGTTTCCTGTCGCGGGCACTAGGCCTATCCACACATGTGAGGTGCCATTTTTCTCGGAAGACTTTGGGGAACGCGGGATGGGTGGAAATTTGTGGATCCACGCAGATTCCAGAACTTTCCACCACAGAAATGTGAGGAAAGTGTGGTTTTTTTGACAAATGTTTCGGTTTGCAAGGGATTCTGGGTAACAGAACCTGGTGAGAGCCAGTCAAGTCACCCCATCCTGGATTCCCCTGGGTATCTAGTTTTCAAAAATGTATAGGTTTGCTAGGTTTCCCTAGGTGCCGGCAGAGTTAGGGTTCAAAATCTACAGCTAGGCACTTTGCAAAAAAAGGGTCCGTTTTCACTGTGAAAATGTGGTGTGTCCATGTTGCGTTTTGGGCCGTTTCCTGTCGCAGCCACTAGTCCTACCCACACAAGTGAGGTACCATTTTTCTCGGAAGACTTTGGGGAACGCGGGGTGGATGGAATTTTGTGGATCCACGCAGATTCCAGAACTTTCCACCACAGAAATGTGAGGAAAATGTGTTTTTATGGACAAATATTTAGGTTTGCAAGGGATTCTGGGTAACAGAACCTGTTGAGAGCCAGTCAAGTCAGCCCATCCTGGATTCCCCTGGGTGTCTAGTTTTAAAAATGTATAGGTTTGCTAGGTTTCCCTAGGTGCCGGCAGAGCTAGGAACCAAATTCAACAGGTAGGCACATTCCGAAAAAAAGTCAGTGCCTAGTGGGCTTTCTGCCGCCCTGGGGAGGGGGGAAATCAGGGGCTATTGCCCCGATATGCCCCCGAGGGGGGCAGAAAGACTGTGGCTATTCTTTTGGGGGGTCGGGGGCATTGGGATGCCCATTCTGGTCAGCCCCCACCCCTGCGTATAAAAAAGCCAGCATAATCGCTGGCACATATTGGGCTTTCTGCCCCCCCGGGGGGCAGATCAGGGGCTACTGCCCCCATCTGCCCCCTGGGAGGGGCAGAAAGACAGTGGCATCTTTTTTGGGCTGGGTGGGGGCATTGGCATGTCCATTCTTGGCAGCCCCCACCCCGAACTTTGTAAAAAAAAAATCCCTGGTGGCTAGTGGGCTTTCTGCCCCCCGAGGGGTGCAGATAAGGTGATATTGCCCCATCTGCCTCCCAGGGGGGGGCAGAAAGACTGTAGAATTGTTTTTGGGGTGGGGGCATTGACCTGCCCATTCTGGGCAGCCCCCACCCCTACCTATATAAAAAAAAATCCCTGGCGCTTAGTGGGCTTTCTGCCCCCTCCCCGGGGGGGGGGCAGATCAGGGGCTATTGCCCCCATCTGCCTCCTGGGGGGGGCAGAAAGTGTTTTTTTTTTCTTTGGGGGTAGGGTGGGGGCATTTGCATGCCCATTCTGGGCAGCCCCCACCCCGGGCCTATAAAAAAAATAATCCCTGGGATCTAGGGTGTTTCTGAACCCCCGGGGGGGGCAGAAAGACTGGAATTTTGTGGGGGGAGGGGTGGGGGCATTGGCATGCCCATCTTGGGCAAACCCCACCCCTAAATTTATCGAGGGAAAAAAAAACCCTGGTGTCTAGTGGGCTGTCTGCCCCCCGGGGGGGCATATTGGGGGCTACTGCCCCCATCTGCCCCCCAGGAGGGGCAGAAAGACTGTACCTTTGCGTCGGGGTGGGGGCATTGGCATGCCCATATTGGGCAGCCCCTACCCCAAATTATAATTTTTAAAAAAATCCCTGGTATCTAGTGGGCTTTCTGCCCCCCCCGGGGGGGCAGATTGGGGGCTACTGCCCCCATCTGCCCCCCAGGAGGGGCAGAAAGACTGTACCTTTGCGGCGGGGGGTGGGGGCATTGGCATGCCCATATTGGGCAGCCCCCACCCCTAACTATAATTTAAAAAAAAATCCCTGGTATCTAGTGGGCTTTCTGCCCCCCCGGGGGGGCAGATTGGGGGCTACTGCCCCATCTGCCCCCCAGGGGGGGAAGAAAGACTAATTTTGTGGCCGGGGGGGTGGGGGCATCGGCATGCCCATTTTGGGCAGCCCCCACCCCTAAGAAATATCCCATAAAAAAATCCCTGGTGTCTAGTGGGCTTTCTACCCCCCTGGGGGGGCAGATTGGGGGCTACTGCCCCCATCTACCCCCCAGGGGGGGCAGAAAGACTAATTATGCCAAAATGTTTATGGGGGGAGCAAAGGCCCTTGCCCAAGGGGCCGCTCCCCCCTCCCTGGTGCCTAGTGGGTGGATCCCTGCTTGGGGATCGCCCTCCTTGGGCAATCCCCAAGCAGGGATCCACTAGGGAGGGGTACCATTGGAAAGGGGAGATTCTCCCCTTTCCAACGATACCTCTCCGGAGTTTCTACGTGCTCAGGGGGCTGAGATAGCCCCCTGAGCACATAGAAACTGAAACTGAAATGAGCCTCTTGGCTCATTTCAGTTTCGGTTTCACTGAAATGACATCAGCGCGACGTGCGCGCCGATCGTCATTTCAGGGAAACCAGGGGGGGGGCCTCGGGAGCTGGGGAAGCTCTTCCCCAGCTCCCGAGGCTTTAGGGGAGAAAAGGGAATCCCTCTGGTGCCCGCACCAGAGGGATTTCCGATGCTGGCTGTCATGACGAGCTGGACTCGTCATGAGCACACAACCACTGTGTGCCATGACGAGTCCAGCTCGTCATGAGCATGGAAGGGGTTAAAGGAATAATCCTTGTCTAGGAGTTCTCCCCCTGAACATTTATCCTACATGCACCTCCATCTCTTCATCCCCATTTAGCCCTGTTGGGGTCTTAATTTGTAAATCTAAAATGTATCTCGATTCCAGGCGTCTCAGCTGTTGGACTCTGTCTCCACCTCTTAAACTAGGAGCCACCCTGTCTACTGCAAAAAATCTCAATTTGGTAACATCGCTTTTGTGGTAATCATAAAAGTGCCTTGCAACAGGGTACGAGAAATACAAATTTCTAATTGCCCTTTGATGTTCTAGAATCCGTTTGCGCAATGGAAAAATGGTACTCCCCACTTACACGAGCGGACATGGGCACATCAATACATATACACAATGGTCTGATCCACAATTGTAGAAACAACCTATTTTCCTTTTAAAACCACTAGTGATGTTATATTCCATAGTATTTTGGGTGAACTTACATGCTTTGCAATGGCTGCCCTTATAGAATCCTTTGGATTGATTCAACCACATATCTCTTCTTTCTGCTTGTACGTGGTAGCTATGTGTCAGTTCATCTCCTAGGGATTTGCCTTTCCTGTAGGTGATGGCTGTATTATCTGGCAAATCAGGGCCAATCACCCCATCGTTTTTAGGATAGACCAATGTCTGCACATAGCTTTTCTCACCATGTATGAAACTGAATCAAAAGTGGTTATGAATCTAATGCTGTCACCTTCTTTATTCTTAACCACGTTGGGATGGAGAAGTTGAACCCTGGTCAGGGATTGCGCCTTTTTGCTGGTCAATTTCAGTACTTTTGGTGTGTAGCCCCTCTCTCTAAATCTTTTCGTCATCTGCGTGGTCTGGTTCTCAAATTCTTCCTGGCTACTGCATATTCTTTTTAGCCTTAAGGTTTCACCATAAGGAATACTTTCGGTCAAGTTTTTAGGATGTTGGCTCTTAAAATGTAAAGTACTGTTTCCTGCTGTTGGCTTATGGTGTATAATAGACTGTATTTTCCCTCCTTGTAT
Organism: Calotriton arnoldi; assembly: GCA_963921515.1. Classification (NCBI taxonomy): domain Eukaryota; kingdom Metazoa; phylum Chordata; class Amphibia; order Caudata; family Salamandridae; genus Calotriton; species Calotriton arnoldi. The sequence goes on along the minus strand of CAWUFW010000593.1, from coordinate 1,285,754 downwards.
TTGTAATTGTACATCCAAGTAAGCAATTTCTTGTAAACACATAGTAGCCGTGAATTTCAGATTATAGAGGTTGTCATCCAACTTGGCTATGAATTCATGTGCCATTTCTTTGGGATCACTCCACAAAATAAACAAATCATCAAAATAATGAGACCAGATCATAATATGAGGTAAATATTCCTGATTGACCTCCACCCAGGCCACCTGCTCCTCCCACCAGGACCATCACGAGATTCGTGAATCTGGAGGCGAAACAGGTGCCCATATCCGTTCCAACCTTCTGTCTATAAAAGGTATTGGGATCCCACGTGGGGCTAATGCGGTTTTTATGTACTTTTTGTCAGTACATAAAACAATGGGACCTTGGGGTGGTCTAATCTCAAGAAATTGTACTCGTGTATATATATATTTTGTCACTGATGATGTGTTGGGATGCTGAGTAGACACTGCATTGGATAGTTAGCTCACTTGAGCGTTACGTTCCTTCGTCCCAATTCTATTGCTATTGTGGCCCCCCCAACTATGGACATTTTATATTGTTTCAATTATTTGTTGTTGTTATAAAATCTTATTCCCTTTATGTTTCTTGATCTTCCCTGCACTACTCGGGAATTTCTCAAACAGCTGTCATTCACACCAATATGTGTCATTTGTGGGACTGACTTAAAGCCTTCATTTTATTTTACTTTATTAACTTATGTTTTATTAACGTTTGTCACTAGTACCAGAGATTCTTTCATGTCTATGATGCTATCTTGTTTCCATGACAATCACTCTGTGTGATAATGCATTTAAGGACCTACCTTAATGGCGCCTGATTGTGTGAGCAAGGCGGCTTGTCCGTTGAAACGCGTCAGGGTCTCTTTGAAAATAAACTTCGGTGTTGGATTTCCATGGTGTCGGCGCCTGCTTTCAATTTGGATGAGCGGGACTGGTGAATATATTTAAACAAAGTGTCCGGGATCATCACGCCGACCCACCTCAATCTGGTGCACCGCGTCTCCGGAATAGTGGTCTGTGATTGTTGTAAATAACGCAAAGCCCCCCCGCAGCGGATACAGATGCCCGGCTGCTTGGTGACTGACGACGGGGAGAGTTGCCGGTATCCAGAGAGTCGGAGGGCCATCAGGGTGTCAGGTAAGCTCCTCGTAGTTTGTGTGCTGCAGCGCGAGTTAGGTGGCTGCTGGGAGAGGTAGTCTTTGCTGATTTCATAGCAAGGAGTGGAGAGCACCGAACTTTCACTTTATCAAGGATGGCTGAGGAATGGCTACGGGAGAAGGAGCGAGCAGCTGTGGACATTTTCAATGATGACTGCACTGCAGTTCCTGATGAAACTAGTGATCGAGCGAGGCCCCATTCGCCTAACACCAATCTAAAAGTTCACATGCAAAACCTGGAGAAATTGCGAAAGCAGGAAATATCGAAGTGGTGGGAGTGCAAGTCACTCCAAAGGTATCTTGACGTGGGACGTATTCCTAGAGGGCTACGGATCTTGGTGGCACCCACCTACGAAAATCCAGACCCCAATATGCTGAAAGAATGGGCGGACAACAGCGCGGAATCATCGCAGCGCATGTTACGCATACTCATTAAGTATGCAATAAGCGTCAGAGAGACACTAATGAGCAAAATAGAGGAGATGCTCAAAGAACTTGATCAGTTTGCAAATAAAGACGAAGTAACCAAACTACAGACTGAAATGAGCAATAGACTGCAGAAGTATGAGCAGTCTATTCGAGAGTGGAAAGCGACGAAATTCCTTCATGACAAATTGGATTATCAAAAAGGGAGGATCTACACCCCCTCCAAACGGTTTGATAACATACGACGCCAACAATTCGCAGCCAGCGTGAACCCTCTGCGACAGTAAGCGGATACAACAGTTCTGAACTAAGCTCAGAAGTTGATACTGATCTTGAAGAAAATAATGCCCCGGGCACAATGGGCATTAGTGGCAGAGATACACCTTCTGTCGTCGAAGAGCTACGTTTTTTACGCTGAGACAGGATCATCAATCTGCGACCCAGGCCACAGCACAAAGAGAAAGTGGGAAGAGGAAGAGGAAAAACCACAGAAAGAGCAGACGCTGGAGAGGGAAGCACAAAAGACACAGCAAAACCGACACGGAGAAAGTAACTAGTGAACAATACACCGACAACACGGTTATAAATCTCACAGATATGGATCTAAACGAAGAAGAAGAAAAAGTTTTATCATTAGGACTGTGTTGGGGGACCCAGGGGTTAGGCGTTCTCTACGGTAACGTTGCCCCCGAATAAGAGTATGGGACGCTTGTAATTCTTTGGTATCTCTTCTTTTCTTTATTTAGCACAAAAACAAAGGTAAGGAGTTTTCAGGTTGGAAGGAGTCGTTTTCTGCTTTTCTCTGGGTTGGGACTGAAGTAACAGGAAGTCGCGGTTCTCCGTGATCCTCCGGCATCCGTGGGAAGCAAAAACAAAACAAACCACTGGTCAGTGGAAGGACCGAACTATTACAATTGATTAAGGAAGGGGCTGTGAGGGACCACCGAACACCGTCACCATGTGCATCCGAACTGCAGACCGAAAGCGGTGTTCACCCTCTAAGAGGTTCCCTTCCCCTCCCTGTGTTTAGAGAAGCCCCGTATGCGACGACGTACCTGCTCCAGCCACGCTCCTCCTGGAGAGTGGCGGGGCGAAGCGCGGTTCCGTTGGCCTCCCTGCGTCTCTCTGTCCTCTGGGACCGTTGCTGGGATTCCCTGGCCTTCCGTACTCCACCGATTCGTCCACTCCTCTTGCGTGCTCTCCTCGATCCCGCGGTCTCCCGCTGGCTCTCCGGCGTTGTTCCTTCCACGAGCGTCTTCTTCCGCTTTCTTTACGGCGTCCTTCTCCGATTGGGTGGCAGAGGATGACGTCACTCCGCCGAACTCCTCCTCCAGGACTCTCCACAGTGTTTTAAAGGGACCGTCTGCAGCCTGCAGACGGAGCATCAGTACGTCAGTTTCAGGGCATATCTGGGAGCACAAAGTCAGTGATTCCTGATCCCCACTGGTCTCCCGACACATCCCTCCCACAGGATTTCCCCGATCGGGGAAAGAGGATAACGGGACAAATAGTCAGCGTTTCCTTGTTCCGTACCCTTAAGGTGGCAGATTTCGAAGCCAAAAGGTTGCAGGGCCAAGAACCACCGGAGCACCCGGTCGTTGCATCCTTTGTTCCATTGAAGCCATGTCAGAGGGCATGATCAGTATATAACACAAAGGGCCTACCTTCCAGGTAATAGCGTAGCTTCTCAATACCCCACTTAACAGCTAGGCACTCCTTTTCAATCGTGGGATACACTCGTTCTCTAGGAAACAGCTCCCTACTAATGTAGAGGATAGGTCTTTCCAAGCCTTCTCTGTCTAATTGGGACAAAACCGCACCTATCCCCACTCCGGAGGCGTCAGTTTGGAGGATAAACGGCTTCCGGAAATCAGGTGTCAGTAACACAGGGGAGGTGGTCAGGGCCGCTTTCAGTTCGTGAAAGGCCATGTCCTCAACGGCCGAGGGGGAGTTGAGCTGAGAAGGGGAGGAGGATTTCTTTAACAGGTCCATGAGGGGGGAGGCAATGTTAGCAAACTGAGGTATGAAGCGCCTGTAATATCCCACTAAACCCAGGAAGGCCCTTAACTCACTCTTGGTAGTGGGAAATGGGGTGTCCTGTATTGCTTTTATTTTTTCAGTCTGTGGCTCAATCATGCCCTTTCCCAACACATAGCCTAAGTACTTTACCTTTTGAAAGGCAAACCGGGACTTTTTGGCATTGATGTGTAAGTGAGCGGCCCTGAGCTCAGAAAAGATAGCATCGAGATGAGCCAGGTGTTCAACCCATGACTTACTGTATACCACGATATCGTCTAGATATGCTGAGGAGTAGTGTAAATGTCATGCTAGAAGTGTATCCATTAACCTTTGGAAACTAGCGGGGGCACCATGCAAACCGAAAGGTAGAACTGTAAAGTGATATAGGCCGTCAGGGGTAGAGAAGGCCGTTTTCTCCTGGTCCTCGGGGTTGAGAGGGATTTGCCAGTAGCCCTTGGTGAGGTCAATCGTGGATATGTAACAGGCCTCACCTAGGCGCTCTATTAACTCATCAACCCTCGGAAGAGGATTGCCGTCTTGTTTTGATATCCTGTTCACTGCTCTAAAATCGATACAGAACTGGATACTACCGTCCGGTTTTGGTACCAGCACAATAGGAGAACACCAGTTACTCCGTGATGGTACAATAACGCCCGACTCCAGTTTCTGGGTTATGTCTCGCTGGAGGGCAACACGACGGGCTTCAGGCACTCTATAGGGTCTTTGCTTAATGGTGACTCCTTCTTGGGTTGGAATGGAATGCATGGCTAAATGCGTTCGTCCGGGCTGGTCCGAGAAGATGTCCTCAAATGAATGAAGGAGGGCACGTATCTCCCCGTTTTCGCTCTCTGTCAGATCAGTGTTTATAACTGTGGCATCAACTGTGTGTGACATGGTCTTCACAGTTGAGATAGTATGGGTTTTTCGGGGGGGAGGGCCCAGCCACTTCTTTAAAAGATTAACATGGTACATCTGGGTCTTAGAAGGGGAAAGACTCAAAATATAAGTGGTTTTGCCTATTTTTCTTAGAACCTGGTAAGGTCCTTGCCACTCTTTTTTCAATTTATGGGTAGAGGAGGGAAGCAAGACCAAAGCCCAATCGCCTTTTCACAGCTCTCTCCACCTCTTGCCCTTGTCGTAAAAATATTTCTGTTTAACCTGGGCCCTCTCTAAGGACTCATGGGCCAGAGTTCTCAATTTATGAAGACGGACCTTCACCTGGTTAGCGTAGTCTAATAAGGACTGTGCTTCGTTAGCCCCGTCCTTTTACCAGCTTTATTTGGTTATTTCCAGAAGCGTTCGGGGTTTTCTCCCAAAGAGGAGTTTGAAAGGGGAAACACCAAGGCTACTTTGTACTTGGCTTCTTATTATGAACAGGGCCAAGGGGAGGAGTTGGTCCCAGTTTTTCCCATCCCCTGTTAACAACTTTTTGAGGGTGAGTTTGAGGTTGCCGTTATAGCGCTCTACAAGGGCATCGGTCTGAGGGTGGTATACAGATGTTTTTATATGATGGATGTTTAGTTGTTTACAGACCTGTTTCATCAGTCTAGAAACAAAGGGAGTCCCCTGATCCGTGAGGATTTTGCGAGGAAATCCCATCCTCGAGAAGACCTCGATCAAGTGTTACGCTATCGTGGTGGTCGTTGCGGCTCGAAAGGGAAGGGCTTCACGATACCTGGTAGAGTAGTCCACCAGGACGAGAACATACTGGTAACCTCTAGATGACTTGGGGAGAGGACCTATAAGGTCCATTCCCACCCAGTCAAAAGGCTTGCCAATGATGGGTAGGGGTTTTAAGGGTACTTTCGGAGGGGTATACGGATTCTTTTTCTGGCAAATGACACACTCTTGACAATATTTCTTTATCTGTGCATGGACCCCTGGCCAAAAGAAATTCTGTAGAATGGCTTGTGATGTTTTCTCTGCCCCACAATGACCAGCAAGGAGATGAGAATGGGCAAAGAAAAGAATCTGATCCATGAACCCCGTTGGAACCAATAATTGGGGTTCCTCCCCCTCCTTGGATACTCGATACAGAAGGCCATTCGTGGGGAAGTTGGTGTCTCTCTGGCACTCTGCCAGGCATTAGCGAGGGTGCTGTCATTTAATTGTACTACTCTGAAGTGAGTAACGATGGCCCAGGGCTCTGAGGCTAGGAAACTGTTGTGGGCGTTTTCCTTTCCTGAACAAGTCTTCAACTTTCCCATCAGGAGACCAAAGAAACAGGGATTATCTATACCTATAATGAGGGGTTCAGGAAGGGAAGGCAGGACCCCTACATCGACCACTGTTTCCACACCTTTCTCTGTTCGTAGTCGTACCCTAGCTACCGGGTAGTCCCTTACATCACCATGCACACATCTAATGCTAACAGACCTCCCGGGAATCAGACGGGATTGGGGAACAAGCTCCTGCCTTACTACGGAGTGCCTACAACCTGAGTCTAGGAGGGCTGTTACCATTTTGTTATCCGTACACACACTTACGTAATAGACCGGTCCCATTTCCTGAGCATAAAGAATGGATCGGGGCACATAACTAACATCCATTGGCTCTTCTTCCTGTTTTTCTTTTTTCTTTCTGCAGAACTGAGCAATGTGTCCCCACTCGCCGCATTCAAAACACTGGGGACCAGAGGACGGAAAGGCGTCCTGCCTCCCAAATCGCGGTTTCGGGGGCTCAAATGGTGGCTTGTTTGTTTCCTTTCGGTTTTCCACGGTTGGTGTGTTTTTGGGGGTCTTTCGGGTTCTTTCACCACGGTACGGTTTTGTGCCCTGGCGTAGGATGTAGCCATCTCTATGGCATGCTCGAGAGTTAGACCGGCATGTTGGCGAAGCCATCTTTGTGTCCCGTAAGGCAGTGCCTCAAGATATTGTTCCAGATTTATTTTGTCCATGATTTCTTCACGAGTGGACTCCAAAGGTTTGAGCCAACGATCAGCGGCGTCCTTCATTTTATAGAACAGATTCTTAGGGGTGTCTCCTGACGCACCCCGTTCTTGCCTGAATTTAAGACGATGGGACTCATCGTCGACCCCCCAAACGATCCATTATGAATTGTTTGACATGTCCATAAGCTGCGGTACCATCCCTGTTAGCTATTTGATATGCAGCTTGGGCTTCTCCCGTGAGTAGAGGGGCCAGGTAAAACAGCCAGCGATCCGCGGGCCACATGCTGGCCCTGGCAGCCCGTTCAAAATTTAGGAAGAAGGAAACAGGATCGTCCCCCGGGACGTAATTTTGCAGGGGGATTACAGTTCCTGGGAGCGCAGGGCCTCTCCCCTGACCTAAAGCCATCAATAGCTGTGATTGACCTTCAGCCAGTTTGGTTACATTCTCTGCTTGCTTCTGTATTGCAGAGGTAAACACAGCACGGTCCATTTCAGCTTGGTTGGCATTTTTTTCCATGGCCCATTCTAACTTGCTTTGTCCTTCCTTCATCTGATGTAGGACGTTCTCCATCTTGTATCAGACAGAATTATGCCCGTATTCTCCACCAAATCTGTCGGGGGACCCAGGGGTTAGGCGTTCTCTACGGTAACGTTGCCCCCAAATAAGAGTATGAGACGCTTGTAATTCTTTGGTATCTCTTCTTTTCTTTATTTAGCACAAAAACAAATGTAAGGAGTTTTCAGGTTGGAAGGAGTCGTTTTCTGCTTTTCTCTGCCTGCCTGCCTGCTTCCTTCTATAAGGCTTTCGCTCCCCTCCTCGTCCCGCACCTCGCTGCTATGTATAATGACTCATTCGAGTGCGGTCAATTCCCCCCCTCGCTCCGCGAGGCCCTTTTGACGCTTCTTCTTCAGCCGGACAAACCCCCAGAGCTCCGCGATTCCTATCGCACCTTGTCCCTTATAAATACGGACAATAAAATTTTCACCAAGCTGCTGGCCTCCCGCCTCCTCCCTCTAATGCCGCTTATTGCCCGCCCCGACCAGTCCGGGTTTATTCCTGGTCGTGCCACAGCGCACAATCTCAGGACTATTTTCTCCGTCCTTCATCAAATTAATCCTGCTCTCCCGGCCGTGGCTGCCCTCCTGGACGCCACCAAGGCCTTCGACACTCTGGAGTGGCCTTTTCTATTTTATCTGCTTCCTCGCCTGGGCTTCAGCTCAGTGTTTCTGCGCAAGATTCAACTCCTCTACACCCTCCCAACGGCCCGTCTCAGGATCAATGGCCAGATCACGGAACCCATTCCCATCGCGCGTGGCACAAGGCAGGGGTGCCCGCTCTCCCCCATGCTATTCGCTATCGCTATGGAACCTCTTGCCGCTCGACTCCGACAGCACCATACTCAAAGAGGTCTCTGCTTTGCTGCTCGTGCCTTTGTTGTTTCCATGTACGCGGACGACGTCACACTCTACGTTCGCAACCCCCAGGAGAATCTTGGCCCCATGATCCGTGAGGTGGTCCGCTTCGGGAGCCTTTCTGGCATCCAAGTCAACTGGAGTAAATCCATCCTTTTCCCTCTTACGGATGCTACTGTCCCCTTCACTCCTGATTTTCCATTTGTATGGGCGTCTGGATCCACCGGGTACCTCGGAATATGGCTCAGTAGGGATGTGGACAAGCTCTGGAAGTCTAATTTCGGCCGCGCTGTGGACTGGTTGGAGTCTAAGATCCAGCTTTGGCGGCGTCTCCCCCTTTCCCTTGCGGGCCGTATTGCCATTGCAAGATGGTTGTACTCCCAAAGTTTTTGTATCTATTTGTTAATGTCCCTATTCCCCTTACGGCTCACTTTTTCCGTAGGCTCTGTTCCCTCATCATCTCCCTCACCTGGGCAGGCCGGCAACCCAGAGTCGCATACAGCATACTGACTCTTCCGCTATCGCGAGGGGGCTGGGCGCCCCGGACTTTAAATTATATGCCCTTAGTGCCTAAGCCAGCTTTCTCCACTTTTGGCTTCATCCGACGCCTTTCCAGCCACATGTGGCGGTGGAGGCAAACCTTGCAGCCCCCTGGCCGCTCTCGACGGCGCTTTTTGCTCCACTGAAACCTCCGCGTGGTGAGATTGACACGGTCGAGACTTTGCGATGGGCTTGGGGCGGTCTCCGGAGATATTCGGGTTTCAGTATGCTCTCCGCAAATGCCATGCCCATTGCTCACAATCCGACATTCCCCCCCTGCAGACGGCTGGCATGGTTAAACGTGCTACAAGCTTGGGCTCTCCACGGTGTCGGACCTGTACCCTAGCGGTACTTTTTCTCTGGCGGCAGATTCCGGTCCCATGGATACTCTGCTCTTCTATCAGCTCAGGGCTCTCTGCAGGGAGCTTCATTCTTCGTTCCCCCAGTCTACCCCCTCTATGGCCGGCCTTCACTTTCTCTACATCTCCTCCTCCCCTCATAAACTGGTCACCAAGATCTATGCCCTCACGCTTGTTGACTCCGCCATCTCCACTGACCGCGCCCGAGCGGCCTGGAGCACGGACTTAGGTGCTGATCTTTCCCAGGAGGACTGGCTATACTGATGTAATCAGATTAAACGTCTGTCCCTGAACTATCGTTTACGCCTCATACACTTTAAATATTTGCACAGATTGTTTCGCTCCCCCGCACAACTTCATAAAATGGGCCTTGTCCCTAGCGATAGATGCTTGCGCTGCTCAGCTCCTGCGGCAGGCTTCTCCCATCTCGCTTGGCTGTGCCCGAAGGTCTCCGCCTACTGGCGCGAGGTGTGCGCCACTATCACTGATATCGTCTCAACACCTGTTGCGCCGGATCCACTGCTTTGCCTCCTTGGCTTTGTGAAATTTTGTCCAGACGCTTCCCGCCGGCTGATTAAGATGCTCCTCGTCCTCGCTAGGCGCAGGGTCTCCATGTGCTGGGGTGGGCGCTCAGTGCCTAAAATTAGCGCTTGGCTCCAAGATGCTTCACGCTGTCAGACGCTGCTCTCCGAATTCTGGGAATTGGCGCCAACCACTTGCCGCCCGATTGATATTTGGGGTCCCCTCGTCTCTTATCTTCAGCGACAGGTTGGTTTGCCTGCAGCGGCCTCTCCCGCGCTCCCCGCCGGCTCTCCGCCTGCGGCGGCCGCCGGAGTAGGTCCGTGAGGCGACGCTTTTTTAAAAAATGTTTTACTTTTTTTTTTTATAAACTTTATTTTCATGGTCAGTCAAACAGTGCAGCTTTACACATTTGATACGCCCACAATAATGATGACAAAATAAACAGTAAGTTTGTACATTAATATGCAACAACGTACCACCTTGAGTGACATTGAATTTGCAGTTCTAATCTCTTACAGACTTAACATAGGAATAGTACACCATATTCACCGGAAGGAAGGGTTCTATGGCCAGAGGTCTGGCAGCTGGTATATATACATATGTATAGGCCGTTCTCCACCCGCCGAAGGGGTCAGATGAATCTCATCTCCTCAATGTCGAAACGTGCCTGAGAGCCGGGCAGTGTTTGCAATCAGTCCTCTGATTGTGTGGAGAGAAGATATTGTACTAGAGTGTCCCAGAATTCTCGTGGTCTAGAGGATTGGGGTAGATCTTCTGCATAAGTGTCCAACTGAGTTTTACAGTATGACATATCCTTGACCCAGTCTGTGTGTTTCGGTGTCAGCATACTGCCCCATTTCAATGCTATTCTTCTCTTTGCCAGTAGTAGTGCTACCGCCAGTAGCTTACGTCTACGCACCAATTTTATCTTGTAGATGCCCAGGAGGCAAATAAGGGGTGCATTTGGGATATGCTCACCTAGCATATGTGTGAGAGTGTCTGTAACATCACGCCAGTAAGGCTGGAGTTCTGTACATGCCCACGCCATGTGTAGGAAGTCTGCATTGAAGGTCTGACATCTGTGACATCGGTCATCGGCCCGCAGCCCATATGCATGCAACTGCTTAGGTGTATAATATACCTGATGTATGAATTTAAAATGTATGATTTTCAGGTTGCAGTTTGACGTGAGCAGTTGAAGTTGTATACACCCGAAATCCCAGTCCTCTGTAGGAATTGCTATGCCCAGGGTAGCCTCCCATCTAGCTAGAGGTTTGTTCGCTGCGCGGAACTGTTCATGCTGTGATGCAGTGTATAGCTTAGTGACTAGGCGTTGCCGCGTGGCAGATGTCAGAAGCGTGGCAGATGTCAGAAGCGTCTGCAGTGCATTGAGTGCAACCAGCCACGCCCTCGCCACCGTACCACGCATCCGCAGAACCACCGCCGGAGGAAGATCCTTCTCCTACCTGGCGGCCAAGACCTGGAACTCCCTCCCCACTCACCTTCGGCGAACCCAGGACCATCTCGCCTTCAGGAAGCAGCTCAAGACCTGGCTGTTCGAGCAGTAACTTACCCCCTCCCCCAGCGCCTTGAGACCCTCCCGGGTGAGTAGCGCGCTCTATAAATGCCGTGATTGATTGATTGATTGATTGATTGAGCGTTGGATGTTCAATCGGGAAGGAAGGGTACAAAGCTTTAATCGCCAGACGTAAACACAGATATGCGAAAACCTTTAAGGGAGTCTGAAAAGCGCTTAGAGCTGTGGCGCCCTGCGGTATGTATTCCTTGTCAGGGAAGAGATCTCCCATGGTACGGAGTCCCATCTCTTGTAGTTCTTGTGTCATTTTCTGCTCTTGTGTCACCGTAAGTTGTGGATGATGACGAAGAGGAAGTGCTGGTGCATATGTCGGGAGTTTTTGCGCACGTTTCGCTAGTGTGTGCCAGGCTCTCGAAGTACATATTGCTGGGTGTATCTCCGTGGTAGGGGTGCTGTCTGGGAGAAGATATAAGTGAGAGGAGTGGGGTGGGGAGCATGCTCTCGTGTTCCACCGCGACATGGGGTATGTGGCCATGCGGCTGTATCCAGTAGTGTGCGTGTTGCGCCTGTGCGCAATAATAATATAATTGCAAGTCAGGGGCGCCGAAGCCGCCTTGGCTGTAGGGTCTCGTCAGCTCTCTCCATCCCACCCTCGCTTGCTTTCCCACCCACGTCAAGCGAAGCTGCGCCGTACGTAGTCTGGCAAACAGAACCTGTGGTAACCAAATCAGTATATTCATGAATAAATATAAAAGCCGAGGCAGCACTATCATCTTTTGCAGAGCGACTCGATCTGCAAGAGATAGGGGTAGTCGGATCCATCTGGATACTTGGTCTTCTAATTTAGTGACTGCTTTGCCATAGTTTTCCCGTATCACAGTGTCTATGTCACGGTGTACCCAAACACCTAGGTATTTAACTCGCTCCGTCTGCCATTGCAGTGGGCAATCAAGGGATGGTTTGGTCATTGCAGGAGTGAGCGGGATAAGCACCGACTTGTCCCAGTTAATACACAGCCCCGAGAAATATGCAAACTTAATATATTCTCGAATGAGCTCATTTAGATGGGTGTCCGGGTATCTAGTGTATAGTACCATGTTGTCTGCATAGAGTGCTATACTAACTGGGCGTAACTGGAACTGCAGCGCTGACTCGGCGTGCCTCTGGCGTATCTTGGAGGCCAATGGTTCCAGTGCCAGTGTGAAAAGTAAGGGCGATAAAGGGCATCCCTGTCTCGTTCCTCTATGGATCTTAAAGGGAGCGGATGTAATGCCATTGATTCTCAGCCTTGCGCAGGGTGTGGTATATAATAGTGCTATCCATTTTAGATAGGGTTCCGGGAATCCCATTCGTCGAAGAACAAAGAACATATACGGCCATTCTACAGAATCAAAGGCTTTTGCAGCGACTAATAAGGCCGCAGTAGGCAGTAGGTCTGGATTTAGGTGCTGGAACATGGCGAATATGGTTCGTAAGTTTTGCGTGGTGGAGCGGGACGGGATAAATCCCGCCTGGTCTGGTAGGACCAACTTCTGTAGCAAAGGTTGTAGTCGGAGGGCTATAATTTTGGCAAGAATCTTTGCGTCTGTGGTGATGAGGGACAGGGGACAATAGGACTCACAGTAGGTTGGGTCCTTATCAGGTTTAAGGAGGGTGATCAGAACCGCCTCGCGAATGGACGGGGGGATCACACCATCCTCATATGCCTCCTCATACATGGCGGCTAAGTGTGGGAGTAGGATATCTTTGTATTCCTTATAAAACTCGGCAGGGAGACCATCTATGCCGGGTGCCTTATTGTTAGGGAGGTAGTTAATGGCTTGGCGGAACTCGTCCTCAGTGATATGATGACTGAAAAATTCGCGATGGGAATCAGATAGCCATGCCAGTGCAATATCGTCAAAACACCGAGTCAGTTCAGTAGGATCAGGTGTAGTGCCTGCTGTATATAGCCTGGCATAATAATCCTGGAAACACTGGAAGATCGAGGGGGTGTCGTATTGGGCCGTGGCCTGGGAGTCCATGATCTTAGTTATGTATGACGCTGTGGCCGTGGGGCGAATCTTGCTAGATAGCACACGCCCGGGCCTGCCACCCTCCCCATATGCTCGTGCCGTGTATTTCTTCGATATGTATTTAAGTTCGCTGTCTGCAAACTCATGATATGTATCTATTTTGCCTCTAATGTCAGCCAGGACCTTGGGGTCTAAAGTGGTAGCATAAGTAGACTCCAACTGTTTAATGTCCGCCTCTACCATGGAAAGTTGTCTACGAATATCTCTAAGAATACCAGCATGTTTACCGATACAGAATCATCCGCGGATGGTCACCTTAAATGCCTCCCATAGAACCTTGGCACTCTCCACGGTACCCACATTGTGTTCAAAGAATTCAGTGATGGCTTGCCGCAGCTCGGAATTAAAGACTATGGGGTCGATTCCGATTCGGGCCGGAAAAAGCACCGACCGACTCGGATCCGGAAAAAATACCGACCGACACGTACCCGTGGCGCACGACACGCCAAGTACGATGCAAGGCGCAAAAAATCCGACCGACACATACCGAAACAAAGTCGACCGACCGAGCCGCACGGAAAGCAGCAATCCGGCCGGAAAAACACGCGAATCCAACCGACCGACACGCACCCGGAACAAATCCGACCGAAACGTACACGCGAACTCCAAACCGCAAAGTACGATGCAAGGCGCGAAAACCACGAGCGAGTCGGACGGAGGCCAAGCCGTACGACCGACACGCATACAAAACCGAGCCGAAGCAACACAATACACCGCGACCGACGCGTACGCAGCATAGAAAACTGCACAAACACAGCGTGAACGAAACGGAGAACACCGTACGAGACCAATGCAGGGTCCGACTCGGTCACAAGAACGTTTCCAACATACATAACAGCACAAAGGAAAAATCACCCAAAAAAAGGCCAAACAAGCAATTACCAAGCCAATAAATACTGGGGGGGTGGGGACAGAGAACAAAGACACACCCACAACTCCACCTATATAAAGGACACAAATCACTACCATGAGCCTTTGCAAATGCCATTCCACTGCCAGCACCCAAGAGAAAGCAACCACACACCCACAGCTCATCCCTCACACAAGCCACACACCATCAGCACACCAACAAATACCTACCTCACATACACCCAGCAAAACACACACTCACACACCCTCACCTGCACACCAACACACACATCACCCACCATCACCATGCCCCCCAAGAAGAATCCCAAGTTCCTAGATAGTGAATTGGAAGTCATGGTAGACGAGATCCTCAAGGTGGAGCCACAGCTGTTTGGCACATTGGTCCAACAGACCCCCATGTCGCAGAAAACCAAGATGTGGGAGAGGATTATCAACAGGGTGAACGCCCAATCACCATGTCGACGCACAAAGACGGACATCCAGAACAGGTGGTATGACGTGCGCAGGAGGGTACGGAAAATGCTGAAGCAAGACTACATCAACAGCCAACACACCGGCAGTGGCCCTCCTGCCAAGCCAATATACCTCAGGCCCTGGGAGGAGAAGGTGCGGGCCATCCTTCCGCCAGTGAGCGTATATGGACTAGAGGACATCCCAGAGCCTGGTGAGTACACAACAAATGTACACAATATACTGCCACAAAACACACACACATCACTGTCAAGGGGAGAGTCAAACCATGCACTCATAGCAATTACACAGCAACCAGAACAGAATCATCCCAAAATGTGTATGTCAGTCAGATAAACACAACACATGCCATCAAAAAAGTCACATCCAACTGTGCCATCACATGTACAAACAACTACAACTACAGCTAGGCAGTGGCACAAATAGAACTAACAAACACATCCAGACATGTAGCCACCACAACAACACCAACACACAGTGAAGAACACTCAAAGGAAGGAATTCTGTGTATGCTGGCCAAGTCAGTGTAGCCAATAGCATCATGGGAGTCGCAGTCACACATATTGCCCCCCCCACAACTGTCCCATCAACACCACCATGAACCATGCGCACATCACAGGGAGTGGAGAAGGACTCACAAGATGGCTGACACTGGCTACTGCTGTGGGGAGCACAAGGCCCTGCTGGCAAATGTGCACCAACAAACAGCAGGACACCACTGACTGACATCCTGAGAGACAACTTACACTCCCTGCAATGCAAGCACGTTCCATGGTGGGATATCTGGCTGGCTGGCTGGGTGGGAAGGGGGACTTGCAGCACTGACTATAGTCACAAGCACCTCCCCTCACCCCCCCCAACACAAACTCCACAGTACCCACCTGGTAGAATGCAATGCCCTCCATCCTAACACAAGATCCCACAAAGAACCACCACCCTGGGTTATGTTGTGTGAAGCACAGGGACACTCTTGGGACTCTTAGCCAAACAACTGCCAGGACAACACTCCCAGCCATCCTGTCAGCACAGCCAGCCCACCCCACAGGGAAGCAGAGTCAAAAGGAAGGAAGCATGGGCATGCTGGGAAGGGGGTGGAGGCAATAGCATGATGGGAGTCGTAGTCACTGATATTGGTCACCCCCACAACTGTCCCATCAACACCACCCTGAACCATGCTCACATCACAGGGAGTGGAGAAGGACTCACAAGATGGCTGACACTGGCTACTGCTGTGGGGAGCACAAGGCCCTGCTGCCAACTGTGCACCAACAAACAGCAGGACACCACTGACTGACATCCTGAGAGACAACTTACACTCCCTGCAACGCAAGCACGTTCCATGGTGGGATAACTGACTGGCTGGGTGGGTGGGAAGGAGGTCCGGCTGCCAACCAAACACAACCAATGCAGACCATGTTCACACCCCAGAAAATACATAGAAATGCCCAAATAATGCAGGACAATGTGCCACACCAATATCAACCCCTGACTGTGACGACTCAGGACAATGCAATGTACAGGCCCGCACCCAGAGGCACAGTCACAACTGTCATGTGTGTCAACCATTGATGCCTGCAGAAACATGACATACATTGTTTGTGTCTCCCAAAAACAGGTGATGATGGGGACACAGCAGCAGACGCTGAGGAGTCCCAGTCCCAGGCTCAAGAGGATGCCGAGCTCACTGGCGTCGTACAGCCTCTGTCCTCCTCGGACGATGAAGAACAACCTGGCACATCCGGTGCAAGTCAACTTGCAGCACCAGCAGGACCACCAGCTGCAGCACCAGCAGGACCACCAGCTGCACCCCCTGCACCCACCCCTACAACGACTGTCACCACGAATACCATCCCTGCCGACATGGACAGAATAAGGAGCAACACCAGCACAGTGACCCTGGACCAACCTGGGGCCATGGACACCACCACCACCACCAACCCCCAAGGTGGACCAGGGTTATCTGTGCGTGCCACTGCACACACTGCACATGTCAGCAGGGGTGGTGGGAGGGGTGGGAGACAGAGGTCGCTGCTTGCAGACGTTGCTGGTGTGCATGATGACCCACAACTGGTACGCATAGCTGATGCGTACCAGTCCAGCACCGGAGAGCTCAGCCAGGTAGTGGGGCTCCTCAGAGACATTAAACAGCAGCAGGCTGCCCATCATGCCCGCTTGGACTCCCACATGTCCCACGTGGAGTCACACATGTCCCGTGTGGACTCACACATGTCCCGCGTGGAGTCCAAGTGGGATGCACTGCATGAGATGACGGCGGTGCACAGGGACATTTTACAATGCCTCCGCCAGATGAACAGCAACCAGTCCACACCTCCCTGTGTGCCAACAACATCTGGTGCCGAACAAACTGCAACTGCCACAGGGAGGGAGGAGGACTCTGGCGGAGAGTCCCCTGCACCGCAGCAGCCTGCACTTGAGGGCCCCTCCCCCCCAAGAAGAGGGGTCGTCCGAGGAGGGAAAAGTGAGAGGCCGATGGCCAAGCGCAACTCCCAGGAAGCCTGAACCTGTTCTGGATGTTCGCCTTTGTGCACAGACTGTTCACCCTGTTGACGGCAACACTACTCCCACACATTGCATGGGGAGTACAAGTTGGACCAATGTGTCAGACAACTGTGGCCCCGATACTGGGGATCCTGTCTACCCGGACTTTCAATTCACCTAGGAACTTGGGATTGCAAGATTCATGTACAGCACAACCCATCCTATGCACTATTAACACAAATGTATCACAATAAACACACTAATACACCATACTTGCCTCTGTCGTGATTCCAACGTGGGTGCTGTTATGGGGATGATGAACTGCAAAATTACACTGTGTATGCGAACCTCAACAGCAAGGACAACACAGGCATGTGAGTACAGGAAACGTGACACACATGAGGGAGACACACCACCAGGGCTACACGACACATACACACCTAGGCCATCTGACTCATTGCCTACACTGATGTTGCCAGGGAAGACGGTGCAATGCACAGACACCACACCCATTCCCAGTTGTAGTCAAGTAGCCCACAGGTGCAGTAAGCAAATGGCAGTCAAATATGTGACCACAGACAACGCACATCACAAAGTGAAGCACAGGTTTATTACACAGTTGCAACATGCCGTAACCACTACAGAGGCAAGGTAACCCCACCTGGCAGCGGGCACACAGTCAACAACTGTAGACGGAAGGAAGTCCATGGGTGTGGCGCACATCACCTGTAGGGACACAACAGCTACCAGCCTGGATGTGCAATCACGTCGTCGGTGGACACAGTTGACCAAACAAATCTGAAAGTACCCTGTGAAGGACAGAAATGACACACAGTCAAAAGCAATGGAGTACAGGACAGAACAGCAAAACACATGCACAATACATGTTACAAGATACCCACCCAGAACCAAGTTAGCATGTCAACACTGTTGGGGAGTACAGTCCACCTGTCACCACACATCGCAACACACATCCAGTCAAGTGGCCCATGGACACACTCCCACAGCACCAGAGCACCACCCACACATCATGCCAACTCACATCATTGACATGACACCTCAGGATACTCACATTCAGCTAAAGAAGTTGGTGATGAGCTGTGTGCGGACATCACCATCACCATCATCATCATCATCGTCACTGGCATAGTGGTCCAGGCCAGGATCCTCCACAGGTGGCGGATGTTGGTCATTGTCATCCTGGATGAGAGGCAACTCCTTCCGCTCTGCCAGGTTGTGGAGCATGCAGCAGACGATGATAATCTTGCACACTTTCGCTGGGGCATATGGGAGGGACCCTCCGGTCTTGTCCAGGCAGCGGAAGCGGCTCTTCAGGAGACCAAAGGTCCGCTCAATCACTCTCCTGGTCCGACCATGTGCCTCATTGTAGCGCATCTGGGCAGGTGTCACAGGGTTCCTGAGGGGTGTCAGCAACCACGGCATGTTGGGGTATCCCGAGTCACCTACGGACAGACAAGTGCACATTAGCTGACTTGGAACAGTGGGCGGAATACTACAGATCAGATCACACACAATGGCACAAAGTCAGTACACACCAACAAGCCAGGCACGCTGGTTCTGCATCTGTGCCATCATCCTGGGGATGCGACTACTCCTCATCACAAAGGCATCGTGTGCTGAACCAGGGAAACGGGCACACACGTGTGTGATGGTCATGTCTGCAAGACACACCACCAGTGCATTGACCGAGTGGTAGTGCTTGCGGTTCCTGTAGGCCTGCTCCTGGGCCTGTGGTGGTACCAAAGCCACATGTGTCCCATCAATGGAGCCAATTACATGCGGCATCCTCCCCAGGGCATAAAAGTCACTCTTCACGTCAGTGAGTCGTCGCAGTCTAGGGAAATAGATGTACCGGTTCAGGAAGAGCAACATTGCCGCCAAAACATCGCGGAGCACACGGCTGAACATGGTCTGTGACATCCCACCAGCAGTCGCCACAGTATGTTGGAAGGTACCAGTGGCAAAGAAGTGTAGGGCTGCCATCACCTTCACCTTGGGGGTCAGCGCTGTAGGATACGGCCGGCCAGGCTGCAAATGTGGGGACAACTGCACTGCCAAATCCTCAATCAGCTGCCTGGTGAAGCGGTACCGTCGGATGCTGTCCCGTTCCACCATCGTTGCCAGGTCTGGGAATGGCCGATGGACAGCAGGAGCCCTGCAGTGCAGAGGAGAAGTAAGCAAGATTGTCAGTCACCCCACATATGCGGCATTGAACACACTCAAGATCCCAACATACATCATTATGAGGCACAACTACATGAAGTGTGCAGTACCGGAAGGACATGTATGGTACATACATGGCCAACATCTGTCAACACGGTCCAACAGGTGGCATCAATTAGTCCCAGGTTGGCCCATTGGATATCATGAGGCCATGTCACAGTTCCCATCTCCTGCTGCCGTGTCACAATAACCCCCACAGGGACATGTGAGGACAGATGTGCCCCAGGCACCACAGCTCAACGACAGGTACATTCCCAGGGACCCTGTAATGTCACATGGACACTGGCATTACATGGAGTATCATGTATACACCACAGCAAAACAACCATGACCCCCACAGGTAGTGGCCCCACTTGCCACGGCAGGACAGACATGGACGTCTGTGACACACACGCACAACATCAGAGTCCATGCACACACAACGTGGATGTGGAGACTGTCTCCCATTGTGCACATGAAATCAGAGACATTGTAAACACCACATGCACAAAGACTGTGGAGGACCATCACTATTGTGCCACTGGGACACCCTGGCTCAAACATACCGTCCCACATGGGACTCACGGGGTATGTGACATGACATACACATACACCACTGTGAAATGTGACCATGGCACATGCACAGATATGAACAGTTGCACATCACAGTGGTCACGTACACGTAACACCCAGGATCCTGTCCCCATGAACACGTGCACAGCCTGGGGGTGGCTGCCCACAGGTGACACCCACAGGACAACATGTACACCAACATACACACAATAGGAAATGCAGCCTTGCATGCCTTATGATAAAGTTTGGACAGGCTGTCGTGATGTAGGTGTGCCCCTCACTCCCTGGGAGCTATCTGTGGCTGGCATATGTCCATCTGAGACAGGCATGCTGACATATGCCAGTCACATGTACAGTGATGCGTTGAACAGCAATGGACCGATCGGTGCCTCCGGCCGGCCCATTGCTTTCAATATGTGCGGGTACGCGTTGTACCCCTGTGCGCGTTGAACAGCAATGGACCGATCGGTGCCTCCGGCCGGCCCATTGCTTTCAATGTGTGCGGGTACGCGTTGTACCCCTGTGCGCGTTGAACTGCAATGGACCGATCGGTGCCTCCGGCCGGCCCATTGCTTTCAATGTGTGCGGGTACGCGTTGTACCCCTGTGCGCGTTGAACAGCAATGGACCGATCGGTGCCTCCGGCCGGCCCATTGCTTTCAATGTGTGCGGGTACGCGTTGTACCCCTGTGCGCGTTGTACCGCAATGGACCGATCGGTGCGCACCCATTGACAATGGGCTTGCCTGGCAACGGACGCGTTTTCGAATTTCGAACGAGTCGGTTGCTGGAAAATCAGTTGGTCACCCACAACAATGTTGCAAAATCATGTATGTCATGAAGTTGAAGATTTGAAGGATGCTGTGGGCGTGTTTTGGTGCTGCTATTCCATGGATTGGCCAGATTCAGAAGATGCAAACGACTTGGACCTATCACTTTGGACACAAGGGACAGTATCTGCCTCTCCAGCACATATATATTGCTGGCTGTTCCCCTGAGAGCCCACTTGCCTGCACTACATTCTCCAAGACGACATCTGCCACTGCACTGCTGCTGTCTCTGCCCCTCTGGACCCTGCAATGTCACGTACTGTGGAGAGAGCCCCAGCCTTCAGCCTTGAAGAGAACCAGGCCCTGCTGGACAGCCTACTTCCACAGTACAGCAAGCTGTATGGGACACCAGGGGAGCAGGTGAGTGTTCTGTGCACTGCCTTTCTGAATGTGCATTTTGTCTGACTAGCAAGGCTGAGAGTCTGCACGCCACTGGCTAGCAGGCTCACTGAGTAGTTGTCACCCCCCATAGTGTGTAGTGACTTGCACTGGACAGGTATGGTGCAGTGACAGTGCATTTGAACATGGTTTTACTTCCCATGCAATGATACCATGTAGTGACGTCTGGCAAACTGTCCATGGTCAGCTTTGCACTGCCTGTGTACATCATGTGCCCCTGTGATTGAGACATGTATATACAACTGTGTCATGCACGGATATGCTGCATGTGTGGTAATGGCCTTTTCACTTTGTCATCCTGACAGGTTAATGCCCATCGGAAGCAGGAAATCTGGAAGGACATTGTCCGGGCTGTCCGGTCCGTGGGGGTCTACAAGCGCCGGATCCGCAACTGCCAGAAGAGGTGGCAGGACCTTCGGGGCTGGACCCGGAGGATTGCACGGGTCCAGCTGAAGCTGTCGCCTCCTCGCAGGAGGGGCGGAACACGGACCCTGACCCCCCACATGCTCCAGATCCTGGCGGTGGTGTTTCCAGACCTGGATGGGCAGCTGAAGGGCAGACAGCAGCAAGGAGGGGGTGAGTCAAAGACTGCACTGTGAACTCTGTATTACATGCTTTGTGCCCTCCTCTGGCCTGGTTCAACTGCCACAGTGCAGCAGTCATGTTGTCCAGGAGCCATGTCCCTCTATTGTGCACTGCCCACTGCTCATCTGATACCCAGGTGTGGCCCTTACAGTCAGGGAATTGTGTCACTTGGGACTGTGTCCTTGCAGTTTGCTTCACTAAAGGTGGGGGACAGCATCTGTTTCCCTAACTCTGTTGTGGGCATCATGGGTGGGTCCATTGTTCACACAACGCCTGGGTTTGGACATGTGATCTGCGTGTTGCTTTGATATGCGGTCCACTTGCTGAGCTGAGCCACCACATGTGCCTGGGGTATGTGGCACACGCCCATGCAGCGGGTGGGAACAATGTTTGTGCCCCAGGAGTGTGCAGATTACGTGTGTCACACATACATAGCCAGCTATCCACTGTCCAGGGCACATCCCTCATTCATGTGGAGCAGGACAGTCATGCCTACTCCAGGCCATGCAATGCACTCTGTACTCCCACTCCCGTGTATCAGCTGACACATTGTGCACAGTGATTTGACCCCTCCGGTGTCTGCCTCTGTGTCAGTGTGCTGTGGATTAGTTGCCAGGACTGCTGGGGTGTTTCTTGGTAGGGGCTCAGCATGCCCCTGGAGATGTGACCATAGGAGACGATACTTGTGTGTCACATAGGTGTTTGATCAGCTGCCCGTGCAGACTGGGGTATGCGAATGTGATGTTCAGGCAGCTGTTCCCCATTCACAGCAAATTGTGAGGGGCTCAGGTTCAGAGGGTAGTGTCACAGGTCTCCCATATGTCCAATAGGTGTGACCTGGACAGATGAGGGTTGAGATGATGTGTTGTGTGGGGGATGTACATGTACACTTGTGCAGCTCCAGGACTTGCATTCCCCATGACCTACTATTGTGACACAGTGCATAGTGTTGTTGTCTGGCTGCCAAGTCATACATCACTGAGACAGTGATGTATGACTTAACAGTCATGCCTCTGCCATTGCATGTGTCAACTTATTTGTGGTCCTGCAGGGGAGTGACATGTGCTACATGCACACCATAGTGGCGCTGGCTATCAGGACATGGGTGCATCATGGTGTCTGTCGCTGGTATGCATCACATGCATTTCCTATTTGACTCTGGGCATCCCTTTCATCCGGAAACCTGTACTGACTCAGTGGCAAGAGCTGTGATGTGTCCACACTGTGTCCTCTGCACTGTCCAACTACTGTGTACTTGGTGCATGTGTCCACACTGGGGTGTTGCAATCCAACAGACACCAGACAGATGGGTGCAAGGCCATGTGGGATGTGAGTGCCATGCTTGGCATCAGACTGACAATTGGCTTCTCCTGTTCAGTTAGGGCACTTTTAGCAATGTACAACTAATGATGCCAGGGCTTGCTCTGTGATGTGCTGTGCTCACAGTGGTGTGTGCGTTTTGTGCAGGTGACTGATGTCTGTCTGTTTCCCCATTGTTTGCAGATACATCCACGGCCACGGAAGGGGACAGCTCCACGGACCAGGAGGAGCCAGAGAGCCAGACTGGGTCAGCAGCCGAGAAGTGGTCGGAGGGACCCAGTGGCACGGAGGGCGAGGGGAGCCACACCGAGGAATCCTCAGCACCATCCACCTCAGCTGAGGACCAGAGCAACTCGGAGGATGACTCCCTTGTGGAGGCGGGTGTCAGCAGCCACCACACCCCAGCTAGTGTTGCTGTCCCCGCCACCACCAGCACCACCACCGCCCTCCCATCGGCTCCCATTCCCAAGGTCCGTGGAGGCTCCCATGTTCGGGAGTGTGTCTCCTTTGGCCCAGGCACCGCACCCCCTGCCCCTGTGTCCCCTGCTGCCCTGAGTGAGGAGTCTGTGTACCTCCTTCGCCAGCTCCATGTAGGGCAGACAGCCATGCTGAGTGTCCTCCATGCGCACACCGCACTGTTGACTCAGCTGGTGTCGTTCATGGAGGGCATCTCATTGGGCATGTCTGACCTACAGAGGGGCAACAGGTCCATGGACTCCTCCCTGACGGCAGCAGTGTCCCTCCTCAGACAGTCCCTCACCTCTCCTGCCTCTGCTCCATCCACACTCCCCAGCACCTTGCCCGTCCCAAGCACACACACACCGGCACAGGCACACACCAGCACACACACATCCAGCACACAGACACACACGCAACAAACTAAACGCACACGCACGCACAGTCAGGGGACTGAAACCAGACTCACAGGGGATGGGGCCCTGGTACACACACACGCATCCACGGGCACTGCGCAGTCCTCAGTTGCCTCTCCCTCCAAAGCACCCTCCCTTGCCTCACCTGCAACCCCAAAGACCCAGCGCCTCTTCCTCAGTGACCTCGGCCTCATCCCCTCCGATCCAGCTGCCCCAGCCTCCAGGGGGAAGAGGAAGCCCCCCCACACGGAGCAGAGTGCCCCTCGCCCCCGGACACCCTCCCCCAGGCGCAGACAGACTGAGGCCCCCACCAGCAAGTCCCCCGGAGTGGTAAGAGCAAGACCCCGCCGCCGCCCTGCAGCTCAAGCACCAGGTCACCTTCCTCCATCCCTCAGGCCCCCACTCCACAGGTGCCCCCGCCACACCCTGCCCCAGGTTCCCCCACCCACAGATATACCATCCCCAAGAGGCTCCGGCCTTCTCCCCCTGCCACTTGCTCTCCCGGCACCACACCCCCCGCTGCGCTTGTCTGTGCCACTGATGTGGTGAGGGTGTCCTCCCAACTGTCCAGCCCACCTTGCCTGTTCCCCATTCTCCTCCCCTGGTGGTAGGCACTGCAGTGGAGTCCACTACCACCCTGTCTGACTTGGGCACTGCAGTGGCGGACCTGTCCACTCCATCTGCAGGGTCCACTGCAGTCGTGCCGGCACCCACAACATCTGAGCCATGCCCCCCAGTTGTGCCGGCACACACCATGTCAGACACCTCCACTGCAGTTGTCAGTGGCTCTCCAGCACCCACCACCCCTTCCCTGCTTCCTCCTGGTGAGCCCTGATCCTGTCCCTGCGGTGCCTGGCCTACCCCCGGTTGCCCCTCCTAGTGGATTGTCCCTGGTTTTGTGCAGGCATGTGTAGGGTGGCATCTGCCACTGTCACCCACTTGTGACTTTGTTGATGGACTGGCCATTGGCCTTTGTTTATGTTCTACAGGACTTCTACTTTTAATGCCACATATGCTGAATAAAGCAACTTTCTGTTCTCTAGTGCTTTTGCTTCTGATGTACATGATGTTGATGATGCTAAGAATGCCCTTGCTGCAGTGATGGTGATATTTGGTCTCATGATAATGAAGTGTTACTGTGCAGGAACCCATGTGGTCCAGGGGTTATGTGTCCTATCCTGTGGTGTATCCATGTCATCCATAGCAGCATCTGAGGGTGTCATGTGTTCAGTATTTGGCAATGAGATTTCCTACTTAGATTGGCAACTTCACATCTGTGGCTTCCACCCCTGCACATCTGTTGTGCCTGCCATTGTTCTATTCGTCTACTTCCCTGACCGTGTGGCCATCTCCAGTGAACATGCAGGTTTGGGCATCAATGGGGAAGGACTCATCTGTGTTGTCAGTGCAACATTGCTATACAAGTGTGTTGGATCTGTGCTGATGATTCCGTTGGCACTTCCATGACCAGGCTGATGGGACGGGAGCCCTCATTTGTTGCTAATTGTTGATTGTGTGTCCCATTGCTGCCATGGTATGGTATCTGTTCGCCTCACATCTGCAGTCTCCACAGGGTATCTGCATGTGTGTGCCCATTGGTGCAAATATGTGGGTCTGCATTCGGATGGTCACTTCTGTCATTGTGTCATTGATGATTGTTGACGGTGTCAGCCCCCATGGGTGTTGTTTGTCTGCACATGGCCAAAGTTATGTCTTATTTGCACTGCAGGATTTGGCTCCCCCAATTTATGTTGCAATGGGACACATACACTACTTTGCCACTGATGTGTTTTATGTTCTGTGACCAGGAATCATCCATGCAGTTTGGCAGTTGCACCTCTTACTTTGTCAACACTTGCCTTTTGGTCACTGTGATGATGGGGGTTTGGACCCCATTGCCACAATGTTCAAGATGTGCTGCAGCTATGGACCCCACACTTGCCTTTTGGTCACTGTGATGATGGGGGTTTGGACCCCATTGCCACAATGTTCGAAATGTGCTTCAGCTATGGACCCCACACTTACATTTTGGTCACTGTGATGATGGGGGTTTGGACCCCATTGCCACAATGTTCGAAATGTGCTTCAGCTATGGACCCCACACTTACATTTTGGTCACTGTGATGATGGGGGTTTGGACCCCATTGCCACAATGGTCATGGCCTGCTTGCATTGTGGGTGCCACACACATATATGTGTGGCACATGTGCTAGGGGGTCACATTGTATGTTCAAAGTCATGTTCGGTGTTGTAGGCATTTGACACAGTCTACACACGCTTGTCATGGTGTTGGGGGGATGTCTTCTTCTTGCATTCCCTAGGTTGTGGTGTGCTGGTTGTGTCATGCATTGTCCATCCTATGAGTGGGGGTGGTAGTAGTGGTAGGCATCCTGCCCCCCTGGCTAAGGGTGGTGGTAGGCATCCAGCCCCCCCTGGGTGAGGGTGGTAGTAGTGGTAGGCATCCTGCCCCCCTGGCTAAGGGTGGTAGTGGTGGTAGGCATCCTGCCCCCCTGGGTGAGGGTGGTAGTAGTGGTGGGCATCCTGCCCCCTGGGTGAGGGTGGTAGTAGTGGTAGGCATCCTGCCCCCCTGGCTAAGGGTGGTAGTAGTGGTAGGCATCCTGCCCCCCTGGGTGAGGGTGGTAGTAGTGGTAGGCATCCTGCCCCCTGGGTAAGGGTGGTAGTAGTGGTAGGCATCCTGCCCCCCTGGCTAAGGGTGGTAGTAGTGGTAGGCATCCTGCCCCCCTGGGTGAGGGTGGTAGTAGTGGTAAGCATCCTGCCCCCTGGCTAAGGGTGGTAGTAGTGGTAGGCATCCTGCCCCCCTGGGTGAGGGTGGTAGTAGTGGTGGGCATCCTGCCCCCTGGGTGAGGGTGGTAGTAGTGGTAGGCATCCTGCCCCCCTGGGTGAGGGTGGTAGTGGTGGTAGGCATCATGCCACCCCTGGGTGAGGGTGGTAGTGGTGGTAGGCATCATGCCACCCCTGGGTAGGGGTGGTGGTGCGCATTCAGGCCCCTGTGTGCATATGTGGCATTGGTGATGGGCATCCCGCCCCTATGGTGCTGCTGTTGCTGGTGTAAGTATATGCTGCATCCCTGTGTGTGGGTGGGATGTGTCGTGTACGTGTTGTATGTGTTTTGTGGTTGGTGTCTGGCTTACCTTCTGCGCCGTACGCGTCCGTGCCTGTTCCGGTAGTAAATGTAGAATATTGGTATGATTGGGACGAAGGGATTCATGGTTGGTTCGTGTCGTTCGTCCTTCTCGTTGCTTCGCGTCGTCCTCGTCGCTTCGCCTCGTCCTCGTCGCTTCGCCTCGTCCTCGTCGCTTCGCCTCGTCCTCGTCGCTTCGCCGTGGATCATGTTGTGGCGCGAATCGGAGCTTATGTGCGCCTCTCCCGGATGCTTTGACGTGCCGTGCGTAGCGACGGGTTCGGCGCGTACGGAAAGCGCATCGTACTTGTCCGGCCGGACGGGGCTGCATTTTTCCTTCCGTGCGACTCGATTCGGCGTTTCCGGATTCGCCTCGGTCGGAGAACAGGACCTGGTTTGGGTAAGTACGGCTCGGCCGGATTTTTTGCTGTTGTGCGCATCGTACTTGCTCGTTCGGTGTGCTGTACGGATCGGTCGGGAAACAGGCTTTCGCATGGCTTTTTTCCCGACCGAATGGTATTGGGTGCGCCTCCGACCGAGATCGGAATCGGCCCCCTGGTCTTGCAGTGTACTTGGTTGAAGGCGCCATGCATATTGGCGCGGCGTATGCGAGGGGATGGTGAGTTCCAGTCGGACTGGTGCGTGATCAGAGAGGGTTTTGGGTAAATGTGTAATGCCAGTAGTCCAGGCGTTTACGTCTGCAGTGGCGATCCAGAAATCAATCCTGGACCATGTATTATGGGTAGTGGATGTGCATGTACCCTCCCGGCGGTGGGGTGTCGTACTCTCCAGATATCTAACATGGCATAATCTTCCATCCCATTCCGAAGCGATTGAGCCGAATTCTTCCCATATCTGTCATTCCCAGTGGATCTATCCACCAGCGGGTCCAAGCACGTATTAAAATCACCGCCCCATATTATTGCAGAGGGTGAGAGCGAGCGTAGTTTGTTCCATATGTCTATGAAAAAAGCGGGATGATCAAAGTTAGGGCCATATACTGTAACAATAGTTATAACCGTGCCGCCAAAGTCACCCTGTACAATAACATATCTACCCTGGTCATCTGCGTGTGAGTAGAGCATTGTGAACGGTGTGCCACGTCTGACCAGAAAGAGCACCCCTCTGGCGTAAGAGGAGTAGGAGGAAGCTAATCTGTAGGAGGCCCATCTACCCCCAATACTGCACTCAGTGTCGGGAGTAAGGTGAGTTTCTTGAAGGCAGGCCACATCTACAGCATGTCTGTCTAAATATGCAAAGACTTTCCTAACCTTCCGGGGATTGTTCAGTCCCCGTATATTCCATGTCAAGAGTGTCAATTTTCTAGTGTCGTTATCGCCTATAACCATTTTCGGTGTGAATGACGGGATCTGCAGGGCAGCAAATCGTGCGTGTACAAGTCATGTGGTATACAACAGTTGCTTTATCTGAACAGACCATTTTTCTAAACTTGCCCATTTCCCCCCCCCCCACCCACACCACCATCCCAATCATGGCGAGGACATACCCATGAAACAGCGAACAATAACCCCCTCCCACATCCATACCCTTACTCAAGAACAAGAAAAAATTTGATATACACACGGGGGCGATGGCTGCCAGCCGAATCCCGGGCCAAACCAAGACCACGGGTGGACTTCTAGCCCATCCACTAAGATTACAAATACAATTTAACGTCAAATTGACCATAGAGGGCAGAAAGGGGCGTGAAGCTCCGCAACAGTATATAATTCCAACTTTAAAGCAACATTCCACGTACTGTGAACAAGCATCATTTATCTCGCATACGTACAGTGGTTATAAGTCACCCATTACTAAACACAGTACTTATCTGAGTTCGGCAACAGTGTCCCAAGGGGCTTCATATAGTGCTACTCTACATAGAACTTACAGCCATGGAAGAAAGGCCAGTGTCACTCAACGTCCGAGGTGCCACCCTGGTCATCCTGTGCACCTCTAGGAGATTTCCGACGCGGAGGTTGAGTGATTTTTGAGCGAAGGAATTTAGTCACATCTTTCGGGTCATTGAAGATTCTGCTCCTGCCGTCGTCCGTCACCCGCAGCCTAGCCGGGTAGAGCATTGCATAGGGGATGTTACTTTCACAGAGTTTCTTTTTTACCTCCACAAATTTCTTCCGTGCCTCTTGTACCTGTGAGGTGAAATCTGGATATATGGATATGTCCATCCCTTCATGGTTGAGTCGACCCAGCTCACGAGCCTTTTGGAGTGCCGCGTCACGATCTCGATGGTTTAGGAGTCGTGCAATTATCAGTCGAGGTCTCGCACCGGGTGCAGGCTGAGGCGCAAGTGATCTGTGAGCCCTTTCTACAATGAACACCTCAGAGAAGGTGTCCCTGCCGAGGAGCGCAATCAGCAACGACTCAATGTAGCACTCCATATTGCCCGCGTTGGTCGATTCTGCCACTCCCATAAAGCGTAGGTTGTTCCGGCGGGAGCGCGCCTCGAGGTCCTCTGTCTTTGCCAGCATGGCGGTCATGGCTTTATCCAGTTTCTCTTGTTTCGCTTCTATCTGTCGTTGTGCATCCTCAGAGTCAGATATGCGACACTCTGCCATATCTATCCTCTCTGTATGCCTGTCCAGGCGTTCCGACATACGGTCCACTCGATATGTCAGGGAGTCAATTTTACCATCGATATTGGACAGTGTGGACTGGATTGTTGTGAACATAGAGTGAAAGTCAACAGATGTGTCTGTGCACAGCGCTGAAGTGTTCGCCTGACTGCCTGGTGGGTCGTCCGAGGTATGCTCCAAAGCTTTTTTTGATTGTTCAAAGTGCAATTTAGGTTGATTTCTGTCCGGCTTCCCCATGATGAGAACCACAGCTTGAGGCCAGAGGCGTCTACCGGAACCTTCAACTCAGGGCCCAGCGAACACCACCAGCGACCAGCCGACGATCATAAGACGAGAATCAATGAGAGCGCTGTGTATCCAGCTTGTATAAACCAGGTAGGCAGTGGTGCTTACCGTTAGGGCCCCACCACCGAGGGATATCTTACTCTACCAGGCATCCAAGGAAGACAAAAGGGGCGAAGGAATTAAACCTGATGTCGTGTCCAGGGGGAGGCCGTAGCACCCACCAGGCGGACCGCACTGTCGCAGTATTTCCTACCTGGGCTCACGAGAAGTACCCCCAACACACCGGATACTGGAAGGTGGCGAAGATGGCACCAATGACCTGGAAAGTCCCCCAGCGAGGCCACACAGGAGTCAGTCCCAGGGATCAACGGGCTCCAGAGCCGGGCAACAGCACACGGGGACACAGCAGCCTGCGGGGATACACACTCCACGCTCCCCCAAATCCTCAGTGAAGGCGGGGGCACCGCCGCGCCAAGCAGGGCAAAGGAGGCGGTCACAGCAGGGGGGCACCGGGACCACGTCAACCCCAGCAACGCCACACAGGATGATGCGAGCGGAGAGAGGGTACACTATCCCCCCATCCAGGATTAGTCCACCGTTTATGTGGGCACGGGGCGAAGGCAGCAAAGCCCCCAGTGAGGCGCGCGCATCAGCTGCCAGTCAATTCAGCCCAGCGCGGCCCAGCGGCACCCCGGCAGGCGGGCCCAGGATGGCGATCGTTACCGCAGGCCTAGGCCACACCCACCGCAGCGGTGCCAGACCCACGGCCAGATACCTCCAACGCCGATCCCAGCAGACCAATCCAGGCAAAGGCAGTCAATGCGGTGCTAGAGCCGGCCGCGCCGCAGGGAGAGCAGGTCCGGTGGTGTAGGCCCAGCCAGGTGCGGTCCACCGATGCGGGGAACATGGGGTGAAGACAGCAGAGTCCCCTGCAAGGCGCCCACGCCAGCCGCCAGACAGCCCAGCTCGGCGCGGAATCACGGCGCCCCGGCAGGCAGGCCGCGGGCGCCGGACCTCCCCGCAGTCCCGGCCACGCTCACCTCCACAGCGCCGGGACCACGGCCAGTCTCTTCAGGCGATTATCCCAGTAAGCAGCAGTCCAAGCCGAGTCAGGCTATGCAGACGCGAGGAGCGGCCCGCACTGGCCGCGCCGCAGGGGAAGCAGGCCCAGAGGAACAGGCACCGGCGCTCGTTTAGACGCCGCCTCTGCGGCGCCTCCTCGGCCGCGTAGGCCCCAGCGTGGCGCAGACCCTGCCGTGATCTTTCCTCCACGGGGGCCGACGCTCACCGGCCGAGAACAGGTCTGCAGGTCGGCGTCTCCCTCCGGACCAGCAATTCGGTAAAGTTGGTGTATTTGTGTGGTCAAATGACCAGGATAGTAGCAGGATAGGGCTTACGACCGGAGGAGCACGCTCAACCTGCGGCCATCTCCAGGCGTGGCTAGCTCCGCCCCCCCGAGGCGACGCTTTCTTACTGGCCAGCTCTTCTGGTCCCCCGGCATTCCCCAAATAAGTATGAGACCCCTTTTCCGGGGGCGCCCCTTTGCCCTTTTGCCCCCTCCCCGCAATTCTCTCCCCATGTTCGCATGCTGGGCCTCTCACATAAGCAGATCCAGGTTTCATGTGCCTCGATTGTGATTTAAATCTGTGACTGTTGACTTCTCATTTGTCTGTAATGTAACCTGAAGTGCAAGATATGTTCCTCAATAAAGGTTTTCAAAAATTAAAATAAAAAAAAATAAAAAATGCTTTGGACAATATAAAAGAAGCTAGCACTAGTACACAGAAATATATCACTGAAATACTTAAGGAAATGCTACCCAAAATACCACAACAGACTACTGGCCAAATGCCCTCAATATCTCCCCTAAAAAGAACTACAGCTAGATCGAAAAAGCTACTACCACCACCACCCCTACCCCAAAAACATTTGAAGAAGTAGAAATTCCACCAGTACTGTCAATTACACATAATGAAGAACAATTTCTCCTTTATGATAACAAATCTAAAGATAAAAGAATAATTATGTTTGCTACAGCTAATAATTTAATAAAATTCCAACAGTCTGAAACTTGGATGATGGACGGGACTTTTAAAATATGTCCCAAACCATTGTATCAATTATATACTGTCCATGCACTATACCAAAATACAAACATCCCTTTTCTCTACGCTTTATTACCAAATAAGCAAAACTCCACCTATATTGAACTATTGTCTAAAATTAATTAAGAAACCAATAATTATTTTCCACAAAACCTAATTATTGATTTTGAGGAGGCAATGATAAATGCAATACTAAAAACCTACCGACACAGCAATTCAGGGTTGCTACTATCATTTTAATCAATGTATTTGGAGACACCTCCAAAAATCCACACTAAGGGGCCGATTACGATTGCGGAAGGACCGTCACCGCCAGCCCGGCGGTGGCGGTCCTTCCCACATCCGACTGCGATTTTCCCACCGCCAGATTACGATGGCAGTGGGATCCAGACTGCGACCGCGGCAGACGCAAAGACCGTCTGCCATGGAACGGAGCCAATGAATGGCGGCGGTGCCTAGCAGGCACCGCCCGCCAGGTCACGATGCTGTCTCCAGCCAGCCTTTCCATGGCGGATAAACCGCCATTGAAAGGCTGGTGGAGATTGGTTTTGGGGGCCCGTTGAAGGCCCCCCTTGTGTTGGTGGGAGGTGTGGGTGCACTGGGGGGGTACCCATGGTACCCCCCAACATTTCACTGCACCAAGTGGCAGGCACCGTGGTGCACCGTGTGGTGCCTGCCACGTAGTGCAGTGAAATGCGCAACATGCCATTTTGACTTCGCAGCGGGTGCTGCTGTCAGCAGCACCCGCTGCAATGTTAAAATGCAAGATGTGACCGCCAAGGTGGCGGTCGCATCCTGATTTGGTGTGCGGGACCGCCGCATGTATTGCGGACGGTCCCGGTCTCCACCACGATGGCGGACGGACTCCAGTCCGTCCGCCATCGTAATCGGCCCCTAAGTGTTGAATATGCAACAAATAGCTCCTTTGCATATCAAATAAAAAAACTTATTGCACTGGCCTACTTCCCAGTTACTGACGTGGCCGAACACTACAACTTATTGATAGAAAGTCCATACTATCAACAAAATGAACAAAAACTAAGTCCCCTTCTAGAGTATTTTGAGGATACCTGGGTAGGAAGACTCCACAGATCTGGACATAGAAGGCAACCGAAATACCACATTCCATGGTGGAATGTTTATCACAGCACACTAAATAAAGAAGCTAAAACAAACAATGCTGTTGAAGGATGGCATAATGCCTTCCAAGCAACAACAGGCAGATATCCCCCCTACTCTACATAAACTACTACTATCTATACAAAAAGAACAGAGCTACCAACAAATAAGAATGGAGCAATCTGTAACACAAATAGGCCCAAAACTGACCAAACAGACTAGACAAATGTTTGAATACTTGCAATATAAAGTAAGACTATATCCAACAACAAGAGGCCTAGAATACCTAGAAACAATAGCCAAAAGCCTACTTTAACTTACAAATCCTCAAAATATCCAAATACTCATTACCAATATCAAAAGTAAACAAATAAATATTTTATTTATATTTTCAGAAATATAAATAATTTGTCAAATATATTTATTTAGAAACCATAAATATATATTGACATATTAATTATATTTCTGAAAATATAAAACACAATAACACTACTTTTTTAAACATTTCCCTCCCACAATAAATAATTAAAATAACTTACCGCTTCCATAGCTGAAGAAAGGAAATCCCAACTTTTGTAAATGAATCCCCCCCAAAAATGGAAAAATCCAACTGTTCCAAACTTAGGGGCCTATTACGATGGCGGTCGGATGACCGCCGCCCGGCCGGCGGTGGCAACCGCCGGACCTGCGGCGGACATCCGCCCGCGATCGCAAGCCAGAAAACTGCCGGTCAGATTAGGATGGCTGTGGTGACCGCAGCGGTGGGAAATTCCGACCGCCACTTTTCCTCCGGTTGCCATCCGCACTCCTGCCCTGCGGACGGAGAAAGACCGGGATAATGGTGGCAGTGCCGATCTGGCTCCGCCGGCACGATTATGATGCCGGCGGTAGCCAGACTTTCCTCAGCGGTCAAACCGCCATGGAAAGACAGGCGGAGAATGTCTTCCGGGGCCCGTTGTGGGCCCCCAATGTGTTGGGGTGGGGGTGCACTGGGGGTACCCATGGTCCCCCTACATTTCCCTGTACCAGGTGGCAGGCACTGTGCAGTGCCTGCCACGCAGTGCAGGGAAATGCAGGACATGCTCCTTTTGACATCGCGGCGGTGCTGCGTGCATCAGCAACCGCCGCAATGTTAAAGCCCGCGATCCGACCGCAGCGGTCGGATTTCGAGCAAAAAACATCGTAATACGACCGGCGGTTATGTCGCGGGCCTTGCGGGCGGTCTTTTCCCGTTACCATGGCGGTCGGGGAAGTTTTCCAACCGCCATCGTAATAGGCCCCCTTAATCCTCTGTCCGTAACTCCACAAACGATAAACCATAAAAATCCCGAAAAATATCTTTAAAAAGAGAAACGCTCCATGAAAATGCGAAAAATAAAGGAAGTGTAAAATAATTATTAGTTGATTAAACTAATACACACTTCCTTTACCAATGTAAAATTATAATAATAAATATTATAAAACATATAATAATTATTATAATTCCATAATTATACATGTTATATACAATGTTAAATAAAAATATGTACTAAATTAAATAAATGTAAAAAAATGAATACATTTTATAAAACATGTTTCTATAGAATAAATCCATGTAATAATTAATATTATTTATATTTGATATATAAATATTAATTAAAAATTATTATTATATGTTAAAAAAATGTAATACAATATCAAAAAGTGTTAGTATTAAAAACATGTGAAAACAGATATGTTAATTAAAATTTACAGTATATGTAACAATATAATAAATGTTCACTATACAAAATATAAATATACAACTGTTAGTAAAAATTATTCTTTTTTACAAAATGTTTAAAAAGCAATGTAAAACTACATTTCTTCATTTCACAAAATGTACACAACTGTATTAAAAAGTTTAACAATGTTTAAAACATTTCTTTGTAAAATTATTATATATAAAAGTATACATATTTACCAACTATATAATGTGTCAAAAATAAAGATTGTATTTATTTTCTCTATGTCTAACAATACATATTATAGGCACTTAATAAATTATGTTTTTTTCATTACTATATGTTTGACAATAAAGAAACATATCAATACAAAAATTACGTCTCATTATTTATTTATTAATTTAATAATGTTTGATCTTCTATTAATAAAAGTATTTTAAATCAATGTACTTTATGAAATAATATGTCTTTAATAAATATATATATTATTTTTGTTTTATTATTTTAACTTATGGTATTATTTATACACATTCCCACTACACACTACCTTAATTAATTTACTTAGCAAAACTGTCAACATATATAATTTAGTATTCCCACTACAATTTATATTAAGTCAGAAAGGTGCTGGACACTAAACATATATAATTTACTATTCCCACTCCAATTACTATTAAATCAGGGAAGGTGCTGGATACTAAACATATATAATTTACTAGTCCTACTCCAGTTAGTATTAAATCAGGGAATGTGCTGGACACTATGGATATATAATTAACTATTCCCACTCCAGTTAGTATTAAATCAGGAAAGGTGATGGTCACTAAAGATATATAATTTACTATTCCCACTCCAGTTAGTATTAAATCAGGGAAGGTGCTGGACACTAAACATATATAATTTACTATTCCCACTCCAGTTAGTATTAAATCAGGGAAGGTGCTGGACACTATAGATATATAATTAAATATTCCCACTCCAATTAGTATTAAATTAGGAAAGGTGATGGTCACTAAAGATATATAATTTACTATTCCCACTCCAGTTAGTATTAAATCAGGGAAGGTGCTGGACACTAAACATATATAATTTACTATTCCCACTCCAGTTAGTATTAAATCAGGGAATGTGCTGGACACTATGGATATATAATTAACTATTCCCACTCCAGTTAGTATTAAATCAGGGAAGGTGCTGGACACTAAAGATATATCATTTACTATTCCCACTCCAGTTACTATTAAATCAGGGAAGGTGCTGGACACTAAACATATATAATTTACTATTCCCACTCCAGTTAGAATTAAATCAGAGAAGGTGCTGGACACTATACATATATATTTTACTAGTCCCACTCCAGTTAATATTAAATCAGGGAAGGTGCTGGACCCTACAGATATATAATTTACTATTCCCACTCCAGTTAATATTAAATCAGGGAAGGTGCTGGACACTAAACATATATAATTTACTATTCCCACTCCAGTTAGTATTAAATCAGGGAAAGGACTGGACACTATAGATATATAATTAACTATTCCCACTCCAGTTAGTATTAAATCAGGGAAGGTGCTGGACACTAAAGATATATAATTAACTATTCCCACTCCAGTTAGGATTAAATCAGGGAAAGTGATGGGCACTAAAGATATATAATTTACTATTCCTACTCCAGTTAGTATTAAAGCAGGGAAGGTACTGGACACTAAACATATATATTTGACTATTCCCACTCCAATTAATATTAAAGCAGAAAATGTGCTAAACACTAAAAAAAAAAATATATATATTCACAATTACAAAATCTAACAATATGTAAATGAGTTATTCAGAATCCAATTTATAAATCATATTCACAAAAAATGAAAACGTTTTATGAATTATTATTAAAACTTAAAATTTACTAAATTTCCATATAAATTATAATTTTTAATATTTATAAAACATAAAACATATATATTTGTATATATTTTTTAAACTCAATTAAGAAGAAATTATTTTTAATATTTGTATTTTTTTTAACATTATTAAATATTAGGTACAATTTCACATGTATAATTAATTTAAACCTCAAATAATATCTCTTAATTATTAAAATTTATAAAATGTTAAAAAATAAAATCTTAAATGTATAATAATACAATATTTTTAAGAACCAAGGGGCCCATTAGGATGTCGGGCGGAAGCACCACCGCCGTGCTGGCGGATGCAAAAACCACCAGTTACCGCCTGCACGCAGCAGTCCACACGCCCGCCCGATTACGATGCGAAAAGTCAGCCAAACACCGCCGGCAAGCCAGCGACACCGTCCGCCATCAAAGTGCGCCCGTACACGTAGCGGCGCAGCACAATTGACACACACCGTCCGACGAAACACGTACCGCCCGGCGTACAAATTACGATGCCGCACACAAACTGAACCCACGGCTAAGAGACACCGTACGTCAAACCGAAGCGGTAACACGAACGCCGAGCACGGACACCGAAGAAGCGGCACCCCCGAGCATGAATCCAGCACTGCAGGCCCTCCCTATGCTCTATCTGATGCACCACCAAGGACGCAACGTACCGCGAAGATGCAGGTAGGCACACATACAACAAGTGCACGCAAACAGCGCACACAGTGCAAGGGCGGAAAAAGCGGACAACCCCCACCCCCGCGTGTACACGACACATCTACCATAGCATCCACATATGACACACAGGCCAAATTGTAACATCTCGTAACACATGTGTACACACCACCTGGGACTAGGAACCAACCACCCCGTCACGGCCCCAAAGCGGCGATGACGCTGCCACACATGCGCACAACGCAGAGGCCAACCGCAGCGCCATGCATGCGTCGCACACAGACACAGGGACACAACCAAGCAGCACACACACCAGCCCCACCCCGAACGCACATGACACGTGACAGGCCTGCCACAGACATGTCCCCAACGCCCAATTCACGGACAACACCCAACGTCACACAACCGACGCACACATGTCAGTGAAGTCACGCAACAGCAGGACACACCCCAGTGCAACAAACATGGCGAAGCACACAGCGGCGGCAACACCAACTAGGAGAAGCAGGGCCCCTTCGGGAAGAGGAACGCCAGTACCACACTGAAACACCCATACCACCCTGCACATATGAACAAGACATACAAAACGGAACACCAAAGAGCCCGGGGACCGACAACAGGTGGCCCAAGAATAACACTCACACACAAGGCCCAACGCAGAGCGGAAAGGCAGCCTGCCGCTCACACAAGGGAGAGCAGACAGCACTGAATGACCTTCCATTCCAACTCCGAAACCACAGCCCTACGAAAGAAGCCGGTGAATACAGCCATTGTCCAATAAAAGACCAACACAGGCATGCAGAGGAGACCGACCACAGGGCAGATAGCGCATATCACAGAAGAACACAA
Organism: Calotriton arnoldi; assembly: GCA_963921515.1. Taxonomy (NCBI): domain Eukaryota; kingdom Metazoa; phylum Chordata; class Amphibia; order Caudata; family Salamandridae; genus Calotriton; species Calotriton arnoldi. Next base: position 1,247,806 of record CAWUFW010000593.1, on the reverse strand, counting down.
CGGACGGGAAAGAATAAAGAAAACACTCCCCCATGTCGGCCCCATGCAAGTTAATTGGAAGGAGTCACACATCACTGACCTTGAACTGTCTGAGAAGCATGTGGGATGAGGGCCCGTGTCCTCCGCACAAGCCAACAGAACACAAGTCCTGTCTCCCTACGACTACACAGAGCTCACAGCAACCTCGGAGTGTGCACATTGCAGACTGCACACACAGCCGGAGCACGCCACCACAACGCACCGCTGCAAAATGGCAACCGCAACACACCTACCCAACTACGCCGGACAGGTCAAGCTGTACAAAACCAACCTGACACATATATTGGGATGCGAACTCCTGTCCCTGCTGAACGTAAGTTACCGTCTGACTTACCGCATCACATTGTTCAGCTGCGTCATACCCGTCTTCTACTGTCGGAGGTGTCCCTACCAGCATCCCGTGGAGATGTGTCTCTCCAACCCGGCATGTCTAAAGGCGGACCTGCTAGCACTACTCCTCCCTCTGGACGCACACGACAGGGCCTGCTCTGCCTATGGGGGCATGGCGTATGTGGCCAACATCGCACCCGCACTGAAATGGGACCACTGTGCCTCCACACGACGGATCATCGAGCACAGCTACATCGAATGTCACCCAGCATGCCCCATCATGGTCCTCCAAGGGACAACTTACGAACAACACCTTGACAGCCACCATCCGCTACATTGGCTGGCAAACATAAACACCACCAATGACATGGAAGCCCTGCTGGACGGCATCGCATACCTGACAACCTGTAAATTCGTCGGACCCCAACGCAGGTTCCCCGATTGACCTATGATGTCCAACCCCGCACCCATGCTTAGCTTCCGCACGGACTGGCCAGTCACCACCACAACAGCCATACCAAACGACCGGCAACAATTACCACACCATCAACGACATCGCCATGACATCGGAAATGACCGGGACATGCACACTGTTCCCCATCACATCCAGGAACACCGCATGCATCGTGGGAGGCAGTGGCATGGGGTCTGTGTATCGCACCCACATGGACGGAACTGCACGAACAACCAGGACACAACATGGATCCAGCGCCCATGGACACACACACCGCTCAGTGGACATGAATAGGTCGCCTGGAGTCTGTGGGTGCTGCACCCCTCCCACCCCCGCCCCGGGAATCCCATACCAGGACCTTTGCACGGACGACAAGTGCAAACAACAACAACACGACCCCAGTGACTGTGACATGTCCAGTAACCACCACATTGCAACAACAAGTGGCACGCCGCTGCATGCACGCAAGCACATGCCCTGATGTCATCTCACATGCACGCGTGCATGAGGAACAACCGCAGCAAACCTGTCACATGGAACTGAGATGGACTGTGCCCATGATGCCAAGCGGTCTGGTAGGCTACTTGTATACCGTCTGTGTCAAAGTCCGCAGCTCCGCAGCTATACGTAAATGTACATTAGCACAGCCTTGGCCAAGCAGATGTAACTCTGAAGCCCACATCCCACATGCAACAGCCAATCACATGTAACCCCACACCCTATCCCATTTGTAATCATGCTCAGTATATCCTCAACATGTATTCCGCTGCCAGTAGTGTCCACTATACTGCATCACAGAGGACAGAAGACTCAATATAATGTTTGAAACCAAAACTGTCTCCGCTGACTCATTTCACAAGTACGAATGAGAGAGGATGAGAGTATGTGAAGTACACGGCAGTCGTGACATGACCATGTAGTCCACTGGTATTGGATGTCAACGCAAATGAGTAGCACAACTGTGGAAGACACACATGTGTCGTGTGAAGTCGCATGGACGCAGTGCTCAGGTGGGTGGGTGCGACGGGTAGATGCGCACATGCCAAGTTGGAGCACGCCGTGTTGGGAGGGGTCATGAACAGTACACCACCGCTTCCCTGGGCATTGTGAGAGGACACCTGTCGGGGGGAAGTGAACACGTGTGTGCACAGCAGCCGGGCACACGAACAATGCGGAACCAGGCGCACACGTCAGCCCACCCTCCGTGGACTAGCTGGATCCTGTTGTGCGCCCGCCATGCCCCTTGACAAGGCACACACAGCCCCAGTCGACCAGGTGTAACCCCAACATAGTCAATCCGCACAGGCGATACAGGGCACGGGATGGCAGTGGAGCATGGTGTGTGAGAGGTCTCCTCGCGCTCCTCCTGGTCATATCACGCAGGCAATAGAACCTCAACGTGTAGCATGGCACAAGTCAAATGGAAGTGTAGGGGGACGCACCTCAGCACGAGCAGCACTGACGTCACGGGAGGTGGCTCGCACCATCCCATCCATTGCCCATTATACCAACCACGCCACATGCCATTGCGACTAAGTGCAAGCGCGTGCGCCACCACCCCCGAGCCCTCCCCAGAGAGGCCAAAGAGTGAATGTGTGGGCCATCAGTCACAGACGGACGCGGCCTGGCCGCAAGGGCAGCCACAGCCACTGGGTGTCGCAGGTGGCGGATCCGGAAGGCGAAGACTGTGATGCATAGTCCATGCAGGCCGGGTCTCCATTTGGGGCACCACGCAGGTGGACGGCGTCCCGCCACACATCATACCCTGAGACAGCCCACTCGTGCAACTGGACCCACACATTCACTCCTTGCCCTCTCTGGTGCGAGCTTGGGGCTGCCTGTGCAAGCGCTAGCCTCGCAGGTGCACATGCATATTGGGGGAGCGAGGGGAGGACATGAGGGCTGGGGCGAAGATGACTGTATCACTGTCAGTGAGTACAAGGGATGACCCAGATGTGGAAAGGAAGAGACGTGTCCCGTGTGTACTGCAACTAGTCGCCAATCCAACTACCCCCCATGTCCGGAATGTAAGCCCGCACCTAGGCCCGCCCATCCTCCACATCGAATATACCACCAGCACAACAACCTTCCCATTCGAAACACTGATTGGGGGTGGCGACCAGTGAACAAACATGTGTAGCCTACCCACGCGTACATGTGGGCCCTCCATGATCCATGTCACCTGCGGCAAAGTCATGACATGCGCAATGAGGAAGTGAGGTGAGCTGTCCGCCCCACGCACAGAAGGTGCATCAGCTCCACAGACCCAGCAGCGAGTCCAGCAGGGGTCACATGTGCAGGGGCAGCTGTGCCTGGTGTGAAGGCACATGCACATAGACAGCACATCGACCAATGTGTAGTCTGCCCACATCTACAGTCCATCATCATGCGGACATAGGAATTGTACACAGGGCAACACATCTTAGTGGGTGCACCCACCGTGACCAACAATGCGCAATCATCGACGTACCCGCCCTGTGCATGGCCCCCCACCCAACGGAGGCTCATCCAGTGCCACCATCCCACACACACAAGCCTTCCACGGAACATGCTGTGTCCAATGGTCAGTACAGAGTCAGCGCCCATCTGGTGGATCCTGAACAGGAGACACATGCACACACATGATAGCTCCCACTATGTACGTCTGCCACCTGGCACGTGCAATGTAACCTCTCACCTGTGACGTGTGACTGCAAGCACACAGCCGTCTTGGCATGGGGCTGCCAATGTGGACACCTGTCAATGTTTCGGGAGGTGTGATCCGTACAGTGCTGTACATAGGGTGCAGTGCTGACACCTACTACTGTCTCATATCCCCTCGTGCCACAGGTCCCACTTGTTTTGGCCGCTCAGCCTGTGCCCACATCGTCGTCGTCGTGTGCCATACTCATCCAGCCTCGGAAGCAGTGCCATGCTCAGCAGACATACATGTTGCCGTGGCGTTGCCGCTTGACGAATATGCAGTCAGTCCCCATCAGCACGCCCCGCAAGTCATTGGGGCCTAGATCCCCATGTGCATGACCATGGCAGTGGTTTGCATCACTAGCCATTGCCATTGGTGGGAGACCTGTGTAAGTGTATTGTGGCCGTGCCGTCCCTGCTTGACAGCTGGGCTGTGACTCATGTGCTTGCTCAGTCATGTCAGTGATGTGAATGCGAAATTGCTATGTGTTGTGTTGCTTTGACATGTGTCCACTGCCATCTTCCCTAGGCGGAGACCGAACATTGACCGCCCATACCAATTGCTGGCGGACATGGAGGATACTGAGGTCATAAGGAAGTTTCGGCTGGACAGGCCAACCCTGCATCGACTGTGTGCCATGTTGGAACCCCATCTCCGTCCCCGCAGGGTGTATCCGACAGCATTCACCCCCACGGCTAAGGTGATGGCCGCCATGCATTTCTTCGCCACTGGGTCATTCCAGCACACAGTGGGCAGTGGAGGAGGGATGTCCCAGCCCATGTTCAGCAAGGTGCTGAGGGATGTACTGGCAGCCATGATGCTGTACCGAAACAGGTACATCAGATTCCCCAGGGCTCGTGAATTGGCGGCAGTGAAGGGTGCATTCTATGCCCTTGGCAGGATCCCACACGTCGTTGGTGCCATTGATTGCACACATGTTGGCCTTGTTCCACCACAGGCCACTGAGCACCTGTACCGCAACAGGAAGCACACGCACTCCCTCAATGTGCAAGTGGTGTGCCTTGCGGACATGGTGATAACCCACGTGTGTGCAAAGTTCCCAGGCTCGGCCCATGACGCACACGTAATGCGCAACAGCATCTTGCCACGACTGATGTCCAATCTGCAACAGGATCGTGGCTGTATTGTCGGTGAGTATGTGGAGTGGTGTAGCGTGCTGGCTGTGCGATGCTGTCCCCTGTCCAGTTGGAATAGCAATGGTTCTCTGTGTCCCTCACACCCAGGTGACTCTGCGTACCCGAATGGGGCATGGCTGCTCAGTCCATTGAGGAATCCTCGCACCCCAGCAGACGATCGCTACAATGAGGCACATGGGAGGACCAGACGTGTGGTCGAGCGTACCTTTGGCCTCCTCAAGTCCAGGTTCAGGTGCCTGGACCGCACCGGGGGTGCGCTGGCGTACTCCCCACAGAAGGTGTGCCAGATAGTGGTGGCGTGCTGCATGCTGCACAATCTGGCCATTCGGAAGCAGATCCCCCTCATTGTGGATGACGGAGATCAACCAGGGCCCCAGCCCGCAGACCAGGACAGCTCGAGTGAGGAGGACAGCGGAGAGGAGGAAGCTGGGAATGTGCGCCAGCAGCTCATCGCCCGCTACTTCACTTGACGGTGAGTGTCCATGTACGACGGCTGATGTGTCTGTATTTGTGCAGGTGTGTGTGTGCTGTGTCAGGGTGGCCTTTTGTTCACTGCGTGCTGTGTGTCAACGCTCCATGCCCAGGTTAGTATGCCACTGATGGTGGCTGTGGCATTGTGCCCTATTGCTCTGTGCGATGTGTGTACATTGCTTGTAGTTGTTGACATGTACTGTGTGATGGGTGTGTGACACACTCATTGAATGTGCTCCTGTTCTGTCTCCCACCCCTAGGTCCCTACAGGCCCTCCGGTTCCATTGCCATGCCACGCATCAGGTGCCGTTCCGCTCAAGGTGGCCGTTGTATTCCGTACAATTAAAACACAGGGCACAGACAGCAGTTTGTGGAAGAGGTGCATTTATTTCAAACTGTGACATGTGATTGTGTGTAAGGTGATGACAAAAGTGGTGCGTGCAGTGACAATGAGCTGTCGGTCATGGCTGCGTGATGCTCAGGGTGTACCCACTGGTTCTATGTCCATAGTCCAACACACACATGCCATCCAGATGGCTGTGTGGAGTGGGATCGTAGTCCAAGTCAATGCAGTGGGTGGTCAAGGAAGGCTGGCTGGCTGCCTCACTTGCGTCTGGAGCGTGCGAAGTCCTCCCGGGAGATCTGTTTCCACTTCGGACGGCCCCTTCCACGTTTGCGAGGGGGTGCCTGCTTGCGACATGCTGGTGGTTGAGGTGTGCTCACTGGCTGTGGACGCAGGGGAACTGGACACTGCTGCTCGACCCTGCGCCCCGGCAGGTGGTGGCGGAGGGGAGCTGCTGTCCCTGGCTGTGACCTCACCGCCACCACCAGCTGGCCCATGAGGTCCACGAGTTGACCCATACGGGCGTCCATGGACCTCAGCACCCCCAGCACCTCACGCGTGTCTGTAGCTGACCTGGCCCATTGTCCTTGGGCCTCTTCATAGGCCCCAAGGACTCTGGCCATTTGAGGCAGGGCATGGCTCCCAGGGGAGGCTGGCGTTTCCCTGACCCTGCTCCTCCTACCAGTCCTGCTGCCACCGGCCTGCCCACTAGCCACATTGCTCACCACGGTCCTCGCCCTGGCTCCCAGGGTGGATCCAGTCGTCCGGGCCACCACCTGCGCTGGGGCTGGGGCCAGCGAAGACGTGGTGGCGGTTGCGGCAGTGGTAGTGGCCGCAATGACCGTGGGTGTGGCCGCAATGACCGTGGGTGTGGCCGCAATGCCCGTGGGTGTGGCCGCAATGACCGTGGGTGTGGCCGCAACGACAGTGGCAGCAGGGGGCTGGGAATGTTCAGCAGCCCTGGATGATGGGTTGGTGGGTAGGAGGGGTCCTGGGGAGCAGCTGGGCCCTGCCACACTAGATGGGCCTGCTTGGTGGTCCGTGTCCGATGAGGAGGACAGATCCTCCACATCCGTGTGTCCTCGTTGGGGGCTTGTAGGCTGGCTGTGCTGGCTGCTGTCTCCATCCCCAGCATCCAGCAGTTCGTCACCTGTGGAGAGAATGAGATTTGTTATTGTGTTGCACCTGGCGAAGTCTGTATTGGTTGTCTGACATTCTCCGTTCGTGCACTCTCGTGCACGTGTGTCCCGGAGGCGGGTGTGTGGCTGTACAATCTGTTGTTGTGTGTGCTTGGCAATGGGACTGTGTGCTGTGCACATGTGGCATGGGACGGATTGGCTATGCCGATGGGTGTGTTGCTGTGCTCCTACTTATTGTGACTCTGGTGTATGCGGGCTCCAGGCCCATCCTGGGTCTGGTTTGTACTTTGCTTTTGGGGTGCATATGGAACGCTTAGGAACGCATTTGGCAACATGGGGGTCATGCCCCAGGAACGCATTTGGGATGGAATATGCTTTTGGGCTACATGCTGTGAGCCATGGGTGCCGAACGTGACATGTGTTGTGGCAGCATGACAGTGCATGGTCTGAGGTGTGTGCATGCCTGACATACCCTGCATATTTGCTGTCTGTTGTGATTACTGGACATGGCATTGGACGCATCGTTATGAGTGTGTGATGGTTGTGTGCCACCCGACGTATTGCAGTTGTCCCATCTCCTTGGTGTGCGTGCTGCCCTGTGCCATGTGCATCACTGCAGTGCTCGGGGGGGTGTGGCCCATGTTGTGTGTTGTTGCTCACAGTGTGGCGTGCGCTTCATTGACTTCTGGCACATGGTTGGTCATGGGCATGTATCTTAGCGTGACTGCTGTATGTGTGGCAGCTGTGCGGATGACATGCCTTTCATGAGACTGGGGCTGACGGATGGGATGGATGGTATGTTGTATGTGCATGGTGTGTCTGTGTGTTTGATGGGTTCAGTGGTGTTCGTGTGCATTTATGTTGTTCCGCTCTGTTGCGTCTAGTGTTGTTTGTCTTACATAGGCGTAGTTGTGGGGTGTGTGGTTGACAGGCAGTAGGGGCTACATGGACAGGACTTCAATGGTGTTTCGGTTGTGTGTGATGGGTTGCACAGTGGCTGCCGTGTGGTACTATATTCAGTGTGGCTTGTGCATGCGGTCGTGGCTCCTTGGGTGTTGCTGTGTCTGTGATGGGTCATGTGGGGTGTGAGTCTGTGGTTCATGTCCGTGTGCACATTGTTCACATGTTCGTGACAGTGGGCGGTGCTGCGTGTTCGTCTGCTACGTAACATGTCCCATGTGTTGGTCGTGTTACGGTCCTCATGCCTCCAGTAATCCAGCCCTGCCCAGTTTCCCACCTGCAGGTTGTTCGTGCGTGCACTGTACTGGATGCCACATGGTTCTAAGCGGGGGTGCTCCATGTTGCAGGTCTGTGGGGGTGGGGGCGGTGTTGTGGGTCGTGGTGATGGCTGGACACCCACTGACACCGATTGTTGTGGACCGTGATGTCTACCTTTCGGCTGTCGGTGTGCACTGCGGTGGCTGACACGTGGGTGTGGGGTGTGGGGGATGCTCCTCCTTGCTGTGCTGTGGGACTAGGGGCCTGGTGTGTGTTGTACTTGAGCTGTCCACCCTCCCACCCACTGCACTTTGTGTTCCTGCCACTTACCTATTACTTGTCGGTTAGTGCAGCTATGGCGGACACATGGGTGTGGTGGGTGCTCGTTGTGGCGCTTCTGGCATACTTGGGGACCTGTTGGTGGTTACGTGGCTGGCTGAGTGTACACATGCCCCCACGTATCTTACAGTTGTTAGGTTTGGGCTGTGTGTGGTGGTGTCTGTTGCATGTGTGTGTGATGTGTTGTGTATTGTGTGCTGGACATGGGGGTGTTTGTCCCTGGGAGCTGTGGCATGGTGGTAGTGCATGTGAGTACATAGCGGTGTGCTGGTATACATTAGTTTGTACTTACCAGCCTCCACTCCCCCTGGTAATCCGGCGAGGATCTCCGGATGTATAATGACTCGCACCTTCTCCTCCCACGCTTTGAAGGTCTTGAAGAGCGCGGGATTCCCTCCGCCAGTGACGGCAGCCAGCTCTCTGTTCTTGCTCTCCTTCTTCTTGACCAGGCTCTTGACGTCATTCCACCGTTTGTTGAATTCAACTCTGTTCCTGGGCAGGGTCCCGACTGCATTGACCTGGTCTACGATCCGGTTCCACATTCTGTTTCTGGTGGCTAGTGGTGTGTGCTGGACCAGGTTCCCATAGATTTGTGGGTGCACCTTGATAATCTCGTCGACCATGACCGTCAGCTCAATGGGCGTGAACTTGGGCATTCTTTGTGGTGCCATGGTGTTTGTGGTGCTGGTGCGGTGTGTGTTGTGTAATGTGCAGGGGGTTTGTGGTGCCGGTGTTTGGTGGTGGTGGTGGTGGTGGTTGTGATGTGTGCGTTTCTGTGGTGTGCTGCTGTCCTTGCTGTGTCACTGTGTCCTCTCCTCTCCTCTCTAGTTTGCAATGTTGCAAAGGGTTGTGGTCTGTGGGAGTGCTGCTTTTGTACTTACCTATGTGGGTGTGTCCTCATGGTCTGTTGTTTTCAGGTGTGTTGTGTCTGGTGTTCTGGCCTTTGTATTTTTTGTTTGTCCAGGGGGGTGTTTTCGGGATGTGTACTGTGCTTGTGTATTTGTGCGTGCCTTGCTGTGTGGACTTGTTGGCCATGTTGTGTGCGATTGTTTTTGTCAGCGGATGGTTTCTGTGCAGGGACGTGGGCGCCATGGCTTCTGCCGTGTCAATTCTCATCGGCGTGGTTTGCGCTGGCGGGCGGTATATTTGTGGTTTACCCGCGCTCATGGCGGTGCGATCGTAATTTCACGTGCGGTGTGTCGGCCGTGAGGGCGGGCGGTTTTGTGTTGTCGTGCGTGTTTCCGTCCGTGGCGGGCGGTTTGACTCCGACTCGGACGAGGGCGGGCGGTATCTTGTGTGGTTTTTCCGCCGATGGCGGTTTTCGGTTTGTGTAATCGTAATGGCGTGGTCGGTGTTCAGACGGTGTGTGCGGGCGGATTTTTGCCGCTTTCATGCCTGGCGGATTTTTTTACGCCGGGTATCGTAATGGGCCTTCAAATAATCAAAGTTATTCCCTATCAACACTAGAATTTAAAATTTTGAATTCAATTTTTTTTATTTATATAAATAAATTTTTAAAAATTTGATTTAATATTTAACAAAAAATATAAATAATTCCACACCTTTTTTCAAAATAAACACAACATAACACTCCTTAGAATTTTTAAAAAAAACTTTTTACATTTTTTTTTTTTTTAAATTTTAAAATAATTTAAAACACTCCCCACCCTTATCTCCTATAAACCCAACATCCCGCTCCTAAAACAACATTTCAAAATTAAATGTACAAAATGTTCTAAATTTTATAATTTAACAAAAATTATTTAAAACACTCCCCACCCTTATCCCCTATAAACCCAACTTCCCGCTCCTAAAACAACATTTTAAAATTAAATGTACAAAATTTTCTAAATTTTATAATTTATCAAACATTATTTAAAACACTCCCCACCCTTATCCCCTCTAAACCCAACATCCCGCTCCTAAAACAACAATTTTACATTAAATTTGCAAAATTAGGAATTCTTTAAATTTTGTAAACTACTTTTTAAAACACTCCCCACCCCTATCCCCTATCAACCCAACATCCCGCTCCTAAAACTAAATTTTTTAAATAAATTTACAAAATTTTAGATACTTTTTAAAATTTTTAAACAACTTTTTTAAAACACTCCCCACCCTTATCCCCTATAAACCCAACATCCCGCTCCTAAAAATTAAAATACAATCAAAAAAATTTATAACATTAATTTACTAATATTATACCAAAAACATACATATAACAAAAATTAAAAATACTATAACGATATTTTAACATGATGATATTTTTACATTCGATATTTCATACAACGATATTTTTTACTACACAATTTTTTTTTACTATAGATATACTTAACATCGATATTTAATACTTTCGATATTCTAAACTCGATATTAAGGCATATCGATATAAAAAAGTTGATATTATGTCCACTTACCATTTTGACTGAACGTGGTTATGTCTGATGTTACATTTCCATTTTTAGGGGACACTAGGCCCACTTGGGCTTGACTTTTGTCACTGATGATGTGTTGAGATGCTGAGTAGGCACTGCATTGAATAGTTAGCTCACTTGAGCGTTATGTTCAATCGTCCCAATTCTATTGCTATTGTGGCCCCCCAACTATAGACATTTTATATTGTCTCAGTTATTTGTTGTTGTTATAAAATCTTATTCCCTTTATGGGGCCGATTCCGATCTGGGTCGGAAAGCTCTCCGACCGATCCAGATCCGAATTGTTTTCTGACCGAGCCGGACCCCTGCAGTCTGACCGAACGAGTACGATGCGGCCGTATGCTGCCGGACTTGGTTCGGTCGGACTACCATTGAAGTCAATGGGAGCCGGTCGTGCGACGCATACATGGGCTCCCATTGACTCAATGGGTACGTTGCGCACAAGGGGGCCCCCTGTAGAGGGTACGCGTTGGTGCCATCCGCACCGTACACATATGTATAGGGGGGACCCATGGGTCCCCCCTGTGTCCGACTCGTACGGCTACGGGTGAAGGGGGGTCCGGCACGGACCCCCGAAGTCCGTGTCCGGGAGCTTTTTCATGTCGGAGGCTCCGACTCAATCCGGCTGTCCGGATCGGGCATCGTACTGGCTCGGTCGGGAATCGACTCCATTGCGCGCCACGAATCGAGTGCGAACGAGTCGGACGGAGCGGTTCGGACCCGGAAACGAGTCGGTCGGCGATTTCGCGTTCACTCGCATCGTACTTGCTCGCTCGGACGACTGTACGAATCGATCGGAAACAAAGCCTCCGACTCGGATCCGGTAAAGCCGAATCCGATTCGGAGCCCTACCGACCGAGATCGGAATCGACCCCTATGTTTCTTGATCTTCCCTGCACTACTCGGGAATTTCTCAAGCAGCTGTCATTCACACCAATATGTGTCATTTGTGGGACTGACTTAGGGGCCGATTCCGATTCGGGCCGGAAAACATACCGACCGACTCGGTACGGGAATGTAGTCCGACCGACACGTACCGGCGCTGCCCGATCCGCGTAGTACGATGCAATGCATGTGAATTACGATCAACTCGTACGGAACACAAGCCGAATGACCGAACCGCACGGAAACCAGCTATCTGGCCGAAAAACTACGCGAATCGAACCGACCGACACGCACCAGGAATGAACCCGACAGAAACGTACCCGCGAACTCCGACCCGCGCAGTACGATGCAATGCGTGTAAAACCAGACCGAGTCGCACGGAGCTCAAGCCGTACGACCGACACGCATACAAAACAGGGAGCCGAAGCAACCCAATACTCCGCGACCGATGCGTACGCCGCACATGAAACCCAGCAGAAACACAGCTTGAAAGACTCGGAGAAGCCCGCACGAGCCAACTGCAGCGTCCTACTCGGTCAGAAGAACGTCTCCTACATGCTTAAAAACTACAAAGGATTTTTTTTTTTTAAAAAGGGCCAAACAAGCAATGACAAAGTCAATAAATACAGGGGGGAAAAAAATGGAACAAAGACACACCCACAACTCCACCCATATAAAGGCCACAAATCCCTATCATGATCCTTTGCAAATTCAACTGACCTGCCAGCACAGAACACCATCAGACAGCAACCACAGACACACTCACAACTCATCCATCACACAAGCCACACACCATTAGCACCTCCCAAATAGCACCCTCACATACATCCAGCAAAACCTACACTCACCCACCCTCACTTGCACACTCACACACACTTCAATCCCCACCACCACCCATCACCATGCCCCCAAAGAAGAATCCAAAGTTCCTAGACAGTGAATTGGAAGTCCTGGTAGATGAAATCCTCAGGGTAGAGCCACAGTTGTTTGGTACATTGGTCCAACAGACCCCCATGTCGCAGAAAACCAAGATGTGGGAGAGGATCGTCGACAGGGTGAACGCACAATCACCATGTTTGCACACAAAGGAAGACATCCAGAACAGGTGGTATGATGTGCTCAGGAGGGTCAAGAACCTACTCAAGAAGGATTACGCCTTGAGTCATCGCACCGGCAGTGGCCCTCCTGCCAAACCAGTATACCTCAGGCCCTGGGAGGAGAAGGTGCGGGCCATCCTACCACCAGAGAGCGTACATGGACTATCAAACATCCCAGAGCCTGGTGAGTACACAACCAATATACCCAATATTGTGTGACAATACACACACATCACTGTCAAGGGGATAGTGAAACCATGCACCGTTAGCAAAGCCACAGTAACCAAAAGATAATCATCCCAAGATGTGTATGTTAGTTAGACAAACACAATACCTGCCATCTCATAGTGATATGTAACTGTGTCATGACATGTACAAACCTAACAACAAATAGAGCAAGGCAGTGTGTTGGAACCGGGTTTACCGAGTCCGCCACGGTAGCATGGCGCGAAGCGGGAAAGCACGCGAAGGCAATGTGTAAGGCAGTTGTGCAGCACACTCTTACTCTGACTCAGAAATGCGAACGCAATAACATGACACCACACCAGGCTTTTGTATTTAAAATCAAGATCTTTTATATATAAATTAAGTTGGCATCAGATGAGGCAGATTAATTCAGATCTACATTCAAATTCATTGCATTACTCAACTGGTGCACATTTTAAATAAAGCATCATAGCTCATCAACATTGTAGGCCACTAAGAGGCCGCAGGAATTATCTCCTAAACGTAGCACTTAATAATGATCTCAAGGTACCTTAATAAAACAGGGGCCTAAACATGCAGTTCACTTTAGCATATTCAATTACTTAAAAGAAGGCTTTTCACTTTACATTTAAATAGGCCTGCATTAATCTAGGCGTGCCCACATTCAGTACAGTGGGCGTCGCAATTCCAGTACACCTGTAACATAAAACACTTCAACTCTTGGCGGTGTACACTTCAGCTCAATTCAATTAAATACTTTCCCCCTGTGGTAAAAGACTTCGCAGTTAAAAGCAAGGCCTAGGCAGTAATTACAATAGGCATCTGCAATAAGTTATTAAATACTGTAGGGAACCCCTCAACATGTCCAGTATCCTGGGGCTTCTATGACCCCTAGGGGTTAACTCTAGGCTAGGCCCACTCCTCTCCGGGGCCTCGCCTCATGGGGAAAGTTTGCACAATTAATTATGGGGTTAATGGTGGCCCCCGGCCCCCAGTGGCATTTTGTGGGCCCTAGGGGCCTCCTGGGCTCACCTGTTGCTGGTTCGTTGGTCGCGCTTCTTTAGCGACTGGCACTTCCCCAGGCCCGGCCCGTGTTCTGGAGGGCGGGGCCCGGTCGGGGTACCTCGGCCTTCAGGCCGGACTGTCGGGATGTTGCGGGGGCCGGTATCACCTTCCTCCAGCCCCCGGGATCAAGGAATGAAGCTGCGGCACGTTGCGGGGGCCGGGATCACCTTCCTCCGGCCCCCGGGATCAGGTAATGACTGTGCGCAGGCTCAGGGTCTTTGGGGAAGGGAGCGGGAGCCAGCAGTCCTCTTCGGCCGGCTCCCCGTCTCCCTCTGCACGGCCGGGGCTCTTCCTGGGCCTCCGTCGGCGCTGGGGGCGTGACCGGAGCCGGCGCCCAATCGTTGCGCGGCCTTCTTGGGGGCGCGGCCGGTGTCCCCGGCTGCTTGGAGACGGCGTCGGCGGGGCCTGGAGGCCTCGTTGGTCGCGCTAGGCCGCGATGGCGATTTCTTTGGCCGTGACGGCGGCGGGGGTGATTTATTCAGCCGCGACGGCGGCAATGGCAATTTCTTCGGCCGCGACGGTGGCGGGGGTGATTTCTTCAGCCGCGACGGCGGCGATGGGGCCCAGGGCCCGGTGGCAACAACTTGGGGGCAATTGATAGAGGCTTCGGTGAGGGCGCGGACGGCGCACCTCACCACAGATACTTGAGGGGCTTCCCTCACCTCAGCGCTCCCTTCGGTGAGGGCGCGACGGCGCACCTCACCTCACGGCACTTCTCAGGCGGCGCCGGCCGCGGCGGTGATCTCCACACAAGGTCAGTGACCTGAGGGGTGACAGAAAGCAGGGCGCACCAGCAGCCTGTGGGCAGGGCCGACTGGAAAAGTACTTGGGGGCAGCCCAGCAGCAGGCAGAAATGAAGAGGGGGTGAAGGTCTAGCGCTTCAGGGTACCGCGCTTTACCTGGTGATCCCCAGTTGGGCAGTTTAGGCTTCAGGCCTGGCGGGACGGTCAGGCCTCCTCAAATTAAGGTGTCTTGCGACTGCTCCAGCTTGGTTGCTTCTTAGGCGCTTCTGGTTAGGAGTTTCTTGTCAGAAGTTCCTTATTATAAGTTTCTTGTCAAAGTTTCTTGTCAGAAGTTCCTTGTCATGAGGGGGGGGGATGAGTTGGTGGTCTGGGAGTGCTTGATGTTCCTCCCCGCACGCTGAAGGTGGTTCCCTTGGTCCCCTCACACTGGGCAAGGTCAGTGGGTGGTGGGCGTTCCTCAGCTATCTTACTACAGCAGGGCCTCAGCCCTGTCAGCAGCAGTAGTGTAGGTCTCCGCCCTAGGCCCTAAAGCCTATACTCCGGCGGAGGTTCTCCCAGGTTCAGTGGTGCCTCATCAACTGACTCCAACTCCAACTGACTAAAAGTTTTCCCTCCAAGCCTTTTATACTCCTAGGTCAGGTGACTCTCCCAAAGGCGGCAAAACATAACTCCTCCCACAGCCCGGAAGGTTCTGGAACCTTCTACATGCCTGGCTATGTGGCCCAGAGGCGGGGACGGAATGGATACTGTATCCCTATGTCCCAGCCTGACCCTGGCTACTAGTGTGTATGCGTGTAAGGCCCCTCTGCAGTAGCAGCGGCCTGTGGCAGCCATCTTGAGTGAGTTTCACACATGGTAAAACGGCTAGGGGAAAAACGAAAAATTTCTGGGAAAAAGGGCCAAGTCCAACACAACCCCCTCCCAGCCAAAAGCCAGGGTAGACCGATCAATGCCTTGATGGGCTTCCCTGCTTCGGGCGAGAAAACTTGGACGCAGGCCTTTTTCCCAGCTGCAGGAAGGTCCTGCAGGTCCTTCTCCACTCTGGAACCCGGTGGTTCCCTCTCTCAAACCTCCCTGGACCAACGAAGCCACCCCACTGGTGCTCCCTAGTTGTCCGCGGCCAGGACCAGGTGCTAGGCCGTCCAGATGTCTCTGGCCCTTGCGGTCTCTCAGAGCGGGGGCAGTAGCCCCAGGCCCGTTGGCCACTCTCCTTCTCCTCCTTGCAGTTCCAAACTGCCACTGGTCCACCCACCTGGGGTCCGCACCCTCAGGCTGACCAGCAGTCAGGGGCGAGGCTCTCCTCCCCCTACCTCTCCTTCTGGGGTTCCGCCCTCTCCTCCTATGCGGGGCACCCTCAGACCACCACTCTCTCACTCTTCCAGGGCCGTGACCCTGCATCCGATCCACCAACCCAGGGTCTAAACCCTTAGGTTTCCCCGGTGCCAGAGGCGAGTCCTCCCTTCCTCTGCACCCCTCCCAGAGTTCAGCACCCTCCCACCTGGAGAAGCACCCCTGGGAGTCAGCTCCGGAGGGATACTGCTTACAGACGTCCCTCCCGCCAGGTCAGGCAGCCCCTGAACCTGGCACCCCAGCCCAGGATCTAAATCCTGTGGCTGGGCAGACCCCAGAACCCCTGGAGCTCTGAATACATACGCCCCGGGTTCTCCTGTCACTGGGGGATCCCCTACCATGGATGGCCCATCGGAACAGCCTAGGCTCCCAACCTGGGGTTCCCTTATGGAACTCTCCAGGCCCTGAGACTGCGGTTGGGGCACCTCGGGACACCTCCCCGTCTCACTCCTTCCTATGGATAGGATGTGAGGCCCTACAACCCGCTCACTATCCTGGGACCTAGCTGGGCTATTCTCCACCTCTCCCACCTCGCTGGGTTGGAAGATCCCTGCACCACTCCCTTCAGGATCACTCCCCAAACTGGCTATCACCTCTCTTGGTAGATAAAATTTGGGCTCCTGTGGAACCCCAGCAGGCACGCTGCCACCATTCACTTTGCCCTGCATCTTCATCTGCAAGGTTCGGAGCTCTAGTTCCTTCAGGCTAAGCTCATGCGCAAGCTTCCTTTCCTCCATGGCTAGCCTTGCCTGTTCTCGCTCCCTTTCCATCCTAGCAAGTTCTAATGTTAATTGCCTCTGCTCCCTTCTGTCCTCCAATTCCTCTGCCGACAAACTCCCCCCTGACGCACTACTGCCTGCCCTGGAACGTCTTCCTGGCAACACATTCTCGCTAACATCAATGTGCAGTAGGTCCAGTTCTCCTGGGTTGTCTGCCTCCCCTGCTCCTCGTCCCCTCTTCCCTCCGGGTGGGCCATTACCCATGCCCTCAAAGCTTTCTGAAGCACCTCCTTCCTGGCGCCTCGCTTGACGGCCACCCCCTCTCTAGGCAGAACTCCTTGAGCTGGGTCACTGTATACCTTTCTAGGTTGGCTAACTCAAACTCCATCCTCCTAGGTGGGGTCCCAGACAATTTAAGGAAGGGGTTCTAGACTGTAGGTAACAGGTCTAACGCAGGAATGTACACAATCGGCAATTACAAAAGAATTCCTAGCACTTTCATTACAATAGGTGTCTAATTGCGGCGCACACTGAGTCACTGTAGGGTGCTGCACAAACACCAGTCCTTATCCAACCGCTGAACACCAAATGTTGGAACCGGGTTTACCGAGTCCGCCACGGTAGCATGGCGCGAAGCGGGAAAGCACGCGAAGGCAATGTGTAAGGCAGTTGTGCAGCACACTCTTACTCTGACTCAGAAATGCGAACGCAATAACATGACACCACACCAGGCTTTTGTATTTAAAATCAAGATCTTTTATATATAAATTAAGTTGGCATCAGATGAGGCAGATTAATTCAGATCTACATTCAAATTCATTGCATTACTCAACTGGTGCACATTTTAAATAAAGCATCATAGCTCATCAACATTGTAGGCCACTAAGAGGCCGCAGGAATTATCTCCTAAACGTAGCACTTAATAATGATCTCAAGGTACCTTAATAAAACAGGGGCCTAAACATGCAGTTCACTTTAGCATATTCAATTACTTAAAAGAAGGCTTTTCACTTTACATTTAAATAGGCCTGCATTAATCTAGGCGCGCCCACATTCAGTACAGTGGGCGTCGCAATTCCAGTACACCTGTAACATAAAACACTTCAACTCTTGGCGGTGTACACTTCAGCTCAATTCAATTAAATACTTTAACCCTGTGGTAAAAGACTTCGCAGTTAAAAGCATGGCCTAGGCAGTAATTACAATAGGCATCTGCAATAAGTTATTAAATACTGTAGGGAACCCCTCAACATGTCCAGTATCCTGGGGCTTCTATGACCCCTAGGGGTTAACTCCAGGCTAGGCCCACTCCTCTCCGGGGCCTCGCCTCATGGGGAAAGTTTGCACAATTAATTATGGGGTTAATGGTGGCCCCCGGCCCCAGTGGCATTTTGTGGGCCCTAGGGGCCTCCTGGGCTCACCTGTTGCTGGTTCGTTGGTCGCGCTTCTTTAGCGACTGGCACTCCCCAGGCCCGGCCCGTGTTCTGGAGGGCGGGGCCCGGTCGGGGTACCTCGGCCTTCAGGCCGGACTGTCGGGACGTTGCGGGGGCCGGTATCACCTTCCTCCGGCCCCCGGGATCAAGGAATGAAGCTGCGGCACGTTGCGGGGCCGGGATCACCTTCCTCCGGCCCCCGGGATCAGATAATGACTGTGCGCAGGCTCAGGGTCTTTGGGGAAGGGAGCGGGAGCCAGCAGTCCTCTTCGGCCGGCTCCCCGTCTCCCTCTGCACGGCCGGGGCTCTTCCTGGGCCTCCGTCGGCGCTGGGGCGTGACCGGAGCCGGCGCCCAATCGTTGCGCGGCCTTCTTGGGGGCGCGGCCGGCGTCCCCGGCTGCTTGGAGACGGCGTCGGCGGGGCCTGGAGGCCTAGTTGGTCGCGCTAGGCCGCGATGGCGATTTCTTTGGCCGCGACGGCGGCGGGGGTGATTTCTTCGGCCGCGACGGCGGCAATGGCAATTTCTTCTGCCGCGACGGCAGTGATTTCTTCAGCCGCGACAGCGGCGATGGGGCCCAGGGCCCGGTGGCAACAACTTGGGGGCAATTGATAGAGGCTTCGGTGAGGGCGCGGACGGCGCACCTCACCACAGATACTTGAGGGGCTTCCCTCACCTCAGCGCTCCCTTCGGTGAGGGCGCAACGGCGCACCTCACCTCACGGCACTTCTCCTCAGGCGGCGGCGGCCGCGGGGGTGATCTCCACACAAGGTCAGTGACCTGAGGGGTGACAGAAAGCAGGGCGCACCAGCAGCCTGTGGGCAGGGCCGACTGGAAAAGTACTTGGGGGCAGCCCAGCAGCAGGCAGAAATGAAGAGGGGGTGAAGGTCTAGCGCTTCAGGGTACCGCGCTTTACCTGGTGATCCCCAGTTGGGCAGTTTAGGCTTCAGGCCTGGCGGGACGGTCAGGCCTCCTCAAATTAAGGTGTCTTGCGACTGCTCCAGCTTGGTTGCTTCTTAGGCGCTTCTGGTTAGGAGTTTCTTGTCAGAAGTTCCTTATTATAAGTTTCTTGTCAAAGTTTCTTGTCAGAAGTTCCTTGTCATGAGGGGGATGAGTTGGTGGTCTGGGAGTGCTTGATGTTCCTCCCCGCACGCTGAAGGTGGTTCCCTTGGTCCCCTCACACTGGGCAAGGTCAGTGGGTGGTGGGCGTTCCTCAGCTATCTTACTACAGCAGGGCCTCAGCCCTGTCAGCAGCAGTAGTGTAGGTCTCCGCCCTAGGCCCTAAAGCCTATACTCCGGCGGAGGTTCTCCCAGGTTCAGTGGTGCCTCATCAACTGACTCCAACTCCAACTGACTAAAAGTTTTCCCTCCAAGCCTTTTATACTCCTAGGTCAGGTGACTCTCCCAAAGGCGGCAAAACATAACTCCTCCCACAGCCCGGAAGGTTCTGGAACCTTCTACATGCCTGGCTATGTGGCCCAGAGGCGGGGACGGAATGGATACTGTATCCCTATGTCCCAGCCTGACCCTGGCTACTAGTGTGTATGCGTGTAAGGCCCCTCTGCAGTAGCAGGGGCCTGTGGCAGCCATCTTGAGTGAGTTTCACACATGGTAAACCGGCTAGGGGAAAAACGAAATATTTCTGGGAAAAAGGGCCAAGTCCAACACAGTGGCACAAATCTAACCAACAAACACTGTCAGACATTTTGCCAGCACTAGAACACCACCTCACAGGGAAGCTCACTGAAAGGAAGGAATTGTGTGTATGCTGGTGAAGTGAGTGTAGCCAATAGCATGATGGGAGTTGTAGTCACAGATATTGGTCACCCTCACAATTGGCCCATCAACACCACACTGAACCATGATCACATCACAGGGAGTGGAAAAGAACTGACAAGATGGCTGACACTGGGTACTGCTGTGGGGAGCACAAGGCCCTGCTGGGAACTGTGCACCAACCAACAGCAGGACACCACTGACTGACATCCTGAAAGCCAACTTGCACTCCCTGCAATGGAAGCACGTTCCATGGTGGGATATCTGGCTGGGTGGGAAGGAGGACTGACAGCTCTGACCATAGTTACCAGCAGCTTTTCTCACACACCCCCTTAACACAAACTCCACACAACTCACCTGGGAGAATGCAATGCCTCACACTCTAATTAAATATCCCACAAGGAACAACCACACTGGGTTATGCTGTGTGAAGCACAGGGACACTTTTGTGACTTGTAGCCAAACAAACGCCAGGACAACACTGTCAGCCATCCTGTCAGCACAGGCACACTACCCAACAGGGAAGCTGAGTCAAAAGGAAGGAAGTATGGGCATGCTGGGAAGGGGGGGTGTAGGCAATAGCATGATGGGAGTGGTAGTCACAGCTCAACATCCCCCACCCACATGGCCCAGCAAGCTCACACTGAAGCATGCACACCTCACAGGGAGTGAAAAGCCACTTCAAAGATGTCTGACACTGGCCTCAGCTGTGGGGAGCACAAGGCCCTGCTGTGAACTGTGCACCAACAAACAACAGGACCACACTGTCAGCCATCTTGCCATTGCTGTCACACTCACACACAGTGAAGTCGACTCAAAAGGAAGGAAGTATGGGCATGCTGGGAAGGGGGGTGTAGGCAATAGCATGATGGGAGTGGTAGTCACAGCTCAACATCCCCCACTCACATGGCCCAGCAAGCTCACACTGAAGCATGCACACCTCACAGGGAGTGAAAAGCCACTTCTAAGATGTCTGACAATGGTGCTCTGTTGTGGGGAGTACCAGGCCCTGCTGGGAACTGGGCACCAACCAACAGCAGGACACCACTGACTGACATCCTGAGAGTTAACCTGCATCCACTGCAAGGGTGGCATGCTTCATGGTGGGATAACTGGGCTGGGGGGAGAAGGAGGTCCGGATGTCAACCAAATACCACCAATGCTGGTCATGCACACACCTCAACATTCACATTGAAATGCTTCAGGTTGGCAGGACAATGAGCCACACCAATATCAACCTCTGACTGTCACAACTTAGGACAATGCAATGTACAGGCCCCCATCCAGAGGTACAGTCACATCTGTCAGGTGTTTGAACCATTGATGCCTGTAGAAACATAACATACATTGTGTGTCTCTTCCAAAAACAGGTGATGATGGGAACACAGCAGCAGATGATGAAGAGTCCCTGTCCCAGGCTCCGGTGGCCCCTGAGCTCTCTGGTGTGGAACAGCCTCTGCCCTCCTCGGATGGCGAAGACCTACCTGGCACCTCCGGTGTGAGTCATCATGCAGCACCAGCAGGTCCACCATCTGCACCCCCTGCACCCACTCCTCCAACATCTGCCAACACACAGACCAGCCCCGCCGACACGGACAGACCAAGGACACTGAATGACAACAGCACAGGGACCCCAGCCCACCGTGAAGCAACGGACAACAACCCCTGTACCAACCCCCAAGGGGGCCTAGGGTCACCTGTGCGTGCCACTGCAGGTCCCGCACGTGTGGCCAGGGGTGGTGGGAGGGGTGGTAGGCAGAGGTCGCTGTTTGCAGAGGGGTCTGGACTGCATGATGACCCACAACTGGTACGCAATGCTGATGCGTACCAGAATAGCACCGGAGAGGTCAGACAGGTAGTGGGGATCCTCAAGGACATTCAACAGCAGCAGGCTGCCCATCATGCCCGCTTGGACTCCCACATGTCCCGTGTGGAGACACACATGTCTGGCATGGAGTCCAAGTGGGACACATTGGAAGAACTGACAGCGGTGCAGAGGGACATATTGACATGCCTCCGCCAGATTAGCACCAACATGTCCACACCTCCCTGTGTGCCCACAACATCTGGTGCCGCAACAACTGCAACTGCCACAGGGAGGGAGGATGACTCTGGTGGAGAGTCCTCTGCACCACAGCGGCCTGCACGTGAGGGTCCCCCCAGAAAGAAGAGGGGTCGTCCGAGGAAGGACAACTGAGAGGCCGATGGCCATGTTCATCCCCCAGGAACCCAACACCTGTTCTGGAAATTCTCCTTTGTGTGCAAACTGTTCACCCTGTCGAATGCAACCCAACTCTCCCACATGACATGGGGAGTTTAAGTTGGACTAATGTATCAGATGACTGTGGACTTTACTCAGGACATTTCTGCTACCAACACTTCCAACTCATCTGGGAACTTTGGATTCCAATCCCAATGTACAGCACCCACCATCCTGTGCACTATCCTCACACATGTATGTAAATAAACTCACTAATACACCATACTTGCCTCTGTTGTGATTCCAACGTTGTTTTTGTCATGGAGGTGATGATCTGCTAAATGACACTGTGCATGCTAACTGCTACAGCAAGTTCAACACCGTCATGTGAGTCATGGCGACGTGACACATATGAGGGAGACACACCACTAGGGCTACAAAACACATACACACCAGGGCCATCTGACTCATCGCCTACACTGATGTTGCCAGGAAATACAGTGGAATGCACAGACACCACACCTATTCAGAGTCTGTGTTAACTAGCCCACAGGTGCAGTAAGAAAATGTCAGTCAGATGTGTGACCACAGACAACGCACATCCCAAAGTGAAGCACAGGTTTATTACACATTTGCAACATGTTGTTTCCACTACAGATGCAAGGTAATCCCACGTGGCAGTGGCCACACAGTCACCAAGTGTAGAAGAAATAAAGTCCAGGGGTGTGTGGCACATCACCTGTAGGGAAACGACTGCTTCCACCCTGGAAGTTGAATCATGGTGTCGGGGGATCCGAGTTGACCAAACAACTCTGAAAGTACCCTGTGAAGGACAGACATGACACAGTCAAAAGCACTGAAGAACAGGACAGAACTGCAATACTCATGCCCAATACATGTCACAAGATACCTACACAAAACCAAATTAGCATTAGCATGTCAACACTGTTGGGGAGTACAGACTACCTGTAAGGACACATCGCTGCACGCATCCAGTCAAGTAGCACATGGCCACACTCAAACAGCAACAGAGCACCACCAACACATATCATGCAAACTCAAATCATTGACATAACATCTCTGTATACTCACATTCAGCTGAAGAAGTTGGTGATGAGCTGTGTGCAGACATCACCCTCATCATCATCATCATCATCATCACTGGCATCGTGGCCCAGGCCAGGATCCTCCACAGGTGGCGGATGTTGGTCATCGTCATCCAGGATGAGAGGCAACTCCTTCCGCACTGCCAGGTTGTGTAGCATGCAGCAGACGATGACAATCTTGCACACCTTTGCAGGGGCATATGGGAGAGCCCCTCCTGTCTTGTCCAGGCAGCGAAAGCGGCTCTTCAGGAGACCAAATGTCCGCTCGATCACTCTCCTGGTCCGACCATGTGCCTCATTGTAGCGCATCTGGGCTGGTGTCACAGGGTTCCTGAGGGGTGTCAGCAACCACGGCATGTTGGGGTATCCGGAGTCACCTACATACAGACAATTGCACATTAGCTGAGTTGGAAAAGAGGGTGGAATACAACATTGCAGAACACACACAATGGTACAAAGTCAGTACACACCGACAAGCCAGGCACGCTGGTTCTGCATCTGTGACATCATCCTCGGGATGCGACTACTCCTCATTACGTAGGCATCGTGTGCAGAACCGGGGAAACGTGCACACACATGTGAGATGCTCATATCTGCAAGACATACCACCAGAGCATTGATAGAATGGTAATGTTTCCTGTTCCTGTATGCCTGCCCATGTGCCTGTGGTGGTACCAAAGCCACATGTGTCCCATCAATGGAGCCGATGACATGTGGCATCCTCCCCAGGGCATAGAAGTCACTCTTGACGTCAGTGAGTTGTTGACGTTTAGGGAAATAGATGTACTGGTTCAGGTATCTCAACATCGCCTCCAAAACATCGCGTAGCACACGGCTGAACATGGTCTGTGACATCCCATCAGCAGACGCCACAGTGTGTTGAAAGGTACCGGTGGCAAAGAAGTGTAGGGCTACCATCACCTTCACCTTGGGGGTCAGCGCTGTAGGGTATGGCCGGCCA
Organism: Calotriton arnoldi; assembly: GCA_963921515.1. Classification (NCBI taxonomy): domain Eukaryota; kingdom Metazoa; phylum Chordata; class Amphibia; order Caudata; family Salamandridae; genus Calotriton; species Calotriton arnoldi. Next base: position 1,223,658 of record CAWUFW010000593.1, on the reverse strand, counting down.
GGTTGCAAATGTGGGGCCAACCGCACCGCCAATTCCTCAATCAGCGGTCTGTTGAAGCGGTACCGTCGGATGCAGTCACGTTCAACCATGGTTGCAAGGTCAGGGAATGGTCTATGGACAGCTGGTGCCCTGCAGTGCATAGGTGAACAAAGAAAGATTGTCAGTCACCCCACATATGTGGCATTGACCATACTCAATATCACATGATACATCATTACGAGACACAAGTACTTGATGTGTGTGCCGTTCTGTATGGACATATATGGCACCTACATGGCCAACATCTAACATCTCAGTTCAACATGTGTTGACAACAAGTTCCAGGTTGTGCTATGGGAAATCATTAGGCTGTGTCACAGTACCCATGTACTGCTGTCACGTTCCAAACACACACCACAGTGACAAGTGAGGACAGATGTGCCCCAGGCATCACAGCTCTTTGACAGGTAGATTCCCAGGGACCCTGTATTGCCACATGGACACTGGCATGACATGGCGTATCATGTACACGTCAGCAAAACAACCATGACTCCTACAGGTAGTGGCCCCTGTTGCCTCCTCAGGACAGACATGGACGTCTGTGACACACACACGCACAACATCAAAGTCGATGCACAAACAACGTGGATGTGGAGACTGTCTCCCATTGTGCACATGGAATCAGAGACATCTGAAACACAACATGCACACAGACTGTGGAGGGCCATCACAATTGTGGCAATGGGTCACCCTGTGACGTACATACCATCCCACATGGGACTCAGGGTGTATGTGACATAACATACACATACACAACCTGGAAATGTGACCATGCCACATGCTCTGAACTGAACAGTTGCACATCACAGTGGTCATGTGCACAACACACAATGGATTCTGTCCCCATGAACAAGTGTACAGCCTGGGAGTGGCTGCCCCCAAGTGCCACCCAACAAACCACATGTTGACCCCCATACACACACAGGTAATGCAGCCTTACATGCCTTAGGATACAGTGTGGACAGGCTGTGGTGTTGTAGGTGTGCCCCTGAGTCCCTGGCAAGTAATTGTGGCTGGCATACGTTCACCAATGACAACCATGGTGACATATGCGAGTGACTTGTACAGGGACGCGTCGTACAGCAATGGACCGATCGCTGCGCACGCATTGGCCATTGCATATGATGTGGACGGATGCGTGTTGTGTTTCGAAATACGCGTTGTACAGCAATGGACCGATCGGTGCGCACGCATTGGCCATTGCATATGATGTGGACGGATGCGTGTTGTGTTTCGAAATACGCGTTGTACAGCAATGGACCGATCGGTGCGCACGCATTGGCCATTGCATATGATGTTGACGGATGCGTGTTGTGTGACGTAATACGCGTCGTACAGCAATGGTCCGATCGGGGCGCACGCATTAACTATGGACTGACATGGTAACGGACGCATTTTCGAAGCTTTTACGAGTCGGATGCAGTGAATTCAGTTGGCCACCCACAACAATGTTGCAAATTCATGGGTGTCATGAAGTTGAACTTTTGAAGGATGCTGTGGGCGTGTATAAGTGGTGCAATTCCATGGATTGGCCAGATTCAGAAGATGCAAACGACTTGGACCTATCACTTTGGACACATGGGACAGTATCTACCTCTGCAGCACACATATAATGCTGGCTGTTCCCCTGAGAGCTCACTTGCCTGCACTACATGCTCCAGGACGACATCTGCCACCACCACCACTGCTGCTGTCTCTGCATCCTCTGGCTACTGCAATGGCACGTACTGTGGATAGAGCCCCAGCCTTCAGCACTGAGGAGAACCAGGCCCTGCTGGACAGCCTCCTTCCACAGTACAGCAAGCTGTATGGGAAACCAGGGGAGCAGGTGAGTGTGCTGTCCACTGCCTTACTAATTGTGCATGTTGTCTGACTAGCAAGACTTACAGTGTGTACACTAGTGGCTAGCATGCTCACTGAGTAGTTGTCACCCCCCAAAGTGTGTAGTTACATGCACTGAACAGGTATAGTGCAGTAACAGTGCATTCCAACAAGGTTTGACTTCCCAGGCAATGATACCATTTAGTAACTGCTGGCAAACTGTTCATAGCCATAGTTGCACTACCTGTGTACATCATATGCCCCTGTGATTGAGACATGTATATCCAACTGTGTGATGCACGGATATGTTGCATGTGTAGTAATGGCCTTTTCACTTCGTCATCCTCACAGGTTGATGCCCACCAGAAGCAGGAGATCTGGCTGACCATCGTCCGGGCAGTACGATCTGTGGGGGTCTACAGGCACAGGATCCGCAACTGCCAGAAGAGGTGGCAGGACCTTCGTGGCTGGACCCGGAGGATCGCAAGGGTCCAGCTGAAGCTGTCGCCTCCTCACAGGAGGGGCGGACACCGGACCCTGACCCCCCACATGCTCCGGATTCTGGCGGTGGTCTTCCCTGACCTGGATGGGCAGCTGAAGGCCAGACAGCAGCAAGGAGGGGGTAAGTGCTAGCCTTTACTGTGTACTATGACTAACATGCTCTATGCACTCCTTTAGCCTGGTTCCACTTCCACAGTACAACTGTCTTGTCGTCCTGGACTCATGTCCCTCACTTGTGTAATGCCCCCTCCTCATCTGATACACAGGTGTGGCCCTTACAGTCTGTGACTTAGGTCACTTGGGTACTGTGTACTTGCAGTTACCTGTGGTTCAAGTTGGGGACATCATCAGTTACAGGAACTTTGTTGTGGGCTGCATGGGTGGTACAATTGCTCACACAATGCCTGTGATCTGACATGTACTCTGGGTATGGCTTTAATATGTGTTCCAATTGCTGCTCTGACTCACCACATGTCTGGGGTATGTGCCACACACCCATGCTGCAGCAGAGACCAAGGTAGGAGCCTCAGAAGTATGTACATCATGTGTGTGACACATGCATAGCCACCTGCCTAGTGTTCAGGGTAATACCATGTTGCACATGGACCAGGACTGTAATGCCTACTCCGTACATCGAAGGCACTCTGTTCTCCCACTCCCGTGTGTCAGCATACATATTGGGCATTGTGAAGAGTGCACTCAGGTGTATGCCTCTGTGTCACCGTGGTGTGGCCTTGCTTTTTGGACTCCTGGAGTGTTTAACAATTTGGGGTGGCCAGCCATCTGAGTTGTGACTATAGGATCTGCACATTGGTTAATGCATAGGTCTCTGATCCCTTGACTGTGCACAATGGTGTATGAAACATTGAGGTGCAGGCAGCTTTGGTTCATTCTCATCAGACGGTGAAGTGCTCATGTGTATGGATTTGTGTTTGCAGTCACTCAAATGTCTCATTTGATTGACGTGGGATCATCTTAGTCCTCATGATGTGGGTGGCCAGGGGTGCACATGTGCACCTGTCAGCTACAGAGCTTGCATTTCCAAAACTTCCATTATTGTGACACAGTGTAGACTGGTGTTGTGTGTATGCACTGCCCCTGTGACAGGAGACAGTTATGACTGACTTGCCAGACAGGCCTGTGCCATGACATTCAACTCACAAAGGGTGATCCAGCAGTAGTGTGATATGTCCTGCATGCACACCATTGTCGCATTGTCTATCAGGACATGAGGACATCATTGTGTCTGGTGATGGAAGCAAAACCCGCATATCGACAGAGACTCTGCTCATCACTTTTCCTGACACATGTACTGAGTCAGTGGCAGGAGATGGCATGTGTTTGGAGTGACACATTTCCATATGTTCTCTTGGATGTCCAACAACTGTGGATGTGGTGCATGTGTGCACCTATGATTAGTCGCATACAACAGGCACCAGACAGATGGGTGCATGGATAGGTAGGATATGTGTGGCATGAATGACTGTCAGGCAGACAATGGGCTTCTTCAAATCAGTGTCAGCACTTATTGCAATGTCTAGCAAATGATGGCAGGGCTTGCTCTGTGATGTGCTGTACTTACTGTGGTGTGTGTGGTCAGTACAGGTGACTAATGTTGCTCTGTTTATCCTGATTGTTTGCAGATACATCCACGGCCACAGGAGGAGACAGCTCCACGGACCAAGAGGAGCGGCAGAGCCAGACTGGGTCCACTGCAGGGGAGACCGAGGGACCCAGTGGCACGGAGGGTGAGGGGAGCCACACTGAGGAGACCTCAGCTACGACCACCTCGGCTGAGGAACACAGCACTTCCAGTGAGGACTCCCTTGTGGAGGCGGGTGTCAGCAGACCAGAGGCAAAATCAAGCAAGTCTGTCCCCGCCACCACCACCATCTCCACCCTCCCATCTGCTCCCATCCCACATGTCCGTGGAGGCTCCCGTGTAGGGGAGCGTGTCTCCTTCATGCCAGGCACCGCACCCCCTGCCTCTGTCCCCCTGCTGCCCTGAGTGTGGAGTCTGTGGACTTGCTGAAACAGATCCATGTAGGGCAGACATCAATGCTGAGTGTCCTCCATGCACACACGGGTCTGTTGACACAACTGGTGTCATTCATGGAGGGCATGTCATCTGGCATGTCTGCCCTACATCGGACCAATCAGTCCATGGCCTCCTCACTGACGGCAGCAGTGTCCCTCCTGCAACAGTCCCTCACCCCTCCTACCTCTGCCCCATCCACAATCCCCAGCACCCTACCTGTCACAAGCACACACACATCGGCACCGGCACGCACCAGCACAGACACAAGCAGCACACAGACACACAAGCCAAAATCCAGACGCACACGCACGCACAGTCAGGGGACTGATACCTCACTCACAGGGGATGGGGCCCAGACACACACACACGCATCCACGAGCACTCCGCAGTCCTCAGATACCTCTCCCTCTAAAACCCCTTCCCTTGCCTCACCTGCAACCCCCCTCCCAGAAGCTCTTCCTCTGTGAGCTTGGCCTCTTCCCCACAGATCCATCTGACACAACGTCCAGGCGGAAGAGGCGACCACCACACACAGAGGGGAGTGCCCCTCACACCCGACACCCTCCCCCAGGCACAGGCAGACTGAGGACCCCATTAGAAAGTCCCCCCGGACCAGGAAGGGCAAGACCCCACCACCACCACCACGCAGCTCCAACACACAGTTTCTCTCCTCCATCCCCCAGGCCACCACTCCACAGGTTCCCCCGCCACACCCTGCCCCAGGTTCCCCCACACACCAATACCGCATCCCCAAACTGCTTAGGCCCTCCCCCTACCACTTGCTCTTCCACCCCCAAACCAGACGCTCTGCCTGTTTGTGCCACTGGTGTGGAGACCGGGTCCCCACCCTCTGTCCTGCCCACCTCATCTGCCCCCCTTCCACTCCCTTGGAGTTATGCACTGCAGTGGAGTCCACAACCACCCCGTCTGACTTGGGCACTGCAGTGGGGACCCAGTCCACTCCATCAGACCGGCCCACTGCAGTGGTTGCAGCACCCACACCATCTGACTTGTGCCCTACAGTGGTGCCGGCCCCCACTGAGTCAGACACCTCCACTGCAGTTGCCGGTGACACTCCTGCACCCACCACCCCTTCACTGCCTCCTTCTGGCATCCCCTGATCCTGTCCTTGCGGTGCCTGGCCTGCCCCTTGTATGCCCCTCCGAGGGGATGTCCCCTGTCCGTACCAGTGCAGGCAAGCAATGGGTGACAAGTTGTCACATATCACCCTGTTCGGACTGTGTATGTGGACTGGCCATTGGCCTTAGTTTCTTTTGGACTTCAAATTTTAGTTTCACATTTGCTGAATAAAGCCTCTTTTTGTTTACTTGTGGTTTTTCTTTTGATGTACATGATGTAGATGAGTATCATCATGCATTTGCAGTTGTAATAGTGTTCAGATCAGGAAAATGAAGTGTTGCTGTGATGGACTCCATGTGGTCCATGGGATATGTGTCCTAATCTAGTCTGGATCTATAGCATCCTTTGCTGCAGTCTGAGGGTGTAATGTTCAGCATTTGACACAGGGATGTACGTTTTGCATTTGTAAATTAACATCTGTGGCTTACACTGATGCACATCTGGTGGGCTTACCACTGTTCAATGTTTCTATTTCCCTGACTGTGTGCCCATCTCCACTGGACATGCAGTTTACCACATCAATGTTGAAGGACTCATCTGTGTATACAGTGCAACTTGCTTGACACGTGTTTTGGGTATATGCAGATGACTGAAGTGACACTCCCGTACCCAGGCTGATGTGAGCAGAGCCTTCAGTGTGTTGTAGTTGTTGACTCACTGACCGAGTGTTCTGCTGACATGTTTGAGTCGTGCACAGACAAGGTTTGGCACAGCGGACCTTCCACAGGAGTGGAGTGCCCTCATGGCAGTGTGTAATCCCGTGACATTGCCTGGGCCCGTGTTGTGTGTTGTGTAAGCATGTCTGTGTGTGTTCCCTTCCCTTTTCCTACACAGGCTGTGTCCCTACGGATGTTCCTGTTTGTGATGCTTGCTGAGTTGTCCTGTGTTCATCCAGCATCTTGGACCTGGTTTCTCCGGGATGTGGGTGCATGGCAAACTAATGTTCATCAGGTTGTCATCCCTAGTTGTCTTTGTTGTCAGGGCTGGGGATGTGGGCAAACGCAGATGGGACACAGTCAGGATTCCCCTTGGCACTTGTTGGTTACACAAGTCATGTAATTTACAGTTTGTGGTAGCTTTCAGTGATTGTGACACGTTGTGTGTGTGACTGCTGCCACTCCTCAGGGTCAGAGCTGCAATGTTGGAAGTTGTCTACGTGTGTTCTTTGTGGGTCACCTTGGCTTCTTCATTGGTGTGTGACTGTGGCCGGGATCCCATTGATTGGGGTAGATTTCACGTCATGCCCATGTACCGCGTACTGTGCAGTGTGTCAGACATTCACGAGTCTTGTTGACTGGCCATGTGTGATGGGTTTCTGCACCTTAGTTCCCACCACCACCCCTGGGATTGTCATGGGTGCATGTGCAATGTCACCAGTCCATGTGAGCTTCACTGCTGCACATTGGTGGAGATCAAGGTGTGTGGTGTTGAGTGTGTGCAAATGTGAGTTGTTGCACGGCTAGACCCCTACCTCCATATTGGCCTTGGCTGACAGGCCGTGCTGATTGATTTGTGCTTGTGTAGGTGTGATGGTAGTTTGTTGCTCAGGACACATGGCTGTGGTTCACAGTGTGAACGACATCTACCTTTGTCATCACAGTGGGATTATCATGCAGGCTAGTGTCACCACAATGTGGGGTCCCTGGGGGTAGTGCTGTGGTGGGTCTGTCTCTTGCTGTGTTAGTTGCTGTTCCTACAAGCTTGTGTGACATGTGTAATTTGGGCTCCCTCTCATCTAACAATGCCTGATTGCCCACATAGGGGAATCCGATCCATGAGTTACTTTTGTATGGCACTGTATACACATCTGTGTAATTGGAATTCAGGCCTCCTCATGTGTTGTGTGGTTGCCTGGGGACACTGGCACACCCCCATCACCTGTTGTGTTTGATATGCAGTGTGAGGCTGCCTGTTTGTGTTTGTGCATCTGCACCACTGCATTGGCATATCTTTAGTGTGCCATTGGCTGTATGTTGTTTGGAGGATTTCCCCTGCTGTCCCTGGGACTCCTAGGTCATCAGTCAGCACAATAATCATGGTTTGTATGTCCCATTGCTGCCATGGTATGGTGTTTGTTCACCTCACATCTACAGTCTCCACAATATCTACATTTGTGTGTCCATTAGTGCAGATATGTGGGTCTGCATTATGATGGTCACTTCTGGCATTGTGTAATTGATAAATGGAGACAATGTCAGCCCCCATGGGTGATGTTTGTCTGCACATGGCCAAAGGTATGTTTTATTTGCACTGCACTGTTTGCCTCACCCAATCTATGTTGCTATGGGACACAACCACTACTTTGCCACTGATGTGTTTGTTGTTGTGTGACCAGGAATCATCCATGCTGTTTGGCAGTTGCAGCTTTTTCCATGACAACACTTACCTTTTGGTCACTGTGATGATGGGGGTTTAGACCCCATTGCCACAATGTTCAAAACTGTGCTTCAGCTATGGACCCCACACTTACCTTTTGGTCTCTGTGATGATGGGGGTTTAGACCCCATTGCCACAATGGTCAAAACTGTGCTTCAGCTATGGACCCCACACTTACCTTTTGGTCACTGTGATGATGGGGGTTTAGACCCCATTGCCACAGTGGTCAAAACTGTGCTTCAGTTATGGACCCCACACTTACCTTTTGGTCACTGTGATGATGGGGGTTTAGACCCCATTGCCACAATGGTCAAAACTGTGCTTCAGCTATAAGATGAAACCATCTGAGGATACGGGGGAGAACATGGCGGCCAGCTAGAGCTCAGGTCGCAAGCTCCGTCAAGTGAGGTGCACAATTGAAGTATAATGGCTCGGCACGGACTATAACGAAAGATTCTGTTACCGGAATGTTCACTGATCTCGAACCCGAATGTTAAAAACATCGGGAAAGCGGCGTTTGGTGTTCTTGCGGCTGGGAAGAGGAGGAGGCAGCGGATCGGAGGTGAACGCCGAAGTGGAAGCAGAGGCGGGACTAGGTGTAAAGCCGCGTCCTTACCTGACGGACGTGGCGAGGAGGCGGGGAGGCGTTTGGGCTGCTGCTGTGAAAGGACTACAGCTACGGAGGAGAGCTTTAACAAAAGTAAGTTATAGAGGCCCCCCAAGTAGTCCCCCTACAAACATTGGCAGGTTGTTAAAGAATTCAGAACAGGACTGCAAATTAATTTCAAATCAAACTTGTAACAACAACGAAAATAACGAGGACCTTAAGGAAAATCAAGCTTCCAAGTTGGTAGTGTGTATGAATCCAACAAGGGAGAAGGGAAGGGGCAAAAGAGGGGATCAGTCGGCTTCCGAATTTGGTTTGAAACCCCAACAGGGGAGTTTGGTGGCTCCTACTGACCTAATCCCACGGATACAGGATCTCCCCAAAGAAGATAAGGCAGAACTAAGGGGGTTTGATAAGAAAGAAATCACAAAGAATAGTATCCAAGATATAAGGTACGCGTTAAGAAACAGGGGTCTAGCTCTAACCTCCGGGGTTGACGACGCTATTAAACAGCCTCCAGTGGAAGTAGAACAACAGCCAGTAACACCTACGAAGGGCAAGGATATCGTGGAAAAAAAAAAGGCAAGGAAACAGAGGATAAAGAGTGGCGCTGTGGCAGTGATCTCAACTAGAGCGGCTAAAGCGGCGAAAAAAGAGCAACTTAAAAAGGGTGCTAATTTAAAAGTAACACCCTCACTTCGCACCTTCTTTAAAGTCCAGGAGAAATCTGTACTAAAAAGTACTGCATTAAAAGAAAGGTGTGATAATAAAGGAATAACTTTTATGCAAAAACTGACATCCTCTCCAAACATAAAAACAATGGAAACTTCCAATCCGTTCCAAGTCCTCATGTTATCAGATCCCACGGAACAAAATGACTCAGAAGTGGATGAGGGGTCTCAGAGTGAAGATAACCCACTCCAAAAAACGTTAAATAGGGATTCGGATTCTGAAACACTCACGCAGGTGGAACTTGGGAACTTGATGGGATCTCTCTTTAAAGAGATTAAATTAAGCTTCGCGAAGTCTGAAAAAAATCAGGAGAAAATACAAGCAACATGTGAGGCGCTGGAGCCTAAGGTTAACGCCTTAGTTGACAGGGTAAATACTATAGAAGGTGCATTGGAGCACACCAGAGAAGTGGTACAATCCTGTCAAAGTGACATCAGCAAAATAAGATCAAGCGAAAAAGAGCTCAGAGATAAACTTGAGATTTTAGAGAATAACTCAAGACGGAATAATCTCCGATTATTAAATATTCCGGAAGGCGTAGAAGGGCAGAATGTAAAGACTTTTATAGTTAAACTGCTAAAAGAAATTTCCCCCGAGCTAGAGGAAAAAACCATAGACGATGACATTCAAAGGGTACATAGAGACCCTTTTAGATTGAATAATACAAGGAAGAATCCATGGAGAATACTTGTCAATTTTAGAACTTACACACTAAAAGAAAGTATTCTGAGTAAGGCTTTAAAGGCAGGTACCCTCTCTAAAGACGGCTACAATTTAAAAATTTGTTCGGATATATCAAAGACCACGGCAGATAGACAGTGGGCCCTAGGGAACTTTATGCAGGACCTAAGAGCAGTAGGAGCAACGGTCCAATTGAAGTATCCAGCCCTCTTGAAAATCATGTGGAATAATCAGACATTTAATATCAGAGAGCCAAAAGAAGTGGAGACTTTGCTGGAACGAATAAAAACAAACAAGTAAGAGCCAGAATTAAGATAATTTATCACCTCACGACAACGGAACTCAAATAGGGCAATTTGGTTTGCTCAATGATAGTAGGGAGGGTTCTCCAGGGTGGGATAAGAGGAGTAGGTTTTTTCTTTTATGAGCACAATTTTTCCTTTTGGGTGGGGAGCATTTGGGGAAAAAAAAACAAAAAAATAATTGTCCGATTTGTAAGATTTATGGTATTCACTGTCATTTTTATGGTAAAATACAGAACAAACTATTCATACTAAGATAGGGGAGATAATTATTACAACTTGGAACGTGAACGGGCTTAGAGTAAGGAGGAGACAACAAAAAATCTTTGAATATCTTAAACTGGTAAAGAGTGACGTCATTATATTACAAGAAACCCACTTGCAAAGATTAGAATGGTTTGAAATTATAAAAAAGGACAAATGGGTGGAATATAGTGTCTGCACAAATCAAACCTGTCCTATTAAGGGAGTGGCAATAATCATTAAAAAATCGTCAGGAATTGCAATCCTGGAGGAAGGTGCAGACTCAAAAGGTAGATGGGCATTTGTAAAAATTAAATTAGGAAATAGTTTTGTTTCTGTAGTTGGGTATTACGGTCCTAACATAGACGACCCTACACCACTTCAATCTTTATATGCCCAACTAATTAATATATCCACACCAATCATCCTTGGCGGAGATTTTAATATACTGCTAGATCCCAAAAATGATAGGTATCCGCCTGGAAAGGCATTAAATCTTCCAAAAACGAGGGAATGGTTGATCAGATTTAAAGAAGACTTAGGACTAGTCGATATTTGGAAAACTAAAGGCGACCCAAAAAATAAATACACTTACAGGAACTACAAGTATGGTCATGCTTACAGAATTGATTTTTTCTTGATAGATAAAGTATTAAGCAAAAATGTGAAAAACGTGGCCCATGTACCAGCACACCTATCCGACCACTCCTTAGTTCAGATGGTAATAAACCAAAACTTCCTTCAGGGCATGATAAGGTGGACATTAGACCGAACACTTTTGCTTGATCAACAAATTATTGGAATACTAAGGGATGAAACAATAAGTTACTTCCAAGTTAATACTAATGGAGAAATATCTAGTCGTGTGGTGTGGGACGCCTATAAAGCAGTGATCAGAGGAAACCTAATTGGTTTAGCAGCAAGAAAGAATAAGGAGACTAGATATATAATCAGCCAGCTAGAAGAGGATATACTAGACAGGCAGAAGCGGTGTGAAGTTTTGATCTCGGAAGAAGAAAAAGAAAATGCGATAGAAGAAATCTCCCAAAAAAGTATGATTTATCACTTTACCTGGAAGGTAGGGTAAGAAAAAGGTGGGAGGCCAGTACACTATCAAACTATGAGTACGGGGAGAATAGCGGGAAGCTTTTGGCATGGAAGCTTAAAACTGAGTCCAACAGAAATAAGATTATGGCTGTGTACAGAGAGTTGGATGGGGTAAAGGTAGATGATAGGGCAGGTATAGAGGATGCATTTGTAGACTTCTTTCAGTTGTTGTATGAGGACGATTTAACACCTCTTGCTTCTACAATAGAATCATACTTAAAAGATTCCCAAATTCATAAGCTGGGAGTAACCTTCAGCGAATCACTAAACGCAGCAATCACTATCGAGGAGGTCTTGAAGGTGATAAATGGACTTAAAAAAGGGAAAGCAGCCGGCCCAGATGCCATTCCAAATGAGTTCTATTTAGCTCTAAAAGACTCCTTGGCCCCGAGTTTAGTGGACCTTTTCAACTCAATCTTTTTAGATGGCTTACCGCTTCCAAAATCATGGAACGAAGCAACTATTAGTCTGATTTTAAAACCTGGCAAAGATCCTCTTAAGTGTGAGTCATATAGGCCTATATCCCTTCTAAATAATGATTATAAAATTTTCGCACAGGTTTTAGCAGCAAGACTCAGTAGTATTATGGATAGACTTATTCATATTGATCAAAAGGGATTTATTAAAGGGAGACAGCTACATGAGCTCACTCACCAACTAATTGGAGCCATAGATATTGCCACCCAGGAACAATCTCCCCTCGCGGTTCTTACATTTGATGCTGCCAAGGCATTTGACCGTGTGAACTGGTCTTTTTTGCAGGCTGATATTTCCTATTATGGTCTAGGGGCAAACATTTCAAGAGCAGTAAGGAATATATACAAGGCTCCGACTGCAAAAATCCTGATAAACGGAAGCTTAACGAAAGAATTCCAGATTACAAGAGGCACGAGACAGGGCTGCCCGCTCTCTCCCCTTCTTTTTAATTTATATATAGAACCCCTAGCAAATATGATTAGAAAGTCTCAGGAAATTATTCCATTTAAATTTAAAGGATGGGTAATGAAAGTGGCATTATATGCCGATGATCTTATGATTTACACTAGTGACCTAGAAAAGTCTCTACAAACTATAATAAAAATGCTAACAGACTTTGGGAACATATCTGGCTACCAAGTAAATCACCAAAAGACCGAGACTATGTGTTGGAACATGAACCTACCAATGACTGGATTTAAGAACAAAATTAAATATTTAGGGATAGAAATTTCAAAAAATATTGAAGAAATCGCCCAAGTAAATCTGGACTTAAAGGTAAAGGAAATGAGAGAACTATTAAAATCATGGAGAAGTCTATCGCTCACTTTTATGGGGAGAGCAAATGTCATTAAAATGACGATCCTGCCCAAGTTCACGTTTTTATTCAATTCCATCCCTTTGGAGTTTAAGGCTCAATGGCTAAAAAAGATCCAAAGTGAAATTAACACTTTTATATGGGCCTCTAAAGGCGTAAGGATAGCATGGAGGAAGTTATGCCAGAGAGAAAATCGAGGTGGTATAGCCAGTTCAGATCTTCTGGCTTATTACAGAGCCTTCCAATTTAAGAATATTAGAATTCTTTTTAGACCACATGAGCTTTACTCATCCTACTGGAGAGCTGTTACTGTTGATGACTACTGTCTCTATAAGTTTGGTCACCCGAAGTACTTCAAAACTAAAAGTGCTGGGAGCAGCGTACAAGTTATGGTTCGAGTTAAGAAGAGCATGGAAAATTCCTTACTATAACTGTTTAGCACCAATATGGAACTCACCTGGAACCCCTGAATGCTTAAAGGATTCTCTAGCAGACCCGTTGAAGAAATCAGGAATTTCAAAATGGGGAGAACTTTTTGAGTGTGAAAATTTACTTAGTTGGGACCTTTTGTTGGAAAGAACCAATGGAGAAATGTCAAGGTTCAAGTATTACCAGTTGGTGAGTTGGTCAAAGGAACAAGAGAAGATTCTGGAATCCACTAGGAAACTGGAGGAAGAAATTCAACAAGATCCAGCTCGAAAAGAGGTATCGAAATGGTATTGGCATCAAATGCAAAAAGAAGAAGACGAATTTACTACTCCAGGCGAGACCTGGAAGAAGATCTTCCCGGCTCAAGACTTGCAACAGCAATGGCAAGTATCTTGTTCTTTTTATGGCATATTATTGTTTCTGCACCTCTTAGGAAAAATCATAATTTTACTTTACATAGGTCTTATTGGACGCCTGAGAAGTTATCTAAAATGAATAATCAGGTGATGAAAATGTGTCCAAAATGCGGTGAGCCTAAAGCGAACGATATTCATATGTTCCATCTATTTCCTCACCTTGACTTATTTTGGGAGGAAATTGGCAAGATTATTAATAAGGCCTTAGAAACGAATATTAAGGTAAGCACCTTTACTGTTATTTTTGGCATTATGGAAACTAAAGAAGCTATCAATATATTGAGTAAAAACCAAAAATATTTATTATTTGTACTAATTTTATTAGCCAGATGCGAGGTATGCATAAATTGGATTCTTCCAGCTCCCCCTAAAGTTGTAGAATGGCTTCGCTCAGTAGAAAAGGTCAGGAATTTGGACAAATCCAGAGGGAAGAGTAAACGAACTAAATATTGGGAACTTTGGGATAAAATTTTTGTGGAAGGGTAGGAAGGGAAGTCCAATGATTTTACTTAATGCGACCCAACAAATTTGGGTGAACTGTCATGGCGGATCCATGATGGATAAACCTTAAATGAATTTGTAGGTTTTTATTGACATGGTCTCTCCTCGCTGTCCAAGGGCGGTTCATATTACTCAGCACAAAATGACCTGGTCTACCATAACCACTTAAGTCGCATAAATGAGGACAAAAACAACAACAAAAAAACTGTGCTTCAGCTATGGACCCTACACTTACCTTTTGGTCACTGTGATGATGGGGTTTAGACCCCATTCCCACAGTGGTCATGGTCTGCTTGCAATGTGGAGGCCACACACATTTATGTGTGACACATGTGATAGGGGGTCACATTATATGTTCAATGTCATGTTCAGTGTTGTAGGCATTTGACATAGACTACACACTCTTGTCATGATGTTGGGGGGATGTCTTTTGCTGACAGTCCTTATGTTGGAGTATGCTGGTTGTGTCATGCATTACCCGTCCTATGAGTGGGGATGGTAGTAGTGGTAGGCATCCAGGCCCACATGAGTAGGGGTGGTGGTAGTGGTAGGCATCCATCCCCCTATGAGTGGGGATGGTAGTAGTGACAGGCATCCAGGCCCACATGAGTAGGGGTGGTGGTAGTGGTAGGCATCCAGGCCCACATGAGTAGGGGTGGTGGTAGTGGTAGGCATCCAGGCCCCTATGAGTGGGGATGGTAGTAGTGACAGGCATCCAGGCCCACATGAGTAGGGGTGGTGGTAGTGGTAGGCATCCAGGCCCCCATGAGTAGGGGTAGTGGTAGGCATCCATCCCCCTATGAGTGGGGATGGTAGTAGTGACAGGCATCCAGGCCCACATGAGTAGGGGTGGTGGTAGTGGTAGGCATCCATCCCCCTATGAGTGGGGATGGTAGTAGTGACAGGCATCCAGGCCCACATGAGTAGGGGTGGTGGTAGTAGTAGGCATCCATCCCCCTATGAGTGGGGATGGTAGTAGTGACAGGCATCCAGGCCCACATGAGTAGGGGTGGTGGTAGTGGTAGGCATCCAGGCCCCCATGAGTAGGGGTGGTGGTAGTGGTAGGCATCCAGGCCCCCATGAGTAGGGGTAGTGGTAGTGGTAGGCATCCATCCCCCTATGAGTGGGGATGGTAGTAGTGACAGGCATCCAGGCCCACATGAGTAGGGGTGGTGGTAGTGTTAGGCATCCATCCCCCTATGAGTGGGGATGGTAGTAGTGACAGGCATCCAGGCCCACATGCGTAGGCGTGGTGGTGGTGGTAGGCATCCATCCCCCTATGAGTGGGGATGGTAGTAGTGACAGGCATCCAGGCCCACATGAGTAGGGGTGGTGGTAGTGGTAGGCATCCAGGCCCCCATGAGTAGGGGTGGTGGTAGTGGTAGGCATCCATCCCCCTATGAGTGGGGATGGTAGTAGTGACAGGCATCCAGGCCCACATGAGTAAGGGTGGTGGTAGTGGTAGGCATCCAGCGCCCCATGAGTAGGGGTGGTGGTAGTGGTAGGCATCCAGCCCCCATGAGTAGGGGTAGTGGTAGTGGTAGGCATCCATCCCCCTATGAGTGGGGATGGTAGTAGTGACAGGCATCCAGGCCCACATGAGTAGGGGTGGTGGTAGTGGTAGGCATCCAGGCCCCCATGAGTAGGGGTGGTGGTAGTGGTAGGCATCCATCCCCCTATGAGTGGGGATGGTAGTAGTGACAGGCATCCAGGCCCACATGAGTAGGGGTGGTGGTAGTGGTAGCCATCAGGCCCCCATGGGTGTGTATGGCATTGGTGATAGCCATCCCGCCCCTATGGTTCGGCTGTTGCTAGCGTACGTCATTTCTGCATCCCTATGTGTGTGTGACATATGTTGGGTATGTGTCGTTTGTTTGTGTAGTGGGTGGCTGACTTACCGTCTGCGCCGTACGCGTCCGTACCGGTTCCGGTAATAGATGTAGAGTATTGGTAGGACCTGCGCGATGGGATTCATGGTTGGGTCGTCTCGTTCGGGTTTCTCGTGGCTTCGACTCATACTCGTCGCTGGCTTGTTCGTCTCGTAGCCGTGGATCGTCTTGTGGCGCGAATCAGAGCTTATGTGCAGCTCTCCCGGATGCTCTGACGTGCCGGACGTAGCGACGGGTTTGGCGCGTACGGAGTGCGCATCGTACTAGTCCGGCCGGAAGGTGCTGTATATTTACTTCCGTGCGACTCGAATCGGCGTTTACGGATCCGGCTCGGGCGGGGAACAGGAGCTGGAATGGGTACGTACGGCTCGGTCGGAATCTGAGCAGTAATGCGCATCGTACTTGCTCGTTCGGACAACTGTTCGAATCGGTCGGGAAACACGCGTTCGGCTTGTATTTTTTCCGGACGAATGGTGTTAGGTGCGCTTCCGGCCGAGATCGGAATCGACCCCTTAGTCTTCATTTTATTTTACTTTATTAATTTACGTTTAATTAACGTTTGTGACTAGTAACAGAGATTCTTTCATGTCTATGATGCTATCTTGTTGCCATGACAATCACTCTGTGTGATAATGCATTTAAGGACCTACTGTGTGAGCGAGCCGGCTTGTCTGTCTAAACGCGTCAGGGTGTCTTTGAAAATAAACTTTGGTGTTGGATTTCCACAGTGTCGGCGCCTGCCTTCAATTTGGATGAGCGGGACTGGTGAATATATATATATATATATATATATATATATATATATATATATATATATATATATATATATATATATATATACACCACAATCTTGCTCCAGTCCAGACCAAGGACCCATGAAAGGTGGTACGTATGCCGGCAGAGCACCCGGCTTCACAACATCCAGAAATTCTCCGACGAACGGAATCACGTACTCTCAGGACACAACGGGGGTTGAAGGATCAGGATTTTATTATGCTTCTTCGCTACGCGTTTCGGCTGAGGAACAGCCTTGCTCACACGTAAAAAGCAGTGTACCCAACGTGCATAAATACAAAGTCCATACAGTAAGGTAGGACTACACAACACTGCAATGATACGGTGATGATGGTGGCCATCTTACAATGTTCACATTGCGCGTAACCAATACAAATGTATCACTTAACATGTTCAATAAATACTCTTGGAAACCAACATGCGCATACAATTATCAAATGAAATAAAACATCATAAAGTAAATAACTTTTGTATACAAAGTACATTGTCGCAGTACATAAATGCATAAGTGTGGACAACACTGAACGCTGTTTTGTCACAAATTAGTACTGAATAAATATGTGTAATTTTTGTTCTCAAATCGCTGTAAAGGACATTTGAGTTTGGCCGATATCTAATCCCACCAAACAAAGTTATGTGTCTATGTTAAAAAATTCAATAAAGTTCATTGATATTGAAGGACATACCTCTACCCTGTGTCCTATATCTCTATCTCTTTAGTACCCCGCGAAAAGATTCCAAAGTCCGATTGTCACATACTAGCATGATTGCAGATAAATCCACCACAGTTGGCTGTCGTAATTATCGGTGCATAATAAGCCACAGTAATATATCGTCCCATATACACATAAGATAAAAATTCGTAGGCAGTTTCCAAACATAGGGGCCCATTATGATAACGGGCGGAAGCGATCCGCCTGCTATTTTCCTCCACCCGCCACACATTTCCCCCCGCCATATTACTATGGCGGGGGGGACCCCGGCAGACGGAAAGACCGTCCGCCGGTTTTCCGCCCGGTCGATGAGTCAACGCCGCCACGGAAAGGCATACGGTATTCTACATTGGGGGCCCGTAGCGGGCCCCCAGGGATTCTGGGGGGTGAGGGGTACACATGGGGGGTACCTATGGTACCCCCCTGCATTTCAATGTACAACGTGGCAGGCACCGCGCGGTGCCTGTCACGTTTTGCATTGAACAGCACAACTTACATTTCTGGCATTGCAGCGGGCGGTGCTTTCAGCACCGCCCGCCGCAATGTTAGAAATGCGGGATGCGCCCGCCAGTGTGGCGGGCGCATCCTAATGGCATGTGCGGGACCGCCGCATGCATTGCGGGCTGTCCCATTTCCCGGGGGTATGGCGGGCGGACAAAGTCCGCCCGCCATGCTAATGACCCCCATAATGTACAACATATACTGTATAGTACTTGATGTAGCTGCCTATTAAGGACATTAAACGAAGAAGTAGTTGCAATCAAATTATGAATTACCAAAACTGGGTATGATAGAAAGACCTCTTACTGGGTATAATATATAATACCGGGCCAGTGCCCAACTATACAGTCTATCATTAATCGATAAACATAGAAGATGAGGTATGTCAAGTTGGACAAAAACAAGCAAAAAAGGGTGTACAATCTTAGCTTAAGTGCCGTGCCATAACCATGTGCCTCTGATGAAAAGGGTAGGGTACCCGTGAGGGTGAACTACCGAAGGAGGGTGGGTCCCTTCCTTTTCTCCTGCAGTGAAAAACAAGGGAGAGAAAATAGAAAAAACCATATTGGGTACCCTACCCTTTTCTTCAGAGACTTTTTTTGTCTTGTACTCACAATGTACAAAGGGATTTTTGTTTTATATTAAGTTTTGTGACATAGGTTCACTATTCAAAACAACAAATCAGAACCATTCAGAGGTGTAAAATAGTTTCTGGAGAAAATTGAAAATGGTTAAGAAAATTTATCTAAAATAAGGGGGTCATTACGATGGCGGTCGGAAAAGCTACCCGACCGCCATGGTAGTGGAAACTCACCGCCCGCCGCTACCGCGGGAAAACCGACGGCTAGATTAGGATCCTCGGCGGTAAAAATCCAACCGCGGCGGAAAGGAGACCCGAGAAACCGCCTGTCCCGTGCGAGAAGCCCGAAACCCGTCCGCGGCGTTCGGATTCGCTGCGGAAACAGCCCAAACCACCGCAACCACAGCGGAGACACCGCCATGGAAATTATGATATCCCCGACATGACTGCGGTGCAGAGCGCTGTTTACGACCGCCGCGGTCGACAATAGTGAGGAATGAGAGAGCCCACGGAAGCGCCGTAGCATAGCCACCGCTGCGTACGCTCCGTGAAAAAAATGGCGGTCGGAAAAAATACACACAACATGCCCACAAAGTGCATCAAGCAAACAAGTCATGCACCCAAAAACACCTAACACAGCCCAAAGACACACCCCCATGGTAAACTCAAAAACTACAAATCCCAGGACGACACACACCACACCTGCAACCAATACCCCATCCTGACACACCCACATAGCCCAGTATAAATCCAGCCCCCTACCAGACCACAATCCTTTGCAAAACTCCAGAACTGAAGGGACATACACCACAGCTGACAGGAGAGGCAAATCTGCACAACACACACACACACATCACAACCACCACCACCACTTCTACACCTGCACCTCTAACCCCTTTGCACATCACACACCATACACATCACCACCACCACCACCTCAACACTTGCACCTCAAACACCTTGGCACATCACACACCATGTCACCACAGAAAATGCCCAAATTCACTGACAGTGACTTGAGGGTCCTGGTAGATGAGATAATCAGGGTAGAACCCCAATTGTTTGGTAACCTGGTACAACAGACACCAGTAGCCACAATAACGCTAATGTGGAGAAGGATAGTAGATAAGGAAAATGCAGTAGGGACCGTGCCACGCAATAGAAATGAAATTATGAGACGCTGGCACGATCTGAAGGCAGTGGTCAAGAAAAAGAGAGCCAAGAACCATGAGCTGGCTAACAGGACAGCCAGTGGCCCTCCCGTTCCACTCAAGACATTCACCGAATGGGAAGAGAAGGTGCTTGGCATACTGCATCCAGAGAGTCTCACAGGAATACCCGGGGGAGTGGAGGCTGGTAAGTACAAACAAATGCCTAACATCACACTGACATGTACTGTCTTGCACCACTACTAAGCTATACCTCCCAGGTACAAATGCAGTCATGAGCACCACACTGTCACCAACACATCTCTCACACATTAATCCAACAGTCCCTCAGGTTCACCTCAAAGGTAGCTACAAACATCACCATGAGTACATGTTTACATGCTGCCAGCACTACAACTCCCACCAGGCCCCCTTGTCCTACAGATGCGCAAGATGGAGCCCTGAACCCCCCCCCCCCATGTGGCAGCCATTGCATTGCTCACCTTAACCTAACAGGTAGGTAGCCATCCTCACAGGGAGGTGTGTGTGTGTGCTTTGGAATTCTGCACTACAACTCCCACCAGGCCCCCTTGTCCTACAGATGCACAAGATGGAGCCCTGAAAATTAGGAAAATACAGGACTCTTTTGAAATGCAGCCACTGGCTCATATTGTTGATTTTGATTCCCCCAGTGTTGCTGTAAGCTCTGAATTCTCTCTTAGGCAGTTTCCTGTTATTTCTATGGACCAATCTTTAATTCTTATGAAGTCCTTGAAGTCAGGCTCTCCTACCGACCCCTGTCCTGCCAAGGTGCTATCAGCAATTGCTGAGGTGATTAATCCTACGGTGAATCTGATCTTAAACAATGCTCTGCGGGAGGGATATATGCCTCCCTGTTGGAAACATGCTAAAATCCTTCCACTACTAAAAAAACCTATGGCCGACCCTGAGGTAGCCGGTAACTACCGCCCTATATCCCTGCTACCTTTCTTCTCCAAGGTTTTGGAGAAATATGTCAACTCCATTATCACTGACTATATTGAGACCAATCACCTTTTGCACCCAAGTCAGTCAGGTTTCAGGGCAAACTTTAGCACTGAATCGGCCCTTTTAGAAGTGGCGGAAACTATAAAAACCACGCTAGATAGGGGAGGCAATGGGATCTTGGTACTTTTGGATCTTTCTGCGGCTTTTGACACCGTGCCCCACAATAGACTGGTGCAAAGATTGGTGGAGGGTGGTGTCGGTGGCTTAGCCCTGAGTTGGATCAAGTCATTTCTCAGTGACCGCCTCCAAACTATATGGTCCCCCCCTTTTTCGGCTGTTATTCCTCCCATGAATGTTGGAGTCCCGCAGGGCTCTATTTTGAGCCCTACTCTGTTCAATCTTTATATGGCCCCTATCGCCCTTCTTGCTGAACAACATGGGGCTAAGATCGTATCGTATGCAGACGATACTCAGCTATTGTTCACTTGTGAGAAGGGTGTTGAGTTTGATGGCCATGCAATTAACTCATGTCTCTCGGCAGTTTTTTTGTGGCTGAAGGATAATCAAATGAAATGTAATCCTGATAAGTCTGAGATTATCTTTTTTGGCCCTCGACCATGTGAGACTTGGTATAACTGGTGGCCGCAGGATTTGACCCCCCCAGGTCGTCTGTGACCATGGTTAAGAACCTCGGAGTCAGACTGGATGCCACGCTTTCTATGAAGTCCCAGATTCAATCTGTAGCCGGGACTTGCTTTGGGATTTTAAGAATGGTGAAGAATTTTCTTCCCCTGCTTTCTGTTTCTCACAGAAAGACCATTGTCCAAGCTCTGGTAATCTCGAGATTGGATTACGTCAACTCTTTGTATTTAGGACTTCCCAGTTATTTAATTGCCCGCTTGCAGGTGATTCAAAACACGGCTGCTAGGGCCATCTTCTTGGCTGGCCCTAGAACTCATTCGTCCCCTCTTCTGTTGTCCTTGCATTGGCTCCCTGTTCAGAAAAGAATCCATTTTAAAGCGTTGATTCTGGTTTTTAAAGCTTTTAATCAGATTGGAGCTCCCTATCTCAGACAAAGATTTCCCCATTACACTCCCCAACGTACTCTGAGGTCCTCAACTCAACTCTTGATTCCGGTTCCTAAAGTTTCACTTGCTCGGGTCGGAGGTCGATCTTTTCAAGTGGTCGCCTCCCACCTATGGAACAGCCTTCCCTTGGCCCTCAGACAGGTCCAGGACCTACTCACCTTCAGAAAAAAACTTAAGACGTGGCTTTTCCAACTTTAAACCCGTTTTTGTAGGTTTTCCGCCTTGGTTCCTCTTCTCTGCGGCTGTTTATGTGGTTTTTGCTTAGCGCCGGGACACTCCTGGGAGTAGCCGTGCGCTTTATAAATACCAAATTAACATAACATAACATAACCCCCCCCATGTGGCAGCCATTGCATTGCTCACCTTAACCTAACAGGTAGGTAGCCATCCTCACAGGGAGGTGTGTGTGTGTGCTCTGGAAGTCTGCACTACAACTCCCACCAAGCCCCCTTGTCCTACAGATGCGCAAGATGGAGCCCTGACCCCCCCCCCATGTGGCAGCCATTGCATTGCTCACCTTAACCTAACAGGTAGGTAGCCATCCTCACAGGGAGGTGTGTGTGTGTGCTTTGGAAGTCTGCACTACAACTCTCACCAGGCCCCCTTGTCCTACAGATGCGCAAGATGGAGCCTTGACCCCCCCCCCATGTGGCAGCCATTGCATTGCTCACCTTAACCTAACAGGTAGGTAGCCATCCTCACAGGGAGGTGTGTGTGTGCTTTGGAAGTCTGCACTACAACTCCCACCAGGCCCCCTTGTCCTACAGATGCGCAAGATGGAGCCCTGACCCCCCCCATGTGGCAGCCATTGCATTGCTCACCTTAACCTAACAGGTAGGTAGCCATCCTCACAGGGGTGTGTGTGTGTGCTTTGGAAGTCTGCACTACAACTCCCACCAGGCCCCCTTGTCCTACAGATGCGCAAGATGGAGCCCTGAGCCCCCCCCCATGTGGCAGCCATTGCATTGCTCACCTTAACCTAACAGGTAGGTAGCCATCCTCACAGGGAGGTGTGTGGGTGTGCTTTGGAAGTCTGCACTACAACTCCCACCAGGCCCCGTTGTCCTACAGATGCGCAAGATGGAGCCCTGACCCCCCCCATGTGGCAGCCATTGCATTGCTCACCTTAACCTAACAGGTAGGTAGCCATCCTCACAGGGAGGTGCGTGTGTGCTTTGGAAATCTGCACTACAACTCCCACCAGGCCCCCTTGTCCTACAGATGCGCAAGATGGAGCCCTGACCCCCCCCCCATGTGGCACCCATTGCATTGCTCACCTTAACCCAACAGGTAGGTAGCCATCCTCACAGGGAGGTGTGTGTGTGGTTTGGAAGTCTGCACTACAACTCCCACCAGGCCCCCTTGTCCTACAGCTGCGCAAGAAGGAGCACTCCCCACAACCATGTGGCACATATTGAATGTGACTCATCAAACTTACTGGTAGGTAACCATTTCAACTGGGAGTGGTGTGTGGAATTGGTGACACTGCAGTACAACCCACAACAGGCCCACTTCTTCAACAGATGAGCATGATGGAGCACTTGTCCCACTCATAGGCATGTTACGTTTGTTCCCCCGCACATCACACCATACCACTTTGTCCACAGTCACCTACACAAATTATGCTAAACAGTCGTATTGTACTCAGCATGCACAAGTCTCACTGCAAAAATTTCCCACATTGTGTCTACTGTGTCAGGCATCACACACTGCAACACTAACACCTATCATGCTTCCCTGCAGCAGTGTCTGGCAGGTTGCTTGTCAAAGTGCTAATCACCCATGTCATACCACAGTGTTGCAATGTAAACAGTGGAAGTGCAGATTACCAAAAAACTCCACTGGACCTGGGACTCACACTGCTAAACTATGCACATCCCAACTGTCTTGCAACAGACCCAGCTGCCACAGTGCTGCACTGAATTGCATAACAAGAGTACCTTGTCTGACTAAAATGGACAAATGTGTCTGCTTGGGACCAGCAATGTGTGTATGCATTGACAATGGTCACATCTCACACTGTCTGTCTGAACAGTGCTGGTATAGTCTGGCCCCAAAAGCACACATTGTCTGCACATGGATGACTGTATCTTACAAACACACCACTGTTGATGACAACATGTAAGTGAATGGATGCCCCGGAACAACTGCATCACCAGTACTTTGATCATGTTCTCAGGTCCACAAATCCCATGAAACCATGATAGTGTGGAAATGTTTGCTGGGTGAGATGTTCAACCTGCTGTATGTCACCACAGTGATAGGAGCCTGTACCACATGCCCTATTGTGCCTTCAAATGTTGGGGGAGTGGACCCCACACCCAGATACTTTGGATAACAATGATGGGGTGGATATACCCCATGCCCTATTTTGCCTGCAAATGTTGGGGGAGTGAACCCCACACCCAGATAGTTGGGACAACAGTGATGGTGGGGCCACACCCCATGCCCTAATGTGATGTGAAAAGTTTGGGTACTGAAACCCACACACACCTTCTGCTCACCACAGGCACGTTCCTCCCAAGAATGACTCTTAAGTCACATAGCCATGTCATTGCTCACCTTCACCTCAACCGGTAGGTAGCCATCTTCACACGGAGACGGTGTTGTGGTGTTGGCAAATTGTCCCACAAATCCCACTATGCATGCTGTCCCACCCCTGAGTAGGATGTGCCACTCCACCCCCAATCAGAATCATGTGGCAGGCATTGTATGCCACCCACTCAACTAACAGGTAGCTAACTGCATCTCACAGGTCGGGGTGTGTGGGGGTGGGAAGCTTGCACAACAACTCACACAAGCCCACATGAGCTCCAGCCCCCAAGACTGATAACACCCTCGCACTAAGATGCATGTGTCAGTCATTGCAATGTCCACTTCCAAATCACTGGTAGGTAGATATATCATGCTGACTTGTCCCACACTGGACCAAGATGGAAGCCTTCCTCACACACACACACACAGAGAGGTCTTACAAATACAAGCAATGTAAAAAATGTAAATTGTGCATGTCATGTCTTGCCAACTCCCAATATGGACGAGTAATGCATGTACCTCAACAGCTTGTAAAGCATCACTGGATGTCGGTAACTGCAAATTAGATCAGTGAACAACTGCTGGATGTACAAACAGTTGATGTAACAGTGCGAACAGAAGCTTTGCTGGTTGCAACACAATGACCATTTCTCATCTGACCCACAGGTGACCAAGAACTCACTGCAGAGGACCAACCTGCAGAGCCAGTCCCCCACCCCGGAACAGAGACTACTGGATGAAGACTCCCTGGATTCCTTGGATGAGGAGCCCCAAGCCAGCACATCTGTTGTGGCAGGCCGCAACCAGGCCCAGACACCCATTGTCCCCACAACCACATCTGTTGCAACCCATGACCTTCCCCAGACAGCTGTTGTCACTGCCTGTGTGGCAACTACTACCACCACCACCACCACCACCACCACAGCTGCCCGCAACACCCTCCCTGCCCCAGGTGATGAGCACCCCACGACATCTACTGAGGAGGCCAGGGAGAGGATGCAGCGGAGCAATGTGGGGAGCCAACAGGCCCGTGGCAGCAGTGTAGGTGGGAGGGGCAGGGTCATGCAGAGGGGAACTGAGCCTGGGACGGAATCCCTGTCCCACATCAACAGAGTCCTTGGGGCATACAAACTGGCCCAGGGACGAATGGGCCGGTCTGAGGAAGATTCTCGGGAGCTCCTCCTGCTGATGAGGTCCATGGACACCCGCATGGGACAAATTGTGGACCTCTTTTGGGCAGCAAGTGGCGATTCTGAGGAACAGGCCATTGCAACATTCAACATCTCCGCCTCCCCCTGATGGGCAGCAGGATGACAGTTCGTCATCCTCCCCTGCGTCCACAGAGGGGGGTGAGTCCTCAGACACCACTGCCCCTGCAGCACAGGCCCCTCCAGTCAAGCGCAAAAGGGGCCGTCCAAGGAAAGGCCAGGAGGCATCACGTGCCAAAGCACCTGCCAAAGACAAGTCCCGGAGCCAGCCATGATGGCAGACCACTGCACCACTGCTTTTACCTTTTGGACTATCCTTCCCCACACTGCCATGTGAATGGCATCTGTCTGTTGGACTGGGTCTCCACATCACTGTGGTGACTACTCAATTATCTCATCTACCATGACCGTCAACACATTTCTTCAAATTCCCCCCCATGTACATTTTCTCGACCCTCACATGTCACAATTGTAAATAAATACACCTTACACACATGTTGTTGTGTCTGCTCCGTCTTTAATACAGGATGTGCAACCTTCACTGTGATGTAAATGTCCCAGGGAAATGGAATGTAGGTAGGCAAGGAGAGGCTGAAGGGACCTAGGAAAAACATTAGAACAAGAGTCACTTGTTTTGGTGTGGTATCACACACATCACACAACACTTGTCAACAAGGTACTCCAATCTTCACACATTACACAGAGCAACAGTCGCCATGGAGACATCCTGTATCTGTGTCAAACTACCCTATCCCACAAACATTGCCAACCAGCAAGGAGTGAACACAAGGCTGCAGTCACCAAGCTCACATACACCCTCACAGCAACTGCAACACCATCAGACCATGTGTCCCTCCTACATCGTCACTCACCTTCAAGTGAAGTAGCGGTTGATGAGCTGTTGACGCATGTCGACACCTTCCTCCTCTCCACTGTCCTCGTCACTGGACCCGGGTTGGTTTGCAGGCGGGGGCCCTGGCTGCTCATCATCATCCAGGATCAGGGGTATTGCCTTGCGAATGGCCAGGTTGTGAAGCATGCAGCATGCCACGACTATCTGACAAACCTTCCTTGGCGAGTACATCAGGGCACCTCCGGTACGGTCCAGGCAGCGAAATCGTGACTTTAGGAGACCAAATGTACGCTCTATTACATGCCGTGTCCTCCCATGGGCATCATTATATCGCACATCAGCTGCTGTCACAGGATTCCGCAGTGGGCTCAGCAACCACGGACGGTTAGGATATGCAGAGTCACCTGGCTGTGAGAAACACAGATTAACCTTGATGTTCCACAATGCCACAGGACAGCATGTCACACACACACCACACTACTCCACTATGCATACTCACCCACAAGCCATGCACGCTCAGGAAGCAGATTGGCCATCAGCTGCGGGACGATGCTGCTGCACATGATGTGCAAATCTTGGGCTGACCCGGGATACCTGGCACACACGTGGGAGATGATCATGTCCGCCCGGCACAACACTTGAACATTTACTGAATGGTAATGCTTCCGATTTCTGTAAACTTGCTCACGTGCCTGTGGTGGCACAAGCCCAACATGTGTGCAATCAATGGCACCAACAACATGGGGGATGTGTCCAAGGGCATAAAAATCTCCCTTCACAACCACCAACTCTGGCCCCCTGGGGAATTGAATGTATCTGTCCTTGTAGTTCATCATAGCTGACAGTACATCCCTCAGCACCATGCTGAACATCAGTTGTGACATCCCACCTGCGCTTGCTACCGTGTGCTGGAATGAGCCTGTCGCAAAGAAATGCAGGCACGCCATCACCTTTGAAGTCGCAGTGAAAGCTGTTGGATATGTGCGACGTGGCTGCAGGTGGGGCTCCAACATGGCACATAGGTTTTGTAGGGACACTCTATCCAGCCTGAATTTGCGGATGATCTCTTCATTCTCCATGTCAGCCAGCACTGTGAATGGACGATGGATATTGGGCCTCCTCCTAGGTCAGATGAAAGTGCACATATGTCAATAAAACACAGCATGAGATGTACAGGACATTTCACATTTCTACAGACACATTGCCAAATGTTACAGACTGCACCATCAACCAACAGAGCACTGCACAAGTCGGTACACATCAGGCACACTACTCGTACACTTGTCCCCTTACCCGCAGCAATGATCTGTGCACACCTCCTGCTCATTGGCATGCACAGTGGCATATGGCACCACATGTGTGCGCACACCTGTGAGTATTACCCCCAGCATATGTGTCAAACTACAATACTACCCTAGCACACCGTGCTGCTGTCCATGATACACCTCCCAACACAGGTTGCACATGGCACACATCAAGTACACACTGACCACAGCCTGAGCGTGGTGAACACGTGTGTGCATGTGCAGTAGACAATGTGACAGTCAATGATGCCCCTAGTTCACACAATGAGACAGCATTGTGCGTTACATTGCACCTACACACATTGACCATTAGCTACATATGCTATGCAACACAAAAACTGTACAGTCTACATGCCCTTACACATCACATGTGACATGTGCGTGTGTATGTGTCAATGCAATTTATCACATACACATATATGGCATGTGTAGGTGACATGGAGTTAAATGTCCCATTCGTTATGTTGGCCTCATGAGGGTCCTTCAATGTTGGAGACACTGGGCACTGTTCATGTTGGGCTATGGATAGAGATGGATGACTCCATATGTGCAGCAAACCTGCTCCGCAAGTCCAGGGACGGTCACTACAGGCACTGTATGGCACCCATCTGGCGGTGCCTACCGCCTGGCCCCTGCGGACTGTCACCGCCAATACCCCAGACACGATCGCGGTAGTCTCAGCCATATCTACATGTGTATGTGGCGGTTGGCATGCACCGCTACCCAGCTCACGGTCACTACAGGCACTGTATGGCACACATATGGCGGTGCCTACCGCCTGGCCCCTGCGGACTGTCACCGCCAATACCCCAGACACGATCGCGGTAGTCTCAGTCATATCTACATGTGTATGTGGCGGTTGGCATGCACCGCTACCCAGCTCACGGTCACTACAGGCACTGTATGGCACCCATATGGCGATGCCAACCGCCTGGCCCATGCGGACTGTCACCGCCAATACCCCAAACACGATCGTGGTAGTCTCAGCCATATCTACATGTGTATGTGGCGGTTGGCATGCACCACTACCCAGCTCACGGTCACTACAGGCACTGTATGGCACCCTTATGGCGGTGCCTACCGCCTGGCCCCTGCGGACTGTCACCGCCAATACCCCAGACCCGATCGCGGTAGTCTCAGCCATATCTACATGTGTATGTGGCGGTTGGCATGCACCGCTACCCAGCTCACGGTCACTACAGGCATTGTATGGCACCCATATGGCGGTGCCTACCGCCTGGCCCCTGCCGACTGTCACCGCCAATACCCCAGACACGATCGCGGTAGTCTCAGCCATATCTACATGTGTATATGGCGGTTGGCATGCACCGCTACCCAGCGCACGGTCACTACAGGCACTGTATGGCATCTATATGGCGGTGCCTACCGCCTGGCCCCTGCGGACTGTCACCGCCAATACCCCAGACACGATCGCGGTAGTCTCAGCCATATCTACATGTGTATGTGGCGGTTGGCATACACCGCTACCCAGCTCACGGTCACTACAGGCACTGTATGGCACCCATATGGCGGTGCCTACCACCTGGCCCCTGCGGATTGTCACCGCCAATACCCCAGACACGATCGCGGTAGTCTCAGCCATATCTACTTGTGTATATGGCGGTTGGCATGCACCGCTACCCAGCTCACGGTCACTACAGGCACTGTATGGCACCCATATGGCGGTGCCTACCGCCTGGCCCCTGCGGACTGTCACCGCCAATACCCCAGACACGATCGCGGTAGTCTCAGCCATATCTACATGTGTATGTGGCGGTTGGCATGCACCGCTAACCAGCTCACAGTCACTAGAGGCACTGTATGGCACCCATATGGCGGTGCCTACCGCCTGGCCCCTGCGGACTGTCACCGCCATGGACCATGCCCTGGTAGCCAATGGGAAGCACCTTCGCGGTAGCCGGATGCAATTTTGAAGATAGCGGTAGGCGTGTTCCGCAACCGCGTAGCCGGTCATTGGAAGCATTCAAAAGATGCACCACCGCGGTAGCGCGCGCCTGGCCCCTGCGGTGTGTCACCGCCATGGTCCATGCCCTTGCAGCCAATGGGACGCACAGTAGCGGTTGCTTCATATGGCTTTGAAAATCGCGGTAGGCGTGCACCGCCACCGCGGAGGCAGACATTGGATGATTTTAAAAATAGCAGACCTGGTACACCAATTGCAGCGGCGTGGGACCACTGACACAGCCCCAGGGGCCTATATATGTGTGGGAGGGTGCCCCACATTTCCACTGCTACCAGGGACTGCTGCCTGCCACCCTCCACCTGCTGCTGCTCCAGGGACTGCTGCCTGCCACCCTCCACCTGCTGCTGCTGCCTCCAGGGACTGCTGCCTGCCACCCTCCACCTGCTGCTGCTGCCTCCAGGGACTGCTGCCTGCCACCCTCCACCTGCTGCTGCTGCCTCCAGGGACTGCTGCCTGCCACCCTCCACCTGCTGCTGCTGCCTGCCACCCTCCACCTGCTGCTGCTGTCTCCAGGGACTGCTGCCTGCCACCCCTGAACTCCACCTGCTGCTGCTGCCACCTGTCCACAGTGATGTCGAGGACACAGAAGATCCGGGCCAGTCCCTTCACCAGCGAGGAGCTGGAGGTCCTGGTGGACGGGGTGCTTGCACAGTACCCAAGGCTCTATGGTGCCCCTAATGTCGTGGTAAGTCTCCAACAGTGTGAGTGAGAGTGCAGGGGGGCACACGTGAGGTGGAGGTGCTGCAGTATGTGTCAGTGAGTGTGGGGCTCTGACATGCACTGCCTAGCATGTTTTCTCCAGGGGAAGGGCTGTGTAGCCTCTTTCACACGTTTCCCTGCATGCCCATCCAGATTTGAGGGACATGTATTGTCCTGTCAGCCATACAGTGAATCAGCAAATTGGTAATGCAGGAGTCAGGCCAGTGATTGCTTGTGTGAATGGCTGTGTGGGTCCCAAATGTCCCTCTCAGTGTCAGCCCACCTGGCCTGCACAGTCGCCGCCCAATTCCCACAAGTACACATCACTGCATGTACAGTGTGTTCCATGTGTCTTTTGTTCACACATCTTCATCAAAGAGCCATCTCAGCCCTGTAGATTGCACACGACAAGCCTTGTGACAAGGGTGTGTGTATGAGAGTTGATGTCACTGTATGTGAGCTCCATGACACAGTGAGCCATTCACAGGGCTAGGACATTGGGGGCTGCGCAGTGTTGGACACAGTGAGTCCACCAACAACCATGTGTTGCTATCTAATCTATGTGTTGCTCTAGCTAACAGCGGACAGTAGATGTGGGCAGACTACACATTGCTTGATGTGCTGGCATCCTGCATGTGAATGGGATGTAGAGGTACTGTGTCCACCCTCCCACCTTCATGGATTCACGTGTGGTTCTCCAATGCCGTTGTACCATGTGCCATGCATTCTTGGCTCTGTTACACATATCTGTTGATTTGGGATGAGTGAGTATCGTGCCACTGTTTTGAGAGATTTTGGTAGTATACACTGTGTCACTGATGTATTACCCCTCTTGTCTCCCATGCCTGCAGCTGAAAGTCCACCAGCGTAAAGCCGTGTGGAGGGCCATTGCCTCCAAGGTGTGTGATCTGGGTGTGTCAAACCGACGGCGCAGCCACTGTCATAAAAGGTGGGACGACATCTGCCGGCTGAGCAAGAACGTGGCCGAGATGACGCTGGGGCTGCTCCCTCGGAGCGGCAGGTTGGCCCGACGCACCATGACACCACTAATGGCCCGCATCTTGGCCGTAACACAGCCTGAGTTGGTTGCACAATTGAAGGAGCATCATCAGCAAGCTAGGGGTGAGTATTTGTTGACGGGTGGCTTTGGCAGGGAGTGGCTGCATGTGTCCACAGATTGGACAAACTCTGAGCTATGTGAAGTTGGTAGTGTGATGCAGTGGATTGTAAGTGGAGTCTGTGCTGGGTGCATCTGACATGCATTTGTCCCACCTGTACTCACTGATGTGATCTGCGCAATGTGCATTGACATTGCAATCAAAGCTGTGGCATTCAGGTACCTTGTGCAGTGGGGTACTGTGTGAATTCATATTGCTGGTGACGGCAGTGTGCCTAATCTGAGTGTGTTTCAATCAATGCGTGCAATGCCTGACAGCAGATTTCAGCTGCTACAACTTCTGAGGACAATGTGCTACAGTACTTGTGCCCGTGCAAGCAACATGGTGGCTGGCATGCGCTAATGGCCATTGTGGGCTATTATGTTGTGGTCTGTGTGTGTGTGCTCCCCTACTGCTCCATCCATGTACGTAATTGACACCATGTTGTGGTGTTCATCCTTGCCATCCTCAGCACCCTGTGTGGTCAGAGAGATTTTTGTGCCTGTGTCTGAAGTGGGCCACAGGCAGGATGGTGTGCTGTGTGAGTCACCGGGATCACTTATGGCTGGATTTGTTCTTTACATGCACTGTTGGGTTGATAATTGAGGTGGCAATGTATATTTAGTCAGGGTGATGTGCAACGTGGATAACACATCTTCTTGAATGGTGATTTACTTGCACATGTTACTTCAGTTGGTGCCACTCCACTAACACTACATCTCTCTCCCATGTAGCATCTCCCGTGTGCGTTGAGGGACAGGGGACGGACACCAGCGGTGAGGCATCCAGTGCAACAGCCGCACCGGAGCAGAGTGACACAGATGTGACCAGCGCCGAGGAGGGGGACAGGAGTCTGCTGGAGGAATCACAACCCGAGACGCAAAGCTCTACGTCATCTGACGCCAGCGGTGACGCATCCATGTTGGGGGCCACAGGGAACGGGGACTCTGCCTCCTCTTCCGCCACACAGCGTCCAGTGCCCAGCCTCCCATCTACTTCCACTGGTGCTGCCTCGTGTTCGCACAAGTCGAAAGGGAAGAGTGTCCTTCACCCCAGGCACTGCTGCCCCGGCCCATGTCAGCCCTGCAGCCCTCAGTGCTGAGTCAGTAGAGCTATTGCGCCAGCTGTGTGTGGGGCAGACAGCTCTCCTCAATGCCTTCCTAGACCACGATAAAAAGTTGGGCCAGGTGATAGCTTTCATGGAGGGCATACATTCGGATGTGGGTGGGCTACACCGGACTGTGCAGTCATTGTCCTCAACAGTGACGGCAGCCCTGCAACAGGCACATTCTCAGGGAGCAGCTCCTGTCCCTTTGTCCACCCCCTGTCACTGTGCACCTCTGACGACAGTGACAATGCTCAACAGACCCCAAAGTCCAGATACAGCACACGCAGCACACAGCAGCAGCAACAGCCCAAACGGTCCAGGCCGCAGACACCATCCCCACAGAAAACTAAGACCACCCCAGAGCACAGAGAGAAAAGCCCGTCAGGCGACACCAAGGGCCAGAGGGGCAAGAAACAGGCCTCAGGGTCACAGGCCTCAGAGTCATCCCCCGCAAAGGACTATCCTGTCCCAAGGTCCACTCGCAAAGCAAAGAAGGCAGTTTCCCTGCCCACTGAGGAGGTGTTACCTGCAAGGCTTACACTGGATGAGGGCCCTATGGCTGATCCACCCACAACCTCCCCATCCCGAGCCCTGTGAAGCAGGCACAAGGGGGCACTGTAGGGGCTAAACATAGTAGAAAGGGTTTGGAAGGGCGGAGGCAAGCCCCAGAGAAGCGCACAGCTGCATCCAGCATGTCCCCAGAGGGGGCCCCAGAGTCAGCACTAGGAGCAGGTTTGGTGGTGGGGTTACCTGTTGTGGCCACACCAGTTCCCATTAGTCCCCACACAGGGAAGCCTTTCAGGATCCCCAAAAAGTGGAAAGGCACCCCTCCACAATCTCCTGCACACACTGTGTCTCACCACAGCATCAGTCCACCTCCCCGTGCCACCACCCCACCTGGTCCAAGCAGCCCTCCAGCTTCCCAAGCCAGAGATGTCTCTTCCACAGATGTTCCTCACACTCCCCGGGGCAGTCCTCCTACTGACCGCGACACACAGTCACCTCCAAGTCCGACAGACAGCCACATCTGAGTGGTAGTCACCCTCACACACCTGTCTGTCCACAGCGGTGTCTGTGATGCCCATTGTTATCCCCATGACTCTGTTGCTGAGCATGGCATGGTATATTCGCACACATTCGTTGTGCAGCTTCTGATGTGACTACTCTGCACATTGTACTTGCCTTGTGGTTCACTGCTGTTTGCACCCTGCCTGTGCAGCTTCTCATGGACTTCACCTGCACATTGGACTAGCCACTGGCCTTGTTGCTCACTACTGTTTGCCCCCTGCCTGTGCAGCTTCTGATGTGACTACTCTGCACATTGTACTTGCCTTGTTGCTCACTACTGTTTGCCCCCTGCCTGTGCAGCTTCTGATGTGACTACTCTGCACATTGTACTTGCCTTGTGGTTCACTGCTGTTTGCACCCTGCCTGTGCATCTTCTCATGGACTTCACCTGCACATTGGACTGGCCACTGGCCTTGTTGCTCACTACTGTTTGCCCCCTGCCTGTGCAGCTTCTGATGTGACTACTCTGCACATTGTACTTGCCTTGTTGCTCACTACTGTTTGCCCCCTGCCTGTGCAGCTTCTGATGTGACTACTCTGCACATTGTACTTGCCTTGTGGTTCACTGCTGTTTGCACCCTGCCTGTGCAGCTTCTCATGGACTTCACCTGCACATTGGACTGGCCACTGGCCTTGTTGCTCACTACTGTTTGACCCCTGTATGTGCAGCTTCTGATGTGACTACTCTGCACATTGTACTTGCCTTGTGGTTCACTGCTGTTTGCACCCTGCCTGTGCAGCTTCTCATGGACTTCACCTGCACATTGGACTGGCCACCGGCCTTGTTGCTCACTACTGTTTGCCCCCTGCCTGTGCAACTTCTGATGTGACTACTCTGCACATTGTACTTGCCTTGTTGATCACTACTGTTTGCCCCCTGCCTGTGCAACTTCTGATGTTACTACTCTGTACATTGTAGTGGCCACTGGCCCTGCAGGTTGCCCACATTTGTTATCTATCTATGCACAAGTGTGAATAAAGACAGTTGTTCCTGTTGTCAGTTCTGTCAGTGTAATTTCTCAATAAAACTGTTTCTGTGTGTGCATGGTTTACTGTGTCACATGCTCAGTATGGCACTTCAACATTGGCAATGGGTTGTCTCATGTTTCCATGTTTTTGCAGGGGTGACAGGGACTTCAATTCTTCCTGACTCTTATACTTGTGGGTGCAGTGAAGGTGGTTTTTGAAAATGTTCTTGTTGTCATCATCCTCCTTTGTCCATGTTGTCTATGGTGTAGACATGTCATGTTTGGAGGCAATGTCAGCACAGGGTGGGAGTTTATGCACAGGCTTTCATGCAGGTTGGCACGGGTCATGGTGTCTGTGTGAGCTTACTTACTGTGTGCCCAGCAGTGTATGTGTACGGTCCTCTTGTGGTCAGAAATCCTGGTCCCATGCCTTACTTCCAAAGTGTACACTTTGGTGGTGGAGAAGTGTGTGGTGTGAAGGGGGTGACTTTGTGGTGACTCTTGATGTGTGTGCAACTGCATTGTCAACTACACCCATGTGTCACCCTGGAGTGGTGTGCGTGTATGTGTACTTGTTGTGCCCTGCAATTGTGATTTGGTGCACATGGGAGTGTTGTGTGCTGCTGATGTGAGAGGGGGATGTGTGACGTATCCTACTTGTGCTTCTCAATCATGGAGTGTGTGAATGGGGCCTGTGTGTTGTGGTAGCAGAGATGCTCTTGTCAGGTAATTGCATACCTATGTGTGTCTGTTCAGTATTTGACTTCATGGCCTTCCTCTCATCCCTGTGCCTTGACATGGGTGGCCTTGCTGTCTCCCTGAGTTGTTGAATTGAGGTGCTTGTGTTTTGGGTTGACTCACTGTGGCAGCCATGTGTGATTTGATGGGCTGTGGGTGTTCTCAGAGGTCTGTTGTCTTGCATGTGATGTACACATGCTTGATAGTTGTGTCCTTGTCCTTCCCTTTGTGGGCACATCACTTTAGCTTTCATGTATGTTGTCCTCCATTGCTGCTAGCATGTGGTCTGTGTATGTGGCTGTGAGGCAGGGTAGGGTGTGTCTGTGTAAGTTGGTAGGCTGTGTGTGCAGTGAATTGTTTGATCATCAATATGTGTGTGTGTGTACATTTTGTGCTGGAGCTCAGTGTTCTGGGCATGTGTGTGGTGTTGTTGTGGTGTGTGTGTTGGCTGGGGCCTGGCCTTCTGTGGTATGTGTTCCTGTGCAACAACTCCTGCTGTGGCTATCTCTGCAGTTGTTAGGGATGTGGGGCAGGGTGTGTATTCACCTGTGTTGTTGTTGTGCAGGAGTGGCACATGGCAGGCACATGATATGTACCTTCAGGGAGAGGGCTAGTGTGTTGTGTTTTGAGTGGTGGTTTTGTGTTGTTTGCACAGTGGCAATGGCTGGCGCTGGCACTGGCCTCTGCGTTGTGTGCATGTTTTCCTGCACACTGACCGCGGCGGTGACGACACCGGGACATTTGTTCATGATCGCGGAACATGGGTAGCCAGGATGTGGCGAGGTGTTTTTGTGACAGGTGGGACATGTGTGGATGCAGTGATGGCTGTGTGCCTGTCCCCACAGGGGTGTCTGGTGTGGACATGCACCATTTTCAAAGCCTTGACTTGTGTATTGTGTTGCATGCACAGTTGTGTGTGTACGTACCTGCGGCGGCGTCCGCGCCGGTGAATGACTTGCAGGTGGTGTATCATATACAGCACTGGAAAGGCGTGTAGAGCTGGATCCATCGCGGTGTGGTCCGGGTGTCTATTTTCTTGCTCCTCTGTGGTGTCTCCGCCGTCTTTGGCTATACGGTTGCTCCGCCGCGGTGTGCTGCCCTTTTTCCGGCATCGTGATTTGTTCGGCGGACGGGACGTCATTCGGCACGGCGGTTAGTGCTCATTGGCTCACTCCGCCGCGCTGGCGGGCGCACTTTGATGGCGGTCGGCATCACACCGCAGCGGACGGGAAATGGCTCTGTCTAGACATGCTAATATTGCAGGCGTGAAGACCGCTGCCGGGGTGCGGTAAATTGCGTTTTCTCCCACCGCCAGCATCGCGGAGGTGCATCCGCCAGTCATCGTAATGGACCCCTAAGATAGGAGCAATAATAGAAAATTACAAAACTGTGACCAAATGGTTTCTGAAGATGTTCCCTACATGCAGGAGATACAAATAAACCAAAGCTTAAAACCCCTGAAGCAGGTGAAATAATTTTTTTAAAAAAGGTTTTGAGAAAAAACTTCATGATCAGTTATATTTACACAGATACAATAAAACTATTGTATATGTCTTTACAGCATCTTCAAGAAGAGGCGAGGGAGACATTGGCCAAGAAAGCGGGAAAGCAGCTGGTAACTGTGTTTCGTGTGGTAAAACATTTGACACCAATGGACACAGTGGCATAGAGGATGAGGGAACTGGAACGGAGGCCACCACCTCGTCATCTTCATCGCAGGCCTCCACAAGTGACCTCTCCCTAGTGGTGGTGAATTCTACACGAACTGTACCAACATCATCCTTGTCCACCACCCAGAGACATATCTCCGCCCTCACTCTTCCTCCCTCCCCCCCAAATGGCCAAACCAGACCCCCTAAAAGTGCTGGGGTCTTCTTTGCCACAGGCATCTAGCCCCTGTGAGTGAGGAGGTTATTGATCTCTAACGCAGCATCTCTGTAGGCCAGACTGCAATAGTGAATGGCATCCAGGGGCTAAGCTGCCACATGCAACAAATGGTTGCATTTCTGGATGCCATTCACAATTCAATGTCTGGATTGCTTGCCAAAATAGCAGTCTCCTCACTCACCCCAGCCTCCCAACCTTCTTCCCAAACTCAGGTCCCTTCCTCAACCCCAATCCAAACTCTCCCCCCAATCCCAAGCACATTCACTTCTTTGCAGGCACCCACTCCAACAGGCACACACAGCACAATGATACACACACATAAACTCAAACACACAAACAAACACACAAACAACATACACACACTATTGAAACTACACCCACAGGCACCACAACCACAACACCCACAACCACCACCACACCCACAACTACCACCATACCCACAACCGCCACCACACCCGCAACCACCACCACACACACCACAACCACCACCACACATACAAGTACCACAGCCACCACCATACCGACAAGCACCACAACCACCACCACACCCACAAGCAGCACAACCACCACCACACCCACAACCATCACCACACCTACAACCACCAACACATCCACAAGTACCATAACCACCAACACACCCACAACCACCACCACACCCACCACCACAACCACACCAACCACCACAACACACTCATCAAAACCAACAGACTCACACAACAGCACACCTAAACACAAAAAAAACACCAACCAGAATATCATATCAAACACCAGCCAAACAACACACATTCAAACATACACAAGAAACACCAGACCCACATGCAACTGTCACACATACAGACAAAAGTATCACAACTACACCAACCACAACAACACACTCATCAAGACCAACACACTCACACAGAAGTACACCTACACACAAAACAACACCAACCAAAAGCAAATGCACGCACTCACCAGAATATCAAACACCAGACAAAAAACACATCCAAACATACACAACAAACACCAGACACACATGCAACTGCCAAGCACAGACACAACCACATCACCCAAGTCCGGACTGAAAACGGCTTCGGGATCGCGTGGTCAGAGATAGGGGAAACGGGCGATTAAGAGAAAGAGGAGGCAATCCGTTTTCAGTCCGGACTTCAAGGAAGTTGGATCGCCCGATTCAGATCAATTGTAATCACCCGGCTTTTGCAAACATCACGGGGATTGACGGACCCCGCCCCGGTTAGTCTGCAGCCTTCCTCCCCCACGCCGGATTCTCCATTCATACAGTTGATTTTCGCTTGACTGACGCCTCGCCCACACTTGATTTATTCACCCTTTGGCCAGGCAACCATATTGATTGATCCTTTCTCTGCTGGACCTTTTTGGCCGCCACCGCATGACCTTTTCTATGCTAACTTCAGCACTATCTTGAAATTAGTGAACATTGTCCTGATGATGACCTGAAATCAATCAGGTTGAAACGCCGTCGACTACCCAGCACAGAACTTTGGCCCTGTTGTGGTCAATTTATTTATCACGAATCAAAAATACCGATATTGTATATATTTGTATTGTATTATTGACCACATTATTATTTGTTCTTACCCTTTCGCCGTTCACGCTGTTTTTCACCCCTGTGTCACTGCGCCGTTCATTGTCACTAGCACGCCCAGTGCTCACTTGTGTGGTATGGTCACTGTATATTGAATTGTACTGTAGTGCTATTACAACTACCTACAAATAATAATTGCTTCACTTTACCTTTCCCGTTGTGGTCTCCCTTCCTTTGCTCCCGCCTTTTGTGATGTACACTACTATTTTAATTGCCCTGTTCAAATGATTTCCAGCTGAGACGTTGTTTTGTTACAAACTTTACCCGGTCTCACCTGGGTTTCACTCCTGTCATTGTTCCTTTCACAGAGAATTAAGCAGCATTAATGCAGTGGTGGCAGCATACCGTATTTTCAGAATAACAGTACTCAGTAGAATGAACAGGCCTTCTAACCTGTGTCACTGGAGTGGTGCTTCCTGGCCCACTCATACAAAGTTCTGCTGCTTTCAGCTCAATTTGATCTTGGCCTGCTTTGAATTGTATGTAGAGCCGGGCAGCGTGCATGAATGCATGTGCACGCTGGGATGTATGTGTGCCTTTGAGGTTGTGCAATACAAGAGAATCAGCACACTTGATTGCGCGTGCTTGCCTGGATATATGTGTATCTGTGAAGTGGATCAGTATATGGGGGTCAGCGCACAGTATGTATGCTTGTGAATGGCAGGCTACATGGAAGTCTCTAGGTTCTATTTCAGGTGATCCAGGTCTTGCTGGAGGAGCATGTGGAGGTAGAGGAGACCCCTGAGACCGAATTGTGGACTGCTGCATTCCTGAGAGCTGGGCAGGACTGTGGAGTGGTGCAGTACATGGGAGTCAGCGCACAGTATGCGTGCTTGTGAAGGGCACAATACATGGAGGTCTCTAAGTTCAATTTTAGGCAATCCAGGTCTTGCTGGAGGAGCATGAGAAGGTAGAGGAGCCCCCTGAGACAGACTTGTGGACAGCTGCATTCCTGAGAGCTGAGTAAGTCATACACTGGAGGAAGGAAAGGCAGGCACTTCAGTACACCTCAAAATTGGCTCCTTTATTCTAAAGAAAGGTCACTGGTAAAGGGGCCTGGACACATCTCAGGGAGAAGATGGGGGTGATAAGAGAATCATAAAGAGTAGTGCTGGGGCCTTTAGTAACCCTTTCATATATATATCACCGAGACTGGCATCCAGTTGTCATCCTCTAGTAAATCCCATGGTCTTTGTTTCTGACTAACAGATTTGGAGACAGTTCTGCTGTGATAGACTGCTCTCTGGAGGAAGAACAAAGCAGATGAACGGGCACTTCAAAGCAGGCAACCCCCTCTAATATAAACTTCAAAAGAAGAGACACTATATTGTATTTGCATAAAAAGGGGAGCGTGAGACTCCCAAATTGTCAAACTGAAGCTGTACATCAGCACAAAGAAGCTCAGCACGCATTCTGCTGGTTGTGACAAGAACAGGGAACTGAGGGTCTGCCAGTTTCCCATTCTAGGTGAGGGAACATCACCCAGGAGAATCAAGAACACTTGCCTGGAGCCTGAAGCACCAGCTTCTGCCTGACCTGAGACCAGAGGACCCTGTGAGGAGAAGGAGAGTGCCTGGAGGGAGCGAGGTTCACCGGGGATCCTGCTGGTTGGATCCCAGGAGCAGAGTGTAAGATTCTGGTAGAATTTGACCGCAGCACCAGTCGGACTGACCGCCTGTGTGTGTTCACAATCCCCTTAAGCCTAGGTGGGCTTCAGTCATTTTTAGGGCCGTAGCCCTTGTGCAGCTCTGTTGTGAAGAGAAGGTCGTCACCCTGTGCAATGTTGTGACCCAAAGAGGGACGCCACCTTAAGTGTGTGGCTTGCAACTTCCATATGCCATGTGGAGGCCATAGTGATTCTTGAGAGCCATGTGGAGGCCACAGAGCAAGCTGAGGGCCATTGCCTGAGAACAATGTGCAACTATGAACTCAGAGCTGCTACTTTGTCATTGGTACTCAAGCAGCAAACCCAGGTTTGCCAACGGACACAGACTGTACTTAACTCAACAACGAAGGAGCGCTGCTGAGGTCCAGACCATGTACTGGCTGCAACAAGACTACCGCTCATTGTTGACACCAGCCAAAGGCAAACGTGACCTAGAACCACTAGAGGTCTCGGACTGTTATGTCCCGTATAGAGGCCCTAATGTAGACCCGTTCATACATGCCCTAAAATGGACGTATTCATATTTGCCCATATATGGTCATATTCGTACTTGCCCTATTATGGTCATAGCCGCATATGCCCAATTATGGTCATAACTGTACATGTCCTATTATAGTCATGATTCCTTATATAGGCATGATCTTTCACCTACATTGGTCCTTGCTAATACACAACGTGCTCTGAGGGCTGAACGTTATCTATTCTGTGGTTTTGAATACAGCAGGGTTTTTCCCAAACACAGGCCCACACTGTACTCATCAATTATGCATGGCTTTTTAGGAATACACCACCTGCATAATATGTATGTACAAAGTTCACCCCTGACGTCTTCCTCATGTCTAACGACAGACCAATACAAACCATACTGAGGACCGAGACTCTTTATAGTATAAATACACCACATCTTGCCCCGGTAAGACAGAGGGAACCGAGACTTCCATGCTCACACACTGACCAGAAACGCTGAGGCTCCTGCATGCAGACCCTCCAGCTGACAGCGGTCTGACACAGCCCTGACGGGGTGTCCAACTCGAGACCAGGACGGGGTCCCACACTCTCTCTATTCAGGTATGGGGGTTCGACTAAATCCTAGAAGGATTCTTGGCTCTTAGGTTTTAGACCTACACATATGCTAGGTACACTCAGGTACATCTAGTTAGGCATCGTAGGAGTTCGCGCACTTGCATAATGCTTTTATATTCATGTATGTATTCATGATTATCGCAATATGGTAGAACTGTTCTATCCCTTTGCTTTTATCGTACTGCTGATAATATATCTCTGCTATTGTCTGCTGGTTGCCGCAGCACATATATTTTACACTAGAATAACAACTGTTCAATAAATACTTATTGAAGCGCCCAACTGTTTATTCTGTGTAACTCTCTGAGACAAACCGAATAAGTACACACGAGTGACTGAGCGAAAGGTAGTACATTGTTTCCACGATTCTGAGGAATTTGGGTTGTCATGATCTAAGGTTGCCAGAAACTAATCTCTCCCAGAGAGGAGGAGATTCTAGTGGCACTGTGAGCTAGCTAATGCAAACCAGGCTAACATATACGGTGGGGGTGCACGGAGTCAGTCTGCCACCAAGCCCACAGTATATGTTATCCAAACGCGCAGGTCCTGCAGGGGTACTATAGGAACTACACGACAGGACCTTCCGTCTCATCTCCAGTGGGAGCAGGTAAGACTGTGCATCGAGTTGCAGAGTCTTTGTGGAGGTGAATCTGCTCTGACAGAAGCGCAGAAGGCGTTGGGATACTTTTGACTTTGAATAGC
Source organism: Calotriton arnoldi (assembly GCA_963921515.1). Taxonomy (NCBI): domain Eukaryota; kingdom Metazoa; phylum Chordata; class Amphibia; order Caudata; family Salamandridae; genus Calotriton; species Calotriton arnoldi. The sequence goes on along the minus strand of CAWUFW010000593.1, from coordinate 1,181,164 downwards.
CATTGTGGGACTTCTAAGACTCGCATTCTCTAGTGGGGCCTTATCTAGACGTTGCTTCAAGTAAATGGGGACTAACAATAGTCCTTAATTAGAAGAGCGGAACTTTGCCTACCACTGAGAGTTAAGTGTGCAAGGGGTACTTGACCCAGTTGCTCAGAGCCCATAGTAGGCTGGGTAAAGGGAAGAGGCTGTGGAAGACACAGAGGAGGTGGCCATGCTAGGTACCCAGGAGGAGAGCACTGTGGATTCAGGCTCTCAGGTCCCCTTAAATCTATCCCAGACACATGCAGAGTGTGTCCACTAATGTATTATATAGAGTTTTCCAGATACACTCCTCTCTTTTAGGTTCTATAATGCCCCAGCTGTGCACACCACCTTAAATTCCTACGGTACCACTGTCACCAATTAAAGGAGTAAATCCCTGGGGTGGGTTGAGTCTATCAGAGACCCTGAACTTAGTAAGCTAAAGCGTGGCAAGAGGAGAAAGCCATGGAGTTTGAGGAGGAGAACCTGAGACTAGCTTACCAGGTACAAGACGAGAGGAGGCAGGAGAAACAGGAGGAATGGGTCCTGGAATAAAAGCCGAAAGATAGGGAGGGGTAGGAAAAGAAAATGAAAAGAGAGCTGGAGAGAGAAAAAATAGCCCTTGAGAAAGAGAAGCTTAGGATGGCAGTAATGACAACTCCATCTGGTGAGGGTGTGGCCAAGGTTCCAAGGGATCTTGTGCATGTGTATGTGGAAGGTCAGGGTATCTTGGGATGGTTGTGAGCTTTGAGGTCACTTGTAATGTGAAAGGCCTTGAAGGAGATGTCTATGGCAGTTGCCTTAATGGGGCACTTGCCATTGGAAAGAACAGCCGTCATTTGGAAGGATGCCTGTGGCAGACCAAGTGGTTTAAGAGAAAATGAAGGAAGCTCTGATTAGAAGGTTTGGGTTGAAGCCACCTCAGTACCTTCAAAAGTTCAAGGAATGCAACCGAGCAGATGGCGTTTTGTTTGAAACAGGAAAACAAGGAGCATTGCAGGAATGTAATGAGTGGGTGAGAGGATAGAGACCAAGGATTTTCATTCCCTTAACCAGTTGATGGTGACAGAGTGACTCAAGGAGGAGTGCTCTACCCCACTTAGGTAATACCTATCAGATCAGATAGAGAAAGATCCAAGGAAGCTTGAGGTGTTGGCTGACAGATGGGTAGCTAACAGGATGAACAAGGTGCTGGAACAGCATAGTTCTATGCCCAAGGGGGAGAAGAGCTCTCCCCAGTCTAGTGCAAACCTGAGGGCAAGGGCCAGGGTAATTCCCATCGGACCCAAGCAGGGCCCAGGAAAAATGGTAATGGTAATGGTGTGTCCAGTAAGGAGGATCATGAGAAGGGTGGACAGGGAAGTTCTTCCAAGTCCAAGGTGGTGATTTGCTACAAGTGCCACCAGGTGGGGCACTTGAAGAGAGACTCACAGGTGAAAGACCCTATACCACCTTTACCAGTGATTGTGGGTATGCTTCACATGGGTGAGGTGTCCAGAGAGGCTACTTTGCACTCAACCTAGTGGCTATGGACATTTGGGAGAGGGACCTTGATGCTCTGAAGCACATTCATCCTAATACGTTGGGGTTTGTGGGAGGAAAGTGCCTGCTCTGAGAGATACTGGAGCCTTACGTACAGTGGATGAGAGGAAGTACCTTAAGCCTGAGGAGATTCTCCCTCGTACTAAGGATATAGGTTTGGTAGCCAGTGGAGATAGAGTACCCGCTTGTCGGGGTTGAGATTGACTTCATTCTCAAGACAGCTGTGGACAGGAAAAGCATGGTGCTGGTTGTCTTTTGGGCAATGATTTGATTGCCCCTGGCTTGGTAACATGACCAGGAGCCTTTATGGCTTGGACTACGTCAACTTTGTTGACCAGAGCACAGGCTGCACGGCAGTCTCTGGAGGAGACTGGAACCACTCCTGATTTACAAGTACTGGACAAAGGTTGTTTGCAAGAAAGGGCATACCTTGAGACGATACTGGCTGTGGAAGTCATCTCTTCTGCTCCAGAAGGAGGGGAGGATGAGGCTCCTGAAGTAGACTTAGTCCTGGAGCCTGGGTCGCTTTCTGAGCTGCAGGGTTTGTTAGCTGCTGGAGGGGGGGCTTACCCGGGAAGTTTTCCGCAAGGCACAGGAAGAGTGCGCTACATTTGTGGGACTTTGGAAGGACCTCCAGGAGCAGTCAGCAATGGAGTAGTTGCGAAACACTATTTTGGCTGGGAGGATGGCCTACTGTACAGTGAGCTGGTGAATCCTGAGCCAGGATCTAGCAAGAGGCTAGTGGTTCTGTTGGTGTACAGAAATTACCTGTTATCACTAGCCCATGAAGTGCCCTTGGCAGGACACTTTGGCTGGAAAAACCCAGGATAGGTTGGACCCTCTGTTCTACTGGTCACGGATGCACAGAGACAAAGAATGATTCTGTAGAACCTGTCCCACTTGCCAGGTGTGTCGTAAGACAGGAGGGAGAACAAAGGCTCCAATAGTGCCTCAACCAGTTGAAGGTATTTCATTTGAGGGGTGGGAATAGACATAGTTGGTCCATTTGATCACCCGCCCTTCCTGTTCAAACAACAAATATATCTTGGTTGTGGTGGATCATGCCATGAGGTTACCTGAGGCTGTACCTCTGAGGAGCATGACTGCACGTCTAGTAGCAAGAGCTCTCCTGGGGATCTTTTCTAGGATTGGATTTCTAAGAATAGTAATCTCAGATGTTGGGACCAATTTCATCTTGTTTTACAAAGAGAGATTTTGGAGCAAGCTGGTGTGCCATACTACTTTTCCACAACATACCACCCGCAAAACAAAGGTTTGGTGGCTTGGTTTAACAGAACACTGATAAGCATGATGGGAACCTTGCCAGAGAATCACAGGATTTAGTGGAATCTTCTCATGTCATTTCCCTTGTTTGCATATTGAGAGATTCTGCAGAAAGGGGTAGAGTTCAGTCCATTTAGGCTTCTGAATGGACACTCGGTTTGATGTCCACTCACCTTAGTCATAGAAGGGTGGGAAGGAACCTCAGAGTCTGATGAAGGGATGGTACGACCAGAAAGCTATGGTAACTGGGTATCAGGATGTTCAGGAGCTGTCAGTGCTAATGCCTATTTGTCTCAGGGACCTGGAAGACAAATGGTGTGGGCCAAACAAGGTAGTTCAGAAGGTTTCTTAGGTAAACTACTTGGTAGACACAGGTTCCACTGAGGACGCCCGAAGGGTGTTCTATGTGAACAGGTTCAATGAAGCCTTACCTCAGAGAGATTACGTAGTAAATATCATGGCTATGGCAGAGGAAATTGAGGGAGACAGTGATCCTCTTCAGGACTTATTGCATAGTGATGTGAGGCAATGGAACTGTGCAAGGGGTGTAGTTTGCCCCTGAGTTGATGCCTGAGCTGCAGATAGAGTGTAAAGAGGTGTTGGGATGGTTTTCCGACCACTCCCCATGTGCTCCAGGGTTGACATCTATCTGTGGTCATGATATAGACTCAGGAAACAGTCTGCCAGTGAAGTGCAGACTGTATAGAATGTCCGATTGGGTTCAGGAATGCAATAAAGCAGAAGTTGCCAAGATGTTGGACCTGGGAGGCATTGAGAGATCTTGTAATCCATGGCCTAGTCCTGTGGTAGTAGTACCTAAGTAAGGGCCTACTGACTTTGGGGTGGAGAGCATCTGGTAGCCTTTATTAGTAGTCCAGAGAACAGAATTCGTGGCTATTAAAAAGGAGTGCTTTGCGATAGTATGGGTCTTGCGTAAGTTCCACTCTTACTTGTTTGGCACTAGGTTTGTAGTGGAAGCCGATCATAAGCCGTTGAAGTGGCTATGAAGGGAAAGAATCCCAAGGTGTTGACATGGTCTATCTCCTTGCCAGTCTCGGCTTGCAAAAATAGCAGAGCCACTGAAATTATGTGATTCTGCTGTGTTTTCCACATGATAATGGATGTATTGCATTTGCCATATTATTAATCATTTGCTGCATAATTGGCAGAGTTCAACAAAAAATGTGTTTAAAAAAAGATTAAAATAAAAACAAAACTCATGTTTTTCATTATATCATCATACTGTAATGAGATATTGATGCAAGGTTTGCACCTACTACATTGCCCAGAATATTCTGGCGGATAAAACTATGTTTCCATGGTTAAACTAGACCAAATAGGTGCATGTCTTTGAACAACCTACATTGATTTTTGGGGGAAAAAGCTGTAGAACAGGGGTGGCAATGTATGAGTAAACTTTAACCCAGACGTCTACAACCATTTCTGTAACAAGATCTACTCATATTCAATGAACATCAAAGCGAGATGCTAATAATTTTAGTGTGGTAACAGTGATCATGTCAGACAAGCTTACATTTGTAGCCACTCCATGCAAGATTACCAGCAGTGATCACCTCAGTGCACAAGGCAGGGTTACCAGTAGTAATGTAAACAAGGCTGTATACATTTGGAATGCCTCCACATGGCTAATGCATGACAGCCATAGCTGCAGTGCTCCTGGCACCAAGGTCATCAAGGGCATAAAGGGCACCATAAATCACGAGGCAGTGGTGAGACCTTTTGTTTTTTTTTAAACTTATTTTATTAGGGTTTATCAACATATACATTACACTGGTTGGTACATATTTCCATCCCTCCTTCATTTCGCTGTGGATTGGACGGCTGTGGCCGCACCCCGCACCGTCATATGTCGTCCAAAGCTGTGTTTTCAGCCATCGGTGGGAAATCTACAGTGGTAACATGTTGGTAGTATTCAACAACAAACAAAAGCAACTAAAAACCCTGCTAGAGATGGTGGGGAGTGAGGGGGTGGGGTTCGTGTAGGACTAGGGGGTGGGAGGATGTACCACAACCACAATACCGAAAATGATAAGAACGAACATGACAGTAATCAGACATCTGCCACCACACTTCTAGAAGAGTTTACCGAACTCACTCAAGAAGAAGTTAGAACTGCCCTCTCTAAGGTCAAATCGGGTCCTCCGGCTGACCGGGTTTCACCTCACATTCTGTCTATCATTGCCCCAGCATTCCTCAAGAGTCTCACTGACCTTTTTAACATGTTCCTAAATCAAGCAGCAGTCCCTACTAAATGGAAAGCAGCCAGGGTCAAACCAATTCTGAAAAAACCCTCTGCAGATCCCAGAGAGCCCAGTAACTATCGCCCTATTTCTCTTCTCCCCTACTTTGGAAAGGTACTCAAGTCCCTGGTCAACAAACAACTGAACAACCTATCTAGAAAGCCACAAACTGTTGGACCCCTCCCAATCAGAGTTTAGGGCGGCCCACAGCAGCAAAACTTTACTGGTAGAGGTAGTCGACAATATAAGACTTGCCCAGGACAGTGGGCAGTCTACCATGCTTGTCCTGTTAGATTTGTCGGCTGCCTTTGATACCATTTCCCACAGTATTTTAGAACAACGACTGTGGAAGATGGGAGTCAGGGGAACGGCCCTAGACTGGCTTAGAAACTATCTGACAGACCATACTACCACTATACAACTAGGCACGCTGGTCTCCTGCAGTCGGTTGGTAGACAAGGGAGTCCCCCAGGGATCCATTCTAATTCCCATGCTTTTCAACCTCTATGTGGCACCCCTGGCCAAAGTGATCAGATCCTGTGGGTTCGATGTAGTGTCATATGCTGATGACACCCAGCTATTAATCACCCTTGGTACCATTCCAACAGATACCAGACTCAGATTTAAAAACTGCATGACTCACATTAACATCTAGATGCAAACCAACCACCTTCAACTTAATGCCAGTAATGACCAAGGTCATCCTCTTCAGGAAGGTGCATGAATTCTGGTCTAATGATTGGTGGCCTCAAAGCCTTGACCTCTGTCCATCCCCCACCCCACTGTGCGTAACCTTGGAGTAAAGATTGACAACAAGCTGTCCATGAAAGACCATGTAAACCATATAATGAGCACCTGCTATGGACTAATGTGAAGCCTAAGTAAGATCTTTCAATGGATTCCAGTAGAATCAAGGAAGCCGCTTGTCCAGGGTTTAATTATAAATCGCGTTGACTAGGGTAATGCCCTGATGGCCTCCATCAATGAAGAACTTTTCACCAGACTTCAAGTCTTGCAGAATACTGCAGCCAGACTGGTGCTAAATCTTCCATCACAGTCCCCGTCTGCACCCAGTTTGAAAGCTCTTCACTGGCTCCCCATCAGGAAACAAATCCGTTTCACGATCATGTGTCTGGTACACAAGACCATGTATGGAAACGGGCCACGCTACCTTGCCAAAAAACTCAACTGATACTTACCTAATAGGACTCTCAGGTCAGGAACTAAACATCGCCCTCTTTCCACTCAGGATTCGTATTGCCAGGAACGGCGGTAGATCCTTTTCTCATCTAGCTCCTGTCTTTTGGAATGAACTTCCATTGCAGCTTCGTATGGTCACTGACCACAAACAGTTTCGAAGGAGACTAAAAACCTGGCTCTTTTGACCGCTCTCCCCCTTCTGTCAGCCGTCTATCTTTCCCTTCACCGGCTTTCGCTAGCACTTTGAGACCCCCCAGGTGATATGTGTGCTTAATAAAATCTTATGACTTATGTACTCAGGGAAGTCATGTATCTGATATTCTCGCTTGCAGTGAATGATAGATGAAGGCCTGCGTGCAAAAGTGGCTCAGTAGATATATCGCAGGTGCCTCATCTATTTGGTGCTCCGGTAGTATTTCCTCCTCATTCACCTGATGCCTTACAATCCCCTGATCCCCCAAGTAAGGGATGTCTGTTAGAATGTGATCCCAGGTTTCGGTCCAACTCAGGGGTCGCAGTCCCCTGTTGACCTCTTGCTGCAGTGCAATTCCCTCTTAACTAAGCCTGAGCAGAGTTTGCGGACTTCCGCATGACAAAGAAACTCCACGGAGTTCCACAAGCGGCGGAGTGCGGCGCAAACTGCTGTTCGCACTGATCTTCCTGCCACTTGGGTAGACATTCTACCCGAGCGACAGCTCGCGCTCACTTCCTTACCGTTAGCGATCGCGAGCGGGGAAGCTGATCTTCCTGCCACTCGGGTAGAAATTCTACCCGAGCGGCAGCTCGCGCTTGCCAACTTACTGTTGGTGATCGCGAGCGGGGAAAAAACTCCGCTCCTGCACTTTGCGAGGTCCGCTGAGCGTGGACTGCAGAAAACCCTGAAAACTGCGCAAACGGAGCGGAGTTCACCGCCAAGGGTTAATCTTAATAAGCCCATCTGCAGAGTTCCACCAGCCACAATTGCAGAGCGGGCCGTCAGAAGCTTTCCAGGCTAAAGTTATCTGACATTTGAAAAGTATGAGTGTGAAGTTCATGAATCTGTTTGTGACTGCTTCCATTTTCCGTCTTGTGAGCCATCCCAGTAGGCATCCCCGGAGAATCAGTGATCTGCTTTCCATTGCTATTGATATTACCTCCACAACCCCAGTCCAGTATGGTTACAAGGTTGGGCAATCCCACACCATATGCATAAATGCAGCATCGTATTCGACGCATTTAGGGCAGTTCGTGCCAACGTTAGAGTGCATGAGATTCACTCGTTTTGATGTGATATATGCTCTGTGGAGGTAAAAATATTGGATTAATTTAAAAGGTGCATTGCGTGATACCATTGGGGTGTGGTCCAATATTTTGTCCCATCTGCATCAATTATCTGCCGACCCAGACTGTATATCCACACCTGTTACGGAACAGCACTGCTAGTCTACACATGTGAGTGGCGCAGAAAAGAGAATCTTGGTATGATAAGATCTGCATTTAGTCTTCCAGATGCCCTGTACTTCAGGTGTGTATCTTGGACAATCCATACGTATGCTGCCTCAGAAGACAGGTAGGGGTGGACCCTCGACCTCTTTGCTGGGGGAGTTCAGACCCCTTGCATTAAACATAAGAACCTTAAATGTCCCTGCGTGCGCCTTACTTTTCCTAAAGAGCTATGCCACCCACAACTTAAGAAATTCAAGTCCTGGTTGTAGACATTCCCATTCCCAGTTCATCCAACCCAACATAACAAATCCAAAATACCTAGAAAAGAAAACAAATAGACTCAAAATGGATATTAACTAACTTCATGTCTTTTTCGGTCTCGCTGAGCCAGCGCATGCGCTGCTCTGCGAGAAATTTAGTGAGTGGCTTTTGAAAGTGCTAAACAGGCTTTTCCTGGCCTCAAGCTTGCGTTCACGCGAGCCTGCACGCGCGCAGCTGCCATGTGGGTTTCTGTCAAGGCTCATTAAGCCTTGCGTGCCTCTCTCCGCCTTGCTTGCTTGCGCTTCAATTCCCTCCCCCTCCCCAACCACAGATCGCGTCACTCTGCTGGCCTCCACTCCCCCCCCCGCCTCTCTATACTGCAGCATGCCACTCTCTCCTTTTCCCTGTTAAACTTTTTGCTTCTTTATTCTTCTTTCTATCTTTATTTCTGTTTTTTCTTTCATACACTTTCTCTCATACAGCTTTTCCTTCTCTCTAATGACTCACGTTCTTTCTCTTCCACAAATTGATAAACCAGTCAAATAGATACTGTTTTTCAAATTCATAAACATGATATTCATATCCGGTTCCATTAAACAACGCGGGGGAATTCTAATTTCATATTTTTTGAGATGTAAGCTTAAGAGCAAACGTGTTTAACTCACGTGCAGGAAAATTATACAGTTTCATCGATTTTCACTCCAAATACATTTCCCGTTTTTTGCCACTGACTCGAGTCCGTACTCCTTCCCACTACTCTCACCCATTTGTAGCAGCGTCGAAAGGCACTTTAGGAGCTGGAAGCTGCGCCAGGGGCTTGCAGCCAGAACATGATTCTCAGCGCCTTCCAATACCACGCTGCATTCCCAGCAGTGACACTGACCTTGACCCAAAACGCTGGAGACATTTCAATCTCTCTGTTCACTGAGTCGACACGCTGCGCATTGTGTTTAATGATGCACAGCATTTAATGCACTGGAGGGAAGGCTGCTTGGCGACGGCTTGAGAGCCACCGAGCTCAACAAACTCACTTTTTTTTAATTCAATATTTACATTTCATATAATTTGAAGTGTGTGCACCTTTATTAAACACCGTAGGTAAAATAATTGCACATTTTCATAAAAGAGCGACGAGTGATTCGATAGAAACTTGCCTCCACGCCCCTCAAGATATGATTTCCTAAAGTGACAGCTGAGACATTAGTCATCTTTCAAATCCTTGAATCTGACAGAATAGTCACATCTGAGAAGGGGACAGGCTTCTGTCCCGGGCCTTTGATGGCTTCAGATTACTGTTCAGAGGCTCGGAATATGCTTCATGCTAAGACTCTTATTTCCATAGAGAATGCCACGGTATCAACATTAAGCGATGCTGTTTAAAGATAGGCTTGTCACTTTAATTGATCTTGAGTCACTGCTTCCACTGTCAGAGCTGTCTGTCTACTTACCCATAATCCTCATCACTTTGATTGACTCTCTGAATCAGGGGCTGGCCTGGCTTCGCCTTCCCGAAGTCGTACTGGGAAATTGGAAGGGACACGTTCAGTGGCGCTAATCTTCATGGGAGATCGAAGCCTCGGGCCAAGGGGCTTGGTTTCTTGAGAGCTAAACTGTGACCGTCCACCAGGATGCTGGTCCTGCACAATACTTTCTATAGTGAAGAATATGTTGTATTGATTTATCCAATTATTCGCCTCACACCCGACTGTTGGTGGTGCACGGTGCCCTTAGACGATTTCAAACTACCTGTCTCTTAAGGTTACCTTTTATCCTCTGAGTACGCTTTTGACTAATGGTGCCTTATGCAAGTGTTGCTTTACTCCGTCGTCATACGCATCTTTTGTGCTTGTACGCTGGTTATTTGTAAACGCCCATTGGGCTCAAATGGCTTCAGCCCCCCCCCGTCGTGTGGCAGCCCGGGCTGAGTCAGCTTCCCGGGCACACACACAGCCGCACCGAGTACTTCACAGGTCTTTAAGACCATTTGCCTGTTAATGAGGCTTTGTTGTGTTTTTCACGCCTTCCTAGAGCCCCTCCATCCCCATTCGGCCTATTGCTGGGAGAATTACCCCCCCGACATTTTTCTTAGCTGCATTCTTTCCTTGGATCATGTTACTAATGACAGCGCAGTCGCTTGGCTTTCACTTTTGCGGTCGCGTTTTTTTGTTTGTTTTTGTTTCTAAGTTTTAAGTTGCATTCCTTGTGGGCTATTTCAAGTTGCATATAACAGCGCCTCCTACCGGCCGCATGTCTCTGGTCGCTCCTAGCTGATTCACTCATTCAAGGGCAACTTTCAGGAAACAACAGTGAATATAGTTGGAAAAAAGTGTCAGTTTTCAAGATTGTAATACACCTTTCGAGTCAACATTCCTTTAGAATATACCTGCCAAGGACTCCTTTCACAAGCTGGAAAGAGAAACTGAGGGACAAAATCTACAACGAGGTGGAAGCTCAAATTCTTCTCCAGCTGGTAACAAGCACTTTAAGTTCTCTATTTTTATTTATTTGCGATGCAGCCTCTTGGTTTTTGTCGGCATTTTCAGATGGATTTACACAGCGCAATTAAAATACTAGGAAATCTAGTTGTTTCGTATCTGTAACCACCTCTTTGTGCGCGCGCTTTGTATGCGCTCGTATATGGCAATTGTTAACACGTAGTTGGAAATACCACCATTAGGACACACTCATTGTTTGCTGGCTAAGCCTTCTTTCCTCATCGAACTCCTTACAAAACAAGCATTTGCAATGCAATAGGTGTCTCATTTACGCAAGTTTGACCTATTGACATTGCAAATAACAATGCCTTTTATTTTTGTTTTTAAAACATAAATAAACAAGCATTGGCATAGCAAATAGGTCTCGCCTTTGGGACCTTATAAGTGTTTAGTTAACCAGCACAATATCCTTGGTGCAACAACATCAACTGTTGCATAGCTAAACACTTATAAGGTCCCAAAGGCGAGACCTATTGGCTATGCCAATGCTTGTTGAAAGTACAGTCAATCTTCATCTGTGTAACAAGGGCATTCAGGCCCTCTCTGACTGTCAGGAAGTGGAAATCTCGAAACTGAAGCCCATATGGGAACGCTCATTATGTTCTCAGGTCCGTTCTGGTCAGAGGCTTACTGACAGAGCACAACAACCTTTTATTGGCGAGTGTGGATTGAACCAAATTTGAAAGCATATTTCAACCACCATCAAGTACAATGAATGTTCACTAACTGAAAAATTCCTCACTTGGACTTATCTGTGATCCAGACAAACATGATTTTCTGCTGCTTTGTAAGTAAAATGTGGTGGCCAAAATTCTAGGAGCAGGCTTTCTTGACGTGCTGGTTGTGGGCATTTACTTTTGCCTGTTCCATTCCACTAATCCCCGGAGTTCCGGCCGGTACCTATGAGAGAGGTGCAAACTAATCCTCCTAGGCCATGGTTGGCATTGCATGTTTGGTACATGAAGCAGACATTGCTTCTGAGCCACATCTATAGCCAATTACACCAAGCTCACACAAGCATCTCCCCTCTTGTCGCATCTCTTGCAAACAGGCCCTATGCAGCTCCCATTAAAATTCACTTGATAGTGATATTGACATTTAGATGCCAACTGAATGCCTTATATCTCTTTTCCCACTACTCTATCAAGCAGTTTTTGCAGGGTCTGCTCAGAGGCTTTCATATGATGTCAAAGGCCACTGAGCCTTGGCAACTGAGCACTGATCTATCAAGTTTAATACAATACCCACTTGACGAGTACACCAACGAGACATCAGATATGTCATGGGAGACAGAATTCCTTCTTCCAATTACATTGGTGTTTTAAGTCAGGAAATCTAGGATTTTTCATCAATCTACCATTCCTGAGATTTCATAAGGACAAGGTAGTTCTAAGAGTGAATCTTAAGTTCACACTTAAGGCACCACTGGAATTCCACCTCATCGACCAAGTGGTTCCTCCCAAGTTCTTCCTGGAGCCTTTTTCCCTCGGCAGAGAGATCATGAATGGATGAGTCATTTGTATAGCACACAGCTGTCTCACAGACATCCCGGATCATTACAATCTTTAGACCTGACGTGGTGCTTGGGTGCCTGAAGTTACACGCAAAGAGGATGCATCTTTTCAACGACTGGATCAGATTTACTGGCTTTTCCAACAAAAGCCTGGGAATCTCAAAACAAGTTATAGAACCTTGCATCGGGTTGCCATATCAAAGCTGGCAGACAGTGGCACAGAAAGGGTCAGCACACTCTGCTAGAGGCAAGGGAGCTGCAGCATCCCTCTTTGCCAGGGTACTATTGACAATCATTGCGGAGCAGCAACATTGTGGAAGAGACAGAGCTTTGCAGGACACTGTTGCTTGGAGTTCCAATCAAGGGAAGAAGCTAGCAGTGCTTAGAAACCTGTTTAAGGAAAACCTCATACCAACTTCCCTCTGTGCTCCTGTTACAGCTTTTCAGGGCATATGTAAATCTACGAAAAATGCAATCCTAGAGAAGAAGTAGCGGCTTCCCTTTAACTACAGTTGTGCAGCTTTCGTATTTCTCATAGATTTCCATGCAACAGTCCCTCTTCCTCTTATGAGACATTACTCACGCCCATCCCTGAACTGTGATAATCTGAGGGTATACTCAGTGTTTCATTTGTAAAAGAAATAAGTGCCAGGGCTCTTGTCAGGAGGCCACTGCAGCTTGCACCACACATTGCCTCTGCCATGCTGCCAATGATAGTAACAACGCAGCTACTAACCATCACACTTGTCCTACAAGTCTGACAATTCAGACTATTCCAGGCCCCCAAAGCTATAAGAATGGCTTGGGCGGCAAGCAATAGTCATATTTAATGTATATTGAATTAATAATTAACTGTTGTTGTGGTCATTTCCAAATTAGCCAGACAGCGCCACCCTGTGGCAGACTGTCACAAGCGCAGGTGTTGACAATTAAGTATATTCACACTAGGGATTTCGGGATCGACCTAGTCAGCTAGTTACTAATCCCACCATTACATTAATTCACACTCAAGTACGCCTGGTATTGTGATACTAAGAGGGCTAAAGGCTAGTTCACTGCCTAAAGATATGCCCTATCAAAAATGATAAGTAGGTGTGTGATGTAATGACATTGTTTCCGTGGAAGGAACCCTCTTTAAGGACGAGAACCCTCACTCACCCAAGGGTGACATGCTTCATCATTGGGTTCCCTCCTCACACCCGGACTGCAAAGTCTGTGGTGTGGGCTACAACTCCCAAAATGGGAGGAGCAGAGGTGTTTTGATGAGCGATGGAAAACAAGTCAGTGAAGGACAGAGTGCATGTGAAATTATAATATGTGGTGTTTGATAAAACTAGCTCCAGAGGGCCAAAATCTCTTTATTCTGTAGGTCCAAAGGGGTAGAGTTAAAAAGAGGACTGTTCTTTTTTAAAACAAATATACCCCTCTCAGTGATCAACATGTTTCTGCCCATTAGGGGGCCCCAAAAGGGGTTCCAGGGCATTCATTAGGTCCTTGATTGATTAGTCACTCTGTTCAATGTGCTCATACAATGCAAAAAATTATTTATACTGGCCAGTCAAGGATCGAATTGGCCAAAATAGTGGCCCAAATATTTAGCGGGTCCACCGTCGTTCTAAAGAAATAAAGGAAAAGAGAAAACAAACAGCAAACATTTCATAATCACACAATGTTTGCTCAGTTTAAAAGGGGTGCTCAACTATGTATATAGAGATACTGACCATTGTCAATAACATGTGCTCAAAATTTAGTAATGTTTAGCAACTACACAACTACTCATAAACAATGGTTTTAACCTAGCAATCATCGCCTATATTATGTGATGGATACCTTACCTCCTCAAGGAGTCAGTGGTATCCACCCTCAAGCCACTAGGTACATCCAGGAGCGCCCCACTGAAAAGGAAACCATAACAAACAGTAGGACCCGGCATGTATTCCTTAAAGTCATTTGTGGCGTAGGGTTACCATCACCTGTTCGTGCAATATTTTGACAATATGCATAATAATCAGATGCTTCACCTTGTGTCTATTGATTGATATACAAGCTGCTTACTGTAGTGTAGAGGTACCTTGCTGTCTACCAGGCAGTGAATCGTTGTGCCTGCCTGTCCCATACTGTGATTACTCCAAAAGGGTTAGGTCTCACACAGATGTGTTAAGCAAAATGCCAACTTTAACTCAAAATCCTCCACTATGGACAAGCTCTCGTGAGTGTGGGCTACATGAGGGTTACATGACGTATAAAATAAGGCTGGATAGCTGCCACGTTATACCCATTGTCCCTCAATCAAAGAGCCTCGGTGGTGTCCCTGATAATAATTGATCAAAAAGAAAATGGCTGACCTGTGTCACCCGTGCAGCGAGTCGTACATTTAAAGGACTCGAGAAACAAGTGTAGTTGACAATTAAGTGCCGGTGCTGAGTACCAGAAACCACCAGCTCAAATTAAGCACTGGGTATACTGTCTTCTAAGGGAGAGGGTCCAGCACACATTTGTTTCAGTGCAAGACGTTCAACACTCTATTGTTAATTTCTAAGGCCCTCATGGAGTCCTATATGGAAATCGACTCAAGCCTGTCATGAATGGCCTGGTGTTTTCGCACCAGTTTTTCTGAATGTGCGAACACTGTACCAGATTTTACTGGTTGGGAAAACCGACCAGTAAAATCACTTTAGGCTCCTGCTGCAGCAGCAGTAAGGCCTCGTCCCTGGCCCCCTACAGGCGCCTTCTCAGGCAAAAAGGGCGCATGCAATGCTCCTCTCACCAGGACACTTGTTGCTCTTCCCTACCCTCCCTTCCTATACAACTCCCCCAGCCCCACACAGAAACCCCTGCTCCCATTCACCAATGCTCAAAGCAAGTGGTAAATGGGAGCATTCAACATCATGGAACTGGCCCTTTGTTTTACACCTGATAAAACCAGGTCCACTCAGTTATTTCCCATTCTATGGGGTTTAACTCGTAATTACACAGTACTGGCGGAGTGTTACCCCACGGTAACGGTAATTGCGGATGCCAAGTCTTCACTCTGTCAGTACCATGCAAATTGGGTTTTCAGTTCAAAGCTGCTTTATTCCAACACTGTACTGTTCCAAGCCTGACAATGGGGAACAATTCTTGATTTGAGCCTATGAAAGATATCAACTTTGAGGAACTGTAGTTACCAGCAGGTAAGCATTTTACTTCACTTGGCCAACAGCTTACAATGAGCAGTTCCACACTTAACCTTGGATGTTCTCTTGACAATTTCTAGACGAGGGTCAGGGGACATAATGGTTTAGACATGGGAGTCACGTGTCATTTATTTGATTGAAAATATTCACAGATTTTGACAAACCACGAGATACCCAAATAAAACCTTGAGGCGTTTCCTGCACTCAGTGACACAGTTTTGACACCGGGCCCCACTCCACACACACACTGTTAAATTGCGTTTAATGAAGTTACAAAGTGGTAGACAGTACCATTATAACCACAAAACTCCTTTTAGTTTGATTGATACCCACAGCAAGCTGCCATATTGGGCCTACTCTGGCTAATACACGTTTTCCTAATTGATTGGGGATTATGCACTAAAGAATACGTCTCACGTTGCTGCAAAAGCACCAACTTCCCTGAGTCACATTCAGAATAGATCCTGCGCAGGTGCGGCTCCTCCGCTATGGCGGAGGAGAATCGCCCCACTGCTCTGCGAGCAGTAGTTAAAAGAAAACTAAAATGATAATAACCAGCGTTATTATCATTTTAGTTTTGCGTTTCCTGGTGCGGGGCGCGGCTAGACTGCCAGAGCAGTGGCCAGGAGGAGGAGTGGTTGCTCCACTCTAAAGTGCACATAACTGTTTGGCCAGCACTCTCGGGCCGACCATAACAGTCATGCGCACTTTGCATGTTCTGCACCCAGACTGCATAACAGCCTGGGTGCAGAACAAGCCCGGGCCCCCATTCCCCGCCTGAGCGCCGATCCACGGTACTCAGACCAATCACAACGCTGCACTGCAGCGTTGTGATTGGCTAGGGAGTCAGGAGCCTGGGTGCTTCCTCCTTCCTGCTTCAGAGGAGCGAGAGGTGGTGGGAGTGGACCGAGAGGTGGCAGCCGGCCGGAAGGCCGGCCTGAAGGTAGGTGTTTTTTTTGGTTTTTTTAAAATTTACAACTCCCCCTTCCTCCCCCTTTTCCCCCGCCCCGGATCCTGCGTCCTTGTTTATAGACATGATACATAGCGATGTGAGCGAAGCCTTGTCACCACCTTCATAAAAGAGACTGCCTCAAGAACAGTACGAAGCATGGCAGGACACGTTTAATCTAGAAGAACGTTGAGCTTGCTAAGCTCAGGGGTCTCCAACCTTTTCCATAATAAGAGCTACGTATCTTTAATGAAAATCATACTAAGCTACTATTATTATTAGTGTGGTAATAGTGACCACGTCAGACAAGATTTCATTAGTGGCCACTCCCATGCAAGATTACCAGCAGTGATCATCTTATTGCATGAGGCATGGTTACCAGCAGTAATGTGAAAAAGGCTTTGCCAATTTGGAATGCCTCTACATGATTAATAAATGAAAGCCATAGATGCAATGTCCTTGGCACAAAGTTAATAATATTAGTAATAAGTCTCACAAACGCCTCATGATTTATGACTCAAATAGCAGCTTTAAATATATTTTGGAAATCAACCCATATTTCTCCAAACATCAGCTTATGAGTTCTGAAAATACATATATTTTCATCTCGAATACACGCATTTCAATTCTGGGATACAAATATTAATTCAACCTGGCAAAAAGTGCCTAATTTAGTAGGCTGCGCTGCACAGAGGAGAGCTGCTTACAGGTAGCTGGAGACCTACCAGTACATAGCGGCCAAGTTTTCAGATTCCTTATGTGTGACATTTCCAAGAATTTAGTGTGCATATGGGTGACATTCCATTGCCAAATATGTGACACTTCGAGTGACACATTAACACAAGCAAACCAAGCTATGAAGTCTATGTAAAAGGATAAATATCACAAATTCAGAGCTTCCATGCTTTTACCTTGCTAGTGTGTAACATTTCCATGTTCTCATTCTGCCTGCAATGCCTTTTCTGTGGCACTTCGAGTGCCACTTTATGGTGAGCCCAACAAGGCAGTTACGTTGGTCAGAAATTACTCTCTCCCCTGAACTACAATGTGTAGAAAGAGCCTTAAAAAAACTGCCACTTTCCAGAAGTGCTTAAACAAAGTACAGAATAGGCAAGGATGAGGTGGAACACACATCCCTTCAATGCAGCCCACAGTCCTAATTCACAAGTTGGGTGTGTATGCATGAGTGTCCCACATTCACTCGCTCTCAAGCACACTGGCCTCCCTTCACTCTCTCTCTTTCCCAATCTTAAACTATATTGCAGGCAGCTACATTCTCTTAACTCTTTTATCCCACTTCTTCATCTTGTCTTTACGCTCATTTTCCTTCATCGCTCCCTCGTCTCTCTGCATCTGCTGTCTTTTCCTCCTTTCTCTGTTATCTTTCCTTTTTCTCCCTCTCAGCCATTATCACCCTCTTCTTTTGTATATCTCCTCCCCTTTGACTCGGTATCTGCCAATCTCACCTTACTCCATTTGCTGCCCCCTTCCCTCTAACTCTTCCCCTCCTTCTTGTGCCTTTCGTGCTTTCTTCTCCCTTGTCAATTCATCTCTGACTCTCTTTGCCACTTACCCCTCTTTGTGGCTCTCATCCCAACATAACCCTTTACTCCCTCCTTTGTTTTCTCTCTCTGTTTTACCACACCCGGTGACAGCTGTTGTATTTATAGCATTAAATGGTCTCTGTTGGTTCTAGTGAGGAGAGGACTTGGTGTTATGGTCAGAGCTGCCGACTTTGCATCTGGGAAACCAGGGTTGAGTCCCAGCGTCAGCTCAACATCCATGAAGTCAATTCACCAAAATGCCAGGGGTAGCGGAAATTACTTCACATGCCCTTTACCTTCACTTTCACTCACACATACATATGCTTATAGATACACACACTGCCTACACATGCACACATACACACACTCTCTCTTACATAAACATACTCAAAACTGCAAGCACACACATAACATACATACATTTAAAAGCATTTTTTTAAACTTACTTCAGCTGGCAGAGAAAGTCACATTCCAGCTATTTGTACTCCATTTTTTATTAAACTAATAGCGAATAATGTAATATTATTCACTATTAGTGTAACAAAAATTGACAAAAAACGAGGTGAGTGAAGCCCCCACCCCACCGACGTCCGTAAGGACGAGCTGCTTCTGTTCCTGCCACTGATTTTGCCACTGCTGACGCTAGAGGTCGCAAAGGGAATGCCAGGGGTCACAAGGGGCATGCCAGGAGTCGCAGCAGCGATCCCTAAATGACGTCCATGTCAACATCCTGTGAATCTGGTCAAATCACCGAATCTCTCCGTCCTTAAAATAAAATAAAATAAAAAATTAGAGCTTGGTGGTACGGGCGTCCACCCTAACATCTTTCCAACCACTCCTCCTAACAGGAAATCAAAATGTGTAGATACCCTCTGCAAGCAAAAGTTTTCATCCAACAGCCTAGCTTTGAGGTCTGTTAATGAGCGCAGTTAATCCAAGCTGCCTGCTCGGGTACACGCACAGCCTTTGTAACATGGTTCAGGGGATTAGAAGGACAGGTCTGCTCGTAACTTGTCCATCTGAGGTCTTACGTTTTGTTTCCAGGCTCTGGCTGTCTCCCTGGCAACATACACCCCCATATATCAGAACCCCACTTAAGCGAACTTCAGCTCAGAGTCCCATTGTTGGGTAGAACTGATTTAGTCAGGTTTACCTCTAGACCAGAGTATTTGCTGAAGATTCTGAACATCTGCAGGACACAAGGCCCATCCCATCTAGGGAACAGAAGGTTGATAAGTAAATCGTCATTGTATAGGGACATACTGTCCACTTTTCCAGGTGTCCATTTGAGCACTCTCAAGAAGGCATCAATACTGATCCATTCTGCCAGTGGTTCAGTAACAAATGCTAAAAGTAAAGGAGATAGTGGCATCCTTACCTGGTGCCACTGCATATCGGGAAGGCGTCTCACAGTGCTGTATATAGGGGCACATATAGCCCAGGACCCAGGGACCTATGTTAGTCTTTCCTAGTAGTGTAAATAAATAGTTCCACCCCACTGAATCAAACACCTTTTCAAAATGTACCTTAAATCTGCATTGATGCGGGTTCTCCAGGGACTCAGTCACTCACACCGTTAGGATGCGTGTCCAGTGTTTTGGCTATACTTTTAGCTTCTGTATTTCTAATGAAATTTGGATGATCTGCCAGATTTATGTATCACTGTTACTGCCGCTGTTTACAAGTCCGCTGGCAGTTCCCTGATTTTCAGGGCCTGCTCCAACATACAAGGGAGGGCAAGTTGGTTCTAGATCCTTAAAGATTTCAGTATGAAAGCCATTAGGTACAGACGTGTTCCTACCCTGAAGTTTGTGCAGGGTAACAACAGTTCTTTCACGCCTGTCTCTTATAGGACTTCCCCCTCCTCTTTTGTAAGGTGAATGTACTTCTGTAGGTGTGAGGAATCGCCCTTTGCATACATTAATAGTAAATTGCAAAGGCTCATGCAAGGAGCAGTTTCCTTTAACTAACATTTTTCCCCATTGGTATATGCAACTTTGGGTGCGAGCCATGGAGCTCTAGATTCTCCCCAAAGAGTCAGGAATTATGAAACTCGATATTTCTGAGGGTTTTTTTGGTCTGGAGTAGACATATCTGGATTTCAGATTCAGGAGGGGGCCGCTAGTCAAGATTCCTCCTCCTCTTGTAGTCAATTGTGCCCCACCCAGTGCTTAATTTGTTAAATAATAAGTGCCAGGGCCCTGACCAGAACGCCACTGCAGCTTGCACACCCATTGCCCCTGTCATCGCTGCTAATGCCTGTACCAAAACAACTACTAACCATCTCTCACGCCTGCAAGTGCGAAAGTTCAGATTATTCCAGGTCCCCAAAGCTAAAGAAATGGGTAGTGAGGCAGATATTATTTATTTTTAATGTTCATTGTATTCATAAACAACCTTTGTTCTGCTCATCTCGAAATTAGATGAGCAGCAGCACCATGTGGCAGACTGTGATAACTGCGGTGTTGACAATTAAGTACCGGTGCCGAGGACCGGAAACCAATTACGTGCGGGTGCCAAGCACCAGGAACCACCGGCTCAAGTTAAGCACTGGCCTCACCATATATCTTATGACTTTACCTGTAAAAAAAGACTTTAAGGAATTCCAGAGCATTGCTGGTGTGTCTATGGAGTCGCAATTTTGAGTGAAATAGCGTTCCACACCATGATGTAGGCTTTACAATCTGCATCTGTCAGCCACCATGCAATGAGATGCCACCCCTCCCTCTGCACCCCGCTGCTTTCTTTTCAAGTATGAGTGCTACTGGTGCGCGGTTGGAAAGTCCATGGACTATAATCTGCACTTGAATGACTGTAGTGAGTTCGATATCAGGAATTGGTAAGAAGTCTAGTTTTGAAAACGATCTGTGTGCTCCTGAATATAATGTAAACCCTCTCTAACCCATGAGAAAGTGACACCAAAAGTCATAGAGACCCATAGCAGTTAAGAATTTTGCTTGACAGGTGGGTCCCTGCTGAGAGAGTTCATTTGTTCCGGTTCCATCCATGTGCCAGTCTAACAACCTGTTGACGTCTCTTACCCATATCAACCATTCCTATTGGAAGTTGCAATATGAGTAACCGTATGTGGTCTAGAAATTTGGAATTACCTGAGGCGACACACAGGGCTCGATTAACCATTAAGCAAAATAAGCATGTGCTTAGGGCATCAAGGGAAGGGTGGCACCACAGATATTTTCCATTGCCGAATTTACCATTGACCATATGGTGAAAAACTGCAAATGTTGCAATTAGAAAAAAGGGAGAAATCTTCTCAAATATAAATATAGTGGAAGTATACACATATAAACATTATTTTCCATCTTACTGTAAGTTTTGTTTCTTTTCGAAAAATAACATTTTATTTTACGGTTTATTATTGGTTATATTTTGAATTAAATAAATATGGGGTCACTGAAATCTTTTAAGTGCTTAGGACTTCTAAAGGTCTTAATCCGGCCCTGGTGACACATAAATACTGGCAAATGAGATTGGCTTTCTTTGTAGAGTCCCTGTAATCATGATATAATGTCTCTGTGGTGTCCGCCATGTTTGCAGTGGTGTAAAGGAGAGGTGATTCTTTAATGGTATTCCATTCCCTCATTATCACCTTGCAAACCTGTCATGTAGCACCATGGAAGACCATTGAAATGCCAGGAAGGGACACTTTGTTCTCATGTGTTTCTTGTAGGAGAAGGACTTCAGCATTATATCATTTTTCAGCTTTAAGTATTGCTTCCTGTTTAATTTTGTTAAGTGGACCACTCACGTTCCAGGTGATCATACAGATAGCATTGAATTGGATGTCATCTATATTATCAGCCGTTTTCAGCTATGTGTTGCGATATCCTAATTGTTATATGTATGGCTAGCCTCCCATCAAGATCATTTTTGCAATGCTGCAACAAGACAACAATAGTCTTTCTAACTTGTCCCCTCCCAGTCCCAGCGCTATACTTCTAAAATATGAAGTATTAGGCGGTTAATGCCTGTAGTGAATCTGACAATGTGGTAGAATAACACAGGGAATTCATGCATCACGTAGCACAGTCCCCAAACCAAACACAAAACCCCTAATGTTACTGCATCCTCGGGGCTGGCATAGGAACTCAAAGGGGTGAGCTCTGTGGTGGCTTTATACCCTCCCCCATCAGCCCTTGGTGAATTTAACAGTGACATTAATTAGACGCATACTGATGACCAATGCTGGAACTTAATTTCCACAATTCAGTTAATGCCAGTAGTTTTAATTCACACCTTCAAATGACTTTCGCTGCTGTTCAACCAGTTTTGTGTAATCAGGGAATATACATATTCTGGTGGGGCCATAGCTAATGGTGCCTTTTATACATGCCACTTGAATGTAGTCCCAATATTTGTGGTTTAGTATCCGTGCAATGAGCAGTCATAGGGGTGATCACTGGGGACTTCTGTGTTAGCGCTCTCTTGGCACATTCAATGATGAAACAGTGAGGGAGTTCAGTCTCTGACTTCAAAGACCAGAACCAATCGAGCAAGAAGTGTTCTTGTTGTGTTCCTTCTGTTCCTTTCGGGAAACCAATTAGTCTCAGATTGGTCCAACTGGCCCCGCGTTCTACATCCTCAACTGTGCCCAGGAGGCTTTACTCATAATTGATAAACTGCTTACTTCGATTTTTACAACCTGTATCATGTCTTCTATCTCAAACATTCACCCCTCCTCTTCTGTGACCCTGTCAGCAATGTTTTGTAGGTCTTTTCAAAGTGGAATCGAACTTCTGCAATACAAGCGTCTACCACTTGTCGAGTACTTTTAATTGCCTGAAGGATAGCTACGATGTCCGGTTTTGTGCCACCCCCCTCTCCTGTCCTTTTGCCAGTGGTGGCTGGCTAGAGGAATTGGGGCTCTGCCCCTTCAATTATGAGCGGAGAGTGACAAGAACGAGGACCTAGAGGCAACAGTAGAGCTGTCTGCATTAAAATGCAGTCTGTGAACTTTCGCTTTAAGTACCAGACACTGGTCCACCAGACTGCTCATGTTTTAGGATGGGAGGTGGGTGCATTCTAGGGCAGCCCTCGGCCTCCATTGATGAGTGTGGTTGGTCTTTCCAGTCCAATGTTGTATTTCAGTCATGGGCTCTGGGCTCCACAGCCCTATTTTTATCTATTTTCCTGCTTGTGACAATGTTGATGACCCCATCCTATCATGAACAGGAAAAGGATGTGGTCAGGTAAGTCATGTCACGCTGGAGAAGAACTAAAGATCATGTTGAGGCTATCGAGGATCCCGCCTGCATATGGGTAGTTGTGCTGGTGCTTGCGTTATCTGAATCCACACTCTTGTTGATAACAACCAGCGCTGAGTCCCGCCACATACCAGCGGGGACTGATTGGAATTGATCACAGCTTTGGATGGCTGGGACAGTGTAGTACAAACTGTAGAAACTCCAGTCTTTGCTGGCAACTCATGACTGCAGACTTTTTTAGAAACAAGCTCACATTTGACTTTTCTATTTATGTCAGATGCACTCATGTCGGTCGGTCGGTCGACTCAGTCTTTTGCCCGGTATCAATGCCTAGACATTAGCCAAATTGTTAAATGAAGTCTTTTTGTGTGAAGAAACCTAACGTTGCATAAAGTAAGTGAATCCACATATCAGATTGCAATTAACTACCGAACACTTCTTCTACATCCAGGCCAAAATTCTCAAACATCTGATGGGGCAGTTAGTCTCTGTAAGCTACAGATGTCAAACTGAAGCATTTTAAGCTACTTCACCAACATTTGATTAGCGCATAGCTGTCGCTCACTATGGCAGGCATAGTGCCACCATGAGTCTACCTTCCTCACTATCTCCTTTTGCATTGGGGTTGTAAAATAGTTGTTACAGCAATGTCAAACTCACTTTAATGAAACAGGAATATAGGCAATTATTTCCCTTTAAATAAAGATGTTTCCATCGGGGCATAAGACAAAACACTTTTGGAGGACGTTTTGGGTTTGTAAAGGCGCTGCCATGAGGACAAAAAGGTGGGTGTAAGTACTACCTTATTATTGTACTTAGTTTTGTAGTGGTAACTTGCCCAAACAGATACATTTACTTAATGCAAGCATAAGGGCCCTGGAGGCTTTACTTAGGACCTGATGGAATGCTGGCTCCTTTTAAGAATATGTTAATTAATAGAGCAGAGTGCACTCCCTAATGCATTGTCTCAGGGGGTTTACATTATCAGTGTGTTTTTAAGACAGACATAGTGAGAAGAGGGGTGAGAGGTCAGGCATTGTCGGTTTTTATGAATTAGGATATTGTTGCTGTTAGCACTGTCTTTCCTCTGTATTACTGTGTGCTCTTGGTTATATCTTCAAAGCCCAGCTTGTACAAATCTTCATTGTGGAGGCTGGAGGGACAGACTGAATGAGGAGTAGAGAAATGTGATAAAAAAGGAGTAGGTGTGAAGTGGGATGGGAAGTAAAATGAAAAGGAGGGCAGAAAATGACATACTGCTCTGGTGTGCTGCTCCGGTGTGTGCTTAAAATGCACTGTTGCAAAAATGTGGATCCTGCAGTAGTGTAATGTCGTTTCATGAGAGGGAGACGGGTGTAAAAGCCTCCCTAAGACAACTACTCTCTGGAAGTGAGGACATCTTATACTCAGAACACATTCCTCTTTGCTGCCCTGCCTCACTTGCACTCTTCTCCCCTCCATACATGCCAACAGTTTGAAGCAGGTGAGAGGGAGATTTTAAAACAAGCATTTGCAATGCAATAGGTCTCGCATTTACGCGAGTTTAAGCTATTGGCATTGTAAATGACAATGCCTTTTATTTATGTTTTAAAAACAAAAACATAAATAAAAGGCATTGTGATTTACAATGCCAATAGTTCAAATTTGCATAAATGCGAGACCTATTGCATTGCAAATGCTTGTTTTATGAATGTGTGTAAGCTAGGTAAAGTCTTTATATGTCTAGCCTGCTATTTCCGCACTTGTTACAATAATGCCTTCAGTAGCCTATCGACCTGGCATTTTGGACAGTGTGTTCATCCTTCCCCTCCCCTTAATGTACATCTCTTGGATCACTTTTAAAGTCTTTCCCCCTAAAGTCTCACCAGGTGCACATAGGTACTCCAGACGGCTACAGCCCTTACAAGCCTACACCTTGCACAATGACCTTTTTTAGTGTTAACAGCTTAAGCTTTTTAACTAACCTGTGCTCTGACACAGTTATTATTCTAGTTTAAGCACATTGCACTTTATTTGTTCCACAGGTCCACCAATTGGCTAAGGTCACCAGACGTCTGGACCTTTGTATATTCACCTTTTAACAGCAACAGTCTTGATACAGTTCTTATCTTATCCCAGGCATACTGTATTTTATCTGCTGCACACACACTTTCACAGGTTCACTGTTTACAAAAATCTGCTCACATAAACCCGTAATGCTTTGGGGCAGGAAGAGTTCATCAAGAAAACTGGTCACACTCTATTGGCGTATCTTAATTTTTGGACCCCCCCCGCAGGTTGAGACTAATGGTATTAACAGGCTTGGGGCAGTTTCACCTTAATCCAGAGGGGAGGAAGTGAGTCTCTTTCCAGGGTTCTGTCTTTTAAATGACAACAGGACCACGTGTCTGTTTTATGAAGTTCTTTTAAATGTAATTCTTTGAATATATGTTTTTAATACATTTATTGTGTAGTGTATTGCAACGGTTTTTAATAGTCAAACAATATAGAATACTTACTCGGGCACGTCAATCCCCTTCATTTGCTGGTTTGTTACGTTTCTGACTGAGGCGGAAAGAATGTTTACATCTTTATTTTAAATATCTAGTATTTTTATGTGGTTTCCTTTTACCTGCTTTTATGCACACGTTACTGTGCCCTATGGATAAATAGTGACAGTTAATGAAGCTAAAAGATGACAATTCCATGTTAAACACTCAAGGCTTCTTGAATGTATAGCTGAAAGTTATTTGCACACGCCTAACCGAGAGGTATCAAATGTTACGTTTTTTGGCCTTGTTCTGCATGTATTGGTTGGAGGGTAATCACTTTAGCACTATCTTGCACATGATTAATCTTGGACTACCACATACGTATAGTGGTTTCAATGGTATTCAATAGTAAAATTATATGTTGGTTCCGCTTGAGGGCAACGCAATGTCTCCTAAAACTTTTATATTGTTATGGTTTTAATTAACTACAAAATAAAGTCTTTGAACTAGTGGTTTCAATGATCATTTTATCTGGTTGTCTCAATTGCAATGATTGTAATGCTCAACCAAGATTTTTAGCATTATGCTAAATGAGTTGGTTAGAAGTTAAGCACATAAGCATTGTGCTGAATGAACTGGTTAAAAGTTATGCACTTTAGTATTACCTTGCACAGATTTTTTAATATGATTGGTATGAGATTATTTTGTAATATATGTACAGTGGCTTAAATGCTGATTTTATTAATTTTGTTGTAATGATTTTTATTAATCAGACTAAAACCGCAAGAAGAACTATTCATCCATCTGTCCATCCGCCCAAGTATCCATGCAGGCACCCATTTCCATCCATTTATCTATCTACTCATCCATTCAACTATCACCCCTCCATTCAAGATCCATCCATTGATAAAGACACTCCCCCGACCAATACACCCATCTGTTCAGCCATTCACCCATTTACACATTCTCCATCCATGCCCAAACTCCCCATCCATTCATAAGTTCATCCACCTACTCATCTATCTTTCCGTCTGTTCATCCATCCATCAATCCAACATCTATCCACCTCAAACAATAATAATTGAAACATCAAGGTGATCAATTTAAATGAAAACCCATGTAAGTACAAATCGTACTGCCATATTATATGACAGGAAAATAGTTTAAAAAATGAAAAACTATAATAAAAGCCAGAAAAAAGGAGCACAAGCGACAAGCTAGAGCTTTCCAAATGCCTTACAATGTTACTGTGTTCAGTTAAAGAATATCTCTCTGTTCCATTTAGTGCTCAACAACCTTTGACGCTGCACTGAAAGCCAATTCTGATACCAGCATCACGTAGCTATCAGCTGCAGAATGAACCAGACAGCTGTAAAACGTAACTGAGTCGAAATTACGGACAAATGCTGTCCGTTATCAGACCAATAACGGCCATCAGGCTGAAATCACGGACAGTGTAGCATATGTGAAGGAATCACACAGGAGAATTGTAGTAGAAGAATATCCTTTATTGCCAACCCGCAGGACTAACAGTTCACTCTAACACAGAGAGCGTAGCATCTGAACTCAAGATTCCACACTCTGTAATTAAAGGTAGAACATAGAACATGGAATACACAAGGAGAGAATCTAAACTCTATAAACAATAAAGCACGTACCTTCCAATGACATCCCTAGCACCCATATACTACACATCCCTCCTCCTAATAAAATAACAAAAAAAAAAAACAACAAAAAAAATACTTTATTCACATATAAAATCATCAAAACGGGAAGGTTTCTTAATAACCCTTCCGCTAGAAGTTTTTGGTTCTGGTTCATTAAATGTAGAACAACCTTCAACAGGCAAAGAAGTTTGAATGGAAACAGGTTGAGACAAATCTTGTGAAACAACCTGAAAACCTGAGTGAACTCTTTCATCAGAAATGTCTTGTGCGGTAGATAAAGCTCCTGGAATAGAATCACTAGAGCATGGTTGGAAACTGTCGTGATCAGAAGTTTGAAGATTGCACGAGTCAGAACACTGATCACATTCCAACATCCACCAATAATTCTTTGTAGTGGTAGGCATAGTCACATCCTGTGAAACAATTTCTTGTGCAACATTTTTTCTAATAGCCAAACGGTTCATATGCCAAACTTCATCATTGTCAAGAACTGCAGTATTATTATTAACTTTGACAACTTGATGAGGTTCACTAAACCTGCTATCCCCTTTGGGAGTTTTCTTAGCAAGTTTAACACGAACCCAATCACCCACAGAAAGATCACAAGGTTTACTACCGTGTTTAGCATCAAAATAAGCCTTATTCTTAGATTGGGAAATTTTAATACGATGCTTAATACTATCCCAATCAGAATGAACACACCTACTCCTATTCATCCAACTAGGATTTTCCTTAGAAAACGGAATTCTACCCCTCATGACGGAGAATGGGCTGCAACCTAAAGAAGAATGACTAGTAACTCTGTAAGACCAAGTCATTTTCACCAACTCATCATCCCAAGACAAACCCGATTTACTAGAAAGTTGAATAATCCCTTTAATAGTTCTGTTAATTCTTTCTACAACGCTGTTCCCAGTGGGACTATAAAGTGGAGAAAATTTTTGCTTAATCCCAGAAGAGCGTAGATAACAGACCATATCATTAGATTTAAATTGGACACCATTATCAGTAAGAATATACGCAGGAAAACCTTCCCTAATAAACACAGAGTCCAAAAATGTTATAACAGTGATGGAATTGACACTTTCCACTATACATAACTCAAACCACTTGGAGAACACGTCCACAAGAACAATAATGTATTTAGTAGACCCGTCCTGCCACACAATAGGACCCATGAAATTCAAAGCAACCTCCTGCCAAGGAGAATTTGGACAATGCAAAGGAAAAGAAGGGGGATTAAGAGTTTTATGAGACTTATCTGCAATTTCACAATTTACGCATTCCCTTACAAATCGTTCCACAGCCATATCCGCACCTGGCCACCAATATAAAGCTTTAAGTCTCTGCTTAGTACGCGTGATGCCAGAATGACCATCATGACATAAACTGATGATTTTCTTTCTTAAGGACAAAGGCGGTACCACCTTATCACCTCTAACCAAAAATTGATCATCAATACTTAATTCATTCCTCACCTCCCAGAATCCTCTTATTTCATCCGCAATATTCCTTCTTTCAACATCATGCCAACCGTTAATAACTTTGGATTTAACATTGAGGAGATTAACATCCTCACTTTCAGCTTTTAACCACTCCGCACGATCAATGCTACCTTGCAACACATCAACATAAGAAACATTAGCAACAGAAAATTCGTTCCATGAGTTGCAATCAATCTCAGTGTTAGCGGGTCAGTAGGAATGGGCAGGACTACTCGTGCTTTCAGTGAAGATTTTATTGGGCGAAGTGTACGGGTCCTTCGTGAAGCCAGTATACAGGCCAAACAGAACCCCAGAGAAACGATAGTCCAACAAGTCCCCTCCTCCGGTTCCCTGCTTCCAGCGTCTTCCGGTGTCTCTCAGGGCTCGATCCCGGGTTCTGGCGCTGATCCACGACGTGGGGGTCATACGAGGTGGAAAGGAAGAAAGAACACGGGGTGAGTGTCAGGACTGTTCAGGTGTTGAGGGGTCGGGTAGTGAGGGAACACCACCGGTAAAGTGCGCAGGATAAGGACTGAGGGAGTGATAGTGCTGGGGTCGGGTGTCAAACCACACACAAACGAGGGAAGGGGTGAAGTCCCTTACGTATCCGACTTCTCCCGCCGCCCTGCCCAGCCCGTGAAACGCTTGCGTACCTGTGTTAGCCACGCTCCTCCTGGAGCGTGGCTGGGCGAAGCGTGGTCCTCGTAGCCCCGCGGCTCTCCGGACGTCCTCCGCTCCTCGTTGTCCTCCGTCCCGCCAGATGTTGTTCGCGTCCTGCTTCTTGCTCCCTCGTCTCTCTCTCTGCCTCGGTCTCCACCTTCCACCTTCCGCACTCCTCCACTCTCTCTGCTCCTCTCGACCTCCGGTGATAAAACACACCCCCTTCCTGGTTCCGTCGTCTCTTGTGTAGGCGTCGTCTGCCACGTCACACCAAGGGGCGGGGTTGTAGAGTACGTCGTACTGGTTAAGGGAACAGTCTCCTTTTTCTGGGGCTGGCTCGTCAGCCCCTCGTGAAGCCGGCATCCACTCTTCCTGCTGGTTAGAGAGAGAGGATGAAGTGTCAGGATTAGCCTCCCACCAGTCCAGCTTCTCCTCAGGGCTACCGGCTCTGTGACACTCAGTTAAAGGCAAAGCCATTCTGCTAAAAAAATCAGCAGTTCTATTCTTAACGCCAGGAACATACTTTATAGTATACAAAAAATCTTGAAGTCATAATGAAAATCTAGCAATTCTGGAAGTGGCTTTGGATAAACCTTCAGTTGTGAGAAGTTTAGTTAAAGGTTTATGATCAGACCTTCAAACAAAATGCCTGCCCCATAAAAAAATTCTAAAATGCTCCAAAGCCCAAACGCAGGCTAACGTTTCTCTCTCAATTACCAAATATTTTTCTTCTGAGGGAGATAACGACCTAGAAGCAAAAGCAATGACAACTTCCTTATTATCTCCATCAAACTGAGTGAGAACAGCACCTAACCCCTTAGAACTCGCATCAGTGGTAACGCATGTGTCAGCTGACGGGTCAAAACCTTGTAAACAAGGAGCTTTACTGATGGCTTGTTTAATAGAAAGAAAAGCTTGTTGGCATTCAGAGGACCAATCAAAACTGACCTTATTCTTTAAAAGAAACCTCATAGGATGAGTCTTTTCTGAAAAGTTCTCAACAAACTTAGCATAAAATTCCGC
This sequence comes from Calotriton arnoldi, assembly GCA_963921515.1. NCBI lineage: Eukaryota > Metazoa > Chordata > Amphibia > Caudata > Salamandridae > Calotriton > Calotriton arnoldi. The sequence continues at coordinate 1,150,960 of CAWUFW010000593.1, read as the reverse complement.
TAAGCCCAAAAATGACCTCAGATCATCCTTGGACTTAGGCGCTGGTGCATCAACAATAGCATCAATGAGTTTGGCTTTGGGTTTGATACCCTTACAGCTTACTTCATGCCCTAAATACGTTACACTGCGTTCAGCAAACTTGCATTTTGAGATTTCACCTGTTAAGCCTTTGGACATTAAAACCTTCAAAACCTTTCTTAATCGCTCATCATGGTCAGACCTATTTTGGCCCATAATGAGGATGTCGTCTTGAAAAAACGTAATGCCCGGCATATCACCAAATAACTGAGTCATCAACAACCCTGGGCGTAGTTTGCGTAGTAGCACTTCACATAGCTACGTGAAGTACATTTTGAACTACACGTAGCTATGCAAATTGCGTGTGTGCTTGACTGCACTGTACAATAATTGCCAAAGGCATCTTGCACAGTGCAAGTTAAGATAAAATAAGTATCTCTGTCTTTATATTGTTTCAAAACCTTTATTAGTTTGATAAAGGCACACTTACATAGTTACAATGAAACAATGGTCATAAGAAGTACAAGGATACAAAAAAGCATGTGAAAAAGCATGGTCGTAATCATCATGGTGCATTATCCATCCCTCCCAAAAAATGTACTAAGAAGTTTTATTGATGGCCTATATAAATGCCAATCCTGGTAGCCTGGTGGCAAAGGCAGAGAAAGAAAAAAACAAAAAAAAAACAGTTTTTAAGTGACCCAACCTTTCCAATTTGTAATCTGCCACAACGTATTAGCGTCTTCTAGGCCTAAGGTGGCACGGTCTATATGAACATAAGTCATAAGTTTATCTAGAAAAAGATTGCGACAGGCTTTGGTGTCCATATCTTTGTGGAGATAGAGAAGTAAATTACGTGCATCCCAGAGAGCCTCTTTAGCAGAGTTTAAAAGCCGCCAACCCGTGGGAGGACGCTGAGCAGAAAGACCTTGTCCATAGAGCAGGGCGTGGAAAGATAAAGCAGAAATACCTGCAATATGCAACAGGAAAGGCTGTAATAAGGTCCAAAACTCCTTGGCATAGAGGCAACCCCACAGCAAATGATAAACAGTCTCTTCATTACCACATCTGATGCGTGGGCAACATGCTGTGGGGGCCAATCCTCGCCGATGCTGAAAGGTTTTCACCGGAAGACAGCCATGCACAGCCATCCAGGCCAGATCACGCTGACTGTGAGTAATGTCCTTGTGTCCTACCATTTTCCACACTCGCAAGGATTGCGGTTCGGACAGGGTATTCAACACAACAGGTTGCTCTTGCTTCCGGAGTTCCTGCTTCAGTCTAGTGGGGTGAATACATACATCCCGGTCAAAAAGTTCAGTGTCCAAAGTCTGCAAAAAGGAGCGAAACCCCTTGTAGTAAGGTGGGACAATGGTTGCCAAGGGGTACAGGTTAGAAGGTGCAAAGAGTCCAAAACGTCGCAACATGGCTCCTAAAAAATAACGGGTGAATAAAGCAGGCACTGAAACAAGATCTTCATCAGTACGGGATACTACATAACATAATAACTTAGAGAACAAAAAGGTTTTAAGATCAGGTAAACTTTTTCCCCCATTCTTCCATGTTTTACAAACTTTGGCACGACTGAGCTTTTCCATCTTAGAACTCCAGAGGAAAGTAAAAATCATGTTTTGAATTTTCTGCAAGGTACGGTGGTGTGGAGGGAAAACCATAGCAAGATACAACAACAGAGGAAACAAAACTGCTTTAATAACTAAAACTTTTCCTTCCAGTGTAAGTTTACGCAAGGACCAGAGAGAGAGCTTTTTTAAAATCTTAGCGTGGACTTCGTCCCAATTCCTCTCCACATGCCCTTGCGCCCCAAAATAGACCCCCAAAATCTTAATAGGTTCGGTGGTAACAGTGAGTGGAAGGTGCGCCAGCCGATCCCAAGGACCAGTGGTCAGACAAACACTCTTTCCCATGTTCAGACTCAACCCTGATACCTCCTGAAAGAGAGAGGCCTGTAAAAGGGTCCTGCGCACAGAGGCGGTGGCAGGACATAATACAGTGACATCATCCATGTAGGCGGTAACCTTGGTGGGGACCCCAGAACCGCCAGGAACAAAAACACCTTTGATCAGTTTGTCCTTTCTGAGTTTACACAAAAAAGGCTCGAGCACACAAACAAACAGAATGGGAGACATGGGGCATCCTTGACGGACTCCAGTGTGTATAGGAAATGCAGTGGTATGGAATCCATTGATACTCACTTGGCTGTAAGCACCATGATACAAGGTGCAGATCATGTGAACAAAAGCAGGGGGAACATTCATTTTTGTTAAGATCAAAAACAAAAAATCATGCCAAACTTTATCAAAAGCCTTATGGAAATCCAGGCTCAAAAGACCCAGAGGAAGGCCCCTCTCCTGATTGTACCATAAAGCATCACGCAAGGTCACCAGGCTGTCTACAATAGTGCGCCTTCTGATGGCGCAAGCTTGGTCTTGGTGAATGCAAGAATGCATAACTCCTCGAAGGCGGCGTGCCAGCACCTTAGCTGTAAGCTTGTAATCAACGTTCAGGAGAGATATAGGCCTCCAATTTTGCAATGAGGTCTCGTCCCCCTTTTATACAACAGAGTGATGATACCGGCTGAGAAGTCTGCAGAAAAGGTATTATTAGTAAAGCCTTCATGCACAACTGCCATATAGTCAAGACACAACAAGGCCCAAAATTTACGATAAAATTCCCATGTAAGCCCATCAATGCCAGGGCTAGAACCTCTGGGGGAAGACTGCAAGGCTGACAGAAATTCTTCCCCATCAAAGGGTTGCCCCAAGAGAGTGATTTGATCTGTAGTGAGACCTCCTTCCAGTCCAGAACAATATTCTTCCATATCCTGAAAAGAAGAAGTATTAGAGGGTGCAGCATACATACAAGAATAAAAATCAAAAGCGATCTGTTTACAATGCTCAGTGCCGTGCAAAATGGTACCATGTTGATCACGGAGTGTAGTGAGTAATTTATGGGAAGATTTCGCCTGCTTAAAAAAGAAAGATGTACATTTTTCATTCTCCTGGTAGTATTGGACCCTAGAATGAAATATTGTGGCTTTATTTCTTTTTGCCAACCAAGTATTCATGTCCAGCGTAACTAAACGAGTTTCCTCTTTCACATCTTTCCCCGCCGCACCCAATTGCTGGAGAAGGATGAGGCGGCGATGTAGCTTCTGGTAGGCATCCCATTCAATGCGGCGTTTAAGCCGGCCTTGTTCCTGAAAAAACAGTTTTGTTTTATGTTTGACCCAACACCACCATTTATTTTTAGTTGAGAAACGATTTTGCTGTGCAGCCCATGTATGGTATCGCTTGACATACCGAGCACAAATGAGTTCGTCTTGGAGCAGGTCATTATTAAGTCTCCAAAAGCCAGGGCCCCTTTGAGGCCGGCCTGGTGGTGTGAGCCAGACAGCCAGAACCTGGTGATCCGAGAAGGGGACTGGTGTGAGACTGCATTTGTCAGCGCTTAAAGTTTTGGATGTAAATACAAAGTCTAGACGGGAGCGGGCATTCCCATGATCCGCCTCCCACGTGAAGCCAGAACCAGGAGGATGGTGCTTCCTATAAGTATCATAAAAGTCTAAATCATGAACAAGGGATAACAGCAGTTTTGAAGTCACATCCAAAGTATAGGTGGCCTGTGCACCCTGTCGGTCCTTGGAATGCAGAATACAATTAAAATCCCCCACCAGAAGGGTTGGCGTGGCACCTGCAAGAAATGGTTTAATAAGATGAAACAACTGCTCCCTTTCTGGTTTAAGGGCAGGAGCATATACAGCACATATTTAGAGTGGCAAACCATCCATCAAAACAGACAATAATATAGCCCGTCCGGGCCATAAGATTTTTCCTCCGTGATTTGCCAATGCTTATGCCGGAAAAGAACAACGACCCCATCATTCCTGTTGGCACCTCCAGACCACGCCGAGGGTCCATAGGGCCAATGTTGCTGCAAGGAAGAATATTTCGGTTGATAAGGAAGAAAACATTCTTGCAAGCAAATGACATCAAAACGTGTATGTGCAAAATAATCAAGGACTGTGTTCCTACGCAAAGCTGTCCCCAAACCTCTCACATTACAAGAGGCTAGGGATATGGCCATTATGATTAGGAGAGAACAACCAGTCATACTGTTTAAAGTGGAACATGGGCCCCAGAATCATCCTCTTCTACCCTGGCAACTTCTGCTGAACTCTGGAGAGTGGATGCCAAAAAGGGCCTCCAAGTTCGGCGTGCACTCCAGATCCAGCTCTGGACTATCAGAAATTTCTAGAACCTGGGCTATGTCCTGAATAACCTCCTCTGAGTCAGAGAGGTGTAGAAGAGCGTCAAACCGTCCCCCTCCAGAAAAGCGATCCAGAGAGGAGGTACGACGCTTAGCACCTGTAGAACAGGAGGAATCCACTACATTTTGAGATGTACGGGTTTTCCACTTATTTGACGTATATGTAGACCAGCCACTATGGTCCATTTCTTTCTCCTTTTGCTGGACTACCGCAGGCTGGGCTTTTTTTAACACTGAGGTTTTGCCTGCTGATTTTACCACTTTCACCGAACGTTGTGGCTTCGGAGCAGACTGCACTGTGGGAGAAATGACCGAAGGGATTGTCTCAGGCACAACTGTAAGTGAAGCCTCCGGAGTGGAGGGTGCCTGGCTTACACCTGGAGTGGGAACCACACCCGAGGCAGACTGTGAAGCATCGTTTGCGCGCTGCGCCTTTCTAGCTAAGGCCTCTTGTTTAAGGCGCAGGGTTTCCACACGTTCTGCCTCATCCACCTCTTCCACCTGTGGAGACTGCAGAGCAGGGTCAAACTCTGGGTCCGAGGGGTCTGCACCATATGCCTCCGCATTGTCCTCATCAGTCCCCTGAGACACCCCACATCGCTGGATCTCAAGACCATCAATAAACCCCAAAATCTCAGAGTCCGTGACATCCTGGCGTGCATCAGATGGGCCTGCTATAGTGCGCGGGGCAGATGGAGGAGGTGGAGGTCCCTGCGCACTGGCAGCAGATGCATAGGAGAACTTTCCCTTAGGACAGGTCTTAAACAAATGGTCAGTACCACCACATAAATTGCATTTTTTGGGAACCACACAATCTTGCGCTTTATGATCAGCACCCCCACAATTCCTGCAGACCATGCCAGAGCACTGTTCTTTAGCATGGCCGAATTGCTGACAAAGTCTGCAGAAGAGGGGCTGGCCTGAATATACCAAAAAACCTTTATTAGCCCCCAGGGAAAAAGTCTGCGGAGGGTGCGCCAGGCCCCTGACACCTGTGGGGTCTTCTTTAAAAGTAACAGTATATTTCCGTTTACCATTCCAGATACCACAGATATTTTTTATCTTTTGCCCACCCCCGATGGTGCTGCAATAACGAGCCAAAAATACCTCAATCAACCGAGGATCAGTGTAAGGATTATACATGTGAACTACTAGAATGACTTCCTTCGGGGCAGATATGGAAGTAACAGTGAGGCCACGTAAAGGCGGGCTATCTGTATGGGCCGCCACATGTTGCAACAAACTCTGACAAATGGAATCACTGGAAAATGTGACATCAAAAATACCTCTGCTGGAAAAGTCCTGAATACATTCAATAGCACGGTCAGAAATACTGCATTCCTTTTTGATAATTTTCTCAACAAGAAATAGCACATTCTTCTCCTTACGGTGCATCTCATTCACTTCTACACGTACTGTATTAGGGACAAAATCATGAATGCGGGAGGCACCCGCCATGCGGGAAGATGAGGCCATGAGGAAAGTCTCGTGGAGAGAGTCACCACACCCTCATAAGAGTCAAAAATGGAAAGGCACAAGGTGGTAGGCGTGAAATGGAAGAAAAGACGGCCGCCGCCCCTCAAATGCACAGCGCTGGGAAGTGAGAAAAGAGACGACACGTAAGTTGTATGCAAAGCTTACCTCCCGAGGGAAGTGTAAAGGGCAGTAGATGGCACTGTTGCGCAAGAAAGCTGCAGGCAAGTGAGCCCTCAGCGCGCTACCACAGCGTCCGTGGCACCACGAAGCACAACAGCCGGGGGAGGCCGGGAGCAGCCACAAGGGCCTCCCCCCTTCTGGACAAGTGGCAGCTCCGCTTGCAGAGGCACCAACGTGAAGGCACGAGGAAAAAATGTCAATGCGGCGGAAGATTGGCTCCACCGATCCTGCAACAGTGTAGCAAAGATGTCTGGAAGGCAGGCTGTAACTAAAGCAGTCTGTTCTCCGCCTAGGCTGGACAAACGCAGGGTCACCCACCAGCTTCCAGGAGTGCAGCCAGGTCCCAGGCAGGCCAGGAGTCACAGTCCCGTTCCTTCAGCAGTAGGGAAACGCAGAAGTCTCCAGGCGAGAAGGCCCCCACCCGTCTACCACACCCAGAGGAATCAGCCTTGCCCCGGGCAAGCCAGGGTACGAAGGCCCAGCCCCTTAGGATAGGCAAAAAGGCAGGAAACACTCCTCAAGGCACCCTTCACCCCTAAAGACACAGCCTGGCTCTGGACACGCCAGAGAGACGCAGGCCCAGCCTGTCGGGGATCAGGAGTCACCTCTTGCCCTTCAGCACCAACCAAGCTGACACTTGATCTTAGCCAAAAGGCTGAGAAGCTTTATATGCTAAAATGCATATAGCATTTCACAAAAGTGAAATTGATAAATTAACAAGCAGTGAGAGAGGTGATGATTTTGGTATCCTCCCTAACCTAGGGAGAGAACCAAGCAGATGCCTTGAAAACAAAAAGCACATCTTTTGAACGATTCAGTGGTGGTCCCATCCTCTTAGGACCACCCCAAGCACAGTTATTGGCAAAAATACAATCCCAACCAAAGGCCCTGCAAAGCATTATGGGACGAGATTAGCAGTGGGCAGTGAATATTATAGTATCCAATATCAAAATAATTCTACAAAGAGCTGCAGTTCCACTAGTCGTTACTAGATGTCCCTCACGAGTCGCGAGTAGAAGAATATCCTTTATTGCCAACCCGCAGGACTAACAGTTCACTCTAACACAGAGAGCGTAGCATCTGAACTCAAGATTCCACACTCTGTAATTAAAGGTAGAACATAGAACATGGAATACACAAGGAGAGAATCTAAACTCTATAAACAATAAAGCACGTACCTTCCAATGACATCCCTAGCACCCATATACTACAGACAGTCATTGTATTTTACGGACAGGTGGTCACCCATAGCAAAGCCTCCTCGTGAGGCCTGCATACCACCTGCGTCCAGCCCCACATCCTGACGAAACAGAAGTTTGCGGTATGCAAAGGTGTGTCTGCTCCCAAATGAGGCCCGGTAGGGGGGCTCCGAGGGCTAGTCAGTATCTGGCACGCAGCTGGGTCATTCCGAGGTGCCTGTTTCTTCAGCACACACACACCTGGGGAATGCTTGTTTTGTGAGAACCATCCCTGGATGCACTTTGCCCCCAGCTTGGTCCTGTCTGAGATCACATGTCTCGGGGAGTGTCAGGTGCGGCTGTGCGGAAGCCGATCTCATACCTGAGGTTTGTGCTGCCCGGTAACTCTGCAAAGAGAAGTATGGAAATCTCTTTCAAAACTGTCGATGCGCCAGGTAAAAACAAGCGACTTGCCAAGATATTGCATTCTGGGATTTGTGGTTTTGCTGCTACGCCTTCCTAATTTTATAATGTATTGGTTAAAAACTGAATTGGCTTTTGTCATGTATGAAACGAGAACATTTGTCAGCTGAAAGTCCTTTGCCTGACTCGAAGTCAGACAGACAACAACCCAATTTCTTCTGTATTTCTTTGACAATTTTATGTTTTGTCCACCTTTTTCATTGAAATTAAGAATTGCTCCAGTGCACGCTCATGGAAAGTAAGACATTTCTCTGGCATTTGCTCAAAATAACCCTGTTTAGTTTGGCGGCTTAGTTTGACGTTTTATCAATATGCAAATTCAATCTTTATTAAAGATATTTCTCTTTATTTTTCTATATAAACATGTAACTCATCAAAAAGAGGGCACAAATCATTTACACCGTCTTCACGAAGACAACTTTAACTCAATACAAGAGTGAAATCGCAAACTTGTTATAACGAACTCGAGCACCCAGCAGACTAGCACTGCTAAACTCACCGGCCGTCTCGCTGGAGCCACCGCAGTCTTGCCAACAAATTAATTACAGCTGGGGGGCGTGCGTGGAGAATTCTCCGCCTCGCCCTGAAAGTCGGAGTGCAGCAGGGAGCCTCTCACAGCCGCCATCTTGCTAGTAGCACATTGTATTGGAATAGGTAAATCAGGGCAGAACTCCCTGTAGAAAGGAAAGCGCGACCAAAGTGAAATCCTCCTCGGAGAAGGGGCGAGGCCATTCGCCTAAACAAAGAACACCCAGACGGATGTAAAGGGCGGACTACGTAGTCATATCTATACATTTGTTTATGTGATTTTTTATATAGAGCAGCTGGCATTAAACACTTTACTACTAAAGCTTTCCACAATTTATTTTTGCACCTTTATATAGCGCTAGCTCCATTAGAGAATATTGGAGGGGCATTGTTAAGCCCTCGTCGGGCAGGAGGAACTGTGGACAAGCCCAATCCTACTAAAAAATAGCCCAAATTACGGTGGACATCGAAAATTGCTAAAAGTCTACGAAATATGAGCAACGAAGAAGGAGGCATGACAAAAGACTACCCCAATACAACTGTGTAATTAGGAGGAGGTAGGAGGGAGGAAAAGGATATTTAAATGTAATCAGCTATGGTGCTGACACTACACACAGGCAAACAGAAACAGAGCAGGAAACCAAGAAAAAAAAGTAGTCCATCAAAGAACAGATGTAGAACTATAGTGTGATGAGACAGTACTTAGTCCCTGCTGCATGGGAGGAACGGAAGAGAGAAAGGAGGGACAAAGAGGCAGGACTGACCACTGGCAAGCAAGGATTTTTGAAGGACACTGACACAAACAAATCAAACGCTGGGGGATGGCTTTAACCCAACATAAGAAATTACAATAGGTCTCGAATGCTCGACCTAAAAATCAGGGGTATTGAACTTCCCCATTGGCTTACATTGAAGCAGATGAGATTTTGGTGTAGGACACCTTAAATAAAGCCATTTTGGGATTTAAAAATCGGGAGACTCCAGTCTGAATTAGGCACGTATGCACCGTCGAACCAAAAAAGACTGCTGTTTGGAACCAAACCTAGCCGAACAGAAAAAGTGTTTCATTTCAGCAGCCTTTGCTTTAACATGCAGATCAAACTTTCCAGTTTTCCCCTCCAGACATTTGAGACAAAAGGCAGTGACGGCTCGCCTGCCAAGAAGGTATTTTTGACTTAACTGTTAATGAAAATCAATTGTTGTCATGCCTTTCTGGCCGTTTCGACCTCTTTTGCTTTGTATCACACCTTTAAAAGCCCGCTTTAAATGCGTTTTATTCTTGTGATTTCTTGCGTGCCAAACTCTACCACACACATAAAGCAGATAAGCACAGATTCACTACCACATAGGTGCAGTCCCTATTTATTTCGTTATTAGCCTCTCTTCAGGCTTCTTCCCACCTTTAATAACATCGACCCACTTTATTCTGGGTATTTCATTAGTGTCCTATGCCTGCTACTGCAGTGTGTCTGTACGCCTCAGGAACATTCCGTCACTAACAATCCATTCCTAACACCAGACACCAAAATCTTGTCTGTCCACCGAGGAGCAGGCGAATTGAGAGAAAATTGACATAGTTGCCTTATTGGCAAAGTCATACACGGGATTCTACTGTGGTAATCCTTAAAATGCTGGAAGGTTTCAAAAGTTCTTTTTCAGGACTGGCTATGAAGCCTACTAATTGTTGATTATGAACCTGATATTTCTCAGGGTAAAGGACATTCTGAAACAATGCACACCAATAGGATATCGTTTACCCTGTTAATTTTTTTAATTATTTCGCAAATATGTAGTATTCTAATTAGGCCTCTTGCACTACCCCGGGGCAATTTTCTGGTATCTGTTCCATCTTGCTGCATCCGGACGACCATGCATGCTTGCATCATGCCCCTCTTGCTCAAGCTCCATGTACAGCTACATCGGCTGACCTCTCTACTGTGGGTGCTGTTGTTAGCAGGGTAGCGTATGGAGATTTAGTCCTGTTACACGCTTCGCTTGAATGTGCTCATGTCTCTGTGCTGGTATTTAACCCCATAACTGCTGCCCCCACCAACCATCCCTCCCAAGCACTGAGCCCTTTTTTTGCTATGTGGGGTAGTTAGCGCTTAGGGCTCCATCACTTTTTTGCATATAAGGGATCCAAACCAAATTTGCTTCCTTTTTTTGCAAAATCCTGGGGATTCTAAAGGTATGCAGATGACTGAGAAAATAGGCAAAATATAGCAACATTTCGAGTTTTTGGGGAAAAATAGGAAAAAAATTATGAGTAAATGTGTCTGCATTTTTTCCTAAAAATGGCATCAACAAACGGTTTGCTGTGCTAAAGTCACCATCTTCCCAGCTTTCAGGACATGCAGAGCTAAATCAAAAAACCTAATTTTTACCACAGTTTTTGCATTTTTCAAAGTGGTAGCTCATATTTCCAATTTTTGTGCTGTTAACCTACTTCTAGTTTGCGGTGGTAACCAGTGTGAAACCAATGGGTGATGCTGGAAAGCTATAGATTTGTGAAAGGAGACACAATTCTGAATTCAGCAAGGCATCATATGTGTAGATTCCTCAAGGTTTTCCCCAAGAAAGTAACTGTGGAAATAAAGAAACATTGAAAATGAGTAGGAAAAATTGGCCATTTGTTATAACGTTTTCATTTGCAACTTTTTGTCACAATGGCCAATTTACAAAAGCACTATGCCATTACATCTGGTAGACTCTTCGGGTTGCGGAGTATATAGGGTTTGTAGGTTCTCCAAGAATCCGAGGTACCCAGACAACAACTGAGCTGCTCAGTACAATGGTGTTTCATAGCGTACCAACAATTCATATGGTGAAATGTGGAGAGGGAAAAATGGGTATCAAGGAAACCTATGTATTTCTGAAATGGTTACAAGATATGGAGTTTAGGAGCAGTGGATATTTGTACATCTCTGAATTTGTGGGTACCCATACTAGCATGATTCAGAGGGAATTTTCCAAAGTGGCTTCTTTCTTTCACACTGGCTAACATTTGGAAGGCACAAATGCAGTGAAATCCAATAGGTAATAACAAATGTTGTACTGTGCTATATTTCCACATGTCTTCCGATAAAAATAGTATGTCACTTGTGTGGCTAAGCCTAGTGCCTGCAACGGGAAACAGGCTAAAACACAACACTGATGCATTACATTTTCCACTGAAAACTGACCCATTGTTTTCAGTGTGGGTAGCTGTAGATTTGGGCCCTAGCTCTGGCGGCAGCTAGGTAACTGTATTTTATAGTCACTTACTACAGGAAACCTAGCCAATGTGCACATTTTTAAAAACTAGAAAGGTAGGGAAATCTAGGGTGGGGTGACTTGCGTAGCTCTCATCAGTTTTTTTTTACCCAGAATTCCTTACAAACTTCAAACTTTAACTTAAAAAGCACATTTTTCTCACATTTCTGGGTTGATAAGTCTTGGAATCTGCGGGGAGCCACACAATTCTTTCCACCTAGCATTCCCCCAAGTCACCCAATAAAAATGGTACCTCACATGTGTGGGTAGGCCTAGTGCCTGCGACAGGAAACAGCCCAAAACACATCACATTTTTTCCATAGAAAACTGGCCCTTTTTTTACAAAGTGGGATGCTGTAGATTTTCGGCCCTAGGTCAGCCTACATTTAAGGTAACCTAGCAAACCTGCAATTTTTTTTAAACTAGACACCTAGAGAAATCCAGGATCGGGTGGCTTGCATGGCTCTCACTAAGTTTTCTTACCCAGAATCCCTTATAAACCTCAAACTTTTACCAAAAACACACATTTTCTGGAATCTGTGGGGAGCCACAAACTTCCTACCACTTATAAATCCTCCAAGTCTCCCAATAAAAATGGTACCTCGCTTGTATGAGTAGGCCTAGTGCCTGTGACAGGAAATGGCCCAAAACGCAACATGGACACATCACATTTTTTCACACAAAACTGACCCTTTTTTGCAAAGTAGGTAGCTGTAGATTTTGGGCCCTAGCTCAGCCGGCACCTAGGGGAACCTGCACATTTTTAAAAATGAGATACCCAGAGGAATCCAGAGTGGGGTGGCTTTTATGGTTCTCACCAGTTTGTCTTACCCAGAATCCGTTGCAAACCTTAAACTGTGACTAAAAACACACATTTTCCTCAAATTTCTGTAATAGAAAGTTCTGGAATCTGTGGGTAGTCACAAACTTCCTACCACCTAACATTCCTTCAAGTCTCCCTATAAAAATTATACCTCACTTGTATAGGTAGGCCTAGTGCCTGCGACAAGAAATGGCCCAAAATGCAACATGGACACATCAAATTTTGGCAGAGAAAACGATCCCTTTTTTTTTTACAAAGTGGGTAGCTCTAGGTTTAGAGCCCTAGCTCATCCGGCATCTAGGGGAACCTAGCAAACCTGCAGATTTTTTAAAACTAGACACCTGGGGAAATCCAGGGTGGCGTTGTGTGGCTCTCATTAGGTTTTTTTTACCCAGAATCCCTTGCAAACATCAAACTTTGACTAAAAACACACATTTTCCTCACATTTCTGTGATGGAAAGTTCTGGAATCTGTGGGGAGCCACAAACATCCTACCACCTAGAAATCCTCTGAGTCTTCCAATAAAATGGTACCTCACTTGTATGGGAAGGCCTAGCGCCGGCGACAGGAAACTGCCCAAAATGCAACATGGATATATCACATTTTTCCACAGAAAACTGGCCTTTTTTTGACAAGTGGTAGCTGTAGATTATGGGCTCTAGCTCAGCTGGCACCCAGGGTAACGTAGGAAACCTGCACATTTTTGAAAACTAGAAACCCAGAGGAATCCAGAGTGGGGTGGCTTTCATGGCTCTCACCAGTTTGTGTTACCTAGAATCCCTTGCAAATCTCAAACTTTGACTAGAAACACACATTTTCCTCACATTTCTGTAATGGAAAGTTCTGGAATCTTTGGGGAGCCGCAAACGTCTTATCACCTAGCATTTCTCAAAGTCTCCCAGTAAAAATGGCATCTCACTTTTGTGGGTAGACCTAGTGCCCGTGACAGGAAACAGCCCAAAACTAAACATAAATAAATCACATATGTCCGCTAAAAATTGACCCTTTTTTTGCAAAGTGGGTAGCTGTCTATTTTGGGACCTAGCTCAGCTGGCACCTAGGGAAACCTAGCAAACTTGTACATTTTTTAAAACTAGACTCCTACTCTATGTGCTTAACTTCAGTAAGTTTCCAAGAAGTGCTCTCATTATGAACTGTAGTGAGCACATATACTTCCCGCCTGTCTGAGAACTTCACAGCGAGTAGTTTGTTGCAACGCAACATACTACTCTGCCCTTTTTGGAGCTTCATGCAAACAAGTTCCTGAGGGAATCCTTAGCGGTGCTTTCTAATGGTACTACAAGCCAGAGTGCAAGCTTTGTACAGTGCACTTTAACAGCTGGACTCCTGTAAAGAATTTATGTACATAAAGGTTATGACCTTTATGAAGGAGAGATTGGGCAAGCTCCCATATTATCTTCTCACTAACTCCTAATGTGGAAGGACAACCTACAGGATTTATTGCAGAGTCCTTCCATGTGTACTCTCAGGCTGTACACATAACCAGTAGAGCTCTCGCACAACATGTAGATCTTGATGCCATAATAAGCTACTTTACTAGGTATGTACTGCCGAAACAGCAGTCTCCCTATGTACAATATCAAGGACTCATCAACTGCTACATTCTTTCCAGGAGTATTAATCTCTGGAAACTTGGCAGACAAATGTTCAATGACAGGTCGAATTTTGAATAACCTGTTATGATCTGGTTGGTCCCGAGCAATGCAGCAGAATTGTAATTAAAATGCCGCATATTCTGCAGAATTATAAACCTTTCTCTGCTCATGACCCGTGTGAAGCAGGGTGTTACCCAAACCACACGAGTAGACCAGTAGGACTGTACATTTGGTTTGTGGACTATTCCCATCTTCAGCGTTAGGCCCAGAACGTTTTTCAGCTACCCAAGTGAAGTGGGAGTCCATAGGTTTGCCCTAGAGTGAGGAGCCAGAGTGCCTCCATGCTCCCTCAGAAACTGTACAGCATAAAAAGTTGTTTACTGCACAATTTCCTAGCATCTCCAGTGAATGTGGGAATTACTGGATGAACTACATTAGGAGTCTGCCAAGTGTCTGTGCTCAGCGCCCTGTTTGCCTGCACTTTACACTGGTCTACACTGTCACTAGCTCTTTGCTGCACAGTTAATGCTTGCAAAGCGACATCACGACTACCAAGCCCATATTCCTCTGAATCACTGGAAGACAAGTCGTCATCAGAAGGAACTCCAAATAAAAAAATCACTCCCAGATCCTGCTCCATGACCCTCTACCTTTGATGCTGTTTCAGTAGCAGACCCTGCCTCAGAGCTCTCCTCCATTATTCGAGTTAGAGCCTCAGAAGTATGCATCCAACGAGATGCCATCTCTGTTTTCTAACTAAAACTTTCTGGCCTAGGTTGAATAGAGAGTTACTTGTAGAAATTATTGCTGTGTGTGGGGCGCAAAAAGGTATGCTATGAAGTGAAGGAATGTAATGCTGCGAGAGTGTAATACAGTGTGATCACAAGAACAACAATCTCAAGCTCGCACTTATCTGACACAAAGAATTTTTCCAAGCATCCAACACTGACAAAAACTTCTCCAAACATCCAATGCTGACAAAAACCTCTCCAACAAAGCTAAGAGAAAAAGATAAGAAAAATATTAGTTCATATTGCAACACACAAAATAAGAAAAAAGCCCATTATGCTACATTTCTCCCTGATGCCTGGAGAAAGTTCTTTGCAAGACGTGCTCTTTCTGAAAGAGCAGAATGCAGTTGACTCACAGTGAAGTTAGCCATTTGCACTATGTGCTCCACTGCTTCCACCCACCACAGCTCACATAAGGCACTGAACAGTTCTGGTGTCATTCACATTTTACTTCCCCCCAGCACAGCATATATCAAAAATGGATGAGCACACTTCAGCCATTTCTCAGTTATTGTGCCATTCATATAATAAGTCAACCCAGCATGGCAGTATCCACTTCACCCCCCCAAGAAAGGGAAACCAACCAAATGTAATATATTTACCCCTGCAGGGATCCACCCATGAATGGGGAGGGACCAGGAAAGGCCCAGGTACATTTTTTTTACAAATGGCTGCCAAATTTCCCCTTCTCTGGGGGGCCATTTGTGCACCACCTCATGGGCCAATATGGTGTTCTCCGCCATAGAGAAGGGAAAACATAAATAAATATTCAAGTAAAAGTTGACCACGCTCAGGGGTTTGACTCCCCTATACAAAGTAAGACATCCCTGGTGTCTAGTGGAATCCTTGCTCGTGGATTGCAGTGCAGTCACGATCAATGAGTAGGGATCCGTTTCACTGAGGCATCACTAGAAGGGGAAAACTCTCCCCTTTCCAACGATGCCGTTACACCTTTTGTGCTGCCTGGGAAAGGTGGATCGGCATCAGGCAGCACAAAACTAAAAAACAAAATGGCTGCTAAACTCACACTTCCCTGGGAGACCATTTGTGCCCCCCCCCCCCCCCGGGAAAGAAAAACAAAAATATATAGAAATATTGCGCCTGGGGGGGTCGACCATGGCCGGTGGGCCGACGTTCCCACTTTTAAAATATTCTCCCTGGTGTCTCGTGGTCCCTTCTCATGGATCGTGGTGTACTCGGGTTCCATGAGCAGGGATCAATTTGAAAAAGGCATCCCTGGGAAAGGGAGAGTCTCCCCTTTCCAGCAATGCCTTTTTACCTTTTGTGCTGCCTGGGAATGCTGGAAAGGCCCCAGGCAGCACAAAACAAAAACAAATATGGCTGGCAAATGTTCCCTTCCCTGGGGGTCCGATCACCCCCCTAGGGAAGGGAAAACATAAAATATATAATATATGCCCCCTGGAGTTCTTGACCATGACAGAGTAGGGTGACCCCGCCACTTCTAAAATAATATCCCTGGTGTCTAGTGGTCCCTGCTCATGAGTTGCAATGCATCCGCAATCCACAAGAAAGGATCAATTTGAGAAAGGCATCACTGGAAAGGGGAAGCTCTCCCTTTTCTAGCAATGCCTCTCTCAAATTTTAAGAGGCAGGCTGGAGGAGCAAAAAGACACCGGACGCACCGGGAGCTTCTGTAGGAAATTGGAATATTGTGTGGTATGACTGGGTGGCCTTACCATGTAATATTATCATAATACCCCCAAAGATGGTCCTTGGATTCACACTAATAAATCCTTAGCTCAGTCCTGATAGAGTGGCAAAGAGAAGTCAGGCTTTACTAGAGGAACATGTGTTAAGCATTTCCGAGTACCAACATGGACGATAAGTTATTGACGCAACTCGAGAGAAATCTGACAACAATTTATAAAAATACAGTGCATTTTTATCTTAATTTAGACACCAAAATGAACGGAATAGCATACATATAACCGAAGTTATAAATTTTTGAAGCAATATTAAATCATTGCAGTAAAATACATAGGAAAGATAACTGCGGTCAAAGGCCAAATCCACTAGTGACAATCGATCACTTGCAGGTTGAGTTACTTGGAACCCTTACAGGGTTACGGTCATTTGGGCAACCAGGCCACAACTGTCAGATCAATTTTACATATCCCGTGGAGTCCGGGTGCAGAGTTGCTCTGGCTGTCCTTGGGGCTGCATGGGAGCCCCGGGTGGTGCTTATTTTACTGCTTACATGGTGCTGCAAGAAACAGAATGCAAAAACACAACAGATACACAGTTGTTGACGTTGGATGATGGTTGCACAATGTTCCCTATAGATGCAGCGTCGAGTGTGGGGGTCGGTTACCAGATTGGTGACAAGCAAGCCTTGGCAGAGGTAAGCACAGTGAAAAGCTTCTGGAACTTCACTGGATCCGGGGGAGTGACGGAGTGGCCTGAAACTTCATGGCAGGTGACAATACAACTCCCACAATCCACTGGAACACCGGGATTTGGGCGATCCACTGGAGGGCCCGATGGCCAGCAGTTCTTTGGATTCGGTGAATGTTTTTACCTGCAGGTTGCAGGGGACTAGTGCCACTAGTCCAGGGGAGACTGAGGGTGCTTCTGGCTTCCACAAGGGTCCCTCTCTTCTGGAGTGTCGAGTTTTAGCCAACGATTAGGGTTGTTCACTCAGTTCCAAGTCTGTTGCCTTAGGGACAAAGTATCCTTCTTCTGCTTTGGTGCTGTGGGCAAAGTCCTTTTGTCGGTGACACGGGTCTCCTCTTGGTCCTTTTTTATTTTTTTATTTTGAAAGATGATCATTAAACAATTAATCCAGATTGCATATAAATTAAATACATTAAGTACATTAGGCAAGAGGTTACGTCACTTACAGACAACTCCCTTTCAAATGTCCAGGGTGGCAAGCAACAAAAATAAAACTTACATAGGAGTTAGATAAGTACATAAAGATAAAGGTACGCAGCTCCGCCTAAGCTGTATTATTACTGCTATTCAAGCAAACGAACCCTAACTGAGAACATGTTACAGACAGTTATAATAGGAAAAAGAGAAACAAATGAAATTAACTTAAATCATCATAACGATCCCAGCTGAGCCTGCTCCATATACGTCTGAATTTCTTGATAGAGCGTAATCGCCTAGTACTGGCTAGAGCAAGTTCCCTCTCATAGATTTCCTTCATGATTGCCCTCCACTACACTGCCCTTGGGGGCATCGGAGAGATCCATGCCCTACCTATACACAACCTGCCCGTCACAACAATAATAGATAAAAGACATTTTAAAACTAGATCTGCTTCAACCCTGTACCAAAGCATGATCTCCTTATGATTAAGTTACAGATCCAGGCCGAGACAAATCCTGATGGTCTGGCTCACCTCTTATCAGAACATCCCCAGTTTAGGACAAGTAACAAACATGTGTAGCAAATTTGCAGCCACCAATCCGCATTTAGGGCATTTACTCTTATCCCTCCTATCATTCCCAGCCCACCTTGTTATTCTGTCAGGAGTATAATATAGCATACACCCAGTTCTAAATTGCTGTAGTCTTAAACTTATGGAGTGTACTGACCCTTCCAACGTCTCTAATGCAGCAAGTACTTCTGTGGCAGTAATGTCACCAGATAAAAGGTAACTCCATTTCAGAGCAAGTTTAGAGCTGTCGTTGGTTGTATATTGACAGAGACTCTGACAGATAGAGCTTATTAGAGACTTCCTGGATGCACCGTGGAGACATGCCAACAAGTCAGAACTCTCAAGTGCTTTTATCCCACGGCGCACCAATAAGTAGTCCCTAATCTATGAATATTTAAAAAATAGCCGATAGGGAAGATCAGAAGAGCTTTGTAGACTTTCAAATGTTCGAAAGCCATTTACATTGTATAGATGTCTCAATCGCTCAACCCCATAGCTAGCCCATTTCTTGCCAATTAAATCATGAAATACTTCTGGGAGCATTGGATTCTCCCACAAAGACAAATTGGCATGAATAAGAGGTAGGGAGTATTTAGATGAAATTTCACGCCATATGTAAACTATGTCTCTGATAGCCTTAAATATGACTCTTTTAAAATAGTTGGGATCATTAGCTCTGTATAGGACTATTCTACTATCTGGTCCAAGCACAACACAATAACAATTACCCACCAACAGCAAATTGCGAAGGCATCCCGCAAGTGCAGCCCAACAATACAGCTTAAAATCAGGGAGCTGTAGCCCTCCGTGGTTATAAGGAAATTTAATACATCGTATTGTACACCGTGCCCGCTTATACCCCCAAATAAAACTAACAATAGCCCCTTCTAGTTTAAAAAAAAGGAATTTGGAAAGCGTAGAGGAATTGCACGAAAAAGATATAAAAATGTTGGTGGTATATTCATTTTAATGATATTGCACCTCCCTATAATACTAATAGGTAACTTATGCCAGCCTTTAACATTTTTTCAATCTCCTCTTGGTCCTTGCTTGAAGTAAGTTGTTCAGATCTGAGGTTCTGGTGTCAGGGGGTCCCTTAAATCCTAGATTTAGGGGAGTTAGGGGTGTGGGAGCTAGTAGCCAATGGGCAGCTTGTCCCTGCAGCCACTCTGCCCCTGAGGTGACCACATCCGGGGTTGTAGGTCACATTTTCTACCCTGAACCCTCTATGCAGTCATTATTAAAGATGGCAGAAATCACATTGTGGTGTATAGACCAGGCTGCTCACCCTGGAGGTGTGGCTAGCTTTCTAGGGGTGCACACCTCCCTGGATAGCTACTTTCCCGCCTGCCTGGTTGCAAATGTGCCTGGGGCAGGGGGAGGGCTGCTTCCTCTGCTGGTAGTCAGCCCTGATGCATATCAGAGGCAGTGCAGCATTTGAAGCTCACCGCCTTGATGTGCTAATTCACTAGCCTGCTTGGGAGGAGGGAAGTGTGACCTCCTTTCTGCCATGTATCCGACGCCGGTCGTGAGAGATTTTCTAGTGGCTCTTGAGTTCTGACCGGCTTTGAATACATAAACTAAGTTCCCTTTCACCACTTTACCAGTTTGTCATCCAGGGGAGGGCTTGTTCTGTCCCCCCTTCTCCTTGCAAATTCCCAGGGAAACCGTGGTTGCACTACTTTGAGACCTGTTGTGGGTTGATTCCCAGCAGATATCAGTAGGCCCCTAGTAGAATCATCTGAGACAGTGGGTGTACCGGTTTGGCCCACACTCTGGAGGGTACCCCCCTGGAGTGGCCATCCCAGACCTCGGTCTTCGCTTGGTATCAGGACTACCCCTGCGGGTAGCACTTATTCCTTTTTGCCTCACCTTTGCAAAACACATATGCTCTAATTTTCATTTGGACAGTCCCCGTCTTCCCTTGCCATTTTTTGGTCTGTTTTGTAGCACCCTGAAGAAGGTGGTCCCGCATTTTGGTCTCGCACTGAAACGCAGGTCTGCGCCCTCAAAACCTGAATGTGAACCAGAAGAATACATTATTATTGTCTATAACTTGAAAAGGATGAAACAATATTGTGTATATGATTCTTAAAATTGTCTCTTTTAAGAAACAAATCTAATGGATTGTATTAAAAGAATTAGATGTTATTACACCTTACATTTGCAGGTGCAGTCTGGTTCCACATGCTTTCCTGTTTTTAATGTTTTGTTGTTAGAATGCGTCAGAACGAATGAAGTATGACAGCCGCAGGTTTGAGTGTGGATGTAATATTTTAGCACGAGTGGAATGTCGGATGGCTGCTGAATGATCACGTGTTTCATGTATTATGTATCGCATTTTCTGTAAATCGGACATTTATTATGAATTAGTAAATGATATGCCACAGAAATGTGCTTACATACAGTTAAAAATATGAATAGTATGGGGGCGTGGCCAAGCAACATGGCCGACAGGACGTGAGCTCCTTCGGCTCCCGACCGGCCCGCCGCAATAATCCTTCCCAATCCTGACTAAGGGCGCCCACAACGCCATAACTGTAGAGCGGTAAGCCCTGAAGCGGGCAGCAAGGCTCCGGACTCACCTCGGAGGTCTCTCCGATCCCCGATCCGGCGGAATCGTCTGGGCGGCTGGTGCCCCGGCAGCCCGTAGCTGCGCGAGACCGGGGATGCGGCCTACGCCCGAGTGAGCGACCCCGGGCCCCGAGTGGGACTGCGCGCCCTGTCGACGCCCGACGCCCACCGGAGCAGCCCTCCTGCGTGTCCCGCCCACCGGACGTCTCCGGTGGGCTGTGGGCCCTGATCCCCGTGCCGCGGCCTCTGAGGGCAGGAGGCCGGCCCGGAGTGCCATCGGGCTCGGCGCATTAACTGTGGGACCCTGGGGGAGCGACGAGCACTTAACGGCCCGGACGGGGCTGTCCCTGCCTGCCGGGCATTGGACTCGCCGGAGAGTCGAGCTGAGAGCCCAGCGGGGAGATCCTAGGCGGAGAGGCCTGCGGTGGCGCATGACGGCCCGCTGCGAGGCGCTGTGATTGAGCGCCCCCCACTGACAGTGTAGGCCCCTGAGGAGTGGAGAGTGGCGCCTGGGCTCCGGCTGCTCGGCGTGGAGGGCTGACCTAATGGACGGAGGGGCGTGACCCTGCCCATCTGTGAGGAATGGGGGTTCCTGGACGGCCATCTCCGGGGGGCTGTGGGAGCTCCTGAGAGAGGGCCCCGTGGAGTGGTCCTGACGTAGCAGCAGAGGGGCGGTGGACCCGAGTTCGCCACCCTGATCTCCTGGCCCTGCGGCCACGCCGGAGTCGATGCTCTGGGGGTGTGAGGCTGGATCCCTAGACGCTGGATTGCTTTGCTGCGGGCCCTGTGTCAGCAGAGAGGGGGAGAATATCCGGGCACTTTTGCCCTTCATGGCCGGTTCGGACTAGGAGGCCACTGTCGGTGCCACCTTGGGCCCTACGACATGGGTAAGGATAAGCCCCCACGCGCCTCGCAGCCCAATACCATTACCCAATACACTACGCAGCGTATCCCCACGCAGAGGATCACTCGCCAGACGGGGTTGGACGGCGGGAGCGACACCCCCCCTCCCGAGCCCTCCAGAGCGGAATTACTGGAGGCTATACGGAGCTCTCACACCGCCCTGGGAAACCAGATTGAGACGGTCTCCATAGACGTCAACCTGCTGCGAATGGATCTGCGGAAGGTGGCAGACAAGGTCTCCACAGCAGAGAGCGACATTGTCCAACTGCAGGGGGAGGTGGCCTCACTGAAACATCAGGTTACCCAGCTCACCACCACGACTGGGGCGCTGGAGCGAAGGGCGGAGGAGGCGGAAGGCAGGGCCCGGCGCAGTAATATCAGGGTCCTGGGAATCCCGGAACGGGCGGAGCAGGGCCAGGCGGAGCGATTCCTGGAGGACTGGATCCGGACAAAGCTGTGTCCCAGGGGCCTGTCGACGGTCTTTGTGGTGGAGCGGGCGCACAGGGCGCTGGTTCCTCCGCCGCCGCCCGGGGCTCCGCCAAGGGCTATCATCGCAAAAATCCTGAACTATCGGGACCGGGATTGCATCTTGAGAGCTGCGCGGGAGGCACCGGACCTCTCCTATGAGAATGCCAAAATATCTATTTATCCTGATTACACCCGCCAAGTTCAGGAACAACGCAAATCCTATCTGGGGGTCAAGCAAAAGCTCCGTGAGCTTCAATTGCAGTATATGCTGTTGTACCCCGCAAAACTTAAGGTGATCATCCAGGGTAAGGCGCAGTTCTTCGACTCCCCGGAGGAGGTCTGGGAGTGGCTCGAGCTCCGGGGAGAGGCTCGCTCCGAATATGACCGGGGGATCTCCCGGAGTAATTGGGGCACCAGACCCAGGCGCAGGAGTAAACGCGGGGGCCGGGTGCCGGCTGATGCCCGGGAGGAACGACAACGAATCACGGTGGGGAATGATGGTGCTCTACGTATGGACTCTTCGGCCTCCGACACTTCTCCCCCACGGGGGACGGCGGGACTGCATGAGGAGAGTTTGGTGCCGGACACCCTTTCATCCACCGACCTAGTGATCCCGGAAACCATTCTTGATCCGCCTCCTGCAGCGGAGGGCCCACCCTGAGGGTGCGGTGGCCCGTTGCCTCAAACGCAAGTGCCATGGGTGGTTGGTGGGTGCTGGTGTGGGGGCTGTGACTGCAACGCGGGGGGGACTTGCCCCCAGTCCCTCACCGGTGCACTGACTCTCTACCATCTGCCTTGGACGTGGGTTCACTTCCGGGCCCCCTGGCGGGTATCTTATTCTGTGGTGTGTTTTTTCTTTCTTCTGATGTGAGGTTGAGGGTGGGTGGGGTTGGGGGTTATGGGGTAGAGGGAACTGTACATGCATTTGCTGAACTCGGGGATCCGATGATGGCTGGGTCTATGGGCTCCGCTCCTAGTCTTGCTTTGGTTTGTTCATATGTATCGGGGTGTTGTGGGTCGGCCCGAGGCACTACCTCCTGGTATGTGCGGTGAGGCCGGGTAGGGGGTCGGCGTATTGGTTAGGGGGGGGGGGGGTTTATTTCTCTCCTTTCTTACAAAGTTAGGCCCAGTTGGGCTCATGGGATCGCTGTGCACGTCCTGGCACCAGCATGGGAAGGGCATTTCTGCGGGGTTTGTTGACAGTAAATTGCTCGTGGCTAGGGGGAGGGGGGCGTTACAGGGGATTTGTTGGTTTTTTATTGGCATTGTATGCATCACAACTAGCGCGCAATATCTCTATGGCTGCATGGGGCATGGGCTGCCCGGGTTTGAGCCGTTTCAACTCCTATGGGGTTTAAAATTTTGAGCTGGAATGTACGGGGGCTGGGTACCTGCACCAAGAGATACAGGGTCCTGTCTTTCCTTCGTAGGCATCAGGTCCCTGTGGCTTGCCTCCAGGAGACTCATCTTACGGATGAGGGGGCCCAACGCTTGGCAAAGAAATGGCGGGGTCAGGTCTTCCATTCCTCCTTCTCTAGTTATGCACGGGGGGTTCTTATATGGGTGGCACCCGGAGTTCCGTTCGCTGTTCAATATGTCGAAGCTGATATCCAGGGGAGGTATCTCCTCCTTCGAGCTAAATTGGATGGTCAAGATGTGGCACTTGTGAATACTTATGCGCCCAACACGGATGACCCGGGGTTTTATCAGTCTCTACAGGAGCTACTGGTCACGGAACTGGAGGTTCCATTGCTTTGGCTGGGTGATTTCAATTGTGTCCTTGATCCTGTCCTGGATAGGTCTCCCCCCCGCGCAGGGACGAAGCCTAGAATGACGGTGAAACTCCGGGAGGTAATGGGGAATTTGGGGGCCCAAGATGTATGGCGTCAAAGTCACCCCACTCTGAAAGTGTATACTTGTTATTCACCCACACACAACACACATAGCCGCCTGGACAGGGTCTTATTCGCGAATCCTGGTGTCACCGTGTCTCTGGAGGTGACCCACTTGGCACGATTCCTATCTGACCATTCCCCGGTGGCGTGTGTACTGAACTGGGGAGCACCGCGGGGCAGATTGCGGACTTGGCGGTTGCCGGCTGAGATTCTTGAGGATCAGGTGGGGCGCCATCACGTGACTACTGCCCTTTCTGACTACATTGATCTAAATTGGGAGGGAACAGCCCAATCGCAGGCCACAAAATGGGAAGCCCTAAAAGCGGTGGTCCGAGGGGCATGTATGAGTGTGACGTATGGGGTACGGAAACAACTCCAACGCGAGCTACAGACGGAGGAGGGCCGACTGTTGGAGGTACAGACCTCGAGTAACACTGCCACAGTTGGGGGAGGGGGAACGAGAGATCCAGGAGCGTATTCACGACGTCCTGGATAGGCTGGATAAATACACGCTCACAGGCTATCGACAACGCCTTTATAGAGAGGGGGACAAGTCAGGTCGCCTCTTGGCTTGGATCCTCCGTAGGGAACATGTCCCCGCGGCTATTGAGGCCCTAAGGGATTCTGCTGGGTGCCTGGTGCACTCACAGGTGGGGCTATTGCGGGTCCTTCGGTCGCATCTGCGGGCGGTGTACACAGCAGATCCGGTAGTGGGGGCGGCAACCTATCTCCCGTATCTCCAGGGGCTGACCCTGAGCACCTTATCTGAGCAGGCGCGGGAGGAACTGGATGACCCAATTTCGCTCGCCGAGGTTCAAATCGCGCTGAAGCAGCTTCCGCGAGCCAAATCTCCGGGTGGCGATGGCTTTCCGTCCGAGTTCTATCATGCGTTCCCTGATGTCCTGTCCCCCTTCTCTTGCAGGTCTACAACGAGGCCTTTGAACGCGGCATCCTCCCGCCCAGTATGACACAGGGGGAAATATGTATGATTTTAAAGCCAGGGGGTGACGCGCATGAGCCCTTGTCGTATCGGCCGATCACGATGCTTAATACAGATATAAAAATTCTTTGCAAATTGTTGGCATCCCGTTTAGCGCCGCACATGCCCGGACTGGTCCACGAGGACCAATGTGGGTTCATACCGGGACGTAACACGTCCATGAATCTGCGGCGACTGACTCATATACTCCATGAGGTGCGGGATAGGGAGGAGCAGATGGTGTTGGTCTCTGTTGACCTCGCCAAGGCGTTTGATACGGTCGATTGGGAGTATCTGCTCGAGGTCTTGCGGGCGGTGGGACTGGGTCCTCAGTTTTGTCAATGGGTTCGTCTACTATATACGGCCCCCTGCGCCAGAGTCAAGCTCGGGGGTGCGCGGTCCGAGGAGTGGCGGCTGGGGAGGGGTACACGACAGGGGTGTCCCCTCTCCCCACTCTTGTTTGCTCTGGCTATAGAGCCTTTCGCGGTTCAGATTAGAGCCGACATGGCGCAGTGGGGTATTAGGCTAGGGGATACGACTCACGTCATTTCTCTATATGCGGACGATGCCTTGTTCTACTTGGTCTCTCCCCGCGAGGCCCTACCGGTGCTGCTGCACCACCTTGACCGGTTTGGAGAGGTCTCTGGACTGCGACTGAACCGTGATAAGTTCCTCGTGTTCCCATTGGCGGGACTAGCTATGGTGCCCCCTGAGGACCTACCGGACCTGGAGCTGCGTTGGGAGCGGACGGCATTTCGTTACCTGGGTATACAGGTGACCCTGACAGATGAACAAGCACTGGCCCGTAACATGGACCGCGTCACTGCGGCTCTGCGGCACTCCGTGTCCTTTTGGAATACACTCCCACTTTCCCTGATGGGTCGTCTCGCCATCTCTAAAATGGTGATGCTCCCCAGGGTGCTCTATGTGATACAGAACTCCCTGTGCCCTTTGCCGCCCCGGGTCTTCAAAACTCTTAATTCCTTGCTCACGTCTCTGCTCTGGGCAGGTCGGCGCAGTAGGGTGGCCCTTCGAACCATTGTCCGTAGTTATGAGGAGGGCGGTCTCGAGGCCCCTCGTTTTGACCTCTACTATTATGCCGCACACCTCCAACATGCGGCCCGTTGGTTTACTGACACAGACAATTGGGAGAAGCGCCTCTTGATGGATAGGGCGGACACCCAGACGTTGCAGGTCGCACTGATGCAAGGGGCGGGGTCTGAGGTGGGTCTCCCCTATGCTGTCAGGCACACAGCCGCCGTCTGGCAACACTTTGTGGAGAGGGTCCTTCGAAGGGCGCCCTTTCACAGGGAGCTCTCGCTTTGGATACTGGCTCCATTCAACACCATGGAGCGGTCCGTGTCTTTCCGGGCCTGGAGGGAGGGTGGGTGCGATGTCCTCGCCGATCTGTATCCCAACGAAACCTTTCTTACATATGAGCAGGCGGTAGATAGCTTTGGCCTGGGACAAGGCCAATTTTTGCAGTTTGGGGGACTACAAGAGGTAGCGCGAATCACCTGGCCGCAATACCCAGAAATTCCACCGTTGACACGTACGCTGGATGTTATACTTATGTGTGGAAAGGGGCGCGGCTTGATATCCCTTCTATATGCAGCAATGAAACAGGACTCTGCCCCTCCGGTCCCACCGTCTAGGGCTGCCTGGGAGCGGGACCTTGCTACCCCGCTGGGGGAGGCACAGTGGATGCGCATTGGTTCCCTTACTCGCACTGTCTCATGCAATGCCCGCTTCCGACTTACACACTTTAACTATCTGCATCACACCTACCTTACCCCGGTGTCTTTGAGGCGCATTGACAATACCAGGGGCGCTGGTTGCCCTCGCTGTGCCGCAGATGACGCCGGGTTCCTGCATTTGGCGTGGCAATGTCCATTGGTGGCACAGTTCTGGACGGGGGTGGTGACGAGGGTGGTAGCCGCCACGGGGATTCAGGTGGATCTCGACCCCTTGCACTGTTTACTGGGGATGGTTCGTAGGCCCAAGAGGAAGAAACTCTCCTATAAACTCCTACAGCTGATGCTGGTGCTCGCCAGGCGTAGGGTGGCAATAACTTGGATGGGGCAGAGGGCCCCTGATCTTTCGAATTGGCTCAGGGATGCTCGAGAGTGGTCACTGGCCGAAGAGGTACACATGCAACTCTCCCGGCGGGATGAGAAATTGCAGGATGACCTGCTAGCTTGGCGGACCCTGTGTGCCTCTGGGTTGATGGAGGGGGACTCGCCCTCACGGGAGGCGACTGCGAGTGAGCAGAGTGATGCAGAACTCCCCGGGGGATTGTCCCTGCGGAGGAAAGCGACACTTAACCTTGATGGGGCGCATGATATTGGGGATTGCCCTGCCCTGCCTGTCGACCTCGTCCCTTTGGGCTGGGCTTCTGGAGGGCTTTCCAGACCCCCTTGTACCTACATTCTTTGGTTCGGCCATGTGTCTCATGCGACTGTACGTGCATTTAATGATGTGTATGCATACGTTCTTTATTGATGCCAATGTATTGTTTCTTTTTGTTTTTCTGAAAATTGAAAATAAAGTTTAAAAAAAAAATATGAATAGTATAAAAAAGGACTTATGGCAATAATAAATATGTTATTACTGTATATGTTGGCTCAACTGTACATATTGTAATATTCTCATGAGTTATACCAGTATCATTGTGTGGAGTTGGCAGTGTTTTTGCAGTTCTATTCCCCTAGTTCTGCCACTCCATTATCAGTCTTAAGGGTGGCCCTCTTTTGTTTAGTAGCCCCCAGTCTCAAGCTTACTCCATTCAGGAACCTGTCTGTAAGGAAGAATACACCTCATTGTTCCAATTGGCATTTAAAGGAGTGTTCAGCCGTTTAAGGTGTAGCAAGGTAGTGGCGGCGACAGCGTGCTCTTAGCGGAGTGACAAAGGAGGGGGTAAGGGAATTTTCCTGTTGTAGTTAATTTAGCACTTTGGACCTATCATTGATCCGGCGCTTTGTGTTTTTCCACCTGCACTTCGCTATAAGAGGGCACTGTTCGGGATTTCAGGAGGCAAAGGGCATGAGAGGCCCTGTAAGAAGAGAAAGGAAGGGGTCAAAAAGCCAAAGGACCCAAATGACTTTCATTCCTATACATCTGAATATCTTTCAGCATCGAATAAAAATGCCTCTCTCTCTCACCCTTAGCTATCGCAATAAGGAATTTTGTCATCAAACACTTTAACGTTAGTACCTACTCTCCTTCAAAACTGGTCAGCGGAGCCCCCGGAGCACAACGAGTAGCCCAAGAAGGGGTGGCTCCAGAAGGTAAAAGGGGCCAGCTAGAGAACAACTTGGAGGACTTCTTGTCAACCACTCTGGACAGGGCCCCTAGACTTTTGTCCTTACCCTGTCTTAATGTGTTGGCAACCTCATTGTTGATCGAAGGGTCCGGAGCCTTTAGGTCCCAACGTAGCACGGACTCCCGGGAACAGAGTGGGTCTTTGCCCTTGAAGGATTCATTGGGCCATCATTCGGGAATCCCTGGAAGTGAACCAAAGGCTATGTTGTTGTTTTCTCATATCATATCAAGGTTTATTACATTTGGTATATACCTCTACTGAGGTCAACAAATACACAGACATAGACATAGTTTAAAAACATTGATCGTAATACACTTAAAAATAGCTTTAAGCATTTATAATTTTAAAACATTTATCATAATAGACTTTAAAACAATTTAAAAAAACTCTTTAAGAACGTATACAGTTGATAACAGGCAAATTCATTAGGTGGTGATTTACAGAGCTTAATTACACCTTGTGCAGAAGAGACATTGTATCTGAGACAAATGGTCCGTAAATACCGCCGCCTGGCTTCTACCAGGGTTGGATTAGGGCAAACTGTCAGTACATGAGGTAGATCTTGTGTTCCTCCCTTGCACAAATCACAGAGCCCTGTTGTGTTTTCAGAGTTATTCCACTTTGCTATGTATACTTTCAAAGGGAGGATTTCCAACCTCAGTAAAAGAATACAGCGCTGTACCCTGTGATCTAATGAAAAATAAGTGTATTGCTCAGGGGATTTATAGTCTATGTTTTTTTACATATTGTGTATAGTGTTTTAATTGAAAACAGTGTTCTACATCCAGGTCGAAGCTTAATCTTGGTGTCAGGTTCTTTAAAAAGAGGTTCAAATGTGCCGGTGTTCAAGTTTGTAAAAGTGCTACTGTGCAGTGAGACAGGCTGAGAGCTATATCAAGATTCTTGTTAAAAGTGTATTGCGACGACTCATCTCTGAAGGTCTCCAATTTTAAAATGTGCCTTAAAGATCCAGAATCAGCGTGTAGAAGGTGATATGCCCATCTTATTATTTTCGAAATAGCCCTAGCGTATGTACTAGCTAAGAAAAGCTTGAGGCGAAGTACTTGGACCGGGACAGCTTGATTTACTTTCAACAGTTTGCGTAAAAGATTCCCTTCTCTCGTTTTTACAAATTGCCAGGTTTTAATATGTATATACTCTAGGGCATACGTTAAAATGAGAGGGATTTTCATACGATAAACCTCTAGCAGAGGTTGGAAATGCCTGTTTCCGGAAGAAGAGTATAGCCTCAGCAGTGCCCCTACATGGGCGTCTGCCTCTCGCTCTATGTGATGTAAATGAGAGTAATTCTGTAAAGTTTGGGAAAAAATTCGACCCAAGTAAGTATATTCTTTGACGGATTCTAATGGTTTTCCTCCCAATGTCCAATTAAAAGGTTGGAGTCGCTTTTTCCCTCTAAAAGGTAAAATTTTGGTTTTCGAGATGTTTGGGACTAGAAAGTTTTCTTTTGCATAGCAATTTAGTGCATTTCAGTTTCTTTGAAGTCTTATCGGTGTAAGATCTAATATCACAATGTCGTCAGCATACATTAAAATATGTATATCACTCAGTACTAATTTCGGTGGGAAATTATTTACTTGAGAAAAATACTCCGGCAGGTCGCTTAAATACAGAGAGAATAACATGGGGGCGAGGGGACAACCTTGTTTTAGTCCGTTCGACATGGGTATTGGCCTAGTTAAGCCCTTCACTCCCCCCATTTGGACTCTCCACCATGTTGCTGTATGGAGGGATATAATTATTGTAAATAAGTCATGTGGAATTCCCAGCCTCACCAGTTTCTTCCAGAGTGTTGACCTGTCTACCTTGTCAAATGCAGTGGTAAAATCAATAAAAGCACTGTATACAATTTGTAATTTTGACACAACTTATTTGTCAAGAATCGTTTGCAAAATTGCAATATTGTCTGTTACTGAATGTTTTGGGCGGAATCCTGCCTGAGACATAGGAATCGCTCCACTGGAAGAGGCCCAGTCCTTCAAGTGGTCCAGGACACAGGCTGCGAAGATCTTTCCCGTTGCATCTAGTAGAGCGATTTGTCGATAGTTCTTTGGATCTGTTCTGGAGCCTTTTTTTAAGATGGGGACCACAATGCTCCCCCGCCATGATTTTGGAATATCTCCTGTTGCAAAACAATGAAGGAATAGGGGGAATAAAAATGTACTCCACTCATCCGAATTTGATTGGAGAACCTTCATCAGGATGTTATCCGGTCCCATTGCTGCTGAAGATCTTGCGGCCTTTATAAAATGAGCTATTTGTTTAGTTGTTGGGGCTATTGTGTCAAAATTAGACTGATCCTTCCCATAAATCTGCTGACACAATTTTCCTGCCTTCTGTAAGTTAAGTTTGTACAAATTATGAATGTGTTTTTCCCAGGCCAATGCTGACACTGGGAGTGCTTGTATAGTTTTCCTGATGCCCATTTGTTTAGTGACTGTGCTCAAGTGCTCCAGAATGCTTTACTGTTTTTACTTTTTACTGCCATTTGAAAGTCTGCCCAATTTTTGTCTTTTTGCTCTTGCTGTTTTTTTGCTTTTTTCCATTGTCGTATTTTTTTCAACATTTTTATTTCTTCCTGTCTTGTCCCAGAGAAGTTTTGAAACAGCGATCTAATCAGACTATTTAATATAGATGATTCGTAATCTGTGCTCTTTCCTTTTGGCTGACGCCTTCTCTTGTCTTGCCTGTTTAAAAATTCCTGAAAGGATACGACGACAGAGGACACTGTATCTTCGTAGTTAATTAAAGGGGTTTACTTCTTTATTGGAAGGATCTAAAAGCATAGCAGAGATTGTGGTGTTCGTTATCTTGATTGCTTCAGAGTTCCAAGTACTCCTACCGTTTTTTTGATCTATTTTGGCACGACCATTCAGAGAACTTAATGACCAAGGGGTAGTAGATTGCAATAAGACTTCTATTTCTAGGGACAAAAGTGCATGATCGCTTTCATGTGTACCCTGTACGTTCAATGATTGCACTTTCTCAAAAAAGTCCATACTGATTACATAGTCTAAGATAGATAAGCTGTAGGTACCTAATCTAGTGTAGGCAGCCGGGATGTCCCCTTCTACTCTTCCATTTAAAATTACTCCGTTTATTGCGGTCACTTGAGACAGTAGTAGTTTCCCTCGTTTATCGGCTTTTATCTTTGTTGGGAATAGTGATTTTGGGATAAAACATGCTTCCTCTTTTCCACATTTTCCCCCATTGTCCAGTAAAGCATTAGAGATTTTCCCATTGAAGCCACCCGCAATTAGTACTGGTGGGTAGCCTTTAGAGGCCATTGTTGTTTCTATCTTCTCTAATATTTTTCACAGTAGAGGTTCATAACAGGGTCCTGGCGGGATGTAGACGTTGAAGATTAGCAAATCCTGGATGGTGTTCTAGCTTTTGTTTCGATGTTTAATCTTGATGCATTGAGCATTCAGGAGACACAAGTCGATGACTTCTAAATCCCAATAGATTTCTTCCTGGAGGAGAATTGCAAGGCCTCCTTTTGCGTGACCCCTTTTTGTGGACCCAGCTGCGATGTCGAACACGAAGTAATTTCTTTGAGTAAAAGTGTCTACAGACCAAGTTTCTTGTAACAAGAGTATCTATCGATGGGGAGTTTTCTAGGATAAGGGCTAGTTTTTCTCGGCTTTTCCCGGCGATATTCCAAGAGACAATTGTTAAGCTTCTGCTAAAAAGGAAGTGTTTGTGCGTTTCCCTGTTTGTTGCTGTTCAAGTTGCCTGAAATCCAGGCCCAGGGATTTTCTTTTGGTTGTGGCTCAATTTTTAAAGGAGCTCAGTAGTATAAGCGGATACCATTCCTCCCCATTCATGCCCTTAAAAGTGACAGGTCCCCCTCCGGTCCCCCCGCCCCTCGCTGTGTCCCCAAAAGTGACGCGTGTCCTTAAAAGTGACAGGTCCCCCCTCCCCTCGCTGTGTCCTTAAAAGTGACAGGCCTCAAGCCCCTCGCTGTGTCCTTAAAAGTGACAGGCCTCAAGCCCCTAGCTGTGTCCTTAAAAGTGACGCGTGGCCTTAAAAGTGACAGGTCCCCCATCCCTTAGCAGTGTCCTTAAAAGTGACATGTGTGTCTCCAAAAGTGACGTGTGTGTGGGTGTTTAAAACCGAGGGCTGTTGTGTTGGCAGTTGGCGTCTGAGCAGGCATACCTAAGCACCCACCAGCCCCCGGGGATATCTGGTGTTGTCTAACACATGGGTTTACGGTGCAGAGTTTTTTAAAAGGGTCTTTTCTTTAGAAGCAGATGCTGCAGTTTGAAATGCATCCCTGTCGTAGCTGGGGTCAGAAAACTATCCATTAGACTCCCCAAGTGACAACGTGAAAACACAAGAACAAAAGGCCAGTTACCCTGCCAGAGCACCGTTGAGAACAGGCAGAACTAATCAGCCTGTCCTAAGCTTCCCACGCGTCTTAAATTGTATAGTACAGGGTTTCTTTATAAACATACGGCCATCTTTCCCAGGAGCGCAACCCCCAACAGGTCCTAGGTTTAATTATCAGATGTCACAGGTCAAAGGGCCATCTAACAAAGTCGTGGGATGGTCAGAAAACGGTCCCAATATTGACCCTCACTACAATGCTCTATTACCAATAATGACACGTACTACAAGCTTCTAAACACTCCCCTCCGTAAAGGGTCCTCCTTCCAAATATCATGCCTTGCCAGGTATAAAAACCATACTTTAGAGCCCCGACACAAACAGCCATTCAGAAACCCATTAGGAGCGACCCTTGCTGCACAGCCCCATCATCCCTGAAGTTTAAAGCCAACAATGGACCAGACCAGCTTCTCCCAGATCGACGCAGCCTGCTACACATTAATGGAGGTACGTAAATAAGGGGGCTGTGTTACAGGGTTAAGAGTGTATGGGCTTATTTAATATGATGATGCCTGTATATAAATGAGCAGCATGGCATTTTTAAAGGGTGTTTAGCGCAAGGCATGAAGGTGTTTACGCTGTTTTAAGTAGGTGTTAAGGAGGTATTGGGGCAGGTTGCTTAAGGTGTATGAGGGCTGTGAAATATAGGTGTAATTTTAAAGTTTAACTATGCCTAGAAGTATTTTTACAATGTTACATACTGCTTTAGAGGTCGCAGAGACCATAAAATTAACCCCCAAACAATTTTAACAATAAATAAATAATACCACTTTGTACTCACCACCCTGGGGTTGAGGCTCTGCAGAGGCATGGGTCAAACGTGTGATTTCACAGCTGCGCCATGGTGAGGCCGTCCACGGAGGTCCATGCGGTGCTCCCGGGCTGTTTATGCTGTTGTGCGCTCGATGTGGGGTAGGGATGGCGCCCATGTGCGCAGGGGCTTGATACCCTGTTTTTAAAAATTAAAGACCCCGGAGCCCGCTGTGCTCCATGCGGCGCTCCGGGTGTCTGTGAGGCTGGGGTGGGGGTCCGGCGTCTGTGGGCTCCTTGTGGGGCTTGATACCCCGTTTTTTTAAAAGTAAAGACCCCGGAGCCCGCTGTGCTCCATGCGGCGCTCCGGGTGTCTGTGATGCTGGGGTGGGGGTCCGTCGTTCTTGGGCGCCGTGTGGGCGCACGGCCCTGTTTTTAAAATAAAGTCCCCGGAGCCCGCTGTGAGCCATGCGGGGCTCCGGGGGGTGCTGGTGTTGTTGGGGGATGGGGTCGCAGATGGCGTCGTTGTGCGCGATGTCGCGTTTTTAAAAATAAAGACCCCGGAGACCGCGGTGCTCTAGGCGGAGCTCCGGGGGTTTGTTGGTGCTGCTGGAGGGGGGGCAAGGATGGTGTCGGTAGGCGTTAGGCCATTGTTTTAAAAAATAAAGGCCCCGGAGTCCGCTTCCCAAGGGCGCTGCTCCGGGGCTCCGGTGTCCCTGTAGTTTAGGGCTGGGGGGCGCGAGGTCACTTTTTTAAAATTAAAGGCCCCGGAGCCCGCTATGCACCCTGCGGGTCTCCGGGGCTCTGGGGCTGTCGGGGGCTGGGGGGGGGGGGGTCCGGCGCAAGGTCCCTTTTTTTTAAAGTAAAGGTCCCGGAGCCCGCTATGCCTCATGCGGGGCTCCGGGGTTCTGGGGCGGGTACTCAGTGTTTGGGCGCCGTGTGGGGTGTTCGGGCCCTTTTTTTAAAAAATTAAAGGCCCCGGAGCCCGCTATGAGCCTCGCGGGGCTCCGGGGGTGTTGTTGCTAGGGCGATAGGCCCCGTTTTTTAAAAAAAAAGGTCCCGGAGCCCGCTTGCAAAGGGCGCTGCTCCGGGGCTCTCGTGGGGCTACGGTGGGGGCAAGGATGGCGTCGGTGTGCGCTAGGCAGCGCTTTAAAAAATAAATAAAGGCCCCGGAGCCCGCTGAGCTCCACGCGGTGCTCCGGGTTGCTGGTGCAGCAGTGGTGGGGGCTCGTGTGGCGCCTGGGTGTACGGGGCTTGAGGCCCCGAAGCATTAAAAATAAGGCCCCCAGAGCCCTCTTACAACCGGCGCTGCTCTGGGGGTCCGTTGGAGGTGGCGTTTTCAGGATCCACCACGAGGGTTACGATGGCTGCCGATTCATGGCTGCCAGGAGCTTTCCCGCCGCGTTTGTCGAAGGGAGGCCCTCCCAGCCGTGACATCATCACGGGGACTCCTCCCATTGATGACATCAAGGCTGTGAGGGTCTTCCGTCGTCAAACACGGAGGTGAAGCTCCTGGGGGGATTTATTTATGCGTTTTTATATAGCGCGGACTTTACCCGAGGGTGTCAGAGCGCTTAACAACAGGATCAGCAACATTACATAAGAAGGAGGATACAAATGAGCATAATACAAAGACAAGCATTACATTGCATGAGGAAAAGTGACAAGTGTGCAAAAACAAACAAACCAAATACAAAAAGAGGAATAAGTTCCAATAGGAAAAAGTGTCAGAGGTGCATTAAACATAGGATACCAAATACAAATGGAGGTATAATACTGCAATAAAAGGCAGTCACACATGACACACTGGGAAGGCGCTTCCCAATGCTGCAGTATGTCTGATGTTATGCCGGGGCTCTAAGACGTGTGAAAGCCCAAAAAAAACCAGCGCTAGCAGTATTGAGCGAGACCCTTCATTGTGAGCATGCCCCAGTGGCTTTAAGCAACAGTATTGTCGGTGTGGCACCAGGGCTTTAAATGGAAGCTTTTTCAATATTATATACACGTTATAGTTGCTGCTTATTTATCTTATGCAGCTAACAACCAGTGACAAAGCCGTTAGTCCTAACTTATGCAACTACCAACCCCATGCCAGAGCCCGTAGTACTGCTGCTGGGACTTATTTAGATATTTATGTTAGCCCCAACTTTAACCATGTTGTTTAGCTGGGGGCATGTCTACAGCTTGTACACCCATAACCAGGGGCCTGTATTCCGAGGTACTGTTTTATGTAGACGCGGTGTAAGGGTGCATGTCTCTCTGCGTTGTGTATTGGCGCTTTCTAAGGTGAATGTATGAACTTGTAATATTATGTTTATGAAGTGTAGTTTTAAAACAACCGTTTCTTTTTATCCAGACGCAGGACATGCCGGAATTAATCCTAACCGACTCTGAAATGCTAGCCCTACAGACAGGTACATGTGTTTTGAGGTGTATAGTTCCGCGTAGTTTTGTTCACATATATATCTTAGAAGTTAGGTGTTTCTAATGGTGTTCTCGTGTATGTGTGATTTTATAGGGCTGGATCCCGAACTACAATGGATTCTTGATGATATAGAATGTACCAAGGGTGGTCAAGACGCATCGCCATGTGTACAGGATAGCCCCGTTCTTACAGGTAAATCAGAAAGGCGCTGCTTCTTTAAAAGGTCTAAACCAAGGGGTGTCTAGATCCCAATAGCCGTAGTTGTGAACTACAGGAACGCGTCGTAGAGGGGGGCTACTAAGGTCTGGTAAATACTGTAAATCTGATTATTTTTTCTTTACAGGGTCCACGGAGTCATACACGGAAGCAGTGATTGTGCAAGAGCCGGCGCAGCGCCCAAAAGAAAGACCTGTGAAAAGGAAATCTTCAACATCTAAAGAAGGGCCTGTGGCAAAGAAACGATCTGTGAAAAGACATCTAAAAGGTGTGTTTTATACAAAAAGGGTGTGAAAAAAAGAACTCTCTGGGTTGTATTCTCTCAAACAAAGGGATGCACCGCCATGTAGTACCAGATGTACTACTACGGGTATTGTAAGCATCTTATGTTCCTTATTGTTTCTAATATATATTTTTTTTATGTTACATTCTAGGAACCGTTCAAAAGAGCCGCGGCGAAGATACGCATAAGTCTAAGAGGTCTACAAAACCGCTGAGGGATATAACAAAGACCGTTCTGAACACCGGGTCTGCGGCAAAAGGAGTGAGTAGGCGTGTACGCCAGAATAAGATCTACACATACTACACCCACATGCAACAGAGAACCGACGTGTCCGATGTGTATCTGAACCCTCTCAAAGCCTCAAAAGGAACTCTAAGCTCAAACAAGCCCAAACTTAAGAAGAAGCAAATGGTCGCAGAACCACAGACATGCCCTTTAAACCTCAAGAAGCCGTCTTTGGGCCTGGAACCCCAAGCAGCCCCTTTAGACCTCAGCATGAAACGGGTGGTCCCGGAGACCCTAGCTACACCTTTAGATCTAGCATTAAAAAATGTTGCTAAGCAGGGTAACGATCCATCTACCCCAGCGCTCTCTTTGGGCCACCCGGTTGTGAAGCCTGTTGTGGAAGCTATGTTACAAACTCAAACCCCTAAAGTCAACAAGCTTTCAAGAAGTTATCTTAAGAATAAGCAAGGGGTACAGGCGTTACAAGTAGAAACATTGGCAGGAGCCTTAAACAAACCGGCTACACCACAGGCCCCTTCCCATCCTATGGCGCCCTCTATAGTTTCAAATAAATTAGCGCCGTCTGTAGAGGAATGCCCCGTAGAACAGACCTCAAAACCTTCTAGAGGCGTTACTGAAGGGTTTAGGGGCCCCGGGTCTGGAAAAGGGCAGCCCCTAGGAGGATCGTATAACACCAGCAAAAGCTGTCTCAATACACTGGTAAGTATGGTAGACAAACTTGATAAACCCTCAGAAGCAGCGCCCGAGGTGGCTTCTAGCACATACAGGGGGGTTTTGCAGACCCCTGTTACACATTCACCCATCCCCGGCCCTGACAATAACTTAGCCGTTACCACCCTCGATTATTTCGACAGTCATTTAAACTCCCCGGACCTTATGTCCCCTATTACCCCACAGGGAGCTTACGACCCAACCAGCCCCGCGGCCAGTGTAAGCTCCACAACACCCCCGACAACATACAACACTGACAGTACAGGGTGGGACGACTGGGCAATTCATAGTACGGGGGTGACATTTAGTGAGGCGCCTTTCCCAAATGCCCCGGGGTGTTCGCACTGGGATCCTATTTCTATGATCCCCCCAGGCCCTCAGTTACCGAATGGTGTTGGGGATGAAGGCCCATTAGAGGCCCCTGTGGTGTTAAAGGCTGTTATACAGCCAAACACCGTATTCATACCTAACCCTCCACAATACGCCGCTGTAGACCCAAATCCGGTACTAGATGCGCATGTAAAAGATATACAAATGGCTGTCAGAAAGCTAAAACGCCAGGCGAAAACCGCAGCCTTAAAAATGGGGTTGGGGGTAGCGGCGACAGGTCCATGGTGGAGGCACAGCAGAGGATACTGCAAAGAGTTGACGTGTGTAAAAGGTTGCTCCTCAATACATGCCAGGAAGCGGGATCAGACATAGGGCGTATACAGGCGTGACTAGGGCAGCGCCATACCCTAAAGAAACCCCATGCCAGCGGTTCTAATAAAAAAGAACACACATCAAAATATAGCCGTAAGGTCCAAACAGTACTGACAAAGTCCCTGCGCTTCTTACGCATACTCCAGCGTAAAAGTACATAGAACCATGCAAGCAGAGTCATACCCCGATACCATCCACCCCTCAATACGTAAGTGTAGGAGAAAACTATCCTAGGGGCGGTCAATTGAATGCTGTTGGCGGTAGAGCGCCAACACTTCGCCACCCGGAACACATAGAGGGGTCGAGGGGTGGGTATGTAGCAGAGGCCTCCATGAGTACAGCGCACGTAGACACATCCCCTACTGTTCAGATAGGAGGGGGACGGTTACCTCGAAAAGCCTGGGCCCTTAAAAAACAAAAGTGGGCTAATAGCGCCAAGCAGCGACGGCTTTTAATAAGTAAATTAAAGAAAGCCCGAATATGTGCTACAAGTGTGCTTAAAAGACCCACAGAGACCCTACTAAACCAGAACCCCCAAAATGATACGGCAGTAAGCTCCCCAACAAGTCAAATCCCTCAAGATGAGGATTCAGAGGTCGTCTATTTAGAGAGCATTAGAAGCTACAGGCGTGATGTAGAGAGATTTAATGCCACCGAGCACTATGAGGAGTTTAGGTTTACCAACCTCCACCAGATAAGGTCCTCCGATCACGGTGTTTTAGCTATACATCAGGCGGTGCAAACGCTTATAGAAAGGTTGTTACGCGATGTGGGGCCTAATGATTTTTTCCAACTACGCTTCCAGGGGCAGGGTTTTGACAGTCCATTGTTCACCAAACGACGGTCCCGAGATGTGTTTGACGCCGTGGAATTTTTAGAAAACCTTTCGAGGCTTTTACAGAGCAAGGCTGAACTAGTCGCCTACGGTACTTTCAGGGTCATAGCCCTCATTGTACGGGGTCGTGAGGGGGGTGTTTCAAGACCTTTAAAGAGTGTGCTATACAGTCAGATAATTGGTAAGAAACAGCGGTGGCTGCTCGACTTTAACAACGACACATCCAATATCTGTCTGGCGGCCAGCATCGTAGGTTTGTTGATGGGGCGCAACAACACCGACGCGACCATCCTGTCTAGAGCGGCTGAAGCCCACACGTTTCTTGAAATACCACCAGACCGCATGGTCGGCTTTGGCGACATAGGTCTTTTGAGAACTATTTCTCTGTGACGGTGAAAGTTCTTTATCACAGCGGCTCTTGGAAGTACTTTACAACAGGGGACCGTGTGAGAAACAAGACCGTATATGTCCTTCACCACGAAAATCACTTTTACGGTATCTTGAACCTTAAAAGTTTTCTGGGTGTCAAGTACGTGTGCACACATTGTGACCACATATACAACAGTAAGGACCGTCATCAGTGTGAAATGCATTGTAAGATGTGCCAGAGGGACGGTTGCGTCGTAGACGCTGCCCTGAAGGTGTGGTGTCGCACCTGTAAGATGTTTTGTCGCTCTCAAGACTGTTTGAGCAACCATAAGAAAGCTGTTAAATGCAGCCCTAAAATGGATTGCTTTGAGTGTGGTCGGTATGTGACGACAGATCACAAATGCAAAGGTATGAAATGCCCCAGGTGTCAGACGTCTTTTGAGGCGGGTACCAACCATCGGTGCTACATGGTTAAAGGCAGACCCCAGACCAAAACTGAAGCATACATAGTGTTTGATATAGAGTGCACACAAGAGACGGGAGTACACCAACCTAACTATATTTACGCACACCATCTAACTTCCGACGACAGCTGGGAGTTTGAAGGCAGAACGTGCGTTGGTGATTTCCTTAACACCTTCATTCAAACCAAATTCAAAGGGTATAACATTCTGGCCCACAACTCAAAAGCATACGACTCATTCTTTATTTTACAAGATATGATTCGTGAAAAGGTCAAAGTAGAACTCATCACTCAGGGGTCCAAGCTGATGTTGTTAACAGCCGCTAGGTTACAAATAAGGTTTATAGACACCCTGAATTTCCTACCTATGAAATTGAGCAAGCTACCAAAAGCCTTTGGATTCCCCGGTTGTAAAGGTTATTTTCCACACTTCTTTAACACCTGGGCGAACCAGAATTATGTGGGTCCCATGCCACCTCCTGACAGCTACGGGGTTGAATATATGATGCCATCCGAGAAGGAGAGCTTTCTAGAATGGTACTCTGAAAACCGTGAAAAGGAGTTTCATTTTCAAACAGAGTTGAAAGCTTATTGTCAGGCTGATGTGATGATCCTACGACAAGCGTGCAACCTCTTCAGAGATGTTGTGGTGGAAATGACTAAGAAAGTCAGTATCCTGAAACCCAAGAAGTCTCAAATGACAAAGAAAGTCAGGATCATGAAACCCAAGAAGCCTCAAATGACAAAGAAAGTCAGGGTCTTGAAACCCAATACACCTGAAATGCCGAAGGCTGTCGAATACATAGACCCTTTTCAAAACATCACATTGGCCTCCATGTGTATGTCCATCTACAAACACATGTTTTTAAGACCAAAAAGTATTGCTCTAGTGCCGGTAGACCTCTATAATGGCAAACAGAAACGCTATTCAACCCCCTCCATCCGTTGGCTCATGTACATTTCTGAGAAGGAAGACGTACATATTCAACACGCCTTACAGGGTGGTGAATACCGGGTGGGGCCCTACTACCTGGATGGGTACGCTGTAATTAAGGGGGTGCCGACGGCCTTTGAATACAATGGCTGCTTTTACCATGGCTGCCCTCAGTGTTACAAACCCCATGAGTTTAACAGACTGATGGGTGTCAAATTTGAACACTTACACAGACGTACGCTGTTGAAGGCTCAGTATGTTGAAAAATGTGGCTTTGCTATGAGGGTTCTTTGGGAGCATGAGTGGTTAGAGATGTTAACAACCGACACAGCGCTCTGCTCTTTCCTTCAGAGTCGTGATTTACCAGAACCCCTGGAACCCCGCGATGCCTTATTCGGGGGTCGTACAAATGCCATACAACTGTACAGGGCCGTGGGTGATGGTGAGAAAATACACTACTATGATTTCACCAGTCTGTACCCATTTGTGAACAAAATGAAGGTATACCCCTTAGGACACCCCATCATCATATATAGAGATTTTAAACACATATCCGAATACTTTGGGCTAGTCAAATGTGAAATCTATCCTCCACGACAGCTTTACTTTCCGGTGTTACCATACCGCGTCGATGGTAAACTGTTGTTCCCCTCTGTCGCACATGTGCGGTGCTTAAAGAGGTTGACGATTGTAGACACACCGATGAACAAAGGATGCTCACAGGGACCTGGTGCAGCATCGAGGTAGAAGCGGCCTTAGAGAAAGGTTACAGGCTCGGTAGGATACATGAGGTATGGCATTTTCAGAGGACCACGACACGCCTCTTTGCCCCATACATTAATATGTTTCTCAGAGACAAGCAGGAGGCCTCAGGGTATCCCGAATGGTGTACTAGTCAGGATGCAAAGCAGAAATACATCGATGACTACTACGCTCACGAAGGTATCCATTTACGACCCCAGTTGATAGAGGTCAACCCTGCACGCCGTCAGTTAGCCAAGCTCTGCCTCAACTCCTTATGGGGAAAATTCGCACAGCGTACAAACCTGTCAAATACGACCTTAATAACCGATCCTGATGAGCTGTTTAAGTATCTGTTTGCCCCATGTTACGAGGTGTCCAGCTGCGGGTTTATCGATGACGAGACCGCAGCTGTGTGCTGGAAATACACAAAAGCGTACCCCACAACGTGTAACAACATCAACATCTTCATAGCGTGCTTCACCACCGCCCACGCCCGTCTAGAACTTTACAAGGTTATGGACAAACTACAGGACCGTTGCTTGTATCACGATACCGACTCAGTGATTTTTCTGAGTAAACCAGGGGATGAAGACCCTCCTCTTGGGGATTATCTGGGTAATTTGACCAGCGAGCTCGATAAGGATGAGCATATAATAGAATACACGTCATCAGGCCCTAAAACCTACTCCTACCGCACAAACAAGAACAAAGTGTGTATGAAGGTCAAAGGCATAACCTTAAATGTCAACAATACCCTAAAAATCAATTTTGACAGTCTGAAGAATCTGGTGCACGAATACGCGGCCTCCGACAATTGTGAAAATGCTAAAACCATAGTTGTGAACCAGCCGTGTATAGTCAGGTCCAAAAAGAAGTGGGAAATTACAACCCAACCCTTACATAAAACATTACGCGTTGTTTTTGATAAAAGGGTCCTGACTGCCGACTATAAAACACTACCGTATGGTTATTAGCCTCATTAGAGATACAGACCCCCACCATGGACACCAGATTACAGCATCCATTCGCATGCGTGTTAGCAGGGCCCTCAAACTGTGGTAAGAGCTACTTTATAAAAAGCTCTTAGAAAATGCTGCCGATGTTTTATCCCAAACCCCTAATAACATTGTATGGCTTTATTCATGCTGGCAAGCTCTTTATACCGACCTGGCCAGTCGTTTCCCCCATATCAGATTT
The DNA here is from genome assembly GCA_963921515.1 of Calotriton arnoldi. Classification (NCBI taxonomy): domain Eukaryota; kingdom Metazoa; phylum Chordata; class Amphibia; order Caudata; family Salamandridae; genus Calotriton; species Calotriton arnoldi. Next base: position 1,108,496 of record CAWUFW010000593.1, on the reverse strand, counting down.
ATAGAAGGCATACCAGATAATCTCAACGATGATAAGTTACTGCCACCGTCCTTTGTAAACCTGATAATTGTCGATGACCTTATGCGTGAAGGTGGGGATCATCCGGAGTTAGAGAGAGCTTTTACGCAATATTCGCATCATCGTAATCTAAGCATCTGCTACATTGTGCAGAACTTGTTTTACAAGGGCAAGAACAGCAGGTCTATAGCTCTCAACGCTTCATACCTTGTTTTATTTAAAAACCCCAGGGACAAACAACAAATATCAGTCATAGCTAAACAGATGTACCCAGGAAACACACACTTCTTCATGGAGGCCTTTAACGACGCTACAGCAAAACCCCACGGATACCTGCTGGTTGACTTAAAAATGAAACTCTAGAAGACTATAGACTTAGGGCTGATATATTTGCCCCAGATCTACCAGTCGCTTACACCCCTAAGCCCAAGGCCCGTGCATATAAAAAGCAGCGCTGATGACTTTTAGAGACATTTACAATCCGACCCCTTATAATACAAGGTGTTGACCATGTCGGCCCGCCTACGTTGCAATTTAGCTCTCCTGAAAATGCTTGTTACAGCCAGTCCCCAGCACCGAAAGGCCATCCTGTGCGCTGCTTCTGACGACTTAGTGTCTGCCATTTCTGAAATTGCCCTAAATACCCTAAAAGGCAACGTCCCTATATCAAAGAGTCAGTTACAGGTTCTGAAGAAGAAGAGGTCTCTTATCAAGAAGCTCAGTAATAAAAGGGCCTCACTCATTACCAAGAAGAAACTGGTGAAACAGTCTGGAGGTTTTATAGGCTCTTTGCTGGGCATAGCTATACCCATCATTACGAGCCTCCTCTCGGGACAGTAATGGAGCATGCTACCAAGATGTATTTGGTTCCGAGGCAGCAAATGGACCAGCTGGGCTCTTCAAAGGACAACGCCTGGGATATACGCCGAAATGAGACTCTGCGTCTGGATGCTGAAATTAAAGACATTTTGAACAGAACCGATCTAAACCCCTATGACAAGGCAAACCTTTACACCAGCACGCTTAAAAACTTTTTAAGTTACTACAACCAATGGAATACCGAGAAAAATAAGCTGACTCTATACGCCCCGGACTCTGAACAACCAGCAGCCCCACCAAATGGCCCTCAGCCCCTGCAACCATCACAGGACCATGCATCACCCTCAGATGACTTTGTTGCCGATCTCTTAAAAAATATAAGTCAAAGACACAGGGGGGCAGCGCAAATGCTGCTGAGTAAACTTGCAACTTCTAAAGACCTGACATCCTGGAATGAACGAGGCGAATTTCTCTACAAGGGACAGCCGGTTGCAGGGTCACACATGTACGATCTAGTCAAAGGTCTCACGCACCCCAAAATCATAACGCCTCAAAACGCACCGCGTGGTTGGGATGCGTTTCTACGAGCCGCTGCTGAACTCAACATCCCTTCCACGCTCGTGGGTAATAACGAGCACCGTCGTTTGCTTGAAAATTTGAAAGCCCCCGTACACCCATCACCAACAGGCTCTGACACACCCCTGCTATCCCCCTCCTGGAGTACCCCTACAACGATGGTTGTACCTCGAAAAAGGGCAATTTTCAAACCAAGTACCTGGCTTACACCCTGATGTTTCTTCAGACTTTTTATTGTTTTTTAATAAAATGTGACTATTACGCGTATAGCCGCGTCTGATTTTTCTTCTTCTTATGTTTCTTGAGCTTTGGGTGTTGCTGTAATACACCCCTGCATAGATGTTTGTAATAAAACACTTTTTTTTTTTTTAATAACTTTACAACCTACCTCTGTTGTCTTTTAAAATGTTTTAATTATGTTGTATGTGGTAGCATAGAAATACAAAGTCTGAATACCGTATTTTTTTTTAAAATAATGTCTTTTATTTTAGGCGTTCATCATTAAACATACACATGTCCCACGGACTTACAAATAGATGTTTGTAATAAAACACTTTTTTATAACTTTACAACCTGCCTCTGTTGTCTTTTAAAAGGTTTTAATTATGTTGTATGTGGTAGCATAGAAATACAAAGTCTGAATACCGTATTTTTAAAAAAATAATGGTCTTTTATTTTAGGCGCTCATCATTAAACATACACATGTCCCACGGACTTACAATTTTGACAAGCGACATATTCGGGTTTCACAGGTCTGACCGAGACCACTGTGTTTTCTTTTACATATTTCACAACTATACTGTCATTGTTAACAAGGTCACGCGAATATAGATTTAAGAAATTTCTAAACGACATACCCTCAGACATTTTACTGATAAAATAAATACAATGCTCCCCACATGTGATGGCTATGGAATCCTGGAGCCTCAGCTTGTTATACTCCAACCGCGCAGCGGCTTTTTTCACAAACTTGAATATAGGGGTTGTATAGATACGATGTTCTGGGAATTCACCGGCACTGTCAAACAATATAACCTTGTCACTGTCTATAAACAGGCCCACCCAGTGTGTTCCGCTCTTGTCATGCGGGTCTGTGTTAAAGACTAGAGTGCGGGGCCTTTCTAACCCTATTTCAGGTGGTAACCCGTCGCTAGGGAAAACACCTAAAAAGTATTTCCTAGTGTCTTTATGCCTGCTTAAGAACGAGCGTATCTGCACAGTGTCCATTTCACAAAATGTTTTAAAGATAGTCAAACAAAATCTGTCTTGCGTGGTTGATCTGAATGATGCTGTCGAATACAGAGAATACGACCATGTTCACATTCGTCGGTAGCGGATTACTGAATCGTATTTCAGCTTTTAGATTCCCGTTTTTGACAAGGTTGTAGTGATCGCCGTCTTCCATGTCGGGGGTCAGGTCGAATGCGAACAGCGTGTACCCGTCCCCATAGCCTTCTCTTGACACAGCTACACCGCAGTCCCTTAGATGCTTCCCGGTTATTGAAACCAACCCCTGATATTCCCTGATGTAGTTGGAGGTTATAAAACTAGGGGTGTAGGGTTTTGCAGGAATCACAGTGCCCTCGTGGACCAGCGCCGCGTAGTTGATGTTGTAGTGTCTAAAATTGAAGGGGTTTAAGGCGTAGGTGCCGCTAAAGGCTGTATTGTCCACAAAACCGATGATGATGAGTTTGGGTAGTTGCCCTAGAAATAAATTCTGCTGCTGGGTTAAACGGGTACCGGCTGGGATGCTGAACACCTTCAGAGCTACTCTTTCCACAGCGTACTTGGCGTTTGATATTTGCAAAGCGTCGGCGTGCGCTAATCTGACGCTCGGGGACACTTTCACTCTCTTTACAAACAGGCTCGCTGCCAGGATGTCCAGCTTGTACTGGTCCGCATCCCCGCTGATGAGACAGAATGAGTCCTTGTTGCGTGTGAGCTTGATCTTAAGGTCAATACCATTGATAAGCAGTTTATCTTGGAAGAAGAGATCTGAATGTATGCGACCCAGGAGGTCAAAGTTGCGACTGCCTGCTGCAAACCTTGCTCTTTTTACAAAACCATGATTGGCACCGTCCAGAGCCGTGGTTTCAAACTGGCCGTATGTATCCTTGTAGAAGAGACCTGCTGAAAGCTGCGTGTCAAGGGCGTCGCTACTGTAATTTAGAATACTCTCGAGGTAGGCTCTGTAGGCGTACATGTTATCGTTCTGTGTGATGAGTCGATCGCCCAGGGTGATGTCCACCTGATTAAACATGGCCGCTAGGGGATAAGCGATCGTTGCCACTCGAGCGTCTGCTGCTATGTCGGACCCATCCGCTTTTACGATTTTACACATAAGATGCAGCAGCGTGTTGTTGAGATCCAAATACATATCCGTGGACCCTGACACAAAAACTCTATAGGGGCCAGCGGTGTCAAGGCGGCTAAAGGCGATACCTCCATGAAGAAGCTGTTTTCGATGCTTGTCTGCGTTGGTTTTAGAGTAAACAAGTCTAACTCGGATTTGGCGCACTCGCCAGATGCACAGTGTACGAAGGCCATGGTTTAGTTTACGAGGCTTTAAAAAATATTGACTTTAGAACCCTTTCTCTTCTTCGCAGCTCTCTTCCGTCTTGGAGTTCTTCTTTTCTGAGGGCGTTTTGAAGAACTCCTCCTTTTTTATAGGGGACCGGTGGACCCCTGCGTCTCGAAGGCCTGCGCTTCCTTTTAACACTCGCGCGCGGCTTGTACAACAGACCCGCTCCTTCTTGCGGCTGTTTGTTCATGCGCTCTGCAACCGCCGAAGTAACAGACCCAACAACATCATGGGCAATGTTCGTAGCAGCCGTCTTAACATGCGGTTTTACAATTTCATAGCCTCTTCTCAAGAACGGCATAGCTCTTCTAAACAGGCTCCTGAAGAAACCCCTAAACCAGCCCCATACATAACCGGCGACCCTTGAAAGTACGGCGGACCTCCATATCCGGCTTGGTTTCTGTAATAGTCCCTGTACATAGACGGGTCCCCGTATGTTTTCACGACCACCATGATGCCTGGTTAATAACCGCTGTCGTGTCTCGGTCTTAAATGAAGCTTAACAATAACTTTCCCGTATTTAAAGGCCACCGGCTCAGACTGATCATCGTAGATCATAATTGAAATAGTGTCAAAATGGTTTTTAGAAACTGCGACGTAGTCGGGCTTGTTAAATTGAATATTAACCATCGTATTATTTTCACCCTGTACATGGACCCATCTTAACAGCGGTGAATAAGTATCACCGATCCTCTGGGCCTCTACAATGTCGCTATACACATAGAGCGTATAGAACCCACCGTTAATATCGGGGCATGTGTGATCCTGCTCCATCGGACTTTTCGCATGCAGCACGGTGCCTAAAACCCTTCTTAATTTACCGGAGCAGTTAAACGTCGTGGTACGGCTTGGTGCTTTAAGAAATACCTTCCTTCTGACGTTATCTAATGACAGATGCGTATTCGGATATGCTTCGAGGTTGGCTATGGCTTTGTTGACAGCATCGACAACACTTATAACGGTTGGGTAGTAACCGTATGGAATGCTCTCGTGCATGCTCACTGGATCCTGCTCACGCTTTATGTAAAACTTTGCCTCGGCCTGTGTGAATGTATTCCATGTTCTAGGGTATTGAATTTCTGTTAGGGCCACCTCCCAATCCCCTTTCAGGTCCACAGGCTTAGCCAGTTTCACGGTGTAATTAGAAATCTGGTTGTCGGGGAACATGCCCTTAGAAGCGTTGGATGGTAAGGTGATATAAAAGGGGGCTGTCTCCATCTTATTAGAGGATTTTAGACGGTCCTTAGCTCACACACCCTTCAGGGAGCTGGCCAACACCCAACTGTTAAATTTCTCCGGCCATCCCCTCCATTTGACATATGCCTGGCTGCTAGCCCCCTACCTTTCCTTTTCAGAACCTTTTCAACCCTATACACCCTGTTCGGATCATCAGGTACCATTTGTAACTCTTCCTTGTAAAACACCCCCGATACAGCTTCCCCAGCGTAGTCCTTTAAGCTGTAAATATACAGCCCTTCTTTAAGCTCCACATTATCCACTATAAATATCTCGTCGCTAAAAGTCTGGCGGTAGCCCTTCGTGAAGACCCCTTTCAATTTTGAAATCCTCACATGCGTGCCTTTTTTAAAAACAGGTTTCTTCACCTTTGTAGCAAAATTATGCCCGTACACCGTTCGCCAAACATCTAAAGAATTACTAGGAGTCACCTCTGCGGGTGATGTTTTGATGGTCCGGTGATAACTGGCATTATACACATCTAAAAAAGCCTGTAGAACATCCACGTATCTGTAGGTGTTGTTGGCCGTAAAATACCGCCACATCTTAGACTTTAAAGTTCTGTTAAACCGTTCTACAACCGCTGCTTTCACCTCCGTGTGTGTTACAAAATGTTGAACACCGTGGTTGTTTAATAATTTCTGAAATGTCTTGTTTAAGAATTCTTTACCGGCGTCTGTTTGTAGTTTTTGAGGAACCCTGCCCTTCGCGAAGATGGCTTTAAAAGCGGCCGTGGCGCTGGCCCCTCTTTTATCGCTTAACGGTTCTGCGTAGGCGTACTTGGACAGTACGTCTATGACTGTTAATATATAACAAACGCCGTTGTTATGTTCTGCTATATCTTGAAGGCTGATTATGTCAGCTTGCCACTGATAATCTATTTGAGCATTAACGATTGTAGGACGTCTCTTAAAACGGCTTCTGGCCGGCTTGTGGAGCGAATACGCCTCCTCTCCTGATAGCCATGTCTTGACCAGGTCTCTGCTCACGGGCTCGTTTTCATCTGCAGCCCTTCTGTATAGGGCTTCGACACTTCCAAAGCTACCAACCCCTCTTGTATCATAATAAAGTTTTCTTAACATAGCCCCCGACATGATAGCATCCGGTACAATTAATGAAATGAAAGACGATTGTTTTGTGTAAGGGCGTTTTATTAAAAACCAGATAAACAATACTACCAAAACCTGACCAAAAGATACTTTACATTTTCATAGCAAACGTGATAAGTACGTATTAACACATAACCACCTTGCGTTGTAACATTCCGCTTGTTTGTTCTAAATACACACTATCCTGTAACATTACATAAGAACTTAGGTAAATAGTCTTCGGGGGCCAAAGCCCCCTGAGATTATTTTTTTATACATGTTACACATACGCCTTTCTACGAGTCTTTGTAGCAGCTTTCTATCAAGAGTCGGGCACATCTCCTGCATTTCAGGTAGTTTTACGCTCGGGTCATAGGCGTATTGGATCTCATTGAGTGCAGATGTCAAGATCCTCAACATATCGGGGTGTACAGTTTTATTTTCAGGGTTCAGGCCGTACACCACCTTTAGCAGCTTATACAACTTGTACGGGTTTAACAAGCCACAAATATAGCGTATTGTTCTTGCTCTGTATGATTCGCACAAACATTCGTGAGCCGCCTGCTGTGGATCGCTTATTTGGTGGCCTTGACAAAGACTGTAATAGTCACGTTTGACACAGTTTAGTACTACCGCCGCTGCGAAACCCTTAACTTCACGCCGTTCAAAGAAGGACAATCCGACATCTTCATCTTTTTCACACGCGGCGCTCTTAGAACCGCATACGCATTTGTCGCAGCCCTCGCTGTTTTGGCACGTTGAGCTTTCAGCCTGTTTTGAACACCACAGACAATTAAAGATTACATTGTTCGCTTTTGCAGGTCGCCAGGCTCCAGCCGTTCTTTTTGGGGCTTCTATCTAGGGTTCAAAAAAAAAAGATTGACAGCCCATTAGTTGAAGAAATAAAATACATCGTTATATAGATACAAGGGCATAACATTTTCATACTAACCTCCATATTTTCACAACCCTCTGCGGCAGCTCTGAAATCCTGAGAGTCGCTAATGTCCTGCGATGCCCCGTCATCTTCGACGCTTGTACCGGGCTGTTGCAACACGCCCTCCGCAGCAGCCGCATCCTCCTGAAGGTCCATGTCTTCGTAGACAGAGGTGTTAGGAGGTGCTACAGGCTCTTTACCATAGTGCATTATGAAGTAGGTGCATCCTGCTGGTGTTACGCTCTAGGGACAAAAAAGAAAGATTGATATGCCAATAGCTGAAGAAATAAAATACCGCATTTTTTTTTTATTTTTTTTTTGTAACTACCGAGCATAACATTTTTTTTTTTTACTAACCTCTGCATTTTCACCGGCCTCTGCTGCGGTTCTGAAATCTTGAGAGTCGCTAGTGTCCCGCGTTGCCCCAACATCTTCGGCGACTGTACCCGACGGTTGCAGCACAACATCATCAGCATCCGGGTCCTCCTGAAGGGCCTTGGTTTCATAGACGGTTGTGTTAGCTGGTGCTACAGCCTCTTCAGATTCCTCCATATCCACGAAACTGGGGCCGGCAAACAAGCTGCCGCTACCAGAGCCCTCACTCTTGCTGTGGGTGCCCTTAACCGGAGACAGCAGGCATACGCAATCCTTGAGATTGAGGTTTTGCACCCCCGACACATGCTATTACTAAAACCAGTAAGGTCGCAGCCCCTATCCTTAGGTGTTTCTTGCTGAGCATTCTCGTCCATTATCAGCGTTGGTAAGCTGCGGTAATATCTACTGATAGGTGGTTGGGAGCAAACCCACATAGGGCTCTTCACAAGAGGGCTGTATCTCTTCATTTTGCTATGGGAACCTTCTTGTCTTCAGGCGGCTGCTTGCTGTACAACGCTCTTAAGGATGCCTTATATGTATCCTAAACAGCTCCTAAAAGGGGGCGTACCATCTATACATCAACAAGGCCTTAGAGGCGTCATAGGGCTCTGGCTCGTTGGTGGCTCCCGAAACAACCCCGCCCCTAGCACCGCCCCTTGGACAAGATGGGCATCTCATGATACTCACACTCTGACACATACACGGTGCCACACCCTTGTATTTCCAGGGGCTTGAGGCCTGTCACTTTTAAGGACACGCGTCACTTTTAAGGACACAGCGAGGGGAGGGGGGACCTGTCACTTTTAAGGACACGCGTCACTTTTGGGGACACAGCGAGGGGCGGGGGGACCGGAGGGGGACCTGTCACTTTTAAGGGCATGAATGGGGAGGAATGGTATCCGCTTATACTACTGAGCTCGTTTCCAGATTTGTCGCTCACCCTCATTGATCGATATTATTAAGGATCCTTCAGGCATGTTTATTTGGGTTTCTGGAGTCCAATTCACGCGGTTATGCTGAGGGTGGAACTTACTCTCGTTGTTATCCTTTGGACTGTTGTACTGTGTCGCCTTTACATTAACTTCAGCCACGTTGAAACCATTTTTATGAAGGATGTCTCGCTCTTTTAGAATGATAGATGGAATAACGTTGGACCAAAACTCCACAGTTGCCACCGTTAAATTGAGTTTGTTCGAATACGCTACTAGTTTTATTTCTAGAGTTATGAGTGAATGAAGTTGATGAATCTTATGCAGTAGGTTTAGTATTCTCCCACAATTTAAAGGAGTTATGTCGCAGGGGAATAGATCAGTTAATTCCAGAATGCAAGAGACAATTTGGTATCCCTTTCCGTGTGTGTTTCTAGTAGAGGATTGAGTTTCTTTCCCCCCGAGTTTATTCTATCCTGCTATTCCCTTGACTGTTTTATTGAAAAATTTGACGCCAATGGGTTTAATTTTTTCTGTGCCCCTTTGATTTCATATGAGAGGGACTATTCATCTATATTTTGGGTTGTCTCTAAAGTTTTCATAATTTGTTCATTGCTCTGAGCTATTTGTTCGGGTGTTTGTGGGACTTTTACTTTCCTAGTCGATCATCTCGAGATTTTACGGCTTGCTCTTTTTTTATTATTTTTCCCCTTAATGATGTTTCTCTTTTTCTTTGGCTTTAACGTAAGTTTAGATTCTTCTATAATTGAGAGACCTATAGAGTTCTTATCCTCGTTCTTTGGTATTTGAATTAACGATCCTTGCTGACTCTTCTGTTTAAATATGGAAAACAAGGGTATCGCGGGTTGAGGGATGCTTTCTGTCCTGGTTCCTCAAATAATGTGCGTAGAGAGTAGACTTCTTCATCGTTTATGTGCTTGTTTTTCAATTTTTTTAGGTGAATCCCTCTGTTTGAGTTGCCTTTTGCGCTTTTCCTGTAAGATGGTTAACGGATACCGATGGTAAATTTGGGCATTGTTCTTCTCGAGTCGCAGTATTTTCTGGACGACTTACTATAGTTTTGGGATTTTGATTAAGTTGTTTTTTCCTCTTTTTGTCCACTAGATATTGTAGTATTCCAGTTTGCTTTTCAAGAATCATGTCCCTGCTCAGGGAAATAGCTGACCGTGTATTTAACGCGTGTTTTTTGGGGACAAACACCCTGAAGAGATTTATGGGCAGCAGACTAAGAGCAGCTTTCCCCAGTACTATTGCCCACCAGTTTCCTAGGCCGATTCTCGATTTGTGTACTGCCTTTGACACAGTAAAGAGGAAACTCCTATGGGGGAAACTCTGCTCCTGGAAGATGCCTATTCACCTCCTCAGTGCAATACAAGCATTGCATACTGATAACTGGGCACAGGTTGAACTTGATAAATCAGGTCGATTTTCACAAAAGATCCCAATTCAGAATGGCCTGCGACAGGGGTGTGTCTTAGCTCCTTTGCTTTTTAGTCAATTCTTGGCAGACTTTCCGGCAGATGTAAATTTATCAAATTAATTCTTCCCCAAAGTTGGTAAAAGGCATATCCCCAGCCTGCTAAAAGTGGATGATGGGGTTCTGCTGGATTACACTTCCATCAGTCTGCCAAGAATATTGGATACCCTAGAGGCTTAAGGCAAACAGAATTTGCTGAAAATAAACTTAGAAAAAACAAAGGTGGTGGTCTTTTGGGAAAAAGTGAGTAATTTTAAATGGTTCTCGAATGCCTGTGGTGAACTCCTATAAATACCTAGGACTGACCTTCTATATGAACTTAAAATGGGATACCCATATGAGGAAAGTCAAGTAGAGGTCCATGCTGCAAGCAGCTTGTCTGGTTAAATTCAACCAAAGATATGGGGGCTTGGTCCTTACACCTCTAATGAAGGCCTATGAAGGGAAAATCCCCTCCCCACCTAGGACTGTACGGAGCAGAGTTCCTTGCTCTTGACCCCTCTTGTGATTAGGATCTGTTGGAGGGGGCCGTCCTCAGAAGGCTATTGCTGCTTCCACCTGGAACCATGGTTCAGGGTATAAGGAGGGAACTGAATCTGGTTTCCTGGAATTTGCTGGCAAACTCCTGTGTTATGAGATTTCTCAATAAGCTATTGGTGGATAGTGAAGCTCCAAAGGTCTCTATATTATGTTGGGAAGAAATTCTTGGTAGCAAAAGGAGGTGGGCCGTGGAAGCTAGAGCCAGGATAAGAGACTTCAAAAAAATGCATTCTCTTTGGGGTACAATTAAACATGGTCTCCCTTTCCCAGTAAACAAGATTTGAGAGAATCTTTGGGAAAGGTTGACGGTTCTTTGGACCTGGCCTACTTGAGGGAGAAACCTTCCATCAGCTTCTCATTAAGCATTCTTGGCCAGCACACAGTTTTTCCCTATTTGGCCCAGACCTGACCCCAGGCTAGGGAATCAAATTTTAAAAGTGAGACTGGGGTACAACACAATTTTTTCAAGCCCTAAATGGTGTAATGCTGTATGCGATGGTAATGGATTTTGCACGTGCTCCCTGAATGTAAAATGCTCCATGTCTCATGCACTTATGGGATGTGTCTTTTACATTCCCGCCCGTGTCAAGTTTTTAAGATGTCTATTTTTAAAATATCAAACACTTTTATGGTTGGAGGCAATGGGGCTTCTATCTGAAATGTGCCATCTTGATGTTGCAATAGGAATTGTATGTTTTATATTTACTGTTAAGCAGAGATTTAAAGACGGGCTTAAATAAGTCATGCTACTCTTGGGGGTCTGTGGGTTTTAAGCTGATGTTATAATGTAACTGTTTTATTGCTTTAGAATATTTTATGGACACATGTCCTAATAAACCTCTTTTTACCTACCTACCTCACTGCTATTATCCGTACACCAGAGGTAATTGACTCTGCCGTATGAGTGCATGGTGTGCCTCTGAGAGTGCAGGGTGCAGCACATAAAACTAGATATAGTGTAATTGCCAAAACTTGTTTGACGTGCTTCTAAAACCCTGGGGTTTTCACCAATTTTTAGTGAAGTTGTGCTGAAAAATGAATAGCTCTTTCACTTCTTGTAATAGTTTTCTTGGGGTGAATGAACCCTGAAAAACCATGGATAGAGTCAGTCAAGTTTGCTTCGTACCCAATGAATATAATGCATTGTATCATGAGTTTTAGACGATGTTAAGTATAGCTTAGGCTCTAAAATGCACGATTTGGTCCCATGTTTACAACTTTTTCTGTGGAGGTCATAGGAAGAATTATTCTTTTCTTTCAGGAGAAACTCTCAGGAGCTATTACAAGTCGTTCCATTTTTTTATTTACTTCTTAGTGCAATTTGTACTGTGTTTTTGAGTCCACCGCCACTAGATTTCATTAATCAGCGCCTCGGTTCAAGGCAGTCCTGAACATCTAGTTTAGGAACGCATAGTTAAATGAGAAGGTAAGTGGGGATATACACGCCTCCCTGGCAGGCCCGTCTTGACAACAGGCCCAGGAATAGCCTCGAGGGTGTAGCTAATAGTGCAGCAGGTGCAGTGGCACCACGGCCAAGGGTCCTCTGAGAGGCCCTCTGCACTGCACGTATGAGTGTATTTTTTTGTAATTAAACAGAGGGTGGGCAGGGCGATGGGCAGTGCTTTAAATGGGCCGGTACTCACCGGTACTGAGTACCGGCACTTCTCAGTTTTTTCCCCCTGAGTACCGGAACTTATTTTCGGACAAGGAGAGTACCGGTACTCTATGAAGCAGCAGGGCTCAGGCCCTGAAGTACGGGTACGTGCAACAGATGGTGCGTGTTGAGGTGCTGCTCTGGCTGGCAACAGCCTGTGTATTTCTGTGCTGGGGTGCTCCTGCAGTGTTAGGTTCTCATCAGGGGAGCAAGCCCATTGGGATCAAAGGGCTTCAGACACCCCACCCCCACTCCCCCATCGTGTGGCAGCCCGGGATGAGACAGCTTACCGGGCGCGCACACAGCCGCACCGAGTACTTCACAGGTCTTTAAAAGACCAATTGCTTTTTAACGAGGCTTTGTTGTTTCTCAACCCTTCTTAGAGCCCCTGCATCTCTGCTGCCTATTGCTGAAAGAATTAGTTCCACCCCCCCCCCCCGAAATTTGACTCTAGTTGCGGCTCTGTTCTCATTGGCATCGCAACAAGAATGAGGATATGTTCAGGGGTGCCGAGAGTGGAACTGAAGAACCAGGGTCGAATCCCGACGTCCGCTCATCATCCTGTGGTTCTGGACAACTCCCTTAACCAGGGGTCTTAAAAAAGTAAGCTTTAATGCAGAAGTTTTGATTGTATGTAAATCGCTTAAATGCCCATGGCCCAAATTCGCGCAATATCAAACTGCCAAAAATTAGGCTCTGCACCTATGACATAGAAGCTGATGCTTGCCATGTCTCTTATGTAAGGAGGCAGTTTGATTTTGCGCGAATTTGGCCCATGGGCATTTAAGCGCTTTACATGACAATCGGAGCATTTGCGTTAAAGCTTACTTATGTGGCTATTATTAAATTCCTGGCTCACAGACACGCCCCCGACACGCCCCTAAATACCTACCCAGTCTAATTAGTGAGTACCGGCACTTCTAATTTCCCATTTAAAGCACTGGCGATGGGGTGATTGTGTGTACCTGCGTTAGTGCCCCTGAACTCCTTGCCACGCCACTGAATATCCTGGCTTTTCGGCAACACGTTGTTCAGTCGTGACACCCGTTCGCGCCTTTCATGGCTCAAGTCTCACACCCGCAGTTATCCTTTTTCAACTACAACACTACATTTCGGTCCACAACCCTAAAATGTCACTTTTGTGAACTCCTGGCCCTTGAGGTCGTTGTTTCGCTCTCCTTCGGCATTCTACACTTTTCTCATTGCCCACCCTATTCGTCCGTAGTGTATCAACTACCTCCCTCCTTCCATATGCTCCATCCTCTTCCCTTTCGTCCCACTCCTTTTTCACTCTTCTGATTCGCTCCCTTTTTCCTTGTTCTCCTTCCCTCCCACTCTCCTCGTCGTCTCTCTACCTCCCTCTTTCCCTCCGGGAGGAATTTGCTGCCGATAATATCGCTGCTCTGTGATTTCACTCTGCTTTAGCCGCGGGGTCCAGGTGTGGCTGTTCTGCAATACCACCGCGGAGGGATCCCGGCAGGTGAGTGTGGGTGGGCGGAGCAGGCGTGGGATGCTGGCTGGACCCCCTCCCCTTAGCCCCTCTCGTGCTTCGACGTTAATCCTGTTCGCTGGGACAGGGGGGCTTGGTGGTGAATACGATTGCGTAATCCTTGACAGTGGAATTGATGGCACACCTGTTCATAGGTGTTCCAACTGCGCGAGGTGCACTGGGAGAGCTACGCGTGGGTCCTGATAAAGGAACATAGGTAGTGTTGATTGTTGAAGCATGGCCGTGTTTATGGGCTCAGTACAGGAGTAAGGCGCGCAGGACGTCAGGATTGAGGTGCAATAGATGAGGTGTCCATTGGTCCAGGTGCTGAAATGGCTGAGGTGTTGCAGGCAGGACTGAAGAGCTCTAGCAGATTTGACGTAGGTCCTGGGGTTTCAAATAGGTGCTGCGCAATAGGGCTGAGAAGCACTGGCGGAGGGATGGGTAAGGAAATAGCAGAGAGATGCAGCGCAGTAGTGAGGAGCAGTCGCAGAGCTCTTGGGTATTGTATTGTATTGTAATTGCATTTATATAGCGCTTACTACCCCCGACGAGGCGTCGAAGCGCTTTTTATCATGACGACGCTGCGCAGTATATTTGAGGTGAATACAAAGAGCAGTGTGGATATCCGCACTGGAATAACTGCTGCGCAACAGACCTGAGGTGAATCGGGGAGCCTGTAGATGGCTTGCAGCAGTGGGAAAGAGGGGACGTTACAGGGCAGCGTTGGTGTTCACTGGCATAGCTGCGTGCTGGCCCAGTGCCACTGAAAGCGGGAGGGGGGGGTCTTTGGGGGCTTCATGGCGGATTGAGGTACTCTGCCGGAGCTGCGAGTCCCACTTCTGTGCTGTGCGCGGAGAGGTTGGCACGCTCCAGTCGAGCGTTCCTCTAATTCCCTCAACCGCCAGGATGGCTCAGTGGTTGGCACCAGGCCCTTCGGTGCCATCTGCTCAGGATCTGCCGCTGCCATGCACCGAGCCCACACACACTGGCTTTGCCACAAGACAACCAGTGGATGAGTCCTGTCAAGGCGTAGGATTCATTAGGTGTGACTGTGGGAGGAAGCTAATTAAAGTCTGCTGTGAAGGCCGGGGAGTGGGCGTCGCCCGAGGGAGGCGCGGGGGAGAAGCAGTAGAGAGAAGGATGGGGACAGGGTAAGGAGAGAAAGAACGCGCGAGAGAGGCTATTTGCATAAACCAGTTATGCACAGTGCGCGCGCTACCCCTCGGTCTCCGACCCATCAGCAGGGCAGTTGCTAGAACTGACCGAACATGTATTCAGTCCCTGTCAGAACACCCCACATAACTACAAAGACACCTGAAGTAAAGTGCTGGGGTTCGAGGGGGTGAACGGCGAGCTCACTTAGGCCTACCTAGGAGGAAGGAAGGCGGCCTGGGCCCTGAGGGAGAGAACAACAGAAAGATAGGGTGTAGGGCTGAGGCAGTGGTCGAAGGGGGAGGTATTCCTCCACGACGTGCCCATACTTTTATAATTTTCGAAAAACAGTTTCCCTACTTTTTGTGAAAAGACGACCGTCCCGGGAAGGTTTATTCTGAAGTGTTAGGAAGATAGTCTCCTGTGTTGTGAAACCGAGGGAGGAGCAGGCAGATAACTAAACAAGCCTTCTTGCCAGGGTGCCTGCTTACCTGAAAGAAATGTAACTGGTCAATCTGCAAATGTAAAGGGTACTTGGAAGTCGGTGTTAGTTTTCATTGATGGAATCACTTGAAGCTTCCTGATGACACACATTTATTCTTTTTGAGAGGCATTGTAAGGGAGCTGCCAGGTAAGTTGTGAAGTGCGTGCTTTTAAAAGACAGTTCTATAAAAAAAATTGCACTACGTAAAGTCTGCAAAAACATCTATATTTTGGAAACACTTTATTTTTATTTTATACCTTTTTGTGCATTTCGTAGCCTGTGTATAATGCAAGTTTAAATTAATGACTTGCCTTGCTCATGGTGCTTTCTGTCACAGACTGGGCATTTGTAGCACTAAACATACAAAAGTCACTATTCTCCACTGCACCAACCAGGATTCAATTCAGTGGCGACTGGCATCTATGGGGAGGGGGAATGCAGGGTGAGCGCGCACATATAAAATTAATTAAAAAAACGACTTACCTCACTCGACAGGACCTCCTCACTCCGAACTTCCTTGTTGCTTCTGCAGCCCAGCCACCAGGAAACTCCCTTGATCAATCAGGGCGCTGCTCTCACCAGCATGAAAGCAGTGCCCTGATTGGAGAAAGCAGCCCCACTCGGCGCTCCACAGCTCTCTGAAGATATGCACTTGCTCTAACCCAGCCGTCTTAAGACAGCTGAGTTAGAGATGTTGAAAGTGCGCATCTGTGGCTGGCCGTCGCAAGACTGCCGTCCAAAAAAGACATGCGCACTTTAAACAGTGCATACACAGCCCACCCTTCTCTCTGCTGTTGCCACTCAGCAGCGGCCCTGCCCCTGTCCTGACGCTCTGTTCAGGACAGGGGATGAAAAATAACATGGTAACAAATTATTCATCTTGGGGGCATTTAAGTGGAGCAACGCTCCTCCGCTCCAACGGAGGAGCCGCCCCTGATTCAATTCTGTGGCCGTCTGGTGCAGTGCATTAACTAGTAGAGTTTTCTTAATGTGCAATATGAGAATATGCATTTAATTTTTCTCTAAGCTGTGTGTTATTCAGGGCTTTAAGTGGGATGAAAAAACTGGGGGGTCTCTCAAAGGGGCGTGGCCAATGTAATTAAGGGCGTGGCTTAAAACACATAAGCTAAAAATCTGTGCTTATCATAGTGTGCCACCCGACTTGTATTTTGCTGTTTCTGACATAGCATCTAGATATGATACAACAATTAACATCATATCTACAACAAGGCAGGACTATTGGCTTTGTGAATGGTTGTTAGTTGTATAAGATAAATAAGCAGCAACTATGGCTTGTTGTATATAATATTGAAAAAGCTTCCACTTAAAGCCCTGCTGACACCTCGACGATGTTGCTGCTCCTGCGTATCAAAAAGAGAAGGGAAATCCAGAGAGAAAATGACTCTCTTTAAAGGATTTCTTTTCTCTTACAACGCTCACCTGGCATGACGTCCGTAACTTCTCCACTAGTGAGAAGAGCAGTGTGAGCACGCGCACATGGATGTGCCTGCTATCACTGAAGTCCCGAAAAAAACGGAGCAGTGTGAGCACGCGCACATTGATGTGCCTGCTGTCACTGCAGTCCGGGAAAAAACGGACCGCCTCCAGGGCACGAAACGGAGCCCGATAGAGACCCGTTTCGAGGCCTCTCTAAAAAAACTGCCGGTGCTCAGACCCCGTGAGACCCGGCCCACTTAAAGCCCTGGTGTTATTTTATATGTAGTTACCTGAAGGTGAAAGGCCAAAAAAAGTTACAGAATATTTTGTTTTCTAAGCCACGCCCGCGCTCACTCGCCCTGCCCTCTGCATGCAGCATCTCAGGTCCCATACTTTTTTTTAGTGCACTTCGACCACTGGGCTGAGGGAGAAAGAGGGCAAAAGAGAGAGGAGCGGGGCGACATACACATTAGAAGAGAGAAGGCGCTGGTAGGAGCAAGAGGGGAGGACAGTGGTGGAGGAGAGAGGGAGCAGTAACTGGAGGGGGAAAGGAGGGAGATGCAGGTGGGGAGAATGAGATGGAGATTGAGAAGGAAGGAGCATGAAGGGAGATTGAGAAGGCGAGAGATGAAAAAGAATGTAGTGAAGAAGTAAGCTACGTGGAAGTCAGGGTATGGAGGGAAATAGGGAGGAGGACAGAAGGCATGCCAGGCGGAGAAAACGTGCAACGGTTTTAACTAAGAGCGATAGTCTAAGCTAAAGCTCACATGCACACTACTGACTATGCCAGAAACTATAAACTAGTGACATGAATGCTTAATTCAATTTGAACCACTAGGGACTACACTGGACACATTCCATTCTATTGTTTTATCTTGCGTGTGCCTTTGCAGCTAGAGACCAACACTATGTTAATCAGGCCTGCCCCCACCCCTAAACAAACACGTCAGCCCAAACTGTTAGACCACATTTCATCAGAATGGCATACAGTAAGCACTATGATTTGTCTTCGTTGGACTTCTCCTTAAGCACAACAAGACCCACCTCTTGGTTTAATAATATAATACCCAGGCCACTTTGGGCAACTGAAATAGACAACAAAAAGGTGGTGGATGGAAATACTTGAAGCAAAATGAACCACTAGTGATTTCTAATCAATACATTCAATTCTTTTGTTGCTTATCTCATTAGTAATGCACCAGTAAGCAGGTTTAGATTGGGAACAAAAATAGGCCCGGGCACCCCAAAAAACAGTGGTCCACATTTGCGTTTTGCTCCTTTCCGCAAAACACTGCTTCAGTATTTTCCGTAGTATGACAAGAAGGAGGGGGACTCTATAAAAGAGGCATGGCCAAAAAAGCAAAACTGAATTATTTCTAGGAAGCATTATCCATGTAATTAAGGATGTAGTTATAAACATGAACTAAATTCCTGTACCTGAGCAGGGTGTGGGTAGCTCGCTGTGAGTTTTCTGTTATTGTATCCAGATGGTGTTCCCAAGTTTACCATTAGAAGGTGAGCAGAAAGCCATGAAAAAAGGCATCATTTAGGGAATCCATAATTGGAGAGGGAGCAGTAATAGATGCTCATTTTCACCCTTCTGATGCAGTATCAAAGTCCCAGCAGAAACACATGCTTCCAAAAAGCTTCAGAATATCCATCACTTGAACATAGGACTTGGTGCTTGTGACTGCAGTTACCAATATAATCATGGCATTATGGGGGACTGAACTGAACCTTTGACCTTTTGATGATGAACAAAATCATGCAGTGAACAATTAACCCAGGGGGCTGTCAGCCTAGCGGTAAAGATCTCTCAAGCACATACTGACACCTAACTTTTGTTTTCTTAGCTTCACTGAGATAAAACATAATGCAAAGGTTGCCAGCACTCCTTGATTGGTTCACACTGGTGAACCACACCTGAATATATCACTGAGGCCACTTCTGCTCGAACCACCTGCCTCTGCTGAACCTGCATACATGAATATACCTCTAGCCGGCCTCCCAGATTTTTATATTAATAGGTCAGCCCAGTGGGGGACTGGGAATGACACCCCTGGCCCAGTTGGGAGAGTGGGGTAACAGAGGGCCATCTGCCTCCAGCTACAGGCCTCCAGAAAGGTGGCTGAGGCCCCCACTAGGCCGCCGAACAGTACAGACAGATCTCAAATCGACCACCACGCCTAAAAAAGCAGCACACAGCTGTAACTCAGATACCGGTCCATTGCCCGAGTGCCCATCTTAGCAATCCAACCCTACCAGTAAGCTAAAATAAAACAAGCTTTGGAAAAATCAACAGGTATTTATATAGCGCTTACTACACATGATGAGGCAGTGAAAGTCTGGGTTTATTGTACTAATGCATGCCAACCAGGGGCTGTATTACACATTGTCATTGTTTGCGCCATGCACACCTTTTAAAAGGTGCACCAGGCGCAAACAATGACAATGCGCCCCATTATGGTGAATGCTGTGCCCCCAGGGCAGCCGCAAACTTGCGTTGCCCTGAGGCCAGTGCATTCAAGTGAAAACACGGAGCGGCTGCTTATAGCTGCTCCGTGCTTTCGCAGGCAGCAACCCGCCTGCACTTTTAAAGGTAATTAGAGATCCCCTTGCAGGCGGGTGCAGTCAGTGACTGCACCCGCCTACAAGGGGATGTCTGGGGGGGTCCTTAGGATGTTCTCAGGGGGCGCACTCACAGCTAGGTGAAGCACTGTGAGTGTGCCCCCTGAGAGCTTCTTTGCCTCTGCACTGGCTTCTGTAATATGGTGCGGGCGCTGAGGCAAAGGAATATGCCTCATTTGCATAGGGCATGCACCTATGCAAATGAGGGAATGCCCCCTGATGGTTGCGCTGGTGCTTTAAGTGCGCCAGCGCTGTCAGTATTACTGATGGGGACGCACAAGCGCCTGCGCCACGTTCTGTAATACCAAAGTCCCCTGGGGACGTGCAAAACGGGCGCAAACCTATTGTAATACGGCCTCAGGCGTTCATAAGTATGCATCTGTGAATGCCTGTGTTTGCACGTTTTAGCACATGAAATCCAGATAAGGTGCCGTTTAATAAATGAAAACAGGGCTATAGTAAAGGCTCCCATGCGTTCAGATGAGCACCATTTTTGTTTCTATGCTAAATGAAGGTTGGATGGAAAGGGGCCCTCATTATAGTTCCACTTTAATTTCTATGACAGAAAGAAACGTGGGACTATAATGAAGGCTTCCTTGCCACCCGACTTTCAATTTATATAAAAAACAAACAGGACTACAATAAAGACAAGGGAGCCCTCTATAAAGTCCTGCTTTACTTTCTATGTAAAATCGAAGATGGCATAGCATGAAAGCCTTGATTATAGCCCTGTGTTTCTTTCTATGTCCTGGAAAGAAACACCGGGCTGTAATAAAAGCTCCCTTGCCATGCAGTTAAAAATAAAAATACACCACCCGGGTTGTGCTTAAGAGAAGCGTCTGGGAGCTTCAATTAACACACCGAAAAGAGAAAGAGTTGGGCGGAAACCACGAATGAACATAGGGGCTCATTAGGATGGCGAGCGGACCTGAGTCCGCCCTCCATCCTTGCGGTGTTTGGACCGCCCGCCAGACATGCGGCGGTCCCGCACCACGAATTAGGATGCGACCGCCACCATGGCGGTCGCATTCTGAAATTTAACATTGTGGCGGGTTTTGCTGACAGCAGCACCCGCCGCGATGTTAAAATCGCATGTCTAGCATTTCACTGCACCACATGGCAGGCACCACATGGTGCCTGCCACTTGGTGCAGTGAAATGTAGGCAGGTACCATAGGTACCCCCCAAGTGCACCCCACCTCCCCCGACACAAGAGGGGCCCGCAACGGTCCCCCGTACCCAATCCCCGCCAGCCTTTCCATGGCGGCCTCGCTGCCATGGAAAGGCCTTTCTTTTCCCACATCCTAATATGGCGGACAGTGCCCGCTAGGCACCGCCACCATATTAGTGGCCCTGCTCCGCCCGCCAGGCAATCAGTGCGATTGCCACAGGCGGAAAAGCGACGGACAGACTTTGCGTCCGCCGCGTTACCCACCGCCATCCTAATATGGCGGTGGGTAAATCTCAATGCGATGGCGGAACGATCGCCACCGCCGGCCAGGCGGTGGCGATCGTTCCGCCATCGTAATGAGCCCCAAACTTTGGAAAGATGAAGGCCTGTGAGGCAGCAACGAGAAGCGAACACAGGGGGTGGGGGGAGGTAGAGTATTTTTCATTTGTAGGCATACAATCTTCAGTGTCATCTATTCATTGCACAGTGGTTTGTTGCTCATCTATAATTCTAGGTGTCAGAAAGTTGTCAGATGCTGTCACACAATATTCAGATGTCTTGCAAGTATGGAATGTTACCGTGCAAACGGCAGATGCTGCCACACACGGCCAAGAGCAGTCAGACAGTTGTCACATGCTGCCATGAATCGACATATGTTGTCATAACCTTGTCACGCACTGCTGCAAAGTATCAGATTCTGCTAAAGTTCTTAGATGTTGTTGTGCCGTGTTGTATGTTGCCATACGGGTATTTGACATTTTCATTTAGTTTAGAGCCTGTCATCCAGTTATCACATTTGTTTGTTGTATTTGTCTTGTCCCGCATGCCACCACAAACTGGTGATTAAACGAGTTATTAAATTTGTGTACCATCTTTGTAGATAGGCACTGAACTCCCATATCAAATCAAGTAAGGAAAGGGTAAACAATTACGTAGAAAATATACGTTTTCAAGTGAGATTTAAATTTGGAGTGCAAGGGTTCAAGCAGCAGAGATTGGGTAAGTCATTCCATAGCTGAGGGAGGTGAACTGAGGTAGATGAGGCCTCTCCCCCTGGAGTACTTTTCACACCGGGTAAAATTCCTGGGTTCTGACACTCCTTCCCCAACCAACCCCAGCAAGCTTCACTCCAGATTCTCAAGAAAGAGCTTAAGAACCTCCTCTTCAAGCAACGTCTTCTGCTTTGGAACCTTCCAGATGATAGACCCAGACCCTAAGTCCAGCAGACAGCACCTCCTGTGTCCCACTCCTATGTGCTCCTGTTCTTTGCCCCCACCTTTGCACAGCTTTCAATTGCGTTGTAGCTAGGTTTGTGCTGTATAAATCTCAATTTTTTTTGTGTTTAGTTTCATATAGCGCAAACTTGACCAGAAGGTATGAGAGCACTTTACATGAGCACCAGATGCGTTAGAGATGGACACATTAATTTTGTTAGGCACGGGGAGATTAAGTGATTTGCCCAGAATCACAGGATGTTGAGCGTCCCTGCCGAGACTGGAACCCAGTTCCCCAGCTTCGAGGTCGACCACTCTAGCCGTTAGGCAACATCCTTACAAACATACTTACAAACAAATATACAAGTAGTAACCAGTGCTTAATTTGTAAAATAATTAGTACTGTTGCCTAAGGTTTTGCTCAGAGGCCCTCGAAGGTCAGGGTGCTGAATCCCAAGGCTCTGTAGTCCAGATTCCACCGCATGCCTCTTGAATCCACCACCAGACTCTGTCTGTGTCTTTATCTCACTTTTTGAGGTTCTTTTCCATCCCTGTTTTCTTCCTTTGTCACAGTTTTTCCGTCCTTGCCCTTTCCCATTTTCTGTTTTTCTCTCTCTTGCTGTGGATGAAAGTTTGATGAGGAAAAATAAATTGGGTCCCCAAATATGAGTGGCCGTGGCCCCCTGCAACCATCGGCTCAAAGTAAGCAATGGTGGTAAGTAGACCAGTACCTGAAGATTAAGAGCTCTAATGTTGTGCGATTTCTGAATAAATTGTTCCAAATGTTCACGGGCACTGTTGTTTACACTCTTGTGTATAAAGCAGCAGCCTCTAATTTTGTATCCTGTCCCACTTCTTCAAATAACAAAGTGACTGGATTAGCCAGGGGATCCTTTCTCTGCGCTTTTCTTACAGCCGCACTGAAGCGTTTTGAGCCATTGGAGGTTTGTTAAACTCTTTCCAGCGATCCAGGGCCGTACTGGGAACCCAAAGCAGCCCTGGCAATTTTGACGGACCACCCCACCCCCTGCTGCTTTTGTTACTCGGGGCCGATAAAGCAGCACTGCTGTAAAACCGCCCCCAGTAACAACAAGCATTAGCAATGCAATAGGTCTTGCATTTACGTGAGACCTATTGCATTGAAAATGATTGGCATCATGACAACAGGGAGGGAGGACGGGCGGGGGGGATTTTGAAAGCACTGACAACGAGAGGGCGGGGGTGGGGTGGAGGGAGAAGGCACAGACAATGGGGGAGAAGGCACGGACAACGGGTAGATAGGGCGGGCGGGGGGAAGAAAGCACCAAAGCACGTCGTGCCTGCAGCATTGTGATTGGTCAGGGGAGCCTGGGTGCTGACCAATCACAACACTGCATTGCAGCATTGTGATTGGTCAGGGGAGCCTAGCTATGCTTCCTGTGCCTCAGTCCTATGAGGAGAGCAGGAGCAGAGACGCAGGACCCGGCACGGCAAGGTGTTTGTTTTATTATTCTAATTTTTTTTTACCTTGCGCATCGTTTCCCCCCTTGTCACCCCCCCCCGCGCCCACACCCGCGAACCATGCCAGCTGCCACTGCTTTAAAGTTAATTGTTTATTTGTGTTCATGATAAACGGGGAGACATTAAACAGTAAACTGGTTGTAACCCCTTCCACCTTTCTGCAACATACCCTGCTATATTACCACCTGGCCATCAATGGTGCTCTACTTTGCTTTCACAGTCCTTCGTCTAATGCACTCAGTTATTTGCTACCTGTTAAATTGAGTAGAGGTAGTACATCTGACGCCCGAGGGTGATTCTCCATAAAAAATATGTAAATATTAGATCCAACTTGTGCATTTTGAGTTACAGTTATTCCAATACATTAATAAAAGGCCTATAATTTTATGGCAGTTCTGAAAGAGGTCTAATAAAAAACCCACTTTATGTTCTGCCTTGGCCAAAACATAAAAAGCAAATCATATTCATGTCCATTTGCCACCTCCCTGCAATTACCCTTCCTGTTCCTGTAGATTCTCAGTCACATAGTATGACTGAGTAGCTGCTTTGTTTTTTTTTAAACTGTGTTTTATTGAAGTTTCAAACATGGTACAATAGCAATACCGCATGTATAAAAAGGCATGACAATAAAATACAACATGCCTACATTGGAAAACTTCTGAGCATAGTGATACACTTCACAATATCACGACAAGGTATGTATCGGAGTGGGCAAAACACGTTAGCAATGAAACAAACCTGGCAAAACCATGGACGCTGCCTGAGGGGCTTATATGGTTTGGTGCGTACTGTGGGTAGGGACCATATATGTTAGGGGCTGTCTAGCAGGGGTGCGGGGGGCACCGGAAGGTGCGGGGAGAGAGAGTGGGAGGGGGGTTCAGGGTCCCATGTGGATAAGTGGGGATTGTACAGGAAAAAGTGAGGTGGGGCCTGTGTTGAGCCTGTTGATGAGTGTGCGGTGGGTAGTAGGTTTATTGTAAGTATCTTGACATGTCAGTGCGTCACAGCCAGCGATGAAGGTCTGGGGGCGAGAGCCTTCCATGCCATCACTATCAACCTCTTAAAGAGGCCGACGGGCAGATCGATAAATCTGTGGAGGTGTTTGTCATCTTTTGCCCAGGCACGTAGACCCAGGAAACAGGATTTGGGTGTTGGTTCGAATGAATGCTCAGCGAGTTCACCCACTGTGGCAGTGACAGCTTGCCAGACCGGGTGTAATTTCAGGCAATCCCAGACGATGTGATAGAATCCTGCGTCTGGTAGGTGACATCGAGGACAATCCGGAGTCAGAGTGGTATACATGCCCATGACCTGCTGATGGGAAAGATAGGTGTGGTGCATGTAGTTAAATTGTGTGACTTAGAATCTGGGGTTACAGGAAACATCTTTTACCGAATGGAGTGCTCGGGACCAGGGCCGGACTGGCCATAGCAGGCACCGGGCGTTTCCCCGGTAGGCCGCTAGGGTGTGGGCCGGTTTTGGGCCCCTGGGGGGCCGTTTTTGTTACCGGGGTCGGCAATATCGGCCCCGTAACAAAATTCGCCGACACCGGCCCTCGCAAACTGCTCGGCTGCACTCCCCCTCACCCCAGGGGGGGCTGGCTGAGCAGTTTGCCAGGGCCGGTTTCTGTTCCCAGTCCGGCCATGCTCTGGACCAAGATTTGTTTGAAATGGGTTGGGGTAACACAGTGTCCCACTTGGCACACGTCCCTCCTGCGTGTTCCGGCGGGGTTGAGTCAGTGGCGGATCCTCCGCTAAGGCAGAGGAGCGTCGCCACACTGCCATCAAGCAGCAAAAGAAAGGAAAAAATAAAATGATAATTACGTAATGTTATTATCATTTTATTTTGTCCTCTTGCTGCGGCAGCATGCGTGAGGGGGTGGAGCGGGGCTGTAGAGCAGGGGAGGAGTGGTACAACCCTCCTAAGTGTGCAAAGACTGTTTGGTCGGCCCTCTCAGGCCACCCAAAACAGTAATGCCCACTTTCCCTGTTCTCCATGCAGGCTGCATTACAGCCCGTGGATAAGCGCCATGACACAGCGCTCAGACCAATCACAACGCTGCATTGCAGTACTTGTACACATCCACTGACCCCATTTTGGGAACTACTTTCTTTCTTTGTCTTGGAGCACTCCATGCAGTGCTCGCGTTTTCAGTTCACTCGCTTTTCTTTAATGCAGTTTTATATAGTGCGAACACCACCCAAATTTATTTTTAGAGCGCTTTACTTAAGCGCCAGTTACTTCACACAAGGACACATTCGTTTTTGGGAGATTAAGTGATTTGCCCAAGATCACAGGATGTTGTGCCGACGCCCAAACTCAAACCCAGTTTCCCAGCTCCATAGTCGGCAGCTCCGGCTGAAGTACCACGTCCTCTCCTTCTGTCCTGAACCTCCAACTGCAAGGTGTCGTGTCCTGCCCTAACACACCACCACGCAGGACACAGGTAGGGAGTCTCAACGTCTTTATTATCTGTATGCCAATGTGATGTGTAGCATGGCCCTCGTCCGTCCGCCCACGATCCCCTCTTCCTGTAGTGTGTGTTCCCCACCCCTTGACCGGATGTGGTGTCCGGTTCGCTCTTCGTGTTGTAGTCCACTGCAGGGTCCTAGTGCCCCGCCCTAGGTCACTACATCTCCCCCTCTGTTACGAATGAATTGAATGAATGATTGAGTTACATTTCTTCTATCAGTCTCTTTGGCCGTCGGCATGTTCTTCTGTGGCGGGCCTCCGTTTGTTGGTCTTCTGCTGCTCCCTCTCCATTTTCTCTTTCGTTGCTGCCGTGCTCCTGCTCTTCTTGTCCTGCTGTTTCAGTGCCTTGATCTTCTTCTTTCATTCCTTTCAGCTCTCTGAAGTGTGAGCTGTTTCTTGTTATCCTCTGATGATCTGACTCGGCCGTAACCATTGAGCCCTTCACTTTTGTTATTACTAACGGGTCTTTGGAGAACGTGCTGTCCGACTTTCTTTGCTGTCGTTGACGCACTATTACCATATCTCCTTCCTTCAGATCTGACGTGCTGGCATGTTGTCTTGCATCTGCATATCTTTTCATTTTTTCTTTCTCCTCTCTATCTTTTTCTACGACACTGCTGCGATCTGGCGCTGTCATTGTCTCTATTTGCGGCAGCCTTGTTCTGCTTGTCCTCCCCAGCACAAGCTCCGCTGGGCATCTTCCTGTGGAGTTGTGCGGTGTGTTCCTGTAGTCCCGCAATACCTGGCATAGAGCTTGTCCTAATGATATCTGCGCCAGCCTCGCCCTTTGAACTGCTTTTTTGATGTTCCCCATGAATCTCTCCACCATTCCATTAGCTTGAGGCCACAGTGGAGTTATCTTCCTGTGATTTATCCCTAGATAAGTCATGAATCTCCGGAATTCTTCCCCTGAAAATGGGGGACCATTGTCCGTCTTTAGTGTTTCTGGTGAGCCCCATGCAGCGAAGATGTCATCTAAAATTGGTAGTGTTGCTGATGCTGATGTCGATGGGACGTGTCGCACTATTGGAAATCTTGAGTACTCATCAATGACCACCAGCAAGTAGTTTCCTGTGTCTAGTGGGCCAAAGAAGTCAGCTGCCAGTGTTGTCCATACTGCTCTTGGAAGCTCTGACATTTGTAGTGGTGTCTGTCTGGCTGGTGCTCCGGTCACTTGGCATAGGTGGCACGTCGATATTGTGTCTTCGACCATGCGATCCAGTCTAGGAAACCACACTTTCTCTCTTAGTAGCTTCTTTGTTGATACGACGCCTCGGTGTGACTCGTGAGCTAGGTCTATTACTTGTCTTCTGAGTGATCTTGGTATCACAATTCTCGTCCCTCTCATTAGTATTCCGCTTTCTGTCTCTGACAGTTCTTCATTTATCTTTTGCAGAGCTAGTACTTCTTCTTTGCATATTCCTGCTTCCCAGGTGCAGTTGTTGTTGATGTGCCTCCATCTTTGTTTCCTTGTTATTTCCATTGCCAGTTGTAGCGTGCCATCTTCTCTGGTCTCCCTTTCTAACTCCGCTAGTGTTATTGGTGCTGGGGTGCTTTGCTTGAGCACAAAGTTCAGGTATTCCTCTGCTATCGATGTCGTCTCGTGAGCCTGTGGTGACGGGTGTCTTGACATGTAGTCTGCAGGATTATGTTCTTTCCCTGGTTTGTGCACGATTGTGAAGTCATAGTCCATCAGTCTGATGCCCCAGCGTTCAATCCTGGGCGGCATTTTGGCCGATGGGCTGCCGTAGATTGTCACCAGCGCTTGGTGGTCTGTTATGATGGTGAACGGCTTCCCATAAATAAACATGTGGAAATGCTCGCACGCCCACACCACGGCCAGGCTCTCCTTTTCTGGTTGCGAGTATGCCTTTTCAATGTCTGTCAAGCTTTTGCTTGCGTATGCAACAATCTTCCTTTGCGACTCTCTTCCTGGCAGATGCTGTGCTAGTATTGCACCCAGTCCCACTGGGCTGGCATCCATGGTCAATTCAGTGCAGAGCAGAGGGTCGAAGTAGGCCAGATGTCCCGCCTTCACCACAGCTTCTCTTATGTCCTCAAATGCCTTGTTGCATTCCTGAGACCAGATGAACTTCTGACCCTGTTTGGTCAGTTCCCTCAGTGGTGTGCTTACTGTAGCGAAATCCTGTATGTATCTCGCACAGTAGCTGGCGAGTCCTAGAAATGATCGTACTTCCGCAACATCTGCCGGTGGCTTTGCATTTTGTAGGGTTTCAGCCTTGCTGGGGTCTGGCCTCATCCCTTGTTTCGAGAAGATGTGTCCAAAAACACTAGTTCCTTTCTTCCTAGCTCGCATTTGTCTCCATTTAATGTGAGGCCAGCTTTCTCCAGTTGTGTGCATACTTGACGTAGCGCCGTGTTATGCTCCTTGTCTGTTTTTCCAAATACTAAAATGTCATCACTGTAGTTTAAGCTGTTCGGGACCGGCCTGATCACTTGTCGTATGGTCTCCTGAAATATTTCCGCGGCCGATGATATTCCGAAACTCAGTCTCTTATATCTGAACAGGCCCAGATGAGTGGAGAATGTCGTGATGTACCTAGATTGATGGTCCAACTCTAACTGGTGATATCCTTTGCATAAGTCGAGCTTTGAGAATCGGCACGCTCCAGTGAGGCAACTGATCATGTCGTTCAGGTGCGGTCCCGGGTGACGTTCCCTTGTGATTGCGGTGTTTGGGATCCTCATGTCCACG
Source organism: Calotriton arnoldi (assembly GCA_963921515.1). Lineage (NCBI taxonomy): Eukaryota > Metazoa > Chordata > Amphibia > Caudata > Salamandridae > Calotriton > Calotriton arnoldi. The sequence goes on along the minus strand of CAWUFW010000593.1, from coordinate 1,079,980 downwards.
CATATGCGGATTTTGGAGGTGTTCTTCTTCGGCACCGCCACGTTCGGAGACACCCACGGTGTTGGGCCGTCTGCCGCTTCTATTATATCCTGTGCCAGTAAGCTATTGATCTCCTCTGCCACCTGCGGTTGTAGGTGAATTGGCACCCGTCTGTGGTGTTGTGCTACTGGCTTGATTGCTTCATTTATGTGCAGTGTTATTTGTTTCCTTTTAGCTTGCCAAGCCCTTTCAGTATGGCTGGGTATTCTTGCAGGATGTTCTCCGTTTCCGACATGTGATAGGTCATTGCCAGTAGTCCCATCAATTGTGCCGTCACATTGCTTAGTAGGCATGGTGCTGGGATGTCACCCTTGAGTACATGTATTTCTTCATGATACGATCTACCTTTGTACGTTAGTGTCTCTGTGAATTTTCCCATGTTTTCTACCGGGCTCTTTGAGCCCCAGGTGAATACATCCACGGTCGATGGCAGTAGTTGTGGTTTTACTCTCATCTTTTTGTATTCGGACATGCACATGATGTTACATGTTGCTCCGCTGTCAAGTACGAAACTTGTCTGGTGTTCTCCTACACTGATGTCCACAGTGGCTGTCTTCTTTATTTCTCTCTTGTCTACCAGATGAACATGCTCTGCCCCATCGCTTTCTCTGGGCGTGTCCGACATTAAGTAGAGTCGCGCCGCATTCGCGGGTGCTGCTGTTTCATCTGACTCGTCAGACGAGCTGCGATTTGCCGTCTCCATGTGTCGGGCGTACCTGTTGCTTGTTATCCGCGGTCTTGTCGCCCGGCCTCTCTCACCTCTGAATTGCCTGGTCATGCACACGCTTGAGAAGTGGTTGTCCCTGTTGCATTTTCTGCACTTCTGGCCCATTGCTGGGCAGGCGCCAGCGTGGGGAAACTCGAGGCCACATCTGTAACATGTCTGTTCGCCCTTTCGTGGCGTGATTGGCGCCTGGAATTCCTTCTTGTTTGCGTTCCCCATGACGCGATGTGCTAGCGCCACTCTCTTCTCCTTCCCAACTTCCATCTGTTTTGCCTGTTCCGTTGCTCGTGCTTCTGTGCGAGCCATTGTTAATATCTTTTCTAGCGTTGTTGGTTCCTTCAGTACTTGTGCTCGGAACTCCACTGATTTACAGCCCTCAATGATTCGCAGTCTTATTGCTTGCTCATTGTCAAATTTGTCGAATTCGCAGTACGTGACCAGTTTTCTCAGTCTCGTTGCAAAGTCATCTAGGCTTTCCTCGCCTTGCTGGCACACCGTGTTGAACGTGTATCTTTCAAAATCAACATTGCGTTGGGGGTCGAACTTTTGTGTGAGACACTTTATCACTCCCTTGTAGTTCTCTGTTTGTCCAGCGGGAAACGTTAGCAATAGGTCTTCTATCTCATCCCCTGCTAAATTCAAAAGCAGGTGCAGTTGCTTGCTCTCGGGACGTCTGTGGCGCTCATGTAGCGCTCAAATTTTCTGATCCATCTTTCCCACCGAATGCCAGCTTGTGGTTCCGACAGGCTGAATGGTAGAGGCCTGCGGAAGATTGCTTGCGTGCTGTCACTCATTTTCTTTCTGGCGCTTCTCACCACGTCTTCTTTTTCTATTGCTTTTGTGTCGCTAACAGGTCACTCTCCTCCTTTATTTCTTCTATTTTGTCCTTTATTTGCTTCCTTTCACTTTATTTTCTGTCCTGTTGCTTCTTTTCCTCTTTATTCTGCGTTTTTTGCCTGACTCCAAAATGGCTGCCGCTTCTATTCGGCCACCGATTGGCCCGTTTTGCCTGACCTTGTAATGGCCGCCGCTCTCGCGGAGACTTCTTTTCTTATGCCCAATGGCCGCCTGACTTCAAAATGGCCGCCGCTTCTATTCGGCCACTGATTGGCCCGTTTTGCCTGGCCTTCCAATGGCCGCTCTCGCGAGAGTTCGCGTTTGATTGCACTTGCGTCTCTTTCCTTTTTAGTTCAGTGTGGTTTTCTTCGCGCTCCTTACCGCTCGTTTGGCGGCCGGGGTGGGCTCCGCGTCGTCGCTGCTCTCTGCTGCTTGCTGCGTGCTTCCTCACTCGGACCAGGGTGGGCTCCTGGCTCCGCTTCACTTCTCCCGCTGCTGCAATCGTTGTTGCGCTGGCCAGCGGACCGGGGTGGACTCCTGGTGGCTTCTGGATGTCGTCGCGGTGTCCAGAATCCCACCCTCGTCGCCAGTTGTCGTGTCCTGCCCTAACACACCACCACGCAGGACACAGGTAGGGAGTCTCAACGTCTTTATTATCTGTATGCCAATGTGATGTGTAGCATGGCCCTCGTGTAAAAATTATCACTTTGAACAAGTACCTCTCAGTGCCATGCCATAATGTGCCGTATTAATATTGAAGTTTCCATATGTTAAAGAAATACACTCTTCGAGTATTTTATAAACCCTATCATATTTTACGTGATGTGTGTTGCATGATCTACATCGCAAACATTTTCAAAGCTTAGCATAGGCTGTTTGCTCGCCCATCTCTAACCATGGTAGCTACAGCTCCCGCTGTTTAGAGCCCCTACTTCCACAGTAACTCCTTTTAGCCGGGGGCAATAGGAGGCGCGGTCAGCGGCATACTGGACATCTGTTTCCCCACTGGGTACGGTGCAAGCGTGATCCGGAATGATTAGCGACTGGATCTGAACTCAGGAGCCGGGAGTTGGGTTTAGGCAAGCATCATTAACTGCGATACAGCATTATTATTCAAGAATTTGAGGAATTCTTTTCCCTCTGAATATATTTACGATTAACAGGCATGAAGGCGCTGGCTGGCCTGCCTATTACATGGGCTGATGGCATTTAATACGAGCCTTATTTATTTTTATTTATTTTTTACTTCCAAAATCAGCTGGATTACGTGATGTATCAAGTGTTGACACTGAGCTGGTTAATCCAAGCCACCACCTTCCCTAGATGGGCTGCTCTAAGGGTTGCCAAGCAACGCCTGCGCCTGTCTTTGTGAAACTTGACACACTCTGAAGTTTTGGGCTTTCTTTGGGCTCTTGTAAAGCGCTTTGGTACCTTCAGAGCACTAAAAATAAATGAGCCATTACTGTTGTCTTGTTTAAACCTGCAATTAGCCGTTTTTTTCCCTAATTGTCTGATTGTCAGCCAACTGTGATGACGCAGTTCTAGTTTTGTTTTAATAATCTACTGCATGAACTGCCATCCGTGAAACACATTTCAATCTTCCCTCTGTCCAAACACTCGCCTCTTCCCTGTTGTGCCATTTTTGCTACAGGCTGTAGGCGAAGGCATGCAGTCAACGAAAGCATTCCCTGTAAAGCAAAGCTCACAATCACAACACTGGTCATGAGGGTTCTACATCAGCAAGTGGCACTAAGCCTCCCCTTGTCCAGAAAGAAACCCCCACGCCTTTCACAATAAAGCATTACTTAAATACTCACCAGTACAGCTCAGCATTCTCCCCCCTTTACAGAGCAGTGTCACAAAAGATTGAAGAGGGTAAGAGCTGTCCTTGTACAGCACACCATTCTATAACTGGTCTCGCTATTCTGCAAAAAGGTATGAAAGTTTATATTTGAAGTTTAAAAAATGCTCTAGTAAAAAGCACAAAAAAAAAACAGCGACAGCAAGGAATTCCAGAAACAAGCGTACAAGATTTGGACACCGATGGTCAATTTTTGGGAATTTATAGCCTTTTGAAAGATTTTGCAACTCCACATAATTACACTCTAGTCAATACCACATAAATACACCCCACATAAATCAACTCTATGCCACATAGCAACAATCCACATAAATACACTCCACACCATGCCACATATACCCCTCAACATAATTTCACTCATGCCACACAATTCAACTCCACACATTTCCATTCCATACCACATAATTTCACAACAAACCACATAATTCCACTCCACAATATATATATTTTGGTGCTGTTGTAGGGTGCTCCATGCTACGCAGAGTTCCCAGATATATATATATATATATATATATATATATATATATATAAGCAGGGAACTCTGAGAAGCATGGAGCACCCTACAACACCACCAATAGTGAATATGTTCACCTCAAATGTCTGTTTTTCTAGCAGAGTTTTTAAGCATAGGATTGGCATAATGCCATCCACGCGAGCTAGAGAGAGACAAAGCCCTTTTGCCGTTTTTACAGCAAAGGGCGAGCATTGCACTCCAATGGGAGAAGACCTACCAAGATTTAAAAACTGGCCCCCAGGTGTAACATCACAGCTGAGGTAAAACAGGCACTGAGGAAAGCCGTAAGGCTGAAACGCGTCTGCCCAGTGTTTCATGGACACAGCAACACTTTGCCACGCACTTTAATTTTGGCATTAAATTCCACCTTTTGCCACCGAGCAGGTGTCGGACCCGATCTTTGGAGTGGGAGTGGAAGTGGACTGTATGTTAACCGGTAAGCAAGCACCGGTTCCCGGCATGCCCTTTCGTTCTGGTGCAACGCGCCTGGCTTTCAAAATGTGGACTATGTAAGAAAATACAGCGCGTCGCCCCCCCAGTCGGTTAAAGATACTCACGTGTTAATACTGCTGTATGGGGAGAAAGGAAGCAGTATTCTACTGCGTGAAGGTGACAAAGGTTGGACCCACCATCACTGTCTCCTGTTGGGCCGGCCGGAGTGAGCGTGATGACCGCAGCCAGCATTGTTTGGGACACCACATGGTGTACGAGTGTATAAATTACTGAATTTACACTCGCAGCGGGAAGCACAAAACCCGGCATGGATCAGCCTCAGGAATAGCGCAGTCAGATGTCGTGGAGGATGGGCCAGCATTGCACTCCAATGGGAGAAGACCTACCAAGATTTAAAAACTGGCCCCCAGGTGTAACATCACAGCTGAGGTGAAACAGGCACTGAGGAAAGGTGTAAGGCTGAATCGCGTCTGCCCAGCGTTTCATGGACACAGCAACACTTTGTCATGCGCTTTAATTTTGGCATTAAATTCCACCTTTTGTCATTGAGCAGGTGTCGGACCCGTTCTTTGGAGTGGGAGTGGACTGTATGTTAACCGGTAAGCAAGCACCGGTTCCCGGCACGCCCTTTCGTTCTGGTGCAACGCGCCTGGCTTGCAAAGTGTGGACTATGTAAGAAAATACAGCGCGTCGCCCCCCAGTCAGTTAAAGATACTCACGTGTTAATACTGCCGTATGGGGAGAAAGGAAGCAGTATTCTACTGCGTGAAGGTGACAAAGGTTGGACCCACCATTTTATTTATTTATTTATTTTTAAAGCGCCGGAATCACCCCAACCGGGGTATCTCCGCGCTGTGACTGCCAGTGCCAACCAAGGGGAAGATAAATCAGAACAGCTTTGTTTTCAGCAGCTTTCTGAAAACCAGGAAGTTTGTGCATTGACGCAAATGGATAGGGAGTTGGTTCCAATAAAGTGGGGCAAGGTGGGAGAAAGCTTTACCACCCATGCGGGCTAGTTTGAAACGCGGGATATGAAGGAGAGCTTTGTAACCGGACCGAAGGGGCCTAGATGGTATATATCTGACCAGCTTATCTGTCAGATAACTGGGGCCCATGTTGTTCAGGGATTTGTAAACCATACAACAAATCTTGAATTTAATTTTCTTTCGCACCGGAAGCCAGTGTAGTTTTTGGAGTAAAGGAAGAGAGGCAGTTCTGGGAGGGGCATTGGTCACCAAGCGGGCCGCCGTGTTCTGGACTACTTGTAATTTGTTTAGGGAGGTTTCCTTGGCTGAAATCAGCAGAGCATTGCAGTAGTCCAGACGGCTTAGGATCAAAGCCTGGATCAAGGTTTTTCGTGTGGAGAGTGGCAGGAGGGGAAAGACCCTTCGAAGGAGGCCGAGTGTGTGATAAGCAGGCCCCGGCAGTAGTGGTAGCATGCTCCTCCAGAGTTAGTTTATGGTCTATCCGCACTCCTAGGTTCTTCACCACCTGTTTAGGGGATGGGGCAGATCCTAGTTCCTCTGGCCACCAACTGGGGGACCATCTCACTGCAGCTTCTCCAAACAGCATTAAGCTGCAGGAAGTTTTCTCTCATCCAGAGCGCGATGACTTTCATACCCTCCGAAAAGGTGGTCTGAATATTGAGGTTGGTTTTATCAAAGGAGAGAAGAAGTTGGGTGTCATCGGCATAGGAGATCGGAATAAAACCTAATTTCCTCAGAAGCCCAGCCAAGGGGGTAACATAGATGTTAAATAACGTAGGGCTCAAACAGGAGCCCTGAGGTACCCCCTTGGTAACTCTTGTGGTCTGTGAGCGAAAAGAGCCCAGATTGATGGTCTGGGTTCTATCGGTCAGGAAATTGGCCATCCATTTTAAGGCGTTCCCCTTGGATGCCTATGTCCCTAAGTCTCCTGAGTAGGATCTGGTGGGAGATGGTATCGAATGCTGCAGACAGGTCAAGCAGCACCAGGAGTACTGCCTGACCATTGTCCGCTAGCATTCGGTTGTTATCAGTGACTGCCACCAATGCCGACTCAGTGCTATGTCTGGGTCGAAATCCAGATTGTGAATGATCAAGACGATTCGAGGATTCGACAAACTCAGACAAGTGCTTGTTTATGTGCTTCTCCAGAAGTTTGCTATGTAGAGGGAGCGAGGAGATAGGGCGATAGTTAGAAACATCTTCCGGGGGAGCTTTAGGGTTTTTCCTGATAGGGATGATCTGTGCTGCTTTCCACTCAAGGGGGAGACTGCCTTCCTTCATGGAACTATTAAGGATGGAGCAGATGGGAGCAGCAAGTGTCTTAGATAGCAGAGCGGTAGTCTTGGCAGGAATAAGGTCAAGTGGAGACCCTGATTTAACTACTTTTAGTAACGATTCTACTTCCTTCGGTGTAAGAGCCGGGAAGTTCTCCAGTGTTAAGGCATCAGGAGTAATCGGGGGAAGGTCTATTTTGGGGCCTGTCTGGGAGCCGTTAGCCGAAGTAATCTTATTGTAGATTATTTCTATTTTCTGGGTAAGATGATTTGCAATGTTGTGGATTTGGGAAGGGGCCTCTTCGGTGTTGCACGGCCTAGGGTTAGTGAACGATTTTAAAACCTGATATAGTGTTCGTGGGGAGTTTTCTGCTAGTTCGAGTTGCAGTGCGATATGCGTTTTCCGAGCGGTTTTCAGGTTTTTGTGGTATTGTGCCAGTGCATACTTGAATCTTTCTTTATCTTGCAAGTCATGGGAATGGCGCCAGTGTCGTTCAAGTTTTTTGCAGTGACTTTTTTCGGTCCGAAGATTGGGAGAATACCATGGTATCTGGGGGCGTTTGGTGGAGGTCGGGTGCTATTTCAACGGGGCTAGGCAGTCGATAGTGGATTTCATACTGGCCGTGAAGGAGGTTAAACGTTCCTCCGTACTGTCAGAGTCAGAGTTCTGAGGTGGTATGAAAGTGTCTTGAAACTTAGTGGGTGTGAGTTTGTGCCACTGTCTGTACCTCCTTGTAGGGTATGTTTTGGGGGCTGTGTTTTCTTTAGGACCGTTGATTCGAAATTCGATCAAAGAATGATCTGACCATGTCAGAGGACTGGTTACTCCACAAATAATATTGGGGGAGTTGGTTAAAATTAGATCCAACGTGTGTCCTGCCAGGTGGGTGGGATCATTATTTATCTTAGTTCGAGTGTGGACAGGTCTGTCAAAAGTGAAGAAGCTTCTATATTAGCAAGATTTTCACTGTGCACATTGAAATCTCCAAGAAGTAGGAAATTTCTGGTCGAAATAACATGTGGAGAGATGCGCTCCATAAGTTGGGGGGTAAAATTGGTGAGTGGTCCCGGAGGTCGGTATACAAGGGCACCTTTCCAACTAAGTTGTGGATGTAAGTCAGCTCTGAAGACTAAGATCTCCAATGTGTCGTTGCATAGTTGGTCCAGGATGGAAATTTTAATAGGGTCTTTATAGATAATAGCTAATCCCCCTCCCGTCCTATGGGGTCTATCTAGTTTTTGAATGTGATAGCCCTCTGGAAGCGCAATGGCAATGTCGGGGTTGGAGCAAGGCTTAGTCCAGGTTTCAGTCAGAAACCCAATATGAGGGAGAGTAGAGGAGAGCAGGTCCCAAATATTAACTGCATGTTTGGGCAATGATCTGACATTGGCCAGGAAACAATTCCAACCTCCGTTGTTGTGGTGGAGGGTGCGCGGAGGGCCTTCCTGTTCACAAGTGCCGTGTGGTAGATTGCTTTTCAGGTCAGTTGTGGTTTTATTAGTTTGGGACCGTGTGACCACCATGCTCTGGAATCTACAGGTCCTGCATGAAAAAGGTCCTTCTACGACTGCTGATGTGGTGCAAGCTATATTTACTGGAAGTCTAGAGAAATGCTTATCTCTAATCCTTACTAACTCTTGGCTTGAGTAGGTAAGAGGGGTACCAGCATTAATTGCTCGGTTGGAGGGCAAACCAACAGGGGTTCTGGCTCCTGGCGACGTCCAGGCGCGGATGGGCGCAGACGGGCTTGTCTTAGGCGCGCCAGCGGCGCGCGTCGAGCCCTGCATCAGTTTTTATAGAAGGCAGCTGAACTGCTAACCTCCCCAATCTAGTGTCCGGCGGAAGTGGTGTCTGAATTACTTCCGGTTGGTGTCAGCTCCCTCCACGCAAACGGAACAATCTGCGATGGAACCATCACTGTCTCCTGTTGGGCCGGCCGGAGTGAGCGTGATGACCGCAGCCAGCATTGTTTGGGACACCACATGGTGGATAAGTGTATAAATGACTGAATTTACACTCGCAGCGGGAGGCACGAAACCCGGCATGGATCAGCCTCAGGAATAGCGCAGTCAGAGGTCGTGGAGGATGGGCCAGCATTGCACTCCAATGGGAGAAGACCTACCAAGATTTAAAAACTGGCCCCCAGGTGTAACATCACAGCTGAGGTGAAACAGGCACTGAGGAAAGCCGTAAGCCTGAAATGCGTCTGCCCAGCATTTCATGGACACAGCAACACTTTATCATGCGCTTTAATTTTGGCATTACATTCCACCTTTTGCCACTGAGCAGGTGTTGGACCCGTTCTTTGGAGTGGGAGTGGTCTGTATATATATGGGGATAGAGAAAGAGAGCTGAGGAAACTTGAGACTTTTTATATCCTTGAACTAGATGCTATAGAACCGAATGGTTTTTAATCTGGACGAGGAATTGTATACGTGCCTATATTAATTATGAATTGTGAAGATTTCCCGCATAACGTATTATCATCTTAAGAGTCACATATGAAATTTTAGAATTTTGTATAGGAGAAATTGATTTTTTGAAGCATGCAACTACAGGTATTCATATGAGCACTAGCACTTTAATTGAATAATTAGCACTTTATAGAATAGGAGTTTTTAAAACTCATGTTTATAGAATAGGACATATCAACTAGTTCCTATTGTTTAAGGAGTATTGGACTCGTTTATTAACATGAAACTGCTTCATAAGGAACGACTATGCTCTTTAGTTAGGGAATTAGAAATGCACTTTAAAAGATTGGTGGATTGTAGCACTAGCACTTTACATTGATTGAGCACTAGCACTTTAGAGAGAAAAATAATTTTGATGAAAGAGAATTGAATACTTGTAGTAATGGAATGTATGAGGCCTGAGAAGTTACAAGAATGAATTATGGTGGCAAAAAAAGTTTTTCATAAAATGCACGTAACATACTTTAAATAAAAGGTACAATAAGAAATTATGTATAAATAATTATACTAGTGGAAGTAAGTTGGAATTGAATAGGAACTGTCCGTCTTTTTAACTGAAAATGCATTTAGAAAAGCTATAAGTAACATGCTTTAAAATGGCCACCATGTTTGTGATGTAAACCTGGATCATACATTGGTGTGAAATGTAATTGTCCTTTGTCAATGTCGATGCCCATGTACTGCTGTTCTTTTGCATTTAAATTGAACTTTATGTGTGGCTCAGACATCGTGAACAAGACCGTGAGGTAACGGCCGAAACGCGTTGATGTTTGTTTAAAAATAAAAATTTGCCAGATAACCAACCTACGGAGTGCTGATTCCGCTTTCATTCGGAGGGAGAAAGCGTTTTTTTGATATATATATATCAATTACGAACATAATCCAAGTGCAAGTGATGCACAGACAGATTAAATGGACTCAGATGATGCTGGTGCTGAGTATGCAAGTGTTTATTTCAAGCTTGTGCTGCCCATGACGCATTTCGGCTGTGTGCTACGGCCTTGATCACATGACCACGCTGCAACTGATTGGGATATTGATGTTTGTTTAAAAATACAAATTTGCCAGATAACCAACCTACGGAGTGCTGATTCTGCTTTCATTCGGAGGGAGAAAGCGTTTTTTCGATATATATATATATATATATATATATATATATATATATATATATATATATATATATATATATATATCCTTCAACAATCCGCACTCGTGCAGAAAATCACGGAGGCGTTGTTGCCGAAACGCGTCTGTCAGTCTTCGAGCTGTTGCCCATTAAACCCTTTATCATTTATTTCCCTATGGAGTGCCTCCGTGATTTTCACGAGTGCGGATTGTTGAAGGAAATGTGATGCGACTCACCATCGCGTAGGAGAGCACCCGGGGCGTGTGGTGCGGCGTCCGGTGAACTTTGTTGTGTGCCATATATATATATATATATACATACATATATATTGGTGGTGTTGTAGGGTGCTCCAGGCTACCCAGAGTTCCCTGCTTTATATATATATATATATATATATATATATATATATATATATATATATATATATATATATATATATATATATATATATATATAAATAAAGCAGGGAAGTCTGGGTAGCCTGGAGCACCCTACAACACCACCAATAGTGAATATGTTCACCTCAAATGTCTGTTTCTCTAACAGAGTTTTTAAGCATAGGATTGGCATACTGCCATCCACGCGAGCTAGAGAGAGACAAAGCCCTTTTGCCGTTTTTACAGCAAAGTCTTTAAGCAAAGGATTAGCAATTGACGTCCATGCTGACATGAAAATAGACAAAAGCCTTTTATCAGTCTAGACACAGTATTACAGCTTTGGATTGGTAAAATATCATCCAAGCCAACCTGGAATGACTAAAAGCAACCCTTGGCACATGTGTTTCGCTCCAGTTAGAGCTCTTCAGAGAGGTATAGATTTGTCCAGACACAAGGTAGCACCCAGTATAAGTCAGTGTTTTGGTGCTAGTATTCGACAAAATGCAGTAGTATAAAATCCATGTTTCATTCACAGGGAACCGTGAAGTATAGAAAATATTTCACAATTGGCTGTAAAATACAGATTTCAGCATCATAATGACAGCCCCCAAACCAGTCTGCAGAGCTGTAACAGTGTAAGGGCTACTAGGATCATACAGCATGTAGGACCAAATTATCTGGCAAGATTATATTAATTATGTGATAAAATGCAAATTATGCACCACATTTTCTGGCAGTATCATTTTCATCAATTTGAGATAGAAACAAAAAGTTTGGTGAAATTGGCAAATTATATGACAAATGTAGCGAATCCATATTTATGTGGTAAACACTGCAGACCTATAAATACCTAAATCCACTGCACCTCACCATTCCCTATTGTTTTATTGATTTTTTCAAGAAAGGTAAACACAACCTAAACATTCTAATTTCAATCAGTGCCATTGTTAACAGCCCTTTGAAGAAAACAGGGTTTTCAAACTAACCACCCCAAAATAAACATGCTATAGAAAACATACATAATAGGTACTATGTGTTATATTGCCCTATATCGCCATCTCAGGGTTCCGGTGACATTTACAAAACCCCTTGATAGCAATATTAGACCATATTACACAATTACCCATTATATACTTGAGTATCCTCTTCAAAATGTGTTTGTAGATCTGTCTGCTTATATCATTAGCCTAGAGTACTGTGTTATATACAAGACTATTTAACTTTGTGTAATCCAATTTACTATGAGCGGACCTCTCTTGATGTCAATATTGCGGCAAAGGAACAGCCCCTTTAGTGGTCTTAAAGGCAACTTGGTCAATGGCGGCCTGTAATGTGGCTGAGCAGTGGGGTGGGGACACACACACACCCGGCCATTCACAGCACATATACACATACATTTATACATGCACACATGCATTCAACATTCAAGAAGCACTTATCGGGCCATAGCAGTGACATCATATGGCTGAGGAGAGCAGCAGAAAGGCCTCGTGGTTCCTGGATTCTTCGGGAAAGGAAGGGGCAGACGGAAGATCCTGCCTCCTCTTCTCATTGGTTGACCTGTTGGCTGCCCTGGTCAGGGGGTCAGCCAAAATGAGATGAGGACCTTCCTCAACTCCTCGTAGAGTGTGATGGGGGTCAGTAAGAGTTGCTGACACCACCCCACTCTGTGAGAGGAATCACTGATAATCAGTCCTGGGAACTTCAGGGCTTAAACCTGAAGTGCCCTTGTCTGATTCTATCAGTGACTTGCCCCCTTGTCATAAGGGGAAGGACTGCAGAGGGTTTGCCGGGCTGTTAAGGTCACACCCTCAGGACTGTAAAATCTTAACTCCAGCAAGCCTGGTTCAGGCTGCCAGGCGCGTGCATTTTAGTGCATTTAAAGCGCCTGGCTGCCTGACCTGAACATGACCTTTGCTCAGCCTGAGAGACACTCAACATGCTGCAAAAGGGAGGCGGGACGGGGCACCTCCACTTTTAATGATGGGCCACGTCTGACTTTGGTGCCGATCTCCTCTTCCCAGTTGTTGTACAGTTTGTAGAGTTAGCACGGGCCAGCTGATTTAGTGCTATCAGTCCTGAATACACACAGAAGACCGCACGCTTTTCCCTTAGCAGAGGTTATTTATGGAATCGAAATGCACCCATGTCAACTTTTTTTGTTTTGCCACTACACGACTTTTTTGTGTTGAATAACAGCTTATTTTGTGAAAAGCTACTCGTCATATTTCTTCTCATCATATTCTGAAAATATGCCAGTTTCATCCTGAGATACCAGCTTTTCATTTTTAGTAAATACACTATATTTGTTCCTCAAATTTCATCTATTTGCAGTAAGTACTTTCATTTACTACTCCGCACATTGACAAACCTTAGCATGTAGCCCATTTATCCCTATCAGAAACTAACAAAATGTACATTTGGCCACAGCCTCATAGGATCAGGTTTAGCAATAATATCCCCAGGAACAGATGCATATTAGAATAATATTCAAATAACACCAGCATTCAAAGGGCATACTATGGGTGGAAATGAGGTGCCAAGAATGCATCGAAAAGGTGAGTTTTAAATCTTCGCAGAAGGTTAGGGGAGATTGAGAAAGCCCGAGTCCTTCAGGTAAGGATTTTTAGAATTCTGGCATCAGGAGTGACTTACCTGTGCCCGAGCACCTTCGGCTGCACAGAGTTTATCATTGTGGCATGCATAGCCTTATATATCTTGATGAGAGCTTTGAATGCAATTCTGACATACAATGGTAGCCAGTGTAAGCCATATTTTTTGTTTCTGGGCCTGGCAGCACCTGGCAGAATTACACCACATATGTCAAGGTGTGCCTGGACCAGAGATTGTGCATCTTGGCCAAAGTATGCGTCAAGGAAAGTAGGTTTGATTTTCTTGGGCAAATAAAGTTGGTACATTGCAGTCTTATTTAATCTTAAACCGGAGTACTCTGACTCTGAAATGAATAATGCATCCATTTTTAAATCGGAGAACACAGGATAACGGTTGACTGTAGTGTTTCCGACAGTTCTGTCTTCGTTTGCTTGTGTTTGGTTGGCAGTTCAGGCTGGTCTCTTCCTATTGGACCAGGAACAAGACTGATTTGCATATGGCTGGGTCTAATCTGAGGTGGCATGGTGGTAAAAGGAATGATTGGTTGGAATGATACCCCAGAGATGGCCAGTGGTTAGGCTTATTGCAAGCATTCTTCCAATCACCTTTTCTGTGTTTGGTGTTTCCGTCAGTGATCATCCATTTGTTGATTTACACCCTAAACATTGTGAAATTTTGATGAAAGAAGTGTGCAGTTCAATTTATTACACAATCTTGCAGTTTTATCCATTTTGACAATGTGGGGCTGCATATGAAGTACTTGCATCACATGATAGTACTAGCTTTGTATGAGAGTGTACCACCTAACATGCCCATGTGACTACTCATATGCTCATGTACTGTCATCAGATGCTGCAAACAGCTGTATTGATCCAGGTTCAACTATCAGGACTAACAGATGTCCATGTATCACCTCTTGCGTCCTCTTAGCAAGATTCACATGCAGGGAACAGCATATTATGCCATTTTATTCTCCAGGACCAGCTTAATGGGCTCTGATTCAGTGTCACATGTGCCCCCCACAAGCACAAGCACTGCCTCACATGCCCATGCCCTGCTTTTATGCCCACCTACACACCCCATCTCTCCCTCTTTGTTTCCCCTCTTCCGCTATCACTTACTGCAGGGCTGATACTAGACCAGTGGTTTCCTGCTGTGGCTCAGTGTGGACTTGAGTGAACCCTCTGGATCTTTTTTCCAGCTCGGCAGAAAGGCTTCCTCATGGCATGGGTTGTGCAGTGCCACTGCTCCTGTCCTCGAAATGCAAGCATATGCGAGTGACAAATGCCGGAAGACATAAGAGATTCAGCACGACTGAGCTAGAATTCTTCAAGGAGGGTCAGACAGTACCCAGTAGCGCTTGTACCATATAGCTTCTGGGATGGCAAATTGGTGGAGATGACCAAACTTGCCTAATTTGCTCAGATCCACTTGGCAGAGTTGGTAAACTGGCTTTTCCCTCAGAAACTCAGCACCCCAAGGTACCGGACTCATTCTCCCTGCTCTCACCCCTGTCAGAAAAACATACATTCAGTATATGCACAGTGGGGATCACCTAGTCACATTTCATGGAATCAGCAATTAAGTTCAGTGAGGATAGGGAATTAAGGGGACGGGGAGAACAAGGATAAATAGGGTGAAATGACTGGATAGATGGGTTATTTTGGGGGTAGGAAGGAGATGAGACATGAACAAAGGCATGTAAACCTCTCACAGTTGTCAATAGATGCTGTTGAAGATGGACATGGGGAAACATGAGGAGCAACCTGTGGCAAGGATGAAAACCTTAAGTCCTGCGAGAAGGAGGAAAGCATGTTAACCAGCATTAATTTTTCTGATCATGACATCCTTTAGATTATCTTTGAAGGTGCGAATACACAGATTACTCTTATCTATGAGAACTGGACGTTTCAAAGGAAGCCCCTTGGTGGCTCAAACACCTGCCTCCAAATGTGGACTTCTGGGCACTTGAGACTAATACTTGAAATTATTTTCCTGATCATATTGATCTAGATGCTTGGCTTTAATGAAGTGTGGATTGGGTTATGATGTGATTGTTTTCCAAAGTGTCAGGAGGATTTTTACATTTATTCTGCTTGCAGTAGTTACCAGCGCCCAGATTTATCAAATTGTCACACAACTTGCTGCTCTGCACTGCTTGACAGGGAGAGAACAGGAATGCGCCATATCTACTAAGATATGACACATTTCTGGTCTCTCCCCACGCTGGCGCACTGAGTGCTGCCTAGCACCAACGCAGGCACCCTTGCACCACGGTGCAAAGGTACCTGCGTTACAGGCAGATTTGTTTTTGTGCAGGAAAGGGCACCTTCCTGTGCAAAAACAATCCTTTGAGGCATTTCCAGCACACGTAGAAAGAGGAAATAACAAAGAGAAATAAAGATATTTCTCCTTGTTACGTCTCTGGAAGGTGGACCAGTTTGACTCATTCCCAGGTTTGCAGGTCCTTGTAAATCTGGGAATGCGCCAAAATCCATGGGTGGATACTTGGGAACACCTGTGCTCCACCCATGGAATGCCTTCCCAATGCAGATTAATGCAAGGCAGTGATTTGCGCTACCTTGCAAGGTGGCTGGCACGGCTTAGTAAATCTCACAGGATTGCATTGGATCACTTTGCATGATGCAAGGACTTCGCATGCACTTTGTAAATCTGGGCCTAAATATGGATCTTTCGAAGGCTAGTGATATGTGCTCACTTATTTTGTTTGTTTGGCAAACACAATAAGGTGTCAAGCTAGCCCATCCAAAGCTTTATAAGACATGTTGGTGGTATGCCATGAAACAATTGCTAGTAACACATTGTATAGGGCGCCGCTGAAGAGGCTGCAGCAAGGTGAAGAGAGACTCTGGGTTATCCTGCATACCAATGAGGAGCACTTCAGTCTATGAGTCATTGAGTGCTAAGCTTTTAGCTGTCATTCACAATTGGATGTGTTCATGCCAATGAAAAAAGCTTTTAGAAGGCTCATCCAATTTGAGATGTAATTGTGGCATGAAGTAAAAATGAAAATGAAGGGGGAGGGGGAGGTAAAAGGAACTCTCCTTTTTATTTTGGAGACTGTTGGTTCAACATTTCTGGTCTATCAAGGATTTCAACCAGCTCAGGTCAGACTTTGTGAATTAGGGACTTGATGCACTTTCACTTGTGAAATGAGTAATTGATTTTGGTGATGCATTCTGTTAAGTTTGAATAAGCACAGGATTTCAGAAGGATGACCTGAAAAGGATCTAAGCTCTAGTTCTTGCAAATGAATCACAGCGTACCCTAGTCCCATACTTTGGCTGATCCTTTTAAATTTAGCTTAAGTTCCTACACTAAGACATATGTCCATGTAGATAAATACTACCACCTCATTAGTTCAGAAATATTTTTTAAGTACTCTAGATTTTCACCCACCGAGTGTTGCAGGCTTCATCCTCAAGTCTGCTCCCAACTGTAGACACTCGTCCAGAGAGAACTTTTAACCATTAGGCCCAGCTTATTATTCAGGTCATCTGTTATTATTAAACATCTAAACGATTGCACAACTTTACAAGCTATTTCTCTGAGGCATCATATAGTAAAACGCGTTTCATGTCTGCCAATATTTAAAAAAAAATATTATTAATGCAGAATCACTGTAATAACTTGGAAAGCAGCATGAAAAATAATTAGGGGCCTAATTCTTAATGAAAGACACAAATTGCAACATGATCTTGCATTGGAGCAGATTTATGGCTTATAGGAATTTACAAGAGTTTGCAGAAGCGGACCTGGAAATCATACTTCTAGAAAACGTAGGTAAATTCCATTTTCACCTGAGTAACTATGCACACATATATATCTGCTCTTGAGAAAATGGGCTAAGCGATATCAAATTCACTGTTATGTTTCGTATATAGGCCCTAATGTAGACCCGTTCATATATGCCATAATATAGAAATACTCGTATATGCCCTATTATGGTCATACTCGTATATGCCCTACTATGGTCATACTCGTATATGCCCTATTATGGTCATACTCGTATATGCCCTATTATGGTCATACTCGTATATGCCCTATTATGGTCATACTCGTACATGCCCTATTATAGTCATGGCTCCTAATATAGGCATGATCCTTCACCTACATTAGTTCCCTACAGTACACAATGAGCTCTGAGGGTTGAACGTTATCTAGTCTGTGGTTAGAACACGGCAAGGTCTTTCCAGAACACAGGCCTACAATGTACTCATAAATTATGCATGAGTATTCACCAGCTACATCTCCCGCATAATATGTATGTACAAAGTTCACCCCTAACGTCTTCCTCATGTCTAACAAAGACCAATACAAACCATACTGAGGGACGAGACACTTTAGGGTATAAATACACCACATCTTGCCACAGTAAGATAGAGGGAACCGAGACTTCCATGCTGACACACTGACCAGAGACGCTGAGGCTCCTGCATGCAGTCACTCCAGCTGACAGCGGTCTAACACAGCCCTTGGGGGGTGTCCAACTCGAGACCGGGACGAGGTCCCACACTCTCTCTATTCAGGTATGGGGGTTCGACTAAATCCTAGAGGGATTCTTGGCTCTTAGGCTTTTAGACCTACACATATGCTAGGTACACTCAGGTACATCTAGTTAGGCATCGTAGGAGTATGCACACTTTCATAGTGCCTTTTATATTCATGTATGTATTCATGATTATTGCAATATGGTAGAACTGGTCTATCCTTTCACTTTGATCGTACTGCTGATAATATATCTCTGCTATTGTCTGCTGGTTGCTGCAGCACATATATTTTACACTAGAATAACAACTGTTCAATAAATACTTATTGAAACGCCCAGCCTGTTTATTCTGTGTAACTCTCTGAGACAAACCGAATAAGTAAGCACAAGTGACGGAGCGAAAGGTAGCACATTGTTTCCACGATTCTGAGGAATTAGGGTTGTCATGATCTAAGGTTGCCAGAAACTAATCTCTCCCCGATAAGAGGAGATTCTAGTAGCACTCTGAGCTAGCTAATGCAAATCCGGCTAACATATGCGGTGGGGGTGCACAGAATCAGTCTAACACCAAGCCCACGGTTTATGTTATCCAAACGCGCAGGTCCTGCAGGGGTACTATAGGAACTACACGACATGGCGCCGGCAACGGTTGATTGGGTACTTATTTAACAGTAGAATCTGAGTAGTTCAGTCGTGCTATTCTCAGAGAACCTACTCACAAAACCCCAGAGACGTCTGGAGTGGGTGGGCACAATCTCCGCCACAGCTGAGTAGGCGAGATATCCTATTTATCGGCTGTTGGTTAATCAAGCTTGAAGGACATTTAGTTCCTAAATTGTGCATAACACCTCATCTTAGTTCCCTTTGAACACTTCTTCTAAACATGCCTGATACCGAGGTAAGGGAAGACAGAGTTGAACTGAATTTTTCAGAAGAAGGAGAAGATCCTGTAGATGCAATACAGATTGCACCAAAATTCAGAATGACAGTCACCCTAAGACTATTAGAAAATGGTTTACAAGCTAGGGGTGGCATGGTAGTTTTCGTGATTGAGGCACACGAATCAAACAAAACAGAGGTGTTCTATTCATGGGTTACATTCCCAGCAGCAAATGCCATAACAAAGACATTTCACTACTATATAGAAGGAAATGCACCACGGGAATATTGTCCATTTGAGGACATAGAGATTCCACTCACTTACCAGGAACATTATAACTGGTTTAATGGCGCCCTACCCCAAGTACGAGGAAGAGTAAGATTAGGCCCGCTCGGAGGAGACGGGGCCACATGGCCAATACTAGCAGCTTACACACCGCACCCTGACATTGGAACAATGCCACAGCCAGAATTACTCGTACAACACAGAGATTTAATTAAAATCTACAGAAACCTGACACAATTCGTCATGAGGACTTTAACAATCCAACCTGCACCAGGTACAGCAAATAGTACTCCAGCTCAGGGTACAGGAAATACAATTACTCCTCAAACATTACACGCGGTAATGGGCAAAATGCCCGCAAAACGCGAACAAATCCCATTCTGGATAGCTCAGAAAATAACTCAGCTTGAGGCGGTATTCCCGAATACTACCACCTATGAAAAACACAGAATTCTAACGATCTGCTTGCCCATGGGGATCACACCACAAGTAGAGGACTGCACCTCTGGGGTTAAGTATTTGCTGCCATATATACCAGAACACATGGTATCCTGTCCTTAGCAGTAGTGCCAGACGTATTGAGACAGATACAAAATGAGTACGGAGCAGAGCCTGCCCTAAACCTAGGGATGAAGTTACTAAACAACTTTGATCAGGTATCAGCCACAATACTAGCTAACATTAAGGGAGAAGCAGCTTCAGTGGCGATCCGCCAACGCCTAAGGGAGTTCGGTCCAGTAGATCAACAACACGAACTACCCAAAATAATTGAAACTGCATATGCAGAATTAGGCAGAGACAGTCTAGGTGGGAAGGCATTAAAACCACAACTGGTGGGCAGGCCTGAAAAGGACACTACAAAGCAGACACCTACTTCTTCTAAAAAGAATTGGGAAAATAAAAAGCAACAAAAGTCTAAAGACAGCAGATCTCAATCCCGAGGCAGGTCTCCTCAACAGGAGCCCTCTGAAAGGAGGTATAACCTCAGGAATAGGGATAATATTAAAAAACCTGACAGGTATCAGGATACTGATACAGGTTCCTCTCGTTCCTTTCAGGGTTCATCAAAAAACTCCAAGAGGGAAGGACGGTCAGAACACAGACAAGAGGAGCGTACAAAGTCCAGAGACAAGCAACGCGCTGTGGACTACGCACCTAAAAAAGAAGATAAACAGAAACCTCGGTTCAAAAAGAAGAAGGTAGCAGGTCTCAAGATCAGACATGCCCAGAATTCTGAGGACACAGCTTCTGAACGGGGAATGGGCTCTGACGATGCTAGAGAGCGCGGCAGAAGTAACGATAGCTCGCCAGAACCTGAAGGAATTTCTGGTGACAGCGGAGTTGAGTGAGTATATCACAGTGGAAACACCTGATACTCGGGTAAGTGTCCCACATAAGTTACATGAGATAACACTCCGGATGGAGGGGGACAAGCCCAGGAAAGTTAAAGGTCTATTTTGGAAAAATCTGTCATCTGGATATGACATCCTATTGGCAGAGCAAGACTGGCCGCCAGCATTCGTCATGGAGTGCCCAAAGGGAGAGAAGGTAACTTTTCCAGCATTTTCCGACCTCGTTCTCATACATTTAAAACATGCATATGAGCAGGAGTGGGCGGTTGACCTAGCTCCAGCATTGTACAAAAATCATGCTGGTTGGGATGAGGACTCAATCCACCACGTGATCCTGTTAAAAGTTTCCCCAAATGCTCAAAGGCAATACCCTATAAAGCAGGAAGCTAAAAAACAAGTCAGGGAGATCCTAGATCAACTTGAATACCAGGGGGTGATAGAAAATTGCACTTCACCTAAGAACAATCCTTTGTTTCCCGTATCAAAACCTGACAACACATATCGTTTAGTTTTGGATTACAGACATTTAAACACCTGCACAAAGACATTTGCAGTACAAAATGCACACAGTGCCGCATTAATGAATAACATTGTGCGACAAAAATACAAAACAACACTTGATATCTCAAATGGATTTTTCTGCCAAAATATAGCACCTGAAAGCAGGTATCTGACCGCATTTTCAGCGCTAGGGACACATCGGCAATTTTGTCGACTCCCCCAAGGGTATAAGAATAGCCCAGGGTTGTTTTCAGCAAGGGTGTTGGAAATGGCCCTTTTTGCAGGGTCACCCCTAAACCTTTTGCCTGCCTCCTGTATTTTTGCTGACCTGTTTCTGTTGGTTTTATGACTCTGGGCACTTTACCACTACTGTTCAGTGCTAAAGTGCATATGCTCACCCTTGGTAAATATGTCTATGTGAATTGGTATATCCCTGATTGGCTTATTTGGTTTACCTGTTAGTCCCTAGTAGTGTGGCCTGTGTGTGCCCAGGGCTGGTAAACCAAATGCTGCTGGTGGGCATGCAGCGCTGGTTTGCGCCACCCACAGAAGCAGCTTGTAAAGTGTGTCTCAGACCTGCCACTGCAGTGTCTGTGTGCAGTCCAGAACTGCCATCTTGGCTGTGAAGTGCACCCACTTCCCAGCCCCTAAACCTTCCCTTGGCATCCTGTAAGTCGCCCCTAGGGTAGGGTGCATTGTATGTGTAAGGTAGGACATGCCTTGGTGTGTGTAGCATGTCCTGGTAGTGAATTACCCCCCATTTCGTTTTTCACTGCTGTAAGGCTACCTGTTCCTCATAGGCTAGAATGGGCAGTTTGACTATTACATTCTATAGTCCTAACTGGCCCCAGGAACATGGTAGAAAAACAAATTTAGTATGCCTGAGCTCAGAATATTAAAATACATCTTTTAGTGAAGTTTATTTTTATATTCTGTGTTTGAAAATACCACTTTTAGAAAGTAGGTATTTTCTTGCCTAAGCCTTCCAGTGTGCTCTGCTGTTATGTGTATTGGCTGTCTGGTTTTAGAGGGGCAGGACAGGCTGAGTCAGACCTGGGTTGAATAGAGAGATCTGCATTTAGAGTGTGGGGAGGGGTGGCTCTTTGATCTGAATAGGGCTGTGCCTGGCAAGGTGAATGCTGGCTCCACCTCCCACTGTGTGTCTGCTAGCAGACCCCCTCTTTCTGAAAGGAAGGATGCAGCCTGGTAAACAAAGTGCTCCAGGCCTGAGCAGAACTGGTTCTGGCTAGGTTCAGGGACTGGTAGCTTCAAGGATCAAAGGCTTTTGGGGTATAAATATCTGTGCTCAAACCCCCTACTTTTGTATTGCTTTTGGATCTGGAGAGGAAACTCTGTCCGTGCCACTGGAGGAATCTGCAGGAAGTGACTGTCCTTGTGCTTGTGTGTTGTTCCTTGCACTGGCCTGCAGCAGTGACCACTAGACCTTGAAGAAGAGAGAAAAGGACTTTTGAAGAGAACTTTTATTTTTGTTACAGCAATTACCCAAGGGCTAGGAAAAGAGCTAGCCTCCTGCTGGAGTCTCAGGCACATCAGACTCCACCACCAACCTCCTGCTTCCTCCCTGCGAGGATTGCTATCTGCTGATGAGGCTCCTGTGAGTTCCAGGGCCTCTAGTTTGCTTCAGAGAAAAGAGTGCTGGAAATCGTCGCTAACGCACGTTTCCGAGCCGCTGCAGCCGAGAGCGCTGGAAAAATCATCGCGCTGCTGCCGCTGAGTGCTCGCAACACGAAACCATCGCTAACGCCCCTTTGCGAGCCGCTGCAGCCGAGACGCGCTGGAAAAATCATCGCGCGGCTGTCGCAGAGCGCTCGCAACCCCTACAGAATCATTGCTTCAAGACATCGCATTGCAGACGCCGTGCGTCCGCCATTTTCATCGCATCGCACCGGATTACGTCTCTCCCTCGCGGAGCGCCATTTCTTCGCATCGCAACACGATCGCACAACGCAACAGGCTCGTCGCATCGACTTCTCCCTCGCGGCAAGAAAGTCATCGCATCGGCGGCCTAGCGTGCAGAAGTTTGTCGCATCGTCTCCGCACACGCAACAGGATCGTCGCATCGCCTTCGCCCTCGCGGCAAAGGTCTCAGCGCATCGGCGGCCTAGCGTGCAGAAGTTGGTCGCATCGTCTCCGCACGCATCAGCAGATCGGCGCATCATCCTCCCTTGCGGCAAGGATTTTAACGCATCGCCGGCCTCGCGTGAGGAAAATCATCGCTACCACTTCTTTGCGACATTTTGTTGGTTTTGCTACTAAACCCAGGTACTTTGTGAGAGAAAGGGTCGCAGAGACCACTGCCTTGAATTTGAACCTTATTTTTGCAACCTTTGAACTATTTTTTGACAGTCCTTCAACAGCCATCCTATTTTTGACAGTCTTATGAGAGAAAGGGTCGCAGAGACCACTGCCTTGAATTTGAACCTTATTTTTGCAACCTCTGAACGAGAAAGGGCGCAGAGACCCCTGCCTTGAATTTGAACCTTATTCTTGCAACCTTTGAACTATCTTTGACAGCCCTTCAACAGCTATCCTATTTTTGACAGTATTGTGGCTTTTACAGTTATTGGTCTTGTGATAAATCTGCCTTTATATAAAGATACTTATTTTTTATAACTACTTGTGTGGTGTCCCTCTGTAGTGTTCCTCACTGTGTTACTGTGTATGGTCATAAATGCTTCACACCCTGCCTCTGAGATAAGCCTACCTGCTCGTGCTACGTTACCACAGGGTTGAGCAGGGGTATTAAAGAGGGTAGCCCTCTCACTCTGACTTAGGAAGACGGGTCCCTACTTGGACAGTGGCCAGCCATTGCCAACTAGAGACCCCCATTTCTAACATTGGTGGCAGAGGTGGGGTTCTGGACTTGCATTTATGATCGCATACAGTAATTATAGTGTACACTACTAGTGAGTGCAGACCATAACTTACCGCATACATTTTTTGAGAATTTTTTTTTGCTCCTATATTGTGATTGATATTGCCGGTGATTTTTCACCCGCGCACATTTTCTGAGAGTTTTTGGGATCCTATATTGTGATTGATATTGCCGGTGATCCTTCACCCGCGCCCATTTATTGAAAGTTTTTGATCCCCTATTGTAATTGATATTGCCGGTGATTTTTCACCCGCGCACATTTCTGAGAGTTTTTGGGATCCTATATTGTGATTGATATTGCCGGTGATTTTTCACCCGCGCCCATTTATTGAAAGTTTTTTATCCCCTATTGTGATTGATATTGCCGGTGATTTTTTACCAGCATACATTTTCTTGAGAAGTTTTCTTCTATCTTTTATTGATATTGCCCGTGATTGTTACAATGGGCAAGCCTATGTTTTATTGATATTGCCAGGTGATAGTACCCGCATACATTTTTGAGAATTGTTGGATCCTATATATTGCCGGTGATTTTTTACCCGCATACATTTTCTTGAGAAGTTTTCTTCTATCTTTTATTGATATTGCCAGTGATTGCTACAATGGGTCTTGCTGAAATGAGACCTACCTTTTATATAGATGATCTGTTAACCTACAGTCTAGAGGAGCTAAGGGGGTTCTGTGAGGAGAAGGGCTTAGCAGTGAGTAGGAAGGAGACTCAGCTATCCCTGCAGACATCCCTGAGACTTTGGCAACAAGACAGATGGAGATTCTTGGAGTCCCAGTACACCTACCAAGAGGGTAGTTGGTCTGAGGGTGGCTCTAGAGAGTCTGACGAGGAGGAAGAAAGTGTTATGGAATATCTCATAGGTGGGGAGTTCCTTGATGAGCCTAGTGCCTATGGTAGTGCCAGATTCCCCTCATGGTCCCCAGAGGAGTTGGGGGACAGGCGGGAAGGTCCCATAGGTAGGGAGTCCCTTGCTGGATCTAGTGCACAGGGTAGTGCCCAATCCCCTTCATGGTCCCCAGAGGAGTTGGACAGACAGAGGGAGAGGGAGTACCAGCTGGAATTGGAGAGGCTCCAAATAGAGATTGCCCAGCTGGAGGCGCACCTAGCGCAGATAGCAGAAAAGGAGAAGTTAGCTCCAGAGGGAGGTTACCCCTGGAGCGCAGTTTTAATTGTCTGGATTCCCCAGAGAGGGTGGGGTCCAGTGGTGGCAGCAAAATTGAAGTATATAGTGATGACAGTGTAGTACACCCACCCAGAGATGTAGCACCTGACTTGAAGGAGGGGTTGATCTACACCAGGGGATTCAAGGATATGAGGTAGCTCCATTAATATGCAGTGTCCCTGAGGTGGATTGGGGAACTAGCGCAGGGGCCCATAGTCCTAGTGAAAGGAGGGATACTCTACCGACTCTGGATGAGAGGTGCAGGGAGAGGGGTTCCCCCGTGGTTGAGGTCCTGGTGTATGAGTGTGAGGACTGCCCAGAAGAGTGTGGGTTGAGTGATCGAGACAGTCAGTTAATGTCTCGCCCATTTCAAGAGAGTGGTGTGGGGTACGTGTGTGAGACACTGGATTGTGAGGTAAAGGTTAGCACCTGCGTGGAACTGTGTAATCCAATTGTGGGAGAGCATATTGTGAGTTCCTATTTTCCAGAGCTAAGCCAACATGTGTTAGAGTGCGAGTTCTCTGATCCTAGGGAACTTGCGCAGGAGGCAGACCTCTGGGTGAGTACCAGAGGCTCTGTAGAGGCATTAGGGAGTGACCCTAAGAGAAGTGGTTCAGAAGTTTTCCAACCCAGAGTGCTGGGAAAGGTTAGGAGTGTTACAGCTGGGTCCCCTTGTTGTGAGGAGGTTGTAGGGCCTCACATCCTGTCTCGTGGGAGCAGGAGTGAGACTGGGATAGGTCCCGAAGTGCCCCAGCCTCAGTCCCCAGGACTGGATGGTTCCATGAGGGAACACCAGGTGGGGAGCCTAGTCTGTCTGGATGGACCGTCCATTGTGGGGGGTACCCCAGTGTTAGGTGAGCTGGGAGTGCCTGTAGTCAGGCCTCCATCAGTTCTTGTGCCTGGCAGTGCCACTCCTAGGGGAGGGTACAGAAGTCCAGTCTGAGGGATGAAAGGGGGAAAGAGTCCCCAGTGGAAGAACCAGTGGGTCAGGGGCCAGCCAGAAGGGCTGAGCCTCATAGGATTGGCCATGGTGACGCCACTTCTGTCCTGGGGCATCTTCACGCACTGTCAGAGGGACAGGAGGTCGTGAGCTCTGTGCCAGGCAGACTGTCACGCAACACGCTAGGTATGTGTCACCCTCAGGAAGTCCTGGTTGGCCAGGCAGTTGTTCAGCCGCAGGGGTTGGTCCCTGGGTTGGTAAGTCAGGTCCAGGAGTTGTCTGACCTGGAGGGAGGGACAACTGTAAGCAGTGTCCCGACCATTTTTTCCAAGAGCACCACTCCAGGTGGGAGGGTGCAGTATGCTGGAAGGGGGTGCAGAGGGAGGGAGCCCTCGCCTCTGACCCCGGTGCACCCTGAGGGTTTTTCAGGTTGGTAGGTCAGTTGCAGGGTCCAGGCCCTGAACTGGTGGAGGGGTGTGTTTCCCTTGAGGGGAGCCTGTGTGCTCCCCAGGAAGTCCTGGGTGGCCAGGCGGTTGTTCAACCACAGGGGTTGGTCCCTGGGATGGTAAGTCAGGTCCAGGTGTTGTCTGACCTGGAGGAAGGGACAACTGTAAGCAGTGTCCCAACCATTTTTTCCCTAAAAGCACCACTCCAGGTGGGAGGGTGCAGTATGCTGGAAGGGGGTGCAGAGGGAGGGAGTCCTCGCCTCTGACCCCAGTACCACCTGAGGGTTTTTCCAGGTTGATGGATCAGTTGCAGGGACAAGGCCCTGAACTAGTGGAAGAGTGTATTTTCCTTGGGGGAATTGGTGTACTCCCCAGAAGTCCTGGGTTGCCAGGCACAGGCCCAGCCTAAGGGTACAGACCCTAGTTTGGGGGCCAGGTTCAGGGTGTCCCCCTGATCTGGAGAAAGGGGCAACTGCTAACAGTGCCCCTCCCGGTTTGTGTTATGGAGGCACCTCTCCAGGTGGGAGGGTGCCGGGCCCCAGTAAAGGGGCGGGGAGAGGGCAGCCTCACCCCTGACCTCCGCCCAGTCTAAGGGTACAGACCCTATGCTGGGATACCAGTTGCAGGATAGAACCCCTGAACTGGTGGGTGAATTATGCAGGACACCTGCCTCAGGTGCCCTGACAATTCTGGAGGGGGTACCGCTCCAAGTGGGAGGGTACCGAGCCCCAAAGAGAGGGACCGGGTGTGGGGGAGCCCACCCCAGTCTCTGGCCCCGCCGCTGGGAACAGGCCCAGGGCTGGTGGGTCAGTGTCAGGGTGCGTCACCTGACCTGACAGGAGGGAGAGTGGACAAAAGGTGCCAGACACCTGGGGTTACTGCCCCTCACTCTCTGATGCCACAAAAGTTTGAGAGCCCTGAGAGGTATAGGGCTTGGATTTCATCACTGACTACTGTCAGTGGCTACTGTGGCTTATTGTTTATCTGTTGGGACACACCTGGGGGCCAGTTAAGGTTAGGTGCTGCACAGGTGGTGTCCACAGGTGAGGGGCAGAGTTCCCCATTGGTTATCTTAGTGGGCCCTGGGAGTGTGGACAGAGGGATCCACCAGGGTTCAGATTGGAGTAGAGCTGGCATATGCCCCGGCAGTTGCGGGCCAGTTCCGTGTTCTATCGCCCGAAGCAGGGAAGCCCATCAAAGTAGTGATTGGTCTACCCTGCGTTTTGGCTGGAAGGGGGTTGTGTTGGAAATGGCACTTTTTGCAGGGTCACCCCTAAACTTTTTGCCTGCCTCCTGTATTTTTGCTGACCTGTTTCTGTTGGTTTTATGACTCTGGGCACTTTACCACTGCTGTTCAGTGCTAAAGTGCATATGCTCTCCCTTGGTAAATATGTCTATGTGAATTGGTATATCCCTGATTGGCTTATTTGGTTTACCTGTTAGTCCCTAGTAGTGTGGCCTGTGTGTGCCCAGGGCTGGTAAACCAAATGCTGCTGGTGGGCATGCAGCGCTGGTTTGCGCCACCCACAGAAGCAGCTTGTAAAGTGTGTCTCAGACCTGCCACTGCAGTGTCTGTGTGCAGTCCAGAACTGCCATCTTGGCTGTGAAGTGCACCCACTTCCCAGCCCCTGAACCTTCCCTTGGCATCCTGTAAGTCGCCCCTAGGGTAGGGTGCATTGTATGTGTAAGGTAGGACATGCCTTGGTGTGTGTAGCATGTCCTGGTAGTGAATTACCCCCCATTTCGTTTTTCACTGCTGTAAGGCTACCTGTTCCTCATAGGCTAGAATGGGCAGTTTGACTATTACATTCTATAGTCCTAACTGGCCCCAGGAACATGGTAGAAAAACGAATTTAGTATGCCTGAGCTCAGAATATTAAAATACATCTTTTAGTGAAGTTTATTTTTATATTCTGTGTTTGAAAATACCACTTTTAGAAAGTAGGTATTTTCTTGCCTAAGCCTTCCAGTGTGCTCTGCTGTTATGTGTATTGGCTGTCTGGTTTTAGAGGGGCAGGACAGGCTGAGTCAGACCTGGGTTGAATAGAGAGATCTGCATTTAGAGTGTGGGGAGGGGTGGCTCTTTGATCTGAATAGGGCTGTGCCTGGCAAGGTGAATGCTGGCTCCACCTCCCACTGTGTGTCTGCTAGCAGACCCCCTCTTTCTGAAAGGAAGGATGCAGCTTGGTAAACAAAGTGCTCCAGGCCTGAGCAGAACTGGTTCTGGCTAGGTTCAGGGACTGGTAGCTTCAAGGATCAAAGGCTTTTGGGGTATAAATATCTGTGCTCAAACCCCCTACTTTTGTATTGCTTTTGGATCTGGAGAGGAAACTCTGTCCGTGCCACTGGAGGAATCTGCAGGAAGTGACTGTCCTTGTGCTTGTGTGTTGTTTCTTGCACTGGCCTGCAGCAGTGACCACTAGACCTTGAAGAAGAGAGAAAAGGACTTTTGAAGAGAACTTTTATTTTTGTTACAGCAATTACCCAAGGGCTAGGAAAAGAGCTAGCCTCCTGCTGGAGTCTCAGGCACATCAGACTCCACCACCAACCTCCTGCTTCCTCCCTGCGAGGATTGCTATCTGCTGATGAGGCTCCTGTGAGTTCCAGGGCCTCTAGTTTGCTTCAGAGAAAAGAGTGCTGGAAATCGTCGCTAACGCACGTTTGCGAGCCGCTGCAGCCGAGAGCGCTGGAAAAATCATCGCGCTGCTGCCGCTGAGTGCTCGCAACACGAAACCATCGCTAACGCCCCTTTGCGAGCTGCTGCAGCCGAGACGCGCTGGAAAATTCATCGCGCGGCTGTCGCCGAGCGCTCGCAACCCCTACAGAATCATTGCTTCAAGACATCGCATTGCGGACGCCGTGCGTCCGCCATTTTCATCGCATCGCACCGGATTTCGTCTCTCCCTCGCGGAGCGCCATTTCTTCGCATCGCAACACGATCGCACAACGCAACAGGCTCGTCGCATCGACTTCTCCCTCGCGGCAAGAAAGTCATCGCATCGGCGGCCTAGCGTGCAGAAGTTTGTCGCATCGTCTCCGCACACGCAACAGGATCGTCGCATCGCCTTCGCCCTCGCGGCAAAGGTCTCAGCGCATCGGCGGCCTAGCGTGCAGAAGTTGGTCGCATCGTCTCCGCACGCATCAGCAGATCGGCGCATCATCCTCCCTTGCGGCAAGGATTTTAACGCATCGCCGGCCTCGCGTGAGGAAAATCATCGCTACCACTTCTTTGCGACATTTTGTTGGTTTTGCTACTAAACCCAGGTACTTTGTGAGAGAAAGGGTCGCAGAGACCACTGCCTTGAATTTGAACCTTATTTTTGCAACCTTTGAACTATTTTTTGACAGTCCTTCAACAGCCATCCTATTTTTGACAGTCTTATGAGAGAAAGGGTCGCAGAGACCACTGCCTTGAATTTGAACCTTATTTTTGCAACCTCTGAACGAGAAAGGGCGCAGAGACCCCTGCCTTGAATTTGAACCTTATTCTTGCAACCTTTGAACTATCTTTGACAGCCCTTCAACAGCTATCCTATTTTTGACAGTATTGTGGCTTTTACAGTTATCGGTCTTGTGATAAATCTGCCTTTATATAAAGATACTTATTTTTTGTAACTACTTGTGTGGTGTCCCTCTGTAGTGTTCCTCACTGTGTTACTGTGTATGGTCATAAATGCTTCACACCCTGCCTCTGAGATAAGCCTACCTGCTCGTGCTACGTTACCACAGGGTTGAGCAGGGGTATTAAAGAGGGTAGCCCTCTCACTCTGACTTAGGAAGACGGGTCCCTACTTGGACAGTGGCCAGCCATTGCCAACTAGAGACCCCCATTTCTAACAAAGGGTAATAGAGTTACTCCAAAATTTGGATGAAGAAGCATTGTCCTACGTAGATGATATTTATCTGACGGACGATGACTTACCGAGGCACTTGACCAGGGTGAGCACCATTATCATGGGATTCGCCTCTGAGGGCTATAAATTTAATTTAAAAAAAATCTAAAATTGCCCATCTCAATGTCCTGTTCTTAGGGTATGAGCTGTCAAGTGAAGGAAAAAGCCTAGCAGCTAACTTTTTAGAAAAGTGTGTGCTGCTCCAACCTCCAAAATCATTAAAGAATTTACAATCAATTCTGGGATTCCTAAATTTTGGTCGAACATACATTTTGGATTACGCAGAAAGAGTAAAACCTTTCTACGACTTAATAAAACCTGACTTTTCAGTCAAACAATGGACACAGGAACATACAAACATCCTACGTTCACTACAAGAAGACATGGTAGCTTCAAAACATTTACAGACACGCGTAAACATACGCAACTTAGTGATCTGAGTATTAGCGGGTCAATGCGGGTACACTTATTTAACTTTCAATGAAGGCGAAATGGTACCAATCGCATACAAATCACACCTGTACACAAACGCAGAAATGCGTTTCACTTCAACAGAGAAAATCCTGACAGCAGTGCAGACCGCTGTAGCCAGAGAAAGAGCTCTGGCTAAGGGTAAACGCATAATTGTCGTGACCCCAGTACCAGCTTTAGAAGCTGTTACAAAAACTAGCATTCCAAATGCGAAAGCCTTACATCCCAGATGGATACAATGGGCTAATTCTCTTACTGCAACGGATGTTGAATACAGATTTGATCCAAGTGTAAAAACACAAGCATTTCTGCAATACGAACAAGAATATCTTCTACCAAATGAGATTTTGCCTCTAGATCAGTATGAATACATTATTTACACTGACGGATCTGCTCAACCAGCCATAGGGAGTAAGCAAGCTTACAGCGCAGCGTGTGCAATCGTTAAAGGTCGCATGCGCGATGGAAAGTTCCATCTCAGTAGCACTAAAACGCAATCTCTAGGAGACTGCACGGCTCAGTTGGCAGAATTAAAAGCACTGATACTGGCACTTGTAAATACAGAACACGAATTCCCCACACTAATTGTGTGTGATTCCTTTTACTGTGTACAGTCGTACAATGAATATTTACATCATTGGGAACAAAACGGGTTCAAAGACGCAAAAGGTGGCACAATTAAGCATATAATGCTATGGGAACAGGTAGTGGAGTTGTGAAACGAACTACCAAGGGCTCACGTGATACATACACTGAGTCATCAGCGTGATGGCGTTCACGTTGAAGGGAATTCATTGACTGATGAAGCCGCGAAGGGGGCTGTACGCACAGCATCCGTAGCTGCAATCACTCGTTCAAAAACGAGAATAGACGGCGATATTATGGTAGCTGTCAATGCTTCGCGCAAAGGCAGCACAGCAGTACTTAAAAAATTTCCACTCAAGTACTCCTACAAGTTAGATGCACAAAACATTCCATATGCTCAGATTCCTGGAGTAGGGGATAGAGTAATACCAAATATGGATCGTAGGCAAGGTTTAATTGTGGCGGCACACGAAGGGAAAGGTTCTGTACATAAGGGATTTAGGGAGACTGTTTCTCTGTTAAAACAACGCTACTGGTGGCCCGTGATGAGAAGGCAGATTAGAGACTATGTCTGGAACTGCGACATCTGCAAGCAGATGGAAGGGTCCACCGCAACACGTCCAGTACAGATACCATTATTAGACAGCATTAGGTTGTCCGTTCGTGTACGTCCAGCTCAGGTTTCCTCAGGGTCTGGCCTCAGCGCTCGGCTGACGCTCGAACTGTTATAAAAGATTTGCGAGTCTTTATCGGCACATACGCAGTTGGCATGTTACATTCTGACCGTGGTCCGGCGTTTAGCTCTCGGGCTTACAAAGAGGCCATGGAAGGAATGGGCGTAGCATTGCGGTACTCCTCTCCGTACCATCCTGAGGGAAATTCTGTTGTGGAGAGGAAAACCGTGACTTAAAGCAATCTTTAACAGCTAGGGTATTAGGCAAAGGCGGTAGATGGGTCGATCACTTATATGGGGTCCAACGGGCAATTAACAATCAGCCAAGACGGTCTCTAGGGGGTGTCACTCCTAACGAGGTCCTATTTGGGACAAGAATGTGGGTACCTGATCTTGATTGTGAAGGTGCAGTGGCGGATGAGAAACCATTTGATATCCATGATCGTTTGGCTGTTTTACAGGATCTAAATGAATCCAGAACACAACAAAGTAACGTGCTCCAGAAACAGACCGCCACTGAGGAAGTCAAGGCAGTAACGGCAAGACCTGTCTGGATCCCAAAAGCCTGTACTGGATCTGGTCATAGAGAAGATTGCAGACAAGAAAGAATTTGGGCCATCCTACAGAAAGCCTGTACTGGTCCTAGCAATCCAAGGCACAAGAACTGTACTTCTGCCGCCTCTTGCCGGGAAAAAGGAGAAAAGATTTGTCTCAATTGACTTAATCAAACCACACTATGTG
The DNA here is from genome assembly GCA_963921515.1 of Calotriton arnoldi. NCBI lineage: Eukaryota > Metazoa > Chordata > Amphibia > Caudata > Salamandridae > Calotriton > Calotriton arnoldi. Next base: position 1,047,356 of record CAWUFW010000593.1, on the reverse strand, counting down.
GCCGATACTAAACAGTAGGCCTCGTGGACTCCACAGTAGCAGACGCCCTCCTCTCGCTACAATCCAAGAAGTCCAGACAGAAAGACTCATCACGTTTGAAGAGCCACCTGTACGGAATGAAGGACTAAGCAACAATGCTATGGAACTCGTTCCACTTCAACAAGAAGAAAATCAACTTAACAGCCAAGTTACAATCAGACCGACTACAGACATCTACGTCAACATGCCTCGTCAAGAGCAAAATCCAATTTCAACAAATCCCGATGCAATTCCAACAATTGATCGAACTGCTTCTGGCTATTTCATGAACTTTGATACGTTTTCACTGGACCCAAGTGAACCGGAAACGACGCCAGCCAAAAAATCGCTCAAACAGAAACTCACTGACTTTTTGAACTTTTTTAGAAAGACTTACCTGGTGTCACCTTGGATTGAACTATGGTATATCACTGGGATTTTCTTTTTTCTTTTTCTGGCTAGGTTTAATAATAACTTTTAGTATGCTTATTAATGGACGATACCTTCAGCAAAGCTCTACAGCCCAAAGAGTCAATTTGATTTTAAAGCCACACCAGTCTTCACATCGTGAACCACGAGACTTGTCGTCAGTGAACATCACAGCAGTTCCTATACCGGACAAGATTGATTTCTATATATTCGGTCCGACTGAACTTTTAAAGCTTAAACATGTATTTAAAATTTCTTTAAGTGATATCATTACTACCAGTACATTTTCTGATGATTGGGACACTGAAACTGTGAATAATATGATGTCTGATTTAGAAAAAACTGCAGCATTTCCGAACAATGAAATGTTAGATGGTACTTCAGACTATGATACATTGTACTGTTACCAACATTATGGTCATCATTTCCTGAACAAATCTATAACACCTAGAAATGTATTTGAATACCACCAGTGGGAACACTGCCCAACTCCTCCAAAAGGTAGTTCGCAAACTTTTGCACAGAAATTCACATACTTTTCAGGGTTCAACACATCTGACCCAAAGTCATTTTATTGCAAAGTGGCAACAACATCAGCACAGAAAATTATGTTGACTAACACCAAACAGATTTACTCTGCTTCCTTTATGGCCCAGTTGTCTACACAGGGTTTCGACCTATGGAAGGACACTATAGATTTAAAATCAATCTGGGGTTCTGGGGACTGGCAAGTCCAGGGAACAGAAGTGCTTTTTAGAGCATGCCTCATTCCACAGCAGATAATATTTCTGAATGAAACTGTGCAGCAGACATCCTGTCTTGGACTAGCCAAGAACAAGGAAATGAACACACCGGGGTTTCCAACACCATCACAGATGGGTGGGGGGCAGAATTCAACTACACATGGGGTAAGATTAGATGACATTTTCCAGTACAACAGGTCAGATCCCAATTCGACAGGATGGCTGATTTGGCCCATTGACACGAACACTTGTCAACAGAGATTCCTAGGTACACCCGAGGGATTTAGTATCCATAGGCCAGATCCTCGCTATGAACAAAGACAACACCCGGGGGTAGTGACATCCTAAAGTGTTGGGAAGTTGTGCCTTGATTGGCTAGAAACCTCAACACTGACAGAAGTGAAACATCACTTGACCTTACTCACACCTGATGTAGACCTTAGGGATTTTTGACTAGGCCCAAGGAAACCACATCAGAAACGTTTCATATATGCTGGCCTTTATGTCTATTATAATGAAAACTGGAAAATATCCCAACAGGAGGCCGCAGAAAGAATACGGGAAATAGACCGTATAAACTTAGAGAAGGCATTAGCTGTAGTGGATAATGGGTTAACAGCTTTGACCTCCAGGATTTACTCCTTAGGCAACATTGTGTCTTCGGCAATCGACATATTAGAACAAGATCTGGCCTTGTTACAACACGGGCAATCTCAGCTACGTTGTATTATGATGTTAAGCTGGACCCTGCAATCTTTGCCTGCAGGCTATGTGCCCTGGCATTTTATAAACACCACGTCGCTGTTTTCAGAATACAATCTAACAGATAAACAGACAGAAATGGCACAGAGGGGAGCCAAATATACAATGCTGCGTATTGAGAAACTGGAAAGGTTACCATTCACTGTAGCCGAATCACCATCAACAGAATGGCTAATTCATGGCCAAATCACTCTGCCGGTCACTACGTTTCAGTTTCAATATTGCCTTGAGCAAAGGCAGGCAGGCAAATATGAAAAGATGGGTAAGGGGTACATTAAGGAAACTTGGGAGTTACCATATAGATATCGATGCCGGAATGAGGATTGTGAAGTGTATCTAAGTGGTACAAACTGCAAGAACGCTTTAAGCGGTTCTCTCATGTGTCAGGATATTTCTCTGCACGGAGCATGTAGTGGTTCGGTAGCGAACTTATCTTGTCACATGTCAGGGACCCCAGCGGCCATGATCACGCCGGTTTTTCAGCTGCTCTCGAATGGGAGTTACTTAATGCTAAATGATCAAGGTTGCTGTGGGATGCTTCCGGGCGTCGCCTATCTGGTCACTGTTAACTCCAGGGTTACTTGCTGTATGCAAGTATTGTTTCCACCACTGAACACAGTCAGGGAGGCGCCGTTATGGCCTTCGTTGAATGTTTCCTTTATACAATTTGATACTTTGAGCAGATTGAAAGCCATGATTTTACAGCAACTCGAGCCCTTAACCTCTGCTCGAGAAATCTTTGAACTTCAAGTTGCAAGGACCTCGACTGAGATACAAGCGCTTATACGTACAAACTGCCCCTTTCATTTCGCAGAAATGGTGGGTCGTATCTTTAACATGTTTGATACGAGCGGTATTGTACACCTATTTAAGACCATAGGGTCAGGACTATTAAGCACCTTTCAGACAGTCCTCGGAGTAATCCCAAATTTTATACACTCCGTATTGGGAAGCGTCTTTGGAGGTCTCCCGCTTATCCTGTTGCTAATTGCAGGAGTCCAGATTGTAATATTACTGCTACGCAATGGACGGCCCCATTTCCGAGGAAATGGCGAACACGCTCATGGAATGGAAATATCGTGAACGCATGGTGCAGCTTCTGGGCATACCTTGCCTAAGAGAACTGAACGCCTCTTGGTTTCTATCATTTAGACCAGTCTGGGTGGACTGCATCTTACCTGTTCTTCGATGCCTGTTCTGCGGAGAAGAATGCACGTTGGATCTCTGTCTAACGTTTCCATCGGATACGCCACTGGACCTAGATGCTATGCTGGATCCCCTAAAGGCCCATGCTCTGTGTTGTCCCCAGCGTCTTCCAATTCTGATGAATGCATTCCTTGAGAATCCACAGGTGCCGTTTGCTCCTGCTGGGTTAGGTGGCTCCTCCACAGGTACCGAGGTAACAACTGCCGCACAAGCTGCCGCAGCAAGGCCTGTTGGCAGTGCCGAATTCCATCTATGTGTGATTGACGTTCTCTGTGAAGCGTTGGATTTGTCGTCTGCAGTAGCTAACACCGATAATGCTGTATCTCCCAGCCAGGACACTTAATCTTGAATTGGCACATCGCGTCCTGGGAAAGAATTCGGCTTCTCCACTTCGTTTCATAAATAAACAAACAAAATTTGGAACATTTCCTAAATTGAAACGTTCGCTTGGAAAAGCATGGCCTTCTTCAGCTTATAGTGATGCAACTTTTATAGATGGGACAGAATTGACTTTTTCAAGTGGTAACTAAGAAATAGCTAATTTTTAACATTTTTAGCATTTTTTTTAACGTCTTTTTAAAGCCCATGTTTTAGCTGTTTTTAAGTTAATATTTTTAAATTGTCCAGATTTTAAGTATGGTCATTGTCATCCAATTCGGAAGTGGAGTGGGTGTTATGTTTCGTATATAGGCCCTAATGTAGACCCGTTCATATATGCCATAATGTAGAAATACTCTTATATGCCCTATTATGGTCATACTCGTATATGCCCTATTATGGTCATACTCGTATATGCCCTATTATGGTCCTACTCGTACATGCCCTATTATAGTCATGGCTCCTAATATAGGCATGATCCTTCACCTACATTAGTTCCCTACAGTACACAACGAGCTCTGAGGGTTGAACGTTATCTAGTCTGTGGTTAGAACACGGCAAGGTCTTTCCAGAACACAGGCCTACAATGTACTCATAAATTATGCATGAGTATTCACCAGCTATATCTCCCGCATAATATGTATGTACAAAGTTCACCCCTGACGTCTTCCTCATGTCTAACAAAGACCAATACAAACCATACTGAGGGACGAGACACTTTAGGGTAAAAATACACCACATCTTGCCACAGTAAGATAGAGGGAACCGAGACTTCCATGCTGACACACTGACCAGAGACGCTGAGGCTCCTGCATGCAGTCGCTCCAGCTGACAGCGGTCTAACACAGCCCTTGCGGGGTGTCCAACTCGAGACCGGGACGAGGTCCCACACTCTCTCTATTCAGGTATGGGGGTTCGACTAAATCCTAGAGGGATTCTTGGCTCTTAGGCTTTTAGACCTACACATATGCTAGGTACACTCAGGTACATCTAGTTAGGCATCGTAGAAGTACGCACACTTTCATAGTGCCTTTTATATTCATGTATGTATTCATGATTATTGCAATATGGTAGAACTGTTCTATCCTTTCACTTTGATCGTACTGCTGATAATATCTCTGCTATTGTCTGCTGGTTGCTGCAGCACATATATTTTACACTAGAATAACACCTGTTCAATAAATACTTATTGAAACGCCCAGACTGTTTATTCTGTGTAACTCTCTGAGACAAACCGAATAAGTAAGCACGAGTGACTGAGCGAAAGGTAGTACATTGTTTCCACGATTCTGAGGAATTAGGGTTGTCATGATCTAAGGTTGCCAGAAACTAATCTCTCCCCGATAAGAGGAGATTCTAGTGGCACTGTGAGCTAGCTAATGCAAATCCGGCTAACATATGTGGTGGGGGTGCACAGAATCAGTCTAACACCAAGCCCACATTTTATGTTATCCAAACGCGCAGGTCCTGCAGGGGTACTATAGGAACTACACGACATCACTTTCCCTACACCTCATTTTTTCGCGCCCTTGGAAAAAAGTTTACTCCTGCCCATGTCTGGAGTAAATTTGCAACCTATTCCATTGTGGGAAGAGTTTAGAAAGAAGTTGGTGAATTCCCACAAATATGTAATATTGTGATTGTGCATAAACTGACATAGCATACTCTCCATGTAACTTCTGCTTCCCTTGTATAAAGATTTTCAGAAAAATGGCAAAAACAAAGCCTTGCTAAAATCCAAACCCTGATATAATATGAGCCCTGGCATAATGAGAGAGGCTATTTTCAGAGCTATGATATAATGAGAATGCTGTCATAATTTGTCACCTCACTACATGGGACCAAAGGGGACAAGTGGAATTTTATTACAGGGCAAGTAGATTTTTGAAGCACCCTGCCCCTAGGACAAGAAGATATTTTATAAAATTCCACACCCCTAATTGATATAATTAAAACAAAGAGACAAGCCATCAAAGGTATACAAAGAAAAAGGGTACTATCTTTAGAGAATAATTTTTGCATGCTCAATACTATTACACATGAATTTATACAAAATAATATTTTTTACCACAAAATGTAATATAATGTACTGCAGAAGTGGGCCATAACTTGATATATACACACTCCATCTGGCAATAATATTTGAATGACAGCGGGTGGAAAAGTGCAAGCCCATTCAGCAACCAACTAGCTTATTCCCAAAAATGTGTCATGACTGAATTTCTCTGAGAGGAATGATTTTCCTCTGAGGAGCCACAGTGGCTGCTCTAGATAGATGTCATCTTACATGGCCCTGTACACCTGCCCTGAGTGACCCACTGACATGTAAAACTGGTATCCTCACTTTTTAACAGCCCAGCTAACACGCTGTTCTAGAGTGCATTCTGCGGCCTGCCATGGTAACACCAAGGTCCAGAACATTTTCTGTGACCCAGAGGGATGAACTAAGCATGCCCTCCTTTGTTGACTTAGGTCTACCGTCCATGTCCTGGATTGTTGACATGAAGATGTGGTAGCAGCGTACCAGCGAATTAATAGACCTGACCGTAACTTTTCTGTGTCAGAAATAAGTGTGGTCTCCTAGCCCCACATGGGTAAAAGTTCTGCTTCAGTGTTGCACCCAGGCCCTTGAGCTGACATTCAGTAAACAGGTAACTAAGGGTCAGATGTACAAAAGTTAGTAATTGCAAATTCCATATTGCGATTCTTACCAAATGGCAATTAGGAAATCACAATTCCTAATTTAAGAAACCATGGAATTATTAATTAGCAATTCATAGTGGGTCGCAAATCGAACTACCTCATGAAAATTAATGAGGTAGGTTGCAGTTTGCGACCCATTAGGATAATGGCCATCACAGGGACGGTGGCCTGCTGGGGTCAGCAAACAACTATGTCTGCGATTGCTTTTTAATAAAGCCCCTTCCACATACTGAATTGCAAAACTAAACTACGACTCTATAACAAGTTACCGAATCATAATTTGGCTTTTGTACATTTCAAAATATTTTTGGGTGGTTGCAAATAGCCCAATTCTGTGAATTAGGCCGTTTGCAATCTCCAAAAAAGATCTTTACATTTGGCCCCTAATGCCCATCACCATAGTTTGGATACTGAACGCCTGTAGGAACCCTGCACTGTACTGGGCCACAAGCCCTGCAAGTGTCACACATCTATTGTTAGATTTAATAATTTCACCAAGATCCCCACATCACTGCGTTCTTACTGTTTTCTCATGCACAGAGGTTGAAGTGGGCAGGATCTGAAGGGCACAATGTGACCCTACTTTTTCAATTTATTCCGACATTTGAGATGCCTCAGCTGAAGTAGAAGTCAAGGTAGTCTCCTGTGCTGTGAAGCCTAGGGAGGGACAGATAGCTAAACAAGAAACAAGCCTTCTCATCTGGGGGGCTGCGGCCTGAAAGAAATGTAAATGTGCACAATTGGTTAATCTGCAAATGTTAAGGCAAGCAAGCTGGTATTGGCTTCAATTGATGGAGTCACTTGAAGCTTGTGTTGACAAATATTTATTCTTTTTTAGAGGCATTGTAAGGGTGTAACTAGCTGAGCTATTGAGTGCCTGCTTTTAATGGACAGTTCTAAAAAATGTTTGAATTAAGTGCTGTCTACATATTACTAAGATCTATATTTTTGAAGCACTTTTTAAAATCTTAAACATAAATCGTTTTGCGCATTTTGCAGCAGCCTATCTTATACTGTGTGTAATGCAAGTTTAAAATAATGACTTACATATTCACAGGGCTTTATGTGCGGGGAGGCGGAGACCATGTAGCACTACAAATATACGACCCCATGCACCAAGAAGAATTGAATTCCGTGGCTCTCTAGCCACACACAGACATCTGCAGCAATTGCATTAAACAATAGAGGTTTAATAACATAAGAGTACACCTCCCACTGATTAGCTCAGCTTGCATTTAATCTTCAATTAAGTTTGCATTATTTTAGAAATCTGAAAAGATAGAGGCAAGATGGCGCCTGAGTAACGACTCACCCGAGATGCTCCGCCGGACGATCCCCTAAGAAAGGCACTCCTATCCCCTGCTCACTCGCAAAACAAGAAACTAATGCATGCGAAAAGATTTACAAATGAAGCAGCCCCTCTATCTGCAAATCAGCTGTACCTTCATTGACCTTCAGGATCTACAGGACCGAACAAAGACCCAGCAAGTGTGGAAACAAACTCTCTGGCCTGCACGCTCCGATGACAGCTCCTCAGATCTGGCATCCCTGCTAATTCCACCCCTGCGGCGAGATACCCCGGCCACGCTGTCACGCAGGAAGAAATCATCGGGGATCTACACACTCCGGCCGGCCTGGATACAAACTCCTCTGGTACGTCAGCTACACGAGCAGTGCGCCGACCTCCCCGCAGCTCGCTACGTTTGCTGGATACACTGTTACAGAAAGAGACTCTCTAACTCACAAGTAAGAATGGCTGGTCGGGGGGCTAAAACTGTGAAATGTAAAACTTTACAGCTGCCTAATCCTGCAATGCCCACAGTGCCACAGCCCAAATCTGCAAAAACGGCCAGACACATGTGGGGCCAAGAACAAGGGTGGGGGGGGGGGGGGGGGGAGAGCCGAGAGAGGGGAGAAAGGAGAAAAAAATGAAAGTATGTGTAAAACGGACAAGACAGAGAATTCTAAAAAAGGACAGATGATAGCTCTAAGGGACCTCGGTAACAGCCAACCACTAATTACTAGCAGTTTTGGCCCAAGTGGGGAATTGGGACACAAAGCTCAGGGGCCAGCTCAGGTGGAGTGGGGAAATGGGGAATTGACGTTGAATAATCAAACTGAAGCAGTTGCTTTAGGAGCTCCCTGCGCTGCAACGCAGGAGGACATAGTTTACTCTGGGCTCCAATGTACCCCAATTACCAACCTGGAAGCCGATCATGGAGCGAGCACTAGGAGGACTCACAGCCCGGGCCCCGCTGAGGACCTACAAATGCATAAAAGCATCATAGGGGAAAAAGCAGAGGCTACTAGCAGGAAACCCTTCACCGATATTAAGTCCTCGGCTGAAGGAACGCCAGGAACAGCAGGTAAATCCCATCACTCCGTAGTGAAGACTCCGGACAACTTGGAGAAGTTTTACTCGTTAACTGACGACACAGAAATATCGGATCTGAGTATATCAGCCTCAAGTGAGGAGGATGGACATAAATGGAACAGCAGCTCAAACTCAGATCTACCTAAAAAAAGGCATGGAATGAAAAAACTCCAAAAGAAAAAGGGGGAGCGGAGGAAAGGTTGCGCGACCCCTGACAGGGGAAGCACTGGAGATCTCAGATGGGATTATTCGGCCTCTCAACTTTCAAATATGTCAGACGTAACAGGTGCCTCAGGAGGCAATCGAACAATTACTGGCAATATCACAGAAGGAGAGTATGGGGACAAGAACGATTCCTCATTGGCAATAGTGTTGTGTCGTGTAGTTCCTATAGTACCCCTGCAGGACCTGCGCGTTTGGATAACATACACTGCGGGCTTGGTGGCAGACTGACTCCGTGCACCCCCACCGTATATGTTAGCCTAGTTTGCATTAGCTAGCTCGCAGTGCCACTAGTGTCTCCTCTTATTGGGGAGAGATTAGTTTCTGGCAACCTTAGAACATGACAACCCTGATTCCCTCAGAATCGTGGAAACAATGTACTACCTTTCGCTCAGTCACTCGTGCTCACTTATTCGGTTTGTCTCAGAGAGTTACACAGAACAAAACAGTCGGGCGTTTCAATAAGTATTTATTGAACAGTTGTTATTCTAGTGTAAAATATATGTGCTGCGGTAACCAGCAGACAATAGCAGAGATATATTATCAGCAGTACGATAAAAGCAAAGGGATAGAACAGTTCTACCATATTGCAATAATCATGAATACATACATGAGTATAAAAGCATTTTGAAAAGTGCGCGTATTCCTACGATGCCTAACTAGATGTCCCTGAGTGTACCTAGCATATGTGTGTAGGTCTAAAGCCTAAGAGCCAAGAATCCCTTTAGGATTTAGTCGAACCCCATACCTGAATAGAGAGAGTGTGGGACACCGTCCTGGTCTCGAGTTGAACACCCCGTCAGGGCTGTGTCAGACCGCTGTCAGCTGGAGCGACTGCATGCAGGAGCCTCAGCATCTCTGGTCAGTGTGTCAGCATGGAAGTCTCGGTTCCCTCTGTCTTACCGGGGCAAGATGTGGTGTATTTATACCCTAAAGAGTCTCGGTCCTCAGTATGGTTTGTATTGGACATGAGGAAGACGTCAGGGGTGAACTTTGTACATACATATTATGCAAGTGGTGTATTCCTAGAGAGCCATGCATAATTAATGAGTACAGTGTGGGCCTGTGTTTGGGAAAAACCCTGCTGTATTCAAAACCACAGGATAGATAACGTTCAGCCCTCAGAGCTCGTTGTGTACTAGCTGGGACCAATGTAGGTGAAAGATCATGCCTATATAAGGAATCATGACTATAATAGGACATGTACAGTTATGACCATAATTGGGCATATGCGGCTATGACCATAATAGGGCAAGTACGAATATGACCATATTAGGGTAAATATGAATACGTCCGTTTTAGGGCATGTACGAACGGGTCTACATTAGGGCCTCTATGCGGGATATAACACCCACTCCTCTTCCGAATTGGATAAAAATACCATACTTAAAATCTGGACAATTTAAAAAACATTTTTAAAAGCAAGTAAAAACATGGTTCTAAAAAATCGTTAAAAATGAGGTGTTTAAAAAAAATGTTAGAATTCAGCTATTTCTAGTTGCCACTTGAAAAAGTCAATATTGTCTCTCTATAAAAGTTGCATTACCATAAGCAGGAGAAGGCCATGCTTTTCTCAAACAAAAGTGTCAATGTAAGAAAATGTTCCAAATTTAGATCGTTTGTTTTGAAACGAGCAAAGAAGCCGAATTCTTTCCCAGGACGCGATGAGCCAATTCAAGATTAAGCGTCCTGGCTGGGAAGCACAATATTATCGGTGTTAGCCTCTGCAGATGACAAATCCAACGCCTCACAGAGAACGTCAATTGCACATAGATGGAATGTAGCATTGCCAACAGTCGGAGCTGCGGCAGCTTGTGCGGCAATTGTTACCTGGGTGCCTGTGGAGGAGTCACCTAACCCAGCAGGAGCAAACGGCACCTGTGGATTCTCCAGGAATGCGTTCATCAGAATCGTAAGCCGCTGGGGACAACGCAGAGCATGGGCCTTTATGGGGTACAGCATTGCATCCGTGTCTGGAGGCGCGTCTGATGGAAAAGTTAGACAAAGATCCAAAGTGCATTCTTCTCCGCAGAACAGGCATCGAAGAACAGGTAAGATGCAGTCTACCCAGACTGGTCTAAATGATAGAAACCAGGAGGCATTGAGTTCTCGCAGGCAAGGAATGCCCAGAAGTTGTACCATGCGTTCACGGTATTTCCGCTCCAGGAGCGTGTTCACCATTCCCTCGGGAAGTGGGCCGTCCATTGCGTAGCAGCAATATTACAATCAGGATTCCTGCAATTAGGAACAAGATGAGCGGGCATCCTCCAAATACGCTTCCCAATATGGAGTGTATAATACTCCGAGGACTGTCTGAAAGGTGCTTAACAGTCCTGACCCTATGGTCTTAAATAGGTGTACAATACCGCTCGTATCAGACATGTTGAAGATACGACGAACCATTTCTGCGAAATGAATGGGGCAGTTTGTACGTATGAGTGCCTGTATCTCGGTCGAGGTCCTTGCAACTTGAAGTTCATAGGTTTCTCGAGCGGAGGTTAAGGGCACATGTTGCTGTAAAAGCATGGCTTTCAATCTGCTCAGAGTATCAAATTGTATGAAAGAAACGTTCAGCGAAGGCCATAGCGGTGCCTCCCTGACTGTGTTCAGTGGCGGAAACAATACTTGCATACAGCAAGTAACCCTGGAGTTAACAGTGACCAGATAGGCGACGCCCGGAAGCATCCCACAGCAACCTTGATCATTTAGCATTAAGTAACTCCCATTCGAGAGCAGCTGGAAAACCGGCATGATCTTGGCCGCTAGGGTCCCTGACATGTGACAAGATAGGTTCGCCACTGAACCACTGCAGGCTCCGTGTAGAGAAATATCCTGACACATGAGAGAACCGCTTAAAGCGTTCTTGCAGTTTGTACCGCTCAGATACACTTCTCGATCCCCATTCCGGCATCGATATCTATATGGTAACTCGCAAGATTCCTTAATGTATCCCTTACCCATTTTTTCATATCTGCCTGCCTGCCTTTGCTCAAGGCAATATTGAAACTGAAACGTAGTGACCGGTAGAGTGATTTGGCCATGGATTAACCATTCAGTTGATGGTGATTCGGCTACAGTGAATGGTAACCTTTCCAGTTTCTCAATACACAGCACTGTGTAATCGGCTCCCCTTTGTGCCATTTCTGTCTGTTTATCAGTTAGATTGTATTCTGAAAACAGAGACGTGGTGTTTATAAAACGCCAGGGCACATAGCCTGCACGCAAAGATTGTAGCGTCCAGCTCAACATTACAATAGAACGTAGCTGGGATTGCCCATGTTGTAACAAGGCCAGATCTTGTTCTAATATGTCGATTGCCGAAGACACAATGTTGCCTAAGGAGTAAATCCTGGAGGTCAAAGTTGTTAACCCATTATCCACTACAGCTAATGCCTTCTCTAAGTTAATACGGTCTATTTCCTGTATCCTCTCTGCGGCCTCTTGTTGGGATATTTTCCAGTTTTCATTATAGTAGGCATAAAGGCCTGCATATATGAAACGTTTCTGACGTTGTTTCCTGGGTCCTAGTAGAAAATCTCTAAGATCCATGTCAGGAGTTAGTAAGGTCAAGTGGTGCTTCACTTCTGTGAGTGTTGAGGTTTCTAGCCAATCAAGGCACAACTTCCCAACACTATAGGATGTCACTACCCCCGGGTGATGTCTCTGTACATAGCGTGGGTCTGGCCTATGGATACTAAACCCTTCGGTTGTATTCATAAATCTCTGCTGACATTTGTTTGTGTCAATGGACAGAATGGCTGGTTTGGCCCAATCAGGATCTGATCTGTTTTCAACATCCGTTGCAGTAAAAGAATTAGCCCATTGTATCCATCTTGGATGTAAGGCTTTAGCATTTGGAATGCTAGCTTTTGTAAAAGCTTCTAAAGCTGGTACTGGGGTCATGACAATTATGCGCTTTCCCTGAGCCAGAGTTCTTTCTCTTGCTACAGCGGTCTGCACTGCTGTCAGGATTTTTTCTGTTGAAGTGAAACGCATCTCTGCGTTTGTGTACAGGTGTGATTTGTATGCGATTGGTACTGTTTCGCCTTCATTAAATGTTAAATAAGTGTACCCGCATTGACCCGCTATTACTCGGATCACCAAATTATGTGCGTTTACGCGTGTCTGTAAATGTTTAGAAGCTATCATGTCTTCCTGTAGGGAACGCAGGATATTTGTATGTTCCTGTGTCCACTGTCTGACTGAAAAATCAGGTTTTATTAAGTCGTAGAAAGGTTTTACTCTTTCTGCGTAAACCAAAATGTATGTTCGACCAAAATTTAGGAATCCCAGAATCTATTGTAATTTCTTTAATGATTTTGGAGGTTGGAGCAGCGTGCACTTTTCTAAAAAGTTAGCTGCCAGGCTTTTTCCCTCACTTGACAGCTCGTATCCCAAAAACAGGACACTGAGGTGGGCAATCTTTGATTTTTTAAAGTTAAATTTATAGCCCTCAGAGGCGAATCCCATAATAATGGTGCTCACCCTGGTCAAGTGCCTCAGTAAGTCATCGTCCGTCAGATAAATATCATCTACGTAGGACAATGCTTCTTCATCCAAATTTTGGAGTAACTCTGTTACCCTTGCTGAAAACAACCCCGGGCTATTCTTATACCCTTGGGGGAGTCGACAAAATTGCCGTTGTGACCCTAACGCACTGAATGCGGTCAGCTACCTGCTTTCAGGTGCTACATTTTGGCAGAAAAATCCATTTGAGATATCAAGTGTTGTTTTGTATTTTTGTCGCACAATGTTATTCATTAATGCGGCACTGTGTGCATTTTGAACTGCAAATGTCTTTGTGGAAGTGTTTAAATGTCTGTAATCTAAAACTAGACGATATGTATTGTCAGGTTTGGCTACGGGGAACAAAGGATTGTTCATAGGTGAAGTGCAATTTTCTATCACCCCCTGGTATTCTAGTTGATCTAGAATCTCACTGACTTGTCTTTTAGCTTCCTGCTTTATAGGGTATTGCCTTTGAGCATTTGGGGAAACTTTTAACGGGATCACGTGGTGGGTTGAATCCTCATCCCAACCAGCATGATTTTTGTACAATGCTGGAGCTAGGGCAACCGCCCACTCCTGCGCATATGCATGTTTAAGATGTATGGGAACGAGGTCGGAAAATGCTGGAAAAATTACAGTTTCTCCCCTAGGGCACTCCATGACGAATGCTGGCGGCCAGTCTTGCTCTGCTAATAGGATGTCATAACCAGATGACAAATTTTCCCAAAATAGACCTTTAACTTTTCTGGGCTTGTCCCCCTCCATCCGGAGTGTTATCTCATGTAACTTATGTGGGACACTTACCCAAGTATCAGGTGTTTCCACCGTGATATACTCACTCAACTCCGCTGTCACCAGAAATTCCTTCAGGTTCTGGCGAGCTATCGTTACTTCTGCCGCGCTGTCTAGCATCGTCAGAGCCCATTCCCCGTTCAGAAGCTGTGTCCCCAGAATTCTGGGCATGTCTGATCTTGAGACCTGCTACCTTCTTCTTTTTGAACTGAGGTTTTTGTTTATCTTCTTTTTTAGGTGTGTAGTCCGCAGCGCGTTGCGTGTCTCTAGACTTTGTACGCTCCTCTTGTCTGTGTTCTGACCGTCCTTCCCTCTCGGAGTTTCTTGACGAACCCTGAAAGGAACGAGAGGAACGTGTATCAGTATCCTGATACCTGTCAGGTTTTTTAATATTATCCCTATTCCTGAGGTTATACCTCCTTTCAGAGGACTCCTGTTGAGGAGACCTACCTCTGGATTGAGATCTGGTGTCTTTAGACTTTTGTTGTTTTTTATTTTCCCACTTCTTTTTAGAAGAAGTAGGTGTCTGCTTTGTAGTGTCCTTTTCAGGACTGCCCACCAGTTGTGGTTTTAATGCTTTCCCCCCCAGACTGTCTCTGCCTAATTCTGCATATGAAGTTTCAATTATTTTGGGTAGTTCGTGTTGTTGATCTACTGGACTGAACTCCCTTAGGCGTTGGCGGATCGCCACTGAAGCTGCTTCCCCCTTAATGTTAGCTAGTATTATGGCTGAGACCTGTTCAAAGTTGTTTAGCAACTTCATCCCTAAGTTAAGGGCAGGTTCTTCTCCGTACTCATTTTGTATCTGTCTCAATACGTCAGGTACTACTGATATTGACGGGATACCATGTGTTCTGGTATATATGGCAGCAAAGACTGAACCCCAAGAGGTGCAATCCTCTAGTTGTGGTGTGATCCCAATGGGCAAGCAGATTGTTAGAATTCTGTGTTTATCACTGGTGGTAGTATTCGGGAATACTGCTTCAAGCTGAGTTATTTTCGGAGCTATCCAGAATGGGATTTGTTCGCGTTTTACTGGCATTTTACCCATTACCGCGTGTAATGTTTATGGAGTAATTTTATTAACTGTACCCTGGACTGGAGTATCTTGTGCTGCAGCTGGTGCAGGTTGAACTGTTAAAGTCATCATCACAAATTGTGTGAGGTTTCTGTAGATTTTAATTAAATCTCTGTGTTGTACGAGTAAGACTGGCTGTGGCATTGTGCCAATATCAGGATGTGGTGTGTATGCCGCTAATATGGGCCATGTGGCTCCTGCTCCTCAGAGCGAGCCTAATCTTGCTCTTCCATGTACGTGGGGTAGGGCGCCTTTAAACCAGTAATTATGCTCCTGGTAAGTGAGCGGAACCTCTAACTCTTCAAAAGGAGTATAGTCTGCTGGTGTTTCACCTTCTAGGTAGTAGTGAAATACAGCTGTAACTGGATTCGCTGCTGGGAATGTAACCCATGAATAGAACACCTCTGTTTTATTGGATTTGTGTGCCTCAATCACGAAAATTACTTTACCACCCCTGGCTCTTAAGCCATGTTCTAGAAGTTTTATGGTGACTGCCCTTCTGTAATTTGGTGCAATTTGTATTGCATCTTCAGGGTCTTCTCCTAAACCGAAGAGGTCTGTTTCAACTCTCCTTGTTACGTCTGCTTCTTCCACCATTTTTAATTGGAAGAAGGGAGGTTAAAGAATTTTTAAGATAAGGTGTAAATGCACAATTGTAGGAACCAAATGTCCTTCAAGCTTGAATAACCAACAGCCAATAAATAGTATTCTAATACTACTCAGCTGCGGCGGAGTTTGTGCCCACCCACCCCAGACGTCTCTGGTGTTTTGTGAGTAGGTTCTCTGAGAATAGCACGACTGAACTACTCAGATTCTACTGTTAAATAAGTACCCAACCAAAGTTGGGCACCATGTCGTGTAGTTCCTATAGTACCCCTGCAGGACCTGCGCGTTTGGATAACATATACTGCGGGCTTGGTGGCAGACTGACTCCGTGCACCCCCACCGTATATGTTAGCCTAGTTTGCATTAGCTAGCTCGCAGTGCCACTAGTGTCTCCTCTTATCGGGGAGAGATTAGTTTCTGGCAACCTTAGAACATGACAACCCTGATTCCCTCAGAATCGTGGAAACAATATACTACCTTTCGCTCAGTCACTCGTGCTCACTTATTCGGTTTGTCTCAGAGAGTTACACAGAATAAACAGTTGGGTGTTTCAATAAGTATTTATTGAACAGTTGTTATTCTAGTGTAAAATATATGTGCTGCGGTAACCAGAAGACAATAGCAGAGATATATTATCAGCAGTACGATAAAAGCAAAGGGATAGAACAGTTCTACCATATTGCAATAATCATGAATACATACATGAGTATAAAAGCATTATGAAAAGTGCGCGTACTCCTACGATGCCTAACTAGATGTACCTGAGTGTACCTAGCATATGTGTGTAGGTCTAAAGCCTAAGAGCCAAGAATCCCTCTAGGATTTAGTCGAACCCCCATACCTGAATAGAGAGAGTGTGGGACACCGTCCTGGTCACGAGTTGGACACCCCGTCAGGGCTGTGTCAGACCGCTGTCAGCTGGAGCGACTGCATGCAGGAGCCTCAGCGTCTCTGGTCAGTGTGTCAGCATGGAAGTCTCGGTTCCCTCTGTCTTACCGGGGCAAGATGTGGTGTATTTATACCCTAAAGAGTCTCGGTCCTCAGTATGGTTTGTATTGGACATGAGGAAGACGTCAGGGGTGAACTTTGTACATACATATTATGCAAGTGGT
Source organism: Calotriton arnoldi (assembly GCA_963921515.1). Lineage (NCBI taxonomy): Eukaryota > Metazoa > Chordata > Amphibia > Caudata > Salamandridae > Calotriton > Calotriton arnoldi. The sequence goes on along the minus strand of CAWUFW010000593.1, from coordinate 1,030,424 downwards.
GTATTCCTAGAGAGCCATGCATAATTAATGAGAACAGTTGGGCCTGTGTTTGGGAAAAAACCTGCTGTATTCAAAACCACAGGATAGATAACATTCAGCCCTCAGAGCTCGTGGTGTACTAGCTGGGACCAATGTAGGCGAAAGATAATGCCTATATATGGACTCATGACTATAATAGGACATGTACAGTTATGACCATAATTGGGCATATGCGGCTATGACCATAATAGGGCAAGTACGAATATGACCATATTAGGGTAAATATGAATACGTCCGTTTTAGGGCATGTACGAACGGGTCTACATTAGGGCCTCTATGCGGGATATAACAGTTGCAGTCAATCAAGAGCTTTCAAGAGGAGGTCAAAGTAGATAATCGAAGAGCATGTCTGGCTGCCAAAAAACTGCAAGGGGCCGTGCGGAAGGTGGGCAGAACCTGTGCTGAAATTGCGGAGCGAATGACCTAAATAGAGGTACAAACAGAAAATCTGGAGAAGGACCTAGGAACTCTGAAGGCACAAGGAGAGAAACAGGAGGGTATAGTCAAGGATTTAATTTGGAAAATGGAGGAACAGGAAAATAGGCAACGGCGCAACAACCTCCGTTTTCTTGGCATTCCGGAAGGCGTGGAAGGGAACGATCCCAGGAACTACATGATCACGGTCCTTAAGGGGGCCTTCCCGGAATTACACACCTGGGACTGGGATAAAGAGTTCCAGCAAGCACACAGATTTCCTCTAACACCTTCAAAACGTCCTCCAACTACTCCTCAGCATCCTCGTGCCATGCTCCTATATTTCGGTAACTTTCTCCTGCGACAGGCACTATATGACCTGGCCAGACCAACAGCCAAGAGGGAATGTAACGGAATTTCCTTCATCACGAGGCCCGACTTCGCTCACGCCACAGTTGAGCGTAGATGGAGGCTGAGACAGCTTTTTTCCCCCTTTCAACAGCTTGGGGCTGATGTGTACTTACAGAATCCTGCTCGCTTGAAGATTATATACAAGGGGACCACGCGCAGCTTTATCTCAGAAATACAGGCCCAAGCCTATCTACAAGAGATCACTGATCAAAACGTGGGCAAATCGTAGTGGTCCAGGATCTCACAAATTTAAGACTTGTGCTTCTATTAAGTCTCTTAATGCTATTAACATATTACCTTTTGCTTCTCTCCGCTTTTCTCTATCTCCCTTGTACTCTTCTTATACTTCCTTTAAGGTATATACTAGCATTAGAGCTTCTTAGTAGATTGAGTAGGCCAATTCCGGTCTAAACTAATGGCTTTACCGGCATCACTGGTAGAAATTTCTGCACTGATTCTTGATACTCTCTATTGTTTCTTGTTGACCGCTATATGTGTGCTCACTAAGGGGGTTATCAAAAAAAAAAAAATTTATAATAAAAAGAAAATATATGGGGGGAAGTCCGATAGGAGACGTGGGGTTTTGATTGCTCAGATGCTATCATCCTGGCTCGGGTCGAGCCAGGTAACCTCAGTAATAGGTGGTGGGAGGGGGGAGGGCAAGGGTGTGGGGGGGCACACGGGGGGGCTGAAAGGGGTTGGCTCAAGGGGAGGAAGACTTGTAGTTTCTCGTTCTTCTTCAGACATAGTCTTTCATCTAAATATAGATGAGTAAGCTTCAAATAGCCACAATCAATATTTGCGGTCTCATTGACCTCAAAAAAAGACAGAACACAGCAATGGGGCTGCATCTATTAAAAGCCGATGTGATCTGTATGCAAGAAACACATATTGAAAATGCACAGAAACACCTACTAGGAACTCTCGGGTATACATTGGTGGGGGCTACGACGCAAACCTCTCGGACACATGGGGTGGCAATTTTAACATCTAATCGCTCTCTACAATTCTGTCGTGCAGTAGTGGATCAGCTCGGGAGGTGGGTAATAACTGAATGCCGTAGGATTAACGGAGATCCAATCACGATATGTACCATTTATGGCAGCACCTTAGACGACCCAACAGTGTTTCAACATATGAACAATGAACTAGCTGCCTGGCCTCTCCGATAATATTCTGCGGAGACTTCAACATAAATTTGCCGGCCGACAAGAATATCAGGGTAGAATCGGGCTGGAAATATAGAGGCCGCAAACCAAAAGTGTTCCGGGCACTAAGGACACTTTGTCGGGAACATGCTCTTATAGACCTCTGGACCTGGCTTAAACCTACAGACCCCAGATTTACTTACTTTTCGCACCCACACAACAAATATGCAAGAATAGATTTTTTCTTTGTGTCTCATGCTTTATTGCAAGATTGCGCAATTGAGAAAACCCCCCCGGATATTGGCAGATCATAACCCTCTAGTCGTAGAGATTAAGGGGAGAGGACCTAAGGGGGGAAGTTCTTTTACATGGAGTTTTGAACTTGCCCTTCTTTTTAATGAAGCATATTGTGATCATATGCGGGAGTGGATACCTCAATTTCTCAAGGAGAATATGGGGAGCGCTGGCGTTGAAGTCGTTTGGGATACACTTAAAGCAGGCATACGGGGCGAAACACTTAGATTTTCATTGTCCCTGAACAGAAGAAAGTGTGCTGCAATAAATGACGCTCAAGGCAGATTAGCTGCAGCAGAAGCAGAATTGATCACAGCATTGCAAAATGGGGGCGAGTATGCCGAAGCGCAGGCTAAAGTTATAGTGGCTAAGGCAGCAACATTGGAGATAATAGCTAAAGGGGCTGCGGACAAACTTGCTGCTTGGCGAGAGGAAGCGTATGAGTGTAGTGAGCAAGTGGGTCATCATCTGGCTATTAGAGCCAGACAAAAAGCAACTCGGAATATAATTGTTGAAATTAAAGACTTGGAGAAGGGGTTGATCTCAGACCCAGCAGGAATCCGAAAAGTATTCCACTCATACTACCAAAAGCTTTACCGAGAGGACACTTCAGGTAATTTAGATGAGGTGGCAGCATACCTTAACCAGATCCCTACAAACCAATTCTCACAGGAGGACCAGCTACAGCTGGAGGAGCTCCCGCATTGGATAGAGATTCTATTGTGTATCAACAGTCTCCCGGGGAGTAAAGCCACTGGCCTAGATAGCATACCCCTCGAGTTCTATAAAATTTTTGCAACACAATTAAAAGAATGTATGACGCAGCTATATACACACGTTTTCATGGATGGCAGACCGCCAGAGTCTTGGTCACAGGCCAAAATCATAGTCTTTCTTAAAAAACACAAAACGCCGTCAGAGCCCGGGTCATATCGCCCCATAACATTAATTAATAGTGATAGCAAAATGTACTCAAAAATTCTCGCTACACGTTTGGCCTCTGTAATCCATAAGGTTATCTCCACGCGACAACATGGGTTTATACCCGGACGGGGAACGACGGATCATATCAGAAGGGTCATCTCTCTTTTGGATGCGGCAAGCATCTCCAGGGACCCAATCGCACTAATTTTGCTAGACGCAGAAAAGGCCTTTGACAGGGTCTCCTGGCCCTTTCCATGGGAGACTCTGTCAAGGGTCGGAATCGGAAAAGGGCTGCTACAGGCTTTTAAAATGCTTTATTATCACCCCACGGCCAGACTCTTTGTAAATGGAGAACTCACAGACTTTTTTAAAATAACGAGGGGCACCCGGCAGGGTTGCCCAATCTCGCCGCTACTATTCGCAATATACATAGATCCCTTTCTACGCCAACTAGAGCACAACAGGACTATTATACCTATTGTATCCTTCGGCTGGGAAACCAAAGTATTGGCATACGCCGATGATATCGCTCTAGTGACCCCTAGTCCTGATGTGGTGATAGAAGAAATCGAAGTAGAAGCGGCGAGATTTGGGTCACTATCGGGGTACTCCCTCAATAGAAGTAAGACTCAAATCGTCTGTAATGAGAACATAACGTTTAATGATTCTCGAGTAGTAAAAAATGCAACATATCTTGGTGTTGACATCTCTGCAAACATCGATAACATAGTGAAAGATGTGGGGGCGTGGCCAAGACTCCAAGCATGGCGGACGTGTGAGCGTGGAGCTCCGTCCCGGCCCTTAAGTAATCCTGTGTTAACGGCGGCTTTTTTCACCAAAAAGTCCTGTTTGGGGACCCTCCTGCCTCGCTGTGGCGTGGGGGGGAGGAGTAGTGATATGCTGTGCTGACTCGACTGAGCACCGACGAGTTACACGGAAGCTGAGGAGTGAGACCCGGCGCTGCGATCGGCCCTGATGCGGCGGGTGACCTGACGATTGTGTACCCCATCGAGGCGCACTTCTGTCTCTGGTGCGAGGTGCATGGCCACGACATTCCATTTGCGGCGGATGGGCGGAATCCGACCCCCTGTGGGCGCGGAGGAGCGGTGACCCAGAAGGACAGGACAGCCCGCCCTGCCGCATCGTAGCTGTGGCGCAGGCATTGTTGCTGACCGAACTAGCAGTGGGAGACACAGCTGAGTATCGTCGGCCCACGCGGCTGCGGGGACTAACAGCGGAGCCGGAGAGGTGAGCTGAGTCAGCACGCGCGAGTTCACATGGTGCCTGTGTCGGAAGTAGCAGAGTCAACGACCCGGTGAGTGCGCTGGACTACGCAGGGGCCTAGGTTTTCGTGCTGAAGACCTCTTGCCTAAGTGAACAGTGGGAGCTTTCGGGACCACCGGTGGGCCTTGCACTTTACCCCCGGGGGGTTGCGCAGCTCCGGGGCATCACGTGCACTGGGACACTTGCGGGACTGACATTGGCCTTGCGACGGAGTTCAGGGGCCCCGGATGAGTCACAGGGGACACGCTGAAAGGGGACTACGACGGCCCATACAACAAGTAGGATTGGGTCGGCGGAGCCGGCCGGGCCAGATGGTGGCCGCCTTCTGAGCAGGCTCCTTCGGCCACCGGATAATCCTGTATCTATCCAGCACCAATTACCTGTGCATACTATAAATATTGGAACTACAATTGTCGGAGGTCTGCGGCGTTCTGGACGGCCCACTGCTGTAGCCCGCACCGGCCTAATCCTGTGTGAAAACAGGGAGTGTCTGCGCGGCCGAGAGGGACCTAGGGAGCGAGAGTGAAACCGCGAGCCCGTGAGACGATTGGCTGAGAAGCACTGTACAACAGAGATTCCACGGGAGTATACCCGGTAGGTTTTGGGGGCCACTCGTGGTTGAGCTGAGCTTGTTGCCCCCTCGTGGAGGCGTTTCAACTGTTCCCCCAGCGGGGGTGTTATTCGTGGGGCGTTCCTGTGTAGTCTTCTGTGAGCCATGGGGAAGGACAAGCCAGTGAAGTCGCAAGCGAATAAAATACTGAATTATGCCCTGCCAGTCACCCATGGCCCTGACGGAGCTGTTGGGGACCCGGCGGTGGACCGAAGCGCTGCGGAGCGTGGAACTGAGGAGGCACCGACACTGATGGATGTACTACGTGCCGTCCAGTCCACTAGAGATGAGATGATTCGGAAGATTGACGCAGTGGCTATTGATGTTAATCTCCTGCGCTGTGACCTTCGGAAGGTTTCCGACAGAGTGACTGTCACAGAGAAAGATACCGATGCGCTGAAAGAGGAGGTGAGGGGCCTTAGCGCCACAGTAGTGGAGTTAAAACGTCAGGTGATTAAGCTCGATGATCGAGCCGAGGATGCTGAGGGACGGTCCCGTCGGGGAAATCTGCGCTTTGTGGGTTTCCCGGAAAAGGCGGAGGGTCCTGCAGTTGACCTGTTCCTGGAGGATTGGATACCCGAGAGATGGCCCCTACACAATTATCAAAGTTCTTCAGTGTGGAGAGAGCACATCGAGCGTTGGCGGCCCCACCGAGGCCTGGTGCGCCCCCTCGGGCTATCATTGCAAAGTTGTTTAATTTTAGGGACCGGGACCTTTTGCTCCAGCTCTCTCGCAGCGGCCGACGATTCTTCTTCGAAGGCCACTCTATCTCAGTGTATCCAGATTATACGCAGCGGGTTCAGGAGCAGAGGAAGACCTTCATGGCCATCAAGCGCCGCCTTCGAGATCGGAATTTGAAATATAGTCTTCTGTTCCCGGCGAAACTCCGAGTGGTGAGTGAGGGCCGTGTCTTGTTTCTTTTCTCGGCGGAGGAAGCGAGAGACTGGTTGGATACCAGGGCCCCGGAAGGTGCCCTCTACGAGTTCGGGGGAGGCTCCCTCCTTGCGGTCCACATTGGGAAGTCGTAGTCAGTTCACCCGTCGGAAACCAAAACAAAGAACAATGAGCTTGGGCCGAGTCACGGTTTGTCGAGATGGGACCCTACACGCTTCAGATTCTGAGGTGGTTCCGGACTCTGCGGCGCCGACACCAGAGCTTGTACGAGACAATGGGGGGCCAGGCAGCGGTTGTGAATGACCCTCTTCTTGAACTGAGCATCGACAATTGAACTGTGCAGATAAGTTGTCCTCCAGTCTCTGATATTATGAGGTCCTAGGAAGTGCATTGATTTACGATGATAGGGAGGCAGGGTTTTGCAATGTTTTTCTTTATCTTGATCTCCTCTTATTCCCTTTAAATATGCATGGGTTGGGAGCTATTCAGGTGAATATTTAGCACGCTTATAACATGAGTGGCCACTGGAATGGTGACGCCCCCTCTAGAGCCCAGGTCCGCTGAGGTAGCTTGAGAGCGATCTCGCGCCTCGACGTTACCTGTTCTCTTGCACAGCATTTGACTTACTGTTTATATTGTTATGCTGAAAAGGCTGCCCAGGACCTCGGCCCTGGGAACATCGTGCAGCCATTACTAGATAGGGGGAAACGGGGGGAGGGGGGAGGTTTGGGGCGGTGTGTACTGTCTCTAATGTGGATTCTTCATTGCACATGTGAACTTTTACTGCTGCCCGGGGGTGGGGGGACGTGATTGCATTGTTTGACTTTTGGAAGTTGGTTTATTTGTTGGGGAAGTTTACTGGTCACGACATATTATGCCATGGTACATGGATACGGACCGCCCCGAGGGGGTGATTCGCTCGGAGAGGTGGTAGACGTCAATTGTTTGTTACAACAACACTATGACAGCACAGACATTGCGATTTCTTGGCTGGAATGTCCGGGGGCTCGCTGCCCTAGATAAGCGCCGCAGGATATATGCATTTCTGAAGAGATATAATGTAGCGATAGCAGGGCTGCAGGAAACACATGTCTGGGGCAATTCCATACTGAGTCTTCGTAAACGGTGGAGGGGACAGTTGTACGCCACATCGTACTCAGGCTTCGCCCGTGGGGCGCTTGTCTGGGTGGCGCCTGGAGTTCCATTTCATCATATCCAGCATGTGCTTGACCCAGAGGGACGATATGTCATTGTGTTTGGTAGGTGGGAGGGTAGAGAGATCTGCATTATTAACGTCTATGCCCCCAACCTGGACTGTGCTGATTTCTACCCGGCAGTTTTGAAGGCGGCGACTCCCTATATCGGAGCTGAAATTCTCCTTTTTGGAGATTTTAATTGTGTGTTTGATGGGATCTTGGACAGGGAACCCCCGAGGGAGCGTACTAAACCCCATATGGTGGCATCCCTGGCTGATATACTCCAGGGTCTGTGTTTAAGGGACGAATGGAGAGCCCCTAACCCCACTAAAAGGGAGTTTTCTTGTTTTACTCCGGCGGCTAATACATTTTCCCGAATTGATAATTGTTGTCTCTCTGCGGGCCTCTCTGCAGCAACGGAAAGCATTTCTTATCTGACACGTTATATATCCGATCACGCTCCACTGTTATTGATGGTGTCGAGCGGCCCGGGACGACCGCCCATCCCGCTTTGGAAGCTTCGGGCGGAGGCCCTCACGGACCCCCCGTATGCGTATACAGTGCAGGAGGCTATTCAACATTATTTTGTGGAAAATTGGGGCTCCACCTCCTCTAGAGCCACTGAATGGGAAGCGCTAAAAGTTGTGATCAGGGGAGTCTGTATGCGGACTACCTATGGGGTTCAACACCAACTTAAGGCAGATATTGACTCCTTGGAAGCACGACTACAAACCATAGAGTCCACACTCTATAAGTCCCCAACAAATATGGCCGAGTGGACACGTGTTAAGGGAGAATTGCTTGAGGCTTGGTCTCGATTGGAGAAGCATTGATACACCACTTATAGACAACGACTTTATATGGAGGGTGATAGGTCAGGAGCACTTCTAGCGCGATTAATTCGCACTGAAAATGAACAGACTCCGGTGCTGCAACTTCAGAGCACTAGAGGGGTGGTGTTACACACACAAACAGCAATACTTGCAGCATTTGCAGATCACTTACAACAGACATGCGCAGCGGTCCCCCCGGCACGCTCGCAGGCCCTGTCGGATTATTTGGGCGAAGTGACGCTCCATACCCTGGAGGAGTCGGACGCTGAGTCCTTAGGAGCTCCGATTACTAAAGTAGAGATGTTAACTGTAATTAAGAACATGCAATCCGCAAAATGTCCTGGTAGTGATGGCCTCCCGACCGAGTTTTATAAACAATTTGCCCCCCAGTTGGTAGATCATCTCTTGGAGGTGTACAATGAGGCTCTTGAGAGGAGGGCACTCCCTACCACCATGATGGAAGCTCTGGTGGCGATGGTTCCTAAACCAGGAAAGGATCCCTTGTTCCCGACTTCTTATAGGCCCATATCTCTTTTAAATGTGGATGAGAAGATACTTAGTGGAGTTTTGGCAGCAAGAATTCAGCCTTATATGGTCAGACTGGTCCATCATGACCAGGCCGGGTTTATTCCAGGTCGGAACACTATGTATAACTTACGGCGACTTGCACATATATGGCATGATCCGCATCTACTGGGCGAAGATTGGGCCCTATGTCTATTAGACATTAAACAGGCCTTTGATACAGTCGAGTGGAACTATGTTTGGGCAGTACTCGCTAAAATGGGGGTGGGCGACAAATATATAAGTTGGGTGAAGCTCCTTTATGTTCGACCAACGGCTCGAATCCGTCTCCGTAACCAAGTCTCCGACAGTTTGGAGCTCCAGAGAGGTACTCGTCAGGGGTGCCCCCTGTCGCCGCTCCTTTTTGCATTGGCGATGGAGCCACTGGCAACGGCACTGCGACACCGGATGGCACGGTGGGGGGTGACGGTAGGCCCGGCAGTGCACGTAGTGTCAATGTATGCTGACGACACTTTGGTGTATCTCCGTAGGCCCGAGGAGTCGGTCCCGGAGCTTCTTCGGGAATTCACTGCTTTTGGGGCCGTATCGGGGCTTTGCCTTAACCCGGGGAAGTCTCAGTTATTTCCTATGGGGAGCCTGAGAGACAAGGAGGAGGGGGATCTGCCCACTGTGGAGATTAGCTGGGTCACGGACTCGGTGCGTTACTTGGGGGTCCGCTTAACTCACATGCAGGAGGCTTACTTTGAACAAAATATGGGACGATGTGTAGAGGGTGTCCGTAGGTCAGTAGAGTTTTGGCGTACCTTACCCTTATCACTAATGGGGCGTGTGGCTCTGATAAAAATGGTGGTCCTCCCCCGATGTTTATATGTAATGCAGAACTCCCTTTACCGGATACCACGGGAGTGTTTTCTCCGATTAGACCGCCTGCTGGTAGACCTGCTGTGGGGAAACAAACGAAAACGAGTGGGGTTGCAGACATTGCAGAGAACTTGGGAAAGTGGAGGTCTGGAAGTTCCAAAATTGGAATTTTATTATATGGCAGCCCAGCTCCAGCATGCTGTACAATGGCTCGACGACCAAGATAATTGGGAGAAACAATTGTTGAGGGGTACTTATGGGGATACTTCACTCCCGGACCTGCTGATGATGGGCTCACGTGTGCCTGATCATGTCCCGTATATTATTAGACATGTGGCCTCTACATGGAAATCTGCAGTTAAGGTTGCAATACGGAGGGCACCTTATGCCCCTGAGGCCCCATTAGGGGCAGTTGTCCCATTTGGACAGATCGGTCGAGTTATGTCCGTCTCAAGATGGGTGGAAGGCGGCTGTAGAATGATGGGAGATCTGTATTTAAATCAGCATTTTCTGACCAGGGAGGAAGCAATGACTGCGTTTGATCTGGGCAGGGGTCAATATCTGCAGTATGGAAAGATGGCTGCGGTGGCACGGGAGATTTGGCCGACGTTTCCCGAGGAGCCTCCAATTGCTGCCACCCTTCAGGCCCTGATGAGTCTTGCTGGAGGCCGTAGACGGGTCTCTCATATTTATAGAGCGTTACGGGCGGACCTTGCTGCGCACCCGCTTCCGATTCAGTCTAGATGGGACAAAGTGTTAGAGATGCCCCTTACAGATTCTGAATGGAAGAGGGTTCATGAAGGAGTAAAACAAATCAGTTCCAATACCAGATTTAAACTCATCCAATTTAATATTGTACATCAAACCTATTTAACACCACGAGTGCTGCATAAAATATATCCAGAACGTTCCTCCTGTTGTCCCAGATGTGGTTGTGCTGATGCCTCATTTTTGCATATGGTATGGGAGTGCCCGGGACTGGGTTCTTTTTGGGACTCCATACTAGAGAGATTGCGCCGAGTAACGGGATGGATGCTGCCCCAGTCTATTAAAGAGATACTGTTGGGTTTACTCCCCTGTCCTAAGGGTAGGAAGCTTACACATAGATTTCTCCAACTGGGACTAGTGCTGGCAAAGAGACAGATAGCGATCCACTGGATGAGCTCCCAACCCCCCAAGGTGGAAAGTTGGGCCAAAGATTTGAGGGAATGGGCAACAGCGGAATGGATCCGTATGAAGCGGGTCAGGAGGGATGATAAGTTGGAGGAGGATGCTAGTACCTGGTATGCTTTGATGTTGGAGGTCCCCTTGGACACTGCCCCAGACACGCAGCGATCGGAGGACACACTAGCGGTCCGCATTGGGGACAACTCAGGGGAGCAACATACAGACACTCCCGTAATCAACGTAGAGTAATCGCACCGCTGTATAGAAAGATAGTGTGAAATGATCTATGCCGTGTCCGGAGGTTCCTTAATGTATGTGACCAGGGGGGGGGGGTGTGATTGTTTATGATTATTTGTCTTTGCAATTTGTTTGTTGAGAGGGCTAGCCTTGCTATATGCATTGTACAGAGTAGAGATACAGAAGCTTATGATTAGTAGGTGCTCCTAGTTTAAAAGAAGGAGAAGGGAGGAGGGTTTTTTTTTTTTTTTTTTCTTTTCCCGTTCCAATCTTCATTACATGTCAAAAAGTTTGTAACACATTTATTGTTATTCTATACGATTGACCTGAAGTGAGAGGTCGCTGATTCTGTATTGACTTTCTGGAACCGGATGGTTCGCACCCTCAACAATAAATAAAAACATGTTTAAAAAAAAAAAAACATAGTGAAAGATGTACCTATTGCGGGCGATCCCACTTCTATTTGAGGCTAAATGCCTTAAAAAAATTGAAGACCTATTCTCCCGATTCATTTGGGGATATGCTAAACCTAGAAGGGCATATAAATATCTCTCTTTGCCCAAGGAAAGGGGAGGACTGGCTCTACCTAATATTAGACTTTATTATTGGGCTACTACAATACTATACAATCTAGTGCTTATACAGGAAAAGCCGAAAGATAGCAAGGCAGATGAAAATCCGACCCCACTGGAACTCGTAACGGGTGTAGAAGCATGGGGATGGGCCTGGAGATTTTTAAACGACAATCACTATAAGAAAGTACGCTTTAAAACGCTAGAAGGGGGATTCAGAATTTTGAAATCTGTCCGGAAACTAATTGGTATTGGTCGTTTGAATTTCTACACACCACTAGGCAATAACCCCACCTTGCCAGAAATTTTTAAAGGCTCAATTATAACAAGATGGGGCGAGGCGGGTCTGACCAAGCTTGGAGTTTTTTTTCTCCTACCGGCCTTGCCTCCTTTGAAAACCTCAGAGAATGGTATGGGTTAGACAGGAGAGACTTTTTCAAATACCTACAAATCTGGGATTTTTTTAACAAGAAAGGGGGGGGGGGGCTCAATAGGGTTCGCCAATAATGAAGTTATTGATAAATTAAGAAAGAATAGAGACTTATCTATCGGAACTGTCTATAACCTCTTTAATTCACTAATGTCAGATGACATGGAGAGTCGGGCGCTAAAGTGGAAAGCGGAGTTGAGAACCCAGGAAAGCTTATTTTTTCATTCAGTAAAACTAGCACAGAATATTTTAATTCCGGCCCGACTCCAGTCACAATTTTATAAATCATGCTTTTCACTTTATTACACCCCCAAAAAGATTGCTAAATGGGGGTCGGGGAGAGGAACTTTTTGTCCTCAGTGCGCTCTATATCAGGCGGACCTCAGCCATATCTTTGCCTCCTGTGATGCACTGACCAAACTAAAACAAGAAATAACCAGCTTCTTTAAGGAGGCGCTGGGTATTGCTTGTTTTCTCTATCCGACACGGATTGGACTTGGGGTCGCCCAGGATATGCAGGGGAAACCCGGAGAAGAATTAGTGTTTATTGGGATGGCGATTCTACGTCTATGTCTAGCATCCGCCTGGCTGGACCCTAATCCCCCAGGGTTCCAGCAATGGCTCTCTCGGTTACTAGCAAATTATAATTTTGAAAAAGCTATATATGCAAAAAGGGGACAACGCTCTCGAATAAAAGGCTGGGAAATCTGGGCCCCAGTGACTAGATGGGTTGAAAAGAATGGGTGAATTGTAAGGTACAGGGTAACTTATACTTGAACTAAAGATAACAGAGAGAGGCCAACTCCGTGGGGGGGGGGGGGATCGATAGGGGTGGGGCGGGGGGGGGGGAGGAGTAACATTTTTATTATTTGCTTCACTCTGATTTTCTTTGTTTTTTCTGTAAAGTTTGTGTAATTTGCTTTTCTCTTACAATGAATCTTAATTGTAGAATGTACTATTTTCATGTAAGCATTTAATAATAAAAAAAAATACGTTTGCATTATTTTATATGCATTTACCTGAAGGTAAAAGACCAACAAAATAGTTGTTTTTTTTAGCCACACATTTGATCCTTCCCCGGTGCTCACTGATCGCGCCCCTATTGCACAGTGGCCATACTTATATTTTAATGCAATTCCACCGCTGCTCATGCAAATCAGCAGAGCTAAACTGATGGCGATAGAGTGACCATTTCAGTACAGGTAATTACGTGCACTGTCCCAGTCATGCATTTTTCATCTTACAATCATTGATTTCAGGATTGTTAGTCTAATTAGTTAGCAAAACAAGACTACAACTCCCAGAATGCTTTATTCTACATAAACAAAAGTCCAGGACAGGAAACAGTATCCGTTATGACCTTGGGGAAAGAGGCCACTCTAGATGGTGTGTTGTCTGGTCTGAAGTTCTTATTTCACAGGGGCATAACGCAGACCTCTGCAGGCAGGTGGGGCCCAATCGAACCCAAGGCATATGAATTATCTGTCAGATACTGGGGTGTCAGCGGCACCTCAAAACATTCTATTGGGGGCTCACCACTTTGTATTACGCCACTGGCTCGTAAATGACATGTAGAGAGGAGAGCAGGGCTTGTGATTGAGCCAGAAGCCATGGCTACGAAGAGATAATCATGGCACTGACAGTTCTGCTTCCAACACCCCCTCGCCTCCTCCTCCCAGCTGTAATGTTCAAAGAGGCCGGGTAGCCGTCTAGTGCTCCCGCGCCCGTGGTCTACGCTATGGCGTTGGCGTACGCACGCCAACGCGATTATAAATAAAGGAGGCGTGGCCCGCGACGGCAGTCGGGACCACGCTAGTTTTCAAAGCACACTGTCTTGTGTCTCTTACTTTGCGCCTCGGCCACGCAAGCGACACGCGCTGGCTCGAGGCCTCTACACTGGCGACGAGGCGGGTGACGGCCCACGCCGCAGCACGAGTCATCGAGGGCCCCCCCCCCCGGTGGCCCCCCGGTGGCGAACAGCGGTACTGCACCCTACAGGCTGATTCCTGCCACGAGGCACGGGGAGCTGCAGGGAAGGCCTGCCAAGGCCTCTGCGCAAGGTGTTTTACCTGCTGTTGGTCGGAGACATCAGGCGCCCGACAGGAGAGGCACACAGTGGCCAGACAGGCCTGCTGCCCATCGTCACAGGAAGGCTTTGTGCAGGCTGCTCCAGTGCTCCCAAGGAGTGAAGGTAAGGGGCAGTGACCTGGTTGGTGAGGCCCCTTTGTCCCAAGAAGCGCACAGGGTCATCTCATCCCGAGTGCCCTCGGCCAGGCGGCTGTTCCCCGTTCCGGAGAGAGGGACAGTGCACGTGCCGCGAGGAGGACCACTCGCTACCCCAAAATGGCGGCAATCCCGGCCATGGAGCCGTTTGTAGTCGACGGCGCTCCTCGGCTTTGGCCCCAAGGTGGAAAGACTGGACAGAGAGGCTCCAATTCTACTTCGAGGGGGCGGGCATCTCCCGCGAGAGGCGCAGGGCGCTGCTCCTTCATCTGGGTGGGAAGGACATTCACCGGATATACAAGACACTGGTAGAGGCCACCCCCAAAACCTACGCTACACTGCTCAATGCCCTAAACGCACATTTTTAGCCCATGGCTAACAGAGACTACGAAAGATTTATCTTTCGACATGCAAAGCAGGAGGCGGAAGAGTCGTTGGACGCCTTTCATGGGCGGTTGAAGGAGCTAGCCACCACGTGTGGGTTCACCGATGAGCAGGAAGAGATCCGGGCCCAAATCATCCAAGGGTGTTTCTCCGCCAAACTCCGTGAACACATCCTACAGGAATCGGGAAGCCTCTTGCGGACATCCTCACGATGGGGAGATCCAAAGAGTTGGCGCGAGCGAGAGCGTCCCATATGGAGGCCGCTCTTCATCGTCCCATCAAGATGGAACAAGTGAACATGGCCCAAGCGAGCCGCGCCCGCACCCAGGGAAACGCGCACCGGACAAAAAAGAGACAATGTGGCTATTGTGGGGAACGCCACACCGCATGCAGGAGTGCCCGGCGAAAGGACGGAGATGCTCAGCATGTGGTAAGGTTAATCATTTTGCAGCAGTCTGCAGGTCGACGGGACACAAAAAGAGCTGGCTCAGACGGTAGAAGAGGCCCACGATCCAGAAGACATGGACGACGATGACGAGGGTAGCTATCCAGTCCATTACGTGTTCGCAGCAAATCAATCAATGCCCAAGAGACGTCGGCTACCAAAGTGCAGGGTAATGGTCCACCGCCAGGAAGTGCAGGCCACCATAGACACAGGAGCATCTATTGAACTGATGGCGGAGGATGTGTTCAACCGGCTGGACCCCCGTCCATCATTGCGAGAAGCAAAGATTCGAGTATTCGCATACGGCCAGAAGACGCCCATCCCACTGCTGGGATGCTTCCCGACGAAGATCAAGCATGAGGAGCAAGAGACCCCTACCACAGTGTATGTCACTAAAGAGGGCAAGGGCATGCTGGTGAGCGGCCAAACGGCTGAGGAGCTACGGCTCATATCTTTTGCACTAGCGGTACAAGAGGAGGAGTTGTCCACGATTATGGAGGAGTTCGGTGATATCTTCACAGGCATCGGGTTCCTCAAAGGAAAGGAAGTCGCCCTCCACATTGATCCTTCGGTCCAACCGGTGGCGTTGAGGCACAGGCGCATAGCATTCCACCTGCGGCAGAAGTTGGAGGCAGAACTTGAAGCGTTGGAAGAACAAGGGGTCATTGAGAAAGTTGATGGACCGACCCCCTGGGTGTCCCCATAGTAGTGGCGAGGAAGTCGAAGCAGCCTGGTCAGGTTCGCATATGCGTTGACATGCGACTCCCCAATGCCGCGATCAAAAGAGAGTGTCACCTAACGCCCACCATAGACGATATCCTCGGGAGCTCAATGGAGCAAAATGGTTTTCAAAGATGGACCTACGGTCAGGGTATCATCAGCTTCCCTTACACCCGGACTCACGGTACATCACCACATTCTCAACGCATGTGGGCCTCCGGAGGTACAAACGCCTCAGCTTTGGCATATCGAGTGCAGCGGAGGTGTTCCAAAACACCATCCGAGAAGTCCTCAGCGGGCTTCCGGGGGTCCTGAACGTGAGTGATGACCTATTGGTGTATGCTGCATCGCTGGACGACCATCACCAGAGGCTACGCAACGTCCTGCAGAGGATCAGGGATTCAGGTTTGACGCTCCACAAAGAGAAGTGCCAATTTCTGAGACAGAAGTAAAGTTTTTTTGGCTACACCTTTTCTGACCAAGGGGTGGCTCCAGACCCAGACAAGGTGAAGGACATCAGAGAAGCTCCGGCGCCCTCCACCATCTCGGAAGTCCGGAGCTTCCTTGGAATGGTAAATTTCTGTGGACGTTTCATGCCAGGCCTAACCAACGTCACCAAGCCCCTCCGGGAACTGACCAAGTCTACCACCGTTTGGCAGTGGGGCCCTGACCAGGAGCAAGCCTTTCAGGACACCAAGGCGGCGCTGTCAGCCGACACCACGTTAGCATACTTCAATCCGGCTCGCCCCACCAACGTGGCCGTGGACGCCAGCCCGCACGGGCTAGGGGCCGTACTCACACAGCAAGGGGCCAGCGGGGAGTGGATCCCCATAGCGTATGCGAGCAGGTCGCTGACGGAGACCGAACAACGCTATTCCCAGATAGAACGGGAAGCGATTGCCATCCACTGGGCGTGCCGCTATTTTCATGTTTATGTGTACGGCAAACCGTTCACCGTCACGACGGACCACAAACCCCTCGTGCCCCTATTCCAGGGCTCGGTGTCCAAACCACCACCGAGAATTGAAAAATGGATTCTCCAGCTGCAGGAGTACGACTACAAGGTGGAGTACAAGCCAGGGTCGTCCAACCCGGGCGGACTACCTGTCTCGGCACTCCAAGAGCGGCCACCAGAGCCGAGGAAGATGAAGCAAATGACACCGAGGAGTATGTCCGATTCATAGCGGAAAGGTCCCGGCCGCTACCCATTAGTGTGGAAGCCATTGTAGAGGCCACCCAGAAGGACGAGTGCCTACAGCTGGCTAAAGCGGCAGTCAGGGCCAATGACTGGCGGGCCATACTGACCACATTGTCCCGGAGGACGCCCCAAGCCAAGGCGGCGTTGGAATCACTGCACAGAGTAAAGGACGAACTGTCTGTAGACAACAGTGGATGTGTGTTAAGAGGCCCTCGGCTGGTAATTCCATCAGGTTTGGCCCAACAAGCTGTAGATCTTGCCCATAGAGGTCACCAGGGGATCGTGAAGACCAAAGGACGTCTAAGAGTGAAGGTGTGGTTCCCGGGATGGATCAACTGGTTGAACAAACTGTTCGCACCTGCCAGTGGTGCCAGGTCTCGGGCCAACCAGACCGCCCTCACCCGGTCATCACAGAGGACAATCCCGAAGACCATGGGAGCGGGTCAGCATGGATTTTGGGCACCTACCAGATGGGCGACATGCCCTTGTGGTCATTGACGACTACACGAAGTATCCCGAGGTAGAGGTGGTGGCAAGCCAGACCGCCACGGAAGTCATTACGAAGATAGAGAAGATCATCGCGACCCATGGGATCTTCGAGATGGTCAAAACGGACAACGGCCCCCCTTTTCAAGGGCAAGAATTTGCCGACTACCTAAAGTCATGGGGGATACGGCACCGAAAAGTCACCCCGCGCTGGCCCCAAGCGAATGGGGAAGTAGAGAGATTTATGCGCACGCTCAATAGGGTGATTCGGATTGCGCATGCTGAGAATGCCCCCTGGAGAGAGCCATTTACAGTTTTCTTAGGGAATACAGGATGACACCACACTCGACGACGGAAAGGGCACCAGGCCCCGCCTGTCTGGGCCGAGTGGTACGAGACACTCTTCCTCATCACCCGACGTGGGTCCCAAACCCCATTGATGGCCCCAGGATTCTGGCAAAGAGGACCGCCACCAACGACCGGTCTAGCCGCAACCGGAGAGCATGCCCGGCGAACATCCAGGAGAAGGATCAGGTGTTTGTGAAAGACCGATATCCAGGGAGCAAGTTCCGTCTCCCCTACGAGTGCCAGCCCTGGACGGTGACCCGCCGGACAGGTACGATGGTGACCGCCCGACAAGGAGCAGAGGAAATTACCAGAAATATATCATTTTTCAAGAAAGTCCACACCGGGACACCGGGAGCTGAACCCGAGGACGCTGATGTGGGAGAAACCATTCCGGATGAGGTACCCGCGGATGGAGGAGATGGAGCGAGTGACGGCCAGAGGTCGCCGGCAGGAACACTAGAGGGTCGACGGAGGTGTCCCAGGGAGAGTGGTACCCTGGACAGAGGCTCACCGAGGGAGGTGTCGTTCTGCCAATGACACGTGGAGCCGGCTGTGGTTACGGCCTACGAGGCAATCCTGCCCCATCATCTAGGTTGGCCGGGTTTCTGGTATAAGGAACAGTGAATGCCCAGCTGTTCGGAAAAGGGGTGCCAGGTGGTGGACGTGAGACCCCGAACCAGGAACTGGTAACAGATCGACTGTTTGTTGTTTGTTTGTGTTTTATTTAAAGGTTAGAAGGAATGTAATGTTCAAAGAGGCCGGGTAGCCGTCTAGTGCTCCCGCGCCCGTGGTCTACGCTATGGCGTTGGCGTACGCACGCCAACGCGATTATAAATAAAGGAGGCGTGGCCCGCGACGGCAGTCGGGACCACGCTAGTTTTCAAAGCACACTGTCTTGTGTCTCTTACTTTGCGCCTCGGCCACGCAAGCGACACGCGCTGGCTCGAGGCCTCTACACCAGCCAAGCCCGCTCTCCGCTCTAATCAGGGATGAATCAATTATCACCAGCTGGCAGCACTGACTTCTGACTGAGGCTGGCTGCAGCGGGTACACGAGACCCAAAGCAAGAGAGAGAGAATAACCGGAAAAGGGAGAAGGGAGGAGGATGAGAAAACTAGGGAAAATGTGACGACGGTAGGAAAGGACAGGGGAAAAAGAAGCTTCAGGAGTAAGCTAAAGATTCAGAAAGTGTAAGATGGTGGAGGAAAAAAGCATGAGGTGGGTAGGGACGTATCTATTAATAGCGCAGCTGATGTAATGGCAACTTGTTGTCGGCAGTGCGCTGTTCATTCCGCTGTGATAAACAGTTTTTTTACTATCAAACCAGGGTCTGGGGGATCAATTTTCCTTACTTGCACTGGGGTTCATGGCACCCTTGCTACGCTAGTGGAGGCTAGGCCTTGTTCTAATAATTCAAGCCCTACTCCCGACTGCCAGTGGCCCCAGCCCCTTCCTCCCCCACGCAATGGAGTGCCTGTATTGCTATGTTGCCCCTGAAACTGAGAGTGGACTGGAGGCATAGAAATACACCAAAATGTTCTAGTGAAGGATCATTAAACTAGTCTAACTCTAGCCTTGAATATTTGGGGAAAGATTTGTGAGCATTGCTGTACTTTCAGTAAACGAGGAGATTGACTATGAATGGAGTCGTGCGCATGCATGGATTGCTTTTGTATGCACACCAAAGTCTAAAAGACATAGGATTTATGCAAAAACAACAGCTATCTACATAATATAAAAATATATGGCCTACGTGTTACATGCTGTGCTTTGCAGCTGGCACGTTAACGCTCAAAGCTATTTTGTGGTGCTTCAGATCTGTGATCAGGCTGCACACAGATCTCTCCAACAAGTGTACTACAGCTATCCTACTCAGGGACTTTCTAGGGATACAAAGGTCTCCGCAGCAAGTGCCTTAACTCAGTAAGACATTTCAACATGCGGACTGTTTGAGAAGAAGTAAGTAATCCAGAATAGAGTTACTATCACATTTGCCCTTGTTGCCATTTTCTTTGGGGGCTGAGTTTTTAAAAGAGTAAATGTATATGTTGGTTTCAGACTTCACACCTCATGACTCTGCCCCCTTACAGCTATCACTCTCTCTTACCCCCGATTTAGGGAATACACAGTATTGTTTCCATTTCCAGTCTTGACAATTGATTTATACGACCCAAGCAGAGATGAAGATAGTTGTTATTCAGAGTAGCAGCTGACAACACCGTGCATAACTCAAGGAGGAGTTTAAAGTGTACTTAGTGACATTAGGTTCATGGCAGCGATGCATTACTCCACAGTGGTGACAAGTGGTTGGTGAAGTGAAGCGCTTCATGGGCACATTGAGACTATGAACTATTCAAAAAAGTGAGATGAAAATCTTCAGTCAGAACAAATGGATCCCTCACAAGACATGCTTGATGTCCTGACTGCGTTAGGTGACACTCAAGAGGAGGATATAGATCCCAGCCTAATCTCAACAGGATCCTTGCCTGCAAAATCGACTCATCGGGTTCATTAAATGAGACATTGATGGTTTCACTGTTCCCTCTCCTGCCAATCTTTGGTTTCACAAGGGATTCGTTGTCCAATTGATTTGTCCCCATACCTTGACTGTGTTTGTTACACAATGCACATTTGCGCTTGGGAATTTTTTCAGTGACAGTTCCACTGTGCACCAAACTGTATCCCCTGTTTATTTACGAGGAATCATAAGGATTCCTTTTCCTGGCGAGGCACTATTCTCAATAATGACCACAAGGATTCCTTCCTGATTCACCGTACTGGCCTTATCCACACAATCAGCGTATTGTTGGCAAGAAGATCCAATCGACACACTTACTCTATGGACCAGAATTACCTGATCCTATGAGTAAATGCTTTCCTCACTACTCACCTTGGTGTCACACTGGCCTGTTCACATTATAGGACATGATTGTTGCATGATAATGAATTTTCTATTTGTATGAAATTAGTCTCATTCAATAAGTATTGGTACTTTCACCGAAAGGAAAAAATGCATTCTGGAGATGAGTCCTCACATCATAATATATCATGATTATGTACTTTTCGAATTTATTGAGGTAATTGTTTCAAAGTAACAATCAAATCTAAAACAAATTCAAATTGAATTTGAAGTATGTACAATTTTGGTATGAAGTATACATGTATCCTTGCAGATGTACCCCAATATGAGATACTCAGTGACACAACAATATCTTATTTGGTACAGGCCAAGATGGCCGAAACATTTGTTTGCACTTGTATACATCTGAACCTTTCGGTGTTTTCACACCATAAAAGTTGGTATTCTTTTAAAAAGAGGAGGCGGGTATGACACAAACACAGTGATCAAGGCGTGGAGCCGAAACGTGTCTGTTTG
Organism: Calotriton arnoldi; assembly: GCA_963921515.1. Classification (NCBI taxonomy): domain Eukaryota; kingdom Metazoa; phylum Chordata; class Amphibia; order Caudata; family Salamandridae; genus Calotriton; species Calotriton arnoldi. The sequence goes on along the minus strand of CAWUFW010000593.1, from coordinate 1,009,405 downwards.
TTTGTTTGTACAAGGTGAATAAATAACCTTTGGAGAGAACCCATTAGAGCACTTGGAGTTTCTTTTGAAGTGTGACTATTATATGTGGAAATCCACTCCTATGCTACTGAGCACCCACCTCAACAGGGTCTGCAGCGACAAGTGGGACTTTCAGAGGACAAAGTAATTCAGATCGCTGCGATGACCCGTCACATGTTTTGCACTGTTCGGGCGAAATCGCTCTACAACGCCGTGATGGAGAAGCAGTGGTCACACACAGGCCCGACTAATAGGACTGTAAGAAGGGAAGGGTCCCGCTGGTCAAGATCTGGGATACGTGGAGTTGAAAGACCCATGCTTCTTGGTTAACTCTGTTAGGTAAGTCCCTACCACTTGGCGGATTGAGTTGACTCAAGTAGATCAAAGTGAAAACAATTCTATACGGCAGAGGTTTCTGTGCTTATTGAACGTAATTCAAGCATATTGCAGGATTCATTCAGAAGTAATTTGTTCACCTACAGGCATGTTTAGTGAATCGGCACGGAAACTAGTAGTAGCCAGTATCTTTGGGGAATGTAAATCAAGGACAACGGATCAGAGCTCACAGAGTGATAAAAGTTCGCAATTTGGCACACTGAAGAAGCAATTTCCTAAATTAGAGAAATTTTATGAAGGAACAATTTCATAAATTAGAGGAATTTATGAAAGAGAAATCAGGAAGTAGTGGGAACGCTCATCCCTTCAAAGCTAACTTGACGTAGGAAGGGTACCTAGAGGTCTAAGAATATACATTATTCCAGCATATGTGAATCCGGTCACTCTTCTCTTAAAAGAATGGACGGAACACACAGCAGTCTACTCTCTGGGTATGGTACGAATACTAGTCATGTATGCGTGGAGTGATGGGGAGAAGCTGTTGAAAGAAATAAAAGAATTGGAGGACATATTGGTACGAAATAATGACAAAGACAAACTAGAGGGACTGAGGGAACAGATGAAAGGAAGATTAGCTGCTGATGAAGAGAATATTAAACAACCCAAACAGAAGAAGTTTGCAAGGGCCAAACAAGACTACAAATCAAGTAGAATATTGACTTTTGCCAAAAGGTACCAAGCGCTCAGAAGGGAACTCTACAAGTCTAGAAATCTCACCACATAAGAGGCAAGGGAGACTTCGAAATCAGAGATTGGAACGGATATCGACATATCTGAGAGTGAAACTACGAACATACAAGGATCAGCAGGTAGTGGGGATAGAGGTTTTTTTTTTAGGATACTGACTCTTAAGTCAAATGCAAAGGAAGACATACGGAAAACCACAAGACCAAGAAGGAGGCAATTCCAAAGGAATATCAGGATCAGTAGAAACAAAGAAAAAAGCAAGAAAGGAAACCGATTTTACAGCAAAAAGAGGAGGGAAATAATAACAATAACACAGGACAATACTATCATTTAGCTCAGTAATCTTATCCTCACAGAAGCAGAGGAGCCAGTATTAAGATTGGGATTGTCGTTTTGCCCCACTACAAGATTTGATTTTACCCAGACGAGGGTTGTATCTATTCAAATTCATTAGAAAATGAAAACTAAAGAAAGTGCATTTACAATCAGAAAATAAGCGACCTAAGGTGGGGTGGTCTGAAAAACAACCAACTAATATTCTAACTGGTGAAGATTTAACAACATTAACAGCACTACAAATCATGAATGAAGAGTTACCATTTGGCTTTGATTCCCTAATAAATGATAACAAAGTGGGAGCAATGCTGAAAAATGATGGAATCAAACAAGGCAGTGGACATAGTAATTTCAAACATCCATCTAAGTTTGTAGCATTAACATCCCATGATGCTATAGATACTTTTTAGGATATTGTCATCAAAGAGTTGAAGAAATTGAGACACAAGCCTGGACTTACAGAAAAACACAATCTGTCAAAGAAACGGGAAACTCTTTAATAATTTAAAAGACATGGATATAGTCATCCAATAAAGGTCACAATGTAGTCATCGTTTCAAGGGAATATTTTGAACAGCAGGCTTTGAACCAACTGCTGATAGGGTATGTTATATACCCATCCAAAAATCTGAACATGTAAGAATGGCCCAAAAGTGTCAAATGTTGCTTGCTGACTGGCGTAATAAAGAGATATTGGAATACGGGAAATATTTCTTTATAAGTTGTGAGCATCCTCAAGTACCCACCTTTTATCACGTTCCCAAGATTCACAAGCATGCAACTCGCCCTCCAGTTCGTCTAGTCCTCTCTTTTGAAGCAAGCCTGTTGGAAAATGCATCAGTCTATATTGATGACTATTTGTTCTCTTTTGTTAAAGACTTGAGCTCATATATAAGAGATACCAAGGACTTTTAAAAAAAAGATTGAAGGAATAGAATAGAAAATTGGCTATATTCTGATAACTCTAGACATCACTTGTCTATATACAAATATTTCAAATATGCAGGGCATATTAAGTATTTTCTCAAGAGCAGACCTCTCAAATATCACCAACATAATCAGATGATTTTAGATCTCCTTAAATTTTACCTATATGAAAATATTTTCCTGTTTGGGGGTCAATATTCTAGGCAGAAGCAGGGGAATGCTATGGGCACATGCTTTGCCCCCAGCTACACAAATTTGTTTGTGGACCAATGGGAGAGGTGGTTGGCCTGGGCAGATCATCTAAGTGAGTGGATGGAGCACGTCATACTATGAGTACGTTATATTGACGGCTTATTTGTTGTCTGGAAAGGAGAATGGGACAAAGCGGAGGGGTGCATGTCCAATTTGAATCAAAATGACCTGAACCTGAGATTTACAGCACATATGAGTAAAGAAGTTAATTTCCTTGATCTTACTTTAACTGTCATTGGTAATACCATGTGAAGATACCCATTCAGAAAACCCACAGTGGGAAACAGTATTTTACATGGCACTAGCAATCACCCTAAGAGTTTAAAATGGAGCATCTCATATGGGAAGATGCTCCGTGCTAAGCGTAATTGCAGTAATAGTGAGGAGTTTGATAAAGTGCAAACAGAAATGACTGATAGGTTTCTGGTCAGAGGGTACCCTGTCTCAGTATTAGAGTCAGCCAACGAGAGAGTCAAACAATATTCACATCAGGACCTTCTAGAAGATAAGAACAAACCTCAAGAAGAACTGAAGGTGAGAGTTATAAATTAATTCTCAACAGATAGAGCTGCGATTTGTAGAATGTTTAGCAGAAATTGGCATATTTTGAGATCAGACGTGGCCACATATTAGACATACATCCACAAATCACGTGTAGAAGAAGCACTTTTTTGAGGGACTCTTTAGTCCTTAACCATTTTACATCAAAGGGGAGTTTGCGACCAGATATGTCCAAAACAGGATTTTATCCATGCATGAATTGTAAAGCATGTAAAACAGTGGTTAGGTTAATTTCTATAGAATACTAGGCAAAAAAGACCTTTTATAATCACAAGATTACTCAACTATAATTCTGACTACATGGAGTACTGTTTAGTAAGTCTGTGTGATAAACAATATATTGGCAGCACTACACGCCCCACCAAAAAACGCATTTTGGAACATATGCATGCAATAAGAAAGGGACACCAAACCTATCCAGTGGCAAGGCATTTTCAAGCAGCTCATGTCAGTAATTGTAATCTCCTGAAATTTTATTGCCTGGATAGAGTAGTCCCTAATGAAAGAGGAGGCAATTGGGCACTGATATTGCGTAGATTTGAGTCCAGGTTTATTGTAAACCCACAGACTAAGACCCCGAATGTACTCAACAGCGATGAGGAAGTGTCCCTATACTCTCAATTAGGCACAGTAAGGTGAAGAATGGAGCTAGCAAATATGGTATGGTATCGAGCCCATAGTGGAATTATCACACCTAGGACTTTAGGTAGAAAGCAATATCACTTTCCATCTTTTTCTAATTTGATTAGCCTGATTGCCTGCCCATATTTCATTTTCACATTTCTCTTTTGTTTTGGAATTCATTGCTCTGTTTTATATTCATGAGTTAGCTGTTGTAGGTTCTGGTGTTCATGCTTTTATATTTTTTTCTTGTAAATTGCGTGGCAGAGCGAGGAATTCTATGAAAATATTTTGGAAGAATCTCTCATGTTTGATTACTGGTGATATGAATTTTCAATTCATTGTATTTTGATGGCGTATAAAAAATTCCTATCAATGAAATGTTACAGGGATATATGGTCTTCAGTTAGAACAAGTTGCTTCGTATAGGATGAAAATCGCAGTATCAGTGATATTATGAAATTTATAAAGATACCAGGAGACGTAGGCCCATTCAGGGAATGGTTGTTGCATGATATTGTATTTTCTATATACGTATTTGTATGAAATTAGACTTGTTCAATAAGCACAGGCACTTTCATAGAAAAAGAAAAATGCATTCTGGAGACGAATATATCATGATTATGTACTTTTCGAATTTATTGAGGTAATTGTTTCAAAGTAACAATCAAATGTAAAACAAATTCAAATTGTATAAGAAGTATGTACAATTTTGGTTTTAAGTATACATGTATCTCTGCTGATGTACCCTAACATGAGATACTCGGTAAAACAACAATATGTTATTTGGTACAGACCAAGATGGGCGAAACATTTGTTTGCACTTTGTATACGTTTGAACCCTTCTCTGTTTTCACACCAAAAAAGTTGATATTCCTTTAAAAAGAGGAGGCTGGTACGACACGAACACAGTGATCAAGGCGTGGAGTCGAAACGTATCTGTTTGTTTGTTTGTCTGTACAAGATGAATAAATAATCATTGGAGAGAACCCCCTGGAATGCTTGGAGTTTCTTTTGGAGTGTGGCTATTATACGTGGGGATCCACTCCCACGCTACAGAGCACCCATCTCGACAGGATTTGCAGTGACAAGTGGGTCTTTTAGAGAAATATATATATATATATATATATATATATATATATATATATATATATATATATATATATATATATATATATATATTTACACCAACTCCGGTTACGGGATCTGCCTGGCAAATTCACGGTCGGTCCGAGTTAGGGCTACCGGAAGCCCCATACATATATTCACTCCGTTCTGCTCCTCCAACAGACGTACTCGGACACAACACGTATGCTTGTGAAATATTTAATTGCAGGAAACAACGCATTTCGGCTTCCGCCTTGATCACGTTGAATGTAGGCTGGTGGGAGGAGCATGTCCTCAGGGTACATCACGCCCAGGAATGGTCTGAGCACATAATTAAATGGTGGCGTTACATCGACGACATTTTTGTTATTTGGAGGGGAACCTAAGATCAGGCCCAGATATTCGTCGATGCTATCAATGCTAATACTCTTAATTTGCATTTCACAGCCCACATAGACAAAACAAGTGCCAATTTCTTGGATATTACTGTCCAATCCAAACATGGTAAAGTGGAAACATGCTTATATAGAAAGCCTACATCGGGAAACTCGGTGTTACACGCTGGGAGTTTCCACCCGCAACATACAATAGCTAGTATCCCCTATGGGGAATTCTTGCGGATTCACAGAGCATGCAGTACAGTTGAAGCTCGTGATTTTCACCAGGAACAAACGAAAAAAAGGCTTGAGGCGAGAGGATATGTTTCCAAGAGGTTGGACATAGCAAGGAGAAAAGCCAACATGAAAGATCGCACTACATTATTAAACCCAGATAGAAATACACTCATGGAAGATACAGACACAAACAACCAAACGTGTAGAGATGGTGGTGAGTTACGGTTAGTGACCACTTATAGTAAACAGGCTCAAGCAATTAAGGCCATTATTAAAAAACAGTGGCCGATAGTCATGACTGATCTGACACTTAAGAAGGTCCTTCCCCAGAGTCCCACTGTCACATTTCGCAAAGCTTACTCTATGCGGAATGACTTAGTAAAGAGCAGCCCTGAAACTATTAAACCGGTAAATTGGCTATCACCTAAAAAAGGGTTTGTAAGGTGTAGCTCATGTAGAGCTTGCAAATTTGGTATTAATACCACTACATATAAGACACCCTTTTCAGATAACGAATATTCTCTAAGAGAACACTATACATGCAGGACTGACCATGCAGTATATGTACTTAGGTGCGACTGCGGATTGCGCTACGTAGGTAGCACAAAACTGCAGGTACATGTTCGCATTCTGCAGCACCTTCGTGCGATTGTGAATTCAGACCCAGCTTATTCAGTTGCAAGACATTTCAAAGCTGTACACGATAACAATTTGAAATGTCTGCAATATTTTGTTATTGACGCAGTAGCCCTCAATAAAAGAGGTGGGAATCGGGAAAAACGGTTACGTCAGCTAGAATCTGAGTACATTGTAGAACTAGATACTAAGTTTCCGTCTGGGGTGAATATAGGAGAAGATTTACACAATTTCCTATAAAGAGGATGCTACTACTATTATCTGTGTTCCCAAGTACTTGGTTCTTAAATCGCTGTCCCCTTGTTTAGGGCTTTAGTTATTCCAGCTTGACATGCTTAACAAATCAGACATCTTCTACATTTATGCCAACTGAGTTATATTATGGCATTCCATCTTATTTTACTTTGAATTATCACATCATTTCCTTATTTCCATCATGGGTACAAACGGCGATGAGTCTTACTGGTGTAGTACTGTAATGTATGTTCTTACATAGTATTTGTACTGAAATGATTTGTCTTACATTCACCACAGTAGCCTCCAGTTAATTACCTCTGCCGCTGCATGATCCCCTTTGGGTCTAGGTTTTATATCTTTTTGAACATTTGCACATTTATTGTTCAATTTGCACCCTTTACACTTTTAGGATTTTTCAGTGTCGTGCAGGCATGTAATTTCCTGAATTGGCCAATTATGTTTATTATTGCGGTTTTTGCACATCTAACATGATATATATGTTTACATTTCAAGGTGCTCTGTTTACATGAGAAGTAACGACATATTGCTGCTAATTTATACATCATTAGAAATATCCTATGTATTCTAGCTATTTGGGTAACCAGCATTTTAACATTTTTAGCAATATATTTATATTCGTTACATGTCGATGTTTACATACGCGTATTTGCACATGATATATATGCTGGGGCATTTGCCGATATATGGTTTAGTGTCTATGCATTTATTGCAATTTTTGCACATGATACACGGGTTATAAGTATTTTTATACATATATATTTTATGTTCAGGAGGTGAGATAATATATTTGCTGCAAGTTTATACATTGTTTTAGACAAAATATTTATAGCAACTAACGTGTCTTTACAATTTAGGCATTGAGTACTTTTAGCACTTTTAATATAATATTCACACTAGCTTCCTGTCGATGTTTACATATGCGTATTTGCAAATAATATAGATGTTACTTTTACCCGTGTATGCGAAGAAAGATCTTTGCACTTTTATGCATTTGCGCACTTCATCGAAAATCGATTGGTTTAACATTTTAGTGTTGATGTGCCAGAATATCCTGTATTTAATTCATGGCCACTTGAAATCAGTTTACAGCTTTTTTCTTTCAATATGTTATCATACTTTGTAGTATGTCTTCATTGTTTATTACCATGCCGATCACGTTACCGGAAGTGCTATGTTTGTTTAAATTTCCTGTTTTGGAACATATCGTCATGTGATCAAGGACACAGTCTGTGTCCGAAACGCGTCTGAGGCTGCACCTTTTCTTTTAGGAATAAAAGCACTAATATTGGCAACAGCTATATTCTGAGTCAGTGGTCCTATTTGTGCGCGCTCGCACGGGGATATTGTTAGCTGATGTGTTTGTTGGAAGCCGGCTGCTTCCTTGTTACACGGACCCCTCGCCCGAAAGTAGGCTGACCTGGAAACCCAGCCGCTGTGGAGACGTCGCTCGGTGAGAGCGTTATTTGGACAGCCCCCTACGAGGTGCAGACTACTGCAAATTAAGCGAGGTAGAGGTGAGCTCCAGGAGTCGGAGGACTCGTGAAGTCGCTAAACTGCACGCGGTGAGTAAGTCAGTAGGTTTCTGTACTAAGTAGGTGGGGAGGTGCTGGATTATTGCCAAAACACATAGTAGCGATATATACTACTGTTTGGATGTGCGCAACAAATATAACATTGAAAGGGTGCAATGTCTGACGATGTATTACGGGAACGGGAGATGGCGGCGGATGAACTCTTTCTAAATCTACCGAAAGTCCCAAATGATGGAAATAATAAGAAATCTAAAGTTGTTGGCACCAATGAAGATGTTAAGAGTCTTATTAAAGCTTTAGAAAAAAATAGCAGAAGCGAACTTACCAAATGGTGGGAGATCAAATCTCTCGAAAAGTACAATGAAGTTGGGAGAATACCTCGAGGATTAAGAATCATGTTGGCTCCAAGCTTTATTAGTCCCAACCCTATGCTTCTAAAGGAATGGGCTGAAAGTAATCTTGATGCATCAATGCGTTTAGTATGCCTGCTGGTAAAATATGCCAAAATTGATCGAAATAAGAATATGGAAGAAATTGCAAGGATACATAAGGAACTGGATAAACCGGAGCATCAAAGCCATAAGGAATATATAGAAAAAAGCATTAATGAGATTAAAGATCGCCTGAAAAAACAAGAGGAAGTAATTAAAACACGAAAGGCTTTCAAGTTTGCAAGGGACAAGAATGATTACGAACAAGGGCAAGTATTCACATTTGCACGTAAGTTCGATAACCTGCGCAGACAAAAAGGTATTATAACAAATAAAACACCCACAGTCACCGGACCCTCAGATCTGGCAGGAAGTGATTCCAATCTGTCCACATCAGATGCCAGCTTAGTACCGAGTGAAACCGAATCTGAAACCAGTAACCCAGGTTCAGAACAAGGGGATTTGGGTCAGCTGACATTTGCGGAAGAGTTGGAATACATAAGAATGGAGCGGAAACTATCATTGAGGCCACGCAATCTGAACGCCTCCACAAGCAAAGGAGGAATGCCAGAAGGCGCCAGAGAAGGAAATGCCTCAGGAGCAAGAGGGCGGAGACAGCAAAACCAACGCTGGAAGAAAGCTCAGTAATTGAAGATAACACTATCATCAACCTCACAAATACAGAGCTAGATCAGGCAGAAAAACAACTTCTCACATTAGGACTCTCGTTCTGCCCCGAGAGTAACTTTGGCTATTGTAACACACGAATAGATGTATATAAATTCATCAGGAAAATCAAGTTAAGAAAATATTTCACCATCAAGAAGAACTTAGAGACAACAAATCAAAAAGAGGATGATCTGGAAAAAACTCACATGACGATACTGCAGGCAAAAGATATATCTTTGATGCAAACGTTACATCAGCTACGTGACATGCCGCCTGCAGATAATAGCACGCAAGAGGTTGCCAACATAGAGGGGATTGATATTGCAAAACCAGGGAGCAGTCCCTTTAAACCGACTTCCAATTTTGTACCCAATATGCCACGAGATGCTATTTATATATACCACGAGCGTGTGATAGAAGAACTGAAAAAGTTACAAAGGAACACGCAAAAGCTACATACCATCCCCATCTTTGATACTAAACATTATTTTGAGCTTATGAAAAAACTAAAAAACAACAACGCTATAGTGATCAATAAATCTGATAAGGGAGGTAATGTTGTGTTATGGGACAGAAAAGATTATGTCAAAGAAGCATACAGACATCTAGATGACGCTGCTTGTTATTGCAAAAGTACGTTGACACATGTGAAAAGAATCCAGAAGAATTACAAAGATGATCTGAGTAAATGGAAAAAAGATGGGTTAATTTCCAAAGATGAATTTTCTTTCTTAAATAATGAATATCCTGTGTTGCCTAATATGTATTTTATTCCAAAGGTACATAAAGGGGAACTACCTGTCCCAGGCAGATCAATTGTTTCAGCTATCAAAAGTACCTTTGAAAACACTTCTAAGTACATTGATTTCTATCTTCAAGATTTTGTGGTTCAGTTACCAGCTTACATAAAGGACACTACAGACTTCCTATTCCAACTTAGCAAAATAGAGTGGACAGATGATTTTATTTTCTTGACTATGGATATCACTGCCTTATATACAAGTATAGCCCATGATGATGGACTTAAGGCGGTGAAATACTATTTGGGCAAAAGACCGATTCAAATGTACTGTCATAATCAGATGTTGATGTGTATGATCAATTAGTGTTTATTCAACAACGTATTCATGTTTGACAACACAGTATTCCAACATTTGCGGGGTGTTGCCATGGGGGCCTGCTTCTCCCCTAGCTATGCATGTTTGCATGTAGGCTGGTGGGAGGAGCATGTCCTCAGGGTACAGCACGCCCAGGAATGGTCTGAGCACATAATTAAATGGTGGCGTTACATCGACGACATTTTTGTTATTTGGAGGGGAACCAAAGATCAGGCCCAGATATTCGTCGATGCTATCAATGCTAATACTCTTAATTTGCATTTCACAGCCCACATAGACAAAACAAGTGCCAATTTCTTGGATATTACTGTCCAATCCAAACATGGTAAAGTGGAAACATGCTTATATAGAAAGCCTACATCGGGAAACTCGGTGTTACACGCTGGGAGTTTCCACCCGCAACATACAATAGCTAGTATCCCCTATGGGGAATTCTTGCGGATTCACAGAGCATGCAGTACAGTTGAAGCTCGTGATTTTCACCAGGAACAAACGAAAAAAGGCTTGAGGCGAGAGGATATGTTTCCAAGAGGTTGGACATAGCAAGGAGAAAAGCCAACATGAAAGATCGCACTACATTATTAAACCCAGATAGAAATACACTCATGGAAGATACAGACACAAACAACCAAACGTGTAGAGATGGTGGTGAGTTACGGTTAGTGACCACTTATAGTAAACAGGCTCAAGCAATTAAGGCCATTATTAAAAAACAGTGGCCGATAGTCATGACTGATCTGACACTTAAGAAGGTCCTTCCCCAGAGTTCCACTGTCACATTTCGCAAAGCTTACTCTATGCGGAATGACTTAGTAAAGAGCAGCCCTGAAACTATTAAACCGGTAAATTGGCTATCACCTAAAAAAGGGTTTGTAAGGTGTAGCTCATGTAGAGCTTGCAAATTTGGTATTAATACCACTACATATAAGACACCCTTTTCAGATAAAGAATATTCTCTAAGAGAACACTATACATGCAGGACTGACCATGCAGTATATGTACTTAGGTGCGACTGCGGATTGCGCTACGTAGGTAGCACAAAACTGCAGGTACATGTTCGCATTCTGCAGCACCTTCGTGCGATTGTGAATTCAGACCCAGCTTATTCAGTTGCAAGACATTTCAAAGCTGTACACGATAACAATTTGAAATGTCTGCAATATTTTGTTATTGACGCAGTACCCCTCAATAAAAGAGGTGGGAATCGGGAAAAACGGTTATGTCAGCTAGAATCTGAGTACATCGTAGAACTAGATACTAAGTTTCCGTCTGGGCTGAATATAGGAGAAGATTTACACAATTTCCTATAAAGAGGATGCTACTACTATTATCTGTGTTCCCAAGTACTTGGTTCTTAAATCGCTGTCCCCTTGTTTAGGGCTTTAGTTATTCCAGCTTGACATGCTTAACAAATCAGACATCTTCTACATTTATGCCAACTGAGTTATATTATGGCATTCCATCTTATTTTACTTTGAATTATCACATCATTTCCTTATTTCCATCATGGGTACAAACGGAGATGAGTCTTACTGGTGTAGTACTGTAATGTATGTTCTTACATAGTATTTGTACTGAAATGATTTGTCTTACATTCACCACAGTAGCCTCCAGTTAATTACCTCTGCCGCCGCATGATCCCCTTTGGGTCTAGGTTTTATATCTTTTTGCACATTTATTGTTCAATTTGCACCCTTTACACTTTTAGGATTTTTCAGTGTCGTGCAGGCATGTAATTTCCTGAATTGGCCAATTATGTTTATTATTGCGGTTTTTGCACATCTAACATGATATATATGTTTACATTTCAAGGTGCTCTGTTTACATGAGAAGTAACGACATATTGCTGCTAATTTATACATTATTAGAAATATCCTATGTATTATAGCTATTTGGGTAACCAGCATTTTAGTGTTGATGTGCCAGAATATCCTGTATTTAATTCATGGCCACTTGAAATCAGTTTTTTTCTTTCAATATGTTATCATACTTTGTAGTATGTCTTCATTGTTTATTACCATGCCGATCACGTTACCGGAAGTGCTATGTTTGTTTAAATTTCCTGCTTTGGAACATATCGTCATGTGATCAAGGACACAGTCTGTGTCCGAAACGCGTCTGAGGCTGCACCTTTTCTTTTAGGAATAAAAGCACTAATATTGGCAACAGCTATATTCTGAGTCCGTGGTCCTATTTGTGCGCGCTCGCACAGGGATATTGTTAGCTGATATATATATATATAAGGCTTGGCTAGCCGGCCAAGATGGCGGACGCGCATTACCGAGGCTCCGTCTCAAGACCCGCTAATCTGTCATTTCTCCTGTGCACAGAAGTGCCATCGTGCTACCTGCTGCAGCCTGACAAGCTTATGACACGGGCGCATGCACTCACCGCAAGTTTGGAGGTGGTAGGAGATACGCAAGCCGAGTTGCGGCCCGGTGCGTAGTGAGGGCACCGTAGACTCGGGCCTGGGTCCGGCTGGAAGGGCGAGCCGCATATCGCCAGGCTGCGGCTGAGCAGACACGGTTCCGTGCGGCAGCTTGAAAGGCTGCCAGAGAGCCACAGAAGCCGGCGACTTTGATGTGGACCTCCCGCGCCCCGCGGTGGACAGCGGAGACGGGGTAAGGCTCGCCTGGGCAGCGGCGGCCGTGCCTGACTGCGGAGCTGACTCGCTCCAGCGGCCGCTGTCTGGATCTGGGAGGGCGCGAACGGAGGTGCCGACCCTCCCCCGCCCTTCCCTGCATTCATTTCCCCTCCTCCCTCTTCTGTGAAGACCCAGCCGTGAGCAGTGTGGAGGGGCCCTGCGCCTGAAATTTGCCGGGGAGACGCCGCCGTGGGCCAAGCGGTGCCGCGGGCGGAAGATGCCAAGGTCACCTGCGGTGAGCGGGGCCCTGAAGCCACACCCCGAACCCCGATTGCGGTAGTACCCACTCGTGAAAGTGGCTGTGTGCTGCCTGACCGCCCGCATTTGGCTGCAGTGGGCGAGCGGCACTCTGCCTGTCCTGGGTGCCTAGTGGACACATACTTGCGCAAAGTGAAGGCGTGCACTCTACACAGGCCGCCATTACGCTGAGAACAGGGGCGGCGGGAGGGCTCTACACACACGGAGCACAGAACTAGTGTGCGGGCCTGTTGTAGCAGAGAACACAGAGATGGCGCCCTCAGGTGAACTTGATGAGCTCCTGTTGCTCTGACTGCTGGTATCAGGGCGCTGGTGGTACTGCGGACTCTACCCCTAATCGGTACCGTACATACACATAGACTTGCAGCTTTGGGTGAGGTTTCGATTGTCAACGGCTTAGAGTGCACGACTGGGCGCCTGGAAGTATACATCCCCGATGTGGACACGCACATATTCAAGTCGCCGCTGACACTGCAAGAAGCAGTGGTGTAATGTGACAGTATACGAATATCGACCCCCAGGCGCCGTAGAGCCGCAGCGCGGAGTCCTGCCACAGTCATCGCGTGCAGCAAGTATTCGGCCTCTCTGTGCAGGTAGTGGTGACCTCGGCCTTCAAGCAGCAGTCGCGGTCTTGTGGGCGAAGCCCCCATAGGTGTTGACGCGTTTTGAAGCTCACAACGCACTATCCTGCCCTCCCACGTAGTGGTGGCATCACCAATCCAGCGGGATGGGCAGACAGCGCACAGTCACAGGAACGGCAACCTCGCGGCCGGCGACGGGCCCGGCTCAATCTGATCAGGGATCGGAGGCGTCCGGCACTTCCAAGAAGTCTAGCCTGGAATCAAAGCTAGATAACGTACTCCAAGCGGTGACGCAGATCAGCAAGGCGCTGACGCAGACTGGCACGTCCCTTGAAGGTCGCATAGATAAGGTCACCGCAGACTTCACGCTTCTTCATGCTGATCACCGGCAACTGTCAGGGAGAGTCAACGAACTCGCCGCAGAGGTGAAGGAAATTGCCCCAATAGCCAAAGAAGTGACCACGGAGATTCGTCATCTCACCTCCAGGCTACAGTCCTTAGAACGACGGATGGACGACGCGGAACGCCGCTCTCGTAGGAACATTGTGCATGTAGTGGGGCTGCCAGAAGGCATGGAAGGCAGAGACGCAGTGGCGGATGCAGAGTCCTGGTTGCAGTCTCTGATGCCGGAGGGTACGCTTTCTGCTTTCTTTGCCATGGAGAGGGCGCACAGGGTGCCGTCGAAGCGTCCGCCGGCGGGAGCAGGACCGAGACCTTTCCTGTTTCGCCTCATGAACTTTAAGGATAGAGATGCAGTGCTCCGGGAAGCCAGAAAAATGGAGGCGATCACAGTGGACAACTCGCAGGTTCTCTTCTTCCCGGACTACGCCTTGGGAGTACAAAGGCAAAGAAGCACCTTCCTTGCAGTCAAAAGACGCATGCGAAACTTAAATTCTCTCATATTCCTGGCCCGGCTGCGCGTAGTGGCTGATGGAGCTACGCACTTCTTCAACACGGCAGAGGATGCATGGGACTGGCTTGAAACTAAAGGACATCACACCTCCCCAAGCCAGCGACATAGCAATGCGGAGTCACAAGTGAAAGCCCGCAGGAATCGCCGCAGTCGGCGCCGGGTGCGCGCACCTGACGTACCAATACACTGGGCGGCCCCCCCCCCCACACACGATCAAGTGCTGCAAGAAAGGAGAGATGCGCTGCAGGCAGTAGCGGACTTCAGAAACCGACAAAGCAGCAATGATGCTGATGCTTCCTCTGAACAGTCACTAAGTGAGGATAGCTCGCAGGCCAGGTGGCCAATCAACGAAGACCTGCCGTCGCTCCCTGATGTGACTCCCAAGACTGCGGACTATTTGATGTAGAAGTTAAATGTGGCTCGTGGATATGCAAGTATAAGAATGTAGCAATGTTTGCACCTATGATACACATGTTCCGCACACATGTACCCTCACACTGCATGCCTGCGGCCCCACGTCACAAAAGGCCTGACACAGATGCACATGCAACCCACACTACATGTACCGAGCAAATACCACGAGATACGGCATGAGTGCACACACGTCAGCGTACACCGCGGGTCTGGACTCGCGAGGTCTGGCACCCACACGACTTACACTCGACCTATTCCCATCTCCCCCCAATAAGATTGAAGCGGCATGCGTAGCCGTGAATCACCGTACGGTCCTGTTAATTGTTTGGGCAGACACACGTTGTCTCTCTGCTCTTTCCCAGTTGTACCCCCAGAACATGTTGTTCGCATCCTTGGTTGCAGTTAGTGCACTCACACGTCTACAGATCTCACGTTCATACTCTACACGTACACAACACTCAATGTGTTGTCACCTCATACCTTATGCAGCACATCGGCTGCCTGACGCGCTCCCTTCTAATCATACCGCATGCCGCCCACCAACGTAGTCACCTGGAATGTCAGGGGTATCCACATGCCAGCCCGCAGGTATGCAATATATGCATATCTTAAGCGTCACGCTGCACACGTAGCGTTTCTACAGGAAACGCACATCTCGCAACCGGAAATCCGCAAACTGCAGCAGAGATGGAGAGGTCACATACTGGCCACAGGTTATTCGGCCTACGCAAGGGGGGCCTTGATATGGGTGCGAACCGGTACTCATTCAGAGGAGTCGGTGGTAGATACCTATGGTAGGTATGTGTTCGCTAAAGGCCTTCTTAATGGTCAGCGTGTAGTGTTAGGCTCCATATATGCCCCGAATACGGACCAGGGTACATTCTGGCACACACTCACGAACTTGCTGTCACGCTGGTGTGACATTCCTTGGTTGCTGGGGGGTGACTTCAACTCAGTCTTGGACACAGCACATGATAGATCATTCCCACCACTCCCTCAAACAGCGGCGACTACTAACGCTAGGCATCTAAGGGAATGGCTGTGCCACTGGGGCCTGGCAGATGTATGGAGAACCCTCAACCCACAAGTACGGCTATACTCATATTACTCACACCCACACAGGCTACACGTCCGTATCGACCGCTTTGTTGCGAGCGCGACAATTCTTGAAAAATGCGTTAAAGCGGAGTATTTGGGCAAAACGCATTCGGACCATAACCCACACATTATGACATTGCGGGGGAGGATGACGGTCCCGTCTGCCGCATATGGAGGCTTCAACCTCTGGCACTGGAGGATCCCCCATTCTGAACAGCGTTAGAGGAGTACTTTGTGAATAATGAGGGATTGGTCACAGACAAGGGCGTCCTGTGGGATGCCGGCAAGGCAGTAGTCAGGGGCCAATGCATGGGACTGAGCTGGAGTATGAGAAAGCAACTGGATGACGAGGTTGAACACATAGAAGATGACCTGACTAGACTTGAAGCCGACCTAGCACAGGGTTGTGCAGTACAGCCAGATATAGACTAGCGCCTCCTACAGCACGCTGTTGTACTAGAGCGCCTGCGCTGTTTAAATTATGCATCCCACGCTGCGCGCACTCATGTGGCGGCAGACAGAGCGGGCAGGTTGTTGGCGCGCATGATTCGGCAGGAACAAGCGCATGCCCCAATACTGAGACTGTGACCTGCGTCCGGTCCGGTGCTTGAAGCATAACGTGACATTCACAATGAGTTCACCACACATTACACCAAAGTCTATCGGTCAGCGCACCGTGCCACGCCTGCAGACATGGATTCATTTCTTACTCCCCTGACTCTGCATTGTAATGCAGCAGAGCAGCGAGCCGAGCTAAACGAGCCGCTTACATTGCTGGAGGTGCGGGCTGCCATCTGCTCACTTGCCACAGGCAAAGCGCCGAGACCGGATGGATATCCGGCCGAATTTTATAAAGCATACCAGCAAACCTTGGGGCCACAGTTTCTTGCGGTGTATCAGAACGCGCAGGAGGTTGGCATGTTGCCAGACACTCTACGCGAGTCCTTGCTGGTGTCTCTGCCCAAGCCTCACAGAGATGCAGAACTGATCGGGTCTTACCGGCCGCTTGCATTACTTAGCACTGACTACAAAGTGCTGGTGAAAATATTGGCGAATAGACTGGCCCCATTGGTGCCTCAGCTGGTACTTGTAGACCAGAATGGTTTTGTGCCGGCCCGTAGCACGTCATTGAACTTGCGTCGGTTCTTCCGAGTGGCGCGTTACTCGGGAGACAATTGGCCTCATGCTGGGTATCTGGTCCTAGACCTAGAGAAGGCATTCGACACCCTCGAGTGGAAGTTCCTATTTGCAGTGTTGCATAAATACGATCTGGGTGATGTGTTCCTGAGCCTTGTTAAGTTGTTATATACGTGTCCAACAGCCAAAATCAAGACTGGTCTTTTTGTATCGGAGCAGGTCCCTATCGAACGTGGCACAAGGCAGGGTTGCCCGCTCTCCCCTCTGCTGTTCGCGCTGGCCGTTGAGCCACTGGCAGAGGCGCTGCGCAGCACACAAGATGAATGGGGAATCCCCTTAGGAGACGGCACACACGCGATCTCGCTTTATGCCGATGACCTGCTCATCTATCTCAGAGATGTTGGGCAATCCTGCATAACAATTGAGAATATATTGGTCCAAACTGCCTTAGTGTCTGGACTGAAAGTGAACTGGGACAAGTCCTGTCTATACCCCTTTGCTGAGACTGGCTCGGACCCGCACTTAACCATCAGCGGCAAATCGGTGTGCTGGCAACTTACGGCGTTCCGATATCTCGGGGTTCATATATATCGAGACCAGCAGGATCTCCTTGAAGGCAACCTGACGTGTGCTATCACAGCAACGCGGGCACAGATGAACTTCTGGAAAACCCTACCGCTGGCGGTCATGGGCAGAATTGCACTATTAAAAATGGTGGTCCTACCGCGTTTACTCTATCACTTCACAAACTTGCCACTGCACCTCCGACCACCGCTGTTCAGAGACCTGGAGTCAGACATGCGACAGTTTATTTGGCATGGATCACGGAGCAGAGTGGCGATGGCTAAAATGTACCCATCGACCGCTCGGGGAGGCCTATCACTGCCCAACATGGAGCAATACTATTTGGCAGCGCAGCTCCAGTGGGTAGCACGCTGGCTCAGTGAGTGGCATCTCGAGGACACGGCAACGCAGGCGCCTGGTTGCACCCAACCCCAGCTAGTGCCGCTCTTCCACCCCAACAGGAAAGGTGGCACGCCCACACAGCTGCTGCTACGAGTGGCGTATCAGTGTTATCGCCGCTGCCTTCACCTCACAC
The DNA here is from genome assembly GCA_963921515.1 of Calotriton arnoldi. Lineage (NCBI taxonomy): Eukaryota > Metazoa > Chordata > Amphibia > Caudata > Salamandridae > Calotriton > Calotriton arnoldi. The sequence goes on along the minus strand of CAWUFW010000593.1, from coordinate 991,098 downwards.
GCCAGATTACACCATACGCACCGTCTCTCCCTATACTAGGCACTCCCAGGAGGCAACGTGCGATATCCAGCGCGGAGCTTGTGCAGTGGGAGGATGCGGGCATCCTAACAGTGGGGGACCTATATAACGATGGGCAGCTTTTCCCCTTTGAGGACCTGGCGTAAAGCTCGGGTCTACCACACGGCCAGTTCCTCCTTCACGCCACGATGATCCGTGCGCTTGGCACGCAGTGGGGAAGCATAGCGCAAGAGCCCGTCACTCATCTAACCGTACAATATTTACATGAGCTAGGCACTGGTCGTCACCTTACCAAGTGGTTTGCCGAATCTCTTAGAGTTCACACGGTGCGGCAATTACTCCCTCTACGCGCCCACTGGGATACAGATCTACAGAGGCCCACCACAGACCGAGAGTGGGGTCAAATACTTGAAAGTCCCACACGGATCCCCCGTAATATGAGGTTACGGCTTATCCAGTACTATATAATACACAGAGCCTACCTAACGCCGGCAAAAATAAACAAATTCTTTGCCCATGCAGACGCCAAATGCGCGAGATGCCACGAGACAGGAGCAGAACTCTTGCATATGCTGTGGACATGCACAGCTGTTCGAGCATATTGGGGAGAGGTCACTAGGTGCCTAGCCCAATATACAGAGCGAACATTGGACTGGACGTGGGAAGTGTGCATTCTGGGCCTCTACCATTGACCTAAGAAACATAAAGTGACGTCTAGGTATATCGATCTAGGTCTCATAGTGGCTAAGCAATTACTTACGCGTCGCTGGAAATCCCCCCTTCCCCCAGCAACGAAAGCCTGGTATCACTCCCTATTATGTTGGGCGCAGGCGGAGAGCATAACACTCCGTCGTGAAGATGCGATTGGACTACGGAAGCAGCCGCTGGCGCCGGCATGGGATGTAATCCTATTATATTTTCGCACAGCAGGGCAGGGGCACTCGGAGTCGGAGGCAGACACAACTGCGAGCGATGAGGAGAGGCAGCAACACAGCTGGCGCGCATCTAAGTCCTATAGAGCATACTGACAACAAACCTGATCGCTGGCAGGCCCTGGCATGTACAAACACACAGCATATATGCGAAGGTGGGTGGCTGGAACAATTCAATTACGTGTAATTGTATTCACTGTGCAGGGTGAGGTGGTGCATATTAACAATGTGCGTCGTTCATAGACGATGCAGTGCTTGTTATTCAACATAATTGTTCATGTTGATCGAAGTTAAGTTCTTCTTTTCTCTAACCCTATCATTATTTACTTTGTTTTCCTTTTATTAATGAGTATTACGACAATGCGCCACTTCATTGCATACTGGATTTGCAACGTAGCACCGATTGCCAAGCTGTAAAACACCCTAAAAGCTTTGAATTGTACAATGATATTATGCAACTAGTGATGTAAAGCATGAATACTGGCTGTCATGTAATGATCATAAAATTATAATAATACTAATAAAAACAAAACTAAAAAAAATAATATATATATATATTTTATCAATAAGATGCACGGAAAAAGATGCGTTTAATATGGACATGCCAGAACGAACAAAAACCCAGAACGTTGTAAAGCAGTTATAAAAATATCTATTTGTGGTCGCACTCTGCCATAATGGAACTGCTAAAATGAATCTGCATAAACGTACCTGTTGTAATGTTGTGGTAGCAGTTTATGTGTGGGGCACCAGGACCCTGCAGACAGAGAGAAGGCAGGACAGGAAAGGAAAGCTAGGAACCCGAAAGGGAGGGATTAGGCAGATAGGGTTACAGAGGGAAGGGAAGCAGGAGCATGAGACGTGGTCTCCTTAAGAATAAAAACAAAGTACGTGCTTACCTACCTCTATGGTGTCTGAGTCTTCTGTGGACACCAAGAACATGACAAGTGGAGACGAGGAGTGGTCCTGACGACCTTTGTCCGTGCACAAGCCTGTGCCCTCCAGTATTCTCTGCCATGGAGCGAAAGCGGCGTGTGCCTTTCCCCGGTGCCGCCGGCTGCGCAGAATCGGGAGCCCACCCCCGGAAAGGTGGCTGACACTGCTCCAACGCAACTCCGGGAGTCCACCCCGGTGGCGTATGCCCACTGCTGCAGGACAAGTGAATTCTGTGGTGATGTGCCTTCAGGAGCCCACCCCGGGCGCGTACACCTTCGCCGTGCTGAGGAGTCCTGTAATGCGACCCCGGGAGCCCACCCCTGTCGCCTACATTCCAGGTGACCACCTACCTGCTTCTCTCCTGGCCGGTGAGTGGAGCTCCGTCTGCCGGCTGATCACTCTTGTGAGCCTCTGCTCCCTCTATTTGGCCCTGAAATCTTGTGAGACTGTTGTCCTCTCCTAGCGGCCATCTTGAAATCAGGCGGTTTTCTCCAATGAACATTGGCCAATACCTAGCGGTCATCTTAAAGTCAGGCACCATTGAACTACTGGTTTGCTGCATATCTGGTGCATTCTTCGTCCCTTACACGACTGCTAGTGCTCACTACCTACAATTCACGTCTTCTCTACGCTGCATGACTCCACCCTACATAGCTCCTGTACTTTACATAGTCATCTTGAACTGCATCAGCTACACCCAGTGACTTGCGTTCATATCCTCTCTGCCTCTAGGACATTGATTCTCCTCCTGACTGACGATCTCTGGCGATCTTGTCCACATCCACCACAGCTATGTCTGTGTCCCCGTCCTCGACCCGACGCAATGATTGTGATGCGGGTGGGCCCATGCTGGAGTCCCCTGGCCCTTCGTTGCAGTTGGGGCAACGATCTGCCATCCTAGGAGTCTTTTTTTTCTGCGCCCGCCAGAACCTCTTGCCCTTGTCTCTGGTGGTGGTATGGGTCTTTGCTGGCAGGAATGGCTTGAAGACTTCATGAAAGGATCACAAGTCTCTGACCCCGATCAACAGCTCATTGCACTGTGCAATTTGATTGGAAAGGAAGATGGCCAGATCATCAAGGAACTTCCGGCAGAGGCAGCATCCTCTTATCCGTGAGGCACTGAACAGAACATTTCTTCACAAAAGGAATATTGATTATGAATGCTACACCTTCAATTTAGCCTCAAAGGAGAACGATGAAGCTATGGGAGAGTTCATTTCATGAATCAAACAGCTAGCACGCTACTGTGCTTTCGACAACTTCACGACAGAAGATGCCCTTTGTCTCCGAATTATCGAAGGATGTCAATCAGAGTCTCTACGCAGACGTCTTCTGAAGAAAGTTACTCTCTGGATGAAATAGAAGAAATGACAAGGGTCAGCGATCAAGCGGAAGAACATGCAAAGAAAATGGAGGCTGGCAAGGTAGAGAAACTTGAACAGGCCTTTCGGCTTCAATCTTTTCATAAAGACCCTCACCCCTCTGAAAATCAGCAAGCATCCAAGTCTAAGGAGTATCCCCAACGAGCAAGCCGCCGCCACAGTCCTAAACAGGTTGACATGAGACGGGAACGCCAGCTGAAATGTTATCGATGTGGAAAAGACTTCCCGCACACGGAGTCGTACCCCGCCATAGGTCAGAAATGTCGACGGTGCGGTAAAGACAATCACTTTGAGAAGGTATGCCGAGCACCACAAGCTGACATTCATAGAAAGTCGATGGGAGCCAATTCCCGTCATCATGCAAAGGCTGTACGAGACCGCTGAGATCACTCCACCAGCTCATCGTGATCAAGCCTCTACTCGCATACCACCTACAGGTCTCGACGCTCTGAATCACGAGAGTCAAGATCCCTCACTCACATATCTCAAGATAGCAAAGATAGCGAAGACTGTGTCTACATGGTTGCAGATCCTGACAGACTAAAGAAATACCCACGATTATATCTCCAGATGGGAGAACACCAGGCTAAATTTGTGATAGACAGTGGAGGGTCTCTCAATTACATCTCAGTCGCAGAATACAACAGAATGAATTCGCAACCTCAACTGCACAAAGCTGCTGTGTGAGTTTATACTTGGATGTCTAAAGAACCCCTTCCCTGTCTGGGACAATTTCAGATGTCTCTCACCTACAAAGACAGAACATTCCAGCTCGTATTCATGTCATTGAAAGGCCAGATGCAGACTGTCTCCTCAGCTTACCCACAGCTGAACGGCTCAAATTGGTAGAAGTACTATACCGAGTGGATGATGAACATGACATCATCCACAAATTCCAGAAGTTATTTACAGGACTTGGCAAGATGGCTCATTTTCAAGTTCACTTGCACATCAATGAATGAGTGACACCTATAGCTTAGCACCACAGGAAGGTGCCATTTCATCTCTGTTAGACCCAGGATCCCTGGTTGGCTGAGGCCAAATAGGGACCCTTGCTCTCACGTCAGGGAAAGGAAGGACACCTTCTCAGATAGCCCCCGCTCACCCCCTTGGTAGCTTGGCACGAGCAGCCAGGCTTATCTTCAAGGCAAATGTGTAAAGTATTTGCAACCACCTTCACAGCAACCCAATGATGACACCACAAATGGACTCCACACGAGTTTCATAAAAACGAGTATAAATTTATATAAAAAGATATACGATAAGACCACACGATATAAAGCCAACATATGCGTATTTGTAATATTCTTCCTGGCCGGTTGTTAGGCCAGCCAGCCCGCCCTTGTAAGTTCTGGCGATATTAATGAGCACTTCTAAACGTTCTACTGCAGTCCTAATGCAATGCTATGCAGTTCGTAATGCTCGAATCAGGCACTTTGCAATGTAGAAATAATGCAGTTCGTAATGCTCGAATCAGGCACTTTGCAATGTAGAAATAATGCAGTTCGTAATGCTAGCATCAGGCACTTTGCAAGGTAAAAATAATGCAATGCGTAACGCAACAATCAGGTATTTCGTTATGCAGAAATAATGCAATGCGTAATACGACAATCAGGTAGTTCGTTATGCAGAAATAATGCAATGCGTAATACGACAATCAGGTAGTTCGTTATGCAGAAACAATGCAATGCGTAATACACTAATCAGGTAGTTCGTTATGCAGAAACAATGCAATGCGTAATACGCTCCAGCACCGATCACGGTGCCTCAGGCGGTCTCTCCGCCACTCGTACTGACTCGCAGTCAGCCTCTGTTAACAGTTGCCCCCACACGGGTGATGGTGTAAACAAAAAGTGCAGCTCCGCACTCCGGCCCCGGTACTGCCACTCCGTTGGCAAGTACGGGCCGCGATACGAGCCGAAGCAGAGGCTCGCACTGCAGGAATGGGAGAGGCTGAGAGCATCTCCCTCCGAGCCCGCACCCCGCCCCAGGTGTCGACACACGTTACCTGGGGGGGTGCGACCTCGCTCTCCTCTCCTCTTCCCGCGACTTGGGCCTCCAATGCAATCTTTGTGAATTCCGGGCAGTGGGACTCGGGCCCTCCCTCGACGAGGTTGGTTCGAGGTCCTGCTCTGGCAACAGCAGGCTCGGGCCGGCGGCTCGGCTCCTCTGGGGCTGCCGGTCCGGGCCGCTGATGCTACGAAGATCTCAGGCTGCAACAGGGCACACGCACACAGCGTCGCTGAGACTCACTTGAGCTTCGGGTGCACGATCAGAGGGCACTCCTCCCGAAGGTCTCAGACTGCACGAAGCACACGCACACAGCGTCGCTGAGACTCACTTGAACTCCGGGTGCACGATAACTAGGCAATCCTCACGAAGGTCTCAGGCTGCACAAAGCACACGCACACAGTGTCGCTGAGACTCACTTGGACTCCGGGTGTGCACGATAACAGGGCAATCCTCACGAAGGTCTCAGGCTGCACAAAGCACACGCACATAGCGTCGCTGAGACTCACTTGGACTCTGGTGTACACGATCACAGGACAATCCTCACGAAGGGCTCAGGCTGCAAAAGGCACACGCACACAGCGTCGCTGAGACTCGCTTGGACTCCAGATGCCCACGATCACAGGGCAATTCTTACGAGGGTCTCAGGCTGCAAAAAGCACACGCACACAGCGTCGCTGAGACTCTCCTGGAAACTTTTGTGTTCCTGAGTTTCCGCAACAGGGAGCCAGCTCACCTCGGGCCCTTGGGGATAAGTTACTTCCGGACACAGCACACAGCAAAGTCCTTTCAAGCAGGGGGACACAGCACACAGCAAAGTCCATTTAGCATCTCCTTGGTTAAAGCAGCAAATTGCAGGCCAGCCCCTGAACACAGCAAGGGTCAGTCCTTTCCTTCAGTCTCTTCAGCTGTTTCTTCCTTGGCAAAGGTTCCTCTTGACCACGAAGTAGCTTCAGTCTTGTTCAATCTTGATCAATCCATTTCTCCAAAGTTCAGGGGCTTCAGCTCTCATAGTTATACCCCTAAATGTCTTTGAAGTCTTTGTGTTCAGGGGGGGCACTGACCCCTGTTCAAACCAGTTCTGGGTGCCTCCCTGCCAGTGACACCTTATTCTTTTGATAGTGGGGGTCTGGATCTTCAATCACTCAGCAGGAGATGGAGCCATTGTTTTATGGCTGCCGCCCAGGCCTCTTCACCTCTAGGGGCTACTCCTCCACCCTACACTCCAGATGCAGGTCAGCCTGTTGATGTCTCACCTCCTCCCCTGGGTCAAGACATTCCCCAGATCCTATCACTTTCAAATCCAGACAGTCAATCCACAACCAGTCAGAGACACACAGAAATGTTAGAGCACAAAAACCCAGCCACTTCTAAAAGAGTGGCTTCTAAACACACAATGCAAAAACCACCTTCATAAAAAGATGTGTTATTACATCGTGAGTTCAGGCACACTAAACTTCATCTCTCCATCTTAAGCCTTTGGGAAGATAGGCTGGAATACATATTACACAGCCTCCCCATTTTATCCTATGGGCAAGATGGCCTTTCCACAGTGAAAAACGAAATGGAGATTATTTCACTGTCAGGACATGGTACACACCTTAGTACATGTCCTACCTTTCACATGCACTGCACACTGCCCAGGGGGGTACCTTGGGCCTACCATAGGGGTGTCTGATGTGCATAGAAAGGGAAGGGTAAGGCCTGGCAAGTGGGTGCACTTGTCAGGACAACAACATGGCAGTTAGCAAACTGCGTGCAGGCACTGCAGTGGCAGGCCTGAGTTCTCTCTTTAGGGGCTACTTATGTGGGTGGCACAATTAGTGCTGCAGGCCCACGAGTAGCATTTGCATTACCAGCCCTGGCACACATAGTGCACTTTACTAGGGACTTTACTAGTAAGGCAAACATACCAATTATGGACAACCAATTACCATTACACTTTATACAGGGAGCACTTGCACTTTGACACTGATCAGCAGTGGCAAAGTATCCAAAGCATCTAAGTTGGCAACACCATGTCAGAAAAAAGGTCTAGGGGGAAAGCAAAAAGTTTAGGGAACTTTAGCCAAAAAGGGCCAAGTCCAACAATCTTCCAACAGGCCGTGGAGGATGAGTTACGAGATCTCCTCCGAGCGGACATCATTGAAAGAACTTCCGTACCCACTCCCTGGGTGTCCCCATTGGTTGTGGTACCCAAAAGAGGAGCCAAAGGCAAAATGCGTCTCTGTGTGGACATGAGAGCCCCGAATACCGCCAATGAACGAGAAAGGCACCCGGGACCTCATATCAGTGATATGATTACGCTGTTGAACGGAGTGAAAATCTTTTCTAAATTGGACCTTAACAAAGGTTATCACCAGCTCGAATTCCATGAAAGTTCCCGATACATCACCACTTTCTCCACCCATCAAGGCCTATTCAGATACAAACGTCTCAGCTTTGGGGTTTCCTCAGCAGCTGAGATCTTCCAAGAAGCTATCCGAAGAGTCATTCATCATATTCCCAACACCTTTAATTACAGTGATGACATCCTGGTGTTTGGCGCTACTGCACAGGAACACAACAAAGCACTGGATAAGGTGTGTCACGCTCTTCTAGAAGCAAATCTAACTTTCAACAAAGACAAATGAGAATTTCACAAATCCACATTGAAATTTTGGCCAGACCCCGAAAAGGTCTCAGCATTGAACTACACCCCTTGTCCTCGAGATGCTGGAGATGTGCGGTCATTTCTGGGCATGGCCAGCTTTTGTGCGCGCTATATCAAGGACTATGCCACCATCAGTTATCCCCTTCGGGAACTCACAAAACAAGGTTACACATTCAAATGGACAACAAGATGCACCCAAGCATTCCAGTCAATCAAGGCCTTCGTGGAGTCGGCCAGCAATCGGGCTTACTTCAATCCTCGCCGAAAGACCAAAATCACTGTGGATGCTAGTCCTGTGGGACTTGGAGCCATACTTGCGCAAAATGACACGGAAGGTGATCAACGACACATAGTAGCCTACGCCAGCCGCAGCCTGACTGACACCGAGAAGGCATACTGACATCCAGAGAAGGAAAGTGTGGCTGTGGTCTGGGCCTGTGAACACTTCCATATCTTGATTTAAGGAAAACACTTTACACTCATCACAGACCATCAAGCCTTAATAACTATATTAGGAAACCCTCGGGCAAAGATGCCACCCAGGATAGAGCGCTGGAGTATCCGTCTTCAAGAATACACATATACAATAATTCAGAAGCCTGGCAAAGCGGCAAATCCGGCTGACTACATGTAGAGACACCCTAAGACATCCTCAAGCACAAAACAGTTGCTAGCGGAGCAATATATTCACTTTGTTGTTGATCAAGCAAAACCACCAGCTGTTACTCTTGAAGCCATCCTTGATACCACTACAACAGATGCCACCCTGCAGGACGTAATGCATCACATTCGAAGAAATAGGTGGAGACACTTGGAAGAGCCCAGTCGCCATCAACACATTGACATTCAAGAACTGACCTCCTTTCACCATGTAAAGGATGAAATGTCCATTACTAAAGATGGACTCCTACTGAGGGACAAGAGGATTGTCATTCCGAAACAACTGCGCCAAGGAGGCATCAATTTGGCACAAGTAGGACACAGGGGAATTGTGTCTACGAAAAGGACCTTGCACGAACGGGTCTGGTTCTCCTCCCTTGACCAGATGGTCAAAGTCACGCTGATAGACTGTCCACAATGTCTATTGGTTAATCGAGCCACCTTCACCTTTAAAAATGTCGGAATTGCCAGAGGGCATCTGACAACATGCTGCAGTAGACTTCTTTGGTCCGTTACAATCAAGCAAATACATTCTTGTAATAATGGACGAGTATTCTCGATTCCCAATTGCTCATTTGGTCTCATCCACCAAAGCATCCATCACCCTACCAGTATTGGATGAAGTCTTTGCAGCGTGGGGAATACCGAAAGTGGTTAAAACAGACAATGGTCCTCCATTTAATGGACACAAGTTCACTGCATTTGCTAAGCACCTAAATTTCAGACATCGGAAAATCACTCCCATGTGGCCACAGGCCAATGGGATGGTGGAGAGGTTTATGACTACGTTGAAAAAGACCATTCAGGAAGTTGAAATGTCGAGGTGCGATGTCCAGACAGCTTTGAATGAGGTACCTCGAGCATACAGAACAATGCCACATAGCACCACGGACAAATGTCCATCCACCTTGATGCTGGGCCGCACTGTGTGCCAAGAATATCCGTTTGGGAAAACTCAGGTAGTTGTGTTTGTCAAAGTACTGATCATGAACAACTAGTAGAGGTAGACAAAACCAGAAAGGCAAAAATGAAGAAATATGTGGACCGACATCGGAGAGCCAAGCCTTCAACCATTCAGGAAGGTGATTGGGTACTTGTTCGGCAAGAACATGAAAAAAGATTGATAGCTGATATCACGCACATCCACTACAAGTAATAAATCAAAAAGGTACCATGATCACTGCTGCCTCTGATGACAAAAGGATGCCTAGGAATGTCGCCCACTTTCGAAAGTTTACACCAACAACCAGAGAACCATCAGCTGTGTTAGAAAGTGAAGATGCTGAGGACAATCAAGCGCCAGCCAGCGAGTCTACCTCTCCTTCCTCCTCGCTGAAGGGGAGTGATCTGATCAGGACTTAGCCAGAAGACCACAGCGGGCTCGCATAAGACCTGCACATCTTATTGAAGAACTGTAGATTGTATTTTCCTAAAACGAGACTAAGCTATGTAAGCAAGGGGGAGATGTAATGTTGTGGCAGCAGTTTATGTGTGGGGCTCCAGGACCCTGTAGAGAGAAGGCAGGACAGGAAAGGAAAGCTAGGAACCGGAAAAGGAGGGATTAGGCAGATGGGGTTACAGAGAGATGGGAAGCAGGAGTGTGGAGAGTGGTCTCCTTAAGAATAAAAATAAAGTACGTGCTTACCTACCTCTATGGTGTCCGAGTCTTCTGTGGACACCAAGAACACAACACCTGTGAACAAGCTCCAGGTGGACCGAAACACGTTGGGGACTTTTCAGAAACATTTCCTCTCACCGGATTTGCTTTTCAGTTAATTAAATAAAAGCTTAAAATGGCTGTGCGTCTCTTTCCGTCTTTTCTTTGGGAGATGGAGTCATGACATATATATATATATATATCTCTCCTGACTTGTGGACTAGACTGAAGTTGTATGCTTTGTATAAAGACACAGTATTGAGTCACTACATGCTCTTTACTTCTTTCTCTGTGTTTTCACTGGAGACACAATGCACCCGTCACCTTTTTCCTGGCTATTATAACATCTTTTACATACATAATGATACGTGAATAAGTTTTCTTCTTCATTCAAATGACTAATTCTCTTGTAATAAAAAAAAAATCTTCCCTGAGTGTTCAAGGTTAGACATTATTTCACTTCTACGCCTCAATTGTGTGCAGTGCAATCACTAAGGACACCAGGGTTCGAACTAGGTCTACACTCCCACACCAATTAACTGTGGGTGGAAGGCCGATGGAGCTTCAACCATATGATGCTGCATTCACCCAGATTTAACCCAACACTCCTTTGTACATTTTTTTTATGCTTGGGAGGAATGTTAGCAATATTTAGACCGGTCCCTTTAAGCCAGACCTTGAATGTAAGCACACAGCAGGCACCATGCTCCCCCTGCGAACTATGAGCAGGTTAATAAAACAAGAATTGGTAAAGCCAAGAGGTTTATCTTAGCAGGCTTGCAATGGCTTATTTATTTTTGTATGTTTCAAATGTATGCAGTATAGGCATTACAAGGGTAAAAGTAAAACAAGCAGTGTGAAAGAAATAAAGTTAAAAAAATGACTCTTTGCAGAAATTAATAAAAACTCTAACATGAGAGCAAATAGAAAAGCAGAGATTGACCTAGCAGCCCAGGAACTGAACTAGACTACTTTTTAGGTGGATGTGCATGTGTACATAAATACCATGCTGTCACCCACAGCGAAGAGAGCCAATGGCGGAAGTGGGCTGAACCATGGCCCTTTGTTGTATAGTGTGGTGGGAGGAAGCAAAATGTAAAACCCGAAGGGCCAAGTGAATGAACAGGACTGACCACAAAACGCAGTGGTAAAATCCAAATTTTATTGTAAACCCATATTGTAGTATGGAACAAATTTCACATTTCACTGTGAAATAGGTATTTCATCATCATAGTGACATCTCCCAAACCACTCTGCAGAGCTTTACCATTGTTAGGACCAGTGGCGGCTCCTCCGCTATGGCGGAAGAGTGTCGCCCCACTGCTTTTAATTAGTGCAAAGTACGAAACATAAAATGATAATAACTTTGAGTTATTAACATTTTATGCTTCGTGCTGCTTTGCGGGCGGGCCGGTGGGCGGGCTGCTCTGCTCTTGGAGCAGGGAAGCGGAGGAGTGGTTTGCCCACTCCTAAGTGTGCAATGACTGTTTGGTCGGCCCTCTCAGGCCACCCAAACCAGTCATGTGCACTTTCCCTGTTCTCCATGCAGGCTGCATTACAGCCTGCATGGAGAACATGCCCACCCCTCCAGCCCCTGGCTGAGCACCGTGTCACGGCGCTCAGACCAATCACAACGCTGCATTGCAGTGTTGTGATTGGTCAGGGGAGCTTGGGTGCTTACCAATCACAACACTGCATTGCAGCGTTGTGATTGGTCAGTGGGACCTGGCTGTGCTTCCTGTTCCATAACGAGGAGAGCAGGAGCAGAGACGCGGGACCCGGCGGCAAGGTAAACTTATTTTTTTATATTGCGCACCCCGAACTCCCTCCATGTGATCCTCCCCCCGTGACACCCCCTCACCCAGCAACACCACCCCCTGCCCCGCAATACCCCCACCCGCTCGCCCTCCACCCACGAGCCATGCCAGCCGCCACTGATTAGGACTACTAGGATTATGCATTAAGGTTATCTAAATTATCCAGCAAAAAATGTAATTATGTAGCACATTCTATGGCAATATTATTTTCATCCATTTGATGTGGCAAATACTGTTAATTCATAACTATGCATTAAACTCTGCAGCCGCAGAATCAGATAAATCTACGGGCCATTGTCTATCGTTTTGTCCACAATTTATTCATGAAAGGTAAAACAAACCCATAAATTCAAAATGCAGTCAATGCCCTTTGTTAGTCGCACTTTGAAGAAAACTGTTTTTTCAAGTTAAATCCCCCAAAATAAAAATGTAAAATAAAAAAGATATAACATAACATATGACGAATAGTATAGCTCTATATTGCCATCTCGGGGTTTTCGTGACATTCACAAATCACTCAGACTTCAGCCTCGTAGTTTCTGATGTCAACTGAAGCTCAGCTGACTAGGCCATCACTGAAGAGGTCCCCATGCACAGGTAGGTGACATACCAGACCAAGGGCCAGATGTACGACCCTATTTTGCATGCACAAACTGGTTTGCGACCCGTTTGCGCATGCAAAATACAAATGGGCCATGTACTAGCCCTATTTAGAGAATCGCAATTTTTTGGCGACTCGCTAAATAGGATTAGCGACTTGCTATTAGGAAGGGGCGTTCCACGGGCGTCCCTTCCTAATAGCGAGTCAGAGCCCTATGTAAGACTGTTTTGCGACCGCAATTGCGGTTGCAAAACAGTTGCAGTTTACCACCCTTCTCAGAAGTGTGGTAAAGCACTCGCAAACGGGAAGGGGTCCCCAGGGGACCCCTTCCCTTTTGTGAATGCAGGGGAAAATATTTTTAAGGGCAGGCAGTGGTCCCAGGGACCACTACCTGCCCTTAAAAAAAGAAACGAAAACGTTTCATTTTTCTTTTTTTAAATGCATCCCGTTTTCCTTTAAGGAAAATGGGCTGCATTAAAAAACAAAAACTGCTTTATTTAAAAGCGGTCCCAGACATGGAGGTCTGCTGAGCCCAGCAGGCCACCATACCTGGGAGGGCCAGTCATTCCTAATGGGGTCGCAAATTGCGAGTGCCTCATTAACATGCATGAGGCATGCAATTTGCGAGCCCATTAGGAATCGCTAACAGTGTCTCAGACACTGTTGTACATTGTGATTTGCAACTCGTAATTTGTCGCAATTTGCGAGTCGCAAATCACAATGGTCGTACATCTGGCCCCAAGACATTCCCATACATGTTTCTAAGCGGATATACGGTTCTGCAAATCAGACAGCAACATCGTTCTTACTTTTCTTCATTAACACTTAGCAGTGAGCGAGTGTAAAGTGCGTGGGTGTACATTATGAGCCCCCCAGAAAATCAGCAACAGATTGCCCATATGAGGGCGTTACTAAAGTGGGGTTATTGCTGTAGCGTCTGGCGTCAGGGCAAAGTGGGGGGGTGGGTGAGGACGACGACGTACTACACGAAAAAAATAAAATCAGAAAAAATAAAAACTTACATTCAGCCAGCCGCATTGTGCTCTTCTGCTCCTCTGCAGACAGGCTCCCAGAATCCCCCTGTGGCCAATCCTGACACTGCTCTCAGCAGCATGAGAGCAGCGTCAGGATTGACCTGAGCGCCCTCAATTTGCACTTCAAGGGAGGCTGGGAGCCTCTGCCTGCTGTCTCCAACCCGGCAATGCAGCTCGGGTTGGAGACACCTTCAATGCGCGTGTCGGTTTCGCCATCCTGAGACGGCCGGCCAAACTCACATGCGCACTGAAGGAATTGCATATCACTCCTCCTCAGTGCCTGTCATCCCCCCTGACCCCGCCCCCGCCCCAAGACTTGGAACACTTAGATGAAAAATAAAACGATAATAAAACGGATTTAAAACCCGTTTTATTATCGTTTTATTTTTCAAGGCTTTGAGGGTGGTGGCGGGGGGGAAGGGCGACGCTCCTGCGCCATAGCTGAGGAGCCAACGCTGGGTTATTGAAGAATATCACAGCTTTGAGATTATATTACTTTACGCTGCAGCAGAAACATTGCCACTAGATAGGGCAGGTGACTACTATGTTAATTTAACATGGAGGTCAAATGTTCAATGTGATAAAACCAAAGCCTTTACCGATTAAGAACAACAGTAGGTTTTAAAAACATTTATTTAGAGATTCATCCAAACATATACTTCACCAACAGCATCACTTCTGTATTTTGTTAAAAACAAAATTAGCTACTGTAATTGAAAGACAAGTTCTGTTCTTTCCAATTGATCGAATGAAGACAATGGGGTCGATTCCGATCCCGGCCGGAAGCGCACCTAACAGTATTCGTCCGGAAAAAAAACCAGCCGATTGCGTGTTTCCCGACCGATTCGAACATTCGTCCGGACGAACAAGTACGATGCGTATAACAACCCAGTTTCCGAGCGAGCCGTACTTACCCAATTCAGCTCCTGTTCCCGCCCGAGCCGGATCCGTAAACGCCGAATCGAGTTGTACGGAGGCAAATACACAGCACCTTCCGGCCGGGCGAGTACGATGCGCACTCCGTACGCGCCAAACCCGTCGCTACGTCCGGGACGTTTGAGCATCCGGGCGAGCCGTACATAAGCTCCGTTTCGCGCCACAAGACGATCCACGGCTACGAGACGAACAAGCCTGCTACGAGTACGAGTCGAAGACACGAGAAACCCGAACGAGACGATCCAAGCATGAATCCCATTGCGCAGGTCCTACCTATACTCTACATCTATTACCGGGACCGGCACGGACGCTTACGGCGCAGACGGTATGTCAAACACCAACAATACAAACAAACGACACGTACCCGAAATATGTCACACACACATAGGGATGCACAAATGACGTACACTAGCAACAGCAGAACCATAGGGGTGGGATGGCCATCACCAATGCCATACACACCCATAGGGGGCTGGATGCCTGCCACTACCACCACCCCTACTCAGGGGGGCCTGGATGCCTACTACTACCACCACCCCTACTCAGGGGGGGCTGGATGCCTGCCACCACCACCACCCCTACTCAGGGGGGCCTGGATGCCTACCACTACCACCACCCCTACTCAGGGGGGGCTGGATGCCTGCCACTACCACCACCCCTAATCAGGGGTGCCTGGATGCCTGTCACTACTACCATCCCCACCCTCAGGGGCTGGATGCCTACCACTACCACCACCCCTACTCAGGGGGGGCTGGATGCCTGCCACTACCACCACCCCACTCAGGGGGGGCTCGATGCCTGTCACTACTAACATCCCCACCCTTAGGGGGATGGATGCCTACCACTACCACCACCCCTACTCAGGGGGGCCTGGATGCCTACCACTACCACCACCCCTACTCAGGGGGGGCTGGATGCCTGCCACTACCACCACCCCTACTCAGGGGTGCCTGGATGCCTGTCACTACTACCATCCCCACCCTCAGTGGGCTGGATGCCTACCACTACCACCACCCCTACTCAGGGGGGCCTGGATGCCTACTACTACCACCACCCCTACTCAGGGGGGGCTGGATGCCTGCCACCACCACCACCCCTACTCAGGGGGGCCTGGATGCCTACCACTACCAACACCCCTACTCAGGGGGGGCTGGATGCCTGCCACTACCACCACCCCTACTCAGGGGTGCCTGGATGCCTGTCACTACTACCATCCCCACCCTCAGGGGGCTGGATGCCTACCACTACCACCACCCATACTCAGGGGGGCCTGGATGCCTGTCACTACTACCATCCCCACCCTCAGGGGGATGGATGCCTACCACTACCACCACCCCTACTCAGAGGGGGCTGGATGCCTGCCACTACCACCACCCCACTCAGGGGGGGCTCGATGCCTGTCACTACTACCATCCCCACCCTTAGGGGGATGGATGCCTACCACTACCACCACCCCTACTCAGGGGGACCTGGATGCCTACTACTACCACCACCCCTACTCAGGGGGGCCTGGATGCCTGTCACTACTACCATCCCCACCCTCAGGGGGCTGGTTGCCTGTCACCACTACCATCCCCACCCTCAGGGGGCTGGATGCCTACCACTACCACCACCCCTACTCAGGGGGCTGGATGCCTGCCACTACCTCCACCCCTACTCATAGGACGGGTAATGCATGACACAACCAGCATACTCCCACATAAGGAATGTCTGAAAATTACATCCCCCCAACACCATGACAAGCGTGTGTAGTCTGTGACAAATGCCTACAACACTGAACATGACATTGAACATACAATGTGACCCCCTAGCACATGTGTCACACATAAATGTGTGTGGCCTCCACAATGCAAGCCGACCATGGCCACTGTGGCAATGGGGTTGAACACCCCATCACCACAGCGACCAAAAGGGAAGTGTGGGGTCCAGAGCTGATGCACCTTTTGAACAGTGTGGCAATGGGGCCCAAAGCCCCATCACCACAGTGACCAAAAGGGAAGTGTGGGGTCCATAGCTGATGCACCTTTTGAACAGTGTGGCAATGGGGCTCAAAGCCCCATCACCACAGTGACCAAAAGGGAAGTGTGGGGTCCATAGCTGATGCACCTTTTGAACAGTGTGGCAATGGGGCCCAAAGCCCCATCACCACAGTGATCAAAAGGGAAGTGTGGGGTCCATAGCTGATGCACCTTTTGAACAGTGTGGCAATGGGGCCCAAAGCCCCATCACCACAGTGACCAAAAGGGAAGTGTGGGGTCCATAGCTGATGCACCTTTTGAACAGTGTGGCAATGGGGCCCAAAGCCCCATCACCACAGTGATCAAAAGGGAAGTGTAGTCTGGGTAAAAGCTGCCAAAGCCAAACTGCATGGATGATTCCTGGTCACACAACAACAAACACATCAGTGGCATAGTAGTGCTTGTGTCCCATAGCAACATAGATTGGGTGAGGCAAACAGTGCAGTGCAAATAAAACATACCTTTGGCCATGTGCATACAAACATCACCCATGGGGGCTCACATTGTCAACATTCACAAATAACACAATGACAGAAGTGACCATCATAATGCAGACCCACATATCTGCACCAATGGACACACAAATGTAGATATCCTAGGGAGACTGTAGATGTCAGGTGAACAAATACCATACCATGGCAGCAATGGGACATACAAACCATGATTATTGTGCTGACTGATGACCTAGGAGTCCCAGGGACAGCAGGGGAAAGCCACCAAACAACATACAGCCAATGGCACACTCAAGATATGCCAATGCAGTGGTGCAAATGCACAAACAGGCAGACCCACACTGCATATCAAACACAACAGGTGATGGGGGTGTGTGCCAGTGTCCCCAGGCAACCACACAACACATGAGGAGGCCTGAATTCCAATTACACAGATGTGTATACAGTGCCATACAAAAGTAACTCATGGATCGGATTCCCCTATGTGGGCAAAGAGGCATTGTTAGATGAGAGGGAGCCCAAATTACACATGTCACACAAGCTAGTAGGAACAGCAACTAACACAGCAAGAGACAGACCCACCACAGCACAACCCCCAGGGACCCCACATTGTGGTGACACTACCCTGCATGATAATCCCACTGTGATGACAAAGGTAGATGTCATTCACACTGTGAACCACAGCCATGTGTCCTGAGCAACAAACTACCATCACACCTACACAAGCACAAATCAAACAGCACGGCCTGCCAGCCATGGCCAATATGGAGGTAGGGGTCTAGCCGTGCAACAACTCACATTTGCACACACTCAACACCACACACCTTGATCTCCACCAATGTGCAGCAGTGAAGCTCACATGGACTGGTGACATTGCACATGCACCCATGACAATCCCAGGGGTGGTGGGGGGAACTAAGGTGCAGAAACCCATCACACATGGCCAGTCAACAAGACTCGTGAATGTCTGACACACTGCACACTACGCGGTACATGGGCATGACGTGAAATCCACCACAATCAATGGGATCCTGGCCATAGTCACACACCAATGAAGAAGACAAGGTGACACACAAAGAACACACGTACACAACTTCCAACATTGCAGCTCTGACCCTGAGGAGTGGCAGCAGTCACACACACAACGTGTCACAATCACTGAAAGCTACCATAGACTGTAAATTACATTACATGTGTAACCAACAAGTGCCAAGGGGAATCCTGAATGTGTCCCATCTGCGTTTGCCCACATCCCCAGCCCTGACAACAAAGACAACCTGGGATGACAACCTGATGAACCTTAGTTAGCCATGCACCCACATCCCGGAGTAACCAGGTCCAAGATGCTTGATGAACACAGAACAACTCAGCAAGCATCAGAAACAGGAACATCCGTAGGGACACAGCCTGTGTAGGAAAAGGGAAGGGTACACGCACAGACATGCTTACACAACACAAAACACGGGCCCAGGCAATGTCACGGGATTACACACTGCCATGAGGGCACTCCACTGCTGTGGAAGGTCCGCTGTGCCAAGCCTTGTCTGTGCACGACTCAAACATGTCGGCAGAACACTCGGTCAGTGAGTCAACAACTACAACACACTGAAGGCTCTGCTCACATCAGCCTGGGTACGGGAGTGTCACGTCAGTCATCTGCATACACCCAAAACACGTGTCAAGCAAGGTGCACTGTATACACTGATGAGTCCTTCAACATTGGTGTGCTAAACTGCATGTCCAGTGGAGATGGGCACACAGTCAGGGAAATAGGAACATTGAACAGTGGTAAGCCCACCAGATGTGCATCACTGTAAGACAAAGATGTTAATTTACAAATGCAAAACGTACATCCCTGTGTCATATGCTGAACATCACACCCTCAGACTGCAGCAGAGGATGCCATAGATCCAGACTACAACAGGACACACATCCCATGGACCACATGGAGTCCATCACTGCAACACTTCATTTCCCTGATCTGAACACTATTACAACTGCAAATGCATGATGATAACCATGTACATCATGTACATCAAAAGAAAAACCACAAGTAAACAAAAATAGGCTTTATTCAGCAAATGTCAACAAAAAATCAGAAGTCCAAATTAAACTAAGGCCAATGGCCAGTCCAAATACACAGTCCCAACAGGGTGATATGTGACAACTTGTCACCCATTGCTTGCCTGCACTGGTAGGGACAGGGGACATCCCCCTTGGAGGGGCATACAAGGGGCAGGCCAGGCACCGCAGGGACAGGATCAGGGGATGCCAGAGTGAGGCAGTGAAGGGGTGGTGGGTGCAGGAGTGTCACCAGCAACTGCAGTGGAGGTGTCTGACTCAGGGGGCCGGCACCACTGCAGTGCCCGAGTCAGACGGGGTGGTTGTGGACTCCACTGCAGTGCATGCCTCCAAGGGAGTGGAAGGGGGGCAGATGAGGTGGGCAGGACAGAGGGGGGACCCGGTCTCCACACCAGTGGCACAAACAGGCTGAGCGTCTGGGTTGGGGGTGGAAGAGCAAGTGGCAGGGGGGAGGGCCTAAGCAGTTTGGGGATGCGGTATCGGTGTGTGGGGGAACCTGGGGCAGGGTGTGGCGGTGGAACCTGTGGAGTGGTGGCCTGGGGGATGGAGGAGAGAGACTGGGTGGTGGAGCTGCGTGGTGGTGGTGGTGGGGTCTTGCCCTTCCTGGTCCGGGGGGACTTCCGAATGGGGTCCTCAGTCTGTCTGCGCCTGGGGGAGGGTGTCCGGGGGCGAGGGGCACTCCCCTCTGTGTGGGTGGACTTCCTCTTCCCCCGGTATGCCGGATCTGCAGGATCGGAGGGGAAGAGGCCGAGGTCACACAGGAAGACCTGCTGTGTAGGTGGGGTTGCAGGTGAGGCAAGGGAAGGGGTCTTGGAGGGAGAGGATTTGGAGGACTGCGGAGTGACTGTGGATGCCTGTGTGTGTGTCTGTTCCCCATCCCCTGTGTGTGTGGTATCTGTCCCCTGAGGATGCTTGTGTGCACGTCTTGCCTTTCTTTTGGGTGTGTCTGTGCTGCTCGTGTCTGTGTGCTTGGGTGAATGTGCAGGTGTGCATGTGCTTTGGACAGGTAGGGTGCCAGGAAGTGTGGATGGGGCAGAGGTAGGAGGTGGGAGGGACTGCTGGAGGAGGGACACTGCTGCCGTCAGGGAGGAGTCCATGGACTTATTGCTCCTCTGTAGGGCAGACATACCCGTCGAGATGCCCTCCATGAACGACACCAGCTGTGTCAACAGAGTGGTGTGTGCATGGAGGACACTCAGCATTGCTGTCTGCCCTACATGGAGCTGCCGAAGTAGGTACACAGACTCCTCACTCAGGGCAGCAGGGGACACAGGGGCAGGGGGTGCGGTGCCTGGCACGAAGGAGACACGCTCCCGAACACGGGAGCCTCCACGGACGTCTGGAATTGGAGCCAATGGGAGGGCGGTGCTGGTGGTGGTGGTGGCGGGGCCAGACAGACTAGCGGGGGTGTGGTGGCTGCTGACACCCGCCTCCACAAGGGAGTCATCTTCCGAGCTGCTGTGGTCCTCAGCTGAGGTGGATGGTGCTGAGGACTCCTCGGTGTGGCTCCCCTCGCCCTCCGTGCCACTGGGTCCCTCTGACCACTCGTCGGATGCTGACCCAGTCTGGCTCCGCTGCTCCTCCTGGTCCGTGGAGCTGTCCCCTCCTGTGGCCGTGGATGTATCTGCAAACAATTAGGGAAACAGACAAACATCAGTCACCTGCACTGACCGCACACACCACAGTAAGTACAGCACTTACAGAGCCAGCCCTGGCATCCTTAGTAGAACATTGCCAAAACTCCTCACACAGATTTGGAGAAGCCAATTGTCAGTCTGATGGTCAACCATGGGACTCACACCCCTCCTGCCCTTGCACCCATCTGTCTGGTGCCTGTCTGATGGTAAGACCCCAGTGTGGACACATGCACCACCTACACAGTTGTTGGACATTGCAGGGAACACAGTGAAGTATGTGAACATGCACACATCACATCTCTTGCCACTGAGTCAGTGCAGGTGTCCGGAGAAAGGGATGGCCAGAGTCTAAATAGAAATGCATGTGATGCATACCAGCACCAGACACCATGATGCACCCATGTCCGGATAGTCCATGCCACAATGGGGTGCATGTTGCACATGTCACTCCCCTGCAGGATCACTCTTAGGAAGTTTAATGCCATGACACAGGCATGCCTGCAAAGTCATACATCACTGTCTCCAGTCACATGGCCATGGCAGCCTGCCAACAACAGTCTGCACTGTGTCACAATCCTAGGACATGGGGAATGCAAGTTATGTAACTGACAAGTGCACATGTCCATCCCCCACACACCACATCATCTGAACTAGTATTTGTCCACGTCATGCCAATTGGACATATGGGGGACATGAAACACAACTCCCAGAACCTGAGCACCTCACAGTGTGCTGTGAATGAATAACAGCTGCCTGAAAGTCACAGTCGCATACACCTGTGTGCACAGTCAAGTGATCAAACATCTATAAGTCACAGAAGTATCGTCTCACATGGTCACATCTCAGATGGCATGCTGAACCCTAACCGACAAACATACCAGTAGTCCTGACAACGAAGCCACAGCACACTGACACAGAGGCAGACACCTGAGGGAACATGTCACTGATCACAACATGTCAGATGATCCACGGGAGTGGGAGTACAGAGTCTATTGTATGCCCTGGAGTAGGCATGACTGTCCAGCTCCACCTGTAAGAGGGATGAGTCCTGGACAGTAGGCAGGTGTCTAAGCATGTGTGACACACTTGATATACATACTCCTGAGGCCCAAACATTGTTCCCACCCACAGCATGGGGGTGTGCCAAATACCCCAGGGACATGTGGTGAATCAGATCAGCAAGTGGACCACATATCAAAGTTACACCCAGATTACATGTCAGGACTTGGGCATTGTGTGAGCAATTGACCCACCCATGAATCCCACAACATAGTCACCGGAACAAATGCTGTCCCCCACCTTGAGCAAAGCAAAATGCAATGACACAGTCCCCAAGTGACACAATTTCCTGACTGTAAGGGCCACACATATGCGTATCAGATGAGGAGTGGGCATGTCACAATAGAGGGACATGGGTCCTGGACCACAAGACTGATGTACTGTGGAAGTTTAACCAGGCCAGAGGAGGGCACATAGCATGTCAGACAAAGTGCACAGTGCTGTCATGGACTCACCCCCTCCTTGCTGCTGTCTGGCCTTCAGCTGCCCATCCAGGTCAGGGAAGACCACCGCCAGGATCCTGAGCATGTGGGGGGTCAGGGTCCGGTGTCCGCCCCTCCTGCGAGGAGGCGACAGCTTCAGCTGGACCCTTGCGATCCTCCGGGTCCAGCCTCGAAGGTCCTGCCACCTCTTCTGGCAGTTGCGGATCCGGCGCTTGTAGTCCCCCACGGATCTTACTGCCCGGGCGATGGTCAGCCAGATTTTCTGCTTCTGGTGGGCATCAACCTGTGAGGATGACAAAGTGAAAATGCCATTACTACACATGCAACATATCCGTGCATCACACAGTTGGATATACATGTCTCAATCACTGGGGCACATGATGTACACAGGCAGTGCAACGATGGCTATGAACAGTTTGCCAGCAGTTACTACATGGTATCATTGCATGGAAAGTAAACCTTGTTGGAATGCACTGTTACTGCACTGTACCTGTTCAGTGCATGTAACTACACACTTTGGGGGCTCAGAACTACTCAGTGAGCATGCTAGCCAGTGGTGTGCACACTGTAAGTCCTGCTAGTCAGACAACATGCAAAATTAGAAAGGCAGTGGACAGCACACTCACCTGCTCCCCTGGTGTCCCATACAGCTTGCTGTACTGTGGAAGGAGGCTGTCCAGCAGGGCCTGGTTCTCCTCAAGGCTGAAGGCTGGGGCTCTCTCCACAGTACGTGCCATTGCAGTAGCCAGAGGATGCAGAGACAGCAGCAGTGTTGGTGGCAGATGTCGTCCTGGAGCATGTAGTGCAGGCAAGTGAGCTCTCAGGGGAACAGCCAGCATTATATGTGTGCTGCAGAGGCAGATACTGTCCCATGTGTCCAAAGTGATAGGTCCAAGTCGTTTGCATCTTCTGAATCTGACCAATCCATGGAATAGCAGCACTAATACACGCCCACAGCATCCTTCAAAAATCCAAGTTCATGACACCCATGATTTTGCAACATTGTTGTGGCTGGCCAACTGAATTCACTGCATCAGACTCGTTGAAGCTTCGAATACGCGTCCGTTGCCATGCCAGGCCCCAGCCAACGCGTGCGCACCGTTCGATCCATTGCTGTACAACGCGTATTTCGGGATACAACGCGTACCCGCTCACAACAGATGCAATGGGCCGGCCGGGCACACCGATCGGTCCATTGCTGTACAACGCGTACCCGCTCGACAACAGATGCAATGGGCCGGCCGGGCACACCGATCGGTCCATTGCTGTACAACGCGTATTTCGGGATACAACGCGTACCCGCTCACAACAGATGCAATGGGCCGGCCGGGCACACCGATCGGTCCATTGCTGTACAACGCGTACCTGTACAGGTCAGTCGCATATGTCACCATGCTTGTCACTGGTGAACGTATGCCAGCCACATATACCTGCCAGAGACCCAGGGGCACACCTACAACACCACACCCAGTCCACACTGTTTCCTAAGGCATGTAAGGCTGCATTACCTTTTCTGTGTATGGGGGTTAACATGTGGTTTCTGTGGTGGCACTTGTGGGCAGCCACACCCAGGCTGTGCATGTGTTAATGGGGACAGGGTCCTTTGTGTGTTGTGCACATGACCACTGTGATGTGCAACAGTTCATTTCGGAGCATGTGGCATGGTCACATTTCCAGGTTGTGTATGTGTGTGACATGTCACATACCCCCTGGGTCCCATGGGGGAAGGCATGTACGTCACAGGGTGACCCATTGCCACAATAGTGATGTCCCTCCACAGTCTGTGTGCATGTTGTGTTTCCGATGTCTCTGATTCCATGTGCACGATGGGAGACAGTCTCCACATCAACGTTGTTTGTGCATGGACTTTGATGTTGTGCGTCACTGGCGTCCATGTCTGTCCTGCGTAGGCGACAGGGGCCACTACCTGTGGGAGTCATGTTTGTTTTTCTGACGTGTACATGATACGCCATGTAATGCCAGTGTCCATGTGGCAAGACAGGGTCACTGGGAATCTACCTGTCAATGAGCTGTGATGCCTGTGGCGCATCTGTCCAGACATGTCACTGTGGTGTGTGTGTGGAACGTGACAGCAGTAAATGGGTACTGTGACACAGCCTAATGGTTTCCCATAGCACAACCTGGAACCTGTTGTCCACACATGTTGTACTGAGAAGTTAGATGATGGCCATGTAGGTGCGAGTTATGTCCGAACAGAACGGCACACACATCAAGTACTTGTGTCTCGTAATGATGTATCATGTGAAATTGAGTATGGTGAATGGCACATATGTGGGGTGACTGACAATCTTTCTTTCCTCAACCTATGCACTGCAGGGCTCCAGCTGTCCATAGACCATTCCCTGACCTGGCAACGATGGTGGAACGTGACAGCATCCGACGGTACCGCTTCACCAGGCAGCTGATTGAGGATTTGGCAGTGCGCTTGGCACCACATTTGCAACCTGGCCGGCCGTACCCTACGGCGCTGACCCCCAAGGTGAAGGTAATGGCAGCCCTACACTTCTTTGCCACCGGTACCTTTCAACACACTGTGGCGACTGCCGGTGGGATGTCACAGACTATGTTCAGCCGTGTGCTACGCGATGTTTTGGAGGCAATGTTGAGATGCCTGAACCAGTACATCTATTTCCCTACACGTCAACAACTCACTGACGTCAAGAGTGACTTCTATGCCCTGGGGAGGATGCCACATGTCATTGGCTCCATTGATGGGACACATGTGGCTTTGGTACCACCACAGGCACATGAGCAGGCATACCGGAACCGGAAACATTACCATTCGATCAATGCTCTGGTGGTATGTCTTGCAGATATGACCATCACACATGTGTGTGCCCGTTTCCCTGGTTCAGCACACGATGCCTACGTGATGAGGAGTAGTCGCATCCCGAGGATGATGGCACAGATGCAGAACCAGCGTGCCTGGCTTGTCGGTGTGTACTGACTTTGTACCATTGTGTGTGTTCTGCTCTGTAGTATACCGCCCACTTTTCCAACTCAGCTAATGTGCACTTGTCTGTCCGTAGGTGACTCCGGATACCCCAACATGCCGTGGTTGCTGACACCCCTCAGGAACCCTGTGACACCAGCCCAGATGCGCTACAATGAGGCACATGGTCGGACCAGGAGAGTGATTGAGCGGACCTTTGGTCTCCTGAAGAGCCGCTTCCGCTGCCTGGACAAGACAGGAGGGGCCCTCCCATATGCCCCAGCAAAGGTGTGCAAGATTGTCATCGTCTGCTGCATGCTACACAACCTGGCAGTGCGGAAGGAGTTGCCTCTCATCCTGGATGACGATGACCAACGTCCGCCACCTGTGGAGGATCCTGGCCTGGACCACGATGCCAGTGATGATGATGATGATGATGGTGATGTCCGCACACAGCTCATCACCAACTTCTTCAGCTGAATGTGAGTATCCAGGGAGATGTAATGTGAATGATGTGAGTTTGCATGATATGTGTGGGTGGTGCTCTGGTGCTGTTTGAGTGTGGCCATGTGCTACTTGACTGGATGCGTGCAGCAATGTGTCCTTACAGGTAGTATGTACTCCCCAACAGTTTTGACATGCTAACTTGGTTTTGTGTACTTGTCTTGTGACATGTATTGGGCATGAGTATTGCAGTTCTGTCCTGTTCTTCAGTGGTTTTAACTGTGTGTCATGTCTGTCCTTCACAGGGTGCTTACTGAGTACTTTGGTCAACTTGGATCCCCCGACACCATGATTCAGCTTTCAGGGTGGCAGCAGTAGTTTCCCTACAGGTGATGTGCCACACACCCCTGGACTTCATATCTTCTGCACTTGTTGACTGTGTGGCCACTGCCACGTGGGATTACCTTGCATTTGTAGTGGAAACAACATGTTGCAAATGTGTAATAAACCTGTGCTTCACTTTGGGATGTGCGTTGTCTGTGGTCACACATCTGACTGACATTTGCTTACTGCACCTGTGGGCTAGTTGACACAGACTCTGAATAGGTGTGGTGTCTGTGCATTCCACAGTATTTCCTGGCAACATCACTGTAGGCGATGAGTCCGATGGCCCTGGTGTCTCTGTGTTGTGTAGCCCTAGTGGTGTGTCTCCCTCATATGTGTCACGTCACCATGACTCACATGACGGTGTTGTACTTGCTGTAGCAGTTAGCATACACAGTGTAATTTAGCAGATCATCATCACCATAACAGTATCCACATTTGAATAACAACAGAGGCAAGTATGGTGTACTAGTGATTTTATTTACAGAAATGTGTGTGTGTATAGTGCACAGGATGGTGGGTGCTGTACATTGGGATTGTGATCCAAAGTTCCCAGATGAGTTGGAAGTCTTGGTAGCAGAAATGTCCTGAGTGTAGTCCACAGTCATATGATACATTAGTCCAACTTGAACTCCCCATGTCATGTGGGAGAGTTGTGTTGCATTCGACAGGGTGAAAAGTTTGCACACAAAGGAGATTTTCCGGAACAGGTGTTGGCTTCCTGGGGGATGTACGTGGCCATCAACCTCTCAGTTTTCCTTCCTCGGACGACCCCTCTTCTTTGGGGGGGACCCTCACGTGCAGGCTGCTGCGGTGCAGGGAGTCTCCGCCAGAGTCCTCCTCCCTCCCTGTGGCGGTGTCAGTTGTTGCAGCACCAGATGTTGTGGGCACACAGGGAGGTGTGGCCATGTTGGTGCTAATCTGGCGGAGGCATGTCAATATGTCCCTATGCACCGCTGTGAGTTCTTGCAATGTGTCCCACTTGGACTCCATGCGAGACATGTGTGTCTCCACACGGGACATGTGGGAGTCCAAGCGGGCATGATGGGCAGCCTGCTGCTGTTGTATGTCCTTGAGGATCCCCACTACCTGTCTGACCTCTCCGGTGCTATCCTGGTACGCATCAGCGATGCGTGCCAGTTGTGGGTCATCATGCAGTCCAGACCCCTCTGCAAGCAGCGACCTATGTCTACCACCCCTCCCACCACCCCTGGCGACACGTGCAGGACCTGCGGTGGCACGCACAGGTGACCCAAGGCCCCCTTGGGGGTTGTTAGTGGTGTTGTTGTCCGTTGCTCCACGGTGGGCCTGGGGCCCTGTGCTGTTATCATCGGTGGTCCTTGGTCTGTCCGTGTCGGCGGGGGTGGTCTGTGTGTTGGCAGTTGTTGGAGGGGTGGGTGCAGGGGGTGCAGATGTTGGTCCTGCTGGTGCTGCATGATGACTCACACCGGAGGTGCCAGGTAGGTCTTCGCCATCCGAGGAGGGCAGAGGCTGTTCCACACCAGTGAGCTCAGTGTCCCCCGGAGCCTGGGACAGGGACTCCTCCTCGCCTGCTGCTGTGTCCCCATCATCATCACCTGTATTTGGATGAGACACACATTGTATGTTATGTTTCTACAGGCATCAATGGTTCACACACCTGACAGTTGTGACTGTACCTCTGGATGCGGGCATGTACATTGCATTGTCCTAAGTTGTCACAGTAAGAGGTTGATATTGGTGTAGCACATTGTCCTGCATACCTGGGGCATTTCAATGTGAATGTTGAGGTGTGTGCATGGCCAGCATTGGTTGTATTTGGTGGACATCCGGCCATCCTTCTCCACCTAGCCCAGTTATCCCACCATGAAGCATGCCACCCTTGCAGTGGGTTCAGGTTGACTCTCAGGATGTCATTCAGTGGTGTTCTGCTGTATGTTGGTGCACAGTTCCCAGCAGGGCCTTGTGCTCCCCACAGCAGTACCCAGTGTCAGCCATCTTGTCAGTCCTTATCCACTCCCTGTGATGTGAGCATGGTTCAGAGTGGTGTTGATGGGCCAATTGTGAGGGTGAGCAATATCTGTGACTACAACTCCCATCATGCTATTGCCTACACCCCCCTTCCCAGCATGCCCGTACTTCCTTCCTTTTGACTCTGCTTCCCTGTGGGGTAGTGTGCCTGTGCTGACAGGAAGGCTGACAGTGTTGTCCTTGCGTTTGTTTGGCTACAAGTCCCAAGAGTGTCCCTGTGCTTCACACAGCATTACCCAGGGTGGTGGTTCTTTGTGGGATCTTCATTTGGTGTGTGAGGCATTGCATTCTCCCAGGTGGGTTATGTGGAGTTTGTGTTGAGGGGGTGTGTGAGGAGAGCTGCTTGTAACTATGGTCAGTGCTGTCAGTCCTCCTTCCCACCCAGCCAGATATCCCACCATGCAACGTGCTTGCATTGCAGGGAGTGCAAGTTGGCTTTCAGGATGTCAGGCAGTGGTGTTCTGCTGTTTGTTGGTGCACAGTTCCCAGCAGGGCCTTGTGCTCCCCACAGCAGTACCCAGTGTCAGCCATCTTGTCAGTCCTTATCCACTCCCTGTGATGTGAGCATGGTTCAGAGTGGTGTTGATGGGCCAATTGTGTGGGTGAGCAATATCTGTGACTACAACTCCCATCATGCTATTGCCTACACCCCCTTCCCAGCATGCCCATACTTCCTTCCTTTTGAGTGGACTTCACTGTGTGTGAGTGTGACAGCAATGGCAAGATGGCTGACAGTGTGGTCCTGTTGTTTGTTGGTGCACAGTTCCCAGCAGGGCCTTGTGCTCCCCACAGCAGTACCCAGTGTCAGCCATCTTGTCAGTCCTTATCCACTCCCTGTGATGTGAGCATGGTTCAGAGTGGTGTTGATGGGCCAATTGTGAGGGTGAGCAATATCTGTGACTACAACTCCCATCATGCTATTGCCTACACCCCCTTCCCAGCATGCCCGTACTTCCTTCCTTTTGACTCTGCTTCCCTGTGGGGTAGTGTGCCTGTGCTGACAGGAAGGCTGACAGTGTTGTCCTTGCGTTTGTTTGGCTACAAGTCCCAAGAGTGTCCCTGTGCTTCACACAGCATTACCCAGGGTGGTGGTTCTTTGTGGGATCTTCATTTGGTGTGTGAGGCATTGCATTCTCCCAGGTGGGTTATGTGGAGTTTGTGTTGAGGGGGTGTGTGAGGAGAGCTGCTTGTAACTATGGTCAGTGCTGTCAGTCCTCCTTCCCACCCAGCCAGATATCCCACCATGCAACGTGCTTGCATTGCAGGGAGTGCAAGTTGGCTTTCAGGATGTCAGGCAGTGGTGTTCTGCTGTTTGTTGGTGCACAGTTCCCAGCAGGGCCTTGTGCTCCCCACAGCAGTACCCAGTGTCAGCCATCTTGTCAGTCCTTATCCACTCCCTGTGATGTGAGCATGGTTCAGAGTGGTGTTGATGGGCCAATTGTGTGGGTGAGCAATATCTGTGACTACAACTCCCATCATGCTATTGCCTACACCCCCCTTCCCAGCATGCCCATACTTCCTTCCTTTTGAGTGGACTTCACTGTGTGTGAGTGTGACAGCAATGGCAAGATGGCTGACAGTGTGGTCCTGTTGTTTGTTGGTGCACAGTTCCCAGCAGGGCCTTGTGCTCCCCACAGCAGTACCCAGTGTCAGCCATATTGTCAGTCCTTTTCCACTCCCTGTGTTGTGAGCATGGTTCAGAGTGGTGTTGATGGTCCAAATGTGAGGCTGCCCATTATCTGTTACTACGAGTCCCATCATGCTCTTGGCTACACTGACTTCACCAGCATACACAGGATTCCTTCCTTTCTGTGAGCTTCCCTGTGAGGTGGTGTTCTAGTGGTGGCTAAATATCTGACAGTGTTTGTTAGTTAGATTTGTGCCACTGCCTAGCTCTATTTGGTATTGGGTTTGTACATGTCATGACACAGTTACATATCACTATGACATGGCATGTATTGTGTTTATCTGACTAACATACACTTCTTGGGATGATTATCTTTTGGTTGCTGTTGATTTGCTAGGGGTGCATGGTTTGACTATCCCCTTGACAGTGATGTGTGTGTATTGGCACACAATATTGTGTATATTAGTTGTGTACTCACCAGGCTCTGGGATGTTTGTTAGTCCATATACGCTCACTGGTGGTAGGATGGCCCGCACCTTCTCCTCCCAGGGCCTGAGGTATACTGGTTTGGCAGGAGGGCCACTGCCGGTGTGCTGGCTCAGGAGGTAATCCTTCTTCAGTAGGTCCCTGACCCTCCTGCGCACATCATACCACCTGTTCTGGATGTCTTCCTTTGTGCGCAAACATGGTGATTGTGCGTTCACCCTGTCGACGATCCTCGCCCACATCTTGGTTTTCTGTGCCATGGGGGTCTGTTGGACCAATGTGCCAAACAACTGTGGCTCTACCCTCAGGATCTCGTCTACCATGACTTCCAATTCACTATCTAGGAACTTTGGATTCTTCTTTAGGGGCATGGTGATGGGTGGTGGTGGTGATTGATGTGTGTGTGTGTGTGCAGGTGAGGGTGTGTGTGTGTAGGTTTTGCTGTGTGTGTGTGAGGGTGCTATTTGTTGAGGTGCTAATGGTGTGTGGCTTTTGTGTTGGATGAGCTGTGTGTGTGTCTGCTGTCTGCTGGTGTTCTGTGCTGGCAGGTCAGTGGAATTTGCAAAGGATCATGGTAGGGATTTGTGGCCTTTATGTAGGTGGAGTTGGGGGTGTGTTCTTGTTCCATTTTTCCCCCCTGTATTTATTGGCTTTGTCATTGCTTGTTTGGCCCTCTTTTTTTGTATTTTTTCATTTGTGATTATTGTGCATGTAGGAGTCGTTCTTCTGACCGAGTAGGACGTTGCAGTTATCTCGTGCGCGCCTCTCCGAGTCGTTCCCGCTGTGTTTCAGCTCAGTTTCATATGCGGCGTACGCGTCGGTCGCGGAGTATTGTGTTTGTTCGGCTGGGTTTTGTATGCGTGTCGGTCGTACGGCTTGGGCTCCGTGCGAATCGGTCTGCTTTTGCACCCATTGCATCGTACTGCGCGGGTCGGAGTTCGCGGGTACGTTTCGTTCGGGTTTATTCCTGGTGCGTGTCGGTCGGTTCGATTCGCGTGGTTTCCCGGCCGGATAGCTTGTTTCCGTCCGGGTCGGTCGTTCGCCTTGAGTTCCGTACGAGTCGGTCGTGATTCACATGCATTTCATCGTACTTCCCAGGTCGGGTAACGCCGGTACGTGTCGGTCGGACTATGATCCCGTACCGAGTCGGTCGGTATTTTTTCCGGCCCGAATCGGATTCGGCCCCAATGTGTTTACAGACAGTTGTATACTTTATGAATGAGCTATTCCAAGAATCACACAGAGGCCAAAACATTTAAGAATCTTCAACAAATACGTCAATATGCTTGATTTATGTTATCGCTTTGATTTGATTGCTTTGAAGTAGTCTTAACGTTCTCAAGAGTTGAGAACTTCCTCCTCTTTGTTGCCTGAATATCAGGCTTTTTTTCTGTTCTAATTGTTTTGTCTGGTCTGCTGAAGGTAGCGTTCTTCTCAGTTTGTTAGTCAGACCTTCAGGTCTGGGGTGACCTGTTGGGTCCCCTTGCTTCTTCCTCTCCTCTGTAACCCTTCTTATGTCAGCGAGCAATAAATGCCCTCTAGATCCTCTAACTGTGCCAATCCCTTCCTAGCTCTTGTTCCATATCTTATGTTGGGCTTCAGGTTGATCTATGTTCTCCAAACATGGAAGGCGCTCTCACAGCATGGTTGCTCACTGTGCGTCTTAAGAAGATACTACTATCTGACAACCAGGTGAGGACGAAGGCCCCAGAATTCTTGGGAAGAGGGTCAGGTACATTGCACTATACCCAATAGGGTACCCCAACAAAGTAGCATGACTAATATTGAGAAGGGCCACAGCGGAAGGGAGGTTGTGGGGACAGTTGGTTTGCATTTACACTTGTCGATACTATACACTTGTCAATACTATGTTTGTAAAACATTATGGGAAAAATAGGTGTTAAGGGGACCTGCAGTTTGTCTCCTGTGGCCTGGATCCTATTCATGCAACAAAAAAGCTGCTGAATGAAACCTTTAAACTGTAATACTATCCTCATTGTATTTTTCTCCCTGGGCAAAGAAGTTTGTAATCTAATTTACGTTTTTCGATGGCGTTGAGTAAAGTCTTGAGTGGGATAAGGTTGTCAAGCAGGGCTCTTAAGTGACACAGTTCCTCATGTCCTGACTCCCTTCTGTAGAGTATCCATAATGCATGCCTCCACTGTCAGTCCTCTGAACTCATTCCCACTGGCCCATATCAATTTCTGGCTGATTCGCTTCCATTTTGATTTCATCATCATGACAGTCTCTTGCATGCATGGTGTGAACTCAATAATGGTTATCCTTTTTCATATTTATTCATTGCTTTCGATCTTATACAAAACATTTTAATGCAATTCTTCTTTAGTACAATAATTCATAAAACCTATTATTGTATAATGTACTATCACCCACAGATTCATGTCAGATTTGTCCCTTCAATACAATTACATAATTGACACCGATTTCAATTATTTCATAATACAAACATCTATGTTATTATTACACAGTACACACAAACTACATATTGTTAAAAATGTATTTAACATTGACACAGGATTCATCGAAACTTTCAAAATCATGTTTGCATCGGTTAAGAGTGGATCACCTAGTGATCCGGCCCCTCTTAACATCTTGAAATCTGTAGCTGCCTTAGTAGGCCCCACTATTATGGAACTGATCAACGCCTCGCTTTCCTCTGGGGTGGTCCCTCTCCTTTGGAAAAAAGCCTTGGTAAAGGCTTTACTGAAAAAACCGAACTTAGATCCCGACTGCCTTGGTAACTATCGTCCCATCTCGCTCCTTCCTGGGTTGAGCAAAATCGCAGAAAAGTACGTAAATCGGTCGCTCTCCAGATACCTAGAAAGGGAGAACCTTCTTCATGCGTCCCAAACTGGGTTTCGCCCAGGACATGGGACGGAAACTGCTTTACTAGCAGTCGTCGAGGATTCCAGAAGGATCCTCGATGCAGGAGGCTCCCCTGGCCGTGCTTCTTTTAGATCTTAGCGCGGCCTTCGATACGGTTAATCACCGTATTTTAATCCAACGGCTTCAGGACTTGGGTATTACTGGAATTGCTCTGGACTGGCTGCGATCTTTTCTGGAGAACAGATATTTCCAAGTAGTCGAGGGTGAGGCCACATCCACTCCTCGACCTCTTCATTGTGGGGTTCCTCAGGGGTCGTCCTTGAGCCCCACTCTTTTTAATGTTTACATGGCTCCTCTTGCTGATATTGTTCTTCCATTTGGGGTGCAAATTGTCACTTATGCCGACGACACTCAATTGGTCGTCGCTTTGAACCACACCAATAAAGCATCTACCTGTCTTGGCCCTTGTCTCGAGGAAGTGATGAGATGGATGAAACATTCCCATCTTAAACTCAATGGGGACAAGACTGAGCTTATGCTCCTTGGCAAACCTTCTCTCTCTGAAATAGCTTCTATTTGGCCTACTTGTATGGGCCCCATGCCGGCCCCTAAATCAGAGATAAAGAGCCTTGGTGTTTGGCTTGACTCTGAGCTCGGCTTTATAACCCAAGCCAGAAAGGTTGTTGCCTCCTGTTTTGGCATTTTAAGAATGCTGCGCAAAGTGCTTCCTCTGCTACCCCACCAGGTTAGAAAGCTTGTAGTCCAATCGCTTATTTTATCTCGCTTGGACTACGGAAATGCTTTGTACCTCGCCGCTCCTAGCCTGGTGCTGGCTAAACTTCAAACTGTGCAGAACTGTGCCGCTAGGATTCTTATGGGAATTCATAGTCGCCAAACAGCAAGGCCAGCCCTAAAGGCTCTCCACTGGCTTCCAGTTTTGGAAAGAGTCCATTTTAAAGCTTTGTGTATTACTCACAGGCTGATAGGAGGGAATGGACCTCCTATTATCTCATCTTTGATCCAGCCCTATTTAGCTACTAGGGACCTTCGTTCAAATAATCTTCATTTGGCTTCTGTGCCTAGAATTAAGAAGGCCCGAAGCGGCGGACGTCTTTTCTCTTACAACGCCGCTAAGCTATGGAATTCACTTCCTCTGCAGCTCCGAAAGGAACCCAACTACATGTCATTCCGTAAGATGCTTAAAACTTGGCTTTTTCCCAAATGATCGTGTCACAGCCGATTCGACCTGCCCACAGCGCTGGGATGCCCGCGGGTAACCATGCGCTTTATAAATATCATTTTCATTTCATTTCATTTCATTCAGGCATTTTTCACTTTTTCCACATTCCTTAGGCCCTCCTTAAATACCCCTTGTTAACACACAATCTCATACACTGAGTAGGACTTCCATGGGGGATTCATGCCTAACATCTCTACTGTGCACAATGGAATGGCATACCCAGAAAACGTCTGGTTATTTATCTTGTTTCAGATGTATAGAATGGCATCTAATGTTCCTTCTATTGGAGAAGACCGTACAGGGCCAGACTGGGAACCCAAAGCAGCCCTTGCAATTTTAAAGCAGCCCACCTGGGGGATGGAGGGGTGCACGTGTGAAGCACAGCTGCTTTTATTACTGGGGCTGATATTGCAGCACCACTGCAAAACCGCCCCCCAGTAACAAAACCGGCCCCACCGCTGCAAAACTGGCCTCCACCCTACCAGTCTCCCGGGGAAACGCCTGAAGCCCGCTACGGCCAGTCTGGCCCTGAGACGGTAGGATACTGACACTGCTAATGTTAGTAGGCAGCAGTATCCATGTCTTACCTCTTGTAATGTGGCGTCCTCAAGATACGTCCAACACGCCCTCAGCTGGAGTCTCTCTCACTGCAAAGAGATGTTCGAACTAGCTCATTCCTTGTACCTCCTGACCCCACAGGGTCTCACTACCTGCTATTATTTTTCCGAAAGCTAGTCTGCTGCACCCAACAGGAGAATGATTAGACTTTGTGTAGACATTTTGAGTCGCCCATGTGAGGTCTACTTGGAGGCTGGTGATTTATGGCCATTGTGTGTAACAAAGAGTAAATAATGAAGCCAGGGGAAAGATGGAGAAAGTGCATAATAACGCAGAAATGCTGCGTTGACAGTACAGAGATGTTAACCAACATGCACTGCATGCGCATAAAGTAACACTTTAGTTTCTTTTCACTGAGATGATCGCATGGGGGAGAAATTGGTGTATACTCAGCTGTATGACTGGGACCGGAAATCAGTTGACGAAAGCTCATGTTCATGGTTAGAAAGGATTCATTTAGACTGGTACAGTTCATGTTTGTAAAAATAGGTATTGATGTTTCCCAATATGCAAAGGTAGCATGTCTCAGGCCCAATATGAGGGGTTACTAGACCACCACTGTTGGGGTTTTGGTCATTTAGCACTGCTACCCCATGGCCTTAGCTACTATTGCATATCAAATACCCCTTTAGCACTTGTCTCTCAGTGCTAGACGTGGGCGAGCATTCCAAGACTTGCCCAGAGAGGTGGTGATTAGAAGCTCAGAACTCAACAATGCACACAATAACCCACCGATAATTACAATGATCAGGCAATACTTCATCTTAATAAAAGATAAGTATTTTATTCTTACAGTAACTCAGCACTGCAAGGGGTGTTAATGTATTAGAGGCACTGCATAGTACAAAAGGCTGCTCTACAGCAGCATCAGTAAGCTATGGCACTATAGTCCCTCAGGATTCTCTGGTGGGTGGATGGGACATAACAGGCTAAAGCTTCACACAAATATGTCAGGTGCTTAGGCTATCTCCCCTCAAGTCAATGACCATCAGGTCAGTCTCTGGTTTGAACGTTCAGAGAGTTCTGTCCTCCCGCTCCCTTGTTCAGAAGGCTCCACCCGCACAGCAGTTGCAGCTTGACCTGGGTTGCAGATGCAGCTCATTCTCCATGGAAGTTTCTGCAGTCTTCATAGGCCTTGAATCTAGCCCCACCCCTCTTCCTGATCACCTTTATATGAGCTGATAGTGGAGGATATCAGTCCAGGCAAGCGGTGGAGGTTGCAGGTCAGGTTTGCACACTCACGGTCACATATGGACAGGAGATACTCCAGAGTATTCAGGTTCCCCAAACGGTTACTCAGATGATGAAGCAGCACCACCGCAGTGAGTTTCAACAATGTTGGCAGCGCAGGCTGTCGCATCATGAAATGGCGCAGTGGAGCTGTGGCACAACAATGTTGACAGCACAGGCAGATACACAACGAAGCAGCATAACCAAACTGGGGCACAACAATGTTGGCAGAATTAGCGGTCACGCTGAGATTGGTACCAATTCTCTAGGTCTCCATTCCTCTGCAGTATGGTGCCACATTGGGGCACAAACACACCGGCATAGGTATTCTGTGGACAACCACTGCTCTAGCACAGCTACTTCACTCCTCAGTTCCTCTGGGCAATCTTCTTTTGGGGGCACCTCCAGTGTTTCACCACACAGCTCACAGGCAGGACCCACAATAGGCAGCTCTCTCTGGATTTCTGCCCTTGGCAGACACTTTGGGGCCGATTCCGATCTCGGCCGGTAGGGCTCCGAATCGGATTCGGCATAACCGGATCCGATTCGGAGCCCTATTTCCCGACCGATTCGTACGCGCGTCCGGACGAGCGAGTACGATGCGAATTCGCCGACCGACTCGTTCGGGCGTCCCAACCGCTCCGACCGACTCGTTCCCGGGTCTAACCGCACCGACCGACTCGCTCGGACACGACTCGCACCGCGCAATGGAGACGTTCCCCGGCCGGGTAAGTACGATGCGCGCCGCGGGCGAGTCCGACCGACACGCGCCGTCCGGCTCGAAAGAGCAGTCGGAGCCGTACTCGGGGTCCGTGTCGGACCCCCTGTCACGCGTGGCCGCGCGAGTCGCACACAGGGGGGACCCATGGGTCCCCCTACCTGTGCGTGTACGGCGCGAGTCGCTTCGCCACGTACCCGCTGTAGGGGGCGCCCTTGTTCGCCTCGCATCCATTGAGGCAATGGGAGCCCTCGTACGCGTTGTACGACCAGCTCCCATTGACTTCAATGGGAGTCCGACCGACTCGAGTACGATAGCATACGGACGCATCGTACTCGTTCGGTCGGGCTGCACGGGTCCGATTCGGTCGGAAAAGTCTCCGGGTCCGGCTCGGTCGGAGAGATTTCTGGCCCGAATCGGAATCGGCCCCTGAGTTGGGGAACCTCGACTGCTGCTCTCTAATCGTAATGGTGCCTTTTCCAAGGCAGACACTCAGCAGCAGGTTGCAGCCTTCTAGGGTGATGGTCACTCACTTCTTCTTGTACCCAGGTGGGTGAAGACTTTCTGGGGCATGAGAAATCCTGGAATCCAGAGTGAAAGCTCCAGCCTCTCTTTATACAGTCTTTGCAGACATCCTTTGATTCTGGATCTTTCCCCACAAATGATTTCGAGAGAGAGAGTGTAGGCTCCAGCTAAGACAGACACATTTTTCTATTTTTCATGCATAGGAGAAAGGAGAGTGGGGCTGGGAAGCTTTCTCTAAGGACTATACAAAAAAACTGGAACACAAGGCAGGGGGCACCCTTCACACTTGCAATCAGCTGTCTTTTGCCAGTAGCGCTTCTGGGGGAACAAAAAGCATTGAATAAGGAAGCACGTGTGCTGGACCTAACCAATAGCTCCAGATTCCTCCTGTTTAAAGGAACAAAAAGCAGGACATGCCCAAAGAACACACTTGCACTTCAAAGACACTGCTATCTATTGTCGTCCCAGTGACTTCATCAACTGCCAGAAAGCTAGGTCTGAGTCAGGATTCTGCAATTCACATCGCTTATCTGGAAGGTGACCTCCATCTTTCATTTTGTATACAGTGCCCACACAATGGAATCAAAATGGATTCTGCAGCATCCATGGGATAAGATGGCACACATACTCCTTGCACTCTTCTGTTATACACTGAAGTTATTCATGCATGCAAGTATGCTCACACATTACACTCACACAAATGGAATGTAGTGTAGAACCCTGTTGTACTGAAATGAGCAGACAATTTACACATCAGGGCCAGTAGGCCACTCACCTTTGTAGGTGTCAGGACAAAGGCCTGTCCTACTACTAACAATTTAGGCTGCCACCACTGCCCATACCTTATAATTCAGTGAGGAGACAGTTGTTCAACTGTCACACTGTCCCTCCAGGCCATAGAGCCGCATTCTGGTTCAAAGCACTTTATAGTACCTAGCTACAGTGGCCGTCAACTTGCATTTGAGTCCACCCAGGACAAGGCAGAATCATGCAAATCATGCAAGGTACATTCCTGTCAAAACAGGTTTTTTAAGGTGATCTTGAAGTCTATGTGCAGGAAGAGCTCAACAAATGCAGGTTTGGGCACTGTACCTTGGCAATGTGATTTTGACAGCATGCAATTGTTAACTGTTCTGAAAATCTAATAAAGACAATTTAAAAAATGCAGGTTTGTGGGTGGGGCAAGGATCAGGATCAATGAAAATGTGAAGATCTGGCAAAATGCACAACTGAAAAAGCATAGCAGATTATTGATGCAATTGCCTTACTCTTGAAGAACATTGGAATACAGTTTCTCCTCATATTTCCAATGTCGTCCTATGTTCTAACAGAATAACACCAACAATGTGCCAGTGAATGTCAGACATGGCTAATTCCATAGCTTTAGATGGATCACCAATAGTATTTATATCTGCAAATGTTCTTGAAAGAAATTTATCGTTTTGATGGTCAGCTTTAATTTAGAGAGCGATTAAAGGCCATAGTTGACTTTCGAATTTTGGAAAGCCTCACTTTTTTTTTTATAGTAACCCATATACAATTCAAGGTTTAGAATGAGAAAGTTAATAGAGCCTGAGAATAACATTTAAGATGTTTGATCAATGGATATCAGGATAATTATTTTGAATTATTGATTATGGTTGAGTTTGTTTAGAATAATGCACACTGGCTGTCAGAATTGTGATATGAACACGCACACCATCCATGATGGGGTTCTTTGGTATTAACATTAGGGTGTGCCCTTGGAATATCGAGATAGGAATCTCGATGGCCCCAAATATTGTCCACACAAAATTGAAGAACAAAATATCAAAAGATAAGTAATTATAGATTTTCTATATCTAACTCCACGTCTATATACCTTGAAGATATATATATATATATATACATATATCTTCAAAGTGCATAGATGTTGAGTTAAGAATAGTAAATCTATATTTCCTCTATATGCACTTACTGTTCAATATTTTGTCCCTTGATATTCTGTCCACGATATTCCTATCCTCGATATTCCGTAGCACAGTCAACATTAGTCCTGATGTTAGGAGCTAACGTTGCAGTGATGCACCTTGAACAGATTCATTATTATATGAGAGAATATCGGAGTCAGATGAAAGGCTAAAATCGGGGACAAGGTGTGGCAAAGTATTAAGAATTTGCATATCCACGGGATATGTAAAAGTTACAACCTTCATCGATTTGGCTCATATTCAGATGAATAATGTGATCCCCCCATGACAACGAGACTTTAAAATCATAGTCATTGGATGATCATCAGTCGTTCAGTTTTTCACTACTGAAACCTACTAAGACTAGGGAAGGAGCAGAGTTGTACCCCTCAGTTTGTTGGAAGTTGAAAGTTGTTTCAAGTTGGAGATACTTGATAGTTTTGATTTCAAATTAAAAAGGCGATGTTACTGTTAGTTTATTGACTGCAAAGGCCATGGCCGTATCGTTCTTGCGAGACTGCTGAGATGGTCCATGAAGATCTTTTTAATTAGTTGATGTAGTTCTTGTTTGGCTGAGATCCCACATAGTACTGCATTTTTCAGAGAAAATTTTCTTTAGAATAGGTACTGACATTGGGCTGATGAGACTCGTCTATGTTGGCGCTAGACAACCCAATGTCACGAGGTAGAGAAGAGGGAGGCAGGGGATATTGTGACCCTGAAGATGGGTATATACCACAAGACATAGAAGCCATCAAAGAGAATGGTTGTTATATTTACATGTTGATCTGGTGTTAGAATGCTGAACTAATGGCAAAGGCATTAGTACCTGTGACGGTTTGTAGGGTTTCAAGGATAGGTGAAGTGGTAGTAAGGCAGTCTGATGTGTGTGTGTGTGTGTGTGTGGCAAGATTGTCGGTTTAAAAATGTGAAAAGTAGAACAAAGGCCCTCAGAGTGGGTTGTGAATGTTCGACTGTGCAATCTGGAGCAGCAGTGCTCATCCATTAGATCCCCATGTGGGCTATTTGGCAGTATATGAAAAGACTGTCTTTTCCAGATCCATACTTCTAGTGTGTCTAATGGTTGGACCAGAATGATATTTAAGGGAAGCAGCGAGAAATCCCCGGTCAGGCGACCCTGCACCAGTTCCATTGAACACTGCATTCTCTTGTTATGTTTTTGTACCATCAGTTCAACCAGTTAAAGACTTTTTTTTTAGGTCAAAAAGATTTTTGAATTTTTCTTTGTTTCACCTAAAATAAGAGCGTGATAATATTAATATAGTTATGCAATTTTCAGTAATTCAGAATGGCTGTTTGCAACAACAATAGTACTTTGGATAAATGTATTAAACATTCCCACTAGTCA
Organism: Calotriton arnoldi; assembly: GCA_963921515.1. Taxonomy (NCBI): domain Eukaryota; kingdom Metazoa; phylum Chordata; class Amphibia; order Caudata; family Salamandridae; genus Calotriton; species Calotriton arnoldi. The sequence goes on along the minus strand of CAWUFW010000593.1, from coordinate 950,371 downwards.
CTCACTTTAAAATACAATTCGACTTGTAAAATGTTTTCTATGCTTGATTGACTATTCTATGGAGGCGTTCAAATGCCACTGATAATATAGAATGGTGCTCACATTAAAAAGAGATACCTGTAGCATAATGTTAATTTGTGAATACATCTGTGAAATAATGGAAGACAGCACAAATTTTTGGCATCTGTTATTTTCTAGGGTAATGATGGGAAAAACACAGCGCTTTAGTTACTAGTATCCAGCTGATGGGCACTTAAATTGATTTTGAGCGATTTGAGGCATGGTGAGTTCAAATGTAATAGCTGACTCGACTATGAATGTGTCTTAAACAAATAGGCTTTAAATTTGCCCTTAGCAATTGACTTTGGGATCTGGACTACGCATCTCAAAAGAAGCTGCACAAAGCTAAACATGTTATGTTCATTGCTGAAATGCGATAAGCAGTAGAAATTCAGACTTAAAAATTATAAAAAGTCTTTGGTGGCCAAGCATCGCATAAATGCCTATCTGATACAACTTTTTTACAAACCAGCAATCTGAGAGCCTCTGATCGAGTTTAAGAAGAGGACTTTAATTTGAAGTGTGGTTATCTATTTAAAAAATACTCAAAATATGATTACTGAAATATATTGAAAAAGCCATACAAGCAGCCAAATCGTTTCTGGCTCTTGCATCAGATGGCAGATTTGTGCTTTCACAAATTTGTATTCTAGGAAAATACTTTTACAGATTTCATTATGTTAAAAAAATAATTGCTGGGGTTAGTGGAAATTAGCGAGAATACCTATTGTAGGTAAAAACAGCAAAATAGCTTTTGGCAGATTTTTTTCCCAGCAAAATTAGTGAAGCATCCTCAGGAGCTTTTTTCACTTATATTTTCGAATAAAAATCCTGCCTCTTCATATTTGAAGTTGAATTATCACGAAAGAATGATAATTTAGCCATAGGATTGATGGGAGCAAAACAGTGAGAATAGGGACTGTAATTTATTGCTTTGCCATGACCTAAACCAGATTAAAAATATTTGTTGTTTAAGTCCTAATAAAGCGATACCAAAGGGGATGATGGACGGAGCGTTAGAGCAAACCAAACACTCACCCCCAGTCAACTGATACATGGCCATATGCAAATCAGTCTGACCCTGTGCCTCATGGGAACAGTACAGCCCGAACTGCCAAGCCATGTCTTCCCTGGACCGGAAACAAGCATCCTGGGACCGGTTTCGGGTTCAAAACCCTCATCAGCCAGGCTATCTTGAATCCAGTGGCAAAGTGAGCAAGGGACCCACGTCTGGGCATACCCTGCCAACTTAGGGCGAACAAAGCGATACCAAAGGCTTAATTGCTCATGCCTGTGAAAATGTCCAAAGAATCCATTATACTTTCCAATGTGTTCTGGTAGTTATTGCTGAGCATATAGTTGTGAAAGAGTGAGGTTGGACATACTTTTCAGAATACACCTGTGCAAGGGAAAGCACAATTGAGCATTTGAGACTGTATCTGAGCATAATGAAGATTAACCTCAGCATGGGCTGAACTTAATTGGCAGGGACTTATGATGCCTGTAACTAGGAATATCCTGTGACCTGGCATATTTTGCTTTTATCCTGATGTTAGGCTTGTTGCCCGAGAATTTGGTGCTATACCTGAGCATTTTCTGCTGTGCCCGGGGTCATCTGGCCTTCTGCCTGTTTGTTAGTCTACCTGAGCCAGGGCAGTCGAAGCTGTGTCTAGATACGTGAAGCTGTGCTTTTGTAAATGATGCTTGTGATTTGGTATTTGTACTGTGTCATGGATAATTAGCTAGTCTCGAGTAGCTCAGGCTGGGCCAGAGAATTTGATGGTTGCACCCTGGACTGTGTTTTGGAATTATACCTGTGAATTGAGTGCTGTGTCTGGGTGTTTGGTACTGAACATTATACAACATAACATGCATTTATAAGGCACATATTCACCTTCTGTGCATCTTGCACTGAATATCAGATGTTTTTATTACCCAAATCAATGGTTCTAATTTTATTGTTCTCAAAGTATGAACACACCAGGATTCGGGGCAGTTCCTGAGAATTGATGACTGATGCATGTATATGAAGGCCATACCTTGGTAGCTGACAGCTGTACATCTGGTAGTTACTGCTATTTTTGTTAACTCTGGGGATGTCACTTCCTGTGATGTTGTTGTGTGTCAGAGGTCATGGAACATCACTTCCTGTGATATCACCAAGGTCAAATACAATGTGACATCACTTCCTGTGATATCATCAGGAGTCACATGACCTGCGATGTCACTTCCGCTACCCCTGGCATTTTGGTGAATTGATGTCCATGTCCCTTGCCTCACGTTATCACATTATTTCTGTCTGTTTTATACCTTTCCTTTCTTTCATGTATTTGGCCTTCCAGATGCAGTTTCTGTACTGAGCTCTTGATTTTTCGCTTTTCTGTTTTCTGGTTATGCTTTTCACTTTGGTTTTCAGTCTGCTGTTGTCATGTCCGGTCTGCATGCACGGGTCATACTGAAACCCAGTTAAAAGAGTAGGTACCTACAGACCCGCCCTTGGAGTGAAGCATGTTGACTGAAGCTCTCTAGTGCTCTCTGTATTTATTGTCGCTCATCTTCTGTAATAATTGTATTGGTGTGAATGCAAGTGCAAGTAGAGAGCATGTAATACGTGCAAAGTGTGTCTCTTTTAACTTGGTATCATAAACCATCCAATTTGGAAACTGGTCCGCTGTCTGTGGCTGCCCTGTATCCATTTACAGGGTGACTCCTGGGTTGGTGTGCATACGGATCACATACGGAAGGGTTCCGTTATTCTGCCCATGCCCTTTTAGTTTTGCGTGTCTCCAGGCTCCGCCCACCTCTACACAGAGTGCAGCAGTCTGTTCTAGCCATGGCTTTGTTGTATGATGAAAACCTGATGGCACGGATTCTAAGGGCTTTTCCTGAGATTTCAGGAGAGCCATTACCATTAACTAATGAAGCCTTGTTATTCAGGAGCCTGGCTTGTTTACTGTCCTTTCCTTGTCTGCACGTCTCTGTAACCTCCAACGACAGCTCATGTTCAGTGTGACGCTGCTATGCCTGGCTATTGTGTTACCTCTTTAATCCCATATCCCCGGCTTCAGAGTAATATTGACATACTATATTGTTTGAATACTCGTGGAACTGCTGCAGTACAACTGACTCTGTTTACAGTTTATACTGGAATAAACTGTGCGGTTTTTAACAGGTAATTCTGAAAGAAAGAAATGTGAGTCATGCCAACGTATCTACAGCTTAGCCGTGCTATAAAGCCAGTGGCGGCACACACACAATGAAGAGGTGGTGAGGCGGGTGGAGGGGACCCGGGGAGCGCAGGAGGGGAAGTGCGGGGGGGGGAGGAGAGGAGGGAGGATTGAATAGTAATTTTAAAAAAATAAAACACTTACCTGGAGCTGCAGCCGCCTCCCGCGGCAAGTCGCGCCTCGTTTTCTCTTCCCGGTCCCAGGCTCCCAGCATACACTGGGACAGACTTCCTGTGCAATCCCTACGCTGCTCTCATTCTGTAAAAGCAGTGCAAGGATTGGTCTGAGCGGGCTGAAAAGACGCTCGCTCAGACCAGGGAGTCTGTGGGGTTTCTCCAGCCAGGCTGTTTAATGCAGAGAAACCTAAGTGGGCATGTGTGTTTGGGTGGCCTGAGACGGCCGGCCAAACACATATGCACACTTAGAGACTGCACATAGCACTCCTCCTAACCCCTCCCATGCCTCGGCCCCTCCCTGAACGCGCTGGCTCAAAGCCAGCAAATGAAAAATAAAACAATTTAGGTAATCGTTTTATTTTTCACCTGCCAGTGGGGCGACGCTCCTCCGCCATTGCGGAGGAGCTGCCCCTGTAATAAAGCATTTATTGTTGCCATGGACTTTGGGCTACTGAGAAGCATTGCTTTGTAACATCAGTGTGACGTCAACCTTTATTCATTGGGAGGATTGTGCTAATTTATATTTGCTGATTTCAATGAATCTGAGAAACACAAATGAGAAATGTGACATTGGTTTTTAATTGTATCTCTACAAGTATCAATCATAACATCATATCAATAATTTTAGGCATGATCACTAACATTCTGGTCCCTTCCAAATATATGCAATAGTGGGTGGCCGTGTTATGTTTCTATTACTGTGTGCTTGTCCCTTGATTTGAGTAGGTCACGGCGATGGGACTTCGCGCGAGCCCTAGGGTCATTCCATGCCAGTGTCCCTTGTAAACAAGAGCACGGAGCTATTCCCTTCACCTTCTGACCTTTCACCTCCCAGCGCAGGCAAAGTTTCAGGATTCGTGTATAATCCAGCATTACCTCCCGTCCCTCCCTCGCCTTCCTTCAATACCAATGAGGCCCCGCCTCCCACCCAGACCCACCCCCAGCATAAAAACTCTGCCCGCCCCCACCTCCACCTGTTTTTTTTCTGTCTCCCTAGTGAGACTTACCTTCAGTTCCTCCTTGTGGCGGTGCCGGGGAGTCTTCGTGTTGGTTCTCTGCGACGGCGGTGCCCTCGACGGAGTTCTCCTGGCGATGCCTCCTCTCCTCGTCTCCTTCGTGGATGGGGGCGGAGCGGTGGCTCAGGATGCTGCTGCGTTGTTTGGCGGTCCTCCTGTGGCTGGGGCTGTGTTTCCGGGTCGGGCTGTTTTGGATGCCTCCTCTCGGACTGCACTCTTCTGGGAGACCTGGTAGGACGGGTTTGTGCCCGGTCTTTTATTTTAGATGGCGTTTTTGTGGTTTTAACCTGTTTTTGGCTGTTTCCTAGCCTGGGCTTTCATTGGAGGGTTCCTGCTGGGTTTTTCTCTACTTTAGGGGTCGGGATGTTGCTTCTCCATTCCTCTGCTGCCATGGGTCGCAAAGGGTGTTCAAGCGGAACAACCTGGTTTCTTCTTCCTCTTCTTCCTCTACTGATGGTTCTCCTGTTCCCCCCAAGCGCCCTCGGGGTCGGGGCCTTTCTGGGGGTGATGTGCCTCTCATGTCCAAGGATGAAGTGCAGGGCATGATTGAGGCTGCGGTGGCTAAGGCTCTTTTGGCTCGTCCGGTGCCTGCTGCTCCTTCGCGTCCTCGATCGCTGGATCCTGCTGGGGCTGTTTCCCTGTCGGACGAGGAGGGTCCTTCTACCTCCTCGGGGGGGAAGTATATCTCCAGGGAGGAACGCTGGGATGTTCTGGCTCATGTGCGGGACAATTTGGGGTTCCCTCCGTTCCAGATGGGAGAGGGAGATGGTAGTCTTTTTCCTCAGTATGCTTCTCCCTCCAAGTTGGGCATGCCCTTTCAGGGTCCGGTCAAGGACATGGTGTTGCGGGAGTGGCGTGAGGTAGATAAGTTGCAGGTCCCTCGCTTCCTTCAGAAACTGTATCTTTTGGAGGGGGAGGATCCCTTGCCTCACAGTTTGAAGCTTGACTCTATCCTGGCCACTCTGATTGGCAAGACTGCGATTCTGCCTGAGGATTGTACCCCGACGGATGCTACTGATCGGAAGGTGGACTCTGGCCTTAAGCGCTCCTTTGCTGCTGGGAACCTGGCGCTGCGGGCTAGCCTTTTCTCTGCCTACTCAGCGCAGTCTCTGGTGCAGGATTTCGGAAAGTTGGCTGCCGCGGTTCAGGAGGGGTCTGACTGCTCTGACCTCCTGGCTGCTATGGAGCAGCAGGCTCGGCTGCTGGCGGACATTTCATCTGACGTGATCAAGTCTTCCGCTATGTCCACTGGAGCTTTGGTGGCTGCGCGTCGTTCCCTCTGGCTCCGGTCCTGGAAGGCTGATCCTGGTGAGAAGGCGGCTCTGTTGAAGTTGCCTTTTGATGGGCTGGCGCTGTTTGGGGAACAATTGCCTGCCCTGATTTCGAGCTTTCAAGGAGCGGAAGCATGCCTTGCCCTATAAGGGCGGTTCGGCTCCATCTGGCAGGCCTTGGAATAGGGCCCCTCGTTCTTCCCCTAAGCGTGATTCTCGTCAGTCTTTCCGCAGGCGGAGGTTTCAGCCCCGTTTTCTCCCAAGCACGCTGCCTCCGCGTCTAAAGGCCCTGCCAAGAAGGGTCCCTGACAACTACTGTCTGGCCGCTTCCCTGCCGGTGGGTGGTCGTCTTCGGAGTTTTCTTCCTCGGTGGCAGCAGGACGTTTCGGACGGCTGGGTCCTGGGCACTGTGGGTCTTGGGTACGTGATCGACTTTGTGCTGGTCCCGCCGGATTCGGGGGTTCGGCTGACTCCGGTGCCTGTCTCCGGTCCCCGCAGGGTGGCTCTGCTGGACGGGGTGTCCTGTTTGCTTGCCAAGAATGCCATCTGCCGGGTTCCTGTCGCGGAGGTGGGGACGGGGACCTACTCCATTCTGTTTCTGGTGCGGAAGGTGACCGGCGGCTTTCGGCCTGTCCTGGATCTCAAGTGGGTCAACTCCTGGATTCGGCCCGTTCACTTCCGCATGTTGACCCTTCAGGCCATCATTCCTCTAGTTCAACCTGGCGACTTCCTGGCTTCCTTGGACCTCGAGGACGCCTATCTCCACGTCCCTGTGGCCGCTTCTTCTCAGCGTTTCCTGAGGTTCGCTGTGGGAGACGCCCATTTTCAGTTTTGCGTGCTTCCCTTCGGCCTCAGGTCCGCGCCCAGGGTTTTCACGAAGGTCCTGGCGCCTCTCATGGCTCTCCTTCATGCGGAGGGGTTTTCATTCACCCTTATCTGGACGACCTCTTGCTGCATGCTGCGGGGGAGTCTCTTTTGCTCGCTCACATTGGGAGGGCCTTGGAGGTTCTTCAGGGGCACGGGTTCTTGGTGAACTGGGGAAAGTCTTCTTTGGTCCCCTCTCAAGACATGGTGTTCATCGGGGCTCGTTTTCAGACTTTACTCGGCCTTGTTACCTTGTCCGACAAGCGCTTGCTCTCTCTTCAGTCCCAGGTTCGGGCTTTGATGTCCCGGGCGGCTTCTCCGGCGGTCCAGTGGCTGCGGGTGCAGGGGCACATGGCTTCCGTGGTGTTTCTGGTTCCTTGGGCTCGTTTTCATCTCCTCCGCCTGGCCAACTGGATCCTGTTGGGTTGGTCTCCGGGGTCTCAGAGTCTCCTGTCCCTGCTGCCCATGTCGGACCGGATCCGGGGGGAGCTCTCCTGGTGGCTCTGCCGGCATCACCTTCTGGCCGGGGTTTCGCTGGCTCCTCCGGCTCCGCTTGTGGTGACTACGGACGCCAGCCTGTCCGGTTGGGGTGCTTGGCTGGGGTCGGATCAGGTTCAGGGGTGCTGGTCCCTTCTACACTCACGGAGGTCCTCCAACTGGCGGGAGTTGAGGGCGATTTGGCTTGCCCTGGTGCACTTTCAGGACTCTCTGCAAGGTCGTTGGGTGTTGATTCAGACGGACAATCTGGTGGCGAAGTCCTATGTCAACCGTCAGGGGGGGACCCGGTCCCGGTCCTTGAACTTGATTGCCAGCGTCATCTTTCAGTGGGCTCAGGTCTGGGTGCTGGGTCTGTCAGCTCTCTACATTCGGGGGTGGACAATGTGAGGGCGGATCTGTTGAGCAGGGAGATTCCGTCCTCTCGGGAGTTCTCTCTCCTTCCCGGTGTGTTCGTCCAGTTGGTGAGTCGTTGGGGCCTCCCTGTGGTAGACCTGTTTGCGGATCCGGGGAATGCCAAGGTGGTCCGGTTCTGTTCTCTGGGCAGGTGTCCCGGGTCTCTGGGGGTCGACGGCTTGACCTGTCCTTGGCCTCGGGGTCTGCTGTATGCCTTCCCCCTTTCCGCTGCTCCGCTCCTTTCTGGTGCGGGTCCGCAGGGACTGTGCTCAGGTGTTGTTGGTGGCTCCCCGCTGGCCGCGGGCGAGGTGGTTTCCTCTCCTGTCCGGGCTGTGTTGCGACCGGGAGTGGGTCCTTCCTCTGGTTCCGTCCCCTTTGGAGTTTCCGGCCCTTCCTCTGGATTCTCTGCGGAGGTTGCACCTGACGGCCTGGCGGTTGAACGGCAGGGCTTAGCTGGGTTGGGGGTTCCTGCTCCTTTGGCTGTTACTTTGCAGGCTTCCCGTAGATCCTCTACTCTGCTTTCCTATGCTAGGCATTGGCGTGTCTTTTCGGCCTGGTGTGCTGGCAAGGGTGTTGATCCCACGGTTGCTGACCTCTTTGTGGTGATGCAGTTCCTTCAGGATGGGGCTCTTCTGGGGTTGTCGGTGGCTTCTCTGCGGGTGCAGTGGGCGGCTATTCAGGCTTTTCGGGGCTCCTGGCGTAATTTGCGGGATGACGGGGCTCTGATGCCTCGTTTTTTTCAGGGACTGTTGAATTTGTTTCCCCGCCCTGTTCGGTCCTTCCCTTCGTGGGATTTGCATTTGGTGTTGGATGTCCTGTCTGGTCCTCCCTTTGAGCCCCTTGAGGGTCTTGAGTTGCGTCTCTTGACCTTTAAGACCTGTTTTTTGGTGGCTATCACCTCGGCGCGGCGCTTAGGGGAGTTGGGGGCCTTGTCTTGTAAGTTTCCCTTCTGTAAGGTCTTTTCGGATCGGGTGGTTCTGGTTCCGGTTCCGTCCTTTGTCCCTAAGGTCAGTTCGGCTTTTCACCTCGGGCAGGAGGTGATTTTGCCTGAATTCTGTCCTGCTCCTTCCTCGGCTGAGGATTGTCGCTTGCATTGTTTGGATGTCCGTCGGGCATTGCTGTGGTACCTGCAGGTTGTCGAATCCTTCCGGGTGGGGGACTCTTTGTTTGTTAACTTCGGTCCGGCTCGGAAGGGTGTTAAGCCTTCCACGGCTACTTTGAGTCGTTGGATTCGGTCCGCGGTCTTGATGGCTTACCATCTTAAGGGGTGGCTCCTCCTGTGGGGGTTCAGGGGCGTTCCACTCGCAGTATGGCGGCTACGGTGGCTGAGTTGCAGGGGGCTTCTGTGGTGGAGATCTGTAGGGCGGCGACCTGGTCTTCTCCCTCTACGTTTGTCCGTCACTATCGTATTGCGAGCCTGGAGCGTTTGGATACTGTTCTGGGCCACAGGGTTTTGTCCTCTATGCGGGACCAGGGATGTTGATCTGATGTGTTTGGGGGCACTGTATTAAATTTTGGTGTTTCTTTCTCACTCAGTTGTCCGTCTCTGTTTTCTTCTGCTTGCTATGTCCTCATTGGTATTGAAGGAAGGCGAGGGAGGGACGGGAGGTAATGCTTCCATTTCTAACGATAATGGCATTACTCCTAGTCCTACTCCCTCGCCTTCCTTCGAGGACCCTCCCTCCCTCCCGGTGCGGTTCAACTGAGTGCTAGCTCGGCTTGTTTACGTACAGGTGGAGGTGGGGGCGGGCAGAGTTTTTATGCTGGGGGTGGGTCTGGGTGGGAGGCGGGGCCTCATTGGTATTGAAGGAAGGCGAGGGAGTAGGACTAGGAGTAATGCCATTATCGTTAGAAATGGAAGCATTCCAATAGCTCTTGGTCTCGAAATAGCATGGCTTGTGGGTTTCTAGGCAGAATAAAGAAAACGTAACTTAGCAACACCCAGTCACTGCCCAAAGACAGATGCGGCATTAGACAAGTTCCCGCTGCCGTTCTCCACAGTCCTGGAACTCACATGCATATACTTACAAGTGCCGTCTTATGCCTACAACCAGTGGTCGAAGTGGCGGGATCGGAGGGGCACGATTATTGAAAAACAGTGCTGTGAAACCGAGGGAGGAGCAGGCAGCCAAACAAGCCTTCTCGCCAGGGTTCCTGCTTCCCTGAAAGAAATGTATATGTGCGCAACTGGGTGATCTGAAAATGTAAAGGATGCTTGGAAGCAGGTGTTGGCTTTAATTGGTGGAATCACTTGAAACTTCCCGATGAGACACAATTATTCTTTTTTGAGAGGTAGTGCAAGGGAGCTACCAGCTAAGCTGTGAAGAGTGTGCTTTTAAGAGACAGTTAATTTTAAAAAAATGCACTACATCAGTCTGGGTATTACTAAAATCTATATTTTGGAAGCATTTTTTTTTATCTTAAACCTTTTTGCGCATTTTATTGCAGCCTATCTTATACTGGGTGTTATGCAAGTTTAAAATAATGACTGGCATGTTCACAGTGCTTCCTGTCACAGACTGGAACCTTGTAGTACTAAACATACACACGTTACTATTCTCCACTGCACCAACCAGGATTTAACTCTGTGGCTCTCTGGTGCAGGGCATTGACTAATAAAAGTTTTGTGATGTACGATAGTGCATTTTTAACTGAATAGCATTACTTGCATTTAATTGTCATTTAAGCTATGCATTATTTTATATGTAGTTACCTGAAGGTGAAAGACTGAAAAAAGTTACAGAATAATTCGTTTTTTTAGCCGTGCCTTTGACCACGCCTCCATGTTCACTCACCCCACTCCCATTGCATGCAGCATCACAGTTCCCATACTTTTTTTAATGCACTTCGACCACTGCCTACAACACATGGAAACCAACATTTGCTTTCCAGTTGGAACAATATGAGTGCACTATATGAGCTAGCTTTCATGGCACTTACTATAGAAAATGGCGCAGTAAACTCCGGCACTGGATATATTACTTGCTACCTGGGACTGGAGAATTATGTTGTGTATATTAAGGTGCAACATTTAGGGCAGTTTAGTTTTAGTAGTGGCACATCTGCACCTGTGCCTCCTGTCACTCACTGTTTATTAACCCGCTGCAGTTCTCAATAATAACCGATAAAATACAAATGCCATCACCCATCTCATGGCCAAAGGTCATGTGATGCCACATCCAGTACCCATATAATTATGGTAATTTGCGACTATCAGGCATATCCTGACAATGTTGCCAGCTTTCACCTCAAATGGGAGGAGGATGTGGCATAATGAGCAGAGCTGCTGACTTTGGAACTAGGGAACCAGGTCCGAGTCTTGGTGTCAGCTCAACATCCAGGGGCGTAGCTTCAGGGGGATATTTGGGGTGTTACACCCCTCTTAAAAAGGTATTCTGTAGTAAATAGTTTGGAACAGGTGCTTTCAGTCGGGTATGGTGAGCTATTTGCCAGATTTCACCCTGGATTTTTACATGCCCACACTGACAAAAGCACACACACTCTCTCTCCTCTGTGCCTTAAAACTTGGTTAGTTTTAAAACTATTGTGTGTTAAGTACCCCTAACAATGTACGCTCCTCTCTCTTTCCACCTCCTCTTAAGCCCCCCTCGTATCCTGCTTCTCATAATGTATTTTAAAAAGAAATGCCAGCTTGATGGTTAGGAAATCTGAAGCTTACACCCCCTCAGTCTTACTCACCAACTTAGCCCCTGTCAACATCCTGTGATTCTGTGTAAATCACTTAATCTCCCCATGCCTACAAACAATGAATGTGTCCTAGTGTAATGTAACTGGTGCTTATGTAAAGCAGTTAAATACCTTTGGGTCGAGTTTGCGCCATATAAAACTGCAAAAAAACAAACTGATGTTATATTTGACGCATTGGAGTGCCTCAGAGGACCTATTGGGTGGCCTTAATCCTAATGTACGCTCAGTCTGGGTGACCTTAACTAACTCACGTTCTAGCATTCTGTGACCTACCTTGTGTTTCTTGGCTTCTACCCCAAAATAGTTTTGAAATCTTCTGTCTCATTATTCGTTTAAAAATTTCCTCCGTACAACTCTGTTTAACTAATTATTTTGTCTGCTAAATCTCACCATGATCTTAAAATTCCACACTATGCCATCAGCTATGCACGTTTTTTACTCACTCTGGTAGGGCATATTTTCTTTGTTAGGTGAAATACTAATGTAGGTTGGGGAGATAATACAGTCTGTAATGGAAAGGAGAACCCCAGGCACATAGGGCTGAGGGTATAAAAATATATAAATACATTAAACATCCTCTTCTACACAATGGGTCCGATTACGATGAGGGTCGGAAAGCCTCCGACCTGTGGTCGGAGGCTTTCCGAGCCTCATCGCGGTTTGAGTTTCGACCGCCGTATTACAATGCAGGCAGATGAAACTGAAACCAGCCGGTCATTCCGGATGGATTTCGACGGGCTCAAGGAGCCCGACAGCCAGTCGGAGACCGGCACGTAATCATAATGAACGGCGTTTCCACCATTGGGATTACGATGTCGGTTTCCAATAGGCTTCTCATGTAGGGCTTTCCGACATTGAAAGCCTGCCGGAACGTGACATTTGGGGCCCCTAGCAGGGCCCCCTTCACCCTGCGGACACCTACGGTGCCCCCTTGTGAATCCCTGCACCGTGTGGCAGGCACTGTGAGGTGAGCTGGGATTCACACAAACTCCCATTTCTCTATGGGAGCTCGTGCTATGGCTGGTTTACTGCCACAGCACAAGCTCCCATAGGGAAATGGGAGTTTGCGACCGCACCAACTGTGGTCGCATTGTAATTAGGTATGCAGAACCGCCGACCAATGGTCGGGCGGTTCCCATACCGATACGGTGTCAGGCAGACGCAAGTCCACCCGACATCATAATAAGGTCCTTAGTGTCACTGAGGAGAGGTTATATGATGATAATGGCATTTCTAGAGTGCACAGGTACCTCAGAGGAGGTGTCCCGGGCGCCAGTAGCAGACTAATTAGGGTTTGTGGTCAACCCTTATGACTGGGTGAATACCCAGGTCTTTAACGCTTTCCTAAAATCTGGTTCCGATTCAATCAGGCGAAAATGGGCTGGCATGGCGTTCCACAATTTTGCTGTTTTCACTGCAAAGGATCTGACACCTAGCCGGGCCTTAAGAAAGTGTGGAACCCGCAAAAATCTGCGGTGGTTAGATCTCAAAACCCATTCCTGATGCTAAATCTGCAACCTGTGCCTGAGATAGCCAGGGCCCAGGTCTCTGGTAGCTCTAAAGGCTAAAATCAGTGACTTGAACTCAATCCTCCTGGAAACCGGAAGCCGGTGGAGCTGTCTCAGGTGGGGGGAGATATGATGTCGAAGGGGTACCCGCCGAATCAGTCTAGCCGCAGCATTCTGGATTATTCAAAGCCTGCGGACAAGATAAGCAGGCATCCCCACGTACAAGCTGTTACCGTAGTCCAGCTGAGAAGTCACCAGTGCATGGACTATAGTCTTCCGGCATTCCTCCAGCAGAAAGCGTAAGAATTTTCTCATGGCTCTTAATTTCAACAAGCACATAGCCGAGACGTGACGCACCTGTATCTTAAATGAAAGGTCTTTGGCAAATTTAAATCCCAGGTTTCTGGCTGAATCCACCGGAGTTGGTGGTGGGTTCAGCTCTGAAGGCCACCAGAAGATTGATGGTGGAGTTGATGCCTGACTGAAGAACAAGCCTTCCGTCTTCTCTGCGTTAAGTTTGAGGCAATTCTCATGCATCCATACTGAGATGTTTTTCAGGCACTCCTTGAAGCTGTGAAAAGCAACCGCAGATTGTTCTTTAAAGAAGAACACCAGCTGCGTTTCATCAGCATAGGAAACCGCCTTCACGCCTGAAGACTCAACAAGAGTAGCAAGTGGTGCGAGGTAGATGTTAAACAGCAATGGGCTCAACGCAGAGCCCTGAGGCACTCCGCATATCAGAGGTTTCTGAGAGGAGAGAAATGGATGCAGGAATACCTGCTGCGATCGATTCTCCAAGAACGACTCCAGCCAGGACAAAGCTTTTCCCCGCACTCCCGCTTGAGTCAGTCTCTTGATCACTATCGGGTGTGCACCTGTGTCGAATGCTGCTGACAAGTCAAGCAACACCAACATAGCCGAAGCGCCCTGATCCACAGAATCTCGCACAGATTCGGCAACTTCAAGAAGCGCGGTCTCTGTGCTGTACCCAACTCTAAAACCTGATTGTGAGTGATGTAAGAGGCCGGTCATTTCTAGAAATTTAGCTAATTGCTTCTGGACCACCTTTTCCAGAATTTTTGCCGGAGCTGGAAGCAAAGAAACAGGCCTGAAATTTCTTGGCTTAGTTGGGTCGGCCTCAGGCTTCTTTAACAGAGACAACAGAAATGCTTGTTTCCATGCTGTGGGGTAGATACCAGATTTTAACGAGGAATTCTAAATCTGATTTAGAATGGGGTTTAACCATGGGGCCAGCATTCTGAAAAACCGTGCAGGACAAGGGTCTCCAGGGGAGCCGATTTGCACTTGGAAAACTCCTTAAGCGACTCCTCAATTGGCAGAGGAAGAAATTCTGACAAGACACTGAGGGAGTCAGGGGTCGGGGTCTGCGAAGAAGTCGTGGGTTGGACCTTAATGGAAAAAGCAGAATAGATATACTGAATCTTTTCATCGAAAAAATCCGACATGCTTGAGCAGAGAGCAGGAGAGGGCAAAATCGTGCTGTCTAGGGCTGAGGGTTTAGTGAAGGTTTTTACAATCTTAAAGATTTCTTTGGCCAAATTACCTGAGTGCTTGATGTAATTTGCAAAGTAAATCCTTCATCTTGCTGGGCTTTAACCTGTGAATTTTTTTCAAGGCCTCTTTGTACAGGCCTTTTGCTTCTGGAGTATATGACTGTCTCCAGGAACGTTCCAGTTTCTTACAAAGGCTCTTCTCTGTTCTTAATACAGAGGAGAACCAGGGGGCTGAGGGTTTAAGTCGACTAGAAGTAACAGGCCTAAGGGGGCGACTGTATCTAAAGCAGTTGTGAGCCATGAATTGAAACAGGGAGCATCACTATCTGCATTACCTGTTAGCAGGGGTGTAGCATCTTGGAGTGTAGCTCCCAGGACCTCCTTGATGACTTTCCTCCAATTTCTTCTCATAGCTGTGTTAGTCACAAGTTTTGGAACCATACGCTCTAAACTAATAGTAAAAGGTACCAGAAAGTGGTCCACCCAGGTCAGAAAAACAGGAATCCCCACTCTAAGATTAGGGTTATTTGAAAAGATCAAATCAAGCGTGTGCCCTGCATTATGGGTGGGAGTGGTAACCAGTTGAAAGAGATTTAGACCCTCTAGTGTTTCTAGGAACTGGGTTGCCTGGGAGCTGCTATCATTGTTCGTGTGTAGATTAAATTCTCCAAGTACTGTGAGATTGGCACACTTTAAAGAGAGTTGAGCAATAGTATCGCAGAGCTCTGTCAAGTGGCTTATGTGACTGTCAGGAGGTCTATATAATACCAGTCCGGCCACGGAAGTAGATGATGATATTCTAATACAAAAGGACATAGCCTTAATGTTCCCGATAGGGCCAAGCCTCCCGGTGGTGATCTCCCAATCATCCCTTAGATAACTGCTATACCGCCGCCTAACCTATTGCCTGCATGATTTTCACAGACTATCCGAAAGCCAGAGGGCAAAGCAAGCGTCAAATCCAGGTTAGTGCCTTCCCTCAGCCAGGTTTAAGTGAGGAACATAAGATCCCAGCCATTAATGTCTAGGGATAGCCAGATATCGTCTGCATGTTTCGACAAGGACCTGCAATTAATCAAGCAGGCTCTAATAATTAGACTTTCAACTTCTGGGAGTCCTGAAGTAGTATTTCCCCCTTGTTATGTTATGTTATAACATTTTATAAAGCGCGACAGCTGCCCCAGCAAAGAGGCGTCCCGGCGCTGACAGCAGTGAGAGACAAACGGGGGTGAGGCAGAAAGGTCTACAACAGAGGAAAGAGGTGTGTTTTGACTGTCTTCCGGAAAGCTAGGTAGTTGTTCAAACAGCGGATCTGTACGGGAAGCGAGTTCCAGAGTTTGGCCGCCATAGTACGAAACGAGCGTCCCCCAGCGCGTACCCTCCTTACCCGGGGGACCACTACCAGGTTTTGCCCCAAGGAACGGAGTTGGCGTGTAGGTACATATGGCAGCAGCAGGTCGGCCAAGATTCCTGGAGTGGCTTGTTTCAAAATCTTGAAGGCCAAGCAGAGAGCCTTAAACTCAATCCGCCTGGCCACCGGCAACCATTGGAGTCGGCGAATGGCATCTGACACAGGACAAGCTCTACGGAGACCAAGAAGGGTTCTGGCAGCCGCATTTTGGACCCTCTGGAGTCGCAAAATTTCTGCCTTGTTTGACCCTAGATATAATGAGTTGGCATAATCCAGTCTCGACAAAATCGAGGCCTAGATGATGACTTGCCGTGTCAAAAAAACCCAGTAAAGGTCTGAGCCCCCGCAGTAGCCCAAAGCATGTCCCAGGCATCTTCTCTGTTTGGACTTGGAAACTAAGGACCGAGTCCACCCACACCCCCAGATTCTTTACCACCTGCTTGGGGGGGCGGGGGGCGTTACCAAGGGTTTCGGGCCACCAGTGCTGACGCCAGAGCCCGGGGTCGTTCCCTACCAACAACACCTCCGACTTGTTAGCATTAAGCTGAAGACAGTTGGCAGCCATCCACTCGGTGACGGCCGCGAGATCGCTCCGAAACTTGGGAGCGCCCCGCGTGGGGTCGTCCGAGAGTGCCACTACCAACTGTGTGTCGTCGGCGTAGGAGACCATAGTCAGACCTCTACTCTTGGCTACCAGCGCCAGGGGTTTGGTGGTACAGGTTAAACAGCAATGGGCTCAGGGAGGAGCCCTGGGGCACCCCTTGTTTGATGGTGTGAACACCAGAAATGAAAAGGGGGGCCGTCACCTGAAACGTCCTCCCTGCAAGGAACGAGGAGAGCCACCCTAGAGCAGAGCCCGCTATGCCTACCTCCCCCAGACGTTGCAGCAAGATGGAATGGGAAACCGTATCGAATGCCGCACTTAGGTCCAATAATATCAGTACCGAAGTGCGCCCGGCATCTAGTGCAGTCCGAAGATGTTCGGTCACAGCCAGGAGCGCTGACTCCGTGCTGTGGCCAGGACGGAAACCATTCTGGGTGGGGTCTAAGATGTTGTTGGTGTTCAGGAAATCTGTTAGTAAGGAGTTAATATACGCCTCAGTGATCTTAGACGCCCATGGCAGAAGGGAAATAGGGCGGAAATTCTCTGGCTTAGATGAATCCAGGGTGGGTTTTTTGAGCAGAGGTACCACCTTAGCCTGTTTCCATGCCCTGGGAACAATCGCCGTGGCAAGAGACCTATTGATCACGTGGCCCAAAGGTGCCAGGAGCACAGGTAGAATTTTCCTGAATTGATCGGGCTTGAGTGAGTCAGCAGGAGAGCCAGATTTAATTTTGCTGCACAGTGAAAGCAGCTGATCTTGAGAGATTGGGGGAAAGGCTTCCAGGGTGCGGGTAGTGCAGGGACTAGGTCCAGCACATAAGCCCGCTTGGACCGGCGGAAAAGACTTGTAAATATTTTCCACCTTCCTAATCAAGAAGGTGGCAAGGTCCTCACACTGCTGATCCGATGTGATAAGAGGTGCTGTAGAGGAATTTTGCGATTTAAGGTCTGTGAGTATTGAGAAGATACTCTTCACCGGGTTGCAACTCTCTCGAATTTTCTGTGCATAGAAAGCTGCCCGTTCAGATTGAATGGCCCTATGGTAGCTTTTAATAGCAGCCCGATAGTTCCCCTTCGCAACTAAATCGAAGTCCCGTCTCCAGATTCGCTCCAGCCTTTTACATGCCTTGCCGGTAGAACCTTCATTCAATTTAAACTTACATGCACTACAACATTGCTTGACGTCTTCTAGCCCTGGGTCCAACTTGACCTTACCAATACAGGCATCCTTGTTCATATTCAGGAGCCAGTCTTTACAGCGTGTAATGTGCTGGGATCTGGGAGTTTGGGCAGCATGGCTGGTGCTGGCCACGATCCGGACGGGCGCAGAAGGGCTTGCCTTTGGCGCGCCAGCGGCGCCCCCGCTGCGCGTGTCCGCGTCGCGGCTCCCATTAAATAGAGACTAGGAAAGGCAGGTCCAGTAAACTAGACTGCCAACCTTCCAAGATGGTGCCTAGCTAGAGTCCCCAACCGGATGAGTAAAAATGGTGCAGCCCGCAAAGTGGGAGCAGGGAAGAAAAAAGACCACCCGGCCCTCCCTGAAAGTAAGGGTAGAAAATTACACCATGCCCATAGATCGAAGCAAGGATTCAAACCTAATCCTGCACCCTGCAACACGCAGCAGTGCAGGAGACACCAAAGCCTAAAATACAAGTAGAGAACGTATATTAAAAACTTATTAAAATGTATTAAAAACGTATTTTAAAAGCGCAGGATAAACAGATTAGCCCCAAATCAAAATTACAATCACATTGGCCATAAGGCTCCAACCAATTTAGCCCCCGGGAGTCTGCTACGCATCCGCGTCGCGGCTCCCATTAAATAGAGGCTAGGACATGGAAATCCAGGAAACTAGACCACCAACCCTCCAAGATGGTGCCTAGCTAGAGTCCCAACGGGACGAGTAAAAATGGAGCCGCCCGCAAAGTGGGAGCAGGGAAGGACAAGCATTGGCATAGCCAATAGGTCTCGCCTTTGGGACCTTATAAGTGTTTAGCCATGCAACAGTTGATGTTGTAGCACCAAGGATATTGTGCTGCATAACTAAATACTTATAAGGTCCCAAAAGCGAGACCTATTGGCTATAACTGAATAACACACACCAACGACACACAAATACACTAAATGTCAACAGCCATGCTACCTACACCCCGGGGTTAGCCCGATGAAGGGCAAGCGTATATCCTCAACAGGACACCATACTTTGAACTAGCACCTGCACACACGCATGAAATACTGCCGCACGCTATAGCACACGCATGACTGATTCATGCAGACAGGACACGGCACGTGGACCACGTCTCCATCACTGATGCTTCAAATCACACAAACAGAAATCAGGCTTTAGCTGTGATCGTACCCTCGAGACCAGGGTGTGACGGCACTGGAACACTCCCGACAGCGCTGCGAGGCAATCCTCGTGGCAGGCTAGGCGCTGTGGAAATCTAACACATCACAGCATTCACTGTTGGGAGCCAGGATGAGAATGCAGGTCTCCTGGTCACGCACCTGGTACATTATCCAGTAGAACCCTTTCCCCAAATCAGTAATAGTAAAACAACTATACAGTGCCGAACACAGAAGCAACTGTATACAAAGGGCAGGCTAATAATGGTATTTACTCTATAAAGTGGAGACGCATGAGGAACAGTAGTAAAAGCGGTGTGTACAGAAGGTAAGGCCTCGTGGGATACCTACCCCGGCTCGGACGTCACTACTACTCATAGTCATAGTGCTAATGGTAACAATAGCCATTTACACCGCTCGTACAAACTGGTCTGCGTCTTGCCATTTAAATATCCACATGACGTTGTTGTTTTCCAAAGACATTCTTGAACCTGGGTGGCTAACTGGTCTATGTAGTGCCTAACTGCCTAAGATTCTTAGCGCATGAAACCAACGATAGGGGCTGCTAAATATACAGAGCCTTGTCTCCTTGTACAGAATTCAGATTGTTTTGCAAAGGCACAGAGTTCATAAATTACTGAGAACCCCTATGTTTAAGAAAACATGCTATGTTTTTAACTTAAAAGATATTATCGAGACAATCACACATCACAAAACTAGTGCAGCAAGATGTGATGTTTCTCTAAGGTCACGACATGCATCCCCGGGACGGCAGAACACATACAGCTTCTTCCCACCACGCTGTGCACTGCAGTTGCTGCATCAACGTCTCCCAAACCTGCTGACACGTCTGCACAGCTGACACTACACTCCAAGGGCAGACTGCAGAGCTGTATCGCTTTGTTCGCCCTAAGTTGGCAGGGTATGCCCAGATGTGGGTCCCTTGCTCACTTTGCCACTGGATTCAAGATAGCCTGGCTGATGAGGGTTTTGAACCCGAAACCGGTCCCAGGATGCTTGTTTCCGGTCCAGGGAAGACATGGCTTGGCAGTTCGGGCTGGACTGTTCCCATGAGGCACAGGGTCAGACTGATTTGCATATGGCCATGTCTGAACTGGGGTGGTGGAGTGAGCTAAAGAATGATGATGGATTAAACCCAGATCAGTTGACTGGGGGTGAGTGTTTGATTTGCTCTAACGCTCCGTCCATCATCCCCTTTGATATTGCTTTGTTCGCCCTAAGTTGGCAGGGTATGCCCAGACGTGGGTCCCTTGTTCACTTTGCCACTGGATTCAAGATAGCCTGGCTGATGAGGGTTTTGAACCCGAAACCGGTCCCAGGATGCTTGTTTCCAGTCCAGGGAAGACATGGCTTGGCAGTTCGGGCTGGACTGTTCCCATGAGGCACAGGGTCAGACTGATTTGCATATGGCCTTGTCTGAACTGGGGTGGTGGAGTGAGCTAAAGAATGATGATGGATTAAACCCAGATCAGTTGACTGGGGGTGAGTGTTTGATTTGCTCTAACGCTCCGTCCATCATCCCCTTTGGTATCGCTTTGTTCGCCCTAAGTTGGCAGGGTATGCCCAGACGTGGGTCCCTTGCTCACTTTGCCACTGGATTCAAGATAGCCTGGCTGATGAGGGTTTTGAACCCGAACCCGAACCCGAAACCGGTCCCAGGATGCTTGTTTCTGGTCCAGGGAAGACATGGCTTGGCAGTTCGGGCTGGACTGTTCCCATGAGGCACAGGGTCAGACTGATTTGCATATGGCCATGTCTGAACTGGGGTGGTGGAGTGAGCTAAAGAATGATGATGGATTAAACCCAGATCAGTTGACTGGGGGTGAGTGTTTGATTTGCTCTAACGCTCCGTCCATCATCCCCTTTGGTATTGCAGAGCTGTGCCCGCCAGCAGAGCATCCCACACGTCCTGGCGTCAGATTTACTTCACCGAGCAATCACGCCCTCTCTCAGCTCTTTCAAAGGCTGCAAACAGTAACATGACCCTGCCACAATTCGAGAGAACTGCAAGCAAGTCACTGCCTCGTCAGGCTGAACGCGCTATACAAGATAAAAGTAAATAGCGTAAAATACAATATATATTTTTAATGAGGCGGCCCTTCCACTTCACAAAAGGCTGCATCTATTACGAGGCAGTACAAAGCACAGTCTCTTACGTTTCCGTTCTGAAAACTTGATTACCGTGATGCAGAAAACAGGCATCACTGGAAGGTCTGCGTACACCGGTCAGAAGGCAGCTAAGCATTACGGTACGAGAATAGAGTGCAGCCCCTCACCCCTCCTACACTGATCTCGAGCTCCTTCCACCAGGAACGGCGTGCGCTGCCAGTGAAAATTAACTTCCATTCTGAAGTTAAACAAAACAAGAGGCAGAGGCAGACTTTTGGCGCGCATGCGCACGATGTAAAGCATCGCGCGCATGCGAGAGTCTGGACAGGTCAGGCAAAATAGAGTGCGAATGCAGGCAGCCAATCATAGGAAAAAACAAGCATTTACAAATGCAATAGGACTCGTATTTACGCGAGTCCTATTGCATTGTAAACAAAAATGCGTGCGTCCAAGAAGGCAGGAACGGGAGTGGGTGGGGAGGTGGTGGTGGGCAGAGAAGTCATGGACTGCGGGAGGGAACGGGGGGAGGCAGGGGAACAAAAGAGTTTTCAATCAATCAATCAATCAATCATGTCACTTATAAAAGCGCACTACATACCCGCGAGGGTCTCAAGGCGCTGGGGGAAGAGGGGGTGGTGCTGCTACTGATCGAAGAGCCAGGTCTTGAGGAGTCTTCTGAAGGCCAGTAGGTCTTGGGTCTGTCGGAGGTTGGTGGGGAGGGTGTTCCAGGTCTTGGCGGCAAGGTGGGAGAAGGATCTGCCGCCGGCGGTCGTTTTCCGGATGCGGGGGACTGTGGCGAGGGCGAGGCTGGTCGAGCGGAGCTGGCGGGTGGGGGTGTAGAAGCTGAGTCGTCTGTTGAGGTAGGCTGGTCCGGAGTTGTGGAGTGCTTTGTGTGCGTGGGTGAGGAGCTTGAAGGTTATCCTCTTGTTGACAGGGAGCCAGTGCAGGTCTCTCAGGTGGGGTGTGATGTGGCTGCGTCGGGGGATGTCGAGGATAAGACGTGCAGAGGCGTTCTGGATGCGTTGCAGCCGTCTCAGGAGCTTAGCCGTCGTTCCTGCGTAGAGGGCGTTTCCGTAGTCCAGCCTGCTGGTGACGAGGGCCTGGGTGACTGTTTTTCTTGTTTCGGTGGGGATCCACTTGAAGATCCTGCGGAGCATTCGGAGGATGTTGAAGCAGGATGAGGAAACGGCGTTGACCTGCTTAGTCATGGAGAGGGTGGGGTCGAGGATGACCCCTAGGTTGCGTACGTGGTCGGTGGGTGGCGGGGCTGTTCCCAGTGATGTTGGCCACCAGGAGTCGTCCCAGGCTGAAGGGTTGGAACCAAGGATGAGGACCTCCGTCTTGTCCGAGTTCAGCTTCAGGCGGCTGGTCCTCATCCATTCGGCGACGGCCTTCATTCCTTCGTGGAGGTGGGCTTTGGCGGTGTGAGGGTCTTTGGTGAGGGAGAGGATCAGCTGGGTGTCGTCGGCGTAGGAGATGATGTTGAGGTTGTGCTGTCGGGCGACGTGGGCGAGGGGTGCCATGTAGATGTTGAACAGCGTTGGGCTGAGGGAGGAGCCTTGGGGTACGCCGCAGATGATCTTGGTGGCCTTGGATCGGAAGGGGCGAGGCGGACGCTTTGTGTTCTGCCGGAAAGGAAGGATGTGGTCCAGTCCAGGGCCTTCTCTTGGATCCCGGCGTCGTGAAGGCGTGTTCGTAGTGTGTGGTGGCAGACCGTGTCGAAGGCGGCTGATAGGTCCAGGAGGATGAGGGCTGCTGTTTCTCCGTTGTCTAGCAGGGTCCTGATGTCATCGGTGGCGGCGATGAGGGCGGTTTCGGTGCTGTGGTTGCTGCGGAAGCCGGACTGGGAAGGGTCCAGGATGTTGTTCTCCTCGAGGTAGCGGGTCAGTTGTTTGTTGACGATTTTCTCTGTGACCTTCGCGGGGAACGGGAGCAGAGAGATGGGTCGGAAGTTCTTGAGGTCCTTGGGGTCTGCCTTGGGTTTCTTGAGTAAGGCGGTGATCTCGGCGTGCTTCCAGCTTTCCGGGAAGGTTGCTGTCTCGAAGGAGATGTTGATTATTTTCCGGAGATGGGGCGCGATGGCTGTACTGGCTTTGTTGAAGATGTGGTGAGGGCACGGGTCTAGCGGTGAACCGGAGTGGATGGTGTTCATGATCTCGCTGGTGTCCTCGTCGTTGATGTTGGTCCAGGAGAGCAGGCGGTTGGTGGTTGTGGGGGCAGTGGTCTCGGTGGTTGCTGGGGCGGTCGTGGTGTTGAAGCTGTCGTGGATGTCGGCGATTTTGCGGTGGAAGGGAGGTGGCCAGTGAGTCGCACAGGTCTTGCGACGGCTGGATGTCGTTGGTGTTGGAGCTGGGGTTGGAGAGTTCCTTCACGATGTTGAAGAGCTCTTTGCTGTTGTGTGCGTTGTTGTCTAGGCGGTCTTTGAGTGAGGCCCTTTTGGCGGATCTGATGAGGTGATGGTGATTGCGGGTGGCGCTCTTGTGGGCGGTGTAGCTGTCCGCTGTCCGTTCGTGGAGCCAGATCTTCTCCAGTTTTCGGCATGTTCGTTTGGAGGCCTGGAGGGCTTCGGTGAACCAGGTGGCTTTCTTGCTGGTGTGGCTGTTGGGCGGATTCTTGAGCGGGGCGAGGGTGTTGGCGCAGTCGTCGATCCACTGTCTGAGGTTGCGGGCGGCGGTGTCGGAGGTCGGAGGGTTCGGCGGGTGGGCTCAGGGCGAGGGTTGTGGTTAGCTGGTCTTCCGTGACTCTGCTCCAGCAGCGGCGAGGCATTTGTTCGGTGCGGTGGTGCGTGGTGGGCTTCCTGTAGGTGAAGTGGATGCAGTGGTGGTCAGTCCAGTGGGGTTCGGAGGTGTGGTTGAAGGAGACGTGTGGGCTTGCGGAAAAGATGGAGTCTAGCGTGTGGCCGGCGGCGTGGGTGGGTGTAGTCACGAGCTGTCTGAGTCCGAGGGTGGCGAGGTTGTCGATCAGGGTGGTGGAGTTGGTGTCCTTGTTGTTCTCGAGGTGGAAGTTCAGGTCCCCGAGGAGGATGTAGTCCGTGGAGGTGATGGCGTATGTGCTGAGCGAAGTCAGCGATGGAATCGCTGAACTGTGGTCGGGGTCCGGGGGTCTGTAGATGAGGGTTCCTCTGAGGGTGGTGTTGGGATCGGTGTGGATCTGGAAGTGCATGTGTTCGGCGGTGCTGAGGGTGTCGTCGGTGTTGGTTGAGACTCTGAGGGTGTTCCTGTGGACGATGGCGATGCCTCCTCTGACTCCGTTGGTGCGGTCCCTGCGGGTGATCTTGTATCCGTCCGGGATGGCAATGGCGATGTCGGGGGCTGAAGCGGGATTCAGCCAGGTCTCCGTCAGGAATGCGACGTCTGGGGAGGTTGAGTCGAGAAGGTCCCAGAGTTCGATGGCGTGTTTGCGGGCGGAGCGGGTGTTGAGGAGGATGCATCTGAGGTAGTTGGGTTCTTTCCTGGGCGGTGGTTTGGCGGGGCGGGTGCTGGCGAAGCTGCAGTTCCGGCAGGTGAAGGGCCCTTGGGTGCGCTTCGGGGTGGCCTGGTAGCAGGCGTGATCTTTTCCGGGGTTGAGTGCGTGGAGGGTGCTGGTGTCGTATCGGCGTCTGTTGATGTGGCGGGCGCGGGGGATGCCCGGACCAGGGGTCTGGCGCTGGGCGCGGCCACGGCGCGGACGGGCGCAGACGGGCTTGCCTTAGGCGCGCCCGGCGCGCCAGCGGCGCGACCGCATGGCGGCCGCCATAAATGGGGAGGTGCGAGGGAGGAGCAGGGAATGGGGCAGCGAATGGGCAGTGAGGGGCGGGGCCGCAGGGCGCAGCGGCGGGAAACAGGCACAGAAAGGAAAAAAACGATCACAATCAGGGGCAGCAAGGGGGCACAGAAAGGAAAAAACGATCACAATCAGGGGCAGCAAGGGGGCACAGAAAGGAAAAAACGATCACAATCAGGGGCAGCAAGGGGCACAGAAAGGAAAAAGCGATCACAATCAGGGGCAGCAAGGGGGCACAGAAAGGAAAAAACGATCACAATCAGGGGCAGCAAGGGGGCACAGAAAGGAAAAACGATCACAATCAGGGGCAGCAAGGGGGCACAGAAAGGAAAAACGATCACAATCAGGGGCAGCAAGGGGGCACAGAAAGGAAAAAAACGAGCACAATCAGGGGCAGCAGCAGGGCACACAGACGGAGCTGTGTGGTGGGGGAGCGACCTACCAGTCAAGGTCAGGGGTCGCTCTCTTCACCACGCAGCGGCCGCCATAAATGGGGAGGTGGGAGGGAGGAGCAGGGAAAGGGGCAGCGAATGGGCAGTGAGGGGCGGGGCCGCAGGGCGCAGCGGCGGGAAACAGGCACAGAAAGGAAAAAACGATCACAATCAGGGGCAGCAAGGGGGCACAGAAAGGAAAAACGATCACAATCAGGGGCAGCAAGGGGGCACAGAAAGGAAAAAACGATCGCAATCAGGGGCAGCAAGGGGGCACAGAAAGGAAAAGCGATCACAATCAGGGGCAGCAAGGGGGCACAGAAAGGAAAAAACGATCACAATCAGGGGCAGCAAGGGGGCACAGAAAGGAAAAAACGAGCACAATCAGGGGCAGCAGCAGGGCACACAGACGGAGCTGTGTGGTGGGGGAGCGACCTACGAGTCAAGGTCAGGGGTCGCTCTCTTCACCACGCAGCGGCCGCCATAAATGGGGAGGTGGGAGGGAGGAGCAGGGAATGGGGCAGCGAATGGGCAGTGAGGGGGCGGGGCCGCAGGGGCGCAGCGGCGGGAAACAGGCACAGAAAGGAAAAAAACGATCACAATCAGGGGCAGCAAGGGGGCACAGAAAGGAAAAAACGATCACAATCAGGGGCAGCAAGGGGGCACAGAGAGGAAGAAACGATCACAATCAGGGGCAGCAAGGGGGCACAGAAAGGAAAAAACGATCACAATCAGGGGCAGCAAGGGGCACAGAAAGGAAAAAACGATCACAATCAGGGGCAGCAAGGGGGCACAGAAAGGAAAAAACGATCACAATCAGGGGCAGCAAGGGGGCACAGAAAGGAAAAACGATCACAATCAGGGGCAGCAAGGGGGCACAGAAAGTAAAGGGGCTGATAGCCATGGAAGGAGAAAAATGACGACATGGTCGTCAGGAGGCGGGACTAACTTGCCGAAAACCAATTACAATGCAGCATTTAAGATTTCGGCCAATCAAAAAGCTAGGTAAAGCTAGGAGGAAAGTGGGCGGAGCTTCCCCCGCTATACTCTATACAGCATCTCTCGACGAGACAGCGCATGCGCTGCCTAGGCGAGACCTAAAAAAGGCCACCAGGCCCTCCCTGAAAGTAAGGGTAGAAAATTACATCATGCCCATAGATCGAAGTAAGGATTTAAACCTAATCCTGCACCCTGCAACACGCAGCAGTGCTGGAGACAGCAAAGCCTAAAATACAGGTAAGAGAACGTATATTACAAACGTATTACAATGTATTAAAAACGTATCTTAAAAGTGCAGTATAAACAGATTAGCCCCAAATCAAAATTACAGTCACATTGGTCACAAGGCTCCAACCAACTTAGCCCCCGGGAGTCAAGGAGTTATATGTGTCATCAAGTCAATTCTGTATATTTCATTATTTAAAAACACTTTACCGTTTATTACTCATCAATACATCATTTAAGTTTGAAACATACATTATAAAAAATATATGCATTTATGCAATCTGTTCACTATTTGTAGGTGTTTGTATTTATTAATGTACTTAAGCCCACTCGCATATAAGTAATCAAACTGTTAATTGAAGTAACAAAAACACTTAGCTGTGCCTACAGCCTATTAAAAAAATTCAAACTGACATTAATCTATGTCAGTGCTCTGTCAATGCTTAACAGACTTCACTGTGTACTGTCGTCAATGCTGCTTTTAAGCTGGGCAGGACAGTTCTTTACCGCGTTTCTCCATGGCATAATTATAATGATTACTTCTAAAGCTCATACATTGCTTACGATGAACAGTGTATGTGAAATCAAAATTGCACATATATTAAAAAGAGTAAATATATGTATCCTTCTATGAACAAAACATGGAGAAAACATGCATTATACAAGGCATTTCCTATATGCCGAACATAATGCGAGGTGTGTACCTGACGTCTAGCATAGGAGTTGTACTGGAAAGGTACCCTTTCAGTGAAAAATAGTATGACATACTTTAAAACTTTTCCCACTTTTTATGTGTGCTGTACAGCAGCACGCATGCAAAGTATGGAGAAAAAACAACTTTTCTTATACTCTGCATTTGACTCAAGGAGGCATAAGCTCAAAGCCCTGTCTACCGGTGGCATAACGAAACTTGAGGGGGCCCCCTGCGAAGTACATGGAGGGGCCCCTCTTCCGGAGTCACTCAGGAGCTTTCAGGTCAGGGTACTGTGCTGAGGGGGCCCCCTGGAGCTCGGTCTGGGGAGCGCGGGGGCTGGGGAGGCCTATGTTACGCCACTGCTAACTACAAATGGTAATAAATACAGATTTGCATCAAAAACCATGGGGAATGCCTGTGTACCTCCCATGGAAAGCCCCCTTGATGCACAGTAACCCAAAGTGCCATTTGCGTTCATTTTAGAAAACTTTCCAGTGTAAAAGACGTTTTTGCATTGTAAAGTAGTTTATCAAGACTTCGTTTGGTGTTTGCTTACATCACGTTTTGTGCCTTTGCACCGGCACAAAACCTTGATAAAAACTACGCCTTTGTTTATAAGGTGTCGACAGGAGCACTGACCATTATTAATGTCGGGTGAATGTTTGAATAGATTGTAGGTACAACTAAATATGTTGTTCCTTTAATAAACAGTTTGTTTGCTGCATATTTTTGTATATACCACAGCACTTATGTACCCTAACAGATAACAACACCCACAAATGATGAATTGATTGTGTTAATGTATATACAATTATTGTATTTAATTTTTGTCAGTCACATGATATTGTGAAGTATGCAAATGGATACATCTTTGCTTCAATAATGTAGTAAAGAGAACTGTCCAAATGGCTGAGCCCTTTCTTAGGGGGATTTAATGTAGGAGAGGGCATTTAGTTTATTTCGGGGACATATCGAGCAGTCCAGCCATTCTTCATTCTACACGCATGCTACCTTCCAGCTACGACAATCTGTGAATTTACAGCACATGTTATCCTCCACCCTTTCAGCTGCAACAATCAATCCGTTTACTGGAGGTCCTTAACATTAGCTTAAGGACTCACCAATGATTGGATGAAGAAAATAAAAAGCTTCCTTTGCTTAGACCTTTCCAGGGTCAGTGTGAGTTTTCGTTTGTGAAACCCTAAACTATGGTGATCACTGCCCTGGCAACCGGACCGCGACAGGCTACACTGTAAGCAGCTTAATTGGCAGAAACATATAATGATATTGTAGAAATACTGCTTGTTATGCACTGATACTTCTGTTCCCTCCAGTAAACAAATATGCAGAGTTCTGTATTCTCTGATGGGAAGTCCTAATATCATAACATTATTACCAAATAAGGTAGTCAATCAATAAAAGTAGCCTGTAATAGGCATAATGAGAATAAGTATATTCGACACATCTAAAAAAATCTCTTAATTTTAAAAGTATACTTGGCTGTGCAAACTATTCAGTTCTGGAAATAAAAGCGTTTGTGACATCACCCTAGTTGGGTTATTGTTGTTGAATTCCACTAGAACAAAACAAACATAGCTCGTTACTTTTAAACGTTTGGTTTCCTTATAACAATGGAAACCTTTTCTTGACAGCAGTGTTCCATTTCTCCTTTCAATACATAGGGGCCGATTCCGATCTCGGTCGGTAGTGCTCCGAATCGGATTCGGATTTACCGGATCCGATTCGGAGCCCTGTTTCCCGACCGAATCGTACGCGGGTCCGGCCGAGCGAGTACGATGCAGGCACCCGCGAAATCTCCGACCGACTCGAACGCGGCTTCAACACGCTCCGACCGACTCGCATGGACACGACTCGCACCGCGCTATGGAGACGTATCCCGGCCGGGTAAGTACGATGCGCGCCGCGGCAGCAGTCCGACCGACTCGCGCCGTCCGGCTCGAAAAAGCTGTCGGAGCCGGACTTTGGGGGTCCGCGTCGGACCCCTGTGCTGCGTAGGCGTGCGAGTCGCACACAGGGGGACCCATGGGTCCCCCTACCTGTGCATGTCACGCCGCGATGCGCATGGGCGCGTACACGCTGTAGGGGGCGCCCTTGTCCGCCTCGCACCCATTGAGTCAATGGGAGCCCGCGTACGCGTTGTACGACAGGCTCCCATTGACTTCAATGGGAGTCCGACCGACTCGAGTCCGATGGCATGCGTGCGCATCGTACTCGTTCGGTCGGACTGCCAGAGTCCGATTCGGTCGGAAATCTCTCCGGGTCCGGCTCGGTCGGAGAGATTTCCGGCCGGAATCGGCCCCATAGTGTTCCGGCATGCCAACGTTTACATTCTAAAACATCTTCTAGCAGTCATAGTTTAAACGTCAGTTTTACTTGTTTTCGTGTTAATCATGGTTTCTTTGTTCAGAATCAAATCAGTTTTTCTGATAAATGCTTTCAAGTAAAAATAAAAGACACTTTTTTTGTTTTCGGTTTGATTAACAACAGCCCCTGAACGTCTCCTCGTCTAACCAAGTCAGCCTGAACCTGAAGCTCCTTTGTTAATCTCCAAGGCATATGATGACACCGACCAGTTTGACAAAGTAACTGGTCTACTGAGTATACAGTGACAGTTTTTGAGATTTTTTTCTAATCTCTTGGAGAAAAAACTCAGCGTGCATCCAGACCATTGTCTTTGATGATCTCACAGCTCAATCTCCAACTTCAATGGAAACTGAACTAAAATGTCTGAGGAGGTTTCCCTCAGTGCACTGTTTAAGAAAGAAGAATAACCTTCAAACTCCTCACCCACGCATACAAGGCCCTTCACAACACCGGATAGCTAAACAGTTGCCTCTCCTTCCACGCACCCAGAAGACACCTCCGCTCCGCCCAGCTCTCCCTGGCCACAGTCCCATGTATCAGCAAGACTAGAACGAGAGGAAAATCCTTCTCCTACCTCGCAGCCAAAGCCTGGAACACCTTCAATCTTCGGCAATCTCCCCTATTGCCCCAGGTCAGGAAGGACCTCAAGACCTGGCTTTTTGGGTGACCCCAGCACTAAACTGAGCTGCCTCCCGCCCAACAGCCCCCCTCTCCCCCACAGCACCTTGAGACACTCACGGGTGAGTAGTTGTGCTTTACCAACCCTGATTGATTGATTGATTGATTGATTGAAGAATTGGTACATCTCATAGGCTTGGGATTTCCTTGCCGCATTTTTAAGGCCTAGTAATGTTTCAGTCTGAGTTGCGAAAATCTAGCTTCATTCAATCATCGTGCTACACAAAACAGCAAAAAAGATTCTGAGTATTGGAGTGCAGAATCTATGCTAGTGCCAACGCGAGGCAGTACATTTAAAATGCAATGAACACTGAATGGTTGCCATCTTTTTCAGTTTCTCTTGCAAACATCAAAGGTTTACAGGTTTATAGTTAAACTATCAAAGTGTGAAGAATATTTTTCAGGCCAATCCATATTTTTAGACCTACCTGTAAAATGGACCGGCTCTATTTTCTGTTCAAGTTCAACTTGTCATGCAGGAAAATGAAGGATTCTAGAGCGGTTTTGTCTGGTGACATGATGCCAAGTGCTGGCACATCCTGCGAGGCGGGTTAGCACTCTAGTTCTTTGTTAGAGCTTTCTGGCTCTAGTCATTTTGATGGGAACCAAGGTCTAATTAAGGGAAGAGCGAAGGCACTGACATTACAACTACTTCTTGGTTTATGATCTGTAGTTGAGCTAGATGGCTCACCCCTGTTCTGTGAAATCACTCTTTAGGGTGAATGAAGGCGGGAATCACCCTAAGAACACCCCTGTTTGGCACACAAGGTTCAACAACTAACTACTGCGAAAATGGCAGCCATCAAAGTTGCCTCCAAACGTATTCTTGTTACAGCGTTAATATAATGTTCTAGTTTTCCTAGGTGCTGCCCATGGCAAAACGGCTTGCGAACATAAAATCTGCATCGGGTATGTTTGTTTCACCCTAGAAACAGTTTAGTGTATCTTGGACCAGGTGATATAGATATCGTACAAAGTGCAGTGTCTACACACAAACCAATATTAATGTTTGTGTGCTGAGCGGTGCCAGCACAATGCAAAATAAACACAACCTTTAAACTAATAGAGTGTGATCCTATATGCCAAGCGCCATAAAACATCGAGGCACTTTAAAACTGCACTTGTAAAGTATTAGGAGGATAAGCTTTACTGCCCAGTGAATAGTGTGCTGACCCTCCAAAAAGTGAAAATTTAGCAGCAACGGACACTACAGTTATAAAGGCAGAGTGCTCACTGGCGCGCCATCGAGCAGACAAGCCAGAGCCACGTTTCCTTATTCATTGCTTTTGACGTCTGTGGAGCAGTAGGGGAGGTGGGTTCTCTAATGCTGCTTCCTCCATAACCATTAATGGCATCCCACAAATCACATCTTCTTCGCGAGTAAAGGGCGGTTCTGCTTCGTGAAAAATAGTGTATTTGATCAAATCTTAAATAAACAGCTCATCAGTAGCCCAGTGCCTTCCATCTGCCTCGATCTGTGTATTCTACCTCCCACCATTTGCAATCTACCACCACACCAACATTCTCTGGCCTACTCGCATTACACACTTTTATGCTATCTGCACCACTAGAGGATGTGGGTGTTTTACGTTTATTATTTCCTCTTCTTGATATTTTAATTCCTTGAACCCAATGTGAAGAGGTTCAAGATTCTACCTGTTGGTATCATACTGTCTGTGTTTGCCAGTGCTAATCAGCTAGCTGCTCAGTTTTAACAGGAACAAGTGGTGCTTTTGGGGACATTTTGTTGGTCTGCATGTTGAATTAGGAATTTGTGGGACAACTCATTGAGAATTTCCCCCAGGTTTGGTTAGTGATATTTATAACCACCATTTTGGGCTGTAATTGTCCTGGTGTGCGCTTTTCCCATACTGCTATTTGGATATTATAAAGGCTCGAGCTGTGACTGTTGGCAGGAGCACGTTTTAATCAGGAAGGCGTGCTGACTAGACACACGCGTTTGCAGGCAGAAGAATTAGGGCATATGTCTCTGAGACCCCGAAAAAGCTACATATATTTATATACATAGTTCTCTGGCCACATTTAGGGACCAGACATGGTACTTGACCAATGGTGTAGCTGAATCCTGACAGGTCCGGCGAGGGATTCCAAGAAGTAGGGTAGTCAACTTGTGGTTATAGACTTCTGGTACTAATGAATGATTTAAATCAAAAGTAAGGCGAGGTTTGTGCCACCCCTTTTTAGGTGTCTGTTGTTGAAGACGTTTTTAGGTCGAGCCTGGGCAGCGTTTGCTCTGCTCTGCGAGGCATGCTGTATTGGACTATAGACTTGAAGCCCCGCCCACTCCCCCCCATATTTTTCATTGGCCTGTGTCATTGTCCTTCTTAAACGCTGGCTTCTGATTCATTAATAGGGTTGTTAGTCCCACCTTAGTACCGCCTTGTCTTCATTTGTAACCTCGCATGAAGACTGGCCCTTTTACTTCTGTTGTTACACAGTATGTCTTATTTAGTCTGTATGCACTATTTTCTTTAATGAGTTTCTCCTACTGCAGGCACAATATGCTTTCCTGCAACATTCAGCGCACCATGCGTGCTTTCACTTTCCAAGCAGCCCTGGACAATGCCGGCCGCATCTTTGAAATGAAATAGGTCTCGCATTTACAAGAGTTTGAGCTATTGGCATTGTAAATGGCAATGCCTTTTATTTATGTGTTAATTATCAAAACAGATAAATAAAAGGCATTGTCATTTACAATGCCAATAGCTTAAACTCTTGCAAATGCGAGACCTATTGCATTGCAAATGCTTGTTTAAATAATACTAATACTAACAAGACTCTGGGGCAGCCCATTGCTAACCACTTGTAGGTTTTTGTCACTCTCATTTGCTTGCATCCTATTAAATGGCTTTCCTGCCTCTTCTTGTGTTTGTCCCTCACCTAGAACATGGCTTCTTTACCATCTTTTTGATTGTATGACTTGTACCCTTCCACAGCTCCACATAGGGGATTGCTGTTTTTCTTTTGTTTCAAACGCTCCATGGGAGTCCATATTTTTTGTTGCTCTCTCTCTGTTGTGCTGCTTCTATCTTCACAACTTCGCCCTCCAACACACACTCTCATTGTTGCTCCCTGCCCCAAACTAGTCCATTGCTTCCCCGCCCCTCCAAATCTATATTGGCTTTCTTTGTTTATTTCTTTTTCATTTAAACACTCCTCTCTTGCTCCTGCATTGTTCGCACCCCACCAGTTGTTCCTGTCGCTCATCAGTGTTTATTTCCTGAACACCCCCAAGACCGTTCCACTGTTGCGTCCCCGTCACATTTTTAATAAAATTTATTTTTGCTCTGTTTTTTGGAGGGCCTGGCAGTTGCAATTTGCTGCAGGTGCATTTGTTATATTTTTTATTTTAAGGCTCCAAAATGGGTGACTGTCATCTTGGAACGCAAAATGAAAACAAATATCAAAATGGCTGTTGCGTCATGAGATATGTGCACGCATGCATACATGACATGGAACTGGTGCCACCGCTGCTTGAATATGAGCATACTCATCATTGTGCCTTTTTGATGAATTTTCTTGCCTATGCTGTTCCGCATCTGCAGACAGTTATTTTTTATTTTTGCAAATGGGAAAAAACATCAGCAAAAAGCATTGGCAAAGTCAAAAGGATGAGTAACACCATTGAAAGGTAAGCCTTTTAGCTTTGCCAAAGCTTGTTTGGTTTTGCTGTTTCCAACTTCGGGATATTGAGGGATTAAGAGGTGTGGACTTAGTAGGGGTTTTTCATCAATTCAGTTACCCTTTTGAAATGAGGTCACCTTAAGAGATAGTTAATCACCTAAACCTTTCATGCTGGTATAGGAATCATTACTCTTAATTCTAATGATCTGTTCAGATATTCTTTTTCTCTGTTTTCTGCTTCTGCTTCACCCAATATGTGCCATAAAAAGATATCCTCATAAAAATGGCATAAAAATATTTATATTAAATAGACTCTTTGGTAAGACTTGGAAGGATCTGTTGCCCATTACTTTACAAGTATTTTTTTTACCAAATACTAGCAAAGTTGAACATTTATAAGAACAAATGCAAAGTATAAAAGATCAAATTCTGCAAATAGGTTTTTGAGGTCCATCAAAAAATAATTTTAGAAAGAATCAGATGAGAAAATTAAAAAACGATTAGTCAGGGGCAGCTCCTCCGTTTGAGCGGAGGAACGTCGCCTCACAAACAAAAGCCCCAGGCCACGGCTGAAAAATAAAATGGTAATAAAGTTCATTTATTACCATTTTATTTTTCAGCAAACGACCCGTCCCGAACTGAGCCTCAGGGCGTGGCGGGGCCATTGCTGCTGAGTGGCAGCAGGGAGCTTTGTGCTCTCAAGTTTAAAATGTGCATGTCTCTTTGGCCGGCCGTCTTACGCCGGCTAGCAAGGCATGCGCATTTTAAACCTCTCTAACCCAGCTGTCCTAAGAAAGCTGGGTTAGAGAAAGCAAAGGCCTCCAGTGCTCTTGTGAGCGCTGATAGAGGCCGCACAAGCCATTCTTAACGCTGCTCTCATGCTGCATGAGAGCAGCGCCAGGATTGGCTTGGGAGTCGGGAGCCTGCCTTTGAGGAGAGAAGAATCGAGGAGGACGTCGCGCTGGTGGAAAAGGTAAATGCCTTTTTTTAAAAACTTTATGTGCCCCCCGCTCACCACCCTCGGGACATGTCAGCCACCACTGCGATTGGCCCCAATTTGTTACAATAAGGTAAGTATGACTAGCAAAAAGGAGGAGATTGTTTAGGTCCTTTCACAAAGAATGTTTTTTTAAAAAAACATTCAACTGGGGCACTTTGAAAAGCATGTATGGGCCAGTCATGGTATGATTGTTCACATGTATGTATGTATGCTGTCGGTCACAATGGTACCTGTGAAAATACTGTGTGTAAGGAGAGTTGGTTTGTGAAGGTTTTGCATGCAAATTGTGCCTGTTTGTGAACAGTTTGTGTAGATTCTTTGCTTATTTACAGGTAATCTCATTACTCTAATTCTACTTCCTCTTCCCAGCCTTTGCACCATTAGGTGTGTCCAAACCCTGGAGGCAGGCACCCTGCTGGCACCTAAAAGAAAAACATGTCATACATATTTACATAATAAAGTGAACCGTTATACGGCTCATACGAGAGCCTGTGTTTCTCTCTGCTGTGTAATTACAACGTGTAAACATGTGGTATCTTTGATTTTCACCACTCTTCTTTCTTTTTCTTTGTGTGTCACAGCTGAACTGCAGGGTGGTGAGGTAGTCTGAGTCATATGGGGGGCATATCCCTAGGTTCTGCACTCTAACTATGTTTCTGTACTTGACACCAATAGGCCTCTGGTTGTGAAGAAGTTGGGGGTGGGGTTAAATCGGAGGGAGGGGTTTGAAGGACTCTGGAAAGGGTAAGCTAAGCAGCTAATACCTATTTTGGATTCTTGTATTGCCCCTGCTATTGACACCAGCTATTACAAACAAGTCTACCTTCTCTTGTTTCAACTGCCCCTTAACCATATTTCTGCATTGTAGGATCTTCATTGATAGTCATAAATGCTTGAATAATCTCCCGCTATCTGGGTGGACCCCAAACACAGTACCATGGATATGTTGCTCATATAATATAATACAGGGTTTGAAGAATCCATTTGCCCATAGGAGGAAAAATGCCACTCTGAACCAATCGATCAAAAGTGGAATTTGTTTCTGAAAAACCAACAGGTTCCTCCTGACATTTTAAAACTACATTTTAACATCTTGGGTGCAAAGGCCGGTTAAAATGTGAAAAGGTCAGTAAAAAATTTAGCTTGATAGACCTCTAATATAAAACAGAGTGAAGAGTCCTGTGTCCTTTTAAGAACTCCAGAACGTCCCTCTACGCATGGTGCTTTGTACTGGCAGTTTAGCTTAACCACTCAGTTCTTTTTTCTGGCTCCTATAAGAAGGATCTAAGAGCATGTGTGAGGTTTTATACCTCAGTTTTTTTCTTAAAATCCTAGTCCTTGAGACAAGATTTAATATCCACTAAACATCTTTAACAACTGTCTGTTCATTGAGATAATTGTTTTTCCACATTTAAGGAGTATTTCCTCTCAAAATGCCTGTTCTATTCGAAATGTGTCTCCCCTGTGGCAGAAAAAAGGCAGGCTCCCACCCTCACAAGGTCTATGTAGTGTGTCTTCCCCCACCTCACATGGTGAAAGACTGAAATATTTGCCAAAAGATAGCCAAAATAACTCTTAAGGACAGGGAGACATCAGAGTTTGTGGAATATTTGAAAACGTGAAGGCTGAAGAGGAGAGTAAGAAGAGGAAGCAGCTTGATGAACAACCTCTCAAGGGATCTGCTTAAAAAATTGTGCTCTGACAAGAAGTCCTAAAGAGGGAGATCCTCAAAGAAAAAGAGAGGTGAACACAATTGAAATTATCACTCCAGTGATTATTCAAAATCGATGTCAAGAAGATCACCGTCGACTTTGAGAGCCTCAGACCCAACATGTTTGCCATCTGTGGTGGATTCAATACCTTCCCACCTCAGGAATAGAGACATAAGTCAACGATCTCCACGGCATATCGCTTCATTGACGTCGAGAATATCGACGTCTGAGACAAGAAGATCAACATCTAAACATCATTGTCAATCCCTGTCAGCATTGAGTCATCAACAGACAGCTAACTCACAAACGTCATCAAGACATCAACGTTTGACGTCAACGGTGCTGGTGACTCCTGAAAAACATCAGGTTTTGCCATTGAAATTACCCTTGTCATTGAAGAAACGTCATCGAGAGGATTCACCAGGCATCATAGTGGGTTCTCCTCATTCTACTTTAGACGCCCAATCACACTCAACAGCAATAGTGTATCTTTCTCTTTCTCCTACCCACTCCTCTGTAGGAACACCAATGGCAAGCTTGTCGCCATCGCCAATGTCATCTCTGATGAGAAATCCAAATGGAACTGTAACCAAACCTTCTTAGTAGATGAGGCCTCCCCTAACACCAGACTTTTAATTTCTACCCTTTAAACCAATAACTCTGATAATGCTTTTTGACGACCCAGTTCAGGAACGATGTTGTCCTCTACAGTTATCTCCTTTGAGAATGGTATCAAAAACAACTTCTATTTCTCTGCCTTGTCTCCTTTGACCTAGACATACTCCTTAAAAAGAATCGAAAGCTCTCCATTGTGATGAAGATCTTCCTTTTCTCAGACAGACGATAACCATTTGTCTCACACAGCACCACCAGCATCCCCTTTTCATACATCCCCTGTGGATGACAGTAATGCTTTCCATAAAGTCCCGGCTAGTGGTCCCTCAAAACTAAATATTCCAGTTGAAATTTCAAAACCAGTAGCCTTGGTTATCCTCAAGACTCTTCAGTCAAGAGCAGTTACAAAACCCCTGCTCCTTTTAGTTGTGGGCCTTTTGGCTGCAGCCCAAGAAAATGTTTTAACACCTGCAACAAGAAAATCAGCCACTGTTGGAAAACGAGGCAGTATCTGTGAGGCCTGCACAAATAACATGACTACATTTGTCCTTCACTGGGAACCAAACACCCAATTGTAGCGCCTGACTCTCAGAGGGTAGCGTTGCAGAGCAGTCTGAGGCTTTACTCAAGGGAGGTGGTGTGGGCTAGTAATCGCCATTTGCAGGTGCGCAGAAATAACACTCAATAATTGATTGTCCAGTCTGTACTTTGCTTTATAAAAGTAAGAGTACATTTATTAAACACACACACTACTCAATACTATGCACCAATTTACAAATATACATAAGCTGTTGGAATTACTTTGTGACATTGCGTAACATCTCCACCCCTCCCAAAAGGGGGTGGGGTCTAGTACCACCACTCCCATGTATGCACATCATCTTGCCCCCTAATGCAGTGTGTTGAGCCTAACCTGGAGCGAGGGCCCTGCGCACTGGCTCCATCCCAGTGGCGACCCACCCCATTACCTCAACGCGCATTAAAAATGGGTACACCTGCCTTGGTGACACATAACCCTGACTGAGCATTTCCTACTGACCATAAAGTATGCACCTCTATATCTTAAGGGCTAGCAGTCTGGGTCTTCACCTAAGTGCAGCAGCAAGAATACATGTTTACGCACACCTTAGAATGACAGTACTCATCACCTTTGTTGGACATTAGAATGCATTGCAATTACAGCCCCTAAGGGCATCACAGATGAAATCACAGGATTACGCCTATACAGCCAGACACCCTAGCAGGAATGTCTGGCAACATAACCCACTTTGCTTATGGCATCACCTTACACAGGTACCTTCACATTACATATGTGACCTTCAGTCCCTCTAAAAAGGAATAACCGTTAGTAAATGCAGTTCTGGTGCAATTACACCTCTTCACCTCCAGGGGATGCCCTTCTCCAGACATCCCCAACTCAGCCCTTCACTCCATGAAGCACTTTGCAAAACACCCTCAGCTGTAGAACAAAAGTTCAGCCCAGGAGGTGTATTACAGCATGTTGAGCCCTTGAGGGGTTATCCTTATGAACTCCCTAGGAAACTTAGGGAGGGACTTTTCTTCATGCTAGGGGGGTGACTGCGCTTCTCCAGCAGCTCCCCCAGCACCCTTGCAGCAAGTTGGTGGTAACCCCGTCCTCCTGGGGCCACCACAAGCACCAAAATACAGATTCTCCAATGCCTGGCAAGGCATTATGGGGCGCTTCAGCTCCGCTTTCTGCATATTGTATGAGCGGCTCTCCCGCTGTGCCGGGGAGAGCCGCGCGGACTTGCTGGCGGCTTCGCCGCACCTTTCGGCCTCGGTGGGGGGCCCGGTCCCACCCGGACCCCCAGGTAAGGGATACGGCTCGGGGAGCCCACCCCGGCTGCTCCTGCCAATTTTCGGGGTCCGGTTCCACCCGGGCCCCTCCTCCATCGTACGGGGTCCCGGTCCCACCCGGGACCCCGCAGGACCTCCTCGTTGGAGGGCAGCCCGGGAGCCCACCCCGGCTGCCCCCGCCCGGCTCCCCGCACGGCCAGCACCATCGTGTGCTGCCGCGGGAGCCGGCAAGGCATTCTGGCCTGCCCGCTCCAGCGGGCAGACGTGCCGGACCTCGGGGGAGTGCGGCTGCACTCCCCAGCCTCCGCCTGCTTTTCGGGGCCCGGGGATGGGGTCCCGGGCCCCCAGACATCTTCGGGGGGGGCGCGACGGCGCTCCCCTCAATCTTGCGGTCTTCGGGGCCCAGAGATGGGGTCCCGGGCCCCGCCTCCTCATCACGGGGAGCGCGACGGCGCTCCCGACTGCTCTGCTTCGGTGGGGGCCAGGGTGGGCTCCTGGACCCCCGTGGGGAATATCTTCACGGGGAGCGCGACGGCGCTCCCGACTTGACTTCGGGGCCCGGGGATGGGGTCCCGGGCCCCCTATGGCCACTCTTCGTGGGGGGCGCGACGGCGCTCCCCTGCCCCGTCTTCACTTGCTCGGCGGGGGCCAGGGTGGGCTCCTGGCACCCCGTGTGGGGGACATCTTCACGTGGAGCGCGATGGCGCTCCCCGGCTTTGCTTTGGGGCCCGGGGATGGGGTCCCGGGCCCCTCTTGGGTCACCTGCACGGGAGCGCGATGGCGCTCCCCGGCTTCCCTTCTTCCCCAGGGGTCAAAGGTCGCTCACCTTCCGGGGGCCATATCTCAGCCCCTGGGGGTCCGATCTGCCCCATTTTCGCGTCCTCTTGCTCCTGGTGGCCAGCCCCAGCCACGGGGAACACTCTCCTTCGCCCTCAGGGTCTCTGAGAGGGGGATTCGGCAGGGAGCTGTCTTCACTGGCTCCCTGCGCCAGCCTTTCGCCTGTCTCTCCTCCTTGGCCTCTCTTCTCCCTGCGCAGAGGCCCCTGCTTCTGCGCACTGGTCCTGGGCTCTTCTTCTGGTGCTGGCAGGGCCCTGGGGGACAGTCAGGGGTTCCTCCTTCCAACTGCCCATTGCGCCAGGCTCCAGCACCTTCCGCCTCCGCAGACCACACCCAAGAGAGAGCTTCTCTTCCTGTCCAAGCACTTTTTAAAAGTTGAGTAGGGGGCTGGCAGGAAGTCTCTGTTTGTCCTATCAAACAGCGACACATCACTTCCCTGCCCCTGCTCCCTCCTCCTGGTCCAGCCTCTGGGCTTGTTCAAAATGGCGTCGTCCAGGGTCTCTGGCCACATGGTCTCTGAAACAAGACCCTTTCCCCAGTGCTGCCTTCATCTTGGTTCAGCTTGGTGCCTGGCACCCAGCGACAGCTGCTGATGGATTAGCCTGTAGCTCCACCTATCTCCTCTCCTGGGAGGGAAGATCTTGGCTCTGGGAAGAAGGGTCATTAATCTAACCTGCCAGGGCCAGACCCCAGCCAGGGACTCAGAGAAATATGACATTCCTGGATGACCCAAAAGCAGTACAAATATGACTTTGGACTCTGCAGAATACTTCTTTTCACATCCGCTACCGTGGACTTTAGTGTGTGTCTGGAATCTGTAGGCCTTATGGAAGTTAATCTAACACATGGGCTCCACATTCCCGTAGGGGAATAATGAAGTGAAAAACACAGTAAAGCACACTGACTTTCCCTGGCATGTTCCTTCCTAGTGTATAAGGCCTATTCCGTGTCACCACCCAATTCTGCATAAGTCCTGCCACACCATTCATTTTGTAGCTGCTCCTGGACTGCGCACGCTAGGAATCTCCCCTGCGCAGCCCCTACACGTGTGCACACGCCTGTACACAGGTGTCTGCATGTAACCAGCCCGGTGCCCCTTACTCCAGCTGCTGCGCAGCGGCCTAGTCAAGCTAGGGGACACCAGTAAAATCCACATGCAGTCTCTTCCATCATGAGTTCACTGTGGATGAGTCCCAATTTACGAGGCTCTCCCACAGTAAAAGCTCAACAATTAGGTGCTCAAAAAGCGAAAAATCCGGGCGGCCCATAGTGTCAGAACCACCTTCTAACACACGCCGCGCCCAGCTGAATCCTACAGGGAAGAAGTAGCCACTCTACATGGGTACTCTTCCCGTAGTCAGCGATAACTAGTTATAAGGGGTTCTGACCAGACCCCCTCACTCACCAGTTATCCGCTCAGACCACCTACTCCTCCCATCCATGAAATCTCCACCCATGACAGGGATCCCAGACTACCCTAAGAACCCTCCGGGCTCTAGGTTAGATACCTCTAGGTCACTCATGGTCTACATGGACTCAGCCTCACTAGGCCCACCTTTGCCCTTGGGCATGCAACACTATGCCTACCCCTCCTCTGGACAAAGGTACCGTGCCTCAGCACCCTCGCGGTCTTCTGGGACAGATCTACCTCCCATCCCCGGGGTCCCTAGCTGGTCTCCCTTCCGGAGTTTGTTCCAACCAGTACCCTCTCTCCGTTTGGTCCTTGCACCCCAAAGATGCAACCTCTCTGGACCCTCTCCCTCAGCCTGCCGCTGAGGTCATTCTGCTGCCACCACCCTTTCGGGACGACTGGCTTCCCTAAAGAAAGCACAGCCACTCGTGCTTTCCCCACACAGAAAAGCACCCTTTGGCCACTGGCCTGGCTCCCTGATAGGACCTCAGACCGGCCTCACTACCACACTGGCAGTGCCAGGGAGGAACACTGAGGGTGCCCCGTCAGACATCCTACAGCTCATTCCCCCCGTCAGTAGCTCCCCACGGAAACTACCCCGGGAACCTAGACCCCTTCCTTGTTCTCCGCTGCGAGAACAGGGCCTATGCACCCTTCCCTCCGAGAGGCGCGCTCTCCTCCCAGAGTACCCTTAGAGAGCCTGTGGGCCCCGAGTTAGCTAGACCCAGGCCCACTTCTCATGGCCCTCCCGGTCTCCCAGCAGCGCCTTGGGAGACCGCCCAGGGACCTACATGGTCCCTGGATGGCCTACACCACCCCTTATGAAGAGCAGGGTCACCTCCCTAAGATAGGGCCTACCTGCCCTCAGGGTAGCACGACCACACCAAGCCAGGACCCTAAAGATCCCGGCTAGGCCTGCACCACCCCTTTGCGAACCACAGGGTCCCGTCACTTAAGATAAGCCCCACCTGTGTTCAGGGTGGTACTACCTTGCAGAAGTCCACCTCCTGCCCCGAGCTAGGGGAACACCCCCATGCTCCTGGTCCTTGGGTTCAAGACCCACAGGACCTACCGGACTGGTCACCGTCCACCCGACCCTGTCGCCTCAGGGTCCACCACTAACCCTTCACCTGGAAACTAGGGAGTACATCACCCCCACTCCGATCTCCACTGGGTCAGTTACCTAGCCCACCTAGGGGCTACCACTACACACTATCACTCAAGAACTACCCTCCTCTGGGGCCACCCCCTACTAGGGGCCACCCCTGGGTCGCTCACCTCCCCACCAGTTAACCTGGGGGCCTGCCGGACACCCAACTCTACCACATCCTCCTCCCACCGTGGGAAAAGTTCCTGGGGGTCCTCCACCATGGGAACCCCTGGGGCGTTACTACCCGGGGTAAAGAAACCTCCTGCCCCACCCTTCCAGTGGTTTTGGCCTGCGCCAATGCAAGTACTTTCAGCGGGGGAAGAATACCTGGGGCCCCTTCTGTGGAAACCCTCCCTGCCCTTAAAAAGGGCGGGAATCTCCCAGGACCCCCTCTTTCTCCTTTCCCCCACAAAGGTCAATCCACCCGACACCCCCACCTGTGATGTAGGTATCAGTTGCTGTCCCTATCTCTTGAGGAGACACCCTCCTCATGCAGGTGTAGTGTATGTAGTGTTAGGGTTCAAAGGTGTACAATATGGCTCAGAACATTTGTATGCAATCATTTCCTGGAAAGCACCATCCCGCTAGCACATGATCATCAACATAGCGCGGTCATATCAATACAGTTTACATTTCAACCATAATATCTTCACATGACTCGTATGTCGCGGGGCTTTCCTTTCCCATACCTTTAGTTCACCTAACCAAAACTTTGAACCCTTCTCAGAGCCTTGCGCTCTTCCATTTGCTCATTACTGCATAGGTAATGTGTGGCAAAACTGGACTTATCAAATGCTATAAATGCGCACCAGAATGGGATACTATGTATCCCGCCGCTAGACACCAATGTTGGAAAACGAGGCAGTATCTGTGAGGCCTGCACAAATAACATGACTACATTTGTCCTTCACTGGGAACCAAACACCCAATTGTAGCGCCTGACTCTCAGAGGGTAGCGTTGCAGAGCAGTCTGAGGCTTTACTCAAGGGAGGTGGTGTGGGCTAGTAATCGCCATTTGCAGGTGCGCAGAAATAACACTCAATAATTGATTGTCCAGTCTGTACTTTGCTTTATAAAAGTAAGAGTACATTTATTAACCACACACACTACTCAATACTATGCACCAATTTACAAATATACATAAGCTGTTGGAATTACTTTGTGACATTGCGTAACATCTCCACCCCTCCCAAAAGGGGGTGGGGTCTAGTACCACCACTCCCATGTATGCACATCATCTTGCCCCCTAATGCAGTGTGTTGAGCCTAACCTGGAGCGAGGGCCCTGCGCACTGGCACCATCCCAGTGGCGACCCACCCCATTACCTCAACGCGCATTAAAAATGGGTACACCTGCCTTGGTGACACATAACCCTGACTGAGCATTTCCTACTGACCATAAAGTATGCACCTCTATATCTTAAGGGCTAGCAGTCTGGGTCTTCACCTAAGTGCAGCAGCAGGAATACATGTTTACGCACACCTTAGAATGACAGTACTCATCACCTTTGTTGGACATTAGAATGCATTGCAATTACAGCCCCTAAGGGCATCACAGATGAAATCACAGGATTACGCCTATACAGCCAGACACCCTAGCAGGAATGTCTGGCAACATAACCCACTTTGCTTATGACATCACCTTACACAGGTACCTTCACATTACATATGTGACCTTCAGTCCCTCTAAAAAGGAATAACCGTTAGTAAATGCAGTTCTGGTGCAATTACACCTCTTCACCTCCAGGGGATGCCCTTCTCCAGACATCCCCAACTCAGCCCTTCACTCCATGAAGCACTTTGCAAAACACCCTCAGCTGTAGAACAAAAGTTCAGCCCAGAAGGTGTATTACAGCATGTTGAGCCCTTGAGGGGTTATCCTTATGAACTCCCTAGGAAACTTAGGGAGGGACTTTTCTTCGTGCTAGGGGGTGACTGCGCTTCTCCAGCAGCTCCCCCAGCACCCTTGCAGCAAGTTGGTGGTAACCCCGTCCTCCTGGGGCCACCACAAGCACCAAAATACAGATTCTCCAATGCCTGGCAAGGCATTATGGGGCGCTTCAGCTCCGCTTTCTGCATATTGTATGAGCGGCTCTCCCGCTGTGCCGGGGAGAGCTG
The DNA here is from genome assembly GCA_963921515.1 of Calotriton arnoldi. Classification (NCBI taxonomy): domain Eukaryota; kingdom Metazoa; phylum Chordata; class Amphibia; order Caudata; family Salamandridae; genus Calotriton; species Calotriton arnoldi. The sequence goes on along the minus strand of CAWUFW010000593.1, from coordinate 906,166 downwards.
CGCGGACTTGCTGGCGGCTTCGCCGCACCTTTCAGCCTCGGTGGGGGGCCCGGTCCCACCCGGACCCCCAGGTAAGGGATACGGCTCGGGGAGCCCACCCCCGGGTGCTCCTGCCAATTTTCGGGGTCGGGTTACACCCGGGCCCCTCCTCCATCGTACGGGGTCCCGGTCCCACCCGGGACCCCGCAGGACCTCCTCGTTGGAGGGCAGCCCGGGAGCCCACCCCGGCTGCCCCCGCCGGCTCCCCACACGGCCAGCACCATCGTGTGCTGCCGCGGGAGCCGGCAAGGCATTTCTGGCCTGCCCGCTCCAGCGGGCAGACGTGCCGGACCTCGGGGGGAGTTGACTTCGGGGCCCGGGGATGGGGTCCCGGGCCCCCTATGGCCACTCTTCGTGGGGGGGCGCGACGGCGCTCCCCCGCCCCCGTCTTCACTTGCTCGGCGGGGGCCAGGGTGGGCTCCTGGCACCCCGTGTGGGGGGACATCTTCACGTGGAGCGCGACGGCGCTCCCCGGCTTTGCTTCGGGGCCCGGGGATGGGGTCCTGGGCCCCTCTTGGGTCACCTTCACGGGGAGCGCGACGGCGCTCCCGGCTTCCTTCCTCCCCAGGGGTCAAAGGTCGCTCACCTTCCGGGGGCCATATCTCAGCCCCTGGGGGTCCGATCTGCCCCATTTTCGCGTCCTCTTGCTCCTGGTGGCCAGCCCCAGCCACAGGGAACACTCTCCTTCGCCCTCAGGGTCTCTGAGAGGGGGGATTTGGCAGGGAGCTGTCTTCACTGGCTCCCTGCGCCAGCCTTTCGCCTGTCTCTCCTCCTTGGCCTCTCTTCTCCCTGCGCAGAGGCCCCTGCTTCTGCGCACTGGTCCTGGGCTCTTCTTCTGGTGCTGGCAGGGCCCTGGGGGACAGTCAGGGGGTTCCTCCTTCCAACTGCCCATTGCGCCAGGCTCCAGCACCTTCCGCCTCCGCAGACCACACCCAAGAGAGAGCTTCTCTTCCTGTCCAAGCACTTTTTAAAAGTTGAGTAGGGGGCTGGCAGGAAGTCTCTGTTTGTCCTATCAAACAGCGACACATCACTTCCCTGCCCCTGCTCCCTCCTCCTGGTCCAGCCTCTGGGCTTGTTCAAAATGGCGTCGTCCAGGGTCTCTGGCCACATGGTCTCTGAAACAAGACCCTTTCCCCAGTGCTGCCTTCATCTTGGTTCAGCTTGGTGCCTGGCACCCAGCGACAGCTGCTGATGGATTAGCCTGTAGCTCCACCTATCTCCTCTCCTGGGAGGGAAGATCTTGGCTCTGGGAAGAAGGGTCATTAATCTAACCTGCCAGGGCCAGACCCCAGCCAGGGACTCAGAGAAATATGACATTCCTGGATGACCCAAAAGCAGTACAAATATGACTTTGGACTCTGCAGAATACTTCTTTTCACATCCGCTACCGTGGACTTTAGTGTGTGTCTGGAATCTGTAGGCCTTATGGAAGTTAATCTAACACATGGGCTCCACATTCCCGTAGGGGAATAATGAAGTGAAAAACACAGTAAAGCACACTGACTTTCCCTGGCATGTTCCTTCCTAGTGTATAAGGCCTATTCCGTGTCACCACCCAATTCTGCATAAGTCCTGCCACACCATTCATTTTGTAGCTGCTCCTGGACTGCGCACGCTAGGAATCTCCCCTGCGCAGCCCCTACACGTGTGCACACGCCTGTACACAGGTGTCTGCATGTAACCAGCCCAGTGCCCCTTACTCCAGCTGCTGCGCAGCGGCCTAGTCAAGCTAGGGGGACACCAGTAAAATCCACATGCAGTCTCTTCCATCATGAGTTCACTGTGGATGAGTCCCAATTTACGAGGCTCTCCCACAGTAAAAGCTCAACAATTAGGTGCTCAAAAAGCGAAAAATCCGGGCGGCCCATAGTGTCAGAACCACCTTCTAACAGCCACTCTAAGGCTTTTAAAGAAATATAAAGCCCCACAGCAAGACTCTGATTTTCTAAAAAAAAGAAATTACCTAAAACCAGTCTCTATAATAGCAGCCTCAATCAGACTGAGACATGCATTAGCCCTTGAATCTTCTGCAACATCTTTAGAATGAAAGCAAAAAATGGGATTTGGCAGGAAAAATGTATGTGGTACAGCTTCAGTTCATCTTAAAAATGCTAGTACCACTGCTCTTTTAGGCCGTTACAAACGGGAGATAATTGACTGCATGAAGTTGTTTGTAAACGACTTACCTAAACACCACCACCAAGGCTATTTATTCACTGGTTTCCAACCAAATTATTAGTGCTGCAGTGGACTCAGTAGATCTAGCATCCACCTCTTATTGCCATGATGTGGGTATCAGAAGATCTTCTTGGCTTCACTTATCTTCTTTAAAGCCAGACAATTGAAGGTGGCTAACCTGCCATTCACCAGATCATTTTCATTTCTCCAATATGCAGATGACGAAATGCAGAAAATAAAAAATGAAACAGAAACCCTACGTGCAGTTTGACTGGAGAAAAAGAAAAACAATCTTCAAGCATTTTAAGCCCAGGGACAAAAGATTGTACCAAAGCAGCATTCAGTCCCCTCAGTGGCCCTAACAGCCTTACTGTCAATATCAGCAAGGAATAAAATATCGGAATCAAAAAAGACAGGCAAGATCCAAAACTAGTACCCCAAAACCATCAACACCTAGTTGGGGAAGACCTTCATTGGGAAGGCAGTGACAACCTTAAATCCCTCCCCCTCTGTTTCCCACTGCAGTGGGGGAGCGGTGTTTTTTCATCTTGAAGAGTGGATCTCCATCCAATCTGAAAGACAGATGCATGCTAAGCATTGTATCTCAGGGATACTACCTTCACTTTAAAAAGAAGCCTCTGCCTGTGCCAGTGCCACCAAGACCTACAAAAAAGCACCAACTAGAATATTAACATAAGAAACTTTTGCATTACTATTGAAAAAAATCGAGAAAAAAGTTTAAAATGTCAAGGCATGTATTCAAGGTATTTCTTTATGAAAAAGAAAGGTTCAAAAGCAGATTTCAGACCAATTTTAGACTTAGGTCTACTAAACAATTACATCAAAAAAGAAAACTTTTGAATGCTGGAATCACATCTAATTGTTCCTCGTTTACAAAGTAACGATTGGATGTGCTTGATAGACCTATAAGATGTGTACTTTCACGATCCTAAAATACACATTACAGAACATTTTTGAGATTGTAGTAGATCACCAAAACTACCAATACACACTGTTTCCTTTTGGCCTATAGTCATCACTACAAATGTTTTAGAAATGCATGGCAGCGGTCGGTGCTCACTTGAGGAAACCGGACATACACATTTATCCTTACCTAGGTGATTGGCACCTGAAAGCAAATACCCAACAAAAGGTGAGAATAGACCTAATGCAAACCTGCAAAACTTTAAGAAGTCTAGGTCTACAAATAAATTATCCGAAGTCTCAGCTGCTCCCAGTTCGAAGACTAACCTACTTAGATGGCAATCTGAATACACTAAAACAAAGAGTGTATCCTTTGAAGTAGAGTATTATCAATCTGGAAGAAATGCAATACTCTGAAAAACACAGTCAGTCAGACTGCAAGAGAGATAACATTGCTCCTGGGGTCTATAGTGTCTTGTATCTACATTGTCCTGAATGCAAGGCTACATATGAGACCTCTCCTGCAATGTCTAGAAGAACAATGGAGTCGGGCGTACAACAAACATGAAGATGTTGAAGCAAAACAATCTCTAAACTTGTTGTGTGTCAGGAATAATCTATTAGAAGGGGGTCCTTTAACAAAAATAAATACAGCAAATAATTGTCACAGATGCTTACCTCATCTGATGAGGAGCCCATCTGGATCATCTCACTATCCAAGGTCAATGGACGGAAAAGGAACAGAGTTATCATATCAATCTGTTGGGATTGAGAGGAATCCATCTAGCTCTGAAATCGTTCTTTCCATGCCTGTAAACCAACACTACAATCTGAATTCAAACTGGCGATATGACCAGCATGTTTTACGCCAGCAAGCGGTGAGGCATCAGATTGAGAACACTGTCAATAGAAGCACAAGCAATCTGGCACTAGGCTTTAACAAGGAAAATATTTATCGCAGCAGTGTATATACCAGGTGCAATGGATTCTCAAGCATACTTCCTAAGCAGAGACTACGAAGAAAGTGTGATGTTAGACGAAGATCTGTACGACGTCGTCAAAGAATGGGCCCGCCATCTATAGACATTTTCTCAACAGCAGAAAACTGAAAATTCTGAGGCTTGGCATCCAGATGCCCAGAAAAGGCAATGCCCTTTTGATGACTTGGTCGCACATAAGGCAAGGATGTTCTGCCTCTAAACCATCTATTGTTAGCTGGATAGTTTTATGTGTCACTACCGATTATCTGTTAGAAAATAAGCTTCTCCCAGGCAGACCAAAAGCTCTCTCTACTGGAGTTAAAGCGGCTTCCGCTGTTTGTTGTTGCTATTGCTGACATTTCTAGACCAGCAACTTGGAAACTGATACGCACCTTCCGTAGACATTATTACTTGGATCTTAATACTCAAGTAGAAGCTATCATAGGTCAGGAAACTCTAGAAAAATCTCTTCAAATAGGAGGATAGTGAATAATTTACTTTGTGTATATATATGTGTATGTATATATATATATATATATATATATATATATATATATATATATATATATATATATATATATGTGTGTGTGTGTATATATATATATCGTGGATGTTTTTCTACATATATCTACTTATTTATTATAGCATAAAAATGTATTTATATACATATATAAATATATTCATATACATTTTTTTTTATACTTATGCATACTTTTTTATACTTACACATGCATATTTATTAATTGTTTAACAAAGGATAATTATGATTTTATTCTTTCTTTCTGCCCAACAGCCACAGATGGATCATTAAAGTTTGCAACTCAAAGGAAAAGGTTACTTACTTGTAGTCTGAGTTCTGAATTGTAGGAATCCTCACTGTAGTCCTAAATGACTCACCTGTCTCCCCCACTCTCTGGAGTTGGTCATTGGAAAGTTAGATATTCTTGACCTTTTCATAAAAAAAAGAACTGTGTGGGTGAGACAAACTGCTAGTACAAAGCATCATGGGTTGAGGGACCTTCTGAAGTTCTTCAAGGGACAGGACTCTTTTCACTCTGTTTTACATCAGAAGTGTTATCAAGTTACATTTTTATTTTCACATTTTTAACCTGTCTTTGCACCGAAGATGTTGAATTGTAGTTTTAAAATGTTGTCAGGATGAACCTACTGGTTATTCAAAAAACAAAATCCTCTTGTGATAGACTGCCTCAGGGTGATGTTTTCATCCTATGGACAAATAGATTCTTCACACCCTGTGCTATATTATAGGAACAACATATCTATAGTACAGTGCTCTGGGTCCACACAGACAGTGGGAGATCATTAAAGGGTTCATGACTTCAATGAAGATTTCTACAATGCAGATCTGCGACTACAAGTTAGTAACCTTTTCTATTTATGCACATTTTTGCAATGTCTATATTCTGTGCTCCTATTGTTTTGTATTACGTAGGTTTCTGCATCTTGATATTGGCTGTGTCTCTGGGTTCTACTTCTACCAATGACTTGTGTGTCCTGTTATTGTCCATTCCCTGTTCCCTTCTTCTTCTGTTGCCCCGTCCTGTGTGACAGGCTCTCCTTCTTGTCTTACAAGGTGTCCGAAAATGGCGCTCCTCTCCACCCCGCACAGTATCCACATTTCAGACATCACATGTGACTCCTTCCGCATTGCCTGGGCCATGAACCAGGGAGACCTGGACAGAGTTTCCCACTACTTCATCGACTTGAACAAGAAGGAGAACAAGAACTCTAACAAATTCAAGCACAGAGTGAGTATACGATGGGTGGTGGGTAAAAGGCTGGTGGGAGAAGCTGTGATAAAGAAGGTCTGGTGCAAACGATGAAGAAAATAAGCAGTCCATCTTTGGTGCTCCCGGCTGGTGAACACCTCTTATGGCCCCATTGAACAGGGCTGTAATTACATGGGTGTTCTGTAAAAGAAGAGTAAAAATATTTATGTATGGACTGTTAAACTATCTTTAGACACACACAGAGAAGGAGCAGCAAGGAAAGAGGAACAGGCAAGAGAGAAGAGTGAGGAAGATTTAAAAAGAGATAGTGTTGAATAGGTCCATATAAGGATTTCAAAGTATGCCGGAGGCTTGGAAGATTGGTTTCAGGGTTGGATTGGCAGTCCAAGCCAGTAGAATATCAGTATCACCTCTCAGACCCACATCCTTGAACAGGAATGGCCACAACAATGCTGGTAGAGTGTATATGCTGAGCTTCTACATGCCTTCTGCAGGGAAGCTGGGTCCAGCAGAGCAGAGGCCATGCCACCCAGAGTGTCATCTGTGCAGCACACTGTGCAGCTGGCATTGTAACTGTTTGAATGCCGCCATATGCCCTAGCCTGCTGGAAGTAGTCGTAGCAGGGGCCCTGACTGTGGTACAAATTCCCCTAACAGGTACCAGTGTTGGGTATATTGTGCAACGTTGTTGTGATGAAACCAGCAACAGAAGTCAAAGTGGGATCATCTACATTATAGCAACAAACTAGATGGGCAGGGTACACCCTATTAGAGTACAAGAACAGTTGCAATTATGAAACAAATTCATTTAGAATGATGCGCAGCAGTGGCTATGAAAAAGAATAATATCATAAAATAGAATGGGCTGGAGGGATGAAGGGAGTTGGGACAAGCAAGGAGTCATGCACTAGAATGACAGGGCTCTAAGGAAAAGTTGGGTGGACTTGATACAAGAGTGGGACACCAAGATAAGTATAGAAATGTATAACCCACATGCGTAGAGCTAGAAGTAGAACAACTATGAAAGAGGAAGGAGACACATTTTTTACAGAAAATCTGGGTCTGGTTATTGAGTCTTTACATTCGTATTTCTTGACTCACTGTTGGAACCTGCACTTTCTGGTTGGCTGAAGGGATGTCCCCAGCCAGGCAGAACCTACTGCTCCTGTCAAGAGCGGGTGATTACACTTGCTGTATAACCTGGGCTCACCCTTGGCAAGCTTGGCACTGAGCAGTCAGGCTTTCCTCAGCAGCAATGTGTAAAGCAACAGCACACCAGTCACCCACGATAAATACACTGAGTGTCACAAAAGAGACTTCACACAGGATGTATGTAAATAATGTTTATATTCAACACACATATTCAATCATTATAACATGAACATCATATACTTTCAGGCATAAAACACACTTGGAAATATTACTAGCAGTACTAGGCCCACTTGTATTGTTATGACATCAATAGTATGCACACTGTGGACGATTCCTAATCTAACCCCCTCTCACACAGAGAGAGAGAGCACCCTTATGTGGTGTGACACACTGTCCACCCCAGGCCCACCCTAGCATTCCTGATAATGCAGTCCCGCACAGTTATAGTGTACACCCCGGGTCCCAACAATATCAGAATAATTTTTTGCAGCATCGCGGGCCGGAGCCACGCAGGTAAACCCAATGCAAAGTCTATTGTGCTTTTGGCATGAAATCAAAGTATAAAGCAGCACCGCCGACCAGTGTCACAAATCACAAGCGGTCCGCTGACTATCACTCCCACTCACACACTCACTCCGCACCACTACACGGTGCAACAGGTACTAGCCCAGTCCGTACGGAACACTCTCGCACACTTACACACTCAGCAACCTAATGCGGTGCTACTGGTACTCAGCAGGTCAATGGATAACAACCTGGAGACTCCATGGTCCCAGCCTCCCTCCACCCTCTGATTCACCCCGATTGTCCTGTACCCCGACATGGAAGATAACCAGCCCTGCGCACCGGATACTAGGCCGCACCCGGCCGGAAGTCACACTTAGGGGTCTATTACAATGTCGTGCGGATCGCCACCGCCCGCATGGCGGTGGCGATCCGCACGACATCCATCCCCCGCCCGCCTCCCATTTCCCCCCGCCACATAATGATGGCGGGGGGTACCGCGGCGGACGGGAAGACCGTCCGCCGCTTTTCGTGTCGACCGGGCGGAAAAGGGCTGAATATGGTGGCGGTGTCAGCTAGACACCGCCATCCATATTACAATGGCAGCGGGAAGCAGCCTTTCCGTGGCGGCGTTGCCGCCACGGAAAGGCATGCGGATTCCTCATTCGGGGGCCTGTTGCGGGCCCCCAGGATGTTGGAGGGGTGGGGGGGCACATGGGGGGTACCTATGGTACCCCCCTGCAATTGCAAGGATGACGTGGCAGGCACCGCGCGGTGCCTGCCACGTTGTGCATGCAAATGCACAAATGCCTTTTTTGTATTGCGGCGGGTGCTGCTGACAGCACCGCCCGCCGCAATGCGAAAAATGTGGAATGCGCCCGCCAGTGTGGCGGGCGCATCCTAATGGCACATGCGGGACCGCCGAACACATAGCGGGCGGTCCCATTTCCCGGGGCGATGGCGGGCGGACAAAGTCCGCCCGCCATCCTAATAGGCCCCTTAGTCTGGGTCCTCGCAGCCACTCTGGAAGTTCACCCACAGGTCTCAAAACACAATGGAGTCACGCAGTCTCTTGACCCGCTTCCGAACTGGCATTCCTTCATCCCAGTCAATCTCTCTCACTTCTACCTGGTGCCAAGATGTCTTCGGGAGGGGCCAGGGGTGGAGAGGGCAGTTGGTCCGCCGCAATGAGGGTTTAAAGGGAACAAGCGATGAATGGGGAGTAGCATAGGGGGGAGTCTCTCACTAGGAGGAGGCACCCCGAGCGGTACACGATGATCAAGGTCGTGCCCAGGCAATCTGGGCACAGCGTCTGGTGTGTGTTGGTATGAGTTGCACCAGACACTTCAGGTCTCCAACACGAAGATTTGCAAATTCTGTACCTCCTTGGAAATGAGGCACAATGACCGGTGCATGATGATACAGGTTGCACCAGACCAGTTCAGTCACACACACAGGCGCAAGATCAGCAGAGCCACATGAGGTAGAATGAGGCACTGCTACGGGTACACCCCCATGCAGTCGCGGCTGCTGCCTGGAAGCAGCAGTGGAGTGGGTGGGGGGGAAGGGGCGGGGGGTCGGGTTAAAAAAAAACATGTACCTCCCCGCCGCCTCTCTTGTGTCCTCTTCCTGGGAGAAACAGGAAGCAGGAAGCACCAGGGCTCCCACGCTCCGTGCAGCCAATCACAACTCTGCAATGCAGCGTTGTGATTAGTCTGAGCGCCGTGACACAGTGCTCAGCCAGGGGCTGGAGGGTGGGCATGTTCTCCATGCAGGCTGTAATGCAGCCTGCATGGAGAACACAAAGTGTGCATGACTGTTTTGGGCAGCCCAAGAGGGCCGACCAAACAGTTATTGGGCACTAAGGAGTGTTCTACCACTCCTCCCCTGCTCTCCAGCCCCGCCCGCCCCCTCATGCAAGCTGCCGCAGCAGGAGGACAAAATAAAATGATAATAACAAAGTTATTATCGTTTAATTTTTTCCTTTCTTTTACTGCTTTATGGCAGTGGGGCGATGCTCCTCCGCCTTAGGGGAGGAGCCACCACTGCCCCCTCGTCTGAGGGTCGCACCCTGTGAATCAGACACTGAACGCAATGAGGATGCAGTCGGCATGTCGCACGAGAGCGATGCAACACGAACGACGAAACGGGCTCACGCTAGGTTCCGCAATCAGTGAATCTGCTCACCACCAACTAGACGCTTATGAGTGTCAGGGTTCCTGAGGTACAGGCACCACATGCATTAGATGTGGGCAAGATTACTGGGGCTCCGCACTAGACAATCTGGTCTCCACCACGCTACCTGATGGGGTTCCGTAGCCGATGTGGGCACTTGAGAGGGCACCACTCTCCAGATGTCACAGGTAGATGGTGTATGTCCCTCGTGGGAGATCTGCCCAGGCCAGCCACTATTCAGAAAGGGTGCGTGGTCCCCTTCACGGGCAGTAATCCTCCATGTGCACAACAGAGTCTTCTGGCAATGTACACCATGCAGTCCGGGTTCTCCTGTTCCGCGTCCCCACAAGCGTATCTCACCCTTTGCTGAAGGATGGCACCCGTAGTTATACGGTTGTGTGTCTTTGAAGTTAGGGGTGGTTCAAGGGGTTTTCCTTTGTACCACAGATGTCTCCCCTAAATTTGTTCTTTTGTCATTTGATTGTTCAAAATGTTTCTCTTGAAGTCATAAATGTCTATTTTCTTAAAAGTAGAAACCTGAACCATTGTAGCTTTTATACTCCCCTAAATTGTAGGCCTGTCTGCCATGGGGCTGGCGGGGCGTGGAATGCAGATCTTAATCTTTAGTGGGGCCATGATCTGGCCCTGAGAGGCTAAGTGTCAAAACCTCTCTCTCCAATCTATCCCATCCGGCCCTCAAATGGCAGAGGTCTTGTCATTCTAGTGGGATGCCCATGGTTTATGACGGTCACTGGGGAATGCACAGATGTGCTCCCCGACCCCTGGTGTCCACCGGACCCAGGCACCATGGCACACAAGACTCTTAGAGCATAGAAATATCCATATTCTATAAGTGGCATTTCTAAGCGAGTTATGCCAAAACCTCCTTTACCATTGGAAAGGGTTTGGCATGACAAATCCATTGATAGGCAACATCATGAGGCTGCTCTGCTGCAATCCATTATTGCAGCCTGAAGTAATGTCAACCACTTCCCCATGTTAACCTATGGGAAGAACAAGCCTCATAGGTAGTGAAAACACACACCGGTACTCCTCGCTACCGGGGCGCATGTGCGCTAGTTCGCACACAGACCTGCGATGCCAGGTTGGAACCATAGTCCCCAGCACTAGGGGTGCAAGTGCAGACTGGACACAGGTTTAACTAAACGGGTGTCAGTGTGCATGCACCAGCCTGCGCTGGCAGGCAGCACACGCAATCATGGGCACCATCAGTGTGGGTGCGCACCTACGGTGGCCTGCAATGGTGGACTGCTCATGGGTTTACTCACGATAGATGCTAGTGTGCACACACCGGTCGGCAATGACAGCCCAGGCACATGGGCTTACCAATGTCCTAGCACCTTGAGTGCGAGTGCGCGCACACCGCCCTGCTTGGACCCGCCGGACACGGGTTGCCCCCTTACGGCTGCGATTGCACACACCCAGCCTGCAACGATCGGCCTGACCCTGGTGTGAGACACCGGGGATACAGGTATGCCCTCACTGGCCCGCGATGGCAGGCCAGGCACTTATCCAAAATGCCATGGGTGCCAGGGCGTATTCTTGAGCCGGCAACGGCAGACGGGACACATATGCGAAACAGCATGAGGGCTGGTGCGCACACCCACAGGTGTAAGTGCGCACTCCCCGGTCTGTGTGACAGACCGGCCCATGTTTCAGAACACCGGGTCAGCGCCTCTTCCTAGCCGGTGTAGGAAGGCACAGGCACTTCCACACTGACTTGACGGTGAGGATGTGGTCAGAGTCCTGAGGCCACACAAGAGAATCTTCAACAACCCAGGAGTATCCCATGGGAAGAGCCGAACTCCAAGGCAGGGAAGGCCCCACATGGGGAGGTTCCTCACTACCTGGAAAGGGAACATCCATATGTACCCACCTGGCCTTCAGCCTACCACCCCCCTGCACACTTCAGGGCTTCTCTGGGGGGTGCCCTCATTGTATGGGACGATTCACTGAGGGTCGGCTGAGGTGTAAGTGATGCCTACCTAGGCAGGGGCCCAATGGTGCCCCACTAACCTGCAATGACAGGCCCAATACAGGGTTGACAGGCTATCTGGTGGGGGGCACACTCAGTGCTATGTCCCACTACTAGCCAGTGCTGTACTTGCCCTGTGTGTGTGGTGTACCTGTTTATGGGGCGCACGGAGGTCCAGCACCTAAACCCATCGCGTGCACAAACCCTGCCCAATGCAGGCGAGGCAGCCGTGCGCACCTTCCCTCTGCAGTACAGTGGGATGGTGCCCAGATTCCTAAGGTAATGCGGAGAGAATCGGCAAAGACTAGGAAGAAAAAGCAAACTGTTTTGGGTGAATTCTCCTAAGAAGGGCCGTGCCCAACACTCACAATAAACACCAGCTCCACCATCCAGTTTACACGTGTCACTGCAGCAGAGGATTTCATTTTCTTCAGAATACAAAGTTTAGCTGCAGCTAAGGATGTGCCGTACCTTGCCCTTCTGTGAACGGTCTTTCCAGTCATATTCAACATATTGTGTAACAAGGCCAAGGAGGCTGATGAGCAGAAGTAGAATCTACACATAGTCCTCATAGGCAACCATGTTTCAGGCCGATACAGGGAAAAGCTAGGCAGGACCAAAGGATGCATAAGATGTCACTGTCCAGTTGATTACAACCTGAACAAGAAGAGTTGTGCTAAGGTTAGCAGTCTTCAGCCTGTAGGAGGAGCAATGCGAATCGTGGAGTCTCTTATAGTAACTGTATTTGAGGTGGCCTTCATAAAACCCCTGTCATGCAGGGACAAGGGGACAGCACTCAAATTAATTCTCTCTTCTACTGACAGCCAATAAAGTGTTTCTAATACTGGCTTTAGTTGGTAATATTTTCTTAGATTCAGGCAGAGTCTGGCTGTTTGATTCTAGTGTCATTGCATTTTTTGATCAGTTATTTGGGAAGTCCAGTAAAATACATGAGAGTTGACCAACCATGCCATTACCTGGATATCTTGACAGTTTTACACAACTGCCTAGTGCAGTAGGTGAAACATCTTATAAAGCAGGCACAGCTGTAAATTGAAACCATCGCCCACTGAGTTGTTTTGGGGTGAGAAAGACATATCAACATCAAACACAACTCCCAGGTTGTATTGCCTTTGTGGTTGCCTGTGATGTGTTACCAGATTTGTAGCCATTTGAATACGATTGGTTCCAGCTTATTTCCAACATTAACAAGGATCTGGGTCTTTGTTGCAACCACCCAATTGAATGTGCATCTCTTTGTCATCTGACAGTATACCCTAGGTTGTTTTAGTACCTGGGCGCCAAGGGATGCATGTATAAGGTGGACAGTAACGAGATGAGTGCTTGGCCTTGTGGTACTCAAAAGGACACTTTCTCTGCAGATGATGATATTGTGGATCAAATTCATATTTGTAGGCTATGATTGCAGAGGAAATAGTGAATCCAAGTTAGAGTTGCCCTGGTGATGCCTACCTGTCTTGAAGTCTTTTCAATAGTATTGTATTATAGGAGCTGACAAGTCAAGCAGTATTAGACTGGATTGATAATTTTCATCGATTATAGTAAGGCTTTCCTCTCATGTTGACCACTGTAGTTTTGGTATCTCGAGGGTCTGAACCCTGACTCGTGATCTGTAGAGGTGGTTTTGGTTCACATAGTTGTGTTTTGCGAATTACTTTTCAAGTACTTTCTGGGGAAAGGCAGGTGGATATGATGTGGTAATGGGCCGGAATCTCTGATCTGCTATTGGTGTCTTTAGCAGAAGTGTGACAATACATTGCTTGAGCTGTGTAGGAATTGAGGGGCATATTAGCAAGACCCACGATAAAATTATCGCCGTTTTAGCGGCAGGAAACTGCCGCTAAAACGGCGATAATAGGCTTGCTAATATGCGTTATAGAATTCCAATAGAAGCCCAGGTTAGATGTGCAGGACATCTAACCTGGGCTTCTATTGGAATTCCATAACGCATATTAGCAAGCCCATTATCGCCGTTTTAGCGGCAGTTTCCTGCCGCTAAAACGGCGATAATTTTAACGTGGGTCTTGCTAATATGCCCCTGAGTCTTATAGGAGTGAAGCATTACTAACACTTGTGAAGTCAGGGACGATTGTTGTGATGAGTTGTTTAATGCAGGCCAGACCACAAAGATCTGCAGATACGTTTAATGTTTTGGTAAGAGCAACTGCTACTTGTCCATCATTTTGACTTGGAGAGTGGAGAGGAAATAAGAAGCAAAGGAGATGGGACAGTGCAGGCCTGATGTCCTCTCAAGTTGTGGGGTTTTTACATTCAAAGAATGTCTTGAAGTCGTTGCAGTGTTCAGTAATAATGCAGAGGGTATTTTTCCTGGTTTCCGGTAGCTCTAGAACACCAGCAATGAGAGCATCATTGATTTGCCCTAAAGAGAATGTTCCAGCCACACATGTGTCCAAAGCTTGAAAAATGAGGAGCAGTCAGAGAATGTATGGAGTTCTAGATCTGGAGTGATAGTGAGTGATCCAGGGCATTACTGAGGGCATGACTGGGTTAGCGTAGGAAATTCCGCTCCTAACAGAAGGGTCTTCATCAGGACCATGGGGGGCACCCCTGAATAACCAGCAGACGGATGTCAAAACAGCGTGGAGATGGATGGAGCACCTTGATTTTTCTTGCCTCTTCTAACCCAACCAAAGGAATAAGCCACATATATTTACACGCTTCACCAAGAACTCGTCCCTCTCTGACCCTGGAGCCTCCGGGCCCATTTGTGTTCTTGCCCACCACATTCCTAGGTGGACTAAGGCTGCCCCCCATGGTCCTGATGAAGACCCTTCTGTTAGGAGCGGAATTTCCTACGCTATCCCTGGGTCGAAACGTCGACAGCTCTATGTTATTGTGTATTGAATGCGGACAACAGTGATAGATTCACTGTGTCCTTTCTGCCATTCTGTTTCTGTAAATAATTTAGCCTTGGTTAAGGCTGGACAGGCCTCTTTTATGCTTTGGATGTACACACTGTTTACTGCCCTCCCTCCATCACTCGCCCTCACATTTGCACATCGTTGCACCAATTCCTCCCTTCTCCCTTTTCCGGGGCACCTATGCACAATTGTATTGATAAATGTGCTGTGCTTTGAACATGATGCAATATATGTTCAACTTGACTAAATATTTTCTACATGAATAAATATTTTTTGAAATTGATTGATCAGGTGATGTTGATATCTATATAACACTGTGTTTCCACTGGGACCAGATCTTTCTATTGTACCGTGTTTTACCCAGGTCCTAGTGACGCGTCTGGGTCAACCCCATTATTTTATAACGCAAATAATAATGCAACGTCAATAGCTCATACTGAGACCTAGTGCTTTGCAAATGCTTGCGTAGGGAGCCAGGAACCAGCATTGGATGTCTCAGTGGATGTCTCAGTGCAGGACCGCAAGCTGCTCCTCGAGGTCCCTAGTGAGCAAGGCATCAGCACTGCATGTCTAGGTGCAGTACCGCAAGCTGCTCCTAGAGGTCCCTAGTGAGCAAGGCACCAGCACTGCATGTCTCGGTGCAGTACCGCTAACTGCTCCTAGAGGTCCCTAGTGAGCAAGGCACCAGCACTGCATGTCTACAAAGTTGGAGTTATTGGCATTATAAATGGCAATGATTTTTACCTAGCCATGTTACAGGGTGCAGTACCATATGTGGCCAAACGGGGACCTCTTTTGGTCACATACGGCACTGCACCCTGCAGAAGATATGGTAAATCCACCCTATCCATAATGCATTGCATGCAAGACAGTACTACAAGTACATTCAAATAGCTATGTCCACATATACAATTAGTAGCTTTGAAATGTGATACAAAAGGGGATGATGGACGGAACGTTTGAGCCAATCAAACACTCACCCCCAGTCAACTGATCTGGGTTTAATCCATCATCATTCTTTAGCTCACTCCACCACCCCAGTTCAGACATGGCCATATGCAAATCAGTCTGACCCTGTGCCTCATGGGAACAGTCCAGCACGAACTGCCAAGCCATGTCTTCCCTGGACCGGAAACAAGCATCCTAGGACCGGTTTCTGGCATTCCAGCCGTCATCAGCCAGGCTTGCTTGAATCCAGTGGCAAAGTGAGCAAGGGACCCACGTCTGGGCATACCCCCGCCAACTTAGGGCGAACAAAGCGATACAAAAGGGGATGATGGACGGAACGTTTGAGCCAATCAAACACTCACCCCCAGGCAACTGATCTGGGTTTAATCCATCATCATTCTTTAGCTCACTCCACCACCCCAGTTCAGACATGGCCATATGCAAATCAGTCTGACCCTGTGCCTCATGGGAACAGTCCAGCACGAACTGCCAAGCCATGTCTTCCCTGGACCGGAAACAAGCATCCTAGGACCGGTTTCTGGCATTCCAGCCGTCATCAGCCAGGCTTGCTTGAATCCAGTGGCAAAGTGAGCAAGGGACCCACGTCTGGGCATACCCCCGCCAACTTAGGGCGAACAAAGCGATACAAAAGGGGATGATGGACGGAACGTTTGGGCCAATCAAACACTCACCCCCAGTCAACTGATCTGGGTTTAATCCATCATCATTCTTTAGCTCACTCCACCACCCCAGTTCAGACATGGCCATATGCAAATCAGTCTGACCCTGTGCCTCATGGGAACAGTCCAGCACGAACTGCCAAGCCATGTCTTCCCTGGACCGGAAACAAGCATCCTAGGACCGGTTTCTGGCATTCCAGCCGTCATCAGCCAGGCTTGCTTGAATCCAGTGGCAAAGTGAGCAAGGGACCCACGTCTGGGCATACCCCCGCCAACTTAGGGCGAACAAAGCGATACAAAAGGGGATGATGGACGGAACGTTTGAGCCAATCAAACACTCACCCCCAGTCAACTGATCTGGGTTTAATCCATCATCTTTCTTTAGCTCACTCCACCACCCCAGTTCAGACATGGCCATATGCAAATCAGTCTGACCCTGTGCCTCATGGGAACAGTCCAGCACGAACTGCCAAGCCATGTCTTCCCTGGACCGGAAACAAGCATCCTAGGACCGGTTTCTGGCATTCCAGCCGTCATCAGCCAGGCTTGCTTGAATCCAGTGGCAAAGTGAGCAAGGGACCCACGTCTGGGCATACCCCCGCCAACTTAGGGCGAACAAAGCGATACAAAAGGGGATGATGGACGGAACGTTTGAGCCAATCAAACACTCACCCCCAGTCAACTGATCTGGGTTTAATCCATCATCATTCTTTAGCTCACTCCACCACCCCAGTTCAGACATGGCCATATGCAAATCAGTCTGACCCTGTGCCTCATGGGAACAGTCCAGCACGAACTGCCAAGCCATGTCTTCCCTGGACCGGAAACAAGCATCCTAGGACCGGTTTCTGGCATTCCAGCCGTCATCAGCCAGGCTTGCTTGAATCCAGTGGCAAAGTGAGCAAGGGACCCACGTCTGGGCATACCCCCGCCAACTTAGGGCGAACAAAGCGATACAAAAGGGGATGATGGACGGAACGTTTGAGCCAATCAAACACTCACCCCCAGTCAACTGATCTGGGTTTAATCCATCATCATTCTTTAGCTCACTCCACCACCCCAGTTCAGACATGGCCATATGCAAATCAGTCTGACCCTGTGCCTCATGGGAACAGTCCAGCACGACTGCCAAGCCATGTCTTCCCTGGACCGGAAACAAGCATCCTAGGACCGGTGTCTGGCATTCCAGCCGTCATCAGCCAGGCTTGCTTGAATCCAGTGGCAAAGTGAGCAAGGGACCCACGTCTGGGCATACCCCCGCCAACTTAGGGCGAACAAAGCGATACAAAAGGGGATGATGGACGGAACGTTTGAGCCAATCAAACACTCACCCCCAGTCAACTGATCTGGGTTTAATCCATCATCATTCTTTAGCTCACTCCACCACCCCAGTTCAGACATGGCCATATGCAAATCAGTCTGACCCTGTGCCTCATGGGAACAGTCCAGCACGAACTGCCAAGCCATGTCTTCCCTGGACCGGAAACAAGCATCCTAGGACCGGTTTCTGGCATTCCAGCCGTCATCAGCCAGGCTTGCTTGAATCCAGTGGCAAAGTGAGCAAGGGACCCACGTCTGGGCATACCCCGCCAACTTAGGGCGAACAAAGCGATACAAAAGGGGATGATGGACGGAGCGTTTGAGCCAATCAAACACTCACCCCCAGTCAACTGATCTGGGTTTAATCCATCATCATTCTTTAGCTCACTCCACCACCCCAGTTCAGACATGGCCATATGCAAATCAGTCTGACCCTGTGCCTCATGGGAACAGTCCAGCATGAACTGCCAAGCCATGTCTTCCCTGGACCGGAAACAAGCATCCTAGGACCGGTTTCTGGCATTCCAGCCGTCATCAGCCAGGCTTGCTTGAATCCAGTGGTAAAGTGAGCAAGGGACCCACGTCTGGGCATACCCCCGCCAACTTAGGGCGAACAAAGCGATACAAAAGGGGATGATGGACGGAACGTTTGAGCCAATCAAACACTCACCCCCAGTCAACTGATCTGGGTTTAATCCATCATCATTCTTTAGCTCACTCCACCACCCCAGTTCAGACATGGCCATATGCAAATCAGTCTGACCCTGTGCCTCATGGGAACAGTCCAGCACGAACTGCCAAGCCATGTCTTCCCTGGACCGGAAACAAGCATCCTAGGACCGGTTTCTGGCATTCCAGCCGTCATCAGCCAGGCTTGCTTGAATCCAGTGGCAAAGTGAGCAAGGGACCCACGTCTGGGCATACCCCCGCCAACTTAGGGCGAACAAAGCGATACAAAAGGGGATGATGGACGGAGCGTTTGAGCCAATCAAACACTCACCCCCAGTCAACTGATCTGGGTTTAATCCATCATCATTCTTTAGCTCACTCCACCACCCCAGTTCAGACATGGCCATATGCAAATCAGTCTGACCCTGTGCCTCATGGGAACAGTCCAGCACGAACTGCCAAGCCATGTCTTCCCTGGACCGGAAACAAGCATCCTAGGACCGGTTTCTGGCATTCCAGCCGTCATCAGCCAGGCTTGCTTGAATCCAGTGGCAAAGTGAGCAAGGGACCCACGTCTGGGCATACCCCCGCCAACTTAGGGCGAACAAAGCGATACAAAAGGGGATGATGGACGGAACGTTTGAGCCAATCAAACACTCACCCCAGTCAACTGATCTGGGTTTAATCCATCATCATTCTTTAGCTCACTCCACCACCCCAGTTCAGACATGGCCATATGCAAATCAGTCTGACCCTGTGCCTCATGGGAACAGTCCAGCACGAACTGCCAAGCCATGTCTTCCCTGGACCGGAAACAAGCATCCTAGGACCGGTTTCTGGCATTCCAGCCGTCATCAGCCAGGCTTGCTTGAATCCAGTGGCAAAGTGAGCAAGGGACCCACGTCTGGGCATACCCCCGCCAACTTAGGGCGAACAAAGCGATACAAAAGGGGATAATGGACGGAACGTTTGAGCCAATCAAACACTCACCCCCAGTCAACTGATCTGGGTTTAATCCATCATCATTCTTTAGCTCACTCCACCACCCCAGTTCAGACATGGCCATATGCAAATCAGTCTGACCCTGTGCCTCATGGGAACAGTCCAGCACGAACTGCCAAGCCATGTCTTCCCTGGACCGGAAACAAGCATCCTAGGACCGGTTTCTGGCATTCCAGCCGTCATCAGCCAGGCTTGCTTGAATCCAGTGGCAAAGTGAGCAAGGGACCCACGTCTGGGCATACCCCCGCCAACTTAGGGCGAACAAAGCGATACAAAAGGGGATGATGGACGGAGCGTTTGAGCCAATCAAACACTCACCCCCAGTCAACTGATCTGGGTTTAATCCATCATCATTCTTTAGCTCACTCCACCACCCCAGTTCAGACATGGCCATATGCAAATCAGTCTGACCCTGTGCCTCATGGGAACAGTCCAGCACGAACTGCCAAGCCATGTCTTCCCTGGACCGGAAACAAGCATCCTAGGACCGGTTTCTGGCATTCCAGCCGTCATCAGCCAGGCTTGCTTGAATCCAGTGGCAAAGTGAGCAAGGGACCCACGTCTGGGCATACCCCCGCCAACTTAGGGCGAACAAAGCGATACAAAAGGGGATGATGGACGGAGCGTTTGAGCCAATCAAACACTCACCCCCAGTCAACTGATCTGGGTTTAATCCATCATCATTCTTTAGCTCACTCCACCACCCCAGTTCAGACATGGCCATATGCAAATCAGTCTGACCCTGTGCCTCATGGGAACAGTCCAGCACGAACTGCCAAGCCATGTCTTCCCTGGACCGGAAACAAGCATCCTAGGACCGGTTTCTGGCATTCCAGCCGTCATCAGCCAGGCTTGCTTGAATCCAGTGGCAAAGTGAGCAAGGGACCCACGTCTGGGCATACCCCCGCCAACTTAGGGCGAACAAAGCGATACAAAAGGGGATGATGGACGGAACGTTTGAGCCAATCAAACACTCACCCCCAGTCAACTGATCTGGGTTTAATCCATCATCATTCTTTAGCTCACTCCACCACCCCAGTTCAGACATGGCCATATGCAAATCAGTCTGACCCTGTGCCTCATGGGAACAGTCCAGCACGAACTGCCAAGCCATGTCTTCCCTGGACCGGAAACAAGCATCCTAGGACCGGTTTCTGGCATTCCAGCCGTCATCAGCCAGGCTTGCTTGAATCCAGTGGCAAAGTGAGCAAGGGACCCACGTCTGGGCATACCCCCGCCAACTTAGGGCGAACAAAGCGATACAAAAGGGGATGATGGACGGAACGTTTGAGCCAATCAAACACTCACCCCCAGTCAACTGATCTGGGTTTAATCCATCATCATTCTTTAGCTCACTCCACCACCCCAGTTCAGACATGGCCATATGCAAATCAGTCTGACCCTGTGCCTCATGGGAACAGTCCAGCACGAACTGCCAAGCCATGTCTTCCCTGGACCGGAAACAAGCATCCTAGGACCGGTTTCTGGCATTCCAGCCGTCATCAGCCAGGCTTGCTTGAATCCAGTGGCAAAGTGAGCAAGGGACCCACGTCTGGGCATACCCCCGCCAACTTAGGGCGAACAAAGCGATACAAAAGGGGATGATGGACGGAACGTTTGAGCCAATCAAACACTCACCCCCAGTCAACTGATCTGGGTTTAATCCATCATCATTCTTTAGCTCACTCCACCACCCCAGTTCAGACATGGCCATATGCAAATCAGTCTGACCCTGTGCCTCATGGGAACAGTCCAGCACGAACTGCCAAGCCATGTCTTCCCTGGACCGGAAACAAGCATCCTAGGACCGGTTTCTGGCATTCCAGCCGTCATCAGCCAGGCTTGCTTGAATCCAGTGGCAAAGTGAGCAAGGGACCCACGTCTGGGCATACCCCCGCCAACTTAGGGCGAACAAAGCGATACAAAAGGGGATGATGGACGGAACGTTTGAGCCAATCAAACACTCACCCCCAGTCAACTGATCTGGGTTTAATCCATCATCATTCTTTAGCTCACTCCACCACCCCAGTTCAGACATGGCCATATGCAAATCAGTCTGACCCTGTGCCTCATGGGAACAGTCCAGCCCGAACTGCCAAGCCATGTCTTCCCTGGACCGGAAACAAGCATCCTAGGACCGGTTTCTGGCATTCCAGCCGTCATCAGCCAGGCTTGCTTGAATCCAGTGGCAAAGTGAGCAAGGGACCCACGTCTGGGCATACCCCCGCCAACTTAGGGCGAACAAAGCGATACAAAAGGGGATGATGGACGGAACGTTTGAGCCAATCAAACACTCACCCCCAGTCAACTGATCTGGGTTTAATCCATCATCATTCTTTAGCTCACTCCACCACCCCAGTTCAGACATGGCCATATGCAAATCAGTCTGACCCTGTGCCTCATGGGAACAGTCCAGCCCGAACTGCCAAGCCATGTCTTCCCTGGACCGGAAACAAGCATCCTAGGACCGGTTTCTGGCATTCCAGCCGTCATCAGCCAGGCTTGCTTGAATCCAGTGGCAAAGTGAGCAAGGGACCCACGTCTGGGCATACCCCCGCCAACTTAGGGCGAACAAAGCGATACAAAAGGGGATGATGGACGGAACGTTTGAGCCAATCAAACACTCACCCCCAGTCAACTGATCTGGGTTTAATCCATCATCATTCTTTAGCTCACTCCACCACCCCAGTTCAGACATGGCCATATGCAAATCAGTCTGACCCTGTGCCTCATGGGAACAGTCCAGCCCGAACTGCCAAGCCATGTCTTCCCTGGACCGGAAACAAGCATCCTAGGACCGGTTTCTGGCATTCCAGCCGTCATCAGCCAGGCTTGCTTGAATCCAGTGGCAAAGTGAGCAAGGGACCCACGTCTGGGCATACCCCCGCCAACTTAGGGCGAACAAAGCGATACAAAAGGGGATGATGGACGGAACGTTTGAGCCAATCAAACACTCACCCCCAGTCAACTGATCTGGGTTTAATCCATCATCATTCTTTAGCTCACTCCACCACCCCAGTTCAGACATGGCCATATGCAAATCAGTCTGACCCTGTGCCTCATGGGAACAGTCCAGCCCGAACTGCCAAGCCATGTCTTCCCTGGACCGGAAACAAGCATCCTAGGACCGGTTTCTGGCATTCCAGCCGTCATCAGCCAGGCTTGCTTGAATCCAGTGGCAAAGTGAGCAAGGGACCCACGTCTGGGCATACCCCCGCCAACTTAGGGCGAACAAAGCGATACAAAAGGGGATGATGGACGGAACGTTTGAGCCAATCAAACACTCACCCCCAGTCAACTGATCTGGGTTTAATCCATCATCATTCTTTAGCTCACTCCACCACCCCAGTTCAGACATGGCCATATGCAAATCAGTCTGACCCTGTGCCTCATGGGAACAGTCCAGCCCGAACTGCCAAGCCATGTCTTCCCTGGACCGGAAACAAGCATCCTAGGACCGGTTTCTGGCATTCCAGCCGTCATCAGCCAGGCTTGCTTGAATCCAGTGGCAAAGTGAGCAAGGGACCCACGTCTGGGCATACCCCCGCCAACTTAGGGCGAACAAAGCGATACAAAAGGGGATGATGGACGGAACGTTTGAGCCAATCAAACACTCACCCCCAGTCAACTGATCTGGGTTTAATCCATCATCATTCTTTAGCTCACTCCACCACCCCAGTTCAGACATGGCCATATGCAAATCAGTCTGACCCTGTGCCTCATGGGAACAGTCCAGCCCGAACTGCCAAGCCATGTCTTCCCTGGACCGGAAACAAGCATCCTAGGACCGGTTTCTGGCATTCCAGCCGTCATCAGCCAGGCTTGCTTGAATCCAGTGGCAAAGTGAGCAAGGGACCCACGTCTGGGCATACCCCCGCCAACTTAGGGCGAACAAAGCGATACAAAAGGGGATGATGGACGGAACGTTTGAGCCAATCAAACACTCACCCCCAGTCAACTGATCTGGGTTTAATCCATCATCATTCTTTAGCTCACTCCACCACCCCAGTTCAGACATGGCCATATGCAAATCAGTCTGACCCTGTGCCTCATGGGAACAGTCCAGCCCGAACTGCCAAGCCATGTCTTCCCTGGACCGGAAACAAGCATCCTAGGACCGGTTTCTGGCATTCCAGCCGTCATCAGCCAGGCTTGCTTGAATCCAGTGGCAAAGTGAGCAAGGGACCCACGTCTGGGCATACCCCCGCCAACTTAGGGCGAACAAAGCGATACAAAAGGGGATGATGGACGGAACGTTTGAGCCAATCAAACACTCACCCCCAGTCAACTGATCTGGGTTTAATCCATCATCATTCTTTAGCTCACTCCACCACCCCAGTTCAGACATGGCCATATGCAAATCAGTCTGACCCTGTGCCTCATGGGAACAGTCCAGCCCGAACTGCCAAGCCATGTCTTCCCTGGACCGGAAACAAGCATCCTAGGACCGGTTTCTGGCATTCCAGCCGTCATCAGCCAGGCTTGCTTGAATCCAGTGGCAAAGTGAGCAAGGGACCCACGTCTGGGCATACCCCCGCCAACTTAGGGCGAACAAAGCGATACAAAGGGGATGATGGACGGAACGTTTGAGCCAATCAAACACTCACCCCCAGTCAACTGATCTGGGTTTAATCCATCATCATTCTTTAGCTCACTCCACCACCCCAGTTCAGACATGGCCATATGCAAATCAGTCTGACCCTGTGCCTCATGGGAACAGTCCAGCCCGAACTGCCAAGCCATGTCTTCCCTGGACCGGAAACAAGCATCCTAGGACCGGTTTCTGGCATTCCAGCCGTCATCAGCCAGGCTTGCTTGAATCCAGTGGCAAAGTGAGCAAGGGACCCACGTCTGGGCATACCCCCGCCAACTTAGGGCGAACAAAGCGATACAAAAGGGGATGATGGACGGAACGTTTGAGCCAATCAAACACTCACCCCCAGTCAACTGATCTGGGTTTAATCCATCATCATTCTTTAGCTCACTCCACCACCCCAGTTCAGACATGGCCATATGCAAATCAGTCTGACCCTGTGCCTCATGGGAACAGTCCAGCCCGAACTGCCAAGCCATGTCTTCCCTGGACCGGAAACAAGCATCCTAGGACCGGTTTCTGGCATTCCAGCCGTCATCAGCCAGGCTTGCTTGAATCCAGTGGCAAAGTGAGCAAGGGACCCACGTCTGGGCATACCCCCGCCAACTTAGGGCGAACAAAGCGATACAAAAGGGGATGATGGACGGAACGTTTGAGCCAATCAAACACTCACCCCCAGTCAACTGATCTGGGTTTAATCCATCATCATTCTTTAGCTCACTCCACCACCCCAGTTCAGACATGGCCATATGCAAATCAGTCTGACCCTGTGCCTCATGGGAACAGTCCAGCCCGAACTGCCAAGCCATGTCTTCCCTGGACCGGAAACAAGCATCCTAGGACCGGTTTCTGGCATTCCAGCCGTCATCAGCCAGGCTTGCTTGAATCCAGTGGCAAAGTGAGCAAGGGACCCACGTCTGGGCATACCCCCGCCAACTTAGGGCGAACAAAGCGATACAAAAGGGGATGATGGACGGAACGTTTGAGCCAATCAAACACTCACCCCCAGTCAACTGATCTGGGTTTAATCCATCATCATTCTTTAGCTCACTCCACCACCCCAGTTCAGACATGGCCATATGCAAATCAGTCTGACCCTGTGCCTCATGGGAACAGTCCAGCCCGAACTGCCAAGCCATGTCTTCCCTGGACCGGAAACAAGCATCCTAGGACCGGTTTCTGGCATTCCAGCCGTCATCAGCCAGGCTTGCTTGAATCCAGTGGCAAAGTGAGCAAGGGACCCACGTCTGGGCATACCCCCGCCAACTTAGGGCGAACAAAGCGATACAAAAGGGGATGATGGACGGAACGTTTGAGCCAATCAAACACTCACCCCCAGTCAACTGATCTGGGTTTAATCCATCATCATTCTTTAGCTCACTCCACCACCCCAGTTCAGACATGGCCATATGCAAATCAGTCTGACCCTGTGCCTCATGGGAACAGTCCAGCCCGAACTGCCAAGCCATGTCTTCCCTGGACCGGAAACAAGCATCCTAGGACCGGTTTCTGGCATTCCAGCCGTCATCAGCCAGGCTTGCTTGAATCCAGTGGCAAAGTGAGCAAGGGACCCACGTCTGGGCATACCCCCGCCAACTTAGGGCGAACAAAGCGATACAAAAGGGGATGATGGACGGAACGTTTGAGCCAATCAAACACTCACCCCCAGTCAACTGATCTGGGTTTAATCCATCATCATTCTTTAGCTCACTCCACCACCCCAGTTCAGACATGGCCATATGCAAATCAGTCTGACCCTGTGCCTCATGGGAACAGTCCAGCCCGAACTGCCAAGCCATGTCTTCCCTGGACCGGAAACAAGCATCCTAGGACCGGTTTCTGGCATTCCAGCCGTCATCAGCCAGGCTTGCTTGAATCCAGTGGCAAAGTGAGCAAGGGACCCACGTCTGGGCATACCCCCGCCAACTTAGGGCGAACAAAGCGATACAAAAGGGGATGATGGACGGAACGTTTGAGCCAATCAAACACTCACCCCCAGTCAACTGATCTGGGTTTAATCCATCATCATTCTTTAGCTCACTCCACCACCCCAGTTCAGACATGGCCAGATTGTGCAGCATGCAGCACGCCACCACTATCTGGCACACCTTCTGTGGGGAGTACGCCAGTGCACCCCGGTGCGGTCCAGGCACCTGAACCTGGACTTGAGGAGGCCAAAGGTACGCTCGACCACACGTCTGGTCCTCCCATGTGCCTCATTGTAGCGATCGTCTGCTGGGGTGCGAGGATTCCTCAATGGACTGAGCAGCCATGCCCCATTCGGATACGCAGAGTCACCTGGGTGTGAGGGACACAGAGAACCGTTGCTATTCCAACTGGACAGGGGACAGCATCGCACAACC
The DNA here is from genome assembly GCA_963921515.1 of Calotriton arnoldi. Classification (NCBI taxonomy): domain Eukaryota; kingdom Metazoa; phylum Chordata; class Amphibia; order Caudata; family Salamandridae; genus Calotriton; species Calotriton arnoldi. The sequence continues at coordinate 879,989 of CAWUFW010000593.1, read as the reverse complement.
AGCACGCTACACCACTCCACATACTCACCGACAATACAGCCACGATCCTGTTGCAGATTGGCCATCAGTCGTGGCAAGATGCTGTTGCGCATTATGTGTGCGTCATGGGCCGAGCCTGGAAACTTTGCACACACGTGGGTGATCACCATGTCCGCAAGGCACACCACTTGCACATTCAGGGAGTGCGTGTGCTTCCTGTTGCGGTACAGGTGCTCAGTGGCCTGTGGTGGAACAAGGCCAACATGAGTGCAGTCAATGGCTCCCACGACGTGTGGGATTCTGCCAAGGGCATAGAATGCACCCTTCACTGCCGCCAATTCACGAGCCCTGGGGAATCTGATGTACCTGTTCCGGTACAGCATCATGGCTGCCAGTACATCCCTCAGCACCTTGCTGAACATGGGCTGGGACATCCCTCCTCCACTGCCCACTGTGTGCTGGAATGACCCAGTGGCGAAGAAATGCATGGCGGCCATCACCTTAGCCGTGGGGGTGACAGCAGTCGGATACACCCTGCGGGGACGGAGATGGGGCTCTAACATGGCACACAGTCGATGCAGAGTTGGCCTGTCCAGCCGAAACTTCCTGATTACCTCTGTATCGTCCATGTCCGCCAGCAATTGGTATGGGCGGTCAATGTTCGGTCTCCGCCTGGGTTAAATGGCAGAGGACACATGTCAAAGCAACACGGCACATAGCAATTTCGCATACACATCACTGACATGACTGAGCAAGCACATGAGCCACAGCCCAGCTGTCAAGCTGGGACGGCACGGCCACAATACACTTACACAGGTCTCCCAACAATGGCAATGGCAAGTGAGACATACCACTGCCATGTGCATGCACATGGGGATCTAGGCCCCAATGACTTGCGGGGCGTGCTGATGGGGACTGACTGCATATTCGTCAAGCGGCAACGCCACGGCAACATGAGTGTCTGCTGTGCATGGTACTGCTTCCGAGGCTGGATGAGTATGGCACACGACGACGACGATGTGGGCACGGGCTGAGCGGCCAATACAAGTGGGACCTGTGGCACGAGGGGATATGAGACAGTAGTAGGTGTCAGCACTGCACCCTATGTACAGCACTGTACGGATCACAGCTCCCGAAACATTGACTGGTGTCCACATTGACAGCCCCATGCCAAGACGGCTGTGTGCTTGCAGTCACACGTCACAGGTGAGAGGTTACATTGCACGTGCCAGGTGGCAGTCGTACATAGTGGGAGCTGGCATGTGTGTGCATGTGTCTCCTGTTCAGGATCCACCAGATGGGCGCTGACTCTGTACTGACCATTGGACACAGCATGTTCCGTGGAAGGCTTGTGTGTGTGGGATGGTGGCACTGGATGTGCCTCCGTTGGGTGGGGGGCCATGCACAGGGCGGGTACGTCGATGATTGCGCATTGTTGGTCACGGTGGGTGCACCAGCTAAGATGTGTTGCCCTGTGTTCAATTCCTATGTCCGCATGATGATGGACTGTGGATGTGGGCAGACTACACATTGGTCGATGTGCTGTCTATATGCATGTGCCTTCACACCAGGCACAGCTGCCCCTGCACATGTGACCCCTGCTGGACTCGCTGCTGGGTCTGTGGAGCTGATGCACCTTCTGCGCGTGGGGCGGACAGCTCTCCTCACTTCCCTCATTGCGCATGTCATGTCTTTGCCGCAGGTGACATGGATCATGGAGGGCCCACATGTACGCGTGGGTAGGCTACACATGATTGTTCACTGGTCGCCACCCCCAGTCAGTGTTTCGAATGGGAAGGTTGTCGTGCTGGTGGTATGTTCGATGTGGCGGATGGGCGGGCCTAGGTGCGGGCTTACATTCCGGACATGGGGGGTAGTTGGATTGGCGACTAGTTGCAGTACACACGGGACACGTCTCTTCCTTTCCACATCTGGGTCATCCCTTGTACTAACTGACAGTGATACAGTCATCTTCGCCCCAGCCCTCATGTCCTCCCCTCGCCCCCCAATATGCATGCTCACCTGCGAGGCTAGCGCTTGCACAGGCAGCCCCAAGCTTGCACCAGAGAGGGCAAGGAGTGTATGTGTGGGTCCAGTTGCACGAGTGGGCTGTCTCAGGGTATGATGTGTGGCGGGACGCCGTCCACCTGCGTGGTGCCCCAAATGGAGACCCGGCCTGCATGGACTATGCATCACAGTCTTCGCCTTCCGGATCCGCCACCTGCGACACCCAGTGGCTGTGGCTGCCCTTGCGGCCATGCCGCGTCCGTCTGTGGCTGATGGCCCACACATTCACTCTTTGGCCTCTCTGGGGAGGGCTCAGGGGTGGTGGCGCACGCGCTTGCACTTAGTCGCAATGGCATGTGGCGTGGTTGGTATGATGGGCAATGGATGGGATGGTGCGAGCCACCTCCCGTGACGTCAGTGCTGCTCGTGCTGTGGTGCGTCCCCCTACACTTCCATTTGACTTTTTGCCATGCTGGACGTTGAGGTTCTATTGCCTGCGTGATATGACCAGGAGGAGCGCGAGGAGACCTCTCACACACCATGCTCCACTGCCATCCCGTGCCCTGTATCGCCTGTGCGGATTGACTATGTTGGGGTTACACCTGGTCGACTGGGGCTGTGTGTGCCTTGTCAAGGGGCATGGCGGGCGCACAACAGGATCCAGCTCGTCCACAGAGGGTGGGCTGAGGTGCGCCTGGTACCGCTTTGTACGTGTGCCCGGCTGCTGTGCACACACGTGTTCACTCCCCCCGACAGGTGTCCTCTCACAATGCCCAGGGAAGCGGTGGTGTACTGTTCATGAGCCCTCCCAACACGGCGTGCTCCAACTTGGCATGTGCGCATCTACCCGTCGCACCCACCCACCTGAGCACTGCGTCCATACGACTTCACACGACACATGTGTGTCTTCCACAGTAGTGCTACTCATTTGCGTTGACATCCAATACCAGTGGACTACATGGTCATGTCACGACTGCCGTGTACTTCACATACTCTCATCCTCTCTCATTCGTACTTGTGAAATGAGTCAGCGGAGACAGTTCTGGTTTCAAACATTATATTGAGTCTTCTGTCCTCTGTGATGCAGTATAGTGGACACTACTGGCAGCGGAATACATATTGAGGATATACTGAGCATGATTACAAATGGGATAGGGTGTGGGGTTACATCTGCTTGGCCAAGGCTGTGCTAATGTACATTTACGTATAGCTGCGGAGCTGCGGACTTTGACACAGACGGTATACATGTAGCCTACCAGACCGCTCGGCATCATGGGCACAGTCCATCTCAGTTCCATGTGACAGGTTTGCTGCGGTTGTTCCTCATGCACGCGTGCATGTGAGATGACATCAGGGCATGTGCTTGCGTGCATGCAGCGGCGTGCCACTTGTTGTTGCACTGTGGTGGTTACTGGACATGTCACAGTCACTGGGGTCGTGTTGTTGTTGTATGCACTTGTCGTCCATGCAAAGGTCCTGGTATGGGATTCCCGGGGCGGGGGTGGGAGGGGTGCAGCACCCACAGACTCCAGGCGACCTATTCATGTCCACTGAGCGGTGTGTGTGTCCATGGGCGCTGGATCCATGTCGTGTCCTGGTTGTTCGTGCAGTTCCGTCCATGTGGGTGCGATGCACAGAGCCCATGCCACTGCCTCCCACGATGCATGCGGTGTTCCTGGATGTGATGGGGAACAGTGTGCATGTCCCGGTCATATCCGATGTCATGGCGATGTCGTTGATGGTGTGGTTACAGTTGCCGGTCGTTTGGTATGGCTGTTGTGGTGGTGACTGGCCAGTCCGTGCGGAAGCTGAGCATGGGTGCGGGGTTGGACTTCATAGGTCACTCGGGGAACCTGCGTTGTGGTCCGACGTATTTACAGGTTGTCAGGTATGCGATGCCGTCCAGCAGGGCTTCCATGTCATTGGTGGTGTACATGTTTGCCAGCCAATGAAGCGGATGGTGGCTGTCAAGGTGTTGTTCGTAGGTTGTCCCTTGGAGGACCATGATGGGGCATGCTGGGTGACATTCGATGTAGCTGTTCTCGATGATCCGTCGTGTGGAGGCACAGTGGTTCCATTTCAGTGCGCGTGCGATGTTGGCCACATACGCCATGCCCCCATAGGCAGAGCAGGCCTTGTCGTGTGCGTCCAGAGGGAGGAGTAGTGGTAGCAGGTCCGCCTTCAGACATGCCGGGTTGGAGAGGCATATCTCGACGGGATGCTGGTAGGGACACCTCCGACAGTAGAAGACGGGCATGACGCAGCTGAACAATGTGATGCGGTAAGTCAGTCGGTAACTTACGTTCAGCAGGGACAGGAGATCGCATCCCAATGTATGTATCGTGCTGGTTTGGTACAGCTTGAGCTCTTCGGCGTAGTTGGGTAGGTGTGTTGCGGTTGCCATTTCGCAGCGGTGCGTTGTGGTGGCGTGCTCCGGCTGTGTGTGCAGTCTGCAATGTGCACGCTCCGAGGTTGCTGTGAGCTCTGTGTAGTCGTAGGGAGACAGGACTTGTGTTCTGTTGGCTTGTTTGGAGGACACGGGCCCTCTTCCCACATGCTTCTCAGACAGTTCAAGGTCAGTGCTGTGTGACTCCTTCCAATTAACTTGCATGTGGCCGACATGGGGGAGTGTTTTCTTCTTTCTTCCCCGTCCGTTGTGTGCTTCTGTGATATGCGCTATCTGCCCTGTGGTCGGTCTCCTCGGCATGCCTGTGTTGGTCTATTCTTGGACAATGGCTGTATTCACCGGCTTCTGTCGTAGGGCTGTGGTTTCGGTGTTGGAATGGAAGGTCATTCAGTGCTGTCTGCTCTCCCTTGTGTGGGCGGCAGGCTGCCTTTCCGCTCTGCGTTGGGCCTTGTGTGTGGATGTAATTCTTGGGCCACCTGTTGTCGGTCACCGGGCTCTTTGGTGTTCCGTTTCATGTGTCTTGTTCATATGTGCAGGGTGGTATGGGTTTTTCAGTGTGGTACTGGCGTTCCTCTTCCCGAAGGGGCCCTGCTTCTCCTAGTTGGTGTTGCCGCCGCTGTGTGCTTCGCCATGTTTGTTACACTGGGGTGTGTCCTGCTGTTGCGTGACTTCACTGACATGTGTGCGTCGGTTGTGTGGCGTTGGGTGTTGTCCGTGAATTGGGCGTTGGGGACATGTCTGTGGCAGGCCTGTCACGTGTCATGTGCGTTCGGGGTGGGGCTGGTGTGTGTGCTGCTTGGTTGTGTCCCTGTGTCTGTGTGCGACGCATGCATGGCGCTGCGGTTGGCCTCTGCGTTGTGCGCATGTGTGGCGGCGTCATCGGCGCTTTGGGGCCGTGACGGGGTGGTTGGTTCCTAGTCCCAGGTGGTGTGTACACATGTGTTCCGCGATGTTAGGATTTGGCCTGTGTGTCATATGTGGATGCGATGGTGGATGTGTAGTGTGCACGCGCTGGTGGGGGTTGTCCGCTTTTTCCGCCCTTGCACTGTGTGCGCTGTTTGCGTGCACTTGTTGTGTGTGTGTCTACCTGCGTCTCCGCGGTACGTTGCGTCCTTGGTGGTGCATCAGCAGAAGCATGGGAAGGGCCTGCAGTGCTGGATTCATGCCCGGGGTGCCGCTTCTTCGTTGTCCGTGCTCTGCGTCCGTGTTTCCGCCTCTCTTTCACGTGCGGTGTCTCTTTGCCGTGGGAGCCGTTTGTTTGCGGCATCGTAATTTATGCGCCGGGCGGGACGTGTTTCGTCGGACGGTGTGTGTCAGTTGTGCTGCGCCGCTACGTGTGCGGGCGCACTTTGATGGCGGACGGTGTTGCTGGCTTGCCGGCGGTGTTTGGCCTGCTTTTCGCATCGTAATTGGGCGGGCGTGTGGACTGCTGCGTGCCGGCGGTAACTGGTGGTTTTTGCATCCGCCAGCACGGCGGTAGTGCTTCCGCCCGCCATCGTAATGGGCCCCTAGCTCTTTTACTACGTATTAATTCATTATTGTTTTCATTGCTTCCAGTGTTTCTTTTTACGTGGTATATCTTTGGAAAAACTATTCCAAAATAACAACTTCCATACCACCTTGCAGGAAGCCTAAAGTAAGCCTTATTCCCACATACATAATAGATTCCAGGAAAAACTGAATCTGTTCCTCCTTTGAGTCCCCAACCTCCAAGAATTAAAAAATTGTGTTCACATTCACTGGTACCGATGAAAACATTATTATAATCAGTCTTTAACCTATGAAGACAAATTTTCCCTTTCTTTACGAAATCCAGAGCCATTGCAGCTTGAGCTTTACCAGGTGTATAACTCCCTTCTTTCTCCGCCCAAGGTGGCAACTGAGCCTTATGCTCTGAAGCTTTCTTTTGAAAATCATGTCTTCTATCTTCTACTAAATTCAAAAATATATTTTCTTCTAGTAAAGAACATGTTAGATTGTGTCTATGTGCATGTGTTTTGTCTATCGATTTCATTGTTAAGAAAAACTCTCCCATAAACTGTGCGTCTTGACTACTAAGCACTGGGTTCATATTCTTGCGAATCGGAACCTCAGAAAATATCACATCTAAGTTTGAATAATAATACTGTAGCCTACCTGTTCTATAAAATAAACTTGTTAATGCACTACATGAGATGCCATATGTCAGGGGTAAATGATGGTATGTTAATCCTTCCGCTACTGATTCAGGTAACTTCATACAGACATAACAATTACTAACTTCCATTGTGTCTACATACTGAAACAATAACATTGTGAAAACATTTAAACTAGTGTCGTTATCAGCTATTTCATGATGAATTTCTGCCTCATCTTCTGCCATTAATTCTACTCTATTGCCCTTCATGTTTGCTGTCCTCCCTTTAGTTTCATTATTAATTTTCTTATCTATTATCATAAGGTAAGGAATTGCTACAATCAGGACTAACCATACTATAAGCACCAATACTAGACTACATATGCAAATTGCACAGCATCTCCTACAACAATTTCGTTTTGGTCTCCCAGTAACTCTATCATCAGGCATTTTTCGACAAGGAAGATTTCTCTTCTTATCTCTTCTTCTTTTCTTTAGGGGATTCTTTTGATTAGTCAGGGTGGTCTTGTTTCTTCTTCGTATGTTAGTTCTGTACTTGTTCCTTCGCCACCACTGTCACTTGACTCTGAGCTTTCAAAATCTTCAAGAATGATATAAATCCAGTCAGGACCCTTGAATTTGTTATTCACAAGTCTCAGTCTTTTACTTTTTCTTTTTCCTGACTTTTTCTCTTGTTCAGTTTGACTTGTCACTTGTTCTGGATCTTCACTTCTGGTTGTTATGTGGTATTTTACTCTTTTGATGACACTTGGCCAATGATCTCCTTTTCTTGTCTTCTTGGTTGGCACTGTTTCTTTGTTATCGTCTTCAGGGATCTCGTTATTTTGACTGCTTAATACTGTTTTGTTTTCTTTGATTACTGTCTCTTTTGTTTGTTCTTTTTCAGGTCTGATTGGTTTCTTTTCAGTAGCTCCACAATGACTTTCAGGATGTAGGCGTTGTTCCTTTTTATTTCTTTGTATTCATTTGTATTAACCCCTTTTTCTTTAGTGAATTCTTCTTGATCTAACTGCTTCTGATCAGGGCTTATTGCACTGTGAACTTCTGCAGTCTGACCTGATTCTTCTAAACCTGTCTGTCCCTCTTCAAAGTTTATTAAATCTTCACTGTTTTTAGTCCAATTTTCTTTCCCTATCTGATTTAGTTCAGGATCTTTTACTATCTTTTCTTCTTGATCCCGAACTGTTTCTTCTTCACCTATCTGATCTTCTTCAATTTCTTCCAATTTAGTTTGATTTCTCGTTCTGTGGTATACTTCAGGCACTTCTACCACTGGTATCCAATCCTGACTTGTGCTCGGTTGTTCTCCGTCAGCTTCTCTCGAACCTCTAGCCTGAGATTCCTCAGCTGGGCAACCTTCAGCTTCTTCAGTGATTGGCGTTGTCTGTGAATTCTCTTCTTCAGGTTCTGGTACTCTCTTTGTGTGGCTTACGTGAATCCTATTAGGAAATCTTGCACACTTCACTGCTGTATTGATGGTCAATATGACTTGACAAGGTCTGCTCCACCTGGGTGATAGACACGTTTCTCTGGTGTGATTCTACACTACCACCCAATCACCAGGATTCAGATCATGTTCTAGTTCAGGCTGCCTGGAAACTGTGTCTTCTCCAACCTGATGAGAGACAGAACGCACTAGGTCAGCCAATCCTTTGAAATAATCCAAAACCATATCATCAGATATATTCACCAGTTTGTTTGTGGGAACATGTGTTTGTCTCATTGCTCTTCCCATCATTATTTCATGGGGGCTCAATCCTGTCGTTCTGTCAGGTATGCTTCTGATTCCCATCAAGACAAGTGGCAAAGCGTCTGGCCACTCTAATGATGTTGATGCACACATTTTTCCCAATCTTGACTTTATAGTGCCATTTAATTGATCAACCACTCCAGAAGCCTCTGGGCGATATGCACAGTGCAATTTCTGTTTTATTTGAAATGCTTCACAGATTATCTGGATCACTTCACTATTAAAGTGTTTTCCTCTATCTGATTCCAAAGATACTGGGAAACCAAACCTAGGTATGAGCTCACGTAACAACAGTTTTGCAACTGTAATACTGTCATTTCTCCTAGTAGGGTAAGCCTCCACCCACTTTGAAAACAGACACACTATGACTAGTACGTATTTCAGCCCTCTACATGGTGGTAACTGTATGAAGTCAAACTGGAGTCTTATAAATGGGCCCTCTGCCTTTCCAATCTTTCCAAACCCAATTATCGTTTTCCTGCCTGGATTATGCATTTGGCAGGTTAGACATCTCTGGCAAAGACTCTCTGCAACAGCCCTGAATTTGGGATTGTGCCAATTTTGTCTGAACATCCTAATCATTGCATCTCTCCCTATGTGTGTGTCTCCATGATGCATTCTGGCCATTTGTGAGAGTAAACAGACTGGCATGACTGATCTGCCATCTGCACTGATCCACACTTCATCTTCTCCTCTTTGGGAGCAACCCACTTTAATCCACAAATTTTTCTCACTTTCATCAACCTCATCTTGCAATTTCTTCACCTCGTTCCAAGTTTCAGGTGGCATATACAGCATAAGTTGGCAGCTGATTCCCATTCTTTCCACCCTCTTATTTACTGACGTTCTGGTTTTGGCACAATGTTGAGCCACCAAGTCTGCATATCTGTTGCCGACTACCACCCAGTCATCTCCTGAATGGTGTGCGGCACATTTCACCACAGCCAATTCTTTTGGTGATTGTATTGCTTCTAGCAATTCCCTTACAAATTGTCCATTTTTAATGGGGGATCCTGAAGAAGTCATGAAATCCCTCTGCATCCACAGTTGGCCAAAATCATGCACGACCCCGTAACCATATTGACTATCTGTAAATATGGTCACTCTCTGATTCCTCCCAATTTTGCAAGCTTTTATCAAAGCTATCAATTCAGCTACTTGTGCAGATTTGACTCCTGGTAAATAGGATGCTTCGACTATTCCAGTTAATTCACATACCGCATAGGCAGCAGTTAGTTTACCATCTTCATGTCTTTGACATGAACCATCGACAAATAACTCCCTGTCTGGCTTTTTAAGAGGCTGTTCCTCAATGTCTAGGCGTGGTTTTGTACATAATTCTGTAATCTGTACACAATCATGTTCATCTTCTTCGTCATCTTTATTTGTTTCATGATATGGGTCTGGCAATAGATTTGCTGGATTTATTATTGTACACCTTACCATGGTCACATTTTCAGCACCCATTATTATCCTCTCATATTTAGTCAGCCGACTAGGAGTAAGATGCTGAGTTTGGGTTCTTGTCAATAGAATGACAACTGCATGTGGAACATACACTTTTACAGGATGTCCCATCACAATTGACTCGCTTTGTTCAATGCTCAAGCAAGTCGCTGCCACTGCTTTTAGGCATCCTGGCAATGCGGCTGCTACTGGGTCCAATGTAGCAGAAAAATATGCTATAGGACGTCTGTCTAGTCCATGTCTCTGAGTTAAGACAGAAAGTGCACAATTTTCTCTCTCTTGACAGAATAATGCGAATTCTCTTTTATAATCAGGCATGCCTAAGGCAGGTGCTGAACAAAGTGCGTTTCTCAATTTTACAAAAGCTCTACACTTTCATCCTCCCATTCAACAGGGTCATGTTAATTAAGGGCTTAGCTAACATTGAAAAATTTGGTATCCATTGTCGACAGTATCCTACTATTCCTAGGAACATTCTCACTTGTCTTTGTGTTACAGGCATTTGCATTCTCTTTATTAATTCTACTCTTTCAGAGGTTACTCTTCTTTTTCCCCTCTCAATTTGGTGTCCCAGATATTTAACAGCTGTCCTGCAAAACTGTAACTTTTCAGGTGAGACTTTATGCCCTTCCTCAGCCAAAAGATTCAATAATGCTATGGAATCGACAACACAGTCTTCTCTGGTGGTCGATGCTACTAATAAGTCGTCGATATATTGAACTAAAACTGAGCTTCCTGGCATCACTAGTTTTTCAAGGCACTTTTTCAATATCTGATTGAAAATAGAAGGACTTTCTGTGTACCCCTGAGGAACACGGTTCCACACATAGACTTTGTTCTCAAATTTAAATGAGAAAAGATACTGGCTGTCTGGATGCAATGGTATTGAAAAGAATGCTTGACATAAATCAATTACGGTGAACCATCCTGCATTCCAAGGAATCTGATATAGGATTACTGCAGGATTTGGTACTATAGGACAACATGGTTCTACAATCTTATTTATTTTCCTCAGGTCCTGAACAATCCTATATTTTCCACTAGGTTTCTTTAGTCCCATGATTGGTGAATTACATGGGCTACTCATTACTTCTTTTAGGATGTTTTGTTTTACCATCTGATTGATTTCTTCAATGACTCCTGCTTTTACTTCTGCACTCATTTTGTACTGTTTAGTATTTGGGAAAATCGCACCTTCTTTTACCGTAATTTGAACTGGATCTATTTTTGCCATAAGTCCTACTTCTTTTCCAGTGAAATCCCATACTATTGGGTTTACTGTACCTTTTAATTCTTCTGGCAACTCATCTTTTGTTATCAGCGAGAACATTTCATCTATTTCTGTACCTTGTTTTGCAACCATAATTTTATATACATGGTCCTCATCTGGGTGTCCATTACGATACCGGGCGGTAAAAAATCCGCCATCCACCATAGCGGTAAAAATACGCCCGCCTACACCGTCTGAATACCGACCGAGCAATTACGATGCCGCGAAGCGAACACCGCCCACGGCGGAAAAAACCCCAAAAATACCGCCCGATCATGTCCGATGCTAAGTCCACCCGTCCGCCACGTACGCAAATACGCACGACAACCAAAAACCGCCCGCCCTGACGATCTAGACACCGCCCGTGAAATTAGGATCGCTCCGACATGAGCGCGGTAATTACACAAATACACCGCCCGCCATCGTAAACAACAGAGATGGAAATGGACACAGCGGAAGCCCTGGCAGCCACGTCCCTGCACAGAAACCATCCGCGGACCCAAACAAACACACACAACATGGCCAACAAGTCCACACAGCAAGCCACGCACAAACACAGTACACATCCCGAAAACACCCCCCCCTGGACAAACAAATAAACTACTAATCCCAGAACACCAGCCACAACACACCTGAAAACAACAGACCATCATGACACACCCACATAGGTAAGCACAAAAGCAGCCCCTTCACAGACCACAATCCCTTGCAACACTACAAACCCAAGAAGAGAGGAGAGAACACAGCGACACAGCAAGGACAGCAGCACACCACAGATACGCACCCACCACCACCAGCACCAGCACCAGCACCAGCACCACCAAACACCAGCACCACCAAACACCAGCACCACAAATGACCTGCACATCACACACCACACACACACACCGCACCAGCACCACAAACACCAAACCACACACCATGGCAGCACACAGAATGCCAAAGTTCACTTCAACTGAGCTGACGGTCATGGTCGACGAGATCATCAAGGTGCACCCACAAATCTTTGGCAACCAGGTCCAACAGACAACAGTAGCCACCAGAAATCGGATGTGGAGCAGGATCGTAGACCAGGTCAATGCAGTAGGGAACGTGCCACGCAACCGAGGCGAAATCACCAAGAGGTGGTACGATATGAAAAGGGAGGTCAAGAAGAAGGAGGCCAAGAATCGGCAGCTGGCTGACAGGACTGGCGGAGGTAATCCCGCGCTTTTCAAGAGCTTCAAGGCGTGGGAGGAGAAGGTGCGAGGCATCATACATCTGGAGAGTCTCACCGGAATACCAGGGGGAGTGGAGGCTGGTAAGTACAAACAAATGTATACCAGCACACCGCTATGTACTCACATGCACTACCACTATGCCATAGCTCCGAGGGACAAACACCCCCATGTCCAGTACACAATACACAAGACATCACTCCACACATGCAACAGACACTACCACACACTCAGCCCAAACCGACCAACTAACAAAACCATGGAGGCATGTGTACAGTCAGCCAGCACCGCAACTCCCACCATGTCCCCTTGTACTCCAAAAGTGCCAGAAGGAGCACTCACCACACCCACACCCATGTGTCAGCCATAGCTGCAGTAACCGACAAGTAACAGGTAAGTAGCCGGAACACAAAGTCAGTGGGTGGGAGGGGGGACAGCTGAAGTACAACACACACCAGGCCCCTAGTCCGACAGCGCAGCAAGGTGGAGCACACCCCACACCCATGTGTCAGCCACTGCAGTGCACACCTTCAGCCGACAGGTAGATATCTCACCCTACATGGAGGGGTTTCTGTGGGTGGTAAGCCAGCACCACAACTCACAACACCGCCCCCACTCCCACAGACCAGCAACATGGAGCACCCCTCCCTCCCATAACCATGTGGCATCCATAGCATTGCGCACTCAAAAACAACCTGTAGGTGGAAAACTGTACAGGGCGGGGTGTCTGTAGGCATGAGGACTGTATTACGACTAACACATGGGACATGTCACGTAGCAGGGGAACACACAGCACTGCTCCCTGTCACAATCATGTCACCAATGTGCACACGGACATGTATTACAGAGTCATACCCCACATGACCCATCACAAACACAGCAACACCTAAGGAGCCACGTCTGCATGCACAAGTCCCACTGGAGCACAGACCCAGACGGCGGGCACCGTGCCACTCATCACACACATCAGCAACACCATCGAAGTCTTGACCATGTAGTCCTTACTGCCTGTTACCCACACATCGTACAACAACGCCCAGGTAAGTCCAAACTGCCTAGAAGTAACAGCGTGGGACCACAATAATGCACATACACACCACTGGACCCATGAAACACACAGGCACACAATGCACATTCAACATATCATCATTCTCATCTGTCAGCCCCTGTGTCATGAAAGGTATGTCATCCGAACAGCTGGCCCTCATACAGTAGTTATGCAAAGATACCTGCCCATGACAAATAATGTGCCTGCAGTGACTGAAGCGCATGTCACACTGTGATCAACAACATACATAATATAGTCAACACCCCAAGAGCACTGCATTGCTGCACATGGCTGAGGGTAGCACGCACACCAAGGAATTGGCCCATCTGCAATACGTCGTGTGGCACACAACCATCACTCACTCACTACAATGCTTGCAGTGTAATGTCCATAAATGATAACAGTGAGCAGATATGCTGGGGATGTCAGACATACACACACCTTTGTCTCTGCACTGTCATGTAGCCAAAACACATGTCCCGTTCTGCACCCATATGTCACAGTATGTACCCCAAAACCGTATTTCACCTCAAAAGCGTTGAGGGGGCTGTACTCCCTTTTCCCATCTGCGTTTCTAAGCGTTCCATTTGAACCCCAAAACCATATTTCACCTCAAAAGCGTTGAGGGGGCTGTACCCCCTTTTCCCATCTGCGTTTCTAAGCGTTCCATGTGAACCCCAGAACCATATTTCACCTCAAAAGCGTTGAGGGGGCTGTACCCCCTTTTCCCATCTGCGTTTCTAAGCGTTCCATTTGAACCACAAAAGCATATTTCACCTCAACATCGTCGATGGGTCTGGAGCCCGCATACACCGAACCACAAAATGTAGGAGTATAGCAAAACACACCCATCGGCATTGCTAATCCGTCCCATGCCACATGTTCACATCACACAGTTCCATTGCCTTGCCCACGCATACACACATCGTACATCCACACACACGCCTCTGGGAAACCTGTGCACGAGAGTGCACGAACTGTGAATGTCAGACAACCAATACATACTTTGCTAGGTGCAACACATTAACCTATCTCATTCTCCCCACAGGTGCCGAACTGCTGGACGATGGAGAGGGAGACAGCAGCCAGCACAGCCAGTCCGCAAGCCCCCGACCCGGACTCACGGATGTAGAGGAGCTGGACACCTCCTCGGACGTGGACCACCCAGCAGGCCCATCTGGTGTGGCAGGGCACAACCGCTCCCCAGGGCCCCTCCTACCCACCAACCCATCGCCCAGGGCTGCTGACCAGTCACAGACCCCTGCTGCCACGGTCGTTGCGGCCACCACCACCGCCGCAACCACCACCACTGCCGCAACCACCACCACCGCCGCAACCACCACCACCACGTCATCCCTGGCCACAGCCCCAGCGCAAGGGGTGGCCCGGCCGTCGGGGTCCACCCTGGGAGCCAGAACGAGGACCGTGGTGAGCAATGTGGCTAGTGGGCAGGTCGGTGGCAGCAGTACTGGTAGGAGGAGCAGGATCAGGCCAACGCCATCTGTGCCTGGGAGCCAAGGCCAGCCGCAAATCGACAGAGTCCTTGCGGCCTATGAAGAGGCCCAAGGAGAATGGGCCAGGTCGGCTAGCGACACGCGGGAGGTCCTTGGGGTGTTGAGGGCCATGAACGCCCATATGGGCCAAATGGTGGCCCTCATGGGCCAGCTGGTGGTGGTGTCGAGGGCACAAGCAAGGCCAGCAACACCACCTCCGCCACCACCTGCTGTGGCGCAGGGTCGTGCAGCATCGCTTTCCCCTGCGTCCACAGCGAGTGAGCACTCCTCAGCCACCACCAGCAGCCCACCAACACACCCCCCCCTTCAAAACGTGGAAGGGGCCGTCCGAAGAGGAAACAGGTGTCCAGAGAGGACTTCGCACGCACCAAACGCCAGTGAGTCAGCCAGCCACCTTGACCACCTACTGCATTGACTTGTAATACGATCCTACCCCACACTGCCATGTGAATGGCATGTGTCTGTTGGACTGTGGACATAGGACTAAATGGGTACACCTTGAGCATCACGCAGCCATGACCGTCAACTCATAGTCACTGCACGCACCACTTTTGTCAACACCTTGCACACAATAACATGTCACCGCTGAAAATAAATACACCTTGATCACAATCTGCTGTTTGTGCCCTGTGTTTATTCAACGATGTGCAACCGCCACCATGAGCAGAAATGCATCTGCTGCGTGGTATGTCGATGGGACAGGAGAGGCTGTAGGGACCTAGGGGTGAAAAACAGAACAAGAGTACATTCAATGAGTGTGTCACACACTCATCACACAGTACTTGTCACCAACTACAAGCAATGTACACACATCTCACAGAGCAACAGGGCACAATGCAACAGCCACTGTCAGTGGCATACTAACCTGGACATGGACCATTGACACACAGCACTCAGTGAACAAAAGGCCTCCGTGACAGAGCACACATACACCTGCACAACTACAGCTACTTCAGCCGTCGTAAATGGACACTCACCGTCAACTGAAGTAGCGGGCGATGAGCTGCTGACGCACATTCACAGCTTCCTCCTCTCCACTGTCCTCGTCACTGGACCCGTCCTGGTCTGCAGGCTGGGGCCCTGGATGATCACCGTCATCCACTATTAGGGGGATCTGCTTGCGAATAGCCAGATTGTGCAGCATGCAGCAAGCCACTACTATCTGGCACACCTTCTGTGGGGAGTACGCCAGTGCGCCCTCGGTGCGGTCCAGGCATCTGAACCTGGACTTGAGGAGGCCAAAGGTCCGCTCCACCACACGTCTGGTCCTCCCATGTGCCTCATTGTAGCGGTCATCAGCTGGGGTCCGAGGATTACGTAATGGGCTGAGCAGCCAAGGCCCATTCGGATAAGCAGAGTCCCCTGGGTGTGAGGAATACCGAGATTAGTTGCAATTCCAACTGTCCCCAAGACAGCATCGCACACCAGGCACGCTACACGAGTACACATACTCACCAACAATCCAAGCATGGTCCGGTTGCAGATTGGTCATCAGACGTGGTAGGTTGCTGTTGCGCATGATGTGCGAGTCATGGGCCGATCCTGGAAACTTCGCACACACGTGTGAAATGACCATGTCCGCAAGGCACACCACTTGCACATTCAGGGAGTGGGTGTGCTTCCTATTCCGATAAATGTGCTCCATGGCCTGTGGTGCTACAAGGCCAATATGGGTGCAATCGATTGCACCAACAACGTGGGGGATCCGTCCAAGGGCATAGAAATCACCCTTCACTGCCGCCAATTCACGTGCCCTGGGGAATCTGATGTACCTGTTCCTGTACAGCATCATAGCTGACAGTACATCACGAAGCACCATGCTGAACATGGGCTGGGACATCCCACTTCCACTGCCCACTGTGTGTTGGAATGACCCAGTGGCGAAGAAATGCAGTGCAGCCATCACCTTAGCCGTGGGGGTAAATGCAGTTGCATACACCCTGCGAGGACGGAGGTGGGGTTCCAACAAGGCACATAGGCGATGCAGGGTGGGTCGGTCCAGACGGAATTTCCGGATTACCTCCACATCCTCCATGTCTGACAGCAATTGGTAGGGGCGATGTATGTTTGGTCTCCTCCTAGGAAAGATGGAAGTGGACACATGTGAAAGCAACACGCCACAGGGCATTTCCACATACACAAAACACAAATGACTGACCAAGCAATAGAATCACAGAACAGCTGACAAGTAGGGACAGCACAGCCACAATACACTTGCACAGGTCCCCTGCCAATTGCAATGGGCAGTGACACACACCATTGCTATGAGCATGCACATGGGGATTTAGGCCTTAATAACTTGTAAGGCATGCTTATGGTATCAGACTGCATATTTGGCAAGCGGCAATACCACGGCAACATAACTGGCTGCTGTGCATGACACTGCTTTCGAGGCTGGGTGAGTATGGCACACACCAACAACGCTGTGGACACAGGCTGAGCGGCCAAAACAAGTGGGACCTGTAGCACGAGGGGATAGTCATTGATGTCCCTACTGCACCCTATGTACAGCACTGTACGGATCACACCTCCAGAAACATTGACAGGTGTACACATTGACAGCTCCATGCCAACACGGCTGTGTGATTGCCAATACACATCACAAGTGACACGTAACGTTGCACGTGCCAGGTGGCAGATGTACATAGTGAAAGATGGCATGTGTGTGCATATGCATATCCCATGCTCCCATGCCAATGTGTACATGATGATATGCTAACAGACATGTGGAGGCTGGGCACTGGCCGTCACTGCCTATGCACACAGCATGTTGTGGCCCTGTCCATTGTGGACCTGCTCTCACACACAAATCATGGCCACACCTGCAGATGCATTGTGCACATTATACTGTGTGGTGCACATGGCATCAGCGGACTGTACCCGCCATGGGCCAGGCCCTTGCGGTCAACTCCAATGACCCTCGCGGTTGCACCCTGCGTGTTCCACTATGGAGGTTAGCGTCCCGGGCCAGCTGGGAGCAGGCCATCGTCTGCAATTGAAGCTGGCAGACATGGTACACAAATTGCAGCAGCTTGGACCCACTGAACCTGCTCCAGGGGGCTATATGAGTGTGGGAGTGTGACCGGCATTACCACAGCTACCTGGGATTGCAGCCTGGCATCCCTCAACAACACCTGCTGCTGCCACCTGTCCACCTTCACGTCGATGACGCTGAGGATATGTCCAGGTCCACTCACCAGCGAGGAGCTGGAGATCCTGGATTCCGAGCTCCACGCACACTGCACATGGCTATTCCTTGCGAAAGTTGTGTGTGAGAGACAACTGCAGTGTGTGTGGGAGTGCATGTGGGGGACACACATGTCGTTGATCCGCAGCACTATGAGTCAGAGCCTGTGGGGTTCAAACATGCACTGCTCACCATGCTGACTGCAGGTGGCAGGGGTATGTGAGCTCTCGGGCGCTTTGACATGTCTGTCCCTCCCGAGTGGTGGTACATGGCAACTTCATGTCAGACATCCAGTGACACAGACAATTGGCAATGCAGGTCTCAGTGCACTTTTGCTCATGTGAATGTCAGGCTGGGGCCATGCTGCCCTTCTCAGTCCCAGCAGGCCTGGCCTGCACATTGACTGCACAATGCCAGTAGGTGACAACCCAGACTGCCTAGTGGGTTACATGTGTCTCCTGTTCAGGACCCTCCGGATAAGCGCAAACTCAGCCCGGTCGATTGGACACACCATGCCTCGTGATAGGGATGTGTGTGAGTTAGTGGCACTGAATGTGACCTCCGTTGCGGGGTGGGGCATGCACAGGGCGAGTACGTTGATTGTTGCGCAGTGTTGGTCACAGTGGGTACACCCACACAGATGTGTTGTCTTGTGATATTTTGCTAGGTCCGCCTGATAATGGACAGTAGATGTGGGCAGACTACACATTGCACGATGTGCTGTCTATATGCATGTGCCGTCACACCAGGCACATCTGCCCCTGCACATGTGACCCCTGCTGCCCTCAGTGCTGGGTCTGTTGAGCTGATGCGCCATCTGTGCGTGGGGCAGACAGCTCTCCTCACTTCCTCACATCACTTTGCCGCAGGTGACATGTATCATGGAGGGCCCACATGTACGCGTGGGTGGACTACACAAGACTGTCCGATGGTTGTCACACCCAGTCAGTGCTACGAATGGGAAGGATGTGGTGCTGGTACTCATTTATATGTGTCGAGTGTGCGGGTCTAGGTGCGGGGCTACATGCAAGACATGGGAAGTTCATCGGCTTATCTACTAGTTGCAATACACACGAGACACGTCTTTTTATGACCACATCAGGGTCATTCCTTGAACTAACTGGAAGTCAGACAGTCATATGTTACCCTGTACTCATGGCCTCCCCTCGCTCACCCAAATATGCGTTTGCACCTGAGAAGCCAGCGCATGCACAAGCAGCTCCAAGCTCGCCCCAGAGAGGCCAAGGAGTGTATGTGTGGGGCCAGTTGAACAAGTGGTCTGTCTCGCGGTATAATAAGTGGCGGGACGCCGTACACCTGGGTGGTGCCCCGAGTCGAGACCCGGGCAACATTGACAATGCATGACAGGCTCCGCAGTCCGGATACACCACCTGCAACACACAGAGGCTGTAGCTGCCCTAGCGGCCCAGGCCGCGTCCAACTGGAGCTCATGGACCCACACATTCACTCTTTGGCCTCTCTGGGGCGAGCTTGGAGCTGCTTGTGCACGCGCTGGCTTCTCTGTTGCAATGGCATGTAACGTGTGTGGGAATATAGGCAATGAGTGAGATGGTGCGAGCCACCTTCCGTGACGTCACTCCTGCTCGTGATGTGTGCGTCACCCCACTACTTCCATTTGACTTGTGCCATACTACATATTGAGGATGTGTTGCCTGCGTGATGTGACCAGGAGGAGCGCGCCATGACCTCTCACCCACCATGCTCCACTGCCATCCTGTGCCCTGGATTGCCTGTGCAGGTGGACAATGTTGGGGATACACTTGGTCAACCGGGGATGTGAGTGCCTTGGCAAGGGCCTGGCGGACGCACAGCAGTATCCAGCATGTCCACAGAGGGTGGGCTGACGTCTACACCTGATGCAGCATTGATCGTGTGCCCTCCTGTTGTGCACACACGAGTTCACATTCATCCCCAGACAGGTGGTCTTTACAAATTCCCAGGAGAGCGGTGATGTACTGCTCCGGAATCCTCCAAACACAGCGTGTTTCAACATTGCATGTGCGCACCTACCCGTCACACCCACCCACCTGAGCCAAGCGTAACTCCCGCTTCACATGACACGTGTGTCTTCCACAGTTGTGCTACTCATTTGCGTTGACATCCAATGACAGTGGACTACATGGTCATCTCACGACTGCCGTGTACTTCACACACTCTCATCCTCTCTCATTCGTACTCGTGGAATGAATAAGCAGAGACACATATTTACTTCAAGCCATGTATTAGGACTTATGTCCTCTGTGATGCAGTATAGTGGACACTACTGGCAGCGAAATGCATGTGGAGGATATACTCAGCATGATTACACATAGCATAGGGTGTAGGGGTACATGTGATTAGTTGTTGACTGTGGGATGTGGGCTTCAGAGTTACAACTGCTTAGCCGTTGCTGTGCTAATGTGCATTTGCTAATTACTGTGGGGCTGCTGACTTTGACACAGACAGTATACATTTTGCCTACCAGACCGCTTGACATCATGGGTACAGTACATCTCAGTTCCATGTTACAGGTTTGCTGCTATAGTTACTCATACACACGTGCGTGAGGGGTGTCATCAGGGCATGGGCCTACGTGCATGCAATGGCGTCCCACTTGTTGTTGCAATGTGGTGGCTACTGGACATGACACAGTCACTGGGGTCATGTTGTAGGGGGATGCACTTGTTGTCCATGCAAAAGTCCTGGCACGGAAGTTCAGAGGGAGGTGAGGTGACAGCTCTCACATACTACAACCGACCGATTACTGTCCACTGACCGGTGCATATGTTCATGGGCGCAGGATACATATTATAGCATAGTTGTACGTGCAGTGTTGTCCATGTGGTTGCCATTCACAAATCCCATGCCTCTGCCTCCCCCTGTTCATGCAGAGTTACTGGATGTGATGAGGAACAGAGTGCATGTCCCGAAATTATCCGATATCATGGCAGTGTTGTTAATGGTGTGGTGTTAGTTGCAGGTTGTATGGTATAGTTGTTGTACTGGTAACTGCTCAGTCTGTGCGGAGCCAAGCATAGGTACGGTGTAGGACATCATTGTTCAATTGGGGGTATTGCGTCGGGGTCCGACGAATTGACAAGTTGTCAGGTATGCGATACCTTCCAGCAGGGCTTCCATGGCATTGGTGGTATACATGGACGCCATCCAATGAAGCGGATGGTGGCTGTCAAGGTGTTGGTCGTAAGTTGTCCCTTGTAGGAGCCTGATGGGACATGTTGGATGACATTCGATGAAACTGTGATCCAGAATACATCGTGTGGAGGCACAGTGGTCCCATTGCAGTGTGGGTCCGATTGCAGCCACATACGCCATGCCCCCATAGGCTGAACAGATCCTGTCGTGGACGTCCAGGGGTTGAACAGTTGTACCAGGTCCGCCATTGGACATGCCGGGTTGGAGAGACATAAATCCACAGGACAGTGGAAGGGACACCTCCGACAGTAGAAGACGGGGATGACGCAGCTGAACAATGCGATGCGGTAAGTTAGTCGGTAAGTTACGTTCAGCAGAGCCAGATTTTCACATCCCAATATCTGTATCAGGTTATGTTTGTACACCTTCATCTGTCCGGCGTAGTTGGGTAGGTGTGGTGCAAGTGCCATTTTGCTGCAGGGCGATGTGATGGCGTGCTCCGGCTGTCTGTGCAGTCTGCAGAGTGCAACCTCCGACGTTGCTGGGAATTCTGTAATGGTCGTAGGGAGGCAGGACTTGGGTTATAGTAGCTTGTGCGGAGGACACGGGCCCTCATCCCACATGCTTCTATGAATGGTCAAGGTCAGTGGTGTCTGACTCCTTCCAGATAACTTGCATGTGAACCACATGGGGGAGTGGTATTATTTCTTTTTTCCGTTCGAAATGTTCTTTCGTGTTATGCGCTATCTGCCCAGTGGACGGTTCCCTCTGCATGCCTGTGTTGGGCTTTTTTGGGGGATAATGACTGTATTGTCCAATGGTTGAGCTGTAGTTTCGGTGTGGGTATGGAAGGCCATTCAGTGCTATCTCCTCTCTCGTGTGTGGGCAGCACGCTGCGTTTCCGCTATATGTTGGGACTTGTGTGTGGGTGTTATAATTGGAGCCACCTGTTGTCGGTCCCCGGGATCTTTGATGTTACGTATTGCATGTCTTGGTATTGGGTGCAGGGTGGTATCAGTGTTTCTGTGTTGTACTGGCGTACCTTTTGCCGACGGGGTCCATATTCTGCTGGGTGATATTTCCGCCGCTGTGTGCTTCGCCATGTTTTGCACACAGGGGTGTGTCCTAATTTGGCGTGACATCACTGACATGTTCGGGTCAGTTGTGTGACGTCAGGTTGGCAACAGTGAATTACCGGTTGGGGACATGACTGTGGCAGGTCTGTCACGTGACATGTGCGTTCAGGGTGGGGCTGGTGTGTGGTGTTTGTTGTGCCCTGTGTTGTTTGTGTGCGGCGCATACATGGCGCTGTCGTTGGGCTCTGCGTTGTGCGCATGTGTGGCTGCGTCTTCGCCGCTGCGCTGCGGGGCCGTGACGGGGACGTTAGTTCCTGGTCCCAGGTAGTGTGTGCCCGGTTGTTACGAGTTGTTTCAATTTGCCAGGTGTGACATTTGTGGGTGCAGTGGTGGATGTGTCGTGTACACGCAGGGGTGTCTGAGGGGGGCCATGTACAGTTCTTCCGCCCTTGCACTGTGTGCGGTGTTTGCGTGCCCTTGTTGTGTGTCTGCCTACCTGCGTCTCTGCGGTGCGTTGACTCCTAGGTTCTGCATCAAGTAGAGCATGGGGAGGGCCTGCAGTGCTGGATTCATGCTCGGGGGGTCCGCCTCTTTGGTGTCCGTACTCAGCGATCGAGTTTCCGCCTTGGTTTCTCGTGCGGTGTCTCTTGGCCGTGGGAGCTGTTTGTTTGCGGCATCGTAATTTGTACGCCGGGTGGTACGTGATTTCGTCGGACGGTGTGTGTCCATTGGGCCGCGCCGCTACGTGAACGGGCGCACTTTGATGGCGGACGGCGTCGCTGGCTTACGGGCGGTGTTTGGCTGACTTTTCACATCCTAATTGGGCGGGTGTGTGGGCCGCGGCAGGCGGACGGTAACTGGTGGTTTTTACATCCGACAGCACGGCGGTGGTGCTACCGCCCGGCATCCTAATGGGCCCCCTGGTGTCTGAACTGCCACACCATCCGGAGTGCAGAAGATTGTACAATTCATTTTGCACAATAAGTCTCTACCTAATAAATTCACTGGGCTAGAATCGCACACTACAAATTGGTGCATTTCTCTGAAGTTTCCAATTTTAACTTCCATTGGTTCAGTAAGAGGTGTTCTAATTCTTTGATTAGCTACCCCCACTACTTGGATATCTTCACCAGAGAGAGGAAGGTCTGGGATGTCTGCTGATCTCACAGTAGACCTGGTAGCACCAGTGTCCAAAAGGAAAGTAATATCATTACCTTTCACATTTCCTTCAACATATGGACCAGACTGATCTACCTGTAAGGATGCGCCAAGTATGCACTCCTTCTTCCCCTCTCCTAGGCACCGTCATGAGTCGAATTTACAATAATTACTGCAAAAGAAATTGTGATGTCATATAATCATTCTTACCACTTCCTCCTGAGTATCCGATGTCTGTACCGTGTTTTGCTCTGCTTACATTACCCTGAACAGGTGGAGGTGGTAATTGACTCTGGGGATTTACACCCTGCTGTGAGTCATTCTGCGTCTGTGGATTTAAGTTTTGATTTGGGCCATTATTATTTCGAATCTTTTTACACTCGTCCTTCCAATGCCCCAATTTTCCGCATCCATGACAAGGAAATTTCTTTTTAGCTTCTTCTCTCCTCATTCGTCCTCTAAATTTTCCACCATTTCCCGTATCACCACTCGTTCCAGAATCTTTTCCTTGATTTTCACTCGGATTTTCCAAATTAATTCCCTGTTTCTCAGCCATTTTCACCTGTGCCCACATCACCTTTTCTTGTAATTTCTTGTGTCTATCCTCAATATCGTCTCCACAATATTCTGCATACTTCAGAATCTCATCTATGGGCTTTCCCTGCCAACACAGCATGTGTTGTTTAATCATCTGGAAAATTTCTGGCTTCAGACCGTAAACAAACCGATACACAAACTGACTCATGTTTTTGTCTCCAATGTCCTCAAATCCACTATACTGTTTAAACACCTGTAATAGGCGTTCATAGTAAGAATGTACTGTTTCACTGGCTTCTTGGGTAGTTCGATCTATTTTCACCCAATCTGTTTCTTTCGGGGGTATTTTCCCTTTCAGGTATGTTATCACCTGCTGATACTTTTTCATCACATCATTTGACGGGGCACCTGTTTTTGGATCTCTAGGATATTCATCACTAGGCCAATCGACTGTGATTTTACAATCTGTCCATAAATCGGCAGGTACCACTATGTCAAACAAACCATCTAAATCCTTCAACAGTACCTTTGACACTTTCACAAACCTTTCAACCTGCTTGTACCATTCAATTGGTTTTTCCCTCAGCTTTGGAAAATCATTCGTAAATGATAAAATATCCTGTCTACTCCATGGAACATGTACATATCCTCCTCCCGCAACTTCTCGCATTGGATACATCTGGTCTGCTTTTCCTGCTTCCTTCATCACATATTCTGATGCTGTTCTACTTGTTCGTGCTTCTTCCTTTTTCTTGGCCCACCTAGATCTCCATTTATCTAGATCTCCCCATTTTTGTAAAACTAACATTAATTCTCTTATTTGCAGTCTTCTTCCAGATGCATTCATATTTTCTAAATCTTTGTCGGAAAATTCTGCTCTATAGGGTTTCTGTAGTACTTTTGATCTCCCTATTTCAATTCCCATCTGTAGTGCTAAATTGGACAATTTTTCATGAAATACCTTTACATTTCTAGTGATACTCCTACACAAGAATAATAGTTCTTCTTCATCATAGGTATTCAAGCGTTCTAATCCTACATTTCCTGCTATTATTTCTTCTAATTCAACTTTTAATTTATGGGTATCCAATACTTTTGGAGGTGTGTACTGTTTAACTGACCCTTGTACCCATCTTTCTAGATCTTCAGGTGTTACTATGGTAGCACTTTTTGTTCCTGATGAAGTTACTAAACTTACATCTTTTGAACCTCCAGGTACATCTCTTCTTGGAGTATTATTTACCGAACCTCGAATAGGTAAATCCATGAGTGATATTGTGGATTCACAATCACTAAATTGATCCTCAATTATAACTGGAGCTTCCGGTTTGGGGTTACTCACAGGAGTATTCATAGGAGTCGGTACAGGTATCAATGGAGGGCAGTTTCCTTGAGTACCATATAATGGAACTACTGAACCAATTGTTACAGGAATAGTCAATGAATCGGGATGTACTTTTATCTGAGTTATTTTCCGTACTAGTTCTGCTCTAGGCTTTTCTAAAGCTTCCTTTTCTTTGTCATGAAGTATTCTAGTCGGGGTGAATTCATGCATTACCTTTGGTACCATTGGAGTTTGTGGTGGTGCACTAAGAGGGCATCCACTTGTCCCTTCCTGATATGGTGGGGGATTTCTTAACATTTCCTCCATAAATTCGTCTTCTGAATCCTCATTTCTTATTAAATGTTTTGTCTTTTCTGTACATTTGCCTCCTGATTTTTCTCCTTCTATGAATAATGGATACAGTCCCTCTGTAATCATCGCCCTTCTCCATTGTTTCATCTGACCCTCTCTTGACTCACGTAAATATCTAGGGTAAAATCCTGGGTAACTCCTATTACTTCTAGATCTATCCCGCTCAAATGCCTCGGTTTCCCATTCTTCTAGAGCTTCGTACTGGGTTAACCTAGGTCTGGGTTCTAAATCATTCATCCTCAATCTCAAGTTCTGAAGAATTCGTCCATTGAACGTGCCATTCTGGGGAAATGCTAATACTCCATCATTTTTGTTGTATTCTATCCAATTCTCCATCCATACACACGTATGATAGCCTCTCTCCATCATCATAAATGATGCAGGCGTTTTAGCTGGTGGATTAATAATTCCTTCTCTAGTTTTGATTGGTTTGTCCTTTTTAAAATAATTCTTAATCTTTTGTAAGAATGACATTTTTCTCTTTTCTCCGTACATTCTATCTAATCTTCTGTGTACAAAATTATATTCTGCAAAACCTAGGAATCTCCTATCTGGACGAATTCCTATTAAAGTCGGATCGCGTTTTAACATGCAATCCTTTCTCCACTAAGAATTTTGTTTCTAAATCTCGACCAATCAAATGTCTGCTACCTTTTATTTCCGAGCCAATCCTTGCGCGGCCTTTTGGTGACGTTTTCTCTGTCAACCCCTCCTTTACAATCTGCTCTTTTCTGTTCTCGCTGGTTTAACCAATCCCAGCGCGGCACTTGTGACGTCAATACTACTCCTGACTACTGACCCCTCCTTTACAAGGGTTTTTCCACACCCGCTGTTTCAACCTACCACAGCGCGGCGTTTTGTGACGTCAGCTCCCTCTCCGGCAACTGACCCTCCCTTTACAAAATTACGCAAACTTATTTTCTCTATAAATCTTAATTAAGTTTCAGTAACAATATAGAACATTCGCTATCGTGCCAGTTTCCACTAATTTCGAAAAAGATAGTTTCTTCCACACTTTAGTAAAACCTTTCCGTTTACTAATACATACACTACAAGTAAAACACTTCCGTCTACTCTTCACACAAGCTCCAGAAGTACCTGTTACTTCTTCAATGTTACCCTTACTAGGTGATATAACATCAAATTTTTATCAGCGTACCCTTTTTGCTAATACTCACACGCATAGAGTCCCTAACAAGTACTTGAAGTCCTGCTTAACTTCTCAGTACTATTTCTGCCTGACAGATAACCTCACTGCAGTATGGCTTCCACTTGCCACCCACTATTCTTTCCCCGGGGATTTCTAGACAACATAAAACAAAACTCAAAATAAGCGTACGTTAGTTCATAAAAATACAAATAAAATTACCCAATTAACAAAGAGTAACAAAAACATTCGCTATCGTGCCAGTTTCTCTAAAAATAGAAAAGATAGTTTTTCTCTCACAATTAGTAAAACCTTTCCGTTTACTAAACATACACTACGAGTAAAACCCTTCCGCTTACCCTTCACATGAGCTCCAGAAGTACCTGTTACTTGTCCAATGTTACCCTTTCTAGGTGATATAACATCAATTTTTCACCAGCGTACTCCTTTGCTAGCACTCACACATATAGATTCCCTAACCAGTACTGATAGTCCTGCTTAACTTTTCAGTACTATTTCTGCCTTACAGATAACCTCACAGCAGTATGGCTTCCACTTACCATCCGCTATTCAATTTTCCCCGGGGATTCTAGACAACATAAAACAAACTTAGAATACACGGATGTTAGTTCATAAAAATAAAATTCTCATTACCCAATTAACAAAGAGTAACCATCCTCTGCTTACCAGAAAACTGATCCAGCGCGATATTAGCCAACAGCATTCATACACCATATACTCACTTGGGCCCATACATTCACACTACACTAATACTTACACTGGGTGTCAGATGTACTCTTTTATCAAAAATCCCTGCTACCAATTACCTTCTGATTGAAGAGTAATAACTTACCAATGGATCCTTTGCTAATTGGGAAGTTTAAAATGAGTGACATTCGCTATAATACATAATCCTGAAATAATCACTGAGTCAGGAAGTTTTAAATTGTTTATCTAAAGTTTTAGCAGAGTAAAATACAGAAAACACGGTACTTGATCAAAATACCCAAGAGAAAGCATAGGAACGAATTCTCTAATAAATGACAGTGTTTAAGGAAATAAGAGAGGATAGAGACAGCAGCGCAACTAAAGGTTGCAGTATAGTTACCTAAATACGAGAACCAAGCCCCTTAGCCAAGGAGTTGGAAAAGATAGGACCCTGGAAGGATGAAGAGCAAAGACCTCCTTCAGGATCAGGACAGGACTGGTGACCTCTCTATAACGACACCTGCGCCGTTCCCCTCTCTGGCACTCGACTTCTCCTCGATTCTCCCGTCTAATGGACTCCACCGCTCCCTCCTCAGGACCTCTTCCGGACAGGAATTCAGTCAGCAACCGATCAGCTGGTCAGCCTGGAGCTCTTCTATATGTTCTCTCTTCTGTGTAATCTAGCTCTGACTAATTAACTAAGGCTATATTCTATTATACCCTTCTACGCCCATGTACCTCCCCTTAATGTTGCTAAAATATGGGACCACTACTTCTGATTGGGCAGGGACAGGGGGTGGATTCTCGTACCATGTCAATTTTGGCCTACATTGTGAAGCCTATTGTCTTTACGTTCCCGCCCCTTCAAATTAATACATTCGCTTTATTTCCCACCCGTCTCACGACAAATGTTATACATTTTACAGGAGAAAAGTAACAATTTCTGTCCGCCGGAAACTTTGGGTACATCATCTTCGGCCAATAGGTCGTGGCCTTGGGAGACGTCCAAGTTGACTTCCTTTGGCAGGCAGACAGGACACATGCGCAGAACCCTCTGTCTCTCGAGTTTCAAGACACCAACCCAGGCCCAAGTTTACGAATTACTAAAAGTGCAAGAAGAAAATATTAAAATCACAAATAAAATGTTTCACTGTATACCCACTTTCCCTAACTCTATTCCCATTTAATCATAATACTACCCTGCATTAGTAGCGTTAAGAAAACGACAATTTAATAATGACATGAGAGCAAGCTTAAGCATGTGAAAACATTTAGCGGCCATTTTAATGCACACTGCGCAGAAGCAGAAGTTTCCCACCAAGCAAAGAAAGACGTCACAACATGTGATCAAGTTGCGACATGCGCATTGAGTTTCCCGCGCTTTAGCGGCCATTTTGAGTTATGGACAAGCGTTATTCATTAGTAAAACACATATGCAAGCGTCTATCCCTTTTGTGTTCGTGAATGCGAATGTTAGTATTGACAGTACAGGTTTAATAAATTAATACTATGAGGAGGATTGCATACAAGCAAGTTTCAATTTTGAAACCTTGCTCCATCACTCGCCTCAGATCAGTCTAAGCTATTATTTTCATCAAGCTATCTTTCTTTTTTTCCCTGTTGGTTTTTTGCCTGACTTCAGAGAAGTTCATTTAATTTGTTCTCGGATTTTTCCTCTGAAAACTGGATTTTTCCTAACTGTTCTTCTAGGACTGCACTGAATCTAGTGGCATATCACCCTGGATTCTGGGACAATCTTCTTGGAGCAGCAGGCCCAGTAGAATGTCCGCATTCCACTTCAGAAAATCTGGATACTGGTTGGTATATCAGCTCAAAGCATCTTCTCAGCAACATCTCGTAACCTCGAAATCGTCACTGTCAGGTTCTTTATGGAATATGGGCACTAGGATCAAGTGGAGTGGTAGTACTACAGAGATCTTTAAAAAATGTTGTCCAATTGCTTTTGTGAAGGTCTTAGATCTGAAATCCGGACCCATCAAAGGGAGGAGTGATTCCATTTATAGCAAATAAAAAGCAACATGTGGAAAAGTGAGAATGAACAGGATCTGTATAATCCGGATAAATGTTATTCTGTTATATCTGCCTTTGCCCAGAAGTGAAAGTCCTCTGGTGAAATAGAAAAAAAAGATTCCTGAACGTGATTTCCTTTTAGCCCTTAAGATCAACATGTTCTGATTCTTTGGTATTTCTGCGTTATTAGGCTGTGTTCATTTCTGTCAGCTGGTGAATTTGCATGAGCCAGTGATACACCCCATCAGGGGCAACAAACGCTATATAAATGCAAACCTTTTTCCCTCTTCTACCCCTCCGCTATCCTTCTGAATCCAAATAACTGACTAACCTATCCACCACTCAAATTGCTTTCATATTTCACTATACTAATTCAACACTAATCCTTTATGAGTTCCGGAGTAGCGTGCTACTCGCCAAAAAAGCACTTCAACACCCCATGAGGGGCAACAAGCGCTATATAAATGAAAACATTTTTTCCCTCCTTTATCCGTCCGCTATCCTTCTCAATCCAAATAACTGAGTAATATCCACCACTCAAATTACTTTCATATTTCACTATACTAATTCACCACTACTCCTATATGGGTTCCGGAGTAGCATGCTACTTGCCAAAGAAGCACCTCAACACCCCACCAGGGGCAACAAGCGGTATATAAATGCAAACCTTTTTCCATCTTCTACCTCTTCGCTATCCTTCCGAATCCAAATAACTGCCTAACCTATCCACCACTCAAATTACTTGCATATTTCACTATACTAATTCAACACTGATCCTTTATGGGTTCCGGAGTAGTGTGCTACTCGCCAAAAAAGCGCTTTAACACCCCATCAGGGGTAACAAGTGCTATATAAATGCAAACCTTTTCCCTCTTCTATCCCTCCGCTATCCTTCTCAATCCAAATAACTGACTAACCTATCCACCACTCAAATTACTTTCATATTTCACTATACTAATTCAACACTAATCCTTTATGGGTTCCGGAGTAGCGTGCTACTCGCCAAAAAAGCACTTCAACACCCCATCAAGGGCAACAAGCGCTATATAAATGAAAACTTTTTTTCCCTCTTTTATCCGTCCGCTATCCTTCTCAATCCAAATAACTGAGTAATATCCACCACTCAAATTACTTTCATATTTCACTATACTAATTCACCACTACTCCTTTATGGGTTCCAGAGTAGCGTGCTACTTGTCAAAAAAGTGCCTCAACACCCCATCAGGGGTAACAAGCGCTATATAAATGCAAACCTTTTTCCATCTTCTACCTCTTCGCTATACTTCTGAATCCAAATAACTGCCTAACCTATCCACCACTCAAATGACTTGCATATTTCCCTATACTAATTCAACACTAATCCTTTATGGGTTTCGGAGTAGCGTGCTACTCACCAAAAAAGCGCTTCAACACCCCATTAGGGGTAACAAGTGCTATATAAATGCAAACATTTTCCCTCTTCTATCCCTCCGCTATCCTTCTCAATCCAAATAACTGACTAACCTATCTACCACTCAAATTACTTTCATATTTCACTATACTAATTCAACACTAATCCTTTATGGGTTCCGGAGTAGCGTTCTACTCGCCAAAAAAGCACTTTGACGCCTCGTTAGGGGTAGTAAGCGCTATATAAATGCAATTACAATACAATACAATAAAGGTGTTCGTTTCACTCAGGAGACCTGTGAGGAGAGATGCAGAAGACAACACACACCATCCACCATTTTCACATCTATCCCCTATAAAGTCAGGATCTGCTAGGCAGGATATCACTGCATACAGTGCATCTGATGGAGTGAATTCACTGTAGAGCAGTATGCCAGTGTGCACCATGTGTTTTCCACTTAAAAGACTCCTTCATTCACTTGGCATTATTGGATTAGCACAAAACTGGTTTACACAAAGAAATCAGGAGTTTCTATAAAAGTAAAAACAAAAATCAATGGTCCTGATGCCTATGGAGTGCACTCCTCTTCCTGCTCCAAACCACATCACCATTGCCAAAAGAAATTGCTCCCCAGGCATGTTTCCAGCACTCCTGGAGCAGATTTACCCCGCTTGACCACAACACATTATTTGATCACTCTACCAGCATTTTCAAACGAGTCTTTAATACACATTATCAACTTTGTACCTTTTCCCCTACTGCATCTCTGTCACAAGTTGAATATTGCTAAGTATTTACACTTTTAAATCCAAAATAAGGTCATTATTTGGTGAATAGATAAAAGAAGACTATCTTTAACCTAGAAGAATATAAACAGGCCTTTAGCATTCTGTCCATACACTTGATGATTTTAAAACTTTATAGTATTGAAACCTCATAGATTCACTTCAGCCTTGCTATGTTTCTTGAAATAATCTACCTATATATCCTCCATGACCACTCATGAATGGCCCATGTTTGTCAACCAATGACTTAGCTCCATACTTCTCCTTGAACACCACAGTCATTAGAAACAATGTGACCATACTTAACTACTCCCCCACCCTCTTTTACAATCAAGCACACTCCAACTACATCCAACTATACCCTGTTCCACCACTGGATCCTTTCTATTTTCATACTCTCAAACCTCTTGCCCTTAAGTCCAGCATTGTTATCAGCTTGACCTCTCGCTTCAACCTTTATCTCACAACCTGCTTCAAATCTGTAGTGGCTGAACCTCTTCTAAAAAACCTTTTGGTGAGTCCTCATCCCCCCAAAACTATCATCATCTTCTTTCAACTCCCCTACTTTTCAAGATATTGGAACAACAGGCTTTCAATCACCTCACACTTTATTTTATATTCTCTAATGATCTATTTAACATCTTCCCATGCCAATATCGTTTATATACCGGACCCTTCATGTAAAAAACTCTTTCATATGTATCAAACTTTATTAAGATTGCTCATCAAAAACAACTTTCTTTCATCCTCCTACTTTTAGTCTTATCAACAGCCTTCAGTACTGTCAACCATCCTTCTCACCTCTCATCATTCACTAGGCATTATTGGCTCATCTCATCTCATCTCATACCTCTCAGATCACTCATTCTCTGTTGCTTGGCACTCAAAAACATCTGTGTCCACCACGTTAGCTGGAGATGTCTTAAAATGCTCTGTTCTTGCCTTTCTCTGTTTCGTTGTCCTTAATTCTATCTCCCCATTGCAATACTTATATCACCTTTGCACAGATGACACCGAAAACATTTTCTCTTTCCATAATTTTGCACTCCATCTCCCATCATGCATCACAAACTGCTGTGTTGCAATCAGACATTGAATGACAATCGGTTCATTCATGCTGAACTTCACCAAAACAAAACTGCTGTGCCCGCCTTCTTCACCAACACCCATTACTGTTACTAACGCCCTTAACTTCAATATTTAAGCCAGAAACCTTGGGATTCTCTTCTGTATAAATACAGCAAACCATTGTGTGGCAATGGGAGTCGGGATAACCGCAGTAACATTATTCAACAAGCATTGGCGAATCCAATAGTACTGGTTTTTACCTTGGTTGCACCCATGCACAAAACAAGCAGGTACATGCACATAACAAGTGTGCTTGAAGAAAAACATACCCATAAATAACACACACAAACCAACAACCATACATAAACATGATAGTTGGAGGCACAGTGCTATGTGCATCAGCTAGAGAAGATCTGCAGCAGGAAAGGTTATTATGTGTGTAGTATTGAGGCAGAGGATGATGTACTGGATGGTGGCAGTGAGCAATGTGCATTTCAGTATCACTAGTAATGAACTTAGGCTTGCAATGGTTGATGCGCCTCAAGGAAGCATTGGGAGATGAGCCACATGGGAGCACTGCAATATGCTCAAGCGAGCACTGGTTGATGTGTTTCAGGGGACCACTGGATTTTATGCATGAGGTGAGCACTGGATATTTTGATCATAAGTAGAGCACTGAGAAATTTCCAATTTAGGGGCACAGGGCTGTGTCTTATCATGCCAACTTTTGAAGCATATATGGAGGTCCAGGCTTTAGCATCTGTTCAGCTAGTGGGTAGTTCTGTTTTTAGCTTAAAGGAGTCTGGCGTTCTTATGGGTTTTAGATTTTACTGATTTTAATCTGTATTTTTTATCTTATGCATATTTGATTGTGGATGTACAGTGCTTTGGTTAAAATTGGTTGGACAAATTCATGAACTGTTGTGTTGTGTAATTTTTATTTTATTTTTATCTATTGTAATGTATCATGCGTTTATATATTCTTTAGTGGCTATGTGCCAAAATAAAGATTTTTTACTACTACTACTACGATATGGTGCTACAAGGAGATATACAATAGGGCACATGGTAATGTACAAAAGGAAATCACACAGATCTGGCAAGATGGCCGCTGAGTGACTGCTGTGAGGGCCTGTGCCGGCTCTCTCTTCCCTTACCTCTCTCTTGATGGATAGTTGGACATACCTTCTGCTTGCATTGGGGCTCGAGGCTCGTGTGGGGAGCTTAGCGGATCGCCGGCTGACAGCTTGGAGGTCGCGGATCGGTGATGTCTTTCGGCGGCTCCCGCGGCTCCTCATAGGAGTCGGCTTGCAGCTGCGGTGCAATATGGCCCCGAAATCGAACAAGGTGGCTAAGGACTTGAAGTCGAAGGAATCCGGCGTGGCTGCCGGTACTCGCTTCCGTCTGGCCGCTGGGGGAGATGGAACTATGCGACAGAAGACAGTTGCTGAGGCGTTCCGTGCAACAACAGCCTTAATCTCTGCTGACTCTGGAGCCATGACGGCACAAACTGCCCTGGATATCCCGAGTGTTGCGGGTCGGCAGAAGGCTCAGAGGGGCGCCGATGCAACTGTGGATGTGGCCAGCTCGAGCTTGGTTGCTGCCAGTGAGATGGATTCTGGGCAATGTAGTCCCCTGTCACAATTAGTTGATTTTTCTCTGGGGCCAGTTATGAATGAAGTGTTGAACGACGTGTCCGGGGTTCATGGCCAGGATAAGGGCAATGAGC
Source organism: Calotriton arnoldi (assembly GCA_963921515.1). Taxonomy (NCBI): domain Eukaryota; kingdom Metazoa; phylum Chordata; class Amphibia; order Caudata; family Salamandridae; genus Calotriton; species Calotriton arnoldi. The sequence continues at coordinate 845,528 of CAWUFW010000593.1, read as the reverse complement.
CAAACAGTCTGGGGGACGCAATTGCTTCATGTGGTGGCGGGCAATTAGTCAATACTCGGCCTGATGAGGGGGACTCGCTGCCAGCTGATAGTCATACTTCTAACACTCAGGCAGAGGCGGCCACAGGATCGGAATTGGAGTCTGCTTTGCCTATTGATACCGGGCTGGCTACGAAGTCTGCTAGTTTTATTGACAAAGATAATGCCACAGACAAGGATAATCGTGATGGTGATGGTGGAGTCCCCCCACTTTTTACGTGCCCTGTACAGATGGTCTCTCTGCTAGATTCTCATCCTGTCATATCTGAAATGCCACAGTCTCTGGTGCAGTTGGCAGTGGTGGAGACTCAAGGGAGTAACTTCAGCAGCACATTACGGGGTCGGAAAAACCAAGATCCATCGTGGCTAAGTGCTCCTCTGCTATCCCCAGAAGGTGATAAGTTCTTTTCGCTAAACGATGACTCTGAATCTTCTGTGCCTAGCGTGTTGATAACATCAGAGGAAACTGATACAGATGAATTTTCAGCGACCCAGATGACACAACGCAGTAGGTCTAATAATTCAAAACGTCGGGCTAAGCCCAAATTAAAATCTAAATCAATGGATCTAACTACTCGCAAACTTGAATGGGACTACTCGGCTGCAACATTGTCTTTTGGTATTACCCATGGCCCAGAGACAGGAACTGAACTACAAAGTGGCAATGATGCTCCCCCAAATCCTGAAGTAGTTGCTCCCTCCCCACCCTAGAGCTGTTATACACGACTCTCAAGCAGATGCAGGGGGAAGCAAGACAGGAGAGCAGAAGAGCTTCACAGGCAACTAAAAATTTACAGGGGGCAATCCGTAAGATGAACAAAATATGTGCTGATACGACCGCACGAGTCACTCAAGTAGAGGAAAGAACGGCTAATGTAGAGACACAGGTTGATAAACTACAGGCTTTCCAGGTGTCTCAGGAAAACAGTCCATGGACGTATGTTGGAAGCTTGAAGAATTTGAAAATCGGCAGCGTCGCAATAACTGTGCGGCTGCTTGGCTTGGAGGAAAGTGTTGAAGGGGAGAACATCATGGCCTTCGTTACTACGCTGCTGAAGGGTGCCTTCCCTGATCTTGCCCACTGGAACTGGGAGATGGAAATTCAACGGGCTCATCGCTTCCCAATGTTCAGAAAAGCCCAGCCTAAAGATCCAGGGGAGCGCCCCGAGCCATTCTTATATTTGTGGGCAACTTTTTACTAAGACAGGCAATAATAGATAGAGCCAGACCCGATTCAAAGAGGTCTTTTGGGGGCACACCTTCTTCGCTCGGCCTGATTTTTGCCACATGACTGTAGAACGAAGGTGGCGCTTACGACAGATGATATCTTTGTTTCAGGGGGAGGGCAGTGAAGCATTTTTGCTATTTCCTGCACGGCTAAAAGTTATTACTAAAGGGAGAGTTAGAATGTTTTTTTCTGAGATTAAGGCTCAAGAGTACCTCACTGAATTAAAAGAAACCAAAGGGCAGAGGGGGTATCCTCTCTCTTGCAAAAAGGTGGTGCCACCACCGCTGCTGATTAAGGTTTGACGGGATTTTTTGTATATGTATGTCAAATTTCCTTTTGACTGACAGATGATCGACAGTTGGGTACATAAGAAGTATTAAGATGTTATAAGTCACTGATTTATTAATATGGTTGGATAAATTTGGGAAAGCTATGATTTAATAGAGAGGGGTCAGGGGGAGGGGGTTGGTACGGTCTGAGCCGTGAGCTCAGCAGCCATATCTAGGTCATGCCTGACCTTTCTGCCTGTAAGGGGTGTAAGGGGGGGGTGGGGGCGGGGGGTCGCTTGTGGGTTTGGGGGGGCACGGTTTCAGCACAAAGCAGGTATATATATTTTTTGAGGCATGTTGATGAGGTTGGTACGTGGAGTCATAAAATATCTAACAAAAGGTTAGTAAGATCTATATGTAGTTTGGAGATACTAAGAAGTGGTAGGGCTGGGGTTTTAGGTAGGAAGCTTGGAAACACAATAATATGAGTTTACGAATAGGTACAATTAATATCAGTGGATTAAATGACCCAAATAAGAGGCAGCGGGCAGCAATTTTGTTTAAATCCTTGAGTATTGATATTCTTTGTCTCCAAGAGACTCATATTGAAGGTAATAGAAGCCGTATTATGGAGCAGTTAGGATATAATCTTATGGTTAATACGTCTCAGGGCACTCGAACAAGAGGGGTTGCTATTATGACTCGCAGAAATGATATAAAGGTTATTAAAAAAGCTGCAGATCAATGGGGACGATGGGCGATTGTTGAGTGCTCAGTTGCTGAGGAAAATATGACTATATGCTCTGTTTATGGATCAACGGGGACGACCCCGAAGTCTTTGACTTTTTGGACACTGATCTTGCAACATGGTCAACTCCTATAATTATATGCGGGGATTTTAATATTAATGGGTTGGGGGTACACTGGGGGCTCTTAGGAAGTAGATATGTTGGTAGGAAAAAAAGGGTCGGATTGGCCTTGACTAACCTGATTATAAATAATGGCCTTTTGGATGTCTGGTCTTATCTGAAACCTAATGATTTGGGCAGCACCTACTTTTCAGCACCACATAAGGTCATTTCTCGACTTGATTATTTTTTAGTATCACATCAGGGTATAGTGAATTCCAGGATTGAGAAGTTACCCAGGATACTTTCGGATCATAACCCCCTAGTTCTAACAGTTAGCTTTATAGGGGGGCCAGGCAAACCCGTGTATGGACTTTCGAACGGAGGCTCTTATATGATCCAGAATATGTTTCTCATATGAAGGGTTGGATTCGGGAATTTTGGGATTTTAATCGAGGGAGCACAAGTTTAGGGTTTGTTTGGGATGCTTTTAAAGCCGGGGTTAGAGGGGAAACAGCTAGTTATAGTAAGTTTCGGCAAAAGAAGGAGGTTCAACAAGAAGAGGTGGTAAGAGATAGCCTACTCAAACTAGAAGAGGCACTTGCTATGGCTGTTAATACAGGTAGTTCTACAGAAGAAATTATATTCCAGCTGGCCATAAAAAAGGCTGAAGCAGGGGAGCGTATTGCTGTGAAGGCAGCGGAAACTTATATGGCAAAAAAACAGCACTGTCATGAGTTTAGTGAACGGGTGGGGCGTACTCTAGCCGTTAGGTTAAGACAAAAGACCTCTTTAGGAGAGATTTCAGAAATATATGATGCCGATCGGAGATTAATCACCGATGGTTCTGGGATACGGGAGTCGTTCCATCAATTCTATCAACAGCTTTATAGTAAAGAATTATCAGAGACACCGATGATAATGCGAGAATATTTAGAGAAGATACCTAATCAGCGGGTTGAGTCTTTAGACATGGAGGCCCTTGAGGAAATTCTAACACAAGAGGAAATATTGACCTCTTTGCAAAATTTGCCATCTAATAAGGCTGCAGGCCCCGACCAGATCCCTCTTGAGTTTTATAAAACTTTTATTGATATAATTATATTGGATCTGGTCGAGATTATAAGGTTAGCCCAACGGGGAGGATCAACACCAGAGTCATGGGCGGGTGCAGATATTATAATATTTCTGAAAAAGGGTAAACCACCGAGAGAGCCAGGTTCTTATCGGCCTATCACGCTTATTAATAGTGATGTTAAGATCTTTTCTAAGGCAATGGCCACAAGGTTAAATAATATTCTCTATAAAACTATACATCCCGGCCAACATGGGTTTATAGTAGGTCGCGGAACGACGCAGCATGTGCGTCGAGTAATTACACTTTTTGATGCCACAGAGGTTTCAGGGGACCCTATGGCTGCTCTGCTGCTCGATGCAGAAAAAGCCTTTGATAGGGTCTCCTGGGATTTCTTATGGGAGACGCTGAAATGGTTTGGCCTGGGGTGTGGTTTTGTTAAAGCCATACAGACATTATACACGGCACCTACAGCCCGAATAAGGGTGAATGGCGGATATACGTCCATTTTGTCTATTGAGAGAGGGACCCGACAGGGGTGTCCATGTTCACCTCTGCTTTTTGCCATATATATTGACCCATTAATACGTTTATTTGAGGCTAATAATGAAATTCTCCCCATTGTTTGTCATGGCCTGGAAACTAAAGTTTTTGCTTATGCGGATGACGTGGCTATCATTGCGGCAAATCCCCTTATTGCACTAAGGGCTGTAGAGCAAGTTTCACAAGAATTCGGCAAACTCTCTGGGTATGCATTGAATAGATCTAAAACCCAAATTCTTAAAAATAGGCATGTTAATATAGATGACCCTCGAGTTGCAGAATCTGCAGTTTATTTGGGAATTACGATAATGGCAGATCTGGGGAAAATTGTAGGGAGAAATATTCATCCAATTATAAACAAAGCTAGATCTGACTTTGATAGAATTAACAATCTGCATTTATCGTTAGTTGGTCGTTGTAATGTGGTGAAGATGATGTTTTTACCGAAAATCCTTTATCTGTTCCGGGCAATACCTTTGGAGTTTGATAGACATTGGTTTATAACCTTGGAAAATATTGTTAATCGTTTTATATGGGCACAGGGGAAAACAAGGAGGGCTCTTAGATTTATGTCATTACCTCGGGAGCGAGGGGGTTTGCTGTTCCGGATTTTAGGCTTTATTATTGGTCGGCTGCCCTTCAATACATGAGTATATTGTTTGGTACATCTCCGGGGGATCCTGATGAAATAGGACTCCCCGATGTATATAAGTTATTGTTAGGGGATCATGCCGAGAATTGTTTTATGAAATTTAGCGAGCCCAGTTATTACAAAAAGACAAAATTTAAGACGCTGATGGCTGCTTTTAAAATCTGGGTAGCCTTGAAAAAAAAGTTTGGTTTAGGTAGGCTTAATTATTATACCCAGTTATATAAAAACCCTATGTTTCCAGAAGTCTTCTCAGATCCGACAATGGCAGAATGGTCAGAGAAAGGGATCCGGATGGCTGGGGATCTAATTCAGAACGATGGCTTCCGCCAATTTACGGATTTACAGCTGGAGTTCGGACTGGATAGCAATAATTTTTTTAAATTTTTGCAGCTACGTAGTTTTTTCTATAAAAAAAGGGGGGCTCAAGGGTTTCTCTAGGAACAAAGTTATAGATACCATAAGGAGCAAACCGAAGGGATTTATTGGAGTCCTGTATACTGAATTAATCATAACAAAATTGGATGATTTGGGTAAGCATGCGGGAAAATGGCAGGTACGGGTGGGGGTAGAATCAGAGCGGTTCTTTGAATCTCTGGAACTAGGTCAGGTATCCTTTTGCTCTGCTGGGTTACAAACGCAACACTACAAGACTATTTTTGCTCTGTATTATACCCCAGCAAGGATTTCACAATGGGGTGGATCAGTTGGTATTACATGTTCACGGTGTGGCTTATTAGCAGCTGACCTGGTACATATGTTCGCGGCCTGTCCACGTCTGGAAAACCTGTTAGAGTCCATTATGAAATTTTTAGATTTATCATTAGGGCTGAAAGTTAAGCTTACCCCCGCTTTGATCTTATTGGGAGTTAGCTGTGGTGAGCAGCAAAACCCGGCATATCAATTCCTTTTTGTGGCAATGGCGGTTTTGCGGTTAAGTATTGCCTCGGCATGGCTTGATACTCAACCCCCACATTTCAACAATGGTTATCACGGTTACTCTCATTATTTATCATTGAAAGAGCTATCTACGAGAGAAAGGGGAAAAGGGCTAGAGGGTTGGGGCTTAGCATATGGTCACCCCTGGTACGGTGGAAGGAATCCTAATTAGATTTATGATAAAATGATTTATCTGGTGAAATATATTGTTTTTTTTTTTTGTTGTTGTTTTGTTTTGCTTTTAATTGGCGATGATATTTTAATATGATTTGATGTGCTGTGGACCGATTTGGATCTGTTTCTTGTTTCTTTTTGTATTTATTATAATTTTTTGACAGATTGTCGTGATATTGGTTTATGCCTCATTGTTTACTCTGCTTATGCTTTTGTGCTGATTTTTTTGTTATTTTTAAAATAAATAAAAAGAATTAAAAAAAAAAAAAAAGGAAATCACACAGATCTGTCTCATGTCATGTAAGACATCTTTAGACAATTCTATAGGTTTCCAGCGTCAGCATTGTTTAAATTGGGATTCTGAAACCTATTCTTATAATGATAATAATCTTAGTAATCTGCAAAATGTTTTGTATTGTATTGTAATTGCATTTATATAGTGCTTACTTCCCCATACGAGGCGTCAAAGCGCATTTTCGGCGAGTAGCACACCACTCCAGAACCCATAAACGATTAGTAGTGAATTAGGATAGTGAAATATGAAAGTAATTTGATTGGTGGATATGTTAGTCAGTTATTTGGATTCAGAAGGATAGTGGAGGGATAGAATAGGGAAAAGGTTTGCATTTATATAACGCTTGCTACCCCTGATGGAATGTTGACGTGTTTTTTCAGTGAGTAGCATGCTACTCCGGAACCCATAAAGGATTAGTGGTGAATTAGTATAGTGAAATATGAAAGTAATTTGAGTGGTGGATATGTTAGTCAGTTATTTGGATTGAGAAGGATAGTGGAGGGATAGAAGAGGGGAAAAGGTTTGCATTTTTAAAGCGCCTGCTACCTCTGATGGGGTGTTGTAGCTCTTTTTTGGCGAGGAGCATGCACTCCGGAACCCATAAAGGATTAGTGGTGAATTAGTATAGTGAAATATGAAATTAATTTGAGAGGTGGACATGTTAGTCTGTTACTTGGATTGAAAAGGATGGTGGAGGGATAGAAGAGTGAAGGATTTAGACATTTGTTTGTTTGTTTTGGAGGTCATAGCAGTAGGAGGAGGCTTGGGATGAGTAAAAGGGGTGTGGATGGGGAAGAGTCAGAGGGAAGGGTTTAGAAAGGCTTGTTTTGAGGAACGGAATAGTAAAAGAGGTATGAGATGATACAAGGAGGGGTAGAGTAGGGAAGAGTTTAGAAAGGTTTATTTTGGGGATCATAGTAGTGGTATGGGGTTTGGGATAAATGAGAGAGCAAAGGTAGAGGATATATTGATAGCGGTATAGGGTGAGAAATAGGGTAGTGCATTGGAAAGAGTAGAAGAAAGAGGTTTGAGATGAGTCAGAGAGTTGAGGTCTAGTATATATTGAGAGAGGTATAGGGTGAGAAATAGGGAAGTTAATTGGATATGCTGAATTCGAAGAAAAGTACTAAATATATAGATGTATAAGTACATGGAAGGTATTTAGATGCATAAAGGAAGTAAGTATATGTAGATTAAAGATGCATTAAATAAACTCCGGCTTTCAAGTGTTGTTGTACTTAAAATTAATTTTATTTATTTGTTTATATATAATTATTAATTTTTTTGTTGTAATTCAATAGTGAAGCAATTGTAGATAAATAGTTATGATAAAAGATTTACTTATTTAAGCAGTCACTTATATACATGTTAAAAACATAGAATAATGTAACTATCAGTAATATGTACATTTGTTTAGCAGAACTAATGAATATCTATATATATATTTTTAAAACATAATTATTCTACACGTTTATACAAGCAATACACATAAATAGTACAAATAAATGCTTATATAAAGAGGGATATGCTGCATATTTCTGTTTGCCTATGCTGCTTATGTGGGGAAGAGCCAATTCTTGGATAGTTTTCTGAAGATAAGGTGGATATCTGTGGATCTTATGCTGGGGGTTAAAGAGTTCCATAGTTTGGTTGCTTGAACAGAGAAGGATGTGCCACCCATGTTTTTTTTCTTGTATCTTGAGATTTTGAGGCGAGGTGCCAGTCTAGAGTGGAGGTTCCTTTGTTGAATGTGTTTGGTGATTTTATTCCTGATGAAGAGCAGTCCTGTTCCATGTATGGCTTTGAGGGTGATGCAAAGCAGCTTGAACGTGGATCCTTTGGCAACCGGTAACCAATGCAGGGATTTCAAGGCAGGGGAGATGTGGAATTTCGGTTTTATATGTAAGAGTAGTCTGGCAGACGAGTTCTGAATACGTTGTAGTCTTTTCATGGTCGTTAAAGGTGATCCGTGGTAGAGACTATTGGAGTAGAATCACTGACAGAATATCGACAACCAGAATATCGACGACAAAAATATCGGACCCGAAATATCGATGTTCAGAATATCGAAGTCCTATCTACATAATGGTAAGTACAAAATTATCGAGAAAAAAAATATCGTTGCTAAAAATATAGGGGCCCATTACGATGGCGGGCGGAAGCACTACCGCCGTGCTGGCGGATGCAAAAACCACCAGTTACCGCCCGCATGCCGCAGCCCACACGCCCGCCAAATTACGATGTGAAAAGGCAGCCAAACACTGCCGGCAAGCCAGCGACGCCGTCCGCCATCAAAGTGCGCCCGCTCACGTAGCGGCGCAGCCCAATGGAAACACACCGCCAGACGAAATCACGTACCGCCCGGCGTACAAATTACGATGCCGCAAACAAACAGCTCCCACGGCTAAGAGACACCGCACGTGAAAGTGAGGCGGAAACCCGAACGCCGAGCACAGACACCGAAGAGGCGAGCCCCCCGAGCATGAATCCAGCACTGCAGGCCCTCCCCATGCTATACCTGATGCACCACCAAGGAGGCAACGCACCGCGGAGACGCAGGTAGGCACACACACAACAAGGGTACGCAAACAGCGCACACAGTGCAAGTGCGGAAAAGGAGGACATGGCACCCCCCCAACACCCCTGCGTGGACAAGACACATCCACCACTGCACCCACAAATGCAACACAGGGCAAATTGCAACATCTCGCAACTATCATGGGCACACCACCTGGGACCAGGAACCAACGACCCCGTCACGGCACCGCAGCACAGCGGCGATGACGCAGCCACACATGCGCACAACTCAGCGCCCAACCATAACGCCATGTCTGCGTCGCACACAAACAACACAGGGACACAACCAAGCACCACACACACCAGCCACACCCAGAACGCACATGACACGTGACAGGCCTGCCACAGTCATGTCCCCAACGCCCAATTCACGGACAACACCCAACGTCACACAACCGACGCCCACATGTCAGTGAAGTCACGCAACATCAGGACACACCCCTGTGTGACAAACATGGCGAACCACACAGCGGCGGCAACACCACCCAGCAGAACATGGGCCCCGTCGGGAAGAGGTACGCCAGTACCACACAGAAACACCCATACCACCCTGCACCCATGAACCAGACATACAAAACGGAACACCAAAGAGCCCGGGGACCGACAACAGGTGGACCCAAGAATGACACCCACACACAAGGCCCAACGCATAGCGGAAACACAGCCTGCCGCCCACACACGGGAGAGCAGACAGCACTGAATGACCTTCCATTCCAACTCCGAAACCACAACCCGACTAAACAAGCCGGATAATACAGCCATTGTCCCAAAAAAAGAGCAACACAGGCATGCAGAGGAAACCGACCACAGGGCAGATAGCGCATATCACCTAAGAACATACCGAACGGGGAAGAAATAATTATAAAACTCCCCCATGCCGTTCCCATGCAAGTTATCTGGAAGGAGTCACACACCACTGACCTTGAACATTCAGAGAAGCACGTGGGATGAGGGCCCGTGTCCTCCGCACAAGCTAACAGAACACAAGTCCTGCCCCCTACGACCATCACAGACCTCACAGCAACCTCGGAGCTTGCACACTGCAGACTGCACACACAGCCGGAGCACGCCACCACATCGCCCCGCAGCAAAATGGCACCTACAACACACCTACCCAACTACGCCAGACAGGTCAAGCTGTACAAACACAACCTGATACAGATGTTGGGATGCGAACCCCTATCCCTGCTGAACGTAAGTTACCGACTGACTTACCGCATCGCATTGTTCAGCTGCGTCATACCCGTCTTCTACTGTCGGAGGTGTCCCTTCCACCATCCTGTGGAGTTGTGCCTCTCCAACCCGGCATGTCCAAGGGCGGACCTGCTACCACTATTCCACCCTCTGGACGCACACGACAGGGTCTGTTCAGCCTATGGGGGCATGACGCATGTGGCGATCATCGGGCCCAGACTGCAATGGGACCACTGTGCCTCCACACGACGGATCATGGATCACAGCTACATCGAATGTCACCCAGCATGCCCCATCATGCTCCTACAAGGGACAACTTACGAACAACACCGTGACAGCCACCATCCGCTACATTGGCTGGCAAACATGTATACCACCAATGAAATGGAAGCCCTGCAGGAAGCCATCGCATACCTGTCAACCTGTCAATTCGTAGGACCCCGACGCAATCCCCCAAGTGAGCCATGATGTCCGACACTGTACCCATGCTTAGCTTCCGCACGGACTGGCCAGTAACCACTACAACAGCCATACCAAACGACCTGCAACTGATACCACACCATCAACGACACTGCCATGACATCGGATGTTTCTGGGACATGCACACTGTTCCCCATCACATCCAGGAACTCTGCATGTATCGGGGGAGGCAGTGGCATGGGATATGTGTATCGCACCCACATGGACAGAACTGCACGTACAACTATGCCATGACATGGATCCTGCGCCCATGGACATATGCACCGCACAGTGGACAGGAATCGCCCGGCTGGAGTATGTGAGAGCTGCACCCCTTCTCCCCTCCCCGGAAATCCCGTAACAGGACCTTTGCATGGACGACAAGTGCATACAACAACAACACGACCCCAGTGACTGTGACATGTCCAGTAGCCACCATATGGCAACAACAAGTGGGACGCCGTTGCATGCACGTAAGCCCATGCCCTGATGTCAACTCACACGCACGCGTGCATGAGTAACAACAGCAGCACACCTGTCACATGGAACTGAGATGGACTGTGCCCATGATGCCAAGCGGTCTGGTAGGCTAAATGTATACCGTCTGTGTCAAAGTCTGCAGCACCGCAGCTATTTGCAAATGAACATTAGCACTGCAACGGCCAAGCAGATGTAACTCTGAAGCCCACATCCCACATGCAACAGCTAATCACATGTACCCCTACACCCTTAGCTATGTGTAATCATGCTCAGTATATCCTCCACATGCATTCCGCTGCCAGTAGTGTCCACTATACTGCATCACAGAGGACATAAGTCACAATACATGGTTTGAAGAAAGAAACTGTCTCTGCTGATTCCTTTCACAAGTACGAATGGGAGATGATGAGAGTGTGTGATGTACACGGCAGTCGTGACATGACTATGTAGTCCACTGTCATTGGATGTCAACGCAAATGAGTAGCAAAACTGTGGAAGACACACATGTGTCGTGTGAAGCGGGAGTGACGCTTCGCTCAGGTGGGTGGGTGTGACGGGTAGATGCGCACATGCAAAGTCGAAACACGCTGTGTCGGGAGGGGTCCGGAACTGCACATTAACGCTTCCCTGGGCAATGTCAAAGGCCACCTGTCGGGGGGGGATGTGAACACGTGCGTGCACAGCAGCCGGGCACACGAACAATGCGGTATCAGGCGTACACGTCAGCCCACCCTCTGTGGACAAGCTGGAACCTGTTGTGCGGCCGCCAGGCCCTTGACAAGGCACACACAGCCCCTGCCGACCAGGTGTATCCCCAACATTGTCAACCTGCACAGGCAATCCAGGGCACGGGATGGCAGTGGAGCATGGTGGGGGAGAGGACTCGGCGCGCTCCTCTGGGACACATCACGCATGCAAAACATCCTCAATGTGTAGCATGGCTCAAGTCATATGGAAGTATTGGGGGACGCACACGTCACGAGCAGGAGTGACGTCACGGAAGGTGGCTCGCACCATCCCACTCATTGCCTACATCTCCACACACGTCACATGCCATTGCAACAGAGAAGCCAGCGCGTGCGCAAGCACCTCCGAGCCCGCCCCAGTGAGGCAAAAGAGTGAATGTGTGGGTCCATCAGCCCCAGATGGACGCGGCATGGGCCGCTAGGGCAGCTACAGCCTCTGTGTGTCGCAGGTGGTGTATCCGGACTGCGGAGACTGCTATGCATTGTCTATGTTGCCCGGGTCTCGAGTCGGGGCACCACGCAGGTGGACGGCGTCCCGCCACACATCATGCCGTGAGACAGACCACTCGTTCAACTGGACCCACACATACACTCCTTGGCCTCTCCGGGGCGAGCTTGGGGCTGCATCTGCATGCGCTAGCCCCACAGGTGTAAATGCATATTGGGGGGAGCGAGGGGAGGCCATGAGGACAGGGACAAAGACGACTGTAGTACTGTCAGTGAGTGCAAGGAATGACCCTGATGTGGACAGGAAAAGACGTGCCCCGTGTGTATTGCAACTAGTCGCCAATCCGATCACCCTCCCATGTCCTGCATGTAAGCCCGCACCTAGCCCCGCCGACCCGCCACACTGAAATTAGCACCAGCACAACATCATTCACATTCGAAGCACTGACTGGGGGTGACAACCATTGGACACACTTGTTGAGGCCACCCACGCGTACATGTGGGCCCTCCATGATCCATATCACCTGCGGCAAAGTGATGACATGCGCAATGACGGAAGTGAGGAGAGCTGTCCGCCCCACGCACAGATGGTGCATCAGCTCCACAGACCCAGCAGCGAGTGCAGCAGGGGTCACATGTGCAGGGGCAGCTGTGCCTGGTGTGAAGGCACATTCAAATTGACAGCACATCGACCAATGTGTAGTTTGCCCACATCTACAGTCCATTACCATGCAGACATAGAAAATGGACATAGGGCAACACATCTGTGTGGGTGCACCCACTGTGACCAACACTGCGCAATCATCGACGTACTCGCCCTGTGCATGGCCCACCACGCAACGGAGGTCACATTCAGTGCCACCATCCCACACACACATCCCTATCACGAGACATGGTGTGTCCAATAGTCAGTACTGAGTTAGCGCCCATCTGGAGTGTCCTGAACAGGAGACACATGCAACCCACTAGGCAGTCGGTGCTGTCATCTACTGGCATTGTGCAGTCAATGTGCAGGCCAGGCCTGCTGGGACTGAGAGGGGCAGCATGGCCCAGCCTGACATTCACACGAGCAACAAGTGCACTGAGACCTGCATTGGCAATTGCAGACGTCGGCCTGCTCCCAGCTGGCCCGGGACGCCTACCTCCATAGTGGAACACGCAGGGTGCAACCGCGCGGGTCATCGGAGTTGGCCGTAATGGCCTGGCCCATGTTGGTGACAGTCCGCTGAAGCAATGTGCACCACACAGTATGATGTGCGCACTGCATCTGCAGGTGTGGCCATGATGTGCGTGTGGGTGCAGGTGCACAATGGACGGGGCCACAACATGCCGTGTGCATAGGCAGGGACGGCCAGTGGCCGGCCCCCACATGTCTGTTAGCATGTCACCATCTGCACATTGGCATGGGTGCATGGTATACGCATATGCACACGCATGCCATCTCTCACTATTTACATCTGCCACTTGGCACGTGCAAGGTTACATGTTCTTGCTCTGACATATCAGTTATGTGTATGTGAAAATGCCATGTGGCGTGATGCTTTGACATGTGTCCACTTCCATCTTTCCTAGGCGGAGACCAAACATTTACCGCCCTTACCAATTGTTGGCGGACATGGAGGATTCTGAGGTCATCCGGAAATTTCGTCTGGACCGACCAACCCTGCATCGACTATGTGCCATGTTGGAACCCCACCTCCGTCCTCGCAGGGTGTATCCGACAGCATTCACCCCCACGGCTAAGGTGATGGCTGCACTGCATTTTTTCGCCACTGGGTCATTCCAGCACACAGTGGGCAGTGGAGGTGGGATGTCCCAGCCCATGTTCAGCATGGTGCTGAGGGATGTACTGGCAGCCATGATGCTGTACAGGAACAGGTACATCCGATTCCCCAGGGCACGTGAGTTGGCGGCAGTGAAGGGTGCATTCTATGCCCTTGGATGGATCCCACACGTCGTTGGTGCCATAGATTGCACCCATGTTGGCCTTGTCCCACCACAGGCCACTGAGCAGCTCTTCCGCAACCGGAAGCACACGCACTCCCTGAATGTGCAAGTGGTGTGCCTTGCGGACATGGTCATTTCCCACGTGTGTGCAAAGTTCCCAGGCTCGGCCCATGACGCGCACATCATGCGCAACAGCATATTACCACGACTGATGAACAATCTGCAACAGGACCGTGGCTGGATTGTCGGTGAGTATGTGGAGTTGTGTAGCGTGCTGGCTTAAGGATGCTGTCTACTGTCCTGTTTGAATTGCAACGGTTCTCTGTGTCCCTCACGCCCAGGTGACTCGGCTTACCCGAATGGGCCCTGGCTGCTCAGTCCATTACAAAATCCTCGGACCCCAGCAGATGACCGCTACAATGAGGCACATGGGAGGACCAGACGTGTGGTCGAGCGTACCTTTGGCCTCCTCAAGTCCAGGTTCAGATGCCTGGACCGCACCGGGGGTGCGCTGGCGTACTCCCCACAGAAGGTGTGCCAGATAGTGGTGGCTTGCTGCATGCTGCACAATCTGGCTATTCGGAAGCAGATCCCCCTAATTGTGGATGATGGAGATCAACCAGGGCCCCAGCCTGCAGACCAGGACAGCTCGAGTGAGGAAGACAGCGGAGAGGAGGAAGCTGTGAATGTCCGTCAGCAGCTCATCGCCCGCTACTTCACTTGACGGTGAGTGTCCATGTACGACGGATGATGTGGCTGTAGTTGTGCAGGTGTCTGTGTGCTGTGTCACGGAGGCCTTATGTTCACTGTGTGCTGTGTGTCAATGGTCCATGTCCAGGATTTGTATGCCACTGACGGTGGCTGTGGCATTGTGCCCTATTGCTCTGTGCGATGTGTGTACATTGCTTGTAGTTGTTGACATGTACTGTGTGATGGGTGTGTGACACACTCATTGAATGTGCTCCTGTTCTGTCTTCCCCCCCCAGGTCCCTACAGCCCCTCCTGTCCCATCGCCATGCCACACATCCGATGCTTCTCTGCTCAAGGTGGCGGTTGATCATCGTTCAATAAATACAGTGCACAGACAGCAGTTTGTGTAAAAGGTGCATTTATTTTCAACTGTGACATGTCATTGTGTGCAAGTGATGACATGAGTGTTGCGTGCAGTGACAATGAGCTGTCGGCCATGGCTGCGTGATGCTCAGGGTGTACCCACTAGTTCTATGTCCCTAGTCCAACAGACACATGCCATTCTGATGGTTGTGTGGGGTGGGATCGTAGTCCAAGTCAATGCAGTGGGTGGTCAAGGATGGCTGGCTGCCTCACTTGCGTCTGGAGCGTGCGAAGTCCTCCCGGGACATCTGTTTCAACTTCGGACGGCCCCTTCCACGTTTGGGAGGGGGGGTGTGTGGTGGCGACCTGCTGGTGGTGGGTGAGGTGTGCTCACTGGCTGTGGACGCAGGGGAAGTGGACACTGCTGCCCGACCCTGCGCCCTAGCAGGTGGTGGCGGAGGTGATGTTGCTGGCCTTGCCTGTGACCCCACCGCCACCACCAGCTGGCACATGAGGTCCACGAGTTGGTCCATACGGGACACGAATTGGCCCATATGGGCGTCCATGGACCTCAACACCCCCAGGACCTCCCGCGTGTCGGAAGCAGACCTGGCCCATTGTCCTTGGGCCTCTTCATAGGCCCCAAGTACTCTGGCCATTTGAGGCAGGGCATGGCTCCCAGGGGAGGCTGGCGTTGGCCTGACCCTGCTCCTCCTACCAGTACTGCTGCCACCGACCTTCCCACTTGCCACATTGCTCACCACGGTCCTCGCTGTGGCTCCCAGGGTGGACCCAGTCGGCCGGACCACCACTTGCGCTGGGGCTGGGGCCAGTGATGACGTGGTGGTGGTCGCGGCGGTGGTGGGGGTTGCGGCAGTGGGAGTGGCCGCAACGACCGTGGGAGTGGCCGCCACAACAGTGGGAGTGGCCGCAACGACAGTGGCAGCAGGGGGCTGTGAGTGGTCATCAGCCCTGGAGGATGGGTTGGTGGGTAGGAGGGTGCCTGGGGTGCGGTTGGGCCCTGCCACACCAGATGGGCCTGCTGGGTGGTCCGTGTCCGAATCGGAGGGCAGATCCTCCACATCCGTGAGTCCTTGTTGGGGGCTTGCAGGCTGGCTGTGCTGGCTGCTGTCTCCATCTCCAGCATCCAGCAGTTCGTCACCTGTGGGGGAATGAGATATGTTATTGTGTTGCACATGACAAAGTATGTATAGGTTGTCTGACATCCACAGTTCGTGCACAGTCGTGCACAGGTTTCCCGGAGCCATGTGTGTGGCTGTGCTATTTGTTGTTGTGTGGGCATGCCAATGGGACTGTGTGCTGTGGACATGTGGCATGGGACGGATTGGCAATGCTGATGGGTGTGTTGCTGTGCTCCTGCTTTTTGTGGCTCTGGTGTATGCGGACTCCAGACCCATCGTGGAGGTTGGTTTGTACTATGCTCTTGGGGTTCAAATTTAACGCTTAGAAACGCAGATGGCATAATGGGGGTCAGCCCCTGAAACGCATTTGAGATGAACTATGCTTTGGGGGTACATACTGTGAGCCATGGGTGCAGAACGTGACTTGTGTTGTGGCAACATGACAGTGCATGGTCTGAGGTGTGTGTATGTCTGACATACCCTGCATATTTGCTGTCTGTTGTGATTTCTGGCCATGTAATTGGACGCATTGTTATGAGTGAGTGATGGTTGTGTGCCACACGACGTATTGCAGATGGTCCAATTCCTTGGTGTGCGTGCTGCCCTGTGTCATGTGCATCAATGCAGTGCTCGGGGGGGTGTGGCCCATGTTATGTGTGTTGTTGCTCACAGTGTGACGTGCACTTCATTCACTTCTGGCACATGATTTGTCATGGGCATGTTTCTTTGCGTGACTACTGTATGTGGACAAGCTGTTCGGATGACATACCTTTCATGTGACTGGGGCTGACGGATGAGATGGATGGTATGTTGTATGTGCATTGTGTGTCTGTGTGTTTGATGGGTCCAGGGGTGTTCGTGTGCATTTATGTTGTTCCACGCTGTTGCGTCTAGTGTGGTATGTCTTACATGGGCGTAGTTGTGGGATGTGTGGTTGACAGGCAGTAGGGGCTACATGGACAGGACTTCGATGGTGTTGCAGTTGTGTGTGATGGGTTGCACTGTGCCTGCCGTGTGGTTCTGTAATCAGTGTGACTTGTGCATGCAGACATGGCTCCTTGGGTGTTGCTGTGTCTGTGATGGGTCATGTGGGGTGTGACTCTGTGGTTCATGTCTGTGTGCACATTGTTCACATGGTTGTGACAGGGAGCAGTGCTGCGTGTTCCTATGCTACTTGACATGTCCCATGTGTTAGTCGTAATTCAGTCCTCATGCCTCCAGTCACCCCGCCCTGTCCAGTTTCCCACCTGCAGGTTGTTTTTGAGCGTGCACTGGACTGGATGCAACATGGTTATGGGCGGGGGTGCTCCATGTTGCAGGTCTGTGGGGGTGGGGGCGGTGTTATGGGTCGTGGTGATGGCTGGACGCCCACTGACACCGTTTTTCCTGGGGCGGGATGTCTACCTGTCGGCTGCCGGTGTGCACTGCAGTGGCTGCTACGTGGGTGTGGGGTGTGGGCCATGCTCCTCCTTGCTGTGCTGTGGGACTATGGGCCTGGTGGGTGTTGTACTTCAGCTGTCCCCCTCCCACCCACTGCCTTTGTGTTGCGGCTACTTACCTGTTACTTGTCGGTTAGTGCAGCTACGGCTGCCACATGGGTGTGGGGGTGCTCCGCCTTGCTGTGCTGTAGGACCAGGGGCCTGGTGGGTGTTGTACTTCAGCTGTCCCCCTCCCACCCACTGCCTTTGTGTTGCGGCTACTTACCTGTTAGTTGTCGGTTGGTGCAGCTACGGCTGCCAAATGGGTGTGGGGGTGCTCGTTGTGGCGCTTCTGGAGTACTAGGGGACCTGTTGGTGGTTACGTGGCTGGCTGGGTGTACACATGCCCCCATGGTTTTGTTAGTTGATATGTTTGGGCTGTGTGTGTGGTGGTGCCTGTTGCATGTGTGAGTGATGTGTTGTGTATTGTGTACTGGACATGGGGGTGTTTGTCCCTCGGAGCTATGGCATGGTGGTAGTGCATGTGAGTACATAGCGGTGTGCTGGCATACATTTGTTTGTACTTACCAGCCTCCACTCCCCCTGGTAATCCGGTGAGGATCTCCGGATGGATGATGACTCGCACCTTCTCCTCCCACGCTTTGAAGGTCTTGTAATGCGCGGGATTCCCTCCGCCAGTCGTGGCAGCCAGCTCTCGATTTTTGCTCTCCTTCTTCTTGACCAGGCTTTTGATGTCGTTCCACCGTTTGTTTATTTCTCCTCTGTTTCTGGGTACGGTCCCGGCTGCATTGACCTGGTCTACAATTCTGTTCCACATTCTGTTTCTGGTGGCTAGTGGTGTGTGCTGGACCTGGTTGCCATAGATTTGTGTGTGCACCTTGACGATCTCGTCGACCATGACCGTCAGCTCAGTGGAAGTGAACTTGGGCATTCTGTGTGATGCCATGGTGTTTGTGGTGCTGGTGCGGTGTGTGATGTGTGATGTGCAGGGGGTTTGTGGTGCCGGTGTTTGGTGGTGGTGGTGGTGGTGGGTGTGATGTGTGCGTATCTGTGGTGTGCTGCTGTCCTTGCTGTGTCACTGTGTCCTCTCCTCTCCTCTCTGCTTTGCAATGTTGCAAGGGGTTGTGGTCTGTGAAGGAGCTGCTTTTGTACTTACCTATGTGGGTGTGTTATGATGGTCTGTTGTTTTCAGGTGTGTTGTGGCTGGTGTTCTGGGCTTTGTAGTTTATTTGTTTGTCCAGGGGTGGTGTGTATTCGGGATGTGTACTTTGTCTGTGTATTTGTGCGTTGGTTGCTGTGTGGGCTTGTTTGCCATGTTGTGTGTGTTTGTTTGAGTCCGCGGCTGTTTCTGTGCAGGGACGTGGCCGCCATGGCTTCTGCCGTGTCCATTTTCTCCGGTGTTGTTTACGGTGGCGGGCGGTGTATTTGTTGTTTTTCCGCACTCATGTCGGTGCGATCGTAATTTCACGTGCAGTGTCTCGACCGTGAGGGCGGGCGGTTTTCTGTTGTCGTGCGTCTTTCCGTCCGTGGCGGGCGGTTTAACTCCGACTCGGGCAAGGGCGGGCGGAGTTTGTGTTTTTTTCCGCCGCTGGCGGTTTTCGGTTCGGGACATCATGATTGCTGGGTCGGTATTCAGACGGTGTAGGCGGGCGGATTTTTGCCGCTTTCATGGATGGCGGATTTTTTACGCCCGGTATCGTAATGGGCCTTATAGTTTTTTTTGTTTGAAAAATAATGTAAAATAAAGTAAATAATACATATAATTACAAAAAAACTAGTTAGAATTATTACAAAATGTTTAAAATTATAAGTGATACATATAATGTTAAAAAAATGAAACATACATATATATAAATTATAATATATATATTTACTTAATAATATAAAAACATAGGGGCCCATTAGGATGGCGGGCGGAAGCACTACCGCCGTGCTGGCGGATGCAAAAACCACCAGTTACCGCCCGCATGCCGCAGCCCCCACGCCCGCCAAATTACGATGTGAAAAGTCAGCCAAACACCGCCGGCAAGCCATCGACGCCGTCCGCCATCAAAGTGCGCCCGCTCACGTAGCGGCGCAGCCCAATGGAGACACACCGCCAGACGAAATCACGTACCGCCCGGCGTACAAATTTCGATGCCGCAAACAAACAGCTCACACGGCTAAGAGACACCGCACGTGAAAGTGAGGCGGAAACCCGAACGCCGAGCACAGACACCGAAGAGGCGAGCCCCCCGAGCATGAATCCAGCACTGCAGGCCCTCCCCATGCTATACCTGATGCACCACCAAGGAGGCAACGCACCGCGGAGACGCAGGTAGGCACACATGCGCACAACTCAGCGCCCAACCACAACGCCATGCCTGCGTCGCACACAAACAACACAGGGACACAACCAAGCACCACACACACCAGCCACACCCAGAACGCACATGACATGTGACAGGCCTGCCACAGTCATGTCCCTAACGCCCAATTCACGGACAACACCCAACGTCACACAACCGACGCCCACATGTCAGTGAAGTCACGCAACATCAGGACACACCCCTGTGTGACAAACATGGCGAAGCACACAGCGGCGGCAACACCACCCAGCAGAACATGGGCCCCGTCGGGAAGAGGTATGCCAGTACCACACAGAAACACCCATACCACCCTGCACCCATGAACCAGACATACAAAACGGAACACCAAAGAGCCCGGGGACCGACAACAGGTGGACCCAAGAATGACACCCACACACAAGGCCCAATGCATAGCGGAAACACAGCCTGCCGCCCACACACGAGAGAGCAGACAGCACTGAATGACCTTCCATTTCAACTCCGAAACCACAACCCGACGAAACAAGCCGGAGAATACAGCCATTGTCCCAAAAAAAGACCAACACAGGCATGCAGAGGAAACCGACCACAGGGCAGATAGCGCATATCACCTAAGAACATACCCAACGGGGAAGAAAAAATATAAAACTCCCCCATGCCGTTCCCATGCAAGTTATCTGGAAGGAGTCACACACCACTGACCTTGAACATTCAGAGAAACACGTGGGACGAGGGCCCGTGTCCTCTGCACGAGCTAACAGAACATAAGTCCTGCCCCCCTACGACCATCACAGACCTCACAGCAACCTCGGAGCTTGCACACTGCAGACTGCACACACAGCCGGAGCACGCCACCACATCGCCCGCAGCAAAATGGCACCTACAACACACCTACCCAACTACGCCAGACAGGTCAAGCTGTACAAACACAATCTGATACAGATGTTGGGATGCGAACCCCTATCCCTGCTGAACGTAAGTTACCGACTGACTTACCGCATCGCATTGTTCAGCTGCGTCATACCCGTCTTCTACTGTCGGAGGTGTCCCTTCCACCATCCTGTGGAGTTGTGCCTCTCCAACCTGGCATGTCCAAGGGCGGACCTGCTACCACTATTCCACCCTCTGGACGCACACGACAGGGTCTGTTCAGCCTATGGGGGCATGACGTATGTGGCGATCATCGGGCCCAGACTGCAATGGGACCACTGTGCCTCCACACGACGGATCATGGATCACAGCTACATCGAATGTCACCCAGCATGCCCCATCATGCTCCTACAAGGGACAACTTACGAACAACACCGTGACAGCCACCATCCGCTACATTGGCTGGCAAACATGTTTACCACCAATGAAATGGAAGCCCTGCAGGAAGCCATCGCATACCTGTCAACCTGTCAATACGTAGGACCCCGACGCAATCCCCCAAGTGAGCCATGATGTCCGACACCGTACCCATGCTTAGCTTCCGCACGGACTGGCCAGTAACCACCACAACAGCCATACCAAACGACCTGCAACTGATACCACACCATCAACGACAATGCCATGACATCGGATGTGTCCGGGACATGCACACTGTTCCCCATCACATCCAGGAACACTGCATGTATCGGGGGAGGCAGTGGCATGGGACATGTGCATCGCACCCACATGGACAGAACTGCACGTACAACTATGCCATGACATGGATCCTGCGCCCATGGACATATGCACCGCACAGTGGACAGGAATCGCCCGGCTGGAGAATGTGAGAGCTGCACCCCTTCTCCCCCTCCCCGGAAATCCCGTAACAGGACCTTTGCATGGACGACAAGTGCATACAACAACAACACGACCCCAGTGACTGTGACATGTCCAGGAGCCACCATATGGCAACAACAAGTGGGACGCCGTTGCATGCACGTAAGCCCATGCCCTGATGTCAACTCACACGCACGCGTGCATGAGTAACAACAGCAGCACACCTGTCACATGGAACTGAGATGGACTGTGCCCATGATGCCAAGCGGTCTGGTAGGCTAAATGTATACCGTCTGTGTCAAAGTCCGCAGCACCGCAGCTATTTGCAAAAGAACATTAGCACTGCAACGGCCAAGCAGATGTAACTCTGAAGCCCACATCCCACATGCAACAGCTAATCACATGTACCCCTACACCCTTAGCAATGTGTAATCATGCTCAGTATATCCTCCACATGCATTCCGCTGCCAGTAGTGTCCACTATACTGCATCACAGAGGACATAAGTCACAATACATGGTTTGAAGAAAGAAACTGTCTCTGCTGATTCCTTCCACAAGTACGAATGGGAGATGATGAGAGTGTGTGATGTACACGGCAGTCGTGACATGACCATGTAGTCCACTGTCATTGGATGTCAACGCAAATGAGTAGCACAACTGTGGAAGACACACATGTGTCGTGTGATGCAGTAGTGACGCTTCGCTCAGGTGGGTGGGTGTGACGGGCAGATGCGCACATGCAAAGTCGAACCATGCTGTGTCGGGAGGGGTCCGGAACTGCACATTAACGCTTCCCTGGGCAATGTCAAAGGCCACCTGTCGGGGGGGGATGTGAACACGTGTGTGCACAGCAGCCGGGCACACGAACAATGCGGTATCAGGCGTACACGTCAGCCCACCCTCTGTGGACAAGCTGGAACCTGTTGTGTGGCCGCCAGGCCCTTGACAAGGCACACACAGCCCCTGCCGACCAGGTGTATCCCCAACATTGTCAACCTGCACAGGCAATCCAGGGCACGGGATGGCAGTGGAGCATGGTGGGGGAGAGGACTCGGCGCGCTCCTCCGGGACACATCACGCATGCAAAACATCCTCAATGTGTAGCATGGCTCAAGTCACATGGAAGTATTGGGGGGACGCACACGTCACGAGCAGGAGTGACGTCACGGAAGGTGGCTCGCACCATCCCACTCATTGCCTACATCTCCACACACGTCACATGCCATTGCAACAGAAAAGCCAGCGCGTGCGCAAGCACCTCCGAGCCCGCCCCAGTGAGGCAAAGGAGTGAATGTGTGGGTCCATCAGCCCCAGATGGACGCGGCATGGGCCGCTAGGGCAGCTACAGCCTCTGTGTGTCGCAGGTGGTGTATCCGGACTGCGGAGACTGCAATGCATTGTCTATGTTGCCCGGGTCTCGAGTCGGGGCACCACGCAGGTGGACGGCGTCCCGCCACACATCATGCCGTGAGACAGACCACTCGTTCAACTGGACCCACACATACACTCCTTGGCCTCTCCGGGGCGAGCTTGGGGCTGCATCTGCATGCGCTAGCCCCACAGGTGCAAATGCATATTGGGGGAGCGAGGGGAGGCCATGAGGACAGGGACAAAGACGACTGTAGTACTGTCAGTGAGTGCAAGGAATGACCCTGATGTGGACAGGAAAAGACGTGCCCCGTGTGCATTGCAACTAGTCGGCAATCCGATCACCCTCCCATGTCCTGCATGTAAGCCCGCACCTAGCCCCGCCCACCCGCCACACTGAAATTAGCACCAGCACAACATCATTCACATTCGAAGCACTGACTGGGGGTGACAACCATTGGACACACTTGTTGAGGCCACCCACGCGTACATGTGGGCCCTCCATGATCCATATCACCTGCGGGAAAGTGATGACATGCGCAATGATGGAAGTGAGGAGAGCTGTCCGCCCCACGCACAGATGGTGCATCAGCTCCACAGACCCAGCAGCGAGTGCAGCAGTGGTCACATGTGCAGGGGCAGCTGTGCCTGGTGTGAAGGTACATTCAAATTGACAGCACATCAACCAATGTGTAGTCTGCCCACATCTACAGTCCATTACCATGCGGACATAGAAAATGGACATAGGGCAACACATCTGTGTGGGTGCACCCACAGTGACCAACACTGAGCAATCATCGACGTACTCGCCCTGTGCATGGCCCACCACGCAACGGAGGTCACATTCAGTGCCACCATCCCACACACACATCCCTATCACGAGACATGGTGTGTCCAATAGTCAGTACTGAGTTAGCGCCCATCTGGAGGGTCCTGAACAGGAGACACATGCAACCCACTAGGCAGTCGGTGCTGTCATCTACTGGCATTGTGCAGTCAATGTGCAGGCCAGGCCTGCTGGGACTGAGAGGGGCAGCATGGCCCGGCCTGACATTCACACGAGCAACAAGTGCACTGGGACCTGCATTGGCAATTGCAGACGTCGGCCTGCTCCCAGCTGGCCCGGGATGCCTACCCCCATAGTGGAACACGCAGGGTGCAACCGCGCGGGTCATCGGAGTTGGCCGTAATGGCCTGGGCCATGTTGTTGACAGTCCGCTGAAGCAATGTGCACCACACAGTATGATGTGCGCACTGCATCTGCAGGTGTGGCCATGATGTGCGTGTGGGTGCAGGTGCACAATGGACGGGGCCACAACATGCCGTGTGCATGGGCAGGGACGGCCAGTGGCCGGCCCCCACATGTCTGTTAGCATGTCACAATCTGCACATTGGCATGGGTGCATGGTATACGCATATGCACACGCATGCCATCTCTCACTATGTACATCTGCCACTTGGCACGTGCAAGGTTACGTGTCACATGTGATGTGTATTTGCAAGCACACAGCCGTGTTGGCATGGGGCTGTCAATGTGTACACCTGTCAATGCTTCTGGAGGTGTGATCCGTACAGTGCTGCACATAGGGGGCAGTGGTGACACCAATGACTGTCACATATCCCCTCGTGCCACAGGTTCCACTTTTCTTGGGCGCTCAGCCTGTGCCCACATCGTCGTTGGTGTGTGCCATGCTCATCCAGCCTCGGAAGCAGTGTGATGCACAGCAGCCAGTCATGTTGCCGTGGTGTTGCCGCTTGCCGAATATGCAGTCAGTCCCCATCAGCACGCCTCACAGGTCATTGAGGCCTGGATCCCCATGTGCATGCACATAGCAATGGTTCGTGTCACTGCACATTGCTATTGCTGGGAGACCTGTGTAAGTGTATTGTGGCTGTGCTGTCCCTGCATGACAGCTGTTCTGTGACTCATGTTCTTGCTCTGTCATATCAGTTATGTGTATGTGTAAATGCCATGTGGCGTGTTGCTTTGACATGTGTCCACTTCCATCTTTCCTAGGCGGAGACCAAACATTTACCGCCCTTACCAATTGTTGGCGGACATGGAGGATTCTGAGGTCATCCGGAAATTTCGTCTGGACCGACCAACCCTGCATCGACTATGTGCCATGTTGGAACCCCACCTCCGTCCTCGCAGGGTGTATCCGACAGCATTCACCCCCACGGCTAAGGTGATGGCTGCACTGCATTTTCTCGCCACTGGGTCATTCCAGCACACAGTGGGCAGTGGAGGTGGGATGTCCCAGCCCATGTTCAGCATGGTGCTGAGGGATGTACTGGCAGCCATGATGCTGTACAGGAACAGGTACATCCGATTCCCCAGGGCACATGAGTTGGCGGCAGTGAAGGGTGCATACTATGCCCTTGGACGGATCCCACACGTCGTTGGTGCCATAGATTGCACCCATGTTGGCCTTGTCCCACCACAGGCCACTGAGCAGCTCTTCCGCAACCGGAAGCACACGCACTCCCTGAATGTGCAAGTGGTGTGCCTTGCGGACATGGTCATTTCCCACGTGTGTGCGAAGTTCCCAGGCTCGGCCCATGACGCGCACATCATGCGCAACAGCATATTACCACGACTGATGACCAATCTGCAACAGGACCGTGGCTGGATTGTCGGTGAGTATGTGGAGTTGTGTAGCGTGGTGGCTTAAGGATGCTGTCTACTGTCCCGTTTGAATTGCAACGGTTCTCTGTGTCCCTCACGCCCAGGTGACTCGGCTTACCCGAATGGGCCCTGGCTGCTCAGTCCATTACGGAATCCTCGGACCCCAGCAGATGACCGCTACAATGAGGCACATGGGAGGACCAGACGTGTGGTCGAGCGTACCTTTGGCCTCCTCAAATCCAGGTTCAGATGCCTGGACCGCACCGGGGGTGCGCTGGCGTACTCCCCACAGAAGGTGTGCCAGATAGTGGTGGCTTGCTGCATGATGCACAATCTGGCTATTCGGAAGCAGATCCCCCTAATTGTGGATGATGGAGATCAACCAGGGCCCCAGCCTGCAGACCAGGACAGCTCGAGTGAGGAAGACAGCGGAGAGGAGGAAGCTGTGAATGTCCGTCAGCAGCTCATCGCCCGCTACTTCACTTGACGGTGAGTGTCCATGTACGACGGATGATGTGGCTGTAGTTGTGCAGGTGTCTGTGTGCTGTGTCACGGAGGCCTTATGTACACTGTGTGCTGTGTGTCAATGGTCCATGTCCAGGATTTGTATGCCACTGACGGTGGCTGTGGCATTGTGCCCTATTGCACTGTGCGATGTGTGTACATTGCATGTAGTTGTTGACATGTACTGTGTGATGGGTGTGTGACACACTCATTGGATGTGCTCCTGTTCTGTTTTCCCCCCCTAGGTCCCTACAGCCCCTCCTGTCCCATCGCCATGCCACACATCCGATGCTTCTCTGCTCAAGGTGGCGGTTGATCATCGTTCAATAAACACAGTGCACAGACAGCAGTTTGTGTAAAAGGTGCATTTATTTTCAACTGTGACATGTCATTGTGTGCAAGGTGATGACATGAGTGTTGCGTGCAGTGACGATGAGCTGTCGGCCATGGCTGCGTGATGCTCAGGGTGTACCCACTAGTTCTATGTCCCTAGTCCAACAGACACATGCCATTCTGATGGTTGTGTGGGGTGGGATCGTAGTCCAAGTCAATGCAGTGGGTGGTCAAGGATGGCTGGCTGCCTCACTTGCGTCTGGAGCGTGCGAAGTCCTCCCGGGACATCTGTTTCGACTTCGGACGGCCCCTTCCACGTTTGGGAGGGGGGGTGTGTGGTGGCGACCTGCTGGTGGTGGGTGAGGTGTGCTCACTGGCTGTGGACGCAGGGGAAGTGGACACTGCTGGCCGACCCTGCGCCCTAGCAGGTGGTGGCGGAGGTGGTGTTGCTGGCCTTGCCTGTGACCCCACCGCCACCACCAGCTGGCCCATGAGGTCCACGAGTTGGTCCATACGAGACACGAATTGGCCCATATGGGCGTCCATGGACCTCAACACCCCCAGGACCTCCCGCGTGTCGGAAGCAGACCTGGCCCATTGTCCTTGGGCCTCTTCATAGGCCCCAAGTACTCTGGCCATTTGAGGAAGGGCATGGCTCCCAGGGGAGGCTGGCGTTGGCCTGACCCTGCTCCTCCTACCAGTACTGCTGCCACCGACCTTCCCACTTGCCACATTGCTCACCACGGTCCTCGCTGTGGCTCCCAGGGTGGACCCAGTCGGCCGGACCACCACTTGCGCTGGGGCTGGGGCCAGTGATGACGTGGTGGTGGTCGCGGCGGTGGTGGGGGTTGCGGCAGTGGGAGTGGCCGCAACGACCGTGGGAGTGGCCGCCACAACAGTGGCAGCAGGGGGCTGTGAGTGGTCATCAGCCCTGGATGATGGGTTGGTGGGTAGGAGGGTGCCTGGGGTGCGGTTGGGCCCTGCCACACCAGATGGGCCTGCTGGGTGGTCCGTGTCCGAGTTGGAGGACAGATCCTCCACATCCGTGAGTCCTTGTTGGGGGCTTGCAGGCTGGCTGTGCTGGCTGCTGTCTCCATCTCCAGCATCCAGCAGTTCGTCACCTGTGGGGGGAATGAGATATGTTATTGTGTTGCACATGACAGAGTATGTATAGGTTGTCTGACATCCACAGTACGTGCACAGTCGTGCACAGGTTTCCCGGAGCCGTGTGTGTGGCTGTGCCATTTGTTGTTGTGTGGGCATGCCAATGGGACTGTGTGCTGTGGACATGTGGCATGGGACGGATTGGCAATGCAGATGGGTGTGTTGCTGTGCTCCTGCTTTTTGTGGCTCTGGTGTATGCGGACTCCAGACCCATCGTGGAGGTTGGTTTGTACTATGCTCTTGGGGTTCAAATGTAACGCTTAGAAACGCAGATGGCATAATGGGGGTCAGCCCCTGAAACGCATTTGAGATGAACTATGCTTTGGGGGTTCATATGGAACGCTTAGAAACGCAGATGGCATAATGGGGTCAGCCCCTGAAACGCATTTGAGATGAACTATGCTTTGGGGGTTCATATGGTACGCTTAGAAACGCAGATGGCATAATGGGGTCAGCCCCTGAAACGCATTTGAGATGAACTATGCTTTGGGGGTTCATATGGAACGCTTAGAAACGCAGATGGCATAATGGGGGTCAGCCCCCTGAAACGCATTTGAGATGAACTATGCTTTGGGGGTTCATATGGAACGCTTAGAAACGCAGATGGCATAATGGGGGTCAGCCCCTGAAACGCATTTGAGATGAACTATGCTTTGGGGGTACATACTGTGAGCCATGGGTGCAGAACGTGACATGTGTTGTGGCAACATGACAGTGCATGGTCTGAGGTGTGTGTATGTCTGACATACCCTGCATATTTGCTGTCTGTTGTGATTTCTGGCCATGTAATTGGACGCATTGTTATGAGTGAGTGATGGTTGTGTGCCACACGACGTATTGCAGATGGTCCAATTCCTTGGTGTGCGTGCTGCCCTGTGCCATGTGCATCAATGCAGTGCTCGGGGGGTGTGGCCCATGTTATGTGTGTTGTTGCTCACAGTGTGACGTGCGCTTCATTCACTTCTGGCACATGATTTGTCATGGGCATGTTTCTTTGCGTGACTACTGTATGTGGACCAGCTGTTCGGATGACATACCTTTCATGTGACTGGGGCTGACGGATGAGATGGATGGTATGCTGTATGTGCATTGTGTGTCTGTGTGTTTGATGGGTCCAGTGGTGTTCGTGTGCATTTATGTTGTTCCACGCTGTTGCGTCTAGTGTGGTATGTCTTACATGGGCGTAGTTGTGGGATGTGTGGTTGACAGGCAGTAGGGGCTACATGGACAGGACTTCGATGGTGTTGCTGTTGTGTGTGATGGGTTGCACTGTGCCTGCCGTGTGGTTCTGTAATCAGTGTGACTTGTGCATGCAGACGTGGCTCCTTGGGTGTTGCTGTGTCTGTGATGGGTCATGTGGGGTGTGACTCTGTGGTTCATGTCTGTGTGCACATTGTTCACATGGTTGTGACAGGGAGCAGTGCTGCGTGTTCCTCTGCTACTTGACATGTCCCATGTGTTAGTCGTAATTCAGTCCTCATGCCTCCAGTCACCCCGCCCTGTCCAGTTTCCCACCTGCAGGTTGTTTTTGAGCGTGCACTGGACTGGATGCAACATGGTTATGGGCGGGGGGTGCTCCATGTTGCAGGTCTGTGGGGGTGGGGGCGGTGTTATGGGTCGTGGTGATGGCTGGACGCCCACTGACACCGTTTGTCCTGGGGCGGGATGTCTACCTGTCGGCTGCCGGTGTGCACTGCAGTGGCTGCTACGTGGGTGTGGGGTGTGGGCCGTGCTCCTCCTTGCTGTGCTGTGGGACTAGGGGCCTGGTGGGTGTTGTACTTCAGCTGTCCCCCTCCCACCCACTGCCTTTATGTTGCGGCTACTTACCTGTTACTTGTCGGTTAGTGCAGCTACGGCTGCCACATGGGTGTGGGGGTGCTCCGCCTTGCTGTGCTGTAGGACTAGGGGCCTGGTGGGTGTTGTACTTCAGCTGTCCCCCTCCCACCCACTGCCTTTGTGTTGTGGCTACTTACCTGTTACTTGTCGGTTGGTGCAGCTACGGCTGCCACATGGGTGTGGGGGGGCTCGTTGTGGCGCTTCTGGAGTACTAGGGGACATGCTGGTGGTTACGTGGCTGGCTGGGTGTACACATGCCCCCATGGTTTTGTTAGTTGATATGTTTGGGCTGTGTGTGTGGTGGTGCCTGTTGCATGTGTGAGTGATGTGTTGTGTATTGTGTACTGGACATGGGGGTGTTTGTCCCTCGGAGCTATGGCATGGTGGTAGTGCATGTGAGTACATAGCGGTGTGCTGGCATACATTTGTTTGTACTTACCAGCCTCCACTCCCCCTGGTAATCCGGTGAGGATCTCCGGATGGATGATGACTCGCACCTTCTCCTCCCACGCTTTGAAGGTCTTGTAATGCGCGGGATTCCCTCCGCCAGTCGTGGCAGCCAGCTCTCGGTTTTTGCTCTCCTTCTTCTTGACCAGGCTTTTGATGTCGTTCCACCGTTTGTTTATTTCTCCTCTGTTTCTGGGTACGGTCCCGACTGCATTGACCTGGTCTACAATTCTGTTCCACATTCTGTTTCTGGTGGCTAGTGGTGTGTGCTGGACCTGGTTGCCATAGATTTGTGTGTGCACCTTGAAGATCTCGTCGACCATGACCGTCAGCTCAGTGGAAGTGAACTTGGGCATTCTGTGTGATGCCATGGTGTTTGTGGTGCTGGTGCGGTGTGTGATGTGTGATGTGCAGGGGGTTTGTGGTGCCGGTGTTTGGTGGTGGTGGTGGTGGTGGGTGTGATGTGTGCGTATCTGTGGTGTGCTGCTGTCCTTGCTGTGTCACTGTGTCCTCTCCTCTCCTCTCTGCTTTGCAATGTTGCAAGGGGTTGTGGTCTGTGGAGGGGCTGCTTTTGTACTTACCTGTTTGGGTGTGTCCTGATGGTCTGTTGTTTTCAGGTGTGTTGTGGCTGGTGTTCTGGGCTTTGTGGTTTATTTGTTTGTCCAGGGGTGGTGTGTTTTCGGGATGTGTACTTTGTCTGTGTATTTGTGCGTGGGTTGCTGTGTGGACTTGTTTGCCATGTTGTGTGTGTTTGTTTGAGTCCGCGGCTGTTTCTGTGCAGGGACGTGGCCGCCATGGCTTCTGCCGTGTCCATTTTCTCCGGTGTTGTTTACGCTGGCGGGCGGTGTATTTGTTGTTTTTCCGCGCTCATGTCGGTGCGATCGTAATTTCACGTGCGGTGTCTCGTCCGTGAGGGCGGGCGGTTTTGTGTTGTCATGCGTCTTTCCGTCCGTGGCGGGCGGTTTGACTCCGACTCGGGCAAGGGCGGGCGGTATTTTGTGTTTTTTTTCCGCCGCTGGCGGTTTTCGGTTCGGGTCATCATGATTGCTGGGTCGGTATTCAGACGGTGTAGGCGGGCGGATTTTTGCCGCTTTCGTGGGTGGCGGATTTTTTTACGCTTGGTATCGTAATGGGCCTTATAGTTATTTAAATAAATTATAAATTATCACAAACATATTAAAAATTATAAATACATATATATATACACATACACCAATAACATAAAAATAAAAATTAAATATATATATAATAAATTAAAATATTAAAATATTTTTTATATTTTATAAATACATTTTACACTACATTAACTAAAACAGTAGAGAAAATATTGGATAACGGAGGGAATAAAATTACTATTCCAACTCCAAAGAGTGCAACAGTAGGGAAAGTATTGGATAGCGTAGGGGTAAAAATTACTATTCCCACTCCAGTGAGTGCAACAGTAGGGAAAGTATTAGATAGCCGAGAGGTAAAAATTACTATTCCCACTCCAAACAGTGCAACAGTAGGGAAAGTATTGGATAGCGGAGGGGTAAAAATTTATATTCCCACTCCAATAAGTGCAACAGTAGGGAAAGTATTGGATAGTGGAGGGGTAAAAATTAATATTCCCACTCCAGAGAGTGCAACAGTAGGGAAAGTATTGGATAGCGGAGGGGTAAAAATGACTATTCCCACTCCAATCAGTGCAACAGTAGGGAAAGTATTGGATAGCGGAGGGGTAAAAATTACTATTGACACTCCAGAGAGTGCAACAGTAGGGAAAGTGTTGGATAGCGTAGGGGTAAAAATTACTATTCCCACTCCAAAAATTGCAAAAGTAGAGAAACTGTTGGATAGCGGAGGGGTAAAAATTACTATTCCCACTCAAGTGAGTGCAACAGTAGGGAAAGTATTGGATAGCGGAGGTGTAAAAATTACTATTCACACTCCAGAAAGTGCAACAGTAGGGAAAGTGTTGGATAGCGTAGGGGTAAAAATTACTATTCCCACTCCAGTGAGTGCAACAGTTGGGAAAATGTTGGATAGCGGAGGGGTAAAAATTACTATTCCCACTCCAGTGAGTGCAACAGTAGGGAAAGTGTTGGATAGCGTAGGTTTCAAAAGTACTATTCCCACTCCAATGAGTGCAACAGTAGGGAAAGTATTGGATAGTGGAGGGGTAAAAATTACTATTCACACTCCAGAGAGTGCAACAGTAGGGAAAGTGTTGGATAGCGTAGGGGTAAAAATTACTATTCCCACTCCAAAAATTGCAACAGTAGAGAAACTGTTGGATAGCGGAGGGGTAAAAATTACTATTCCCACTCCAGTGAGTGCAACAGTAAAAAAAAGTATTGGAAAGCGGAGGTGTAAAAATTACTATTCCCACTCCAGAGAGTGCAACAGTAGGGAAAGTGTTGGATAGCGTAGGGGTAAAAATTACTATTCCCACTCCAGTGAGTGCAACAGTAGAGAAGATGTTGGATAGCGGAGGGGTAAAAATTACTATTCCCACTCCAGTGAGTGCAACAGTAGGGAAAGCGTTGGATAGCGGAGGGGTAAAAATTACTATTCGCACTCCACTGAGTGCAACAGTGGTGAAAGTTTTAGATAGCATAGGGTTAAAATTAATATTTCCCCAAAAAAAAAAAAAAAATAGCAACTACAATATAAAAATTATTGATAACAGAAAAATAAAACAATTATAAAAATATTCATAATTTCAAAAACAGAAAAATTATTTAATATTAAAAAATTCTAAAAAATAACTACAAACATTAAAAGTTTGAAAACAACATTTTACTAACAAATAACTATTTTTAAAATAAATTAATTATAATAAAAAAAATATTTATTAATAATTTTTAAATAAATTAATTCACACCATATCCCCCTATAAACACACAAAAACTCCTACATATTTGACACAATTAACATATTTAAAAATTAATTAATTATAATTTACAAAGAATTAATAATTACTTATTAATAAATCAATTAGCACAAACAACACTATAAAGTACTTATCAATTAATCAATTAATAAAATTTAATATCCAATTAATAATTAATTAATTATAATTTAATTATAAATAATATGAAATAAATATTAATAATTACTTTATTATAATTAAATTACTTCCCACCCTATTCCCCTATAAACTCACAATGCGCTCATTAAAAAATAGCGCAATTAATACAATTATCAATTAATTAATTAATAATAATTAATACCCAATTAATAATTAATTAATAATAAATTAATTATAAATACTAATAAATAAAAATTATTAATTATTTTAAAATAATTAAATTACTTACCACCCTATTCCCCCATAAACCCACAACCCGCTCCTCTTAAAAAATAACGCAATTAATATAATTATCAATTAATTAATCAAAAAAATTAATAACCAATTAATAATCTATTGATAAAAAATTAATTTTAAATACGAATAAATAACAATGATTAATTACTTTATTATAATTAAATTACTTCCCACCCTATTCCCCTATAAACCCACAACCCGCTCCTAAAAAAATAACGCAATTAATATAATTATCAATTAATTAATAAAAATTGATAACCAATTCATAATTACTTAATAATAAATTAATTATAAATACTAATTAATAAAAATTATTAATTTCTATATTATAATTAAATTTCTTCCCACCCTATTCCCCTATAACCCCACTACCCGCTACAGAACTAAAATACGCAAAAATATTTTACATAAAATAATGTAGAAATAATGGGGTCACAAATTTGCTCAAACAGCACAGGATCTTAAAGGCATTCAATAAATAATAAAGGTACTTTCATTATGTGCCAAGACCGTCAAGAACGGCGTTTCACAGGAGTTGACCAAAAACATTAGTTCTTAATGCATAGCTGTTAGACCTGGCATCCTTGGCGTGGTTTCCTCTGTCTTTTTGCCTCTACCTCCTGTATTTTTGACTGTGTGCTGGACAGCGTTTTTGCTGGCTTGTGTACTCTGGGCACTTTACCACTGCTGATCAGTGCTAAAGTGCAAGTGCTCCCTGTGTAAATTGTGATTATGATTGGTTACCCTTGATGTCGATATTCTGTACCTCCGATATTAACAACTCGATATTTTTGTAGGTCGAAAAAAAACCCCTCGATATTATGGGGCCGATTCCGGCCGGAAATCTCTCCGACCGAGCCGGACCCGGAGAGAATTCCGACCGATTCGGACCCCAGCAGTCCGACCGGACGAGTACGATGCATTCGCATGCTATCGGACTCGATTCGGTCGGACTCCCATTGAAGTCAATGGGAGCCGGTCGTACGATGCGTACACGGGCTCCCATTGACTCAATGGGTGCGAGGCGAACAAGGGCGCCCCCTACAGTGGGTACGCGTCCATGTGCATCGCGGCGTACATGCACAGGTAGGGGGGACCCATGGGTCCCCCCTGAGTGCGACTCGCGCGCCAACGCGTTCAGGGGGGTCCGATGCGGATCCCCAAAATCCGGCTCCGACAGCTCTTTCGAGCCGGACGGCGCGAGTCGGTCGGACTGCTTGCGGCGCGCATCGTACTTACCCGGCCGGGAAACGTCTCCATAGCGCGGTGCGAGTCGTGTCCGTGCGAGTCGGTCGGAGCGTGTTGAAGCCGCGTACGAGTCGGTCGGCGATTTCGCGGGAGCATGCATCGTACTCGCTCGGCCGGACCCGCGTACGATTCGGTCGGGAAACAGGGCACCGAATCGGATCCGGTAAATCCGAATCCGATTCGGAGCACTACCGGCCGAGATCGGAATCGGCCCCTATGTCTGTTTACCATTGGAGTAATCAAGTTTGGACAGAACAAAGAAGATGGTAGCTTGGACCTTGTGTGGAAATCCCAAATGGGGGAAGATTCATCGCAGAATTTTTATAGTAACAAAGCTCGATCTTGCTAGATCAAATGGTTTAAAAACAGTCGTCACAACCTATAACTGACCTATGGCATTACAGCCATGTCACACCCATTATCAATTCACTCCACCGACTCTCAGTCAAAGAGAGATCACACTTGAAAACTTTGTGCACAGTCAACAATGCAGTCAGTGGCGGCTCCTCGAGGGAGTGCTGCTGGGCGGTGAGGCGGGGCGGGGGAGGGGGTAGTAAACTCCGACATACGGCCGAACGGAGTTAAGTACATAAATAAATAAATAAAACAAATTACATTGCGTGCTGCAACTCCAAATCGGCGATGCGGCACGCGCATTGTAATTCGTTTTATTTATTTATGTACTTAACTCCGTTCGGCCGTATGCTGGAGTTTACCACCCCCCACCCAGTCCCTCCCCTCCCCCGCCCCACCGCCCCACAGCACTCCCTCGAGGAGCCGCCACTGAACGCAGTCCATGGTCTTGCCCCTGGCTATGCGACCTGACCTCCACCCAGAAATCTGGAATTTACTACTCATAAACTCTCAAGCTCAGGTTAGACATCTTCCAAGAGACAAACAGCAAAGCTATCCCACATGATTAACAAACCACCTCTACCGTATGTAGCAGGCCATCACCAACTGCTCGGAGAAAAGTCAGCACCAGAAAGACAAAAAGGGCTGCATATGTAATGACTCTGGTTTTCCCCTAAGCCTCAAGTGGACCTTTTTAGCAGTGCAGATTGAAGCACTGACAATCTACAACAAACAAAAATACAATGGCATACAAACAGACCCCTTCCTGGATGCTGCGCTGGGTGGCCATGTAATCAAGACTTGGGTGGTAAACATCTCGTGTAAACCAGCCAACATTTTCAAGTGGACAAAAGTCCAACAAGATCACTGACACTCATAAGTAAAGAGACAACAGTAGGAAGACTACATTCAAATAACGGCTTGCCATACTGAAACAATGCTGGGGAACCTTTTCACTGAATAATATTCAGTGAACAAGGAAGGTAATACTGCAGAAAGCACTGTGATTAAAAAAAGTAATCTTAATGTTGTATTGTAATTATTGGTTACTTTAGCCATTTATTAAAAAAAAAAAAATCTTTCAATTACTCTTGTGAAGAAGAAAAAACCTCAAATATATAAAGACCACCTGATCAGGTTCTTTTGCACTTTCACAACTTGTGTGCACTTTCACAACTTGTGTGTTCAGTTTAACTAGCAACGTACAATGTTTTACTATAATACAGTTCTTTTGCATTGCCTATATAATATTAATATGAAATATCAATATTCTTGTAGATGTGATATTTTTCCCTGAAAACAGCTGTTGCATTTTGTAAATAATATTAAATGCATTTATTTTTAGAAACGTACGAAGGTATTATTCTTCTGCTTAAATTCGTTTAGAACTTAACACCGTTTGTTCTGTAATGTCTCTATTGTTGCTCACCTGCAATTAAGGAAGACAACGAAGGGGCCGATTCCGATTCGGGCCGGAAAAAATACCAACCGACTCGGTACGGGAATATAGTCCGACCGACACGTACCGGCGTTGCCCGACCGTACGGAACACAAGCCGAACGACCGAACCGCACGGAAACAAGCTATCCGGCCGGGAAACCACGCGAATCGAACCGACCGACACACCAGGAATCAACCCGAACGAAACGTACCCGCGAACTCCGACCCGCGCAGTACGATGCAATGCGTGGAAAAATAGACCGAGTCGCACGGAGCGCAAGCCGAACGACCGACACGCATACAAAAGCCAGCCGAAGGAAGCCAATACTCGGCAACCGACGCGTACGCCGCACAAGAAACCCTGCAGAAACACAGCGTGGACGACTCGGAGAAGCTCGCACGAGACAACTGCAGCGTCCTACTCGGTCCGAAGAACGTCTCCTACATGCACAAAAAATACTAAGGAAAAAACCAAAAAAAAAGGGCCAAACAAGCAATGACAAAGGCAATAAATACAGGGAAAAAAAACATGGAACAAGGACACCCCCCCAACTCCACCTATATAAAGGCCACAAATCCCTACCATGATCCTTTGCAAATTCAACTGACCTGCCAGCACAGAACACCATCACACAGCAACCACAGACACACTCACAGCTCATCCATCACACAAGCCACACACCATTAGCACCTCAACAAATAGCACCCTCACATACACCCAGCAAAACCTACACTCACACACCCTCACCTGCACACACACACACATCAATCACCACCACCACCCATCACCATGCCCCTAAAGAAGAATCCAAAGTTCCTAGACAGTGAATTGGAAGTCCTGGTAGATGAGATCCTCAGGGTAGAGCCCCAGTTGTTTGGTACATTGGTACAACAGACCCCCATGTCGCAGAAAACCAAGATGTGGCAGAGGATCGTCGACAGGGTCAACGCACAATCACCATGTTTGCGCACAAAGGAAGACATCCAGAACAGGTGGTATGACGTGCGCAGGAGGGTCAGGGACCTACTAAGAAGGATTACATACTGAGTCAGCACACCGGCACCGGGACTGGCCCTCCTGCCAAACCACTATACCTCAGGCCCTGGGAGGAGAAGGTGCGGGCCATCCTACCACAAGTGAGCGTATATGACTATCAAACATCCCAGAGCCTGGTGAGTACACAACAAATATACACAATATTGTGTAACAATACACACACATCACTGTCAAGGGGATAGTCAAACCATGCACCCTTAGCAAATCCACAGCAACCAAAAGATAATCATCCCAAGATGTGTATGTTAGTTAGATAAACACAATACATGCAATTTTATAGTGATATGTAACTGTGTCATGACATGTACAAACATAACTACAAATACAGCAAGGCAGTGGCACAAATCTAACCAACAAACACAGTCAGATATTTTGCCACCACTAGAACACCACCTCACAGGGAAGCTCACTCAAAGGAAGGAATTCTGTGTATGCTGGTGAAGTCAGTGTAGCCAATAGCATGATGGGAGTTGTAGTCACAGATATTGGTCACACTCACAATTGGCCCATCAACACCACTCTGAACCATGCTCACATCACAGGGAGTGGAAAACAACTGACAAGATGGCTGACACTGGGTACTGCTGTGGGGAGCACAAGGCCCTGCTGGGAACTGTGCACCAACCAACAGCAGGACACCACTGTCAGCCATCTTGCCAATGCTGTCACACTCACACACAGTGAAGTCCACTCAAAAGGAAGGAAGTATGGGCATGCTGGGAAGGGGGTGTAGGCCATAGCATGATGGGAGTTGTAGTCACAGATATTGCTCACCCTCACAATTGGCCCATCAACACCACTCTGAACCATGCTCACATCACAGGGAGTGGAAAACAACTGACAAGATGGCTGACACTGGGTACTGCTGTGGGGAGCACAAGGCCCTGCTGGGAACTGGGCACCAACCAACAGCAGGACACCACTGTCAGCCATCTTGCCATTGCTGTCACACTCACACACAGTGAAGTCCACTCAAAAGGAAGGAAGTATGGGCATGCTGGGAAGGGGGTGTAGGCAATAGCATGATGGGAGCTGTAGTCACAGATATTGCTCACCCTCACAATTGGCCCATCAACACCACTCTGAACCATGCTCACATCACAGGGAGTGGAAAACAACTGACAAGATGGCTGACACTGGGTACTGCTGTGGGAGCACAAGGCCCTGCTGGGAACTGGGCACCAACCAACAGCAGGACACCACTGTCAGCCATCTTGCCATTGCTGTCACACTCACACACAGTGAAGTCCACTCAAAAGGAAGGAAGTATGGGCATGCTGGGAAGGGGGGTGTAGGCAATAGCATGATGGGAGTGGTAGTCACAGCTCAACATCCCCCACCCACATGGCCCATCAACACCACTCTGAAGCATGCACACCTCACAGGGAGTGGAAAACAACTGACAAGATGGCTGACACTGGGTACTGCTGTGGGGAGCACAAGGCCCTGCTGGGAACTGGGCACCAACCAACAGCAGGACACCACTGTCAGCCATCTTGCCATTGCTGTCACACTCACACACAGTGAAGTCCACTCAAAAGGAAAGACGTATGGGCATGCTGGGAAGGGGGGTGTAGGCCATAGCATGATGGGAGTTGTAGTCACAGATATTGCTCACCCTCACAATTGGCCCATCAACACCACTCTGAACCATGCTCACATCACAGGGAGTGGAAAACAACTGACAAGATGGCTGACACTGGGTACTGCTGTGGGGAGCACAAGGCCCTGCTGGGATCTGTGCACCAACCAACAGCAGGACACCACTGACTGACATCCTGAGAGCCAACTTGCACTCCCTGCAATGGAAGCACGTTCCATGGTGGGATAACTGGGCTGGGTGGAGAAGGAGGGCCGGATGTCCACCAAATACCACCAATGCTGGACATGCACACACCTCAACATTCACATAGAAAAGCTTCAGGTTGGCAGGACAATGTGCTACACCAATATCAACCTCTGACTGTGACAACTTAGGACAATGCAATGTACAGGCCCGCATCCAGAGGTACAGTCACAACTGTCAGGTGTGTGAACCATTGATGCCCGTAGAAACATAACACACATTGTGTGTCTCTTCCAAAAACAGGTGATGATGGGGACACAGCAGCAGACGAGGAGGAGTCCCTGTCCCAGGCTCCGGGGGACACTGAGCTCACTGGTGTGGAACAGCCTCTGCACTCCTCAGATGGCGAAGACCTACCTGGCCCCTCCGGTGCGTGTCATCATGCAGCACCAGCAGGACCAACATCTGCACCCCCTGCACCCACCCCTCCAACAACTGCCAACACACAGACCACCCCTGCCAACACGGACAGACCAAGGACCACCAATGACAACAGCACAGGGACCCTGGCCCAACGTGGAGCAAAGGACAACGAGTCCAGTAACAACCCCCAAGTGGGCCTACGGTCACCTGTGCGTGCCACCACAGGTCCCGCACGTATAGCCAGGGGTGGTGGGAGGGGTGGTAGACATAGGTCGCTGTTTGCAGAGGGGCCTGGACTGCATGATGACCCACAACTGGCACGCAATGCTGAGGCGTACCAGAATAGCACCGGAGAGGTAAGCCAGGTAGTGGGGATCCTCAAGGACATTCAACAGCAGCAGGCTGCCCATCATGCCCGCTTGGACTCCCACATGTCCTGTGTGGAGACACACATGTCCCGTGTGGAGACACACATGTCTGGCATGGAGTCCAAGTGGGACACATTGGAAGAACTGACAGCGGTGCATAGGGACATATTGACATGCCTCCGCCAGATTAGCACCAACATGGCCACACCTCCCTGTGTGCCCACAACATCTGGTGCTGCAACAACTGCAACTGCCACAGGGAGGGAGGAGGACTCTGGCGGAGAGTCCTCTGTACCGCAGCAGCCTGCACGTGAGGGTCCGCCCCCGGAAGAAGAGGGGTTGTCCGAGGAAGGAAAACTGAGAGGCCGATGGCCATGTACATCCCCCAGGAACCCAACACCTGTTCTGGAAAATCTCCTTTGTGTGCAAACTGTTTACCCTGTTGAATGCAACACAACTCTCCCACATGACATGGGGAGCTTAAGTTGGCCCAATGTATCATTTCTGCTACCAAGACTTCCAACTCATCTGGGAACTTTGGATTCCAATCCCAATGTACAGCACCCACCATCCTTTACACTATCCTCACACATGTTTGTAAATAAACTCACTAATACACCGTACTTGCCTCTGTTGTGATTCCAACGTGGTTTTTGTCATGTAGATGGTGATCTGCTAAATGACACTGTGCATGCTAACTGCTACAGCAAGTTCAACACCGTCATGTGAGTCATGGCGACGTGACACATATGAGGGAGACACACCACTAGGGCTACACAACACATACACACCAGGGCCATCAGACTCATCGCCTACACTGATGTTGCCAGGAAATACAGTGGAATGCACAGACACCACACCTATTCACAGTCTGTGTTAACTAGCCCACAGGTGCAGTAAGCACGTCAGTCAGATGTGTGACCACAGACAACGCACAACCCAAAGTGAAGCACAGGTTTATTACACATTTGCAACATGTTGTTTCCACTACAGATGCAAGGTAATCCTGCGTGGCAGTGGCCACACAGTCAACAAGTGTAGAAGAAATAAAGTCCAGGGGTGTGTGGCACATCACCTGTAGGGAAACGACTGCTTCCACCCTGGAAGTTGAATCATGGTGTCGGGGGATCACAGTTCACCAAACAACTCTGAAAGTACCCTGTGAAGGACAGACATGACACACAGTCAAAAGCACGGAAGAACAGGATAGAACTGCAATACTCATGGCCAATACATGTCACAAGATACTCACAGAAAACCAAGTTAGCATGTCAACACTGTTGGGGAGTACAGACTACCTGTAAGGACACATCGCTGCACGCTTCCAGTCAAGTAGCACATGGCCACACTCAAACAGCTTCAGAGCACCACCAACACATATCACGCAAACACACATCATTGACATGACATCTCTGGATACTCACATTCAGCTGAAGAAGTTGGTGATGAGCTGTGTGCGGACATCACCATCATCATCATCACTGGCATCGTGGCCCAGGCCAGGATCCTCCACAGGTGGCGGATGTTGGTCATCGTCATCCAGGATGAGAGGCAACTCCTTCCGCACTGCCAGGTTGTGTAGCATGCAGCAGACGATGACAATCTTGCACACCTTTGCTGGGGCATATGGGAGGGCCCCTCCTGTCTTGTCCAGGCAGTGAAAGCGGCTCTTCAGGAGACCAAATGTGCGCTCGATCACTCTCCTGGTCCGACCATGTGCCTCATTGTAGCGCATCTGGGCTGGTGTCACAGGGTTCCTGAGGGGTGTCAGCAATCACGGCATGTTGGGGTATCTGGAGTCACCTACAGACAGACAATTGCACATTAGCTGAGTTGGAAAAGAAGGCGGAATACAACATAGCAGAACACACACAATGGTACAAAGTCAGTACACACCGACAAGCCAGGCACGCTGGTTCTGCATCTGTGACATCATCCTCGGGATGCGACTACTCCTCATCACGTAGGCATCGTGTGCCGAACCAGGGAAACGGGCACACACATGTGAGATGCTCATATCTGCAAGACATACCACCAGAGCATTGATCGAATGATAATGTTTCCTGTTCCTGTATGCCTGCTCATGTGCCTGTGGTGGTACCAAAGCCACATGTGTCCCATCAATGGAGCCAATGACATGTGGCATCCTCCCCAGGGCATAGAAGTCACTCTTGACGTCAGTGAGTTGTTGACGTGTAGGGAAATAGATGTACTGGTTCAGGCATCTCAACATTGCCTCCTAAACATCGCGTAG
The DNA here is from genome assembly GCA_963921515.1 of Calotriton arnoldi. Taxonomy (NCBI): domain Eukaryota; kingdom Metazoa; phylum Chordata; class Amphibia; order Caudata; family Salamandridae; genus Calotriton; species Calotriton arnoldi. The sequence goes on along the minus strand of CAWUFW010000593.1, from coordinate 803,391 downwards.
CACACGGCTGAACATAGTCTGTGACATCCCACCAGCAGTCGCAACAGTGTGTTGAAAGGTACCGGTGGCAAAGAAGTGTAGGGCTGCCATCACCTTCCCCTTGGGGCTCAGCGCTGTAGGGTATGGCCGGCCAGGTTGCACATGTGGGGCCAAGCGCACTGCCAAATCCTCAATCAGCTGCCTGGTGAAGCGGTACCGTCGGCTGCTGTCACGTTCCACCATCGTTGCCAGGTCAGGGAATGGCCTATGGACAGCTGGTGCCCTGCAGTGCATAGGTGAAGAAAGAAATATTGTCAGTCACCCCACATATGTGCCATTCACCATACTCAATTTCACATGATACATCATTACGAGACACAAGTACTTGATGTGTGTGCCGTTCTGTATGGACATATATGGCACCTACATGGACATCATCTAACATGTCAGTTCAACATGTGTTGACAACAGGTTCCAGGTTGTGCTATGGGAAACCATTAGGCTGTGTCACAGTACCCATTTACTGCTGTCACGTTCCACACACACACACCACAGTGACATGTCTGGACAGATGCGCCACAGGCATCACAGCTCATTGACAGGTAGATTCCCAGTGACCCTGTCTTGCCACATGGACACTGGCATGACATGGCGTATCATGTACACGTCAGAAAAACAAACATGACTCCCACAGGTAGTGGCCCCTGTTGCCTCCGCAGGACAGACATGGACGTCTGTGACACACACACGCACAACATCAAAGTCCATGCACAAACAACGTTGATGTGGAGACTGTCTCCCATTGTGCACATGGAATCAGAGACATCGGAAACACAACATGCACACAGACTGTGGAGGTTCATCACTATTGTGGCAATGGGTCACCCTGTGACGTACATGCCTTCCCACATGGGACTCTGGGGGTATGTGACATGTCATACACATACACAACCTGGAAATGTGACCATGCCACATGCTCCGAAATGAACACTTGCACATCACAGTGGTCATGTGCACAACACACAAAGGATCCTGTCCCCATGAACACGTGCACAACCTGGGAGTGGCTGCCCCCAAGTGCCACCCCAAAAACCACATGTTTACCCCCATTCACAGAAAAGGTAATGCAGCCTTACATGCCTTAGGATACAGTGTGGACTGGGTGTGGTGTTGTAGGTGTGCCCCTGAGTCCCTGGCAAGTATATGTGGCTGGCATACGTTCACCAGTGACAAGCATGGTGACATATGCGAGTGACCTGTACAGGGACGCGTTGTACAGCAATGGACCGATCGGTGTGCCCGCATGGCCCATTGCATCTGTTGTGAGCGGGTACGCGTTGTACAGCGATGGACCGATCGGTGTGCCCACACGGCACATTGCATCTGTAGTGAGCGGGTACACGTTGTATCCCGGAATACGCGTTGTACAGCAATGGACCGATCGGTGTGCCCGCACGGCCCATTGCATCTGTTGTGAGTGGGTACGCGTTGTACAGCAATGGACCGATCGGTGTGCCCGCACTGCCCATTGCATCTGTAGTGAGCGGGTACGCGTTGTATCCCGGAATACGCGTTGTACAGCAATGGACCGATCGGTGTGCCCGCACGGCCCATTGCATCTGTTGTGAGCGGGTATGCGTTGTACAGCAATGGGCCGATCGGTGTGCCCGCACGGCCCATTGCATCTGTAGTGAGCGGGTACGCGTTGTATCCCGGAATACGCGTTGTACAGCAATGGACCGATCGGTGTGTCCGCAAGGCCCATTGCATCTGTAGTGAGCGGGTACGCGTTGTATCCCGGAATACGCGTTGTACAGCAATGGACCGATCGGTGCGCACGCATTGGCTGGGGCCTAGCATGGCAACGGACGCGTTTTCGAAGCTTCAACGAGTCTGATGCAGTGAATTCAGTTGGCCAGCCACAACAATGTTGCAAATTCATGGGTGTCATGAAGTTGAACTTTTGAAGGATGCTGTGGGTGTGTATTAGTGGTGCAATTCCATGGATTGGCCAGATTCAGAAGATGCAAACGACTTGGACCTATCACTTTGGACACATGGGACAGTATCTGCCTCTGCAGCACACATATAATGCTGGCTGTTCCCCTGAGGGCTCACTTGCCTGCACTACATGCTCCAGGACGACATCTGCCACCAACACTGCTGCTGTCTCTGCATCCTCTGACTACTTCAATGGCACGTACTTTGGAGAGAGCCCCAGCCTTCAGCCTTGAGGAGAACCAGGCCTTGCTGGACAGCCTCCTTCCACAGTACACCAAGCTGTATGGGACACCAGGGGAGCAAGTGAGTGTGCTGTCCACTGCCTTACTAATTGTGCATGTTGTCTGACTAGCAAGACTTCCAGTGTGCACACCACTGGCTAGCATGCTCACTGAGTAGTTCTCACCCCCCAAAGTGTGTAGTCACATGCACTGAACAGGTACAGTGCAGTAACAGTGCATTCCAACAAGGTTTACTTCCCATGCAATGATACCATGTAGTAACTGCTGGCAAACTGTTCATAGCCAACGTTGCACTGCCTGTGTACATCATATGCCCCTGTGATTGAGACATGTATATCCAACTGTGTGATGCACGGATATGTTGCATGTGTAGTAATGGCCTTTTCACTTTGTCATCCTCACAGGTTGATGCCCACCAGAAGCAGGAAATCTGGCTGACCATCGCCCGGGCAGTAAGATCCGTGGGGGTCCACATGCGCTGGATCCGCAACTGCCAGAAGAGGTGGCAGGACTACTGGGATGTTTATCGGTTAGGGCTCAGCATGCCATCTGAGATGTGACCATGAGAGACGATACTTCTGTGACTTATAGGTGTTTGATCACTTGACTGTGCACACAGGTGTATGCGACTGTGAATTTCAGGCAGCTGTTTTTCATTCACAGCAGACTGTGAGGTGCTCAGGTTCAGAGAGTTGTGTTTCATGTCTCCCATATGTCCAATTGGTATGACGTGGACAAATAAGAGTTCAGATGATGTGGTTTGTGGGGGATGGACATGTGCACTTGTCAGCTACATAACTTGCATTCCCCATGTCCTAGGATTGTGACACAGTGCAGACTGTTGTTGGCTGGCTGCCATGCCCATGTGACTGGAGACAGTGATGTATGACTTTGCAGGCATGCCTGTGCCATGGCATTAAACTTCCTAAGAGTGATCCTGCAGGGGAGTGACATGGGCAACATGCACCCCATTGTGGCATTGACTATCCGGACATGGGTGCATCATGGTGTCTGGTGCTGGTATGCATCACATGCATTTCTAATTAGACTCTGGCCATCCCTTTATCCGGACACCTGTACTGACTCAGTGGCAAGAGATGTGATGTGTGCATGTTCACATACTTCACCGTGTTCTCTGCAATGTCCAACAACTGGGTAGGTGGTGCATGTGTCCACACTGGGGTATTACCATCAGACAGGCACCAGACAGATGGGTGCAAGGTCAGGAGGGGTGTGAGTTCCATGGTTGACCAAGACTGACAATTGGCTTCTCCTAATCTGTGTGAGGACTTTTGGCAATGTTCAACTAAGGATGCCAGGGCTTGCTCTGTAATGTGCTGTACTTACTGTGGTGTGTGCGGTCAGTGCAGGTGACTGATGTTTGTCTGTTTCCCTAATTGTTTGCAGATACATCCACGACCACAGAAGGGGACAGCTCCACAGACCAGGATGAGCTGCAGAGCCAGACTGGGTCAGCAGCCGACGAGTGGTCGGAGGGACCCAGTGGCACGGAGGGCGAGGGGAGCCACACCGAGGAGTCCTCAGCACCATCCACCTCAGCTGAGGACCACAGCAGCTCGGAGGATGACTCCCTTGTGGAGGCGGGTGTCAGCAGCCACCACACCCCAGCTAGTCTGTCTGGCCCCGCCACCACCACCACCACCACCACCGCCTTCCCATTGGCTCCCATTCCAGAGGTCCGTGGAGGCTCCCGTGTTCGGGAGCGTGTCTCCTTCGTGCCAGGCACCGCACCCCCTGCCCCTGTGTCCCCTGCTGCCCTGAGTGAGGAGTCTGTGTACCTACTTCGCCAGCTCCATGTAGGGCAGACAGCAATGCTGAGTGTCCTCCATGCACACACCACTCTGTTGACACAGCTGGTGTCGTTCATGGAGGGCATATCGACTGGTATGTCTGCCCTACAGAGGAGCAATAAGTCCATGGACTCCTCCCTGACGGCAGCAGTGTCCCTCCTCCAACAGTCCCTCACCCCTCCTACCTCTGCCCCATCCACACTTCCTGGCACCCTACCTGTCCCAAGCACATGCACACCTGCACGATCACCCAAACACACAGACACGAGCAGCACAGAAACACCCAAAACAAAGGCAAGACGTGCACACAAGCATCCTCAGGGGACTGATACCACACCCACAGGGGATGGGGAACAGACACACACACAGGCATCCACAGTCACTCCGCAGTCCTCCAAATCCTCTCCCTCCAAGACCCTTTCCCTTGCCTCACCTGCAACCCCACCTACACAGCAGCTCTTCCTCTGTGACCTCGGCCTCTTCCCCTCCGATCCCGCTGATCCAGCATACAGGGGGAAGAGGAAGTCCACCCACACAGAGGGGAGTGCCCCTCACCCCCGGACACCCTCCCCCAGGCGCAGACAGACGGGGGCCCCCACCCGCAAGTCCCCCCGGTCCCGGAAGAGCAAGACCCCGCCACCGCCCTGCAAGTCAAGCACACAGTCTCCTTCCTCCATCCCTCAGGCCCCCACAACACAGGTTCCCCCACCACACCCTGCCCCAGGTTCCCCCACCCACAGATACACCATCCCCAAAATGATCTGGCCTTCTCCACCTACCACTTGCTCTTCCAGCACCACACCCCCGCTGCACATGTTAGTGCCACTGGTGTGGAGACCGTGTCCTCCCCCTCTGTCCTGCCCACCTTACCTGAACCCCATTCTACTCCCCTGGAGATGGGCACTGCAGTGGAGTCCACTACCACCCCGTCTGACTTGGGCACTGCAGTGGGGAACCTGTCCTCTCCATCTGGCCAGCCCACTGGAGTTGTGCCATCACCCACACCATCTGACTCATGCCCCCCAGTTGTGCCGGCACACACCATGTCAGACACCTCCACTGCAGTTGTCAGTGACTCTCCAGCACCAGCCACCCCTTCCCTGCCTCCTTCTGGTGAGCCCTGATCCTGTCCCTGCGGTGCCTGGCCTGCCCCCCTGTATGCCCCTCCGAGGGGAATGTCCCTGGTCCCTAGCAGGGCAGGCAAGCAAAGGGTGACATCTGCCACTGTCACCCTGTTTGGACTTTATTCATGGACTGGCCATTGGCCTTTGTGTTTTTTCTGGACTTTAATTTTCCACATAACATTTGCTGAATAAAGCTACTTTCAGTTCTCTAGTGGTTTTGCTTCAGATGTACATGATGTTGATGATGCTAACCATGCCCTTGCTGCAGTGATGTTGATTTTTGATGTCAGGTAAATGAAGTGTTACTGTGCAGGACCCCATGTGGTCCAGGGGGAATGTGTCCTATCCTGGTGTGTAGCCATGTCATCCTTTGTAGCAATATGAGGGTGTCATGTTTTCCATATTTGCAAATGGGATTCCCTACCTGTTTTTTCAATATCACATCTGTGGCTTACACCCCTGCACATCAGATGTGCTTGCCATTGTTCAATTGGTCTATTTCCCTGACCGTGTGACCATCTCCACTGGACATGCATGTTTGGGCATCAATGGCATCTGTGGTATCAGTGCAACTTGCTATACATGTGTATTTGATCGGTGCAGATGATTTGGGTGACAATGCCATGACCAGGCTGATGTGACGTGAGCCTTCATTTTGTGCTAATTGTTGACTGAGTGACCAAGTGTTCTGCTGACATGATAGCGCCCTGCAGAGACAACGTATGGCACAGCTTTTCTTACACAGGAGTGGAATCCCCTCATGGCAGTGTGTAATTCCGTGACATTGCCTGAGCCCAAGGTGTGTGTTGTGTGAGCATGTCTGTGTGTGTTCACTTCCATTTTGCTACGCAGGCTGGGGGCCCTAGTGATGTTCCTGTTTGTGATGCTTGCTGAGTTGAGCAATGTTCCCCCCAAATCTTCTCCCTGGGTGCTCTGTGATGTGGGTGCATGGCACATTACTGGTGATCAGGGTGTCATCCATAGGTGTGTTTGCTGTTAGGGCTGAGTTTGTGGGCAAACACAGATGAGACACAGTCAGGATTCTCCTTGGCACTTGTTGGTTACACAAGTCATGTAATTTACAGTTTGTGTTAGCTTCCAGTGATTGTGACACGTTGTGTGTGTGACTGCTGCCACTCCTCAGGGTCAGAGCTGCAATGTTGGAAGTTGTCTATGTGTGTTGTTTGTGGGTGAGCTTGCCTTCTTCATTGGTGTGTGACTGTGTCCGGGATCCCATTGGTTGGTGTGGATTTGAAGTCATGCCCATGTACAGCGTACTGTGCAGTGTGTGAGACATTCACAAGTCTTGTTGACTGGCCATGTGTGATGGGTATCTCCGCCTTAGTTCCCCCACCACCCCTGGGATTGTCATGGGTGCATGTGCAATGTCACCAGTCCATGTGAGCTTCACTGCTGCACATTGTTGGAGATCAAGGTGTGTGGTGTTGAGTGTGTGCAAATGAGAGTTGTTGCACGGCTAGACCCCTACCTCCATGTTGGCCTTGGCTGACAGGCCGTGCTGTTTTATTTGTGCTTGTGTAGGTGTGATGGTAGTTAGTTGCTCAGGACACATGACTGTGGTTCACAGTGTGTACGACATCTACCTTTGTCATCACAGTGGGATTATCATGCAGGCCAGTGTCACCACAATGTGGGGTCCCTGGGGGTAGTGCTGTGGTGGGTCTGTCTCTTGCTGTGTTAGTTGAGGTTCCTACAAGCTTGTGTGACATTTGTAATTTGGGCTCCCTCATCTAAAAATGCCTGATTGCCCACATAGGGGAATCCGATCCATGAGTTAATTTTTTGTGTGGCACTGTGTTGACATCTGTGTAATAGGGATTCAGGCCTCCTCGTGTGTTGTGTGTTTGCCTGGGGACACTGGCACACCACCCCCCTCACCTGTTGTGTTTGATATGCAGTGTGAGTCTGCCTGTTTGTGTTTGTGCATTTGCACCACTGCATTGGCATATCTTTAGTGTGCCATTGGCTGTATGTTGTTTGGTGGGTTTCCCCCGCTGTCCCTGGGACTCCTAGGTCATCAGTCAGCACAATGATCATGGTTTGTATGTCCCATTGCTGCCATGGTATGGTATTAGTTCACCTGACATCTACAGTCTCCACAGGATATCTACATTTGTGTGTCCATTGGTGCAGATATGTGGATCTGCATTATGATGGTCACTTCTGTCATTGTGTTATTTGTGAATGTTGACAATGTGAGCCCCCATGGGTGATGTTTGTCTGCACATGGCCAAAGCGATGTTTCATTGGCACTGCACTGTTTGCCTCACCCAATCTATGTTGCTATGGGACACAAGCACTACTATGCCACTGATGTGTTTGTTGTTGTGTGACCAGGAATAATCCATGCAGTTTGGCATTTGCAGCTTTTACCATGACTACACTTACATTTTGGTCACTGTGGTGATGGGTCTTTGGACCCCATTGCCACAATGTTCAAAATGTGCTTCAGTTATGGACCCCACACTTACCTTTTGGTCACTGTGATGATGGGGGTTTAGGCCCCATTGCCACACTGTTCAAAATGTGCTTCAGCTATGGACCCCACACTTACATTTTGGTCACTGTGATGATGGGGGTTTAGGCCCCATTGCCACACTGTTCAAAATGTGCTTCAGCTATGGACCCCACACTTACCTTTTATTCACTGTGATGATGGGGGTTTAGGCCCCATTGCCACACTGTTCAAAATGTGCTTCAGCTATGGATCCCACACTTACATTTTGGTCACTGTGATGATGGGGGTTTAGGCCCCATTGCCACACTGTTCAAAATGTGCTTCAGCTATGGACCCCACACTTACATTTTGGTCACTGTGATGATGGGGTGTTCGACCCCATTGCCACAGTGGTTATGGTCGGCTTGCATTGTGGAGGCCACACACATTTATGTGTGACACATGTGATAGGGGGTCACATTGTATGTTCAATGTCATGTTCAGTGTTGTAGGCATTTGACACAGACTACACACTCTTGTCATGATGTTGGGGGGATGTCTTTTGCTGACATTCCTTATGTTGGAGTATGCTGGTTGTGTCATGCATTACCCGTCCTATGGTTGGGGATGGTAGTAGTGGTAGGCATCCAGGCCCACATGAGCAGGGGTGGTGGTAGTGGTAGGCATCCATCCCCCTATGAGTGGGGATGGTAGTAGTGACAGGCATCCAGGCCCCCATGAGTAGGGGTGATGGTAGTGGTAGGCATCCATCCCCCTATGAGTAGGGGTGGTGTTAGTGGTAGGCATCCATCCCCTATGAGTGGGGGTGGTGTTAGTGGTAGGCATCCATCCCCCTATGAGTGGGGATGGTAGTAGTGACAGGTATCCAGGCCCCCATGAGTAGGGGTGGTGGTAGTGGCAGGCATCCAGCCCCCCATGAGTAGGGGTGGTGGTAGTGACAGGCATCCAGCCCCCCATGAGTAGGGGTGGTGGTAGTGGCAGGCATCCAGCCCCCCATGAGTAGGGGTGGTGGTAGTGGTAGGCATCCATCCCCCTACGAGTGGGGATGGTAGTAGTGACAGGCATCCAGGCCCCCCTGAGTAGGGGTGGTGGTAGTGGTAGGCATCTATCCCCCTATGAAATGAAATGAAATGAAAGACACATTTATAAAGCGCATGGCTACCCGGAAGCATCCCAGCGCTGGAACTGACTACTGCCGAAGACAGGGAAATTATGCAGGCTGTGGGAACAAGAGAGTCTTAAGTTGTTTGCGGAAGGATCCGTGGTTTTGAACAAGGCGTAGCTGGAGTGGGAGCAAGTTCCAGAGTTTGGAGGCATTATATGAAAACGACCGTCCGCCCTTCCTAGCCCTCCTGATCTTAGGTACTTCGGCCAGGTAGAAATTATCAGACCGGAGGTTGCGTTTGGCCTTATAGGGACGAATCATGGCTGAGTTGATGGAGGGGCCACTATGGGTGTGTATGGCATTGGTGATGGCCATCCCGCCCCTATGGTTCTGCTGTTGCTAGTGTACGTCATTTGTGCATCCCTATGTGTGTGTGACATATTTCGGGTACGTGTCGTTTGTTTGTGTTGTTGGTGTTTGACTTACCGTCTGCGCCGTACGCGTCCGTGCCGGTCCCGGTAATAGATGTAGAGTATTGGTAGGACCTGCGCGATGGGATTCATGCATGGGTTGTCTCGTTCTGGTTTCTCGTGTCTTCGACTCGTACTCGTCGCTGGCTTGTTCGTCTCGTAGCCGTGGATCATCTTGTGGCGCGAATCAGAGCTTATGTACGGCTCTCCCGGATGCTCAAACGTGCCGGACGTAGCGACGGGTTCGGCACGTACGGAAGGCGCATCGTACTAGTCCGGCTGGAAGGTGCTGTGTATTTGCTTCCGTGCGACTCGAATCGGCGTTTACGGATCCGGCTCGGGTGGGGAACAGGAGCTGAAATGGGTAAGTACGGCTCGCTCGGAATCTGGGCTGTAATGCGCATCGTACTTGTTCGTTCGGACGAGTGTTCGAATCGGTCGGGAAACACGCGTTCGGCTTGTATTTTTTCCGGACGAATACTGTTAGGTGCGCTTCCGGCCGAGATCGGAATCGACCCCGAAGTCTTCAAAAATACTCTTTTAAATCTGTGTCAGACTTGACAACTTTAAATCCTCATATTTTCCTGGGTTGAGTTGATGCATAGCAGTGTTCAAGTCACTCACAGATCCTTAATCTGCAAACACAAGACAAGAAAAACATAAAATATTCTTTTGTATTTAGTTTTTTGAGATTGAACATCTTTCAGTCAAAAGATTGTTTCTTGGCCATCAAAATCGAAAGTGCCGCGTGTAATATTGTGACTACAATTCTCATGTGGTTTAACAGAAAAAGCTCTATTATTTCACACATTCATTGCCATGGCCTCGGAGATCCCCCTATCCCTTTACCATAGCTAAACCCGTGAATTTATATCACTAAAAAAGTTAAAATTGTGACACTGTCCGCCTAACCAGGATTGAACAAAATCAGGTTTTCAAATACTTCCAAGCAAATATCGTACTTCTCATTGTATTACATAAGGGGCAGGAGCATAGGAGCATTGGTTTAATGCAAAATGGTGCCCCCCCCCGCAGAAAGTGATGAGGAGCCCTGAGCCCCACATATAATACAGATGTCAATTGTCTTAGGGCTGATGATTGGGAGCCCGTTAAGGGGCTGGGGACGTGCTGAAGGGTTATCCCCCCCCACACCACAGGGGCTGCAGGAGAATGTTATTAACAACCACAGTTTCAAAACTTTGTGGGAATTTATGCATATTCTTCATGTTATTTCACATTGTTCCCCGGGCTTAACTTGAATGATATGGATTTTGTAGTATCAAGGCAAATTAGTTTTCGAAAAGCTCCCTTCTTTTGGGTGGATACAGGGGGAAATGATATTAAAAATAAAATGTAAATATGCATGCTTTTGATCCAGCGCAACCCCTAAATTCATGAGTCAGGGACCAAAGGAAATCTCGTCATACATAAATTACTTTACCAAACAACGGGGCCCATCACACACTACCCATAAATGATCCCTGAAGACGGGCGCTGGGGGGGTTTAATTTGTCAGTTTTATTAAGTACTATGCTTCACATTAATAACATTTATATATGATTCTAACTACTCGTAATTTCAACTTCTTCTTCCTTTTGGTCGATGAACCATTAGTTGAAGAGTTGATGGTGACTATGATTAACTAAACAGTTTAACATTTAACTAAATAACCACAAAGTCACTTCTTCGGTTAATGATTTTATATTATTAAATGCTCTTAAATTGATCATCAGTGCACACACAAGATTGCATATAAGAGAACAAATTATCAAGCAATGTAATTAAAATGAATCATTTGCATCGATATCAAAGCGTGCATAGGAATGGGGAAAAGAAGGTACAGCATAAATACATGCAGAAATATACTTGCAAATTAAAGCGATCAAGGAGGGTGATACCCACCAAAGAATCAGGACAACCACTCCCTTGGCCGAGGTTTTGGCAAGAGGTCCCCAGAGATAGGCTCAGTGGACAAAGTTAACACGATAGATGCAGCTAAGTTTGCCATAAACTATCTACTAAATTAATCTCCCAATTGATCTAGTTCTCCTCGGACGCAATCTCCTCCCTTTGCACTCCCGCAACGTTCTCGTACCTAAAGTGTTCTCTGGCTTTGTGCTGGTCTGCTCTCTCTGTCTTGGAGCTGCCACTCCGGCCTGCACTGTTATACCGGACCGCACTACTTCAGGTTCGTCTGATCTCTCTCCGACCCTTCTCTCTCTGTCTCGTCTGTTCTGATCTGCTCTCGTCTGTTCTCTCATCTGCTTCTGCCACACCCTTAATTGGGATATCAATTATACTCTTCTGTCTAGCTTACTATCTTACAATGTTGCAGTATCGGTAGAAACTCGGTCTGTGATTTGTTGTCATAAATCATACTAGGGTCGCCCCATCCAGTTCTCCTCACAAATCCATCCTATACCGGTTCTAACAAAGGAAGGATTTAAGACCAATACATTTGTATACCACTAGCATTCATAATTATACATTTTGTCACATTGTTCAATATGATATCCGTTTCACATTCGAATTGCACGTAGTGATGGCTGTTCCCACAGTCGTTGTCACGTCTTGGCACACAAACAATAGGACACAGGTCAATATGGCCTTCACACGAGTTACATCAGCTGGTACACTCTGTAGTCTGCGGGCAGGCAACCCATCCCGGCGCATGCACACTTCACACCGACCAGGCCAACCACATGCTGGTTTAAACGAGAGGCCATTTTCATGCAGGCCCAATCCCGTACTAAAATAAACAAACACAAAAGAATATTAATTCGTGAAATAAAACCCATTATGTTTACCTCCCACCATACTAATGCCCTGTGTTAATTAAATCCTAGCAAAAGCTATTAATTTAAAGCAATCTTTTCGTTATTTGTGCACAACATGCAAAATGTGCAATGTACAACATAGCATAAACATGCAGTGGTACGGTTTTTCAATGTGCACACAATTAATACGTACTCATGCCAACATGGTTTAGTATATTATGTAAAATGCGTTTGCCCCTTATGTAAATGTGTGCATTCAGAATTGATTAATCCATGCATTCAATACATTATCATGGGGTTACTTAATTTAATGAGGATGTATTTTACAAGCCTCACTCCATCAATCCACCCTTTGATGGTTTTACCATCATAAAATCCCAAAACATACGGTTTTTCAAGTTATATAGTTGTTATTTTGTCTTTTGACCCTTGCTCTTTACATTTTTCATACAATTTTTCTTTAAAACCTTCCATCTCTATCTCCTCTACCTCTCTTTCCCTTTCTTTATGTTCCTTACTTAATTTCCTTTCTTTCTTTCCCTTGCGACTTTTCTTCACACAAACATAAGTCATTTGTATCATGAGTACCATGGTAACTACAAAAACTATTGGCACTATTATTTTTCCTACTAAGGAACTACCTATAGAAGAAAACCATTTGCTTATAGTAGAGAAACTCTTACTTAGTCTCTCCCAAACACCGTCAACCTCTAGTTGAGTTACTTCCTTATGCAAATCAGTGATATTCTGAATGTATCCTTCCAAATTCTTACTTTTGTCTGGAATGTAAGTACAACAATGTTGAACTTTCAGCATTCCACAGACTCCACCCTCTTTTGCCAACAATATATCAAGGGCAAGTCGATTTTGCATAACCATAGATCTCATGGCAATCATTTCAGTGTCAATCATCAAGAATCCTGCAGCAGTATCCGTTGATAAGCGATCAACCACTGTGGACAATTGTCGAATTTTGTATGCATTCAGTGTAACTCCAACTCCAGGTATCAATGCTCCAAATATATCGCCTACGATTTCTGAAAAACTTTCTCTTTTTACACGGTTTAGTCCTTGCCTTACTTCATCGATTCCATTTGCTCTTTTGTCTACATGATAGACCTTTGGAAATACAATCCCAATATAACAAGTTCCATACTAATGATCTGGCAGCCGATAATAGGCTTTCCTCCCACTGACATAATATATACCAGGCAAGACAGGGTCAGTTCCTCCCCTTAATCCCCAACCCCCAATAATTTTATAGGTATCTTCACATTCACTGGAACCGATGAAATAGTAGTTGTAATTAGTCTTTTCCCTACGTAAGCATAATTTTCCCTTCTGCTACCAATCCAGAGCCATTGCAGCATAAGTCTTACTTTTGTCATAGTTGCCTTCTTTGAAAACCCAAGGTGGTGTTTTCAATTTCTCTTCAACAGCTTTTCTCTGAAACTTAGCCCTTCTTTCTTCTACCCTCTCCAAAAAGATTTTCTCTTCCTTTTCCAATCTACATGTTAAGTTATTTTTATTAACGTATGCTATATCTAAATGCTTTGTTGTCAGGAAAAATCTCCCATGACATTTGCATGTGCTATCTTATTCAACTCAGGTACTACAGGGACTTTAGAAAAGATTGTATCTACATCGGAATAATAATAATCTAGTTTACCTGTTCTATACAATAGACTTGATAAGACACTACAGGTCACACCGTAAGTTAAAGGAAGGTGATGATAAGTCACACCTTCGGAAACAGACAATGGTAACTGTGTACATACATAACAATCCCTCACATCCATTGTTTCTACATATTCGTAGAGTAGTTTAGTGAAAACATTTGAGGAAAAATTAGTAACTGATCTATCATGATGCAAACATCTAGCGTCTACCTGTTTCAAGTGAGTAATAGGAATTTGCTTACTGTCAGTGTCTACCCTTGGACCTGTCAAGTTGTTAGGACGAGATGTATCTTCTTTAATTAAATGTAAAGGTATTATAATTGTTAATATTATCCAAAATACTATCAGTATACAAAATAAACATAAACAAGCTTTATAACACCTACGCATAAAACTACATCTAGATCTTGTTTCTTGTGTATCTGCCATAGTAATGTTTAACCCTATAAAATTCTAAATGGATTTTCTAAATCTATCAAAAATTATGTTCTATTAAAATAAAAATGTAGTGTGATCCCACACTTCAAAAGCTTTCTTCTTTACCCCTTCTTTTATTTTAACTAATCCAAATTTCCAAGACGTCTTCAGCAACTTTTCTTCAGTTGTTAACGTGACACCTTAATTTGTTTACAGTCTCTTAAGGTGGATCTAAATCACTCTTTTCTTCTCGTTCGCTGTCAGTGCTGTTTCTTTCTTTGTTTAAATCTTCTTCTTCAATTTCTTCCAACACTATGTAAATCTAGTCAGGTGACTTGAACTTTTTGTTTGGTTTTCTCACTCTCTTTGGTCGCAGCACTGATTCGTCATCCAACTCTTCTTGCTCTATTTCACCTGAAATTTCCTTTATCTGTTCTAGCTTTCTCGCGGGTCTTCCTTTTACCACTCTGTATTTCAGTCTTTTAATTCCACTTGGCCAATGATCATTTGTCTTTGCACTTTTTGGTTGTACTTTTCCTCCTTCCTTGTTCAATTCGTACCTTTGTTTCTTTGCACCTACTTTAAGTTTGCTTTCTCCTTCTTCTTCTTCTTCTGTATTTCTTTCACTTATTTCTTCTCCATCCTTTTCCTCTTTATCGAGAAGTTGTCTTTCTTCTTGTTCAACAGCAGTTTCTTCAGTCCCAGTAGCTGGTACCCACTTTACTTGACTTGTGCTAAGCAATTCTTCATCAAGCTGCTCTTCAGAGTCCTTTGGTTTAGGTTCACCAGTTTCAGAGTCTATTGCTCTAACCTCACCAATTTCTTGTGCTTCAGCCTCTGATTCAGAGCTTGTACTTCAGATCTCCAGATGCCGCTCTACTCATGTTTCAAGTGGATTTGGGACTCGCTGAGTGTGACTGGCATGGATCCAATTTGGTAAGCCAGCACACTTCACTGCTGTGGTTGTCACCAATATGACCTGATAAGGTCCTTCCCAGCGGGGCTCTATGCAAGTTTTTCTTCTATGCCTTTTCACGTGAACCCACTCACCAGGGCCTCAGATCATGCGCTTGGGTCTGTTGTGTTGTGGTCGCTGCTCTGCTCCAACCTGGATGAAACACAGAACGTACTACATCAGCCAATCCTTTGCAATAGTCAAGGATGAGATCATCAGATATATTTATCAATTTGTTGGCAGGTACAAATGCTTGTCTCATTGCTCTTCCCATCAGGATTTCATGGGGACTTAATCCTGTCTTTTTGTCAGGAATGCTTCTGAGACTCATCAAAACTAGGGGTAAAGCGTCAGGCCATTTCAGTGCTGTGGATCTACACACTTTCCCTAACCTATTCTTAATTGTGCCATTTATCTGTCTCTACGATTCCAGAAGCCTCTGGACAATAAGCACAATGAAGTTTTGGTTGAATGCTCAATGCCTCACAAATCAGTTTGATTGTTTCACTAGTGAAGTGTGTTCCTCTATCTGTTTCCATCGTGACCGGAAAACCATATCTAGGAATGTATTCCCTCAACAAAAGCTTTGCCACTGTCAGGGATAAGCTTCTACCCATCGAGAAAACAAACACACAATCACTAACACATATTTGAGCTTGTTACATGGAGGCAACTCAATAAAATCGAGTTGTAGTCTGGTAAAAGGACCTCCTGCCCTCCCTATTGTTCCCAGACCAACTATTGTCTTTCTTCCTGGGTTTTGCTGTAGGCATGTCAAGCATCTCTGACAAAGGCTCTCTGCAATAGTCCTGAACTTAGTATTAAACCATGTTTGTTTGAATGATCTGACCATGGCGTCTCGGCCAACATGTGTCACTCCATGGTACATCTTTGCCATATGAGAAAGTAAACTATCTGGCATGACTGGTCTTCCATCAATATATACCCATACATCAACATCTTCTCGTCTCTTACATCCTGCCTTTTCCCATTCCTGTCTCTCTTCATCATCTGCCTCTTCCTGCAATTGTCTCACTTCATCCCATGTTTCAATGGTGTTAGTAAACATAAGTTGACAAACCGTATGTTCTTTTGCTTTTCCCCGATTTATGGAAGCCTCATTCTTTGCACAATATTGTGCTACTTGGTCAGCAAATCTGTTGCCTTGAGTCACATAATCATCTCTTGACTTATGTGCGGCACATTTGACCACTGCAATTCGTTTTGGGATTTGTAATGCTTCCAGCAATTCCTTTACAAATTGACTATTCCTGATGGGGGACCCCGGAAGAGGTCACGAATCCCCTCTGCATCCATAATTCTCCAAAATCATGCACAATGCCAAAGCCATATTGACTATCAGTAATTATAGTCACTTTCTGACTTTTTCCCAATTTACAGGCTTGAATTAGAGCTATCAATTCAGCAACTTGTGCAGATTTTACCCCTTTTAGACAGGATGCTTCCAGGATTTCCGCTACAGTACAGACAGCATAAGCAGAACGCAATACACCTGTTCCAGTTCGCAAACAAGAACCATCAACAAACATCACACGATCAGATTCCTCAAGAGGAACGTCTTTGATGTCAGGACGGGGCTTGGTAAAAAATTCAGTCACATCTAAACAATCATGTTCAGCTTCATCCTTTACTTCTTCCTCCCAAACATCAGGCAATAGAGTAGAAGGATTCACATTTGTACATCTCACTATTGTCACATTTTCTGCTCCCAGAATCACTCTCTCATACCTAGTCAGCCGACTATAGGTGAGGTGCTGAGTCCGTGTTCTTGTTAAAAGGATCTCAACTGAATGTGGCACACACACTCTCACAGTCAATCAATCAATCAATCACGGCATTTATAGAGCGCGCTACTCACCCGGGAGGGTCTCAAGTCGCTGGGGGAGGGGGTAAGTTACTGCTCAAACAGCCAGGTCTTGAGCTGCTTCCTGAAGGAGAGATGGTCCTGGGTTCGCCGAAGGTGAGTGGGGAGGGAGTTCCAGGTCTTGGCTGCCAGGTAGGAGAAGGATCTTCCTCCGGCGGTGGTTCTGCGGATGCGTGGTACGGTGGCGAGGGCGTGGCTGGTTGATCGTAGCTGGCGTGTGGGCGTGTAGAAGGTCATGCGGTCGTTGAGGTACTTTGGGCCCAGGTCGTGGAGGGCCTTGTGTGCGTGGGTGAGGAGTCTGAACGTGATTCTCTTGCTGACGGGGAGCCAGTGCAGGTCTTTCAGGTGTCCGGTGATGTGGCTGTGTTGGGGGATGTCCAGGATGAGTCGTGCGGAGGCGTTCTGGATGCGCTGGAGTCTTTTTTGAAGTTTGGCTGTGGTTCCGGCGTAGAGGGTGTTCCCATAGTCCAGTCGACTGGTGACGAGTGCCTGGGTGACGGTCTTCCTGGTTTCAGTGGGGATCCATCTGAAGATCTTGCGGAGCATGCGCAGGGTGTTGAAGCATGAAGATGAGACGGCGTTGACTTGTCTGGTCATCGACAGGGAGGAGTCCAGGATGAAGCCCAGGTTGCGTGCGTGGTCCGTTGGCTTGGGCGCGGTGCCCAGGGGCCGGGGCCACCAGGAGTCGTCCCAGGCGGAGGGTGATGAGCCCAGGATGAGGACTTCCGTCTTGTCTGAGTTCAGTTTAAGGCGGCTGTTCCTCATCCAGTCGGCGACGCTCTCTCATCCCGTCGGTAGGTTGGCTCTGGCGGTGGTGGGGTCGTTGGTGAGGGAGAGGATCAGCTGGGTGTCGTCGGCGTAGGAGATGATGTTGAGGTTGTGTTGGCGTGCGATGGCTGCGAGGGGGCTCATGTAGACGTTGAAGAGGGTTGGGCTGAGTGAAGATCCTTGTGGTACGCCGCAGATGACTTCGGTGGCTTCGGATCTGAACGGGGGAGGCGGACTCTCTGGGTTCTTCCGGCGAGGAACGAGATGATCCATTCCAGTGCTTTCTCTCGGATTCCGATGTTGCTGAGGCGCTTCACTAGGGTGCGGTGGCAGACGGTGTCGAACGCCGCGGAGAGGTCCAAGAGGATGAGGGCAGCTGTTTCCCCGTTGTCGGTTAGGGTTCTGATGTCGTCGGTGGCTGCGATAAGGGCGGTCTCGGTGCTGTGGTTGGCCCGAAACCCGGACTGCGAGGGGTCGAGGGATCCATTCGTCTCGAGGAAGGCGGCAAGCTGTCTGTTGACGGTCTTCTCGATGACTTTGGCCGGAAACGGAAGGAGCGAGATGGGACGGTAGTTCTTGAGGTCGGTGGGGTCCGCCGTTGGTTTCTTCAGGAGGGCGGTAAGCTCGGCGTGCTTCCAGCTCTCCGGGAAGGTGGTGGTGTGGAAGGAGGAGTTGATGATGTCCCGGAGATGGGGTGCGATGGTGGGGTCGGCTTTGTTGAAGACGTGGTGTGGGCAGGGGTCGGTTGGTGATCCGGAGTGGATGGAGTTCATCGTGCGGGTGGTGTCTTCGGTGCTGATCGGGGTCCAGTTGCAGAGGGTGGTGGTGGCGGGCGTTGGTTCGGCGGTAGGGTGCGTGGTTTGTGCGTCGAAGCTGTTATGTATGTTGGTGATCTTGCGGTGGAAGAACGCGGAGAGTGAGTTGCAGAGGTCTTGCGAGGGGGTGATGTCGTTGTTTCCGGCGCTGGGGTTGGAGAACTCTTTGACGATGCTGAAAAGTTCCTTGCTGTCATGGGCGTTGTTGTCCAGTCGTTCTTTGAGTGCCGACTTCTTGGTGGCACGGATCAGCTGGTGGTGTTTGCGGGTGGCGTGCTTGAGGGCGGTCCTGTTGTCTGTGGTCTGGTCGAGTCGCCAGGTTTTCTGAGAGTGCAGCAGTTCTTCTTGGATTCCTTGAGTTCGTTGCGTGAACCAAGGGGTTTTCTTGCTTCCGGGTCTGCTGGGAGGGTTTTTAGTGGTGCGAGGTCGCCGGGCGCAGGCGGTCAGCCACTTGGCGAGGTTGCTGGCTGCTTCGCTTGGGTCCGTTGTGCTGGTGGGTGTGTTCTGGCTGAGGGAGGCGGTGAGCTGCTCGGCGGTGATCTTGCTCCAGCTCCGGCGGGGAGCCTGTTGCGGGTGGTGGTGGGTCAGCAGCCTTTCTGAAGCTGAAGTGGACGCAGCTGTGGTCGGTCCAGTGGAGTCCGGTGGCGTGGCTGAAGGAGATGTGCTTGCTGGACGAGAAGACGGCAGGTCAAGCGTGTGGCCGGCGTAGTGGGTGGGCGTGTTCACCAGTTGCTTGAGTCCGAGGTTGGCGAGGCTGTCCAGCAGGGCGGTGGTGTTTCTGTCGTTGTTGTTCTCCAGGTGGAAGTTGAGGTCCCCTAGGAGGATGTAGTCGGCGGAGGGCATGGCGTGCGGGCTGATGAAGTCTGCGATGTCTTCGCTGAATAGTGTGCGTGGTCCCGGGGTCTGTAGATGAGGGTGCCTCGGAGGGTGGTCTTGGGGTCAGTGTGTATCTGGAAGTGTAGGTGTTCGGGCGGCGGTGAAGGTCTCGCCGGAGTTAGTCGAGATGCGGATGGTGTTCTTGTGTACGATGGCGATGCCTCCTCCCGTCTGGTTGACGCGGTCCCTCCGGGTGATCTTGTATCCGTCCGGGATGGCTATGGCGATGTCGGGCGCTGAGGAGGCGTTTATCCAGGTTTCGGTGAGGAAGGCGATGTCCGGTGCTGTTGCGTCGAGCAGGTCCCAGAGTTCCACGGCGTGCCTGTGGACGGAGCGGGTGTTCAGCAGGATGCATTTCAGGTGGTTGCTGCTGGTGCTCGACTTGGCGGAGGTGGTGCACGTCCGGGGGCAGGTGAATCGGCAGGTTTGGCAGGTGAAGGGTCCGTGGGTGCGTCTCGGTGAGGCTCGGTAGCAGGCAGGGTTCCGGCCGGCATTGAGTGCGGTGAGTGTGGCGGCGTCGTAGGTCCGTCGAGTGGTGTTGCATCGGTGGGATCCAGGGGTTCTGGCGCTGGGCGCGGTCCAGGCACGGACGGGCGCAGACGGGCTTGCCTTAGGCGCGCCTCGGCGCGCCAGCGGGCGCGCCCGCTGCGCACATCCGCGCAGCGGCCGCGCAGCGGCCGCGCAGCGGCCGCGCAGCGGCCGCCATTTAGGGGAAGGGGGGAGGGAGGAGCAGCTGGGAGGCGGGAGGCAGGGGCAGCGAATGGGCAGTCAGGGGGCGGGGCCGCAGGACGCAGCGGCGGGAATGGCGAGAGGCAGCGGGGCACAGAAAGGAAATGGGGGGAAAGGCAGACAAAATCACGGGCACAAATGACAATGGGGCAGCGAGGGGCACAGAAGGAAAAAGGGGAGAAAGGCAGACAAAATCACGGGCACAAATGACAATGGGGCAGCGAGGGGCACAGAAGGAAAAAGGGGAGAAAGGCAGACAAAATCACGGGCACAAATGACAGTGGGGCAGCGAGGGGCACAGAAGGAAAAGGGGAGAAAGGCAGACAAAATCACGGGCACAACGACAATGGGGCAGCGAGGGGCACAGAAGGAAAAAGGGGAGAAAGGCAGACAAAATCACGGGCACAAATGACAATGGGGCAGCGAGGGGCACAGAAGGAAAAAGGGGAGAAAGGCAGACAAAATCACGGGCACAAATGACAATGGGGCAGCGAGGGGCACAGAAGGAAAAAGGGGAGAAAGGCAGACAAAATCACGGGCACAACGACAATGGGGCAGCGAGGGGCACAGAAGGAAAAAGGGGAGAAAGGCAGACAAAATCACGGGCACAAATGACATTGGGGCAGCGAGGGCACAGAAGGAAAAAGGGGAGAAAGGCAGACAAAATCACGGGCACAACGACAATGGGGCAGCGAGGGGCACAGAAGGAAAAAGGGGAGAAAGGCAGACAAAATCACGGGCACAACGACAATGGGGCAGCGAGGGGCACAGAAGGAAAAAGGGGAGAAAGGCAGACAAAATCACGGGCACAACGACAATGGGGCAGCGAGGGGCACAGAAGGAAAAAGGGGAGATAGGCAGACAAAATCACGGGCACAAATGACAATGGGGCAGCGAGGGGCACAGAAGGTAAAAGGGGAGAAAGGCAGACAAAATCACGGGCACAACGACAATGGGGCAGCGAGGGGCACAGAAGGAAAAAGGGGAGAAAGGCAGACAAAATCACGGGCACAAATGACAATGGGGCAGCGAGGGGCACAGAAGGAAAAAGGGGAGAAAGGCAGACAAAATCACGGGCACAACGACAATGGGGCAGCGAGGGGCACAGAAGGAAAAAGGGAGAAAGGCAGACAAAATCACGGGCACAAATGACAATGGGGCAGCGAGGGGCACAGAAGGAAAAGGGGAGAAAGGCAGACAAAATCACGGGCACAACGACAATGGGGCAGCGAGGGGCACAGAAGGAAAAAGGGGAGAAAGGCAGACAAAATCACGGGCACAATGACAATGGGGCAGCGAGGGGCACAGAAGGAAAAAGGGGAGAAAGGCAGACAAAATCACGGGCACAACGACAATGGGGCAGCGAGGGGCACAGAAGGAAAAAGGGGAGAAAGGCAGACCAAATCACGGGCACAAATGACAATGGGGCAGCGAGGGGCACAGAAGGAAAAAGGGGAGAAAGGCAGACAAAATCACAGGCACAACGACAATGGGGCAGCGAGGGGCACAGAAGGAAAAAGGGGAGAAAGGCAGACAAAATCACGAGCACAACGACAATGGGGCAGCGAGGGGCACAGAAGGAAAAAGGGGAGAAAGGCAGACAGAATCACGGGCACAACGACAATGGGGCAGCGAGGGGCACAGAAAGGAAAATGGGGAGACAAGCAGAAAATACGGGCACCGGGGCCACAAGCGGAGGGCGATCTTACCTGCAGAAGCAGCGGGCAGACAACACAGGCGGAGCTGTGTGGTGGGGGAGCGACCTACCTGGCAAGGTCAAGGGTCTGCCGCAGGATGCCGCAGGATGAGCCATTATGATCCCTTCACTCTGTTCTAGGCTCACACAAGTAGCAGCTACTGCTTTCAAACATCCAGGTAATGCGGCAGCCACTGAATCTAGAGTAGCTGAAAAGTATGCCACAGGTCGTCTTGACATTCCATGCCTTTGAGTTAAAACTGCAAGTGCACATCCATCTCTTTCACTGCAATACAATGCAAAATCCTTTGAATAATCAGGCATTCCCAATGCCGGAGCCTTACACAGACTGTCTTTCAGTTTAACAAAAGCATCTATACTTTCTTCATCCAATTTAACTGGATCTTTCACATCATTCCTCGTTAACCTCTGTAGAGGTTTTGCCATCAGTGAAAATCCACTGTTCCACTGTCTGCAATATCCAACCACTCCCAAAAACATTCGCACTTCCCTTTGTGTCGTTGGCGGTTTCATGTCCCTAATCACTCGAATACGCTCTGATGTTACCTTTCTGACTCCCTTCTCAATCTTGTGACCTAAGTATTGGACTTCTCTTTGGCAGAATTGTAATTTCGCAGGGGACACTTTATGTCCACCTTCTGCCAAATGGTTCAGTAAAGCAACTGTGTCTGCAACACAGGCTTCTCGAGTCTTTGATGCCACCAGTAGGTCATCAATGTACTGCACCAAAACAGACTCTTCAGACATTCTTAAATCCTCCAAACACTTTTTCAATATCTGATTAAAAATTGAAGGACTCTCAGTATAGCCTTGAGGAACTCGACACCATGCCAAAACACGATCTCCAAACCGGAAAACAAATAAATACTGGCTATCCGGATGCAGGGGAATCGAAAAGAATGCATGACACAAATCAATCACTGTATACCACTCCGCATCATGTGGGATTTGGTATAGAATCACTGCTGGGTTTGGCACAACTGGACAACAAGGCACAACAATTTTGTTTACCTTGCTCAAATCTTGTACTATTCTATAAGTTCCATTTGGCTTTTTCAATCCCATAATAGGTGAATTACAAGGACTACTCATTAATTCTTTTAAAATTCCTTGTTCAATCATTTGATCAATTACAGGAGTTATTCCTGCTATAACTTCTAGCTTCATTTTATACTGTGGTGTATTTGGATAATCAACACCATCCTTCACTGTGATTCTAATCGGATCCACTTTCTTCATCAATCCAATCTCCTGTCCTGTGAAATCCCATACCTCTGAATTCGCTACCTTCATCAATTCTTCAGGCACACTTTTGTCTGTAAGAAGCGAATATAACTCATTCACTTCTGTTCCTTGCTTTGCTAGCACCATTTTAAATGCGACATCCTCATCAGGCGTCTGAAATGCAATACCATCTGGTGTGCAGTAAATTGTGCAATTCATCTTGCACAGCAAATTCCTTCCTAACAAATTTACTGGACTCGAGTCACACACTACAAACCGATGCATGTCTTTAAAGGGACCAATATGTACTTCAATTGGTTTAGTAACTGGAGTAACTAATCTGTTTATTTGAGACTCCTACTACCTGGATAGTTTCTCCCGAGAGGGGTAGGTTTGGGATTTCTGCTGCTCTCACAGTAGAACGGGTAGCACCAGTGTCCACTAGAAAGGTGATATCATTACCTTCTACTTTTCCATCAACAAATGGACCTGACTGATCAACCTCTAGAGTAGCGCCAAGCACGCACTCTTCCTCCCCCCTCAGGCACCGTAATTGATTCGATTCAACATCACTTCCATCACACTACATCTAAAATTGGGGAATCACATTTGTGTTAGTATTTTTACCAACATGGTCTCCTCCGTGGAACCCTGTATCCGCACTGTATCTTTGAGCATTTACACTATGTGGTAACGGTGGCTGCGGGACCTGATATTGGGTAGTAACTACCTGCTGCTGCGGTGTCTGTTGCACAACTATCTCACTCTGCACCTGTGGGGTTAAAATGTGATTTCCTCCATTAGTCCTCTGCACTGATCTACACTCATTCTTCCAGTGCCCATACTTTCCGCACCCATGACAAGGAAATTTCTTTTTTGCCTCTTCTCTGCTCATTTGTCCTCTACCTCTACCTCCACTGGATTTGTGAGCATTCTGACTAACTCTTCCCACTTGGTTTATAGCCTGAGAATTCAACTGAGTTTCCTGCTGCTCCGCTACCTTTACTTGTGCCCACATCATCTTTTCTTTTAATTTGCGATGGCGGGACTCAATGTCATCACTACAATACTTCGCATACCTCAAGATCTCATCGATCGTTTTGGCTTGCCAACACAACATATGCTGCTGTATCATCTGACTAATCTCAGGTCTTAATCCATACACAAACCTATACACAAAATGACCCATATCTTTGTCTCCAATATTCCCAAAACCCCTATACTGCTTAAAAACTTGTAATAACCGCTCATAATAGGCATGCACAGATTCTTTCAGCTCTTGGGTTGTTCTATCAATCTTTACCCAATCAGTTTCCTTAGGGGAAATTTTGCTTTTCAAGAAAGTAATCACTTGATGATACTTTTCATCACCTCATCAGAAGGTGCTCCTGTTTTGGCATCTCTAGGATATTCATCTTTTGGCCAATCAACTGTAATCTTACATTCAGTCCATAAATCTGCAGGGACAACAATTTCAAATAATCCATCTAAATCCTTTAACAATACTTTCGATACTTTCACGAACCTCTCAACTTGTTTATACCATTTCACAGGTTTTTCTCTCAACCTGGGAAACTCATTGGTGAAAGACAATATATCCTGTCTAGTCCACGGAACATGCACATAACCTCCTCCTCGAACTTCTCTCATGGGACATTCCAGAGCTACATTTTCTACTTCTCTTACTGGGCGCAAATGTATTTCTTTAGCAGCTAATTCTTCTTTCTTCCTCATCCATCTACCCTTCCTTCTTTCCACGTCTCCCCATTTTCTCAAAACAACCATTAATTCTTTTATCTGCAATCGTCTACCAGACGTATTCATATTTTCTATATCTTTTTCAGTAAAATCCACTCTATATGTCTTCTGCAACACCTTTGATCTTCCTATATCCATTCCCAACTCCTCTGCAGCTTCCACTAACCTTTCATGTAGATTTTTCGCTTTCCAAGTAATACTCTTACACAGATACATCAATTCATCATCTTGATAAGTCTTTAGCCTGTCTGGACTTATGGTCCCAATGATCATTTCTTCCAGATCTACTCTCAACTTACATACATCTATAGGCTGTGGTTGTGTTTTTCTCCTTTGTAACCCTTTCACCCAATCATCTAATTCTTCAGTGGTTGGACCTATTGAAACCTCACTTCTGGGAATCTCATCCAACTCTATCCTTTTGGGCTGAAACTGCATTATTTCCTTAGGTGTTTCAATTACTGTTAAATTAGTCGGAGGTGTTGATCTGGTAACTGTAGTGGGCTGTTCACTTTGGACACTTATAGCATTAATTCTACTACTAGCTGATGTTAAGGCAGAATTTAATGGGACAGTTAAGGAAGGTTATTTTCGAATACAGGTATTGCTGGACCTATAGTTACTGGCACAGTTATTGCATCTATTTTCATATTCATCTGATTCAATTTTTCAACTAATTCTTTAGTTTGTATGGCAAATTCTACTTCTCCTTCCTGCTCTACATCGCTTACAGTTGGAACTGGTGTCGTTTGAGGTGTCATTGGGGCTTCCATTGACGGTGCATTTGGTGTCACCATCGCTGAATTCTCCTGATAAGGTGGTGGTCGTTTAACTAATATGTCATCCAGCAGCTCATCATCAGTTTAATTCGGGTTATATCCATCACCAAATTGTTCTAAATGTCTCTTTTTCTCCTTACATTTATTTCCTACAGTCTCTCCTACCATTAAAACTGGATACAATCCTTCAGTTATCTCTCCATTTCTCCATCTCTTCATTCTATCTTCATGTCTTTCATCATGAAATCTTACAAACATAAATCTATGAACTCTACCACATCTGTATCTTTCTCTTTCATACATTTCATCTTCCCATTCTACTAGTGCTTCAAACTGTGTAGGTCTAGGTCTTGGGTCTAATGCCATCATCTTTTCTCTCAAACTATGTAATACTGCCAAATTAAAAGAACCATGCTCTGGAAAAGCTAGTGTACCATCATTCTTCGTATATCCTACCCAATTTTCTAGCCAAATACGTGTGTGATAACCATATTTTAACATCATATAAGACGCTGGTGTCTTTGGTGGAGGAATAGGAACTCCTTCTCTCGTTATTACTAGTTTGTCCTTTTTAAAGAATCTTTTAATTTTGCCAAAGTCAATTTCTCCTGTTTCGGTTGTTCGAAATACATTTCCGTTGCTAGTCAACAACCTTTACTCGATACTAATCTTTGTCAACACAATCCACTATAATTCACCAATCGAACTCCTTTGCTTCCCTAAACACCTGCCCAATGTCAGTGCAACACACTCTAACTCTTCCAATCGGAGCTTTCTACGTCTCCACTATCTTGTCCAATACCAGCGCGGCTCACACCAACCAGCCAATCTGAGCTCACTCTGTCTTTACAGACTGACCAATGACAGCGCGGCTTTCTGTGACGTCAGCCTCTCCTCCTGCTGCTGACCCTCCCTTTACAAAAATTATCGGCACTTTTCTAAGTCCGTTTTCTTTACAATAACTTATTAGTCACAACATAAAACAATACCACACTGTCTGTTTACTAAATAGAGAGATAGTTTTTCACTCTCAATAACATTCCTTCCAATACGGGCAAGTATAACAATTCCGCTATCCTTCCCTTCACCCAAGCTAGGGGAGGACCTGTTACTTCCTTAGGGAGAAGGCCAAAATTTCACAAGAGGGTTGAAAAGGAGGTCTTGCTACTCTTCCGGGGATAAGGCCAAAGTTTCACAGGTGGACCCTTCGCTACCTCACTCTTGCTTTACATACACATTAAATAGTATCACTAATTTAAACAGACAATACACCTATTTCCGTGGGATTTCACTTCTCACATTTTTCTTCTGCCTTATATCAGGCTAACTTTTACTTTGCCGGCTTCCCAGATACCCTTCCGTACCTGTGTTCCAAAGACTACATAAAAACACGATACTAATTCACTTTACATAGAATGTTAAACATTTAATCAATAATCAATAATCAATAAATCACCAAACTAATCAATACTAACCATCATTCTGCTACCTGAAAAACTGATCCAGCGCAACCCCTAAATTCATGAGTCAGGGACCAAAGGAAATCTCGTCATACATAAATTACTTTACCAAACAACGGGGCCCATCACACATTACCCATAAATGATCCCTGAAGACGGGCGCTGGATTTGGGGGGTTTAATTTGTCAGTTTTATTAAGTACTATGCTTCACATTAATAACATTTATATATGATTCTAACTACTCGTAATTTCAACTTCTTCTTCCTTTTGGTCGATGAACCATTAGTTGAAGAGTTGATGGTGACTATGATTAACTAAACAGTTTAACATTTAACTAAATAACAACAGAGTCACTTCTTCGGTTAATGATTTTATATTATTAAATGCTCTTAAATTGATCATCAGTGCACACACAAGATTGCATATAAGAGAACAAATTATCAAGCAATGTAATTAAAATGAATCATTTGCATCAATATCAAAGTGTGCATAGGAATGGGGAAAAGAAGGTACAGCATAAATACATGCAGAAATATACTTGCAAATTAAAGCAATCAAGGAGGGTGATACCCACCAAAGAATCAGGAAAACCACTCCCTTGGCTGAGGTTGTGGCAAGAGGTCCCCAGAGATGGGCTCAGAGGACAAAGTTAACAGGAAAGATGCAGCTAAGTTTGCCATAAACTATCTACTAAATTAATCTCCCAATTAATCTACCTTGATCTAGTTCTCCTCGGACGCAATCTCCTCCCTTTGCACTCCCGTAACGTTCTCGTATCTAAAGTGTTCTCTGGCTTTATGCTGGTCTGCTCTCTCTGTCTTGGATCTACCACTCTGGCCTGCACTACTTCAGGTTCGTCTGAACTCTCTCCGACCCTTCTCTCTCCGTCTCGTCTCGTCTGTTCTGATCTGCTCTCGTCTGTTCTCTCATCTGCTTCTGCCACACCCCTAATTGGGATATCAATTATACTCTTCTGTCTAGCTTACTATCTTACAATGTTGCAGTATCGGTAGAAACTCGGTCTGTGATTGGTTGTCATAAATCATACTAGGGTCGCCCCATCCAGTTCTTCTCACAAATCCATCCTATACCGGTTCTAACAAAGGAAGGATTTAAGACCAATACATTCGTATACCACTAGCATTCATAATTATACATTTTGTCACATTGTTCAATATGATATCCGTTTCACATTCGAATTGCACGTAGTGATGGCTGTTCCCACAGTCGCTGTCACGTCTTGGCACACAAACAATAGGACACAGGTCAATATGGCCTTCACACGAGTTACATCAGCTGGTACACTCTGTAGTCTGCGGGCAGGCAACCCATCCCGGCGCATGCACACTTCACACCGACCAGGCCAACCACATGCTGGTTTAAACGAGAGGCCATTTTCATGCAGGCCCAATCCCGTACTAAAATAAACAAACACAAAAGAATATTAATTCGTGAAATAAAACCCATTATGTTTACCTCCCACCATACTAATGCCCTGTGTTAATTAAATCCTAGCAAAAGCTATTAATTTAAAGCAATCTTTTCGTTATTTGTGCACAACATGCAAAATGTGCAATGTACAACATAGCATAAACATGCAGTAGTACGGTTTTTCAAAGCGCAAACAATTAATACGTATTCATGCCAACATGGTTTACTATATTATGTAAAATGCGTTTGCCCCTTATGTAAATGTGTGCATTCAGAGTTGATTAATCCATGCAGTCAATACATTATTATGGGGTTACTTAATTTCATGAGGATGTATTTTACAAACCTCACTCCATCACTTTCATCATACACACTCTTGAGAATTGTCAATGCTAGTGCAGGTATAGAGAAGCAGCTGCATGTCTGGAAATCGGTGACTTGCATATATTTCCAAACACTACTTTGGATTTTGTGAATCTCGAAAATTTGAACCTCCATGCAAGTTGTAGACAAAAGGGAACGATGGCTATATCTCTACATTTTTAAAAACTTGAAAGGTAGTTTCCGGTGTCCTATATGGAAATGATGATTAGAAAAATCATAAATTCAGCCCGTGTTTGTGCTATGAAACCTTGACAGCAATGCCACCGCTGTAAAATGTTTCACAAGAAATTGAAAACTGAACTACATTTTCATCTTTAGGAGAAATTGTGCATGTGATTTTTTTGAAAACTAAAGATCATTCTGAATAAATTTGAGTCAAAAAGCCACCCTTTATAGATTCGATTTACTTTTGTATGTTTTTTTTTACTGAATTCTAAACTCATCCGTTGTCCGGGTTATTGGATGAGTATTTTTAGCCCAGTCCTTTCAGTCTCATTTGTCTCTGTAACTTTTTCATTCAGAAGTACACTATGTTGCTTCTAGCTAGCTGGCACATAGCCCATCAGCTAAACACTGCCAATTAACTGCCATCTTTTCTATTTTACAAAAAAAGATCTTTTTTTCTTTCCTTGCAGCAATTTTAGCCCCAAGCACAGACATTTCAGGAAATATAGCTCATGAAATGGCCACAACACAATCTGTGATGCATTTGTTCTTAGGGGACAAAACATAATAGAAACTACATTCTTTCTATTTGCCCATCTCACTTCATACAGATCATGACAGTGTTCAATTCTGCACTTTATTGTGTTTTATATAGAGACCTAAATGCACACACAGTTCTCATTTGTCTGGATGTACAATGAGGTTTAAGCACACCACATTTTACATATAGAGTGTAGCATATTGATGTTATGCGCACTAGGACCCTCATGGTTCTAGGTGGACTCTGAACAGGATCTACGTAATATGTGGAGAGGGGTAAGGGTGTGGTTAATGGGAAATATGATGTAATGCGCAGACTGTGAGTGTATGCTGAGGAATAAAATAATGCTTGACCGCAGTGCCCATGTGGCATAATTTGTCTGCATGCTCCAGGGCTGGGGAAGACGCTACAATTGGCGACGAGTAGGGGACACATGCCCAAAGAAAACAAGACTGCTCTCCCTGAGAGTTTTCAACGGTACCGCAAACTGCTTGTGCATGCCACGTGTGCCCAGAATCGATGCAAAGCAGACTGCAACAGGCACATGTAAAGTCAAAGACCTGCTCCAGGACGTACATGGCTGCAGAAGAGATTGAAGGCCCTGCAGAGGAACATGTTCAAAACACCAGCCAAAACCTCTGGTGAGGTGGTCAACAGAGAAGCTGCGCTGCACTCCGAATCCAGAGCAATTAGATGAAGCAATAAACAATGACAGCAATAACATAGTACGAGAAACTGAGAACTTGCTCACTGCCAAGGGCGAATGAAGCATTCTGTGACCCAGGTTCAAGCACAAGGCTGGTGTTAAAAGAAGTTGTCGGTGGGTGCCAGCCTACACCACGATCGACTGATCCGCATTTGCCAACACAATGGCAGCAGAGGGTAGCGCAAAATACACTGCAACCCCATTCTTGAAGCCACCAATGCCTTTCGACACTACTAAGAAGCAGAACATTGGTACCAGGTGGGCTGCCTGGATCAAAAAAATGTGATGACTTCATAGATGCGATAGAAGAAGAAGATCATCAAATACTTGAAAATCCTTGCAGGTGATAGAGTGAGAGAAGTGCTAAAGAAAGTCTCACAAACTGATGCAAAAATTGTACCAAGAGATTAATGAAGCGTTGGAGGGCAACTTCAATCCAATGCCGAATGTCGACTATGAAAGGTATATCTTCAACTAAACACAACAACAATGGACGAGCATGTTGAAAGACTTGATGCACTCTTTAAACATTGCAAGTTCTGCGACTTCACTGATGAGGAAGCCATGTGCCTCAGAGACATTGATGGCTGCCTTTCAGTTTCGTTCAGAAGGTGCATTCTGAGATAAACACACAGTCTAGAGAAAATGCTGATGGCTGCGAGAGCAGAGGATTGAGCAGACCGACAAGTTGCTGACATGGAAGCAGGAACAGCACACAATGAATTGCTGTTGACCGTGAAAAGCAAGAACAAGCATAAACAAGAAGCATTCTTCCAGGACCCTTACTAAACAATCTAGCCCCCCCTTTCGCTTTTGGACACTTCCACTCTCATCACCAGCTGCAAGACTGGATCCCCTTTGGACCCATGTACTCCAGACATCCTCACAATGCCGGCACTTATAATCAGCCCCATTTTTCACAAGCTGCTCAATACCTCACTAGAGGCAACAATAGTGCCTCAGTCTTGGAAGCAGGCTATGCTTATACCTTTATTGAAGAAAGCTAATGCAGACACTAAGGTGCATAACAATTTTAGGCCTATTTCCTTTGCTTTCAGCAGCTGTTAAAATGTTAGAGAAGTGGGTTAACCGCCAAATCTTTAGTTTCTTGGAAGACCACAACTTGCCCCATGATATTCGGTCAGGATTCCGTGCGGGCTACAGAATGAAATCTGTTCTTCTGGAGGTCACTGAATTCATTAGGACAATCTTGATCAGGGCTCGGCACCAATGGTCGGCCTTCTTGATTTGTCAGCAAATTTGATACGGTCTACCAATCTATCCTCCTGGACATATTATGGGATGTTGGTATTCAAAGCTCAGCTTGGGCCTGGCTGAAATCTTATCTAGAGGACCATTCACAAAGGATTTTTCATTTGCGGCTAAACCACTTGATTGCGGGGTACCTCCATGCACAGCCCTGAGCCTAAGGCTTTTTAACATCTACTTGGCCCCTTTGGCTAAGTTAGTGGAGGCATGGGATCTAAGAATCATCTCTTGCGCAGATAATACACAGCTCCTACTTTCATTCCAGAAGAAAGAGGTGGGTGCATTGACTGCATTTAAGGGATGCCTGAGGGCTGTAGGCGAATGGATGAATGTGAGTTGTCTCAAGTTAAACTCTTATGAAACAGATTCTCTTCTTTAGAACTTAACCATCAGCCTGATGCCCTCGACTGGTGGCCCTTTGAGCTTTACTCCCTGCCCTCCCCTGCAGCGGTGGTAAGAAACCTGGGGTCAAATTTGATTCTAACTTTTCTTTTGAACCTCATGTCAGATCTGCATCTGCCAGCTATTTCCTGATGTTAAAATTAGTTAGGAAAATTATTAATTTGATCCCAGAGAAGAGCTGCAAATCCATGCGCTGGTAACATCAAAACCTGACTATGCAAACAGCCTGTATTTGGGTTTGCCAGCTTACCTGCTCCATCGCTTACGGATCATCCAGAATGCGGCAGCCCAGTTGATCCTGAAATGACCTGCCCGTGCCTCTGTCACGGCCTCCCTGAGCAACTTTCATTGGCTTCCCATTGCTAACGGCATTACATTTAAAGCCCTAACACTTGCTTATAGAGCATATGAGCATAAAAGCCCCAGCTATCTGAGGAAGAGATTAATTCCCTATCATCAGGCGAGAGCACTCTGGTACAGCGATCAAAAACCTTTATGTGTCCCGAGGATCAACAAGACAAGAAAAGGAGGACACTTCTTTTCTTACCTGACCAACAAACTCTGGAATTCCTTACCGTCTACCCTTAGCTTCGCACCTTCTGAACCTACCTTCTACAAATTGTTGAGAACATACCTGTAAGTAGGCTTTCCGTTACGGTGTGGGTTAATCACTCAGCCCACCTCAGTACCTCTAGCTCCAGGACAACTCCTCGAAGGCAGCCTTGCGCTTTATACATTTTATTGTATTGTATGTAAATTGACGTCTCCAAAGGAAACAAAGTTATGATTTGATGTGGATTTTCGTTTCCCCGCAAAGGTAAATGTCCAGCCATAGGACAAGTCTGCAAAGGTTGTGGGAAAGAGAACCACTTCATAACTATGTGCTGAGTTAAAGAAAAATTAAATGCATCATGATGGCAAGAGAAAATGGATGCAGGAACGTTCCAGGAGCATTCTCACCACGCCCTAAAACCAGAAAGTAACGTCAGCTACGGCAAGTAGAAACCAGGCAAAATCAATTGTGGTCAAGCTCATCCTACAAAGGTTCTTCGATGTCACTATTGAGTACCAGTGAAGAAGATGGGTGTGGGCTGATGATATTGACCAAAGGATGGTGTGCACATTTTGTGTTAGCTGGTTGTAAAGAAGATCACAGTTCAAAGAAAGGTAACCCAAATGCGACCAACTTTATTTGGAAACTGTCCCAAAATCACATTGAAAGTGAACGATCACCCAATAACTTTCATCATAGACAGTGGTGTGTCATTTAATATGCCAAAGGAACATTTTAACAGCATATCCCTTGTGCCTCACCTCACTTCGTCAGGTACAAAGGTATATACCTGCCCTGCTTCTGAGCCATTAAAAAGCCAAGGGTACTTTACATCGACAATGCGACACAAAAACAAAATCGGTGCAAGCCACCATTCATGTCCTAAAGGGACTTCGTCGAGTGCCAGTTTGCTCAATTTTGCCACCGCTGCTGACATGGGGTTGGTATCCCTCAACTACAACCTCTATGCTCGGTCTGAGATCACAAGCCGATTCCTGTCATTGTTCCATGGCCTGGGAAAACTCAAGATCATGAAGTACAGCTTCATATCAATGAAGACATTTGTCCTGTTGCTCAGCAGCATCGTAGAGTTGTTGTTTATCTACAAGAAGCTGTAGAGAAAGAGTTGGAAGCACTCTTAAAACATGATATCATTGAACGCTCCAGAGGCCTAACACCATGAGTTTTGCCTACAGTAGTAGTAGTACCAAAAATGGACATTTGTGGAGCGGTGCACATTTGCATTGATATGGACCAGGCAAACAAATCCATTGAGAGGGAGAGACACTCTGGTCGACATGACATGATCACACAATTGAACTGAGACAAAGTGTTTTCCTGTCTTGACCTGAATAAAGGATAACATCAACTCGAATTGGAGGAGAACTGCAGGTACATTACTACCTTTTCGACTCATGTTGTTTTGTTTCAGATATAAGAGATTGAGTTTTTTTAGAATCTTTGGCTGCTGGAATATTTCAGGATGTTATTCTCTGAGTGATCAAACCTGTTACACATGCTGTCAATTACAGTGATGACATACTGGTTTATGGGAAAACACAGAAAGAAAATGACAAAGCCCTTACCCAAGTGTGCCAATTACTTGCTGATGCAGGTCTTACTCTGAATGCCGCAAAGTGTAAGTTTTACAAAACCAAACTCAAGTTTTTTGGGCATATATTCCCTGATGGGGGACTGACTCCAGATCCAGACATGGTGCAAGCACTGTCATCCACTTGTCCCCCCGCCCCCAGGATGTTACCATCCTCGATCCTTCCTAGGCATGGCCAGTTATTGCTCAAGATACATTAGTAAATTTTCTACAGTGAGTGCCTCATTGAGAGACCTGACAAAACAAAATAACAAAATGCCCCGTTTCAGTGATCCCCTGAATACGACTAGAGGTTCAAATTAAACATGCGATTGAGAATGCACCTGAAATGGCCTACTTCGACCCCAAGTTACATACGGAGATAACTGTTGATGCGAGCACAGTAGGGCTAGGGGCAATCCTTTCTTAACACAATGGCCATCCGAATGCTCAGAGACACATTGTGGCCTATGCCACTTAAAGCCTGTCTGAAAAAAACACCTGCCTACTCCCAGCCAGAAAATAAGAGTCTGACTGTGGAGTGGACTTGCGAACATTTTCATGTATTCCTCTACGGAAAATGATTCACCTTCATCACGGATCATCAGGACTTGCTCACAATTTTTAGAAACCTGAAGGCTGAGATGCCCCCTCACATCGAGCAGGGGGGTTAAGACTGCAAGAGTATGACTATGAGATTGTGTATAAACCTGGAAAGAATGAAAACCCAGCAGATTACTTTTCACGAGTGCCGTTACATCATCACAGTTCGACATACAAGACAGCTGAAGCGTATCTCAACTTTATCCTGAGATACAGAACACCAGTGGCTCTGTCTGTGGAGCAAATCAATGCTGCCACCAATGCAGATAAAGTCATGACCATAATCAAAGAACATATTACCACGCAATCATGAAGAAGAAGTACCCAGCCCCTTGACAATGATGTTGAATTCCAAAAGTTGACAAATTTACAGGATGAGTTGGCAGTCACCCAGGACGGTGTAATACTGAGAGGCTTGAGAATTATCTTACCTGAAAGCCTGAGACAGAGGGTCATTGAGCTAGCCCATGAAGGACACCATGGTATCGTAGTCACCAATAGAGCCCTATGAGATCGAGTGTGGTTCTCTCGGCTATATGAGCGAGTCGCGAGGAGCTGAAGGCATGCCACATTTGCAACTATTTGTTCCCTAAGGTGACGCAGCACCCGCTGACAATGTGTGACCTTCCTGCCTATGCATGGGAGAGAGTTGCAGTTGACCTATTTGGACCATTAGGAAATGGACACCATTTCATGGTTGTCATACACGAATATTTGCATTTTCCGTTGGTTGAAGACTTATCTTCGACAACCCATGACAAAGTCATAGAACGACTTGATAACATCTTTGCAACATGGGGTATCCCCGAAATCCTCAAATCTGATAATGGCCTGCCCTTTTAACAGCAAAGAGTTCAAAGAATTTCTAGTCCGACTCAACATCAAACACCAAAAGAGTACACCCTTCTGGCCCCAAGTCAATAGTGTATTTGAATGATTCATGGGCACCCTCAAGAGGGTCATGAAACGAGCGTCCATGGAGGGAATCGATCTGAATCAAGCCATGTGCGAGGCTCTCTGGGCCTATCGATCAAGTACCTCACTCCACAGCTGGTGAGAGTCCAGCCACCTTGCTATTTAAGAGACATAGGAACAAAACTACCTCAATGGACCCCGGATCAATCAGTGAATGATGACAAGGTTCGAGATACTTATGCGACTCGGAAAAGGAAAATGAAAAAAACGTATGCAGGTCAGCATCGCCATGCCCAGGAGACAGTCTTTGAAAAAGGAGACTGGGTACTGGTTAAACAGCGATGAAAACGGACACTCCTTTTGCCGCTGATCCTTTACAGGTTGTGGCATGCAAGGGACACATGGCGACAGCACATCGTTCCAGACAGTCCATCACTAGGGACACATCACAATTCAAACACATACTGCGACAATTGTCGAGTCCTGAAACCACGCATGAGGTGACACCGCCA
The DNA here is from genome assembly GCA_963921515.1 of Calotriton arnoldi. Classification (NCBI taxonomy): domain Eukaryota; kingdom Metazoa; phylum Chordata; class Amphibia; order Caudata; family Salamandridae; genus Calotriton; species Calotriton arnoldi. Next base: position 767,268 of record CAWUFW010000593.1, on the reverse strand, counting down.
GCTCAAGCTCAAGCACCGGAGCCTATGTTTCTGTGCCAGATCAGGGTGGACCTCGATAATCTCAGATCACCCGAGCTGGCAGACACGTGTGAGCGCGTCGCCGACTAATTAAGGAAATGTGATTTTAATGATGTCTGCCAATTTTATTTTACAAAGGGGGAGATGTAGCATTTTCATGTTATGTTCACTATGACCCTTGTGGTTCTGGGTGGACTCTGAACAGGCACTACATAATATGTGTGGAGGTGTTAGGATGTGGTTAATGGGACCTATGAAGTAATGTGCAGTGTATGAGTGTATGCTGATGAATAAAGTAATGCTTAACCGCAGCTCCCATGTGGCCTAATTCATCTGCATGCTCCGAGGCTGGTGAAGACACTACATAGAGCATGATCACTGATTTAAGCCTATAAACAACGGCTAGCAAATAGGTGAATTCATCGGTTTAATCTGCATTTTCTACAGTAGTCTGGACATGATTGGTAAATGTTTTTATGAGCCTAAGTTCAACTTGTGCATGCAAAATCTTCATATGCAAGTACAAAGTCCCATAAATAATTCACAGGCTGAGACATAGTGGGATTTTGCAATGCAAAACGGAACTGTTTATAGAGAATTTTGACAGCATGGTGGAATTGCCATGTGAGCAAATTTATGGCTCGAGATTCATTTGTGGAAATTACTGTGGGTTTTTTTCTGAAAGCACAGACAAAAATTTATTTTGCAAAATTATCGGCTCCAAAACACAGTGTCAAAATCTCAATCTTACATAAATATCTTCCTACAAAATGTTCTACGTACTTAATTGATAAATCCTACCAAATGTATTTCCCACATTGTATTCATTTACTTTTTAGAACCCCCAATTCTACCATATTTGGGGATGAAGCTTCATAGTGGGATTAGTTGCAGGTCAATGTTAATGCAGGGAGATATAAAAAAAAATCTAATTTCGCATGGAGATACATATTTTAGAGGTTTTGGTAATTCAGATTTCTTAGTCTATGTTTTTGCAAACCGTGTTTTTACTGCTATCATTTCTGGGTGGACCTACCAGCAAAGTGGGAGCTTAGTCACCGAGAATTTGTGGGAAGATTCTTACTCTACACTTGTGAATTTACTTCTATCAGTGTCACAAAAATATGTTTTCAAGCTGGGAATGCAGAGGAAAGACCCCTACACTTAAAGGGGATATAGAGAAATGGGTTTCTCCTCTGGAAAAAATAATTTATGGACAGAGAAACAGGAAGAGAACCTGTACAATTTCAAGTGAAAATACAGTGCTGCATTACATATTCACATGCAGCAGCGGCTTGTGCAGGTATGAGCAGTGTGGCAGTAGGGCCGGGTCAGGGGGGATTGGACAGACAACCAAGAGGGAAAATTCCTCCCCCCATCCGGCCCAACCGCTCTTACCTGCAGGGGTCGCTGCTGTTCACATGACACATGTATCCTTGTTATATTTTAATATGAGAAAATAGCTAGGCGTGAGTACACCAGAGCATCATAATTGTTGGGCTCCACGCCACACCTGGGTGGTCAGAATGCACAATGGAACTTAGGGTTGAGAATGAAGGAAAGGTTCGGAGGAGAGATGGTTAAGGAGACGGGACGAGCAACACGCCTGCGTGCATTGTGGCTGTTTTGTTTGTAAACAAATTTACTAAATGTATCTACCCTGTGTACCTCGTTACTTCATCTTGTTTGCGACGACCGGGAGTGAAGCAGCCACGACCTCTGGAGTCAGAAACGGTTTCCTGTGGGTGTGTTGGTGGGCGTCATCGCACCTTCGACGGCGAACCTCGATTGGTTGCAAGTCTGCAGCCTGTGACAGCGTGAGCCTGTATCTAGACAGTGTTGCCATACATCCAGCGGTCTGTAATAATTTCAGGCATTTGTGGCATATCAACCATTGCTCGCACCGTGAGTGGCCCAGTGCACGTCACGCGCAGGATCATCAGATTGAACTACAGGAAGAATCACGTCATCTGACTGCATTTGTAACACCTGAGGGAATGTATCAATTTTGCAGGATGCCTTTTGGATTGGCTAGTGCTGCTTCCATCTTCCAGAGGCTGATGAAAGAAACATTAGAAGGAGTTCCTTGAGCTATAGCTTTTCAAGATGACCTTTTAGTCTATGGAAAGGACAAGGTAGACCATAGTGCGAATTTAAGAGCTGTTCTTCAAAAGCCCGACAAAAAGGGTTGACACTGAAAGTTTCTAAATGCAAGTTTAATTGCAATGAGGGGGAATATTTAAGGCACAGCATATCTAAAAATGGGATCAAACCTAAACAAAATCATGTGCAAGCTGTTGTAGAGGCTCCTGTTCCAAAGACCAAAGAACAATTGTTCTCGTTCTTAGGACTTACAGAATTTTCTTCTAGATTCATTGACAACTATGCAGCTAAAGAAGAATGTTTGCGTAAGTTATTGAGAAAGAACAGTGAGTTTTTATGGCACGTGGAGCAAGATCAAGCTTTTTTTTATCTCAAGATGGAATTGGTGAATGCACCTTTTCTTAAGTCATTCGATACAGAGAGAGAATGCATCGTTGCCATGGATGCCAGTAACTGTGGTTTAAGGGCCACCCTGATGCAAAGAAGTAACTCAGAGGAGTATGTGGTATCGTATGCATCATGGGTGTTGAGAGAATCTAAGAGAAACTATTCTGTTATAGAGGAAGAGTTAATAGCTTGTACTTGGGTGGCTGATCATTTCAGACAATTCCTATGGGATGCACGATTTGTGTTAGGAACGGATCATAAACCGTTAGTTTATGTGCTATCGCCTGGTGGTGGCAGTAACTTGACTGCTAGATTGGCGAGGTAATAAGCACACAAAGTATCCCGATAGCTCATTTACAACAAATTAACAGATAAAACGAACCTTAGTCCTTAATTCCAAAGCCCGTTGTGATTTATTTCACTTCTTTTTTTATACTTTTTGAAAAAACAAGATTGTCACATTAGTTTCATGTCATCTTGTCGGGCAACACTCATTTTAGATTTACAATTGTGTGTGACAAACACTGTAAAACATTCTTAAACAGACATATCCTAAAACAACACAGTGAAAAATGATAAAGCAACACCATAAAAATGTATAACATATCAAAATGTGATAAGACATATATGACGAGTCCCTTATTTAATTTATAAACACTAGGCGGACAATGATAATTCATTAAGAGTGCCTTTTAAATTCCTGCCAGTGTTATTAGCTATGGGAGTTGTAGTATTAAGGGGTGTTATCCATAGGGGAAAGTGATGATGCAGATATTCCCTCGTGGCACACCCTGAGTGCCTTGTCCCAAGAGCTGGAGTCAACGTGTTTCAAACCCCATCTTGTTGGGGGGTTCCCATCAGGACCTGGACTTGGTCGTGACAACTGCAAAATTAAATAATAAAAATGTGTATTTGTAATTACAAAGGACCCTGTTCCACTAGTAACACTCAATTCAATTTATGCAATTTTTTTCGGGGTACCTACTATGTTTTGGAAGTGCCAGCGCGTTGAGATGCTGCTCATTGGCAAATGAATCTTTGAACGTAGAAACTGCAAAATTTAATAATGAACATGTGTTTTAATGATTGCGGAGAACCCTTTTATAATGATGGTGCTTCATTTTAAATGTACACGGTACCTTCAGTCTTTTGGAGGTGCCGGTAAGTTGTGATGGAAGTCAGACCATTGTGGGTGGTATGGATCTTTTTCACAAGGGTCCGTCATCTTTCAAAAAAAAAAAGGGGGGGATAATGAAAATTCCTAGAGTTTTAGAAAACCAGCATTTGGGCTGAGCTGTGCACGCGAAACACGCACCATCTAATTATGCTGTTAGCGGCTTTCCTTCGTAGTTAATTAACCTTGCCACGTGTGCCTAAAATTCGTGGCATTACATCAACCTTCCTACTTGCATATTTGGGAACAAGGAAGTTTTTTGAGCAAGCACTCCATTAGTGTAGACACTCCTGGCGTTCGCGCGTGACTTTTAACACTTGCTTCTTGTTGAAGAGATCTGACACAGACGATGATCGCGGGGACCTGCTCCGATCGTTTCTTGATTCTCACTTCCGGCCCCGGTTTCTTTCAGGCCTGTTCACAAGATCCGAGGTGGATTTAGATTAGCAACTATATTGCATTATGGGTACCGTAGTTCTAGTAGGAAAAGCTGACTTTTCAACAGAAGATCTTTACTTGAAGATGTAATTTACAGTTTGGCGATCTCTGACATTTCATTAAGCCCACGCATGGCTGTGTCGAATTTCATAATTAGATACGCCTCTTTTTGTGTAAGGAGCACTTCTGGGTCACCACCCCTGGGATTCGGTTTGATAGCACAGAGGACGGTCCATTTGAAATCTTTATCAGAGTGTTTGAATTCCACATAATGGTTTACCATGGGCGCAGTTAGGACTTTGTTCTTCAATCTTGTACGGTGCTGCACAATCCTTTGTCTCACTTCTTGACTAGTTTTGCCTATATACGTTTTTTGGCATGGGCAAACGATGGCCTACACCACGTTTTTGGTCTTACAGTTTGTGAATTCGTTATGCTGCCAGTGCCTGTGGCCATCCGTAAAGGTGGTTCCTTCCATGGTTGAATTGCAGACCGAACAATTGCCGCACTTATGATGGCCCTGAAATGGTTTAAGGTTCAACATAGTACGCAAGGTGTCTCTTCTTTCATTGAGTGGCGCAGTGGTGTGTATGACTTGTTGTCCAATATTGCGGTTCTTTTTGAGCGCAAAGAGTGGGGGGCCCACGTTTTGTATAGAGCCTTCAATCAGATGCCAATTGCTTTTTACAATCTTCTTCAAAGATTGAGTGTGAGGTCCGAAGTTCATAACACAGACTGCATTCTGTTGATACTTTACACTTTTTGGTCAGCAAGTGTTCCCTTGGTGTAAACCAGGTTCTCTTCATTGATTGTTAAAGGAGCTTGTGGGGATAACCTCTCTCCTTTAATTTTTTACTCAATGTCTCAGCATGCAGTTCGTAATCCTCACATCTGGTACAATTACGTCTTATAAGTAAAAATTGACCGTATGGTAAATTGTTTTGCAAATTTCTTGGATGATAGCTGCTGAAATGTAAAGCGTTGTTTTTATCCATCGGTTTGGCATGCAACGTCGTAATCAAGCCATTGGGTGATGTTTTTACTTCCACATCCAAAAAGGGAAGATTCTTTTTACTGTATGCCAAGCTGAATTTAATGTCAGGATTGCGATTGTTAAGCCACACATGGAATTCCTTCAAAGACGCTTCTGTGCCCTTCCAGATGCACCATACATCATCGATGTATCTGTACCATTGCATTATTTGGTCAATGTATGGATTGTCATTGTAGATGCATCGATGTTCATACCTGGCCATGTACAATACGGCCATTTCTCGAGCAAAGGGACAACCCATGGCTGTCCCTTTGACTTGTAGGAAGAAGTCATCCTCAAATTTGAAAAAGTTTTTTCGCAGAGATATAGAGGCCAGACTCAAGATAAACTCTGTTGGTACTTGGTGTGGTCTTGGCCGTTGCTCTAGATAAAATTCCATCAAGTCCAATGCATCCTGCAGGGGAATTTGAGTGTAAAGGGATGATGCATCCATGGAAACCAAGATGTGCATTTTGGGATCAAAATCAAACCCTTCGACTTTATTAATGAATACCATGGTGTCGCGTAGGTAGGAGGGAACTTCCGAGAGAAACGGTTTCAAAAAGATGTCCACATACTTGGACAGAGGCTCCAAAACGGAATCACACCCGGACACAATCGGTCTCCCGGGGGGGTGGGCCGCATCTTTATAAACCTTGGGCAGAAAATATAGTACCGGGGTGCGTGGGTATTTATTGATAAGGAACTCAGATTCTTTCGGTCCCAAAATGCCCTTTTCGGTGCCTTCATTGACTATCCTTGATATTTCATGTTCAATGTCTTTGGTAGGGTCCTGCGGGATACATCGATACCACAACGAGTTTTGTACATGGCTTTTGCCTTCTGTTAGATAGGCTTCTTTGGACCAGATGACCACGGCCCGCCTTTGTCAGCTGGCCTGATGACTGCGAATTTTTGATCCTTCAGTGAAATAATGGCCTTTTTGTGGTCTTGTGAGATGTTATTTTTGATGTACACTTTTTTCTTTTCAAGAACGTTCAAAGATGATAATACGGCATGTTCAAATGCTACAATGTCCTTGGGGATACTGTGGGCAGGGGGACAGAAGGTAGATTTTCTTCGTAGTCCGGACGCTTCAGATCGTGTGGTGTCTTCCTTATCTTTGAAGAAAGCCCTGAGTCGTATTTTACGAAATAATTCCCTAGCTTCCATTTTCAATTTTGTAAAATCAGATTTGACCCCTGGAACAAAGGTAAGTCCTAATTCCAAAACTGCTGTCTGTTCCTTAGTGAGGACAACTTTGGACAAATTAATGATAGATGATTTCTTTACGTTTTGTAGTACTGTCGTCGTGTTCTCATTGACCACGGTTGTGGTTTGTACCTTTCGCGCGTCTTTTGTTGGCCTGCCCCTAAAAAAGAAGACTTTCTCTGTTGATTTTGATTTGAGGGGCCTTCTCTCAAATCTGATTCGCCCGTCGATTCTGAAGATGAAGTATCAGAAAATGTTAGAAATCTTTTGGAACGCCCTTGATATTCTGGCAGAAATCTTCTGGAGTCGGGTTTGGTATAGAAGTCCTCTTTCAGGTATGGGTACACCGTTTCGATATTGAAAGATTTTTTATCCTTCTCAAATATGTTTGCTTTAAAGTTAATTGTGTGATCCTTGAATGAGGAGATCTCTTTTTCAATTTTCTCTAGTAAGGTTTTAGCCTCCGCAACAGTATGGTTTTCTTTAATGGCTTGTATCTGCTCTTCAATCTCTTCTGCCTCCTTCCTGCAGATCCTCTGTGCCGTCTTGATGGAGTGTACCATTAGGTCATGACTGCATTTGTTGCTGATGTAGCTGAAGCCTTTTTTGTATTCGGGGTCCTCTATGAATATTACCGGGACATTCTTGACCTGGAGCCCCCAGGGAATTGTACCCGCTTTTAAATGTTCCTCCAAGAAATGGCCATGCAGTTCCGTTCGTACGTGTTTCTTTTGCAGCCTGATCAGTTTTTCTGAAACATTTTGTTGTTTGGCCAAATTGTTAAGAGTAACTGTGGAAAACAGGTTGGGATCTGAAATCAATTTTTGAATGTGGTCTTCAGTGAAGGATAGTGTGTCCTTCTCTTGGCGAGGTTGGCAGCAAAGTTGCAGGCTTATCAATTTAGGATTGAGCACATACCTGGAAAGTTGAATGTTCATGCGGAATTTCTGTCACGTTTACCGGTAAATTCCAAAATGGAGGCGAATGAGGGGGAGAGTGATTGTGAAGTTGCGTACACAATGGAAGACATTAATGGTGGAAGTCTAACACCAGGCAATGAAGAAATAATTTCCAAAGAAAAATGGATGGATGAATGTAAAAAATATGTGGATTTGTCGTTGGTGTGTGATTATATGGTTAAAGGTTGACCAGAGGAACGAAAGTTGAGTGGGGAAACAGCAGTTTTCTTTAAAGTGGTGACTGAATTGATGTATGATGGATTCTGTTTGCTTCATGTTGATAAAGTGGTACCACCTGTTGGAATAAGGAAAGCTATTTTTCTGTTGGGACATGAAGATCATATCGGGATGTCTGCTACTCAGAGACGTGTTTGGGAGTTTTACTGCTGGCCGGGTATGGATAACATGATTGAGAGGTTTTTGAGTGAGTGTAGTTTGTGTGCAAATAGTGATAAGACGGTAAAGCCTTTGAGTACGGAGTCATCTCCTATTGAGTTGACTGTGGGTCCATGGAGGAAGCTGGGCAAAGACATTTTAGGTCCGTTTTGTACTGTTCCAAGAAGGGACAATTTCTCTAAGTGACCTGAGGTCAAAATGACAGAGAAGGTGACGTCTAAGGTCATCATAGAGTATTTGGAGGGTGTATTTTGTTGAGAGGGTTTACCGGAAGAATTAGTGTCTGAAAATGGTCCACAGTTTGTTAGTAAGTCTTTTGAAGATTATTTTGTAAGGTGTGGTGTGAAACACAAAGAAACGCTAACTATTATCCCCAGTCAAAGTGTCAAACTGAGAGGTTCAATTGTGTGGTAAGGAATCCATTCAGTTGGCTTCCAAAGAAGGCTTGTCTTGGAAGAAGGCTTTGCAAGCTACTGTATTGTCATACCGTATCATGCCCAACTCCATAACGGGGTGTTCACCTTTTGAGTTGTTACGAGGTAGGAAACCAGGCTTGAAATTGGCTCCATGGTGGTTGAAGGAATGTCGTGGTGTGCCAGAGACATGCATTGATTACAAGAAGATTAGGGAGCGTGTGGAAATTTACCAAGGGAAAATGAAAAAAAAAATATGAATAAAAACAAATGTAGGAACATGTGTGGTAAACCTCAGGTGGGTGATTGGGTCCGCATTAAGAAGCCTGTTACTAGTGGTAAAGAGTTGCCCAAATGGACAGAGCCTATTGAGGTGGTTCAAGTTTATTATAAGGCTGTGAATGTTCAGGGTGGGACAATCTGGAATATGAGTTGTAGTTCTGTTTTCAGGAGTTCTGTCAATAAAAAAACTGTAAATCTGGATAGATGTTCTAAGAGGGATGAAGGTGGAAATGTGTTCTGGGATGTACAAGCGGATGTGGATGTAGGTGTGTCAAGCAGTGTGCCGGTGATAACATCTCAAGTACCAAGTGATGTGGTGACTGGTGTGCAGGAGGAACCGCAGGATAGGAGGAGGGAGGAGATGGTGAGAATAAGATATAGGGTCAAAAAATGTCCGGCAAAATATTCTGATTTTGTTAAGTATTGATCTTTATACCTCGGGAAGTCATTGTATATGTTTTATTTTATTGTATATAGTTTCTTTGCTTTCTAAAGAGGGAAGGTGTGTTGTTTTCCACGCCACACCTGGGTGGTTAGAATGCACAATGGAACTTAGGGTTGAGAATGAAGGAAATGTTCGGAGGAGAGACGGTTAAGAAGACGGGACGAGCAACACGCCTGCACGCGTTATGGCTGTTTTGTTTATGAATAAATCTACAAAATGTATCTACCCCGCGTACCTTGTTACTTCAATAATCCTTAGAGGGTCCCTGGAATTCTTTGTAAAGTCCTTAAAAGTCCTAAATTTACTCAAACCATTTTTCCAATGAGACTAAACTCCAACATTTTCCCTAAACGTTTTGTGAACTGAGCCTATTGTTTCTGTTCAACTCAGTACGCTCTTAATGAAATTCACAGGATTTTCATTAGGATGTGCATCCTTTGAATGTAAAGAAACAATGAAGTGGGCTTATGGGCTTATGGGGCATATGACTTGGCAGTCCAGCGAAATGCAGAAATGCTGGAAATATTTGAATAACTAACTAAGTGATAGGTGCAGTGAGCTAAATGATAAATATGAAAAACATGGAGAAAAATTGTATGCTTCACTTATTTGATTAATTCTGATAGAAATGGAAAATATAGACGAAAGACACATAGTAACTAGGGTGTCTTAAGGATAATTATATTTACGAAGAATAGCCTTGGCTGAAGGTGCAATAGGACATTCAACGTGTTTGCAGCATGGACTGTGCTGGACCTCTATATGGACTGTTGGAGAACCGCGTGTACATCCAGCTCCCTGTTAGTCCTAACTCTGATCCATACTTAAGATTTCAAATGTCTTGGAACTTTGCTTGCCCAGCCTACCTTTGAATGTGCTCAGAATGCTGCTTTACTTGCCTAGACATTGTATTTATCATGACTTAAATTATAAAAAATGAAACAATGGCATTCATCACAATATTGTAATTTGTAAAAGAGAGGAGTAGGACATTTTTATATATTAACTGCTTTTAACAGCTTTCACAGAATAGGTCCTATTAACAGTATTTCAGTGTCTTTGGTTTAGTAACCATGGGAGAAGAAACAATGTGTGACTATGCCCCAATAGTGTATTTGAAAACATTAGACTAACTTGGAAAACCTCTGTGATGTTAATAAGTGATAGCTAGATTTAAGAATATTAAGGGCCACATTATAAGTTAGATAGCCTGGCCACCAAATTGCAAAGACGTTTGGCATTGCAGTAGATGTTTTCCCCCCAAATGGCTTAATGCAAGGCAGGAGAAGCTCTGGTGGAAAAAAGTGGTAGAAGGTCTGCCATGTCATGGCATCATTACAGAAGTTTTCTTACACATGTGATTTTGGGCGATACACCACCAAATAGAGGGTCCTTTTCCAGGGGCTACATAACAAATGTCCCAGACACGCTGGAAGTTTCTTTTGCAGAATCACTATGTTTTTAATTGCAGTTTTAGACAAAAGGGATGTCATTTCTGTCATGACCAGGTCTTCCGAAAGGGTTTTTCTAATGGTCAAGCCAACAGTCAAGCATTTTCCTGTGTTTTCCTGTCTATGACTGAGATGAAAGGATTCAGGTAAGTAGTGTAGTCTGTGCTGAGCTCAGGACTCCTTTTATACAATCAGCAATCCTCCTTTGCCGGTAAAGGGGGTAAGATGGTGCAATTTATTGAAGCATCTAATGTGGAAGCTTAAATACATTCCTGCCTAAGTGAGACCACTCCTGCATTGCTCAACTTAAGGTTTGTGCAGTGTCTCCATTGACCTGTATCCCTGCTGGCCCAATTACTCAAACACTGGTTCAGACATTTCAAGATTTCAAGGCATTAATTACAGTAATAGTGACTGTTAAGTTGCACCTCCAGTCCTGATTGGATCCAGCCTTACTGGTGTTAGAAATTGGTTTCAGGTTGGCAGAAGTATGCACCCTGTCCAAGCAAGAACCACAATCCTAGTCAGGGTAAGTCACAAACACACCCTAAATTAACCTGTGTTCACCCCCTGGTAGCCTGGCACAGAGCAGGCAGGCTTAACTTAAGAGGTAATGTGTAAAGTATTTGTGTAACACTTACAACAGTGAAAACACTACACAAAATTAATTCATACCAGGTTAAGAAAATAGAGCTTAATGTAATGAACAAAAAAAGACCAAAATGACAAAAATCCAATAAGTAGATCCTGAGATATGCAATTTTAAAGATTTAGGTGAAAATAGAGCATAAAAATGTAAAGCGCCAACTGTGGTTATCTGGCCGCGTCAAACCAGGAAAAAGCCACAAGCTCAGGCCTACCATGATTGAGCATGGGCCAGCTACAGGGACCCACCTGTGCCTGCTGAACACAGTACCTTAAATCCTGGTGCGCGGTCTGCACAGCGTTGCTTTGCAAGGCTTCGTGTCATCTAGCATCAGTTCCAAGAAGGACCACAGAAGGCAGAGCACCTTAGGCCCATTTCCAAGGGTCCAGGACTGCCAAAAGGGCTTTTTCTAATGGTCGAGTCATCGTTCGAGCATTTTCCTATGTTTTCTTGTCTCTGACTGGCAGACAGTACCACCATGATCAACAAAGTGATGTGGCCCATTCCACCCCTTCGGTCTGACTTCTGTCACCAACCTAGTGGAATCTCTGCCAATAAGGACAACCACCAACAGAGGGCACTGACAGCTGGCTGTGTCCACAACCAGTCCTATGCATTCCTGGTGCCTCTGACCTATGTTGTTTCTCAGAGTGAGGGGCAGTAGACCCAGGCGTCTTTACCCTTTCTCCACTCTACCTCCCACCAGTTCAGGAGTGGTATCCTGGGACTGGTCACCCAGCCCAGGGTCTGTACCCTTAGACTGAACATGTGCCTGGCACGCCAGGACTTCCAGGGGAATACTACTACCCCTCTCAAAGGAGACCCACTCTGTGTGTGTTGTGAAAGAGTCTGCTTGACACAGTTCCCCAGTTCTCTGTCCCTGTGACAGTGCATGGAGCCCTCCCTGGCCAGAAGTGGCCTCACCAAGGTCAGTCCTGAGGTGCTCTGTTCTCAGAGCTGGCAACCCCTGACCCACTGGTCCTCCAACTGTGGGCTGTTTCTACCTCCTGCCCAACCATCTTGGCCTCTGCTGTGGAGTTATATCCCCGGAAACCAGAACTAGTAGGGTACCTGTTGTAGCCGCCTCTCCCAGCTCCTCTGACACTGTGGAGCTCTCACCAGTGGATGGTCTCTCGGTACAGATCAGGTCTCCCTGCTTGTGCTCCCTCTGGGAACAATCTAAGCTCTTGGGCTGGAAATAGGGCACCATGGGCCTCTGTCCACCCCATCCCTCCTCCTACTCTTTGAAAGGATATGGAACACTCCCCCCATTGTACTGGGGCCTGTCTGGGTCACCACATACCTCCCCCCAAATCTGATGGAGAAACCCTGAACCACCCTCCTTGGGATCATTCCACAATGCCTTCGGATACACTCTAGGACTCACCCAGAGGTCTGCCTCCTTTGCAAGCTCCCTGGGGTAGTGCATTTGCAACCAACCAGGTGTTGACGGAAATCTGGAAAACAGTGACTGAACATGTGCTCTCAAGCAATCAAATTGTACAGCCCCTCAAAAGTGTTTACCTTACTACCATTCACCCAACCATCCAGTGCCTTGCAAAAGTAACCCACAAAATCCCCCCAGGACTGGTGAAATAGTTTCTGATTGCTCCTGAATCTCAACCTGCACTCTTCTGGGGTGAACCCATTCCTCCTGACAAGGGTCTCCTTCATGGTGGAATACCTCAGTCTGTCCCCCTTCTCTAGGGCCAGTAGGGCGTCCATACCATCACCAGGTTTATGCCTCCATAGGACAGCTCCCCAATCCTCCTCAGAGATTCTGCACACTTCTACAGTGACCACATATGCCTCAAACCACCTGTCTCTGTCCTCCCCCTCTTTGAAGTCAGGCACCAAGTGTCTGGGTGTGTGGACCCTTCCTTCAGCACTGAACATGGTACTTTCGCTGCCACCATTCCTGCCAGACTCTACTAGCTGTTTGGCTTTCAAGTCCAGCTCCCTCAAGCTGTTCATGAGCCAACAAAATCTTTTTCTCTGCCAAGGCCCGCTCAGCATCATCTGCCTCAATGGCAAGTTTTTATTTGGCTAAACCTCTCTAAGACTCGGCCCTCCTATCCTTTGCCAGGGCTTTGTCAGCCTCAGCTCTTATCTCTTCTCCAGCCAGTAGGGCTAGCTGCAGTCTCAGGTCCCTCTCTGCCTGTCGGTCCTTTAACTCATCAGGAGACAGGGTGTGTGAGGAGACACTGCTTCCTGCAGTGAATCCAGCAGGAGACTCCAGCTCTCGGGACTCCCCTCTCTCCTGTGGAGCCTCTGCCAAGTCATTTTTCTTCTCCTCCTCATCCTTCTCAGGGCCCTTCCCTCTGGGGGTTATGGCCATGGGTCCTCCAGGTAGTACCAGGGCTCTACATTTTCTAGTACTAGAGCTGCAAAGGGGTCGTCCTACTCAGACTCCTCCCCAGAGTCATCTGTTGGTGCCTCTAGCCAGCGTGCTTCCTCATAAGCATATAGGGCTGTCTGCAGATCCTGTCTTGTGGACCTCCTCCTCACAGTCACCCCCCTCTGTTTGCAGAAATCCTTCAACTCCTTCAAGTTGTAGGCTAATAGGCTGGTGAGATCCAGGGTCATATCCCATTCTGTCAAGGTATCACTGGGGTCCCAAGTGTGAAGATGAAGCAGGAATAACATTTAGAAAAGTTATTACTTGAGAGACAAAGGAGAAAAACGTGTAATGGGCTTAGATGTGGATTGTAGTGTACACCAAATTACTGTAAGCCACTGCACAAAAACAAGTCATATCCTCACCGCTGATGAACAATATTAGAAATTGGGTTTCTGGTTGGCAGAGGTATGCACCCTGACCAAGCAGCAACCACAATTCTAGTCAGGGTAAGTCAGATATGCACCATAAATTGACCTGTGCTCACCCTCTGGTAGCTTGGCACAGAGCAAGCAGGCTTAACTTAGGAGGCCGTGTGTAAAGCATTTGTGCAACACTTACAACAGTAAAACAGTGAAAGCAAAACACTAAAATAATCCATACATTAAAAAATAGAGCTCAATTTAATGAACAAAACATGACCAAAACAACAAAAATCCAATAAGTAGATCTTGAGATAAGCAATTTTAAAGATGTAGGTGAAAATAGCACATAAAAGCGCTACAGTCACAAGTTCAGGCTAACCACGATGAAGCATGGGGTGGCTACAGGGACCCATCTGCGCCCAATGAACACAGTACCTTAAATCCTGGTGTGCGGTCTGTACGGCGTTGCTTTGCAAGGCTTCATGTCATCCGGCATCAGTTCCGAGAAGTACCACAGAAGGCAGAGCACCTTAGGCCCACTTCTAAGACACTAGGACTGGGGTGGTACCACCTGGCAGGGCAAACTCACAAATGGCAGAGTCCAGGTGCAGGAGCAGGTCGGTTGGAAGTCTTTTGTGTCCCTGAGACTTCAGAAAACAGGAGACTACTCAGCTGGCCCTTGAAGTCACTCTGGGATGTAGAGATACAGGTCCAGTTCTTCTCACTCCCACGCAAGGGGGCAGAAGGCAGCAGGTCAGCACAGCAAAGCAAGAGTCCAACAGAGCAGCAGTCCAGCAGAGTGGCAGTCCTTATAGCAGCACAGCAGTCCTTCTTCCTGGCAGAGTATCCACAGGTCCAGAAGTGTACTGAAGTGGTGGTGTCTAAGGTCCAGTATTTATACTTTGGTGCCCTGGTTCTGGAAGGTGGGAGAAGCTTCTAGACCGTGGCTTTGAAGTGCAGGGAATCCCCTTGATCCCATGCCGTGGCTCCAAGTTAGCTGGAGTGACAATACAGGGTTGTTAGGCCTATTGTGTGGAGACAGGCCACAGCCTATTCAGGTGCAAGTGGGGCTGTGCTTAGCTTCGCCCCACTTTAAGCCAGTTAGTGGCCCATTTAGGCCCATCAAGTCACACCTAGGCTCCCATTGTGTGTGTGGCTGTCTAGACGGAATGCACAAGGCCTAGCTGTCACCCACCCCAGATGTGTATTCAGAGACAGGCAGAAGGCACAGTATGGTTAAAGTAAGAAAATGCCTAGTTTCAAAAAGCATTTATATTGATTGGGCAACCCGATAAACCCTTGTGGGCTTGGGTAACAAAATATATATTCTAGTAATAGATGCCTACAAGGGATTTGATTTAGATATGCAAAAAATAATTACCACTTTCTAGCATCACTTGTGAGTGCCCAAATAGTGGCTGCAAAAACATGAATACTGAAAATCAATTTACTTAATCGTCGAACATTTGTCAACCTTGGAGTGATGAAACAGAGTTGTAAGATGTCCTCCACATCTATCAGAAGGTGGAGTCTTTCTAACATTGCTGTAGCTTATCCTCAGGTTGAGGTTTTGTTCCCACTGAGGATTCACAGTTTTACTAGGTGAGTTGGCACTTTTCTGTGCAGTTTCAGGGAATTCCTCTGGCTGTGATCTGTCAGCTGCCACCTAGTCCTCTTCACATATCTTTGTTTAGTACTACCGGCATCAGGGTGCTGATGTTAGATCAGGCAGGTAACGAAAAATGAGCCCCCTCCTGCAAAGTACAGAGAGGGGACCCCACCCTGGCTCACCACCTAGCACGTTTGCTGAGGGGGGCCCCTGAAGCTCAGGCCCCCCACAATGTGGGGGCTTATGTTACCCCACTGTGTTAGACAATGACATTTAGTGCTGGGGTCCTTAGTTTGCATCTGTTTTTGCTTCACATTAAAGTTATGAGGTTTTGCAGCAATAGTGGCTTGGTGTGCTTCTTCTGACGGTATCAAGTCTTGTTGTGATTTTTCGGTATTCCTCTTAAGTAATCTCCGGGGAAAAAAAAGAGGGACAGAGAGGTAACACTCTGATTGCTTATGCTATCTTCTCTACTCATTAATGTAAGTTGGTAACCCAAACTCCTTTCTTGAAAAGTTCTTCACAAAGTTTATTCATTTCGGGGTGCTGTCCTGGTGTGTGCACCATCCCGTTTCACCAAGGTATATACCTAATGAAGCTGATACAGTTTCCTGTAGCAGTCCCAGGATAAAGGGAGTTTTTTGGTTCACGTACGGTGGACCAATTTGGAGGCGGATTTAGTTAAATGTTTTGAATATTGATGACAGGAGGAGACTAAGGGTTTAAATGTACGGTATTGAATGCAAGGGTTACAGGGCTTTAATTGGAGGCACGATTTAATTGAACATATTTGCATTTCACTTTTACATCGGGTTTAGTATTATATCTACACTTCAGTGAGTAATCACGTGTTTTAAATGCGGTCTTACGCTTTACGTTATAAAGGGAGGTGACTTGTTGGTTCACGTACGGTGGACTAATTTGGTGGTGGTTCCAGGCGACTAGCTTGAACACTGAAGGTAGGAGAAAATCAAGGGCTTGAACGCATGTTTGAACACGAGGGTCATGGGGTTTTAATTGGAGGTATGATCGAAATGAGCATGTTTGTATTTCACTTTTTGGGTTTAAAGAGTAACACGATAGGAGACACGCGAGTGGTCATTACAGGAACAGACGCATCTAGCACCAGATTGATGCATAATTCACGTTTTATATTTTAACAGGCGTAATGTGCTTTTCAATTTGTAATTTTTTAAATTGACAATGATGTTTCTGATGGGCGTTTTTTCCTCATATTTACTGTTACCCCTGAAGAAGGGCTAAATGCCCGAAATGCATTGGGTTACAAAACTTCATGTGGTTTAATGAATGGATAATCTTAACATGCTGTAAAAAGGCCTGGATTGGCATTATACAAGCACTTGAATATTGGGATTTGCTGTTCATCTATCATACAATGCAAAGAGAATTAATAAAAAGAAAATGATTTAAATTGGGTGAACTTTGGTCTACGATGATTTTTCATCTAACTTGGAGAGTGCTTCCTGGGACTGCTACAGGAAACTGTATCAGCTTCATTAGGGATCTTCTCTACTCAGTCATCTTTTTTTATTGCCCCAGTCATTGCAACCCCTCAAAACTCCCTTTGTTGGTATAAGCCTTCGAAGTGGCTTGGATATGTAAGAGGGATGCTTGGACTGCCAGCCCAATCAGGGAATTCATTAGGGCTGGCAGAGCTTAGATTTTCAGCATGCTTCTGAAGTTTCCTTTCTCAAGTTGGGATTTACCACTTTAGACTCAACTGGAAGGGGTAGAATGGCAGTAGGAGTAATGAAGATTATCAGAAACTAGTTCGGACATTTCCAGTATTTTTAACTAAATAAAGGTGTTTACTAATAAAATAATTTCTAATGGAAAAGCTGTGCATAGTAACATGGAGGTACGTTAGTTTTCTGGGTGGACAAGGATTACAGTATGGGCCAATTCACAAAGCACTGAGTACTTCTAAGTGACACTACAATGAGACAATAGCTGCATTTATGATTGCAAATTCATCTATTGGACTGACAAAATGTGATCTCACATGCAAATTAGGATGAGTAAAATGTAATTTTACATGTGAGTAAATCAAATTCAGCCCACAGTAGGAACCTTTTTCTAAGTCAGCAGGTCTGCACATTGGACAAAATGAGATTTATGTAGTGTAACTACAGCTGTTGTATACACGTTGGTCGCTCTCTCGCTATCATATCTAAAATGTCATTGACTATATCTTTCAATGAGAATGGAGAAGAGCAAAGATAAAGTACAGTATGAATTCCTCGGACTTGTCTCATAATCTCTCCAAGTCAGCTCTTACCACCATAGTGGTATGTTCTTTAATTGGTCCCATGGTTTCTATACTCAATTATGAGAATTACTTCTCAGAAACAGTTAATTGAGAAATAACAGCTTACTCAGAAACCCTACAAGAAATTAGGATAAGCAGGGTCTGAACTTGGGTCTTCAATTCAAGCCAGTCAAATATTAATATGCATATAACATCATGAACTGTATCATGATCACATATTCTGCACTGTGCCAGCACAGAAGGGGTCATTGTGGGTTGTTTCCCATCCTCAATGAACACATTAAATTGAAAAATCTCAGAGTTAGTGTATGTGCTGCAGAACTATTGCCTCTTTGTGTTTCTGAGCTCTGCTGTTAGCAAACCGTGCATGAACTCATAGATTTTTCGAGTTAAGGTATGCGCTGAAGATGCAAAAAAAGAAACTCACAGACCCCTTTTGCAAAGAACACTGACTCATAATACAGCCGCATGATAGTAAGCATATGCCTGTGACCCCGAGTTCTGCTCAGTCAAACTCATAATATATAAATAGAAATGGGTTATTTTCAATCTGTAACAAAATTATATATTATAACTACTAGTTATAGTAGTTAATGAATTTTCAAAATATAAACAGCAATAAGCCCACCAAACTAGAACACCATCACACTATTAAACTATGCTTGCATTGTTCTAGGCATCCTTATTTACTATTGGGGCATAAAGTAGTTAACCTCCTCTGCTGGCGTTGCCTCCTCTAACTGTATTAATGCCAAATCGACAGAAAATGGGCAGATGTAATGTGGATTTTACTATTGTTTGTACAGTACTCAGCTGCCCATGCATTACAGAAAATAACAAAACTAACTAACTAACCAACCCACCAACCAACTAAATAGCTTGATAAAACAATTTACTTATTTACAAGCCTCATAAATTGCAAGTAATCACAGTATAAAACCAGTGAACGCAAAATTCTACCTGGGTGAGCCTTTGTGCAGTCGGGAAAGCTAGAATACATTACAGATAAAGTAGGAGAAAGACTTAGGGGCATATTCTCAAGGAGCTAACGCCGAGCTATCGGCACTTTACCGCAGCCAAAGTCGCGATAAATCTATCGCCCCATTCACAAGCTGGTGCTAACAGCCAATAACACCAGTTTACCTGCGAAAGCATCCGCAAAATACATCGCCACAGATGACCCCGGCAACTATCGCTAATGAGATGCAGAGTAGGCGTTCCCGTGCAAAAATCCGCGAAAATACCACTTTGCAACATTCTCAACGACCAGCCCGATCTGTGATAAGACCACAAAACATGCGATAAGGCGTGTTAGCAGCAGGAAATTAACACCTGCTTTGACCTGCACCAGACAAGGGAGCACAGCCCATAGCCACGCATGAAGAACAACAGATGCCCTGGAGCAACCCATCATGCGGCCCGGAGCCCCAATAGGCCAACAACACCCACCGCCACCACCCCCAGGACCCCAACCACCCCCACCACCCCCCCCCCCGGGGCCCTACCCTGGGCACCCCGCACAACCCCCCCCAGGACAAAGATATCGCACATCAACTCCACGAAACCATGAACCAAACAAATCGCCTGAAGTTGCACAAGCACAACACCCAACATACATGTGTGTTCGGAAAAGAGGGAAATCATACATCCATATCATAATATCCAAATAACACATTTATTACAGAACATAACAAAAACTGAAAATCAGAAGAGGCATGGCGGGTCGTCCCACGACATCCAGTAAGTCACAGCCTGCAAAACAGAAATCTGTATAAGAAGGAGTGCCATGCGCCCATCAAATCATAGAGAGAGAGCGAAAGAGAGAGGGAGAGAGGGAGAGAGAGAGGGAGAGAGAGGAGGAGAGGGAGAGAGGGAGAGAGAGAGGGAGAGGGAGAGAGAGAGGGAGAGGGAGAGAGAGTGCCGACACTGCGGACCTATGCCCCACTGCTCACCTGCTGCCACCGGTGTGTCTCCAACCACATGCCGGGATTCACAGCAGTCCCCCAGGTCCCTCATCTGAAACAGTTTCCAGAGACATGGATGTCATAGTCCATACAGTTGCACACGCCACCATCACTTGCCCGCCCCTGCGCACACAGGCAGCTGCACCCCAGCCCCTCCCGCCGTCCAGCGCTGAATGCCCGCCCCTGCGCAACCAGGCCTCACTGCTCACCTTCCGCCATCGGCCTGTCTCCAAGAGGCCCACCAAGTTCCGGAGGGATCTCCAAGCCCGGGGCCCACGACCATGGCACCCTCCACATCATGCAGCCCGCGCCGCGGGCCACCAGGTCACACACATGTTGCTGGGTCTTGATTTCGCAATGGCAGAGACCACATCTGTGGACACGGCATCATCGCAGGCTGCACACCCGCTCAGCGCTTGAGGTGCCACTAACTCTGTGAACCGCAATGCCACGTGGCGGGAGGCCCGCCCTGCCCTTGCCCAGGCCCACACTGCGGGCCAGCAGGTCTCACACAAACCCATGCCAGTCCGGACCGCCAGGACGGCGCATCATCGCAGGCTGCACACCCGCTCAGCATTTCAGGTGCCCCTATCTCACTGCACCGCAAGACACCGTCCCGTGGCGGGGTGCCTGTGCCTGCTGCAGTGTATCCAGTGCAACCAAGTCTGTGCCCCGCTAGCCATGGACCCTGAATGATTGAGTCCCGTGGTGCGGACGCCATCATGTCACCCCCGGCACTGGGCAATGTGAGGTGGCCGGGCCCTAGGCCCTCATGCGTTGATGGGAACTACACGGAGACCCCCAGTTGTAGAGTTGAAATGGCGTCCAGCACGTGCGCCAGGCCCTATTTATTGGCAGGGTCACATGTCCTGTAACGCCTGTGCTGGATGGGTGTGGTGTGGGTGTACACCAGCCGTGAGGGAGTGGCTGTGGCATGCTGACAACTAGACCTGTGAGCTGCAGATCCCTGCAGTGAAGACCTGGGACATGTAGCGTTGTCGTCCCCCCCTGTGTGCATAAGCGGAGTGGGCTGCCCTGGCGTATGGCAGTCCAGCGTAAGGGTGTGAACAATGACACCGGGGCTCTGGGCGCGGTTCCGTCCTGGGCTGGACAAGGAAGTGACTAATGGATGCGTCTCTGTTGTAGTGTCGGCAACCCCCGGCCCGTAACGGAAATGTGCCACCCTGTGACAGAAGTCCCACAACATGTGCAACATGGATGTAAGGGGGAATCACTGACCCTACATTCATCCATACTTCCACACTTGAAAGATCATAGACATGACACACCAGTGTGAATATGAAAGTTTATTGCACATTCAAGGGAGTGTTGCAGCTGGAGTAGTACAGGGCCATGCCAACCCCACTCCACATTGTCGGGCCATGTAGGGCCAGCCAGAGTCCCTCAGGGAGTGACAGGTACAGCAGGAGAGGAGGAGTTCAGTCCGCAGTCTGATAGCTGTGTCATTGGTGACCAAACAGAATATGGCAGTCCATGTCGAGGTCCGAGGTGAGTGTGGCAGAGTGCATCGGGGGACAGTGGAAGGTGATGATGCAGAGGGCAGCACCAAGCAGAAACTGGCCACATGGCGGAGATGCATGCTACTGCGTCCTTCTGACCACGAAGTCAGATTCATCTGCATCCTCGTCCACTGCTGTTGCCTGTCCCTCACATGTGGGTGGTGGTGTTATGTCTGCTGCACTGGGTGGCACTGACACATCAGGGGCCGGAGATGTGGATGGAGTGGTAGCAGTAGCATGCATCAGCGCCAGGCCTTGTGGCAGCAATGCCATGAGGGTGTTTCCTATGGCATGGAGGGACCCAGCTAGATCTCGCTGGTGTGCAGCCGTGGCAGCCGCTCTTTCCGCCTGCGTCCGCTCCATGTACTCCATGATTCTCCGCATGTGTCCCAACTCCCGAGCGAGATCGCTGGAGGCACTCGGACTAGACAGTCGTTCCTGTTGCAGAGTCAGGACTCTAGCGATATCAGCCATGGTTCGTTGGAGAGCATGGAGCGGACTGTGGGTATCCGTTAGGGACTGTGAGTGGTCCCTGATGGGACTTAGACACCCACATATGGTGTCTAGTCTGGCTGCCATGCGGTCGAACCCCACCTGCACCTGTTCAGCCAGCTTCTCCTGGCACGCCAACACATGGCATTGGAAGGCCATGTGTTCATCGTGGGGGTCCTGGGAGGCGGCCGTGGTGGTGGGTGCTGCCTGCTGTGTGTACTGTGCAGGGGGTGGGTTCTCCTCGTGGCAGCTGGGCTGCCCTGCTCCTGGAAGTGGGCTGCGGAGGCTGTCCACGAGCTGTTGGAGGGCGTCGGAGTCGAAGGTTTGGTGGTCCTCTTCGTCATCAGAGAAGAGAGGTTCAGACTGCTCTGCAGGAGGTGTTGATTTCCCCCTGCAATGTGGAGGGGAGATGCAGTTTAACAACGTGTTCACATGTATGTTGCCGCATTGTACAGGTTCACATACAGACTGCATGACAGTGTACATTGTGACTGTTTGGGGGGTGCTGACTATTTGATTGGGGACAGTGGCCATTCCAACTACATCACGGATGTGTGTTTGTACTTGTACATTGTCAACTCACATTTCCCTGCAGTGCCAAATGCCGCACATGCGGCACCAGTTGTGTCCTCTGTTCTGTTGTGGACGTGTTGCGGTTTGTACCACGTCGTTGTCAATGTTGATGTGCTCTACATGTAATGTGTGTGTGCCGCATTTTGGGTGATTCGCCCCTGCAGTTCTGATTTCGCTGCCCTTATCCCTTACATGCGGTGTGCCTCTGGGTTCTGTGCTTATGCAGTGCTGAGGTGTTGCATACCTGTGTGCATTGGTCTCTTGGTGGGAGTTGTGGGTCTGGGGCATGGTTTGTCCGCAGATGTGGTCTGCTTAATTGTGCATGTGTGCCATTGTGCCCATCTCCCCCGTCCCCCCAGTCCCTGGTGGTTACTCACCCTGTTGCTGTTGTGTACGGTCACGTTGAGCAGTGTTCGGTCCCCCCACTCCTGCCAACGTCTCCCCACTGATGACTGTGGAGACCATTTCCTCCATCTCGTCCAGCTCCTCCTGTGTCGCTGGGCTCCAACCTCCAGTCTGCATTGCTGCCTTCAGGTTGTTTGCGAGTTTCAGCTTGGTTTTGCGCTTCACATCATTCCAGCGCCTCTTGACCTCGTCCATTGTCCTCTTCGGCACTCCGACTGCATTCACCTTGTCCACGATGGACTGCCATATTCCATTCTTAGTTGCCAGTGACACAGTGGAGGTGACTAACAGTAGTTGATGGTGTTCTATCACCTCCGTGATCAGGATCCTGTTTTCCTGCGCACTGAACCGCTTCTTCCAACTCTTCTTGTCCTTGCCCTTCCCTGACCCAGAGGTCCCAGGCTGGTCCTCCGTGGGGCTTGTGGGGTTCTGGTTGTCCTCTGTGTTTGCTCCGGGTGCCTCCATTGTGCTTCGCTGTTGTTTGTGTTTTTTTTCTCTGTTTTTATAGTGCATTTTCCCACATGACGCGTGGGAATTGCAGGCCTGTGGCTGGTTTTCGCTGATTTTTGTATCGCGATTGGCGTCATCGCTATTATTTTCACGTTGGGGTTTCGCGTTTTTGCGGCGTCGCGTTGCTTTTCACGCGTTCATTTGTCGCGTTCTTGTGTGTCTATCGCATGGTGCCGCCAGGTTTGGAATACTACGTTAACACGGCATTGTTTTCTCGCGATAGACTGCGATATGCAAAGTTGCGTTAAGCTAAATTTGCGGTGGTTATCACACATTCTTGAGAATATCCCCCGTAGTTGCATCCTGCATCCTTTCCCCAAGCTCGTGGGATGGCGATCTGGAGATTCATATTTACTGCCAGCAACATCTTCAAATCACCAAGAGTATCACGTGGTAGAGCTGCATGAGTAAACTGATTGAAGCGATCGGGTCCAGTTTTTATTTTAAAGGTTTGAAGGCTGGATGTACGAAGACATTTTTGAGGTCACAAACGGCCCGACTCACAGAGTCAGGCCATTTGAGAACACAAAAAGGCATTTCCAAATGTACAAACCCCAAATTGTTACTGAATCGCAATTTGGATTTGCGATTCGTATTGGAAAGGGGTATGTTTAGGGCATCCCTTCCCAATACTGATTCGCATTCACTTCCCAGCTGTCGTGCGGCTGAGCACTTCGCCGGTAGCGTTGTTTTTATTTTCTGCTGCCTACGCCTTTTAAAAAACATCTTTTTATTGCTTTTCATTTCCCCCTTTTACTGAGTATTGTTGCCTTTACCTTTGTGTCCTTTCCCTGGCCATCTGCATTCTCGTTGTTTCCACACCCCGGTCCACCGCAGCCTTTTTGGGCTGATTGATGTGGATGGTGATGTGAAACGCTGCCGCCGGAGACCCCCACTTCCGGCCGGCCACCTCCAGCCGCCATTTTGCTGGTTGGCGGTCCAGTTGTTTGCGCTTCCTGACACCACCGGTATTTAACCGGGGCATGGCGCGGGAGCTCAATTGACTTCCCAGCTGTCGTGCGGCTGAGCACTTCGCTGGTAGCGTTGTTTTTATTTTCTGCTGCCTACGCCTTTTAAAAAACATATTTTTATTGCTTTTCATTTCCCCCTTTTACTGAGTATTGTTGCCTTTACCTTTGTGTCCTTTCCCTGGCCATCTGCATTCTCGTTGTTTCCACACCCCGGTCCACCGCAGCCTTTTTGGGCTGATTGATGTGGAGGGTGATGTGAAACGCTGCCGCCGGAGACCCCCACTTCCGGCCGGCCACCTCCAGCCGCCATTTTGCTGGTTGGCGGTCCAGTTGTTTGCGCTTCCTGACACCACTGGTATTTTACCGGGGCATGGCGCGGGAGCGCAGCGGATGCGCGCAGCGGGCGCGCCCAAGGCGCGCCAAAGGCAAGCCCGTCTGCACCCGTCTGCGCCTGTACGTCGCCTCTCGCCAAGAATGCTGGCCGGAGCACTTTGGGACGGCGCACGTATTCTAAAGCGGAGCTACTGGAAGTTAACTCTATGGTTAAAGGATGTAGTGGGCCTCGATTGGGTCCCTTGGAAGGGCCCTTTGGATGTCCCTGCTGTAGGTACGTTTCCTCTATGCCGCGGCCTCCTTTACCTCCTCCTTCGCAGCCTAGACCGTCAGTGAGAATGCTCCATCTGAATGTGCGGTCACTGGCCAAACATTACCTAGAAGTCTACGATTTGGTTATGGAGGAATCTCCGGATGTGTTTTTTTTAACTGAGACTTGGCTCAATGAGGATACGGTAGCTGAACCTAATTTAGCGCTGCCTCCTGGTTACACCATTCTTACCGTCAACAGAGAGTCTAGGGGGGGCAGCATTGCGGTCATTTTAGATCTTGCTATTCATGCCTATTTGTCAAAGAAGCAATGGAGGGCTGTGAATGTGCGCGTTTTAGTATTACTTTCAGCGCCCATCTGACCATTTCAGGGCTGTTAGTATACCACCCTCCAGGGCCTGCTACGAAATTTAAATCTGCCCTGTTGGAGTCCACTTGCATGCTTGCAATGGGTACAGCCAATTTCAGCATCCTGGGTGACCTTAACTTGCATTTCGACCTTGTGCAAGATACCGTAGTCAGCAGTCTACTTGCGGACCTGGCAGCTTGCCAACTAAATCAACTGGTTCCCGGCCCCACCCATTCAGCTGGCCATCTGTTAGACCCCATTTTTTCTAATATTCCTCTTACCATGGTGGAGACTCCTAAACCTGTAGGTTGGTCTGACCACTCTTTAATATCCATGTCTTTCCCTGCTCCCGAGCCCCTTGACAGGCTGTTCTTCCCCCCGTCTTTAGACGCCCTTGGTGTAAACTGAGACTGGAGGATTTCCACGCACTTCTTGCTGCTAATATTCCGGCACCACACAACGATGCAGATGTGGGCTACAGAGCCTTTTGCAACTGGATTGTCCAAGTGCTGGATTCCCTCATTCCAGCTAAATGGTTGAAAGGCCGCACTCTGGACCCTAGCCCATGGTACAATGACACACTGGCTGCACTGCGGAAAGCATGTAAGAAATTAGAGCGCGCGTGGAGAAAGGATTATGACCCTGCGGTAAAGAAATGCTATTTGGCCGCTATTAAAAACTATCACAGAACCGTCTGCACTGTTCGAGCGGCTTACTATGCTAACAAAATAAAGCTAAGCCCTAATCCGGCCAAATGTATTTTTAAAGTTCTTAAGGACCTCAGAGTAAGGAATAACTCCTCTGTTTCCGTGATTAGTTCTGAGCAACCGTGTGAAGACCTGGCAACTTTTTTTGTTAACAAAGTGGATACCATCTATCGGTCCTTTTCGCAAGGGTCTCCTCCTCCGGCCGTCTGTCGTGGATCCCCTCCTCTGCATTCTTTGGCAGCTATTCCCAGTATCACGCTGGAAGAGTTTTCTTCATTGAGCAGGAAAATTAAATCTGGCTCTCCGGCCGATCCTTTAAAACCTGCCCAGTTCAGGGACTCACTGTCTCTTTTCCTGGCACCTTTGTGCCAGGTTGTCAACACCTCTTTTACTACTGCTGTGGTCCCTGTGGCGTGGAAACAGGCGAGGGTATCTCCTATTCTTAAAAAACCCTCACTTGACCCGGCACAGCTGGAAATATTTCGGCCAATATCCCTCCTTCCTTGGGTAGCTAAGATTGCAGAGGCCCATGTCAACAACACTTTAATGAAATATCTTAACACAAATAACATCTTGGATCCTTCTCAAAATGGTTTCCGCTCTGGTCACAGTACAGAGACGGCTCTTCTGGCGGTGACAGAACATCTGCGGACCATTCTCGATTCCGGTCATACAGCGGCACTGATTCTACTTGATCTGAGTGCCGCATTTGACACGGTTTCGCATGAGATTCTGCTACAGCATCTGGAGGATGCCGGGGTTGTGGGCCTAGCACTAGAATGGTTCAGATCATTCCTGAGTGAGAGATCTTTTCGAGTGTCGGCCCCCCCGTTTCTTTCCCAGGCTCATTCCATCGGTCAGGAGGTACCCCAGGGCTCTGCACTGAGCCCCGCACTGTTCAATCTATATGTTCAGCCTCTTGCAACTGTGGCTAGGAATATGGGCCTCACCATGGTCTCGTATGCAGATGATACACAGCTGGTGGTGGCCCTTTCCGATGGTTCCATTCAGGACGCTTCTAGGTTTAGGAGCGGCCTGGCCGCCGTTGCAGAGTGGATGACCTTAAACTGCCTTCAGTTGAACGCTACTAAAACAGAGGTACTGCTGGTGGGGATGGACAGGAGCCTCTGGAGTGAGCAATGGTGGCCGAATGTACTTGGCAGTACCCCCACCCCTAAGTTGGTGGTCAAGAACCTGGGGGTATGGATGGATTCTACCCTTAGCTTTCAAGAGCATACCAAAAAGGTTGCGGGTACTTGCTTTGGCCTCTTGCAGGGACTTAGGCCTCTGTTGAGGTTCTTTGATCCACCTACGCGTCAGCTGATTGTTCAATCAGCCATTTTGTCCAGACTAGACTATGCTAGTTCGCTCCTTTTGGGGGCTAATCAGGCTGAGGTAATGCGACTGCAGCGTGTTCAAAACGCTGCCGCCAGAGCCCTGTTGGGGCTCCCACGTAACTGTCCCTCTACTGGTGCCATCCGGAGGTTACATTGGCTCCCAGTGGCCAAGCGGATTCAATTTAAGGCTCTCTGCTTATCTTTTAAGATCTTGAAACTTGCTTCGCCCAGCCTCCTGGCTAACTTATTAGCCCCGTACTCCCCCACTCGCCTGCTGCGATCCCTGGGGCAGCATTTGGTAATTGTCCCCCGTGTGAAGCGCCTTCGGGCCGGGGGTCGATCTTTCCGTTACTTGGCTGCCAAGCTATGGATTTCTTTGCCTCCTCAGATCCGCAGCCTGGATCGCATGTTGGACTTTAGGAAAGCAATTAAAACTTTCCTCTTTCCCTCTGTTTAGTCCTTCTTGTCCTTCTGCATTTTCCTTATGCCTATCTGCTCTGTTCTTGGCCCTTTTTTCCTTCTGACGCTGGCAGCGCCGGGACGCTTCTTTGCTGGGGCAGCTGTTCGCTATATAAACTCAGATAACATAACATAACATAACGTATGTATGAATGTTTTCGACCGAAATTCGTTTGCCAAACATTCACACTTTATCCTCAACTCAAAGTTGGTGGTAACCCATTCGCAAATTGGAACGAAACCCCTTCCCCTTTGAGAATGGTTGAACAAATATATTTTAAGAGCAGGCTCACTGCCTACTCTTAGAAATTGAAACTTAAAAATTTAATTTTTTTCTTTTTAAACGCATCCCATGTAACTTTAAGAAAAAAGCAGAATTTAAACAAATAAGATTGCTTTATTTAAAAGCAAATGTACAAACCCCAAATTGTTACAGAATTGCAATTTGCATTTGCGATTGGTATTTGAAAGGGGTATGTTTAGGGCATCCCTTCCCAATACTGATTCGCATTGGTCTGTATGAATGTTTTACAACCAAAATTCAGTTGCAAAACATTTGCACTTTATCGCCAACTCAAAGTTGGTGGTAACCCATTCACAAATGGGAAGGAAACCCATTCCCCTTTGAGAATGGTTGACCAAATATATTTTAAGAAATTGAAACTTAAACATTTTTCTTTTTCTTTTTAGACGCATCCCATGTAACTTTGAGAAAAAAAAGCGGAATTTAAACAAAAAAAGATTGCTTTGTTTAAAAGCAATCACAAACATGGTGGTCTGCTGACCCCAGCAGGCCACTATCCCTGTGAGGGCAGTCAATCATAGTGGGTCACAAATTGCGATCTATCTCATTACTATTCATGAGATAGGTCTATTTGCAACCCACTATGAATCGTTAAATGAAACTCAATGATTCATACATTAGGAATAGAGATTTTCTAAATGTAATTCACAAACAAATTGCAGTTAGGAAATCGCTATTCCTAATCTTTGTGTCCATGGTTTTCCATAATCTTTTCTATGAGTAACTGCATCTTTCTCCTGATGTAGGTGTGACTTAGGGTCAGATGTACAATGCATTTTTCCTGTCGCAAAATCGGGCCTTTTGCAACCAGAAAAATGCTTTTTAAAATGTACAAAATGCAAAAGGCGGTTTGGTGACTTCTTACCGAATTGCCTTTTGCAGTTGCGATTTGGTATTTGGAAGGGGCGTGTTTAGGTCATCCCTTCCAAATACCGAATCGGTATAGTGTGTATTACTGTTATGTGACCGAATTCCTGTCACAAAACAGTAATCTTTATCACCCGTTTAAAACTGGTGATAACACATTCGCAAAGGGAAAGGGGTCCCCAAGGGACCACTTCCCCTTTGAAAATGTGAATAATAATATTTTTTAAGAGCAGGCAGAGGTCCCACGGACCACTGCCTACTCTTAAAAAATGAAACTTCAAGGTTTAATTTTGGTCTTTTCAAACGCATCCCATTTTCCTTTAAGGAAAATGGACTACATTTAAAACAAAAAAAAGTTTGCTCTATTAAAAATCAATCACAGACATAGTGGTCTGCTGACTTCATCAGACCACCATCCCTGTGATGGCTGTGATTCCTAATGGGTCGCAAACTGCGACCTACCTCATTAGTATTCATGAGGTAGGTCGATTTGCGACCCACAAGGAATCCATAAATGAAGCCCAATGAGTTTCATAGATTAGGAATGCAGATTTCCTTATTGCTATTCGGAGAGAATTGCAATTAGGAAACCGCTATTGCTAATGTTTGTACATCTGGCCCTTAACTCCTTAAGTTCTAGGAGGAAGATGTACCAATAATGGAAAATAAAGCTTTGGGAATTGGGCAACCTATGTTTTATTAGACTGTTTGTAAAAAAACGCTTTATTCTAAAATATTGTAAAGTTTTGGCTTTAAATCTATTCAATAAAGCTTTTAAATAGTGTATGATTAGATTTTTATCGTCACGGGCGGCTCTGCTTCAATCATGCTAATTTCCCTTGTACTCTTATCCCCCTTGACATTGCTCAGAGGGGAAGGTTGGAAGTAGGTTGCCGGCATGTCAGATATGTCTCCTTGTGCAGACTTAAATGGAAGATTGAATGATCTGATTTAAAGTTATGACTTCTAAGGAGGACACACAAGAGAAATAGCTGAAAGGAGATACACTGTAACACTCTGGAATTATTTGGGATCATATCAAAAAGCCTTATTTGTATATGCAAAGATGGTTCCTGGTTAATGTAGAACAGAAAGCACATATTGTACGTGATTTGCATAGAATAACCAGTCACTTCTGGGCTCTTTTGAAGAGATGGATTTTGATAGGTAAATGTCACAAGATTATTTTCCATTTTTTATAAATTTAACACAAGAAATCTGGAGAGACCCATATTTAATGTACATTATAGCATGGGAGGTAATTAAAGGACAGTTTATATTTCCTTATTGCAGGATACTGTTATTTATTCCATTACAGTTCTGCTGTACATAATTTTATTTAATTTAATTTTAATGAAAACACATTCTACCAGATGTTAGAATGATTACCTGGTAATTGCCAATAATTGTAATCTTTGAATTATTAGCATCCAGTTAAATAGATCAATGTTCATAATCATTCAGTAACATATATGCTAGAGCCACTGGGATAGAAAGAGCATTTTTTGAATTCTACTGGCTATATGACTTAAAAAGTTATACTATTCTACAGCAAAGGTCCATTAGATCAACATAGAAAAAATACTGACTTTAAATTAAGCACGTACTTTGTGCGTAAATCACAGTTTTAAGATATAAGGGATAAAGTACCCCCCACTGTACATTATAAGGATATTGCAAGTCAAGAGGAGTTCCATAACCACATAGCGGAATGAGGCCAAAGGCCAAGTTTCTTTATAAGGTTACGGAACTCCAAGGTGACTTGAAGTATCCTTATGATGTCCACCAGGGGGTACTTTATCCTATTTAATACAAGGTCACA
The DNA here is from genome assembly GCA_963921515.1 of Calotriton arnoldi. NCBI lineage: Eukaryota > Metazoa > Chordata > Amphibia > Caudata > Salamandridae > Calotriton > Calotriton arnoldi. Next base: position 736,766 of record CAWUFW010000593.1, on the reverse strand, counting down.
CCGTAACCTTTCCCACAAACCACTTAAAACCTTGGTACGTAGCTCTTTCATATGAAAGAGTGAGAATGTTTGCTAACATGAAGAATAAAAGTATTGGGCCAGATGTACAAAGCGTTTTTGTGTTCGCAAATGGCCGATTTGCGGAATCGGCCCATTTGCGAACACAAAAAGGCTTTTTGAAATGTACAAATCCCTATTTACATACAAAAAATGAGAGACAACAGGAACTCAATGAATGAAAGGCAACAGCTGCACATTGACTATACATTGAACACATCTATATCCCAAAAACGAGAGGCAAAAGGAACAGTTGAAGATAACCGCATTTAGTAAAAACGGGAAATCGTAAGTTTTGAACGATGGTGCAGAATCTTTCTTTATTATTTATTTTCAAGATAGCGCAGCCAACACGTTTCACCTTACAAAGGCTTCATCAGAGCTAGATATTTGATCCAAGAGGGACGCGAGAAACCTTCAGGTAAGAAAAAGGCCGTAGCAGTGGTCTAAGAGTCCATGCTTTTTGATATTGATGTCTGCTAAAGAATATTTTGTGTCTCATTCAGTAATCGCCGCGTGAAACTCCTGTTCAAAGCATGTGTGTCATACATGCAAGCTATCTAGTCATAACACCATCCAGTGGTTTCTAAAGTGCACAAAATCTTTCTAGGAGGTTGTTTACATTACTTGTTCCTTTACGCCAAGGTTCACACGATCAACAGCTGTAGGCATCTCAGATTACTTGCAGTTCTGTATAGCCGTGTACGGCGCCACAGATTTGCGTCCTGTCTCCCGCATTATCGACCGCCCACTGCGGTGTCACCACTACACTACAGTAACACTAAGGGGAGCGCATATTGTGGACTGCATTTACCATGATGCAAAGGAGTAAACTTTTCCCTGTCCAAACTGATTTTCATGACCACCTCTACCATTTATCACACGTTTCTAATGTTCCTTTTTTTAAAAATTGCATTACGGCCCATTGATGACACTTTATCCGGCCCGAGCCGGAGAGTACGGCTCCAGCCAGAGAATACGGCCCAGGTGCGGAGAGTATGGCCAAAGCCGGAGATTCCAGCCCAACTGCGGACGTAAAGATATGACTCATAAATGACCTTGTGAATACTAAAAGTCGTAAAGTTAGACTTTTGTCTCAGATTGCCTTTGTGAATTGGGCCCATTGTCTCTGCTTGTCATTGTAAGCTATTAACATAGATCAGAAGAAAGAAAAACAACATTCTGTTTTTGTTGCTTTAAACAGCTGCTTCAATTATGCTACTTGACCTGGGCTACATTTCACCTTGGCTGTTGGCTCTGGCAGAAGGTATTGTGATGTCAGAACTTGACTTGAGCAAATCACAATGCTGCAATGCTGCAATGCTGCAAATCACAATGCTGCATTGCAGCAGTGTGATTACCTATGGGGAGCCTGGGTGCTTCCTGGTTCCAGGACTCGCCAGGAGAAGCAGAGGAGAGACGTGGCCGACAAAAGAGGTAAGTGGTATTTTTTTTTTTTTATTGTATCCCCCCTCCCCTCCACCTCATGCCCTGCCAGCCACTACTGTGACTTTAATAACTTATAATAGTCGAATCCAGACGTCTTTTCTATGTAATCAGCAGCTGGGTGTGTCACAAGCCGCCAATTATAAAGATATCAGAGGCTGCTGTTTATTCAGGGATTACAGAATCTCATGTATGTATGCTTTCTAGGTCCAAGTAAGAAAGTAGATGTAAAATAATGTCTCTTGAAATCACCTCATGCAAGTAGATAGTTTCTGTAAAAAATGAATCTCCTGGGAACAAAGTTGAAAATAAGATCGTTGTGTGGATAGTTGCAAGGCCTCCATCTAACTAGGTGCAAAGGTATTCTGCACCACAAGTTCATTAAAAAGAGAGTGATTGACACATGGGTCAAAAATATAGAGAAAGTGATAACAGCAAAGGTCAATATAGAAAAGGATCCGCTTATACTGACGTGGAAAATTCCGAAAAGAGCCCTGTGATACTAATGTAAACATTAACATCTGTAGTGGTCTTTCCTAACACAATAATGTCATTTCAACAAAGCAACTGGTGTTCGTCTGGATAAAAATCACCTCATAAGTTGCATGGATGTCAAAGAAGAATCAGTCACACAAGACATGAAATATTAACAATGTTTTTCGGTATGGGAAGTCAAATGCATTCAACGTAAAAGGAGTACACCTTTTTTAATTTACCTCTGTTGTACTTGAGGGCACAGTGACATTACTTTATTCTTTTGAAAAATTATGGTGAAAAAATTGGAAAGATTCATAGAGCAAGGCACAGTCCAGTTGTAGCATCTTGAAAAATCATTAGTGAAGAACAGAACACCAAGCCTAGGAGTCTGAATCCCATACTGATAAGAACAAGAATGTGATTACGGAAACAAAATCTATATTAATTTAATTATTTTTTTAAAGAAAATAAATTCAAAGTTCAAGATGTATTTAAAGTTTTAAAGGCAATCGAAGTATATATCTGAGAGTTCATGATGTTACAATCCTTACACAGAAAATTAAATATTTCTGTACTTTCCACAATGGAATCCAAGAAATTTTGATATGTGGTAAACAACAGAGGACGTAAAGGATGACATAAAAGCACATCATTTGAGGTCAGAACTTAAATTTTACATTTTTCTGCATCAATTCTTGGAAGTGGAGATCAGTGGGGGTAAATTGTAGCTTTTAGTGTCAAACCTATAACACATTTATATTTGGAGCATCAGTTCAAGCTGACATTTGTAAATGCTATGTCTGCAAATGCACTGTTCTCTCAGCATTTTTTCGGGAAAGCATCGTTCAAGTCAATTCTACAAAAATAGCTATGATTCTTCCGCACCAACATCAATCATTTCAGTGAGAAAGGTAATTCATTGAAAGATATCAGCATGCAAAATAACAACTAATAGCAATGATAGTTAACAAGTTACTCTATGAATCAGAAAAAGACATATATGAAAAATAAAGGCCCGAAAACATATCTCAATCCAGAAGATGTGTGGAAAGAGGACACAATAGTACAGTTCCGTTAACACACATCATAGTTTGGCCTTGGAAATAGAGATCATGGACAATTCAAATGACTGGAAAACCCTGTATGTACCTTTGTTTTTTTAATAAAGTTCTATTAAAAAAAAAAATGTAAAATAAGATGTCCGTTGCAATGTGTGTCGTGGTGTTGGGCACAGGGCCTGGCCTATAAGACCCAACTATAACGCGTGCCTAAAGTAACTATAACTCGTGCTTCTGCCATACAGAGTGTTATCATTAGCAGTGCCGTTTCTGATGTTGCAGTGATGCTTTTAAAATTATTTTATTTATTGGCAGTTCAGTAATATACATTCCCAAATAATGCTCGGCAGCTGTGCACAGCATATTACAATTCAATAATAATAATTCCACATTTTTAAAGCGTAAACTTATCACCCCTAGGGATATCCAGGCACTGGTGGGCCTTCGGAGAGATTAAGTGAGCTATTGCCCGAGCCACATGATGCTGAGCTGACCTGCCACCGGCGATCGAACCGTGAGCCCAGCGCTTCGGATTCAGCCGCTCAGGCCGCTGCGCCACATAAGATATCTCTCCACAATAAATAGATAATTGGAGTGTCCGCATCCTCAGTGCACAATATCTCATGCCTTAAAGCCTATTTGCACACAACATAAACATTAATGAAAGAACTGTTTATATTCTCCCCCGTGCTCTGCTCCGTTCTTCACATCGCGGTTCGGAAACCTCCAAGTGTCACAGAATAGCCTCCTCAGTATGTCCCTCAGCTCGACCTCTCCATTCAGTGTTAGTTGTCTACCCCATGACTCTGTCATCGCTCCCTCACTATATCTACAAGATGTAATTATCGGGAATCCTCACTATGTACGTCTGCCGCAGTCGGGGAGGAGGCAGTGCTGTTATCAGTCAGGTCATGAATCACGGCCCCCCACACTATTAGGTGATCTGCCAGTCTGTCGTTGCATCTCACCTTTTTCATATGTACCTCTTCTGCCCCAGCTCATTCCATCATATCCCTCAGCTAGTCCGCATTTAGGGGGGGTCTTGGGCTCTGCCATTTAAAAGCTATGCGTCGCTTGGCCAGCGTCCGACCAAGGAGGGCAAATTTTCTGCTGAGCTTCCTGCGTTGCTTTTGAGGCACCAACCCCAGCAGGCAAGGTTTCACCTCCCTGGGGATCACCTATCCAGTGGCACTCTGTAGGTGTCTCAAAATCTGTTCCCAATAATGTGTGATCTGAGGCCAGGCCCACGTCACATGAAAGAAGTCTGCTGATGTGTACCCACACCGTACACATCCAGGATTCCTAGTGGGGTATATTGCATGTAGGTGTTTGAGGGCGAGGTATGAAATATGTACTAAATTATATAGAATAAGTTTGAACTGTGCATTGATGGAGACCTCCCACACCCCCCTATGTATCCTAGTCCATTCCTCTGCCATGATTGGGTACTCACTAATCTGTTGTCATATTTCCTCAGCCTTGAGGAGTGTCTTCGGTCTATCTGATATCAGGGCCTGATATATATTTGTGTTGAGTCGCCAACACCCCCGCCAAAGTCAGCAGTGCAATGACCATCTGTGTAGGTGCGGGAGCTTCAGGAAACCCCGGCCATATGTTCCATGCCGTGGCCTCATGCTTGGCGTACAGAAGAAACTGACCCCTTCCCAGACCAAACATCTCCATCGCATCCTTCAAGGTAATAAAACGGGTATAAGACATCTAAAGTGGCACATTCCCCATCCTGCCATCGGCCTATGTCCATGGTGTGTGCTTTTTGCGCGAATGGCCGAATCATCCAGATCTCTAGCTCCAGCGCATCGGGTACCCTATGGAGTACCGCTCGTACTGCTCGCTCCCAGAGTCTGCATACCAATCTAATTACATGTGGCAATGTTCCAGATGTTCTGTTACCCTGCAACAGTAGGGCCCCTAGATCAGCACGTCATATGTGCCAGCCAGCAGGGATGTCTCCCAATTGGGTTCATCATCAAACCAATGGCCAGCATGCTGCAATTGTGATGCAAGATAGTACAGTTCAAAGTCCAGTGCTTCCATCTCACCTTTATCCCATTCCAGCTTCAGTGTGGCAAGTCCCACCCTGCATTGCTTCTCCACTCACAGCAGTTCCATCAGGACCCTCCGGAGAATCTCATACATGGTGCCCTGCAAAATATATAGACAACGAGGAGCACAACTATTTTAAATAAGGCTATCTTCCCCATCAGGGAGATCTTCAGAGTATTCCAAAATGTTATGGATGGCCGGGCTTCGTTATGGTAGACCATCATATATTACGAAGAAGGCTCTCAGACATTGGGATACAGGGCATGGCGCTTAAATGGCTGTCATCGTTCTTGAAAGATAGAACATTTCAAGTACAGGAGAATACTATTCTCTCTAAAACTGTGTCACTGAGGTGTGGGGTCCCACAGGGTTCCTCATTGAGCCCAACGCTTTTTAATGTGTACATGGAGCCACTGGCTAAGATTGTGCTGGAGTTTGATATATCTATGACTTCCTATGCCGACGACACTCAGTTGGTTATCTCCTTGGACCCGAAAAATAGCAGGGATGGTGAGAGATTATCTTCCTGCTTGATAAGAGTCAAAGAGTGGATGACAACAAGTTGTCTAAAATTAAATGGGGATAATACTGAGTTACTACTTCTCGGAAGTAAAGCGATAGCCAGGCCCACCATAGGTTGGCCTGCCTGTCTAGACAACCCACCTACCCCCACAGAAGTAATAAAAAATCTAGGATTCTTGTTAGAAACGGATCTCTCTATGGTGACACAGGCTAAAAAGGTCGCAGCGACCTGTTTTGGACTTTTTAGAAGCCTTCGGAAAATTCTAGACAGGATTCCTATACAGCTTAGGAAGACAGTGGTCCATTCTCTAGTCACCTCGCGGTTAGATTATGGAAACTCATTGTTCCTGGGGGCACCTAAATTTGTAACCCACAGACTGCAGGTGGTTCAGAATGCAGCTGCAAGGCTGCTGTGCAATGTCCATGCACGGGAGTCAGTGAAAAAGCACCTATTTGGACTCCACTGGCTCCCGGTAGAAGCCAGAATAAAATTCAAAATACTGGTCATCACCCACAGAGCTTGCTATAATAGAGGTCCCCAAAAAATCGAGAGGCTAGTATCCACCTACATCCCAAACAGGCGGCTACGATCAAGCACGGAGGATCGTCTAAAACCAACAAAGGTCAGGAGGGAGAGACGGGGAGGAAGATCTTTTTCCCACCTCGCTCCCAAACTTTGGAACTCTTTGCCTCTGGAATATAGGTTGATGGACAAAGAATTACAGTCCCGCAAAGCGATTAAGACCTGGTTGTTTAAGCAATACCTCTAAGGCCCGGTTAGCCCTTATTCAGTTATATGACCTCTTAGCACTGGGAAGCCTTAGGGCAGCCATGTGCTTTATAAATCCTTAATAATAATAATAATAATATTACGCGTCCTAGATTCAAGGCGTGACATTGCTGTACCCCATGTGATATGTACATGCCGAGGTATCGGACACTGTCCATTTCCCAGGGCAAACCCGACTCAGGAAGATGTGCGATCTCCATTCCCTTCAACTGACCTAAGGGAACAATGCAGACTTCAGTGGATTCACATGCAGTCCCATGAGCTTCCCAAATTCCCTCATCACGTTCAAGAGGATCAGGGCTGATATGTCCTTGCTGACGCAAATAAACCATGGCATCATCTGCTTACAGTGACACAGCATGAGTCGTCTGTCCTCCCCATACCCCCAGCCATGTAACACCTGCTGCAACCTGCACACCACCGGCTCCATCGCCAGTGCGAACAGCAAGAGGGAGGGGGCATCCATGTCAGGTACCCCACTGTAGCTGGATCACCTCCGACACCAGATGTCCTGTTCGTGCCCATGGTTTCGTGTATTGCAATTTTATCCAGGCGACAAATTTGGGGCCTAGCCCCACCCTATCTAGCGCATGCCACATATATTCCCAGCCGACTGAATCAAACACCTTCTCTATGTCTAGGAAGGCAAGGGCATACTGATCTTGATCCAGTCATGACGCATGAAGCATGTGTGACAGGCTGCACAAATTTCAGAGAGTGTCCCTCAGGGAATAAATCCAGAATGATCCAGCTGGACCAATTTCAGGATGCAGCGGTACAAATGTTATATCATCCCGGCCAACAATTGACCAGCTCTGTTACCCTCCATTTGCAGCTGATGTCTATAAGAGAGTCCCACATGTTTTTCCAGCTGCTCCCATAAGGCGTAGACTTGTTTTTTGTCCTCCCCCACTCCACTCACATTGCCTGATTATGCAGTAGTGCTCTCTCCAAGTTAGCCAACTTTTCCTCCTGCAATGTGAGGTCCCGTTCCAGCATTTGGCGGCTAACTGTGGTTGTCACCAAACCTACTCCCTTGAGCACTACCTTCATTGCATCCCATTCTGTCGCTCTCTGGTGGATGAGTGAAGTGATCAGTCAGGGCATCTGCAATCGTCCCCCTGTAGACCCAGTCAAGGAGGGCCTCCGCTCTCATCCACCACAACTGAACACGGGATATTTGTCTAGTCAAAGAGTATGTCATAAGCAGGGACTAATGGTCAGAGATGTACCTGGCCAAGTAGTTTGTGTCTCTCATCCTGTGTATTGGGTATACCTGCATGAGGAAGTAATCTAGTCTACTGTGTGTGTCTGCAGCCAGTCTGAAACAGGAGTATGCACATGCGGGTGCTGGGCCCTCCAAATATCTATTACTCCCACTACCTGCACCATCTGCTTTAGGGTTTCAGTCATGTTGGGCTTAGTACCATGTTGCAGGGGGGACCTGTCCAGTTCACCATCCAGCAGACAATTTCAGTTCCCAGCCACAACCATATCAGCAGGCATAAAACCTTGTGCCACCGCCAGCACCTCCCCAAAAAGGCCCGTCATTCACACTGGGAGCGTAGATATTAATCAGGCAAAATTCATGAGCGTCGAGAGTGCCATGCAGAATAACATATCTCCCTTCTGGATCAGCGCACACACTCAATTTCCGGAAAGGGACTCCCAGGGCCACCTATATAAGAGTACCTCATGCAAAACCAGAATAAGAGGTGGCATATACCTGTCCCCTCCACTTTCACCGCAGTGTGGCTATATGGTCACCCCATAAATGTCTTTCCTGCAGTAATGCTCTCGATATCCTACTACGTTTAAGGTACTCTGTGGCATTTCTTGGGCCTACTCAGTCCTCTGACATTCCACATGAGGAACTTGTATTCACTTCTTGGACCCTGCATGACCCAGTGCACTAATCTTTGAGACCCTCCCACTGGGCCGAAGCAGCTCTAGCAATACACCAAGAGGTTTGCAAGCAGTAAGAGCACTATCCCTTATACTAACGTCAACATCAGAAACAGTCAACATGACCACGTCCCTCCCCCCCACCGCAGGCAGAATATGCAGAATTCCCTCCGGCACAAATATCTGCCAGAAGGGTACCGGTCACCACCCCAACTACCTCCCTCCACCCCACCACTACTCCTATGAGATCAGTTACTAAGTGTGGTACAGGCTGAGGAGTCATGTTCCTCCTGAGTCGCAAGACCGAAGCAGGTACTCAGCAGTCCACTAGAGGATGGGCCCTCCGCAAACTCCTGCCACAGTTAGGTCCTGATGAAGACCCCACCGTAAGGACACCGATTTTTCCTACAAACAGGGGTCGAAACGTCGACAACCTACAGACACAAACTCTGGCGACATTGTTTAAAATATACTTGTCCCATAAAGCTATGTGTGTATTCAGGAACATTTGACATACCTCAGACTGGAAAAGTTTTGTCTTCATGCAACATTGATGTATATATGTCACAAACACCTTTTCCCTGTCCTTCACTTCAACACCCACTCCCTTCCTTCCTTCCCAACCGCACCAAGAGCACTGTAAATATATTGCTTTTTAATGAGCAGTGTTATTGCCATTAGTAACTAATGCTTTGGATATAAATTGCATTTGTTTGGTCCAATGAAGTAAATAAATAGGACCCATGTTTAGAATCATCTGTGTTTGCTACTATATATTGTTTTACATCTCGACCACTTTTGTCCGTACTGCACTAGTTATAGTGGGCACCTTGCACCAGTCCAAACAACCCTTATTGATGATAGGTTTAAAGACAACCTTTATTGAAAGCTATCCTAGTGGTAGCTATGGAGAGCAGCCTTCAGGCTAAGTCTTGAAGGAGTGTAAAACAGCTTGGTTTACCAGATTATAACCTCTTGAATAACTAAATGAAAGGAGAACAACACAAGATATATATAAAATATATGTATTTATTTCTAAACACTAACTACTAATCCCTTTATGAGATTAGAGTTCAAGATACACAGTATCACAGTATTAAAGCGACAGTAAAAAGCACAATACACAGTGGGCTCCAGGGGGAGACCAAACCATATACTAAGAAAGTGGTATAAGAACCACGACTTGACTAGACACAGTGCCTAGAGCACGTATAATCGCTGGGACCCCAAGGAACCACCCAAGGTAGTGACACAGGAGACCCACGGGGGATGTGTGCAGTGTGAGAACACAGCCGCGAGCGCCGTAGGATTCAATGCGGAAAGTCGCGGTTGGAATTTTAAAGTTAAAGGACACTTAGGAGAGGACTTTGAGCAAACCCCTTTAGACTTAAGGAGTTCTAGGGCCAACACCCACGGGAGCACTGGAGTACTCGAGTTACCTCACCCAGGGAAGCCGGGTGCATAGGTGTGAAAAGGTGTCGGGAATCGTCGTCATTTTCAATGGCGATCTGCTGCAAAGTGCTGCTGCCGTGAAGGAGAAAAGTGTCCGGTGTGATCCAAGCCTGGATCAAAGATGTGAAGAACCTGAAAGCAGAGGGGACAGAGTCTGGGTCACTAGCCAGTGACCAGGAGCGGAGCAATCGAATGCCCACCGATGTCGGGTGCTTCAGGTGCGAAGAGGTGAAGCTTGACTCTGCAGCCACGGGGTCCCGGAGATGTCGACGACAACCAGGAGCCGTATTCGAGCTGTCCCACAAAGGATGTCGAGTGCTGGGGTGTTGGTGATCGGATTGACCACAACAAGCCTTTGCAACAGCAACCCACGCAGGAAGAGAAAAGATGCTTCTGTGCGGACCAGCAAGGTCCTGGGGACTCCCCAAGCAATGGAGAGTCAGGACACGTCTGGAGCAACCAGGAAAGCCCAATAAAAGTTAGAGTTGCCTTCTTGGGGACCCACAGGTCAATGGACCAGGGATCGCAAAGGGACCTCAAGAGGAATCACAAAATGGCATCCCACGGAACACTCGTTCAGTGTAGGCCTGCAATCTTCAGTGCAGTTACTGCTCGGGGTCAGGGCTACAAGTAACCCAAAGCTCAGCCTCAGGGGTTGCCGGAAAGCTGATGCTTCTGCAAATGGTTGTGGTGTCCAGGGGTTCAGGTTGCACGGTCTCCACGAGGGATACAGGCCTCAGACTTGCTGTGGGCACAGATCGACCTCAGAGACTTTGGAAAACCCACCTCCTGTGTGGCAATACTCTTCAGAGTCCGTCGGAGCTCGGAGATGCCAACCGGTCAGTTGCATTAAAGGTGCCTGCCTTGCAGGGGAGTAACTCCTTTACTCCAAGGGAGATTCTTCAGTCATCCAGCGTAGTGTAGATCATCTAAGTACTTGGTTTCTGGTATCAAAGTTTAGTCCAGGTGTAATCTAAAGTCCTGTAGTCAGGGTTTCCTACTTTATACCCAAGGAAGGGGTGGGACAAACTCTGGGGACCCACCTATGGGAGGGTCAGGAAAGAGGAGTGGCTACACCCATTTCCTTTGTCCAGTTTCACGCCAGAGCAGGGGCTGTGTGCCCCTGCAACCGGTTTGAGCTGGACTATGCACAGGGACACCAAATGTGCCCCCAGTGCAGACTTCAAAGCACTCTGAGAGTGCACCCACCCAGCCCCAATACACTAAAGCCTGTCTGCGAGGTGGTCACACCTCCCTGTGACAGGAAACCTATTGTCCAGGCCTCCCCTGCCGGAGTTTCATCCAGCAGCAGGAGGGCAGACTCGTGTCTGTGGCTGCAGCATCCATTTTGTGATGCCAGGGCTCTTTTAGCTGGTACCGGGTATACCGGTGCTGTCATGTCTCTCCCTCTAGAAGGGTGGGATCATACTCCCACACCAGTTACTGGTGTGGGGGTATGATTCCAAGGTGTTTGACACCAAACACAACAGTTTTCCATGCAGCCATTCCAAAGTTAGCATTTACCGTTTGGTTATAATGCACTTAAGAGTATATGGTCTGGCTGCATCACAAACAACCCCGGAATAAAGATTCCGAAAGCTGCAGAGGGGCTCTGCTCATGCATGGGCACCCTCTCACATGAAACCCAGCACCCTGCCCTCAGGATTGTTAAGGCCTGCCATAGGGGTGACTGATAGGTTTACATGTGCAGTGATATGGAGAGATATAGGGAACCTATATCTCAGTAAGGGGTGGATACACCACCTTACACAGGCTGCTGTAGCAGGCCTGTTGTGTCATTTTAAAAGGCTTCCCAGGGGTGGCACAATACATGCTGCAGCCCCTGGTAGGCCTCTGGGGTACCTATGCCCTGGGTACATAGTATACCATATACTAGGGACTCACAAGGGTACCCCAGAATCCAATCTGGAGTGTACCTAAAGTACATACAATTAATTTAAGGGGGTAGCAGATAGGCTGGGGTCCTGAATAGCAGGATCCCAGCCAAACTAAGTCGAAAACCAGCAAAACACCAGGAAAAAAGTGGGGGCAACCATGCAGTCAGATTCCACATTCCTACACTCAGTAGTTATAAAGAAGAGTTCTCATGGCCCGGGGGGCGCCCCTGGGCACGCTTTCGCCTCTAAAGCCCTGTGTGCCCTCTCCACCGTAAAGAAATTGGACAGCTCCTCTCCTCCGCATTCTCCACGTCACCTCAAGAGGATCGCACAGATAGTATTAGCACCCCCACTCTGCACGTGAAATCTCCAAAGCACAGTGGCCAGTCAAACAGATCATGTTAGCAAAGTATATCTAGGGGCCACTGCCCCTCCATCAAGAGCCCAGTCCGGGCCCCTGTCAGCTTTGGCGCTGCTGTGCAGGAGTCTTCCAGGTGCAGCGAGGATGGCCCGTGGTCAATGGCCCCCCGACCATGCAGTAGGTTAGTGTCAACTAACTGTACATCACCAGAGGTCACTACTTTCCCAGTCCAGGTCTCCTCACTGGTATTAGCATGTCCTCAGGGGCCAGTCGCGGCTCCTGGAGGGAGTGCTGCGAGGCGGTGGGGCAGGGTGGGGGAGGGGCAGGGTGGGGGGGTAGTAAACTCCGGCATACGGCCGAACGGAGTTAAGTACATAAATAAATAAATAAAACTAATTACATTGTGCGTGCTGTAACGCCAAATGGCGATGCGGTGTGCGCAATGTAATTTATTTATTTATGTACTTAACTCCGTTCGGCCGTATGCCGGAGTTTACTACACCCCACCCTGCCCCTCCCCCGCCACGCAGCACTCCCTCCAGGAGCCGCGACTGTCAGCGGCACCGGCAGACCCCACAACATTGAGATACTGTTCTGGCCCACACCTCCTGGTATATCCAGGGCCGCCAACCAGCTGAACTCCTACTTCATAAATCAAGGCTTGTTTACACCAGGACAGTACCCCCACTATGGTCCATGCCAATTCTCTAGGCCAGCAAAATATTTACACGGGGCCGCATCATGTGACGGCCCCCACGTGCAGCTTCATGGCGTGGCTTCACTCACCACGCCATCTCTGATCCGGCTCCGCGAGGTGGGTCCCAGATGGGGCCTCACTCCCCTGTACCCGTCAGCTAGCACTCTCCATCTGATGAGCCTCATCCCGGCCCCGCAGCTGCAGGAGTGCAGTAGTCGCCGGCCCCTGTCACCACTCGTGCCACCTCCAAGTATGAAGCCGGGTTCCTCACTGGCCCTCCATTAGCATGGCCCGACTGGCCTTACGTTGCACTCTCCACCTCAGCAGGAAATCTGTACCTCTAGGGCCCCCACAGGGTGGCAGCTATCCAGGGGCGTTATCTGTGCATAAATGGGGTACCCAATGTGTATCTGGGCACAGGATGTGACAGGATTTAGAGCTCCGCAGCGGGAGCAGCCGTAAAAAGCATCTAGTTGACCATCTTAGCAGGAAACGGGCCCCAACTCCCCATTGCAGTGCAGTGCATTGCAGTGATGCTATCAATGATGTCATAGAACATACCATGAGTGATATAATTTAGGAGGTAATTAGCATCAGTTTTGTTAGTTTAAATAGTATGTTTTACCTAAAATGTTTGCCTATTTATAACGTCCTTTAAACCTTTTGTTTTTTTCACTGGATCTCTATGGGTTTGTTTTATTGTATAGTAACATATTATTACAATCCCTAACTATATGCAACTTTAACCTTTGATTTTTTTAAGTTAATTTCTATGGTTTTTTTTAACGTTAAGTTAGATGTCCATCACCATGCATGGTGTGGGGTTGCATGGGGTTTAGTGCAGGGCCTGCCCATGCCCCGGCGGGCGCCCAATACCCTGCCGCTGCGCACTGCTGACAATCTCATGTAACAATATAAAGAGCGTCATTTTATGTAAGGCAGACCTACTGGGTTTATCAAAGGGTCAGAACACCAAAATATAAATAAACAGCGGGCCTATTGGCTTTATCAATGGGTCAGCACATCAACATATATAAAGCGAACCTATTGGCTCTGTCAAAAAGTCTCTAATAATGATAATGAAATGTATATTTTATACATTCACACATTACAATGTTTATTAATAGTGATTGTCAAAACATATTTATAATAAAGCACTTTAAAAAGAAAATAAACATGCCTATGAGTCTTTTTATAACATTTTTCAGGCCACAAAGTGCAACCACTTAACCAACCACAAGGGGTCTCTGCACTCCAGCTGAAGAGCACAGAGCTTCAGCTCAGAATGCTTTAAAAAATATGGTAAGTTCTACTGGGATCACGGATTCAATGACCCAGGAGACTTACTGTGATTATTTAACGTTGTTGGCGGGTTGTTGTGCTCCCTGCAGCCTACAACAACATTGTAAAATGCTTGGTATTGCCCCTTGCAGGGCATTATGTGGTTCTCTTTGCTTGGAGCAGTGCATTATAAATGAGCAGGTCCTGCAGCTCCTTTATTATTCTTTTTAAGATATTTTTTATGGGTGCCCAGGTGCCCACCCGGGACACCCATAACATGCCCAATGTTGGAGTCCACGGGTAAATTTCCGAAGCCCCTAAGGCCACTGCCTGCTCCGCAAGCCAGTACCCATTGTGTGTGCTTGCGGAAGACGGCCTTTTGACTTTTACCATGGGTGCCCCAGTGTCCACCTGGGCCACCCATATATTTTTGTATTGTTGGGGGCCGCAGGGGTAGCCCCAATGTCCCCATGGCCCCTGCCTGGTCCCCCAACTAGAACCCATACTGGGAGCAGCAGGACATAGCTTCATTCCTTTAATCCCACTCAGAGGAAGCAGCTTTTGTCTCTGCTCCAGCTGAGCGGTGGGAAAGCTGTGTTCCCTGCCTGGGAGAGTGTGGGTAGGGAATTACATTTGTATTCTCATGCCCCACTCTCCCGGGCAGGGAACAGCACAGTGTCGTGGTGGATAGGGTCCCTGGGATACTGTATGCCATTGAGTCCTGGCGATTGGGTCGCCGTGGCCATAGGATGGCTCAAAGAGGATCACCTACACTCGCTCCTCTTAAAAAGGAAATTGGCCCGAGGGATGGGGTCCCCCCAACTCAAAAATGGCTCAGGGGGCTACACACCCCCACCCGTAAAAAGTAAATGATCCCTGGGATGGGGTTCACATGGCCTAAAAATGGCTTGGGAAGGAGGCCACAAGTCCCCTTTAAAAATATTTGTTCCGACCCCTGTCCCACCCCGGGGGGGGAGGGGCTTAAAATTTAAAAGGGCAGGAGCCTGCCATTTCTTTTAACAGATCCCCGGATCCTCCATGAATCCATGATACCACAAAAACTAAAAATAAAATGACGTTTTGGGCACAAGGGAGGTCCCTCTGGTACTACCCCCAACAGGCCTGGGTGGGCAGAATATCCCTATATTGCCCCCCTATATTTCTTTATTCATTTTTTAGGGTGGGGGGAATGAGTCCCTGAGTCTTAAAATGGCTGCTGCTACTTCTTTGTTGATGTGGTGGCAACTAATCAGATCTTATCTTTAGATCTGTGGGATCCGCAGATCATCCATGGCCTAATATATACATACATTTTAATTCTTAATTTCTCAAAAACTACTGAATTAAATTACACCAAATCTCCAAAATGCATTCTTTCTGGGCCAAGATCTACATTCTGCCAAATGTGGTGTCATTCTGTTGTGCTGCTTTGGCTGTAGCTGTGTCGAATCTTTCTTTAGGTAATTGCATGTGGAAAACATGTTTTGGGAGTCCCCTGTTTCTCAGCCCTCGCTTGATGGATCACCCTGAAACTTTCCAGGAACCTGAGGTGCATCAGACCTTAATATTATATATATATATATTAAAAAAAAAATATATATATATATTCACTGAAAAAACCACAGGTTTCAGGGACGTTATAGTTAGTTGGACATTTCACTCGTACAAAACCAAAGAAATTCGGCCGTTATAGTTAGTTGAGCTAACTATAACTCGCGCCCCCGCAATGCACTGCTGATGACGTCACATATTACATCACTCATGACATGGTCAGTGACATCACGGGTGACATCACTGATGACATCTCAAATGACATCACTGATGACATCATCCAGTGACTGTGTGTTTCTGTAAAGTTTAAATATGTTTTTTATATATATATGCCAAGGTGTATTGAAGAATGAGTGGGTGTATGAGTATCTGAATGGATGATTTAGTAGGTGCGTGACTGACTGTATAAGTGAGTAATTAAACGTGTCTTACTGAATGCATGGGTTAGTTACTAAACTGTGTGAATGTCTGTATCAGTCTGTCAGTTGGTGTGTAAGCGGCTGCATGGGTTGGTGAGTAGCTACATGAGTGTCTACATAGGTTATTGATTGGTTGTCTGAGTATCTGTATGGGTGCCTGAGCGTCTGTGTGGGTGGGTGGGGGTGCGTGACTGTGCATAGATGTGTGAGTGGGTAATTCACTGGGTGTACGGGTTCAAGAGTGCAACTGTGAAGGGCTGTATTGGTGGGTGAGTGTGTGTATGGGTGTGTTGGTGAGTGAATGGATGTCTCAGTGGTACATATGTGAGTAACTACATATGTGAAAGGCAGTATATGTGAGTGTTGGACTATATAAATGACTATATGTGAGAGTGAGTGATTGTGAGAGTGGCTTGATGGATGAGTGTGTGCTTGTGTCAGTGATTGTATAAGAGAGTAAGTATGTGTTAGTATCTGTATGAATAAGTGAGGTGGTGTGTGTATAACTCTATAGGTGAGTAAATGGGAGTGTGATTGATTCTTTGCATGACTGACTAGGTGTGTGAGTAACTCTATGGTTAGTGGTGTTGTGTGAGTATCTGTATAGGTGTATGACTGCATATTTCAGTGGCTATATTGATGAGTGACTGCATGTATGAGTGACTGTATGGGTGAGTGGATGTGTGTGTAGACCTATGAATCAGTGAGTGAGTATGTACTAACTGGTATTGGTGTGTCTATGATTTCGAGAATGGTAGTCTGTATTTTAGAGGGGGTGTATCAAAGGTTATATTAGGGTGTGAGGAGGTGCATCAGATGATCACGTGGATGATGTCATCAGTGATATCATTTGAGATGTCATCAGTGATGTCATCAGTGATGTCACTGACCATGTCATGAGTGATGTAATATGTGACGTCATCAGCAGTGCATTGCGGGGCGCGAGTTATAGTTAGCTCAACTAACTATAACGGCCGAATTTCTGTGGTTTTGTACGAGTGAAATGTCCAACTAACTATAACGTCCCTGAAACCTGTGGTTTTTTCAGTGAATTTCTGAGGTTTTTTAAATGCTAATTTCTAACTATAACGTCCCTGAAACCTCTGTTTTTTCAGTGAATTGCAAAGGTTTTTTAACTGCTAATTCCTAACTATAACGTCCATTAAACCTCTGGTTTTTTCAGTGAATTTGTAAGGTTTTTTAAATGCTAATTTCTAAATATGCCTACATAGGTAGGACATGTGCAGAAAAATGAAGAAAGGCGCAGAAAGAAGCAAGAGAAGTGCAGAAAGAGGCAACAGAAGTCCAGAAAGGGGAAGAAAGGTGCAGAAAGAACCAAGAGATGTGCAGAAAGAACCAACAGAGGTGCAGAAAGAGGCCTACTTTGACTGTACCTTACAACAGACTCATACAAAGTACCCTAATCACTAATCCTTCTCCGAAGATGTCTTAAACCTCACTTTTCTCTTGAAGGTTCTCTATTAATCGACTGCTCAGAATGTTAGGCCTACCAAATATAAAACAGCAATCCTAAGCATATCACTGTTGTAAGTCTGACCAAGTTTGTGAAGGTATGCATGCGTGTCTATGCATTTAACTAGTGACATGTTAAATTAAAATAAACATGCAAACACTTAAATACCTGTGTTTCAAACAGCATACATGTAAATTTGTGTAAAAGAAGGTGTATGCATTTCTTTCTGCTCACAATACCGGGCACATGGGTATTCAATAGTATATTTGAGGGGCTCTATAACACATGTACACATAAGACATGTCTGCCTGTGCAACCGAATGACAGAGTAGAACTGAGAAGATTTGACCACCTATTGGAGAAGTTACCCGCATTTTAAGCTACCATCTTCAGATGCATAACACATGTAAGAATACATATACAAGTAGACATATACCTCAGTCACGAGAGCACGCACACCTTTAAACTTGACAGCTTGCACTACCCATTTGAGTACAGAAGGAGGCAAGAGAAGTACAGAAACAGGCAAAAGAGGTGCAGAAAGAAGCAAGAGCAGTGCAGAAAGAACCAACAGAGGTGCAGAAGGAGGCAAGAGGGGTGCAGAAAGAGGCAAGAGGGGTGCCGAAATTTGCAAGAGAGGTGCAGAAAGAAGCAACAGAGGTGCGTAAGGAGGCAAGAGAACTGCATAAAGAGGGAAGAGAGTTGCAGAAACAGGCAAAAGGGGTACAGAAACAGGGAACAGGTGGGCAGACTGAGGCAAGAGAGGTACAGAAAGAGGGAAGAGGGGTGCAGAAAGCGGCAAGAGGGATCCAGAAATTTGGAACAGAGGTGCAGAAAGAAGCAAGAGCAGTGCAGAAAGAACCAACAGAGGTGCAAAAAGAGGCAAGAGGTGTGCAGAAAGGGTAGGAGAGGTGCACAAAGAGGCAAGAGGGGTACAGAAAGAGGCAGGAGGGGTGCAGAATGAAGGAATAGAAGTGCAGAAAGAAGCAACAGAGGTGCTGAAAGAGGCACGAAGGGTGCAGAAAGAGGCAAGAGAAGTGCAGAAAGAAGCAACTGAGGTACAGAAAGAGGCAAGAGTGGTGCAGAAAGAGGGAAGAGAGGTTTAGAAAGAGGCAAGAGAGTTGCACAAAGAGGGAAGTGGGGTGCAGAAAAAAGCAAGAGGGGTGCAGAAAGAAGCAAGTGAGGTGCAGAAAGAGGTAGGAGAGGTACAGAAAGAGGCAAGAGAGGTGCAAAAACAGGCAAGAGAAGTGCAGAAAGAGGCAAGAGAATTGCTGAAAGAAGCAACAGAGGTGTAGAAAGAAGCAAGAGAAGTGTAGAAAGAGGCAAGTGAGGTGCAGAAAGAGGCAAGAGACTTGCAGAAACAGGCAAAAGAGGTACAGAAAGAGGGAACAGGGGTGCAGATAGAGGCAAGAGAGGTGCAGAAAGAGGTAAGAGGGGTGCAGAAAGAGGCAAGACGGGTGCAGACATTTGCAAGAGAGGTGCAGAAAGAAGCAAGATCAGTGCAAAAGAACCAACAGAGGTGCAGAAAGAGGCAAGTGAGGTACAGAAGGGGGCAAGAGAACTGCAGGAAGAGGCAAGAGAGTTGCAGAAATAGGCAAAAGGGGGTGCAGAAAGAGGGAACAGGTGGGCAGACTGAGGCAAGAGAGGTGCAGAAAGAGGGAAGGGGTGCAGAAAGAGGCAAGAGGGATGCAGAAATTTGGGACAGAGGTGCAGAAAGAAGCAAGAGCAGTGCAGAAAGAACCAACAGAGGTGCAGAAAGAGGCAAGAGAACTGGGGTGCAGAAATAGGCAAGAGGGATGCAGAAATTTGCAAAAGAGGTGAAGTGCAGAAAGAACCAACAGAGGTGCAAAAAGAGGCTTATGTCATATTGATCCACGCAGTACCATTTGCTTCTCTAGAATCTTAGGGTCCACCACTGGCGTGCTTGCTGCAGGGAGTGGAGAGGTACGCTGTGTGGGCAAATATGCGCTGTGAAATGCCGGTCTGTCTTCAGGTCCCTCTGACCCATGACGTGAGCCTTGTAAACCATTGCAGAAGCCTGTCCTGCGGTACTGTCACTTGCTAAGCATCTACATGCATTGCACCAAAGAGCTCGGGGACAAGATGGCATGACTTCGCAAATGTTTAGAGTTAGGTACAAAACAAGCGGGAGAATTAGAAAAATATATATATATAATGAGAATAAAACAGGAACATATAGAAAAGGCAAGGGGGCGTGAGGAGGCTGACAGTTGGAGTGTTCGAAAAAAGGCAAGTAAAAAAAACAGAGAAGATGCACGCATAGAAAATGGGAAAAGATGGGCAGAGGGGCAGGAGGGGAAAAGAGACAGAGTGATCAACTGTCATAAAGGCAGGCAGAAAACATTAAGATAGATAGAAAATGAGACAAGACAGACAGAGACAAAGGTAACAAGGGAAACACGCAGATAAAAAAAATTAAAATCACAACAAAGACAGTTACAGTGAGCTATGGCTAAAGCGGAGGCAGGCAGATAAAAAAAAGGCAAAAGGATGAACGAATATTCAGACGGACAGGTGCCACGCAGCAAAGAGACACAGGAAAGTAGATAAAAGGCGGAGAAAAGGTAGCTATGGAAAAAGTAAAAGCAAACAGAGAATGACAACAAGGCAGGCAGACAGTTAAAGAAGGGATACACGCAAGTAAACCAAGAGGGGAAAATGAAGAAAGGCAGGATAAGGGACAAATACAATAATATAAAAAAAACAGGCAGTTAAAAAAAGCCAAAAAATAGGTTTAACCAGACAGACGAATAAAAAAAGGACGAAACACAGACTGAAAAGTAGAACAACCATTAAGCAGTAGGACAGAGAATGAGCAAACGGCACACAGACACAAAAGGGTAAAAAAGAAATTCGGCAAAAGACAAATGGAATGACAAGCGGATGGGAACTCAGACAGAAAATGGCAACCACACATTCGGGCAGCCCTGCACAGCTTGAACATAGGAGAGTCGGGCAGACAGAGAGAAAACAAGAAAAGCAGATAGAAAATGTCAAAAAGACAAGCGCTACTGATGTGCAGCGGATGATAAAAGGGGGAAAGATAGGTCGGTTGAAAGACTTAAAAAGCAGAAGACAGGCTTCTAGATAGAGGGGAGGGCAAATAGAAAAATGCATAGATTGAAAAACGTTTGCAGCTAGTGGATGGCAGAAGGACAGATACTAGCATAAAAGGGAAATGGAGTGAAACCAGACTGAGATGATAACAGAAAGACGGGTGGGAAGCGAATAACAAAAAACACTCTTAGAAATAATGAAAAAGACAGGCAGAAAGACAAACAACCGAAAGCTAAAAGAAACACAAGTACATTTTGCAAAGAATGAACGAGTTGTGTGTAAAACAGCAAATGCACACCCTACTCCCAATTCACAATGGAGGCAGAAATTTAGAATACAAAACTTTATCGAAAATAATTAAAAGCCCCTGTCGAAAGTAATGTTCTACGGCAAAAAGTGTGGGTGTTTTTTTCGCCTTCTGCTTCTTTGATGCAGGCATGGTGTGCATTCTGTTCCCCTACACATGCTGACCACGGGATATATTTTTGCTTCAGCCACGAAAAGAATGCAGCAGTTCTTAATGTGCGTAATATCTATATAGTCACACATATATGTAGGCCATGGTTTCTTCGAAATGATTAACAATGTTAGCATACGAAGGGGTTCTATGGAACTGTATGGTATACTAGTAGATGTAATGTCCCTCCGAGCAGCTGCTAGTGTGCGGCGTGAGGCGATGCGCCGATAATGCAGGTGTATTGCCATGTGACATATATCACATGGTGCGTGCCAACGAAGGGGGCAGCTCGCGGAAAATCAGTGAGTTTAGGTGCGGTCGAAACTACTGCGAGCTTGGGGGAAAAAAACAAAACAACATCCACAGAATAGTGAAAGCAGTATCCACAGAGTAGTACAAGGGGTCAGAAATACAGGGGGAAATAAAAATTGGATAGCTGCTCTGTAAGTTAAATAGGGAGTTTGTGCCTAACATGTCAATAAATTATTGCACAAAACATGGGGTAGAGTCGACTTCATCATCGCATATAACATTTAGCTAAACCATGGACTGTCTTCATTTAATATTTACATTTTTAATGTATTGAGCCATAAAAGGGGCATTCTATATATAATAAATGCCCTTTAAGGCTTAGTGTGCGACATAAATTACTTTAAAAAGAAAAAAGAAGTAAAGAGGAGGCAACCCGGGCTAGTTCCCAAGTTTCAGATGAAGAGCAGTATATATATATATATTCGTGGAATACTTATATGAGCACATGCCTTATGGAAACAGAAAACAAAAGCACCGCCCACTGGAGGGAATTAAAGTAACACTGCCGGTTGGACCACATGTCCCAGAATGCAAGCATAAAAGTTATCCATTGGAGGATCAAGATTTAAATTAGGACATTAGGCTGTGGACACCAGCGATGTGTATGGTGCAGGTTTACCTTTGATAAAGGTCTTTGGAGACCGAAACCCGTCAGGACTGCCATTCTGCTTCACCAATCAAGAAATAAAGATCTATGAACAGCAAGTTACGAGTGCGGCTCACCTTCTTTCCGTCAAGGGTGAATATGTTTATATATATATATAAAATTTCGCGAAGATTCGTCGACCGGCGCCAAAGTTATTGGGAATAGAATGTTGTAAATTTCCTATGGAAAATAGGTCCTAACTATAACTACCTACTGGCGACTGCCAGTAGGTAATTTATATATATATATATATATATATATATATATATATATATATATATATATATATATATATATATATATATTCACTGAAAAAACCATAGGTTTCAGGGGCGTTATAGTTAGTTGGACATTTCACTCGTACAAAACCATAGAAATTCCCCGTTATAGTTAGTTCAGCTAACTATAACTCGCGTGCCCGCAATGCACTGCTGATGACGTCACATATTACATCACTCATGACATGGTCGGTGACATCACTCATGACATCACTGATGACATCTCAAATGACATCACTGATGACATCACTGATGACATCATCCTTGTGATAGAGTGGCAGACCTCCTCTCACCCTAATATAACCTTTGATACACACACTCAAAAATACAAACTAACATTTTCAAAACAATGGACATACCAATACCAGTTACAACACACCTATTCAGTAATTACAAGATCTACACACACATCCACTCATTCACCAACAGTCCCTATACAGTCACTCATACATGTACTCACTCATCATATGTACTCATACACCTATACATCCTGTTACACACCGCCACTCATCCATAGAGTTACTCACACACATAGTCACACATGCAAACAAAGTATCAAACATCCATTTACTTGCATATACAGTTATACACACACTACCACACTTAATTCTACAGAAACTTACACATACTTACTCTCTTAAACAATCACTTATAGAAACACCTACTTATTTGTACAGGAACTCTTTCAATCTCTCACTCTCACATATACTCACTTATATACACCAATACTCACATATACTAGTTTAAAACATATGTAGTTACTCATAAAGACACTATTGAGACAGTCATTCACTCACTAACACACCTATACACATACTCATCCACCTATACAGTCCTGCACACATGCTGTCTTCAACACATACAAACAGTGAGTCACTCATTCATGCATCTATGCACTAAGTAATACCCCCACGAACCATACAGACACTCAGACACTCATACTGATACACAAAAAACCAACTAATAACCCATATAGACACTCATGTAGCTACTCACCAACCCATGCAGCCACTTATACACAAAGTGAGAGACTGATACATATATTTTCATATTGAAACATTACTCACTAACCCATGTATTCACTAAGATACACTTAGTCAGTTATACAATCAATTTTACAAAAAAACAATCATCCATTTAGACACTTATATACCCATTTATTCTTCCATCGACCTTGAGATATACATATATAAAACATATTTAATTTTCAGAAAAACACACATTCACTGGATGATGTCATCAGTGATGTCATTTGAGATGTCATCAGTGATGTCATGAGTGATGTCACTGACCATGTCATGAGTGATGTAATATGTGACATCATCAGCAGTGCATTGCGGGCGCGCGAGTTATAGTTAGCTGAACTAACTATAACGGGGGAATTTCTATGGTTTTGTACGAGTGAAATGTCCAACTAACTATAACGCCCTGAAACCTATGGTTTTTTTCAGTGAATTTCTAAGGTTTTTTAAATGCTAATTTCTAACTATAACGTGCCTGAAACCTATGGTTTTTTCAGTGAATTTCTAAGGTTTTTTAAATGCTAATTTCTAACTATAATGTGTCTGAAACCTATGGTTTTTTTCAGTGAATATATATATATTTATTATACTATGTATACATGTGAAAATGTCTCGGTCCCCTGTTTGCCTCGGTGGCACGGAAAAAATGGGTGGAACTGACGTCAGCACGCCGACGAGGTCCTCTTATGGCTCCGATGACGTCATACGGTGTCGCGAGCGGAGCCGTGCTCGTTGACGTGGGAGAGCTAGGAAAGAATTTCCGTGGAATGCTGGTGCAGGGGATATTCACCTAAGTGTTCAGGCTAGTCCTTTGGGAGCAACTGTTTATGTTGCCACTCCAGAAACCGAAACCAGTGATCCGAAGGCAGAGGCCCTGCAGATGGCACACGAGGTGGGGTGCCCAGGCGTGTGCACCGCCGGGGCAGCGAAGTGACAAGCACCACAACCCACAAAAAAGGTAACGAGGGCACTGAATAACACAGGATCTTCTCTTTGTATCTGGAAGGAACAACGAAGTTAAAATGCCCTAGTACCAAAATGTAGAATTAGTGCTACAACGGTCTTCAAGAGGACCTGCGATGCCGCTTCTGCCTCCCGTACCCTGGAGGCGGCACATGGGTCACGCGGTACGGTCATACTGCGGTGGGACGCACACTCGTTGACCTCTCATGGCACTGCTCCACACTTCAGGGAGGACGCTTTCCATTAGCTATGTTTTCTGATGACATGTCGCGCCGGCCCCGTCCAACAACAGAACTCCTTTAGATCCAAACAGACTCTTCCACTCTCTCACCGGAAGTGAAACCAGGCCACGCGGACACTTTCACAATACAACAGCCGGGAATGCACTTTTCGGTAAAAAACCACATTCCTTCCTCCTAATTAATCAAATAAACGTCTCACTGAAGAACAGGGGCCAGCTTCGATCGGTAAACAGCCGTTACAACGACTTTTTTACTTTGCGATACCATTACAACGCATGCATTACCACGCATGCGTTGTACATCACGAAGTCATTACTACGCATTTTTTAGAACGCATTGTCATTTACCACGCATGCCTTTACAACGAATTTTGTTGTAAAGGTATGTATGGTAAATGACCATGCGTTCTAAAAACATGTAGACGATCCATGTCGTTGTAAGGAAACAGAGGCTGTTCCGTTTCCTCACAATGACGTGCACCGCCCTCAGAGATGACGTGAAGCAGGAACCACGAGGAGAGAGGAACCATGAGGAGTGAGAGGTAAGGGGGATTGGGCATGGGGTGGGGGTTTCTTTTCTAGGGTTTAGGGTAGTGCAGTGGTGTTTGGGTGGTGTAGGGGGTCGTGCTGGGGGTAGTGTTTTAGGGTTTAGGGTAGTGCAGTGGTGTTTGGGTAGTGTAGGGGGTCGTGCTGGGGGTAGTGTTTTAGGGTTTAGGGTAGTGCAGTAGTGTTGGGGGTCGTGCTGGGGGTAGTGTTTTAGGGTTTAGGGTAGTGCAGTGGTGTATGGGTAGTGTAGGGGGTCGTGCTGGGGTAGTGTTTTAGGGTTTAGGGTAGTGCAGTGGTGTTTGAGTAGTGTAGGGGGTCATGCTGGTGGTAGTGTTTTAGGGTTTAGGGTAGTGCAGTGGTGTTTGTGTAGTGTAGGGGGTCAGGCTGGGGGTAGTGTTTTATGGTTTAGGGTAGTGCAGTGGTGTTTGGGTAGTGTAGGGGGTCGTGCTGGGGGTAGATTTAGGGTTTAGGGTAGTGCAGTGGTGTTTGGGTAGTGTAGGGAGTCGTGCCGGGGATAGTGTTTTAGGGTTTAGGGTAGTGCAGTGGTGTTTGTGTAGTGTAGGGGGTTGTGCTGGGGGTAGTGTTTTAGGGTTTATATTAGTGCAGTGGTGTTTGGGTAGTGTAGGGGGTAGTGCTGGGGTAGTGTTTTAGGGTTTAGGGCAGTGCAGTGGTGTTTGTGTAGTGAAGGGGGTCATGCTGTGGGTAGTGTTTTAGGGTTTGGGGTAGTGCAGTCGTGTTTGTGTAGTGTAGGGGGTCATATTTTAGGGTATAGGGTAGTGCAGTGGTGTTTGGGTAGTGTAGGGGGTCATGCTGGGGTTAGTGTTTTAGGGTTTAGGGTAGTGCAGTGGTGTTTGGGTAGTGTAGGGGGTCGTGCTGGGGGTAGTGTTTTAGGGTTTAGGGTAGTGCAGTGGTGTTTGTGTAGTGTGGGAGGTCATGCTGGGGGTATATTTAGAGTTTAGTGTAGTGCAGTGGTGTTTGGGTAGTGTAGGGAGTCGTGCTGGGGGTAGTGTTTTAGGGTTTAGGGTAGTGCAGTGTTGTTTGGGTAGTGTAGGGAGTCGTGCTGGTGGTAGTGTTTTAGGGTGTAGGGTAGTGCAGTTATGTTTGGGTAGTGTAGGGTGTCGTGCTGGGGGTAGTATTTTAGGGTTTAGGGTAGTGCAGTGGTGTTTGGGTAGTGGAGGGGGTAGTGTTTTAGGGTTTAGGGTAGTGCGCCCAACCAGCCACAATATCCGTGGATAAAGGGGATCCTGACTCTTTGGAACGCTCCGTCAATTGAATAATTTGGGTCAAGGGCCCTACCACGTCCAAGACCTATCAATTCCTTTCTTGGGATCCCTCATATACTTGGAGAAAAAGGTACATAGTTTCTCATCACTTTCAGGCATGTGTGCCACCTTCCCCTTCAGTGAGGGCCTGGGGCATTCTCCCCTCATCCTATTCCTGACCTCCCTTTCAAGGGGTTGATGGATTTTCCCCACCACATACTCTGCCACTTTGGCGTCAGGTGTCCACTCTGCCGACCTAGGATGGTAAATTTGGGTAGGCTCGAACATGTCCGAGTGGACCCCGTCCCCAACCAGGGACTGAGAGGAGTGGGACTCTGGACGCCAGGGACGCCCCTAGTCCTTATCCTCATTGGAGGAGAAATCGTCCTCCGATATACCCTCTCCCTCTAAGGGAAACCCGCCGTCAGGCTCTACAATAGTGGTGACAGTGTCGCAATTTTCTCCGGGCCCCTCCTCCTCCCGACAGGGTGCATGTTTTAGCGTTCGCGCACTCTTGAGGAAGGTCTCCGTAAGTTTATCAAATCCTTCCAAGTGCCCCACGTTATGCTTAACGGCCCTTTTATTCCCCATCTGGGAGCTACTTGGACCCGCCACCACCAGATCTGGGTCACTGAACACCCAAGGGATGCTTTTCGCCAGCTTATCAACCTGATCCCTAAGAGGAGCCAGCGCCCTAGAAATAGCCAGAGAGAGGGCTTGGTCCACTGCTGGAGAGAGAAGTTGGGGGGCCATTCCTCCTCTACTTCCTGGTAGGAGGAGTAAAAATGGTCTTCTGGAGAAGACATGATAGCAGAGGGTGTGAGCACAGAACAAATGCCCTTAAAATCCTTAAGACAGCCCCCTCGCCGGTGCTCCAACAGCTAGGCTTTCCCCGAAGCTGTTATAAGAATAGACTGAGGCGCAATACCAATTACCACCACCAGGTGGCGCTGGTCACTAACGTGGCCGGGTGGGGAAATCACCGCGTAGTGGTGTCAAAATTAGGCGAGGGTTGGTCGGGAATCAAGCGGACACTAAAGGAGTGACCGGATTCCCAAACGCGCGTAAAGACCAGCGGGAGCGCTCGACGGAGCTGCCTCGCTCGGACCAGACGCGCCTGACAGGATCTCACCGCGCGCAGAGCACACAGCGGGAGAAACTGCGAGGGGGAGAACGCGCTCGGGCAAGAGCCTGCTGCGCAGCGAATATGAAACAATACCAAGGCAATAATGCTAATAACGTGCACAAGAAACCGCTATACAAACAGCAACAACGTCAGATTAAGCCAAGAATGTAAGGAATGCACTTAACTGACGAGCAGTGAAGAAAGAGGAAGCGGAAGGGACGTCACGATATTATATACGATGGACTGTGATATGATTGGACTATAGTTGCCTTGGAGACTAACCCCCTAATGGTTCATGGGTTGTGTAGTCTTTTGTTTAATGATTGTTGTGTTACGTTTTCTTTGAACTGCTATGCAAATAAAGTGAAGAAAGATATGCATAATCCTCGCCTCCGTCCTGCCATAGAATTCATTAAACTTTATTTGATCTGATTTAGAAACATAGATCATAAAAGTGTACATAAAAACAGTAAATCCTCTTTCCTAATGAAATACAGTGAGAATTAATTAAAACCAGTAGGTAAAAACGGGTGTTACAAAGCCCGGTTCAGAGCAACTTCAGGTTAACAAAATCGTAAAGTTCAATGTTTTGCAAGATCAATCTCATGTACTTCGTGCAAAATACGCAATAAGGGGTCCAAGTAAGTTGTAACGCTCCAATACCTGACCAGTTTGCACTATATAAAACTGCAGAAAAACTAAAAATAAAAAGTGTTTTGCACACTTCTGTCATTGGGCTATTTGTGGGCTACATCTGGGTGATATTTGTGCTACATTTGGGCTCTTTTTTCTCTGGTGGCCATCTTGGGAGACTTATTTGTTATGAAGTTTCCTTATTTCGTCATTTACTGCAGTCTCCTCAGTAGGAAATGCTTTCAGTTTTTTACTTTGATTTCATCAAGAAGGCATTCAGATGTGTCACACATTTGCCATAAATTCAGAATGTTAGCACTCTAGTTGTTCATTAGATCACTGTAGTAAAGCTACTGCTCACCAGGGAGTTAACTGGAAGTCTACTGCTGGTATTGAAAGTGATTGTTTCAGTCTGCATGTCAGAATTTTCTAATGAAATAGAAGAGGATTTGAGATCTCACTTAAAACATGCCCTAAATTTTCTTTCTGCAGCACTAACCATAATTTCTATGGCAAAATAAACCCCCTCATTTTGTTCCTTTTTAAATTAAATGTTTTAAGTGTTACCAGTTTATTCCAATCAAGATGGCTTCAGGTGTGCCATACCCTTTGTCATAAGTAAGACTGTTAGCGCTCTAGTTGTTCTTTAGAACACTCTGGGAAGCTGCAGTAGAACACAAAGGCATCAACTGACAGGCTGCTCCTGTTGAAATATAGCAAGAAGATATTTGAGATCACACTTGAAACATGTCCTAATTTTTCTTTCTACAGCACTAGCCATAATTTCTATGACAAAATGAACCCCATAATTTTGTTCCTTTTTAAATTAAATGTTTTAAGTGTTATCAGTTTATTCCAATCAAGATGGCTTCAGGTGTGCCATACTTTTGTCATAAGTAAGGCTGTTAGCACTCTAGTTGTTCTTTAGAACACTCTGGGAAGCTGCAGTAGAACACAAAGGCATCAACTGAGAGGCTGCTCCTGTTGAAATATAACAGGAAGATATTTGAGATCTCACTTAAAACATGTCCTAATTTTTCTTTCTACAGCACTAACCATAATTTCTATGGCAAAATGAACCCCCTCATTTTGTTCCTTTTTAAATTAAATGTTTTAAGTGTTTATTCCAATCAAGATGGCTTCAGGTGTGCCATACTTTTGTCATAAGTAAGACTGTTAGCTCTCTAGTTGTTCTTTAGAACACTCTGGGAAGCTGCAGTAGAACACAAAGGCATCAACTGACAGGCTGCTCCTGTTGAAATATAACAGGAAGATATTTGAGATATCACTTAAAACATGTCCTAATTTTTCTTTCTACAGCACTAACCATAATTTCTATGACAAAATGAACCCCCTCATTTTGTTCCTTTTTAAATTAAATGTTTTAAGAGTTACCAGTTTATTCCAATCAAGATGGCTTCAGGTGTGCCATAATTTTGTCATAAGTAAGACTGTTAGCGCTCTAGTTGTTCTTTAGAACACTCTGAGAAGCTGCAGTAGAACAAAAAGGCATCAACTGACAGGCTGCTCCTGTTGAAATATAACAGGAAGATGTTTGAGATCACACTTGAAACATGTCCTAATTTTTCTTTCTACAGCACTAACCATAATTTCTATGACAAAATGAACCCCATCATTTTGTTCCTTTTTAAATTAAATGTTTTAAGTGTTACCAGTTTATTCCAATCAAGATGGCTTCAGGTGTGCCATACTTTTGTCATAAGTAAGGCTGTTAGCACTCTAGTTGTTCTTTAGAACACTCTGGGAAGCTGCAGTAGAACACAAAGGCATCAACTGACAGGCTGCTCCTGTTGAAATATAACAGGAAGATATTTGAGATCACACTTGAAACATGTCCTAATTTTTCTTTCTACAGCACTAACCATAATTTCTATGACAAAATGAACCCCATCATTTTGTTCCTTTTTAAATTAAATGTTTTAAGTGTTACCAGTTTATTCCAATCAAGATGGCTTCAGGTGTGCCATACTTTTGTCATAAGTAAGGCTGTTAGCACTCTAGTTGTTCTTTAGAACACTCTCGGAAGCTGCAGTAGAACACAAATGAATCAACTGACAGTCTCTGCCCTTGTTGGATGTACATGTTTTACTGAGAATGTCAGACTTCATTCTCACATGACTGAGAAAGATAATGTGAATTTACAGAAAATATGCTCTCATTTTAGCTTCTGGAGCACCTTCCAAAACTGTATGGGACAAGCATGTGAAAATAGTTTTCTCTCAAACATGATTCATGATATCCCAGCAGAAGGTTTTTCACAGGGTAAAATCACCTTAGAACACACCACAATTCCTGAAATTAGTATGGTACCATCAAAAATTAATTCTAATGTAACAAAAGTCTGTTATCACCCTTTATAGTTCTCCTTTTGGTAACCCTCAAAATCTTCGATTCACTACAATGCATTTCAATGGGGTACTATCATGTATATTGGTCCCAAGATGGCTGCCAGCAATTCCAGGATGAAGTGCTGACAGCCAATCAGATCTCACGATGACATGTGTGGTTAGGCTCCGCCCAGATATATATGTGTTTTCTTTTTCAAATTTCTCAGGAACTACTGAACGGATATACACCATTTAACCAAAAGGCATGACTCTGAACCAAGGGCTACCTTTTTGCCAAATTTGGTGTAATTCCGTTCAGCAGTTCGGGCTGTAGCTGCGACTAAAGGTTCCTATGGAAAATTGCATGGGGAAAACACGTTTTGGGACCCCCCTTTTTTCTCGGCCCCCGCTTGCTGAATCACCCCGAAACTTTCAAGATAGGAGCGGACCGAAGCGGGCCATAAGTTTTGAGAATTTCGCGAAGATTCGTCAACCGGCGCCAAAGGTATTGGAAATAGAATGTTGCGAATTTCCTATGGAAAATAGGTCCTAACTATAACTATCTACTGGCGACCGCCAGTAGATAATATATATATATATATATATATATATATATATATATATATATATATATATATATATATATATATATATATATATATATATATATATACATACATATATATATATATATATATATATATATATATATATATATATATATATATATATATATATATATATATATATATATATATATATATATATATATTATCTACTGGCGGTCGCCAGTAGATAGTTATAGTTAGGACCGATTTTCCATAGGAAATCCGCGACATTCTATTTGAAATAACTCTTGCGTCGGTTGACAAATCTTCGCGAAATTTTCAAACTTTATGGCCCGCTCCGGTCCGCTCCTACCCTGAAAGTTTCGGGGTGATTCATTAAGCGGGGCCGAGAAAAAGGGGGTCCCAAAACGTGTTTTCCCATTCATTTTCCCATAGGAAACTTTACCCATGGCTACAGCCCGAACTGCTGAACGGAATTACACCAAATTTGGCAAAGAGGTAGTTCTTGGTTCAGAAAGAACCCTTTTTGTTAAATGGTGTAAATCCGTTCAGTAGTTCCTGTGAAAATCAAAATGAAAATCACATATATATCTATGGCCGCGTCGGATTCGCACACCCTCCCGATCACGAGCTGCATGCTAATTGGCTGTCAACACTCCAAATCAGGAAGTGTTGGCAGCCATTTTGTCCCTCGGTAGAACCGAGGGACAGAAACAAGTGCGCAAAGCGCAAAAAGGGGGCAGGGTAGAAACACCCTGACCCCCTAGGTCTGCTCAGGGGATCCCACAAGGACCCCCTGGGCAGAAAAAAGCATTTTTTTTTTTAAATCGGCGGGATGCGCTTAGGGTGCGCGAATCCCGCTGAGAAAAAAAATTGCAAGTGTGCAAACGCACAAAGGGCGCAGGGTAGAAACACCCTGACCCCCTAGGTCTGCTCAGGGGTCCCACAAGGACCCCTGGGCAGAAAAAGCATTTTTTTTTTTAAATCGGCAGGATGCGCTCAGGGTGCGCGGATCCTGCCGATAAAAAAAAAAATCGAAGCGCGGTCTCCCGCGCTTCGATTGTATTTTTCCCCCAGGTGGCCCAAGACCCGGGGGCATGCGGGGGTGGGTTTATGTTTTATATGGGGGGCCTCTAAGGCCCCCCAAGCCCCGGGGACCGCCACCCCCCAGGGCTGTATAAAAAAAATGGTGCTGGAGGGCTCTCCTGCCCTCCTGCAGCCCTGGGGACCGCCACCCTCCGGGGCTTCTTTTTTTAATTTTTAGTAACGTGTGGGGGGGCTCCAGCCCCCCCACATGCCCCGGGGACCACCACCTCCCCGGGGCACTTAGAAAATAAATGTGGGGGTCCGTTACGGACCCCCAGAGCCCCGGGGACCACCACCTCCCCGGGGCTGTGCAATTCAAGGGAGGGGGCCCGCGCGGCCCCCTCCTGGAGCCCTTGATGGCCCTGGGGACCGCCACCCCCCAGGGCCGGCTCCTGCAGTGTTCCGGGGTGCCTACCCCCGGGACACTGTAGTTTGCTATGACAGGACTTGAGCCTCGCGGCTCCCGTCCTGTCATAGCAAACTGCTTTGGATATTGGAAGAGAGAGCAGGGAAACCTGCTCTTGCTTCCAATATCCAAAGCAAATTGCTTTTCCACATGGGGAGCTGCATCTTAGCAGCTCCCCATGTGGAAAAGCAATGCCGGCTCCCAAGGGACGCGGGGAGCCGGCGGGACTGTGGGGGGATTGGGGACCCCCCCACAGTCCCCAACGGAGAGTGCCAGCCCCGGGGGATGGGATCCCCGGGGCAAGTAGTGGCCGGGGAGGGGGGCCACACGGCCTTAAATGGCCTGAGGAGAGGGGCCACGCAGCCCCCTCCAAATTTTTTAAATTTTAAAAAAAGAGGGCATGCCCCGGGGGATGGGGTCTCCGGGGCCAATATAGGCCCAGGGAAGGGGGGCCACGCGGCCCCCTTCCCGTTTTATTTTAATTAAAAAAAAAAAATGAAAATCCTCATGCCCCGGGGGATGGGGTCCCCGGGGCCAAAAGAAGCCAAGGGAAGGGGGGCCACGCAGCCCACCTCCCATACAAAAAAAAAAGAAAAAAAAGACAGGCATCGTGCCGGAGGCCCGGCCCCACCCTGCAGCAGTCTGCAAACGCGTCCCCTGGCGCGTTTGCAGATGGGGAACGAATTCCCCTTGAATACTGGGGGTCCCTGGGGGCCAACTAGCCCACCAGGAACCTCCAGTATGCGCCAGGGGGCTGCGTTGCAGAGAGGTGTACAGAGGCCACGGCCCTTTTTACACCTCTCTGCAACGCAGCTCTGTGGCGCTTTTTGAAGGTACATGGTGGGCTAGTTGGACTCCAGGGACCCTCAGCATTCAAGGGGACTTAATCCCCCAACTTAAAATGCGCCACGGGGCGCGTTTGCACAGTGGTGAAGGGAGGGGGCGGGGCTTCAGGTGACATGTGTGCAAACAGGCCCCGTGGCGCATTTTAAGATGGGGAATTAAATCCTCTTCAATCCTGAGGGTCCCTGGGGGCCAACTAGCCCACCAGGTACCTCCAGTAAGCGCCACGGAGCTGCGTTGCAGAGTGTTGTAAAAAGGGGCGTGGCCTCTGTACACCTCTCTGCAACGCAGCCCCCTGGCGCATACTGGAGGTTCCTGGTGGGCTAGTTGGCCCCTAGGGACCCTCAGGATTGAGGAGGAATTAATTCTCCAACTTAAAACGCGCCACAGGGCGTGTTTGCAGACATGTCACCTCAGGCCCCAACCCCTTCCTTCACCATTGTGCAAATATTCCTCTAAAATCAACCGAACTACGAATTCCGATTTACTCACCTGTTATCAGGAGAGACCTCAGTGCTGCATCTTTGAGCCCAGTACTGATCCTGCAAAGTAATTTTAACCGTACTTACCAGTAACTTGAATTTCCTTCCATAGGATATCATTGCCTGCTTTTTGCTGAAAAAGTTTCTAAGTGTCGATTTTTGAAACATACAAATATTCCTCTAAAATCAGCCGAACTACGAATTCTGATTTACTCACCGGTTATCAGGAAAGACCTCAGTGCTGCATCTTTTAGCCCAGTACTGATCCTGAAAAGTAATTTTAACCATACTTACCAGTAACTTGAATTTCCTTCCATAGGCTAACATCGACTGGTTTCACTTGGAAATTCTTCTAAGTGTGGAGTTTTGGAACTTTATAAAATTCCTCTAAAATCAACCGAACTACGAATTCAGATTTACTCACCTGTTATCAGGAGAGACCACAGTGCTGCATCTTTGAGCCCAGTACTAATCCTGAAAAGTAATTTTAACCGTACTTACCAGTAACTTGAATTTCCTTCCATAGGATATCATTGCCTGCTTTTTGCTGAAAAAGTTTCTAAGTGTCGATTTTTGAAACTTTCAAATATTCCTCTAAAATCAGCCGAACTACGAATTCTGATTTACTCACCGGTTATCAGGAGAGACCTCAGTGCTGCATCTTTGAGCCCAGTACTGATCCTGAAAAGTAATTTTAACCGTACTTACCAGTAACTTGAATTTCCTTCCATAGGATATCATTGCCTGCTTTTTGCTGAAAAAGTTTCTAAGTGTCGATTTTGAAACATACAAATATTCCTCTAAAATCAGCCGAACTACGAATTCCGATTTACTCACCGGTTATCAGGAGAGACCTCAGTGCTGCATCTTTTAGCCCAGTACTGATCCTGAAAAGTAATTTTAACCATACTTACCAGTAACTTGAATTTCCTTCCATAGGCTAACATTGACTGGTTTCACTTGGAAATTCTTCTAAGTGTGGAGTTTTGGAACTTTATAATATTCCTCTAAAATCAGCCGAACTACGAATTCCGATTTACTCACCTTTTATCAGGAGAGACCACAGTGCTGCATCTTTTAGCCCAGCACTGACCCTGAAAAGTAATTCTAACCGTACTTACCAGTAAGTTGTATTTCCTTCCATTGGAATCCATTGTCTGGTTTTCAGCAGAAAAGTTTCAAAGTGTCGATTTTCACAAACTACAAATATTCCTTAAAAATCACCTGTATGACTTAAACGCATTCTTTCAACTGTTTACAGGAGATGCACCAGTACTGGATCCAGGATCCACCACTGAGTAAGAAAAGTAACGATAACACTACTTACCTGCTAAGTGAATTTCCTCCCATAGGATAACATTGGTGATTCTATGTGAAAAAGTTTCGAAGTGTCAACTTTTAAAATACAATAATATTCCTTAAAAATCACTACTGTAACCTAAATGCTTTTACTCAACTGTTTACAGGAGATGTCCCAGGACTGAATCTAGGATCCAGTCCTGTGGTTAGAAAAGTAATCCATAAAGTAACTAATTGCATTTAACTAGAAATTCACATTGAGCTCAATGTTGCATTGTGTTTGAAATTGTGTTGCCCATTGCAACAACTGTAACTTCTGTACTTAAAAGTCTATTGCCTATTTGCAAAGTATTTAAACTAAAGTAATTCATTCTGAGAAAGTATATTTTGTAATGTAATGTATAATGTAATTACAATGTAATTTAAAAAATAAAATATGTAAAAATAAATAGTTTAAAAAAATGTAGTAAATCAGTATAAAAAAATAAATATAACAATTAATACATTTAAAAATTGTCATTTACAAAACCTTTGAAATTCACTGAAAAAAACCATAGGTTTCAGACATGTTATAGTTAGGAATTAGCATTTAAAAAACCTTTGAAATTCACTGAAAAAACCATAGGTTTCAGACACGTTATAGTTAGAAATTAGCATTTAAAAAACCTTTGAAATTCACTTAAAAAACCATAGGTTTTAGGGACAGTTATAGTTAGTTGGACATTTCACTCGTACAAAACCATAGAAATTCCCCCGTTATAGTTAGTTCAGCTAACTATAACTCGCGCCCCCGCAATGCACTGCTGATGACGTCACATATTACATTACTCATGACATGGTCAGTGACATCACTGATGACATCTCAAATGACATCACTGATGACATCACTGATGACATCATCCACGTGATAATCTGATGCACCTCCTCACACCCTAATATAACCTTTGATACACCCACTCTAAATTACAGACTGCTATTCGCAAAACCATAGACACTCCAACACCAATAACTACATACCCACTCACTGATTCTTAGGTCTACACACACATCCACTCACTCACCCGTACAGTCACTCATACTTACGGTCACTCAGTACAGGACTATCATATGCACTCATACTCCTATATAGACACTCAAACACCGCCACTCATCCATAGAGGTACTCACACACCTAGTCAGTCATGCAAATAATTAAACACACTGCCATTTACTCACCTATACAGTTATACACACACCAGCTCACTTACTCATACAAATAGTAGCACATTCTTACGCTCTTATACAATCAGTGATACAAGCACACACTCATCCATACAGTCACTCTCACAATCACACACTCTCGCTTATAGCTATTTATATACTCCAACACACATATATACTGCCTTTCACATATGTAGTTACTCACACATGTACCACTGGGACATACATTCACTCACTAACACACTCTTACACACACTTACCCACCCATACAGTCTATCACAGATGCACTCTTGAAACCATCCACCCAGTGAATCACCCACTCACACATCTATGCACAGAGTCGCACACACCCCACTCACACAAACACTCAGGCACCCATACAGATACTCAGACAACTAATCAATAACTCATATAGACACTCATGTAGCTATTCACAAACCCATGCAGCCACTTACACAGCAATAGACAGACGGATACAGACATTCACCCAGTTTAGTCACTAACCCATGCATTCAGTAAGATACGTTTAATCACTCACTTATAGAGTTAGTCACGCACCTACTAAATCATCCATACAGGCACTTATACACCCACTCATTCTTCAATATGCCTTTCCCTATATACATTAAACATATTTAAACTTTACAGAAACACACAGTCACTGGATGATGTCATCAGTGATGTCATTTGAGATGTCATCAGTGATATCATCAGTGATGTCACTGACCATGTCATGAGTGATGTAATATGTGAAATCATCAGCAGTGCATTGCGGGGGCGTGAGTTATAGTTAGCTGAACTAACTATAACGGGGAATTTCTATGGTTTTGTACGAGTGAAATGTCCAACTAACTATAACTGTCCCTAAAACCTATGGTTTTTTAAGTGAATATATATATATTCACTGAAAAAACCATAGGTTTCAGACACGTTATAGTTACAAATTAGCATTTAAAAAACCTTTGAAATTCATTGAAAAAACCATAGGTTTTAGGGACAGTTTTAGTTACTTGGACATTGCACTCGTACAAAACCCGTGAAATTCCCACGTTATAGTTAGTTCAGCTAACTATAACTCGCGCCCCGCAATGCACTGCTGATGACGTCACATATTACATCACTCATGACATGGTCAGTGACATCACTGATGACATCACTGATGACATCTCAAATGACATCACTGATGACATCATCCAGTGACTGTGTGTTTCTGTAAAGTTTAAATATTTTTAATATATATAGGAAAAGACGTATTGAAGAATGAGTGGGTGTGTAAGTGTCTGTATGGATGATTTAGTAGGTGCGTGACTGACTCTATAAGTGAGTGATTTAACGTATCTTACTGAATGCATGGGTTAGTGACTAAACTGGGTGAATGTCTGTATCCGTCTGTCTGTTGCTGTGTAAGTGGCTGCATGTGTTTGTGAATAGCTAAATGAGTGTCTATATGAGTTATTGAATGCTTGTCTGAGTATCTGTATGGGTTCCTTGAGTGTTTGTGTGGGAGGGGTGTGTGCAACTCTGTGCATAGATGTGTGAGTGGGTGATTCACTGGGTGGATGGTTTCAAGAGTGCATCTGTGATAGACTGTATGGGTGGGTAAGTGTGTGTAAGAGTGTGTTAGTGAGTGAATGTATGTCCCAGTGGTACATGTGTGAGTAACTACATATGTGAAAGGCAGTATATATGTGTGTTGGAGTATATAAATAGCTATAAGCAAGAGTGAGTGATTGTGATAGTGGCTGTATGGATGAGTGTGTGCTTGTATCAGTGATTGTATAAGAGCGTAACAATGTGCTACTATTTGTATGAGTAAGTGAGCTGGTGTGTGTATAACTGTATAGGTGATTAAATGGCAGTGTGTTTAATTATTTGCATGACTGACTAGGTGTGTGAGTATCTCTATGGATGAGTGGCGTTGTTTGAGTGTCTATATAGGAGTAAGAGTGCATATGATAGTCCTGTACTGAGTGACCGTAAGTATGAGTGACTGTACGGGTGAGTGAGTGGATGTGTGTGTGTAGACCTAAGAATCAGTGAGTGGGTATGTAGTTATTGGTGTTGGAGTGTCTATGGTTTTGCGAATGGCAGTCTGTAATTTAGAGTGGGTGTATCAAAGGTTATATTAGGGTGTGAGGAGGTGCATCAGATTATCACGTGGATGATGTCATCAGTGATGTCATTTGAGATGTCATCAGTGATGTCATCAGTGATGTCACTGACCATGTCATGAGTGATGTAATATGTGACGTCATCAGCAGTGCATTGCGAGGCGCGAGTTATAGTTAGCTGAACTAACTATAACGTGGGAATTTCACGGGTTTTGTACGAGTGCAATGTCCAAGTAACTAAAACTGTCCCTAAAACCTATGGTTTTTTCAGTGAATTTCAAAGGTTTTTTAAATGCTAATTTGTAACTATAACGTGTCTGAAACCTATGGTTTTTCAGTGAATTTCAAAGGTTTTTTAAATGCTAATTTCTAACTATAACGTGCCTGAAACCTACGGTTTTTTCAGTGAATTTCAAAGGTTTTGTAAATGACAATTTTTAAATGTATTAATTGTTATATTAATTTTTTCATACTGATTTACTACATTTTTAAAAACATTTTTTTTACATATTTTATTTTTAAATTACATTGTAATTACATTATACATTACATTACAAAAATACTTTCTCAGAATGAATTACTTTAGTTTAAATACTTTGCAGACAGGCAATAGACTTTTAAGTA
The DNA here is from genome assembly GCA_963921515.1 of Calotriton arnoldi. Taxonomy (NCBI): domain Eukaryota; kingdom Metazoa; phylum Chordata; class Amphibia; order Caudata; family Salamandridae; genus Calotriton; species Calotriton arnoldi. Next base: position 697,782 of record CAWUFW010000593.1, on the reverse strand, counting down.
CAGTAGTTACAGTTGTTGCAATGGGCAACACATTTTCAAACACAATGCAACATTCAGCTCAATGTGAATTTCTAGTTAAATGCAATTAGTTACTTTATGGATTACTTTTGTAACCACAGGACTGGATCCTAGATTCAGTCCTGGTACATCTCCTGTAAACAGTTGAGTAAAAGCGTTTTGGTTACAGTCGTGATTTTTACGGAATATTATTGTATTTTAAAAGTTGACACTTAGAAACTTTTTCTCATAGAATCACCAATGTTATCCTATGGAAGGAAATTCACTTAGCAGGTAAAAACTGTTATCGTTACTTTTTCTTACTCAGTGTTGGATCCTGGATCCAGCACTGGTGCATCTCCTGTAAACAGTTGAAAGAATGCGTTTAAGTCATACAGGCGATTTTTAAGGAATATTTGTAGTTTGTGAAAATCAACACTTTGAAACTTTTTTGCTGAAAACCAGTCAATGTTAGCCTATGAAGGAAATTCAAGTTACCGGTAAGTACGGTTAAAATTACTTTTGAGGAGCAGTACTGGGCTGAAAGATGCAGCACTGAGGTCTCTCCTGATAACAGGTGAGTAAATCGGAATTCGTATTTCGGCTGATTTTAGAGGAATATTTTAAAGTTCCAAAACTCCACACTTAGAAGAATTTCCAAGTGAAACCAGTCAATGTTAGCCTATGGAAGGAAATTCAAGTTACTGGTAAGTACGGTCAAAATTACTTTTCAGGACCAGTACTGGGCTGAAAGATGCAGCACTGAGGTCTCTCCTGATAACAGGTGAGTAAATCAGAATTCGGATTTCGGCTGATTTTAGAGGAATATTTGTATGTTTCAAAAATCAACACTTAGAAACTTTTTCAGCAAAAAGCAGGCAATGATATCCTATGGAAGGAAATTCAAGTTACTGGTAAGTACGGTTAAAATTACTTTTGAGGATCAGTACTGGGCTGAAAGATGCAGCACTGAGGTCTCTCCTGATAACAGGTGAGTAAATCGGAATTCGTATTTCGGCTGATTTTAGAGGAATATTTTAAAGTTCCAAAACTCCACACTTAGAAGAATTTCCAAGTGAAACCAGTCAATGTTAGCCTATGAAGGAAATTCAAGTTACCGGTAAGTACGGTTAAAATTACTTTTCAGGACCAGTACTGGGCTGAAAGATGCAGCACTGAGGTCTCTCCTGATAACAGGTGAGTAAATCGGAATTCGTATTTCGGCTGATTTTAGAGGAATATTTGCACAATGGTGAAGGGAGGGGCGGGGCCTGAGGTGACATCTGTGCAAACGCGCCCCGTTGCGCGTTTTAATTTGGGGGATTAAGTCCCCTTGAATCCTGAGGGTCCCTAGGGGCCAACTAGCCCACCAGGAACCTCCAATATGCGCCAGGGGCTGCGTTGCAGAGACGTGTAGAGAGGCCACACCCCTTTTACACCTCTCTGCAACGCAGCTCTGTGGCGCTTTCTGGATGTACCTGTTGGGCTAGTTGGCCCCCAGGGACCCTCAGGATTGAAGGGGATTTAATTCCCCATCTTAAAGCGCGCCACGGGGCCTGTTTGCACACATGTCACCTGAAGCCCCGCCCCTCCCTTCACCACTGTGCAAATGCGCCCCGTGGCGCGTTTTAAGTTGGGGGATTAAGTCCCCTTGAATCCTGAGGGTCCCCGGAGTCCAACTAGCCCACCATATACCTCCAAAAAGTGCCACAGAGCTGCGTTGCAGAGAGGTGTAAAAGGGGTGTGGCCTCTCTACACGTCTCTGCAACGCAGACCCCTGGCGCATATTGGAGGTTTCTAGGTGGGCTAGTTGGCCCCAGGGACCCCAGTATTCAAGGTGAATTCGTTCCCCTCTGCAAACGCACCAGGGGGCGCGTTTGCAGAGTGGTGAAGGAAGGGGCGGGGCCTGCGGGCCCGATCGTTTAAAAAAAAAAAAAATGTTTTGTCCCCTGAAGGGGAGCTGTGTAGCCCCCTTCCTTTTTCCTGTTTTTATGCCCTGGGGACCCCATCCCCCAGGGCCTTACCCCTTTTTTTAATTTTTAATTTAAAAAAAAAAACGGGAAGGGGCCGCGTGGCCCCCTTCCCTGGGCCTGTATTGGCCCCGGGGACCCCATCCCCCGGGGCATGGCCTTTTAATTTTTATTCTTTGGAGGGGGGCTGCGTGGCCCCCCTCCTCTGGCCATTTAAGGCCCCGGGGACCCCATCCCCCGGGGCCGGCCTTTCCTTTTTTTTAAATTTTTTAAATTTTTCATATTTGGGGAGGGGGGCCGCGTGGCCCCCCTCCTGGGCCACTACTTGCCCCGGGGACCCCATCCCCCGGGGCTGGCCCTCTCCGTTGGGGACTGTGGGGGGGTCCCCAATCCCCCCACAGTCCCGCCGGCTCCCCACGTCCCTTGGGAGCCGGCATTGCTGTTCCACATGGGGAGCAGCTGACATGCTGCTCCCCATGTGGAAAAGCAATCGCTTTGAATATTGGAAGAGAGAGCAGGTTTCCCTGCTCTCTCTTCCAATATCCAAAGCAGTTTGCTATGGCAGGACGGGAGCCGCAAGGCTCCCGTCCTGCCATAGCAAACTACAGTGTCCCGGGGGTAGGCACCCCGGGACACTGCAGGAGCCGGCCCTGGGGGGTGGTGGTCATCAAGGGCTCCAGGAGGGGGCCGCGCGGCCCCCTCCCTACATCAGCACAGCCCCGGGGAGGTGGTGGTCCCCGGGGCTTCGGGGGTCCAAACCGGACCCCCATTTTAATTTGTTAGGGCCCCGGGTGGTGGCGGTCCCCGGGGCGTGTAGGGGGGCTGGAGCCCCCCCACACAGGTTATTAAATTATTTTAAAAAAGCCCCGGGGAGGTGGTGGTCCCCGGGGCTGCGGGAGGGCTCAGAGCCCTCCCGCACCATTTTACAAAAGCCCCGGGGGCTGGCGGTCCCCGGGGCTTGGGGGCCCTTGAGGCCCCCACACATTAAATTATCCCCCCACCATGCCCCCGGGACTTGGGCCACCTGGGGGCCAATTAACATCGAGCGCGGGAGACCGCGCTTCGATTTTTTCGGCAGGATTCGCGCACCCTGAGCGCATCCTGCCGATTTTTTTTTTTTTAAATGCTTTTTTTGCCCAGGGGGTCCTTGTGGGACCCCTGAGCAGGCCTAGGGGGTTAGGGGTTTCTACCCTGCCCCCTTTGTGCGTTTTGCGCACTTGTTTCTTTTTTTTTCTCGGCGGGATACGCGCACCCTAAGCGCATCCCGCCGATTTAAAAAAAAAAAAATCTTTTTCTGCCCAGGGGGTCCTTGTGGGACCCCCTGAGCACACCTAGGGGGTTAGGGTGTTTCTACCCTGCCCCCTTTTGCGCTTTGCGCACTTGTTTCTGTCCCTCGGTTCTACCGAGGGACAAAATGGCTGCCAACACTTCCTGAATCGGAATGTTGACAGCCAGCTGACAGCCAATTAGCATGCAGCTCGTGATCGGGACAGTGCGCGCAGGGTGCGCTGAGGGTACGCGTATCCGACGCGCCCATAGATATATATGTACTTTTACTTTTGATTTTCTCAGGAACTACTGAACGGATTTACACCATTTAAGCAAAAGGCACCATTCTGAACCAAGGGCTACCTCTTTGCCAAATTTGGTGTAATTCCGTTCAGCAGTTCGGGCTGTAGCTGCGACTAAAGGTTCCTATGGAAAAATGAATGGGGAAAACGCGTTTTGGGACCCCCTTTTTCTCGGCCCCCGCTTCACGTATCACCCCGAGACTTTCAGGGTAGGAGCGGAGCGCCCCAACAAGTTGGAAACTTTCACGAAGATTCGTCAACCGGCGCCAACGTTATTTCAAATAGAATGTCGCGGATTTCCTATGGATAATAGGTTGTAACTATAACTATCTACTGGCGACCGCCAGTAGATAATATATATATATATATATATATATACATAACTCACGCCCCCGCAATGCACTGCTGATGACGTCACATATTACATCACTCATGACATGATCAGTGACATCGTTGATGACATCACTGATGACATCTCAAATGCGAAATGCGATCCACGCGTTTCGGCTCGTCCGAACCTTGATAACGATACAAGACATCATTGTAGCTTCCTTATTTAAATGTACAAATGCCTCCAGTTGCCAACATTAACAAAGGACTACATATTACTTTAATCCAAAAAGTTGGCGGCCATATTGGCCTGGTCACGATGTGAAAATTCAGGAATTGATACAATAAAGAAAAGAAAACAAGTGTTAATATGCACACAATGTCATTTCAGCATATCTTGCCCCGTGACTGCCGTACCTGTATGTTCGTCAACGTGACTTGTTCATAATAAACATACTTAGGATTGCAAACATCAACATAAACAATGGACTACACATTACTTTAAAGTGAAAGGGTATCGGCCATATTGATCTGGGCACGTTGCGTATTATAATGGTTCTTACACGAAAAAAAAAAAAAAAGGGGTGTTAATATACACACACTATCCATAAATAAAGTTCTAGCGATTATAGTTCCATTCCATTCACAGCTCATTTGAGATGTCATGAGTGATGTCATGAGTGATATCACTGACCATGTCATGAATGATGTAATGTTTGAGGTCATAAGCAGTGCATTGCGGGGTTGTAAGTTATAGTTAGCTCAGGCAACTATAACTGCTGAATTTCACTGGTTTTGTACGAGTGAAATCTGAGCCTAACTATAACGTCCCTGTAATCTTTGTTTTGTTCAGCGAATTTCTAGTTTTCTTTTAATGTTAAGTAAGATGCCTATCACAATGGATGGTGGGGGGTTGGAAGAAGGGCCTGGCCTGGCATTGTGCTGCCCCCACCCAAGCTTGCTGCTCCTGCCTCCCCTCCTCCTTGCCATCCATTGTCCAAGTCCATGCCCCTGCTTCCTCATTACAGCCCTGTGTGGCCGTTGTTCTGCCACTGGCCTTCCCGCCTTCTCTGAACAGTTAGCTTGCTGCCCCATCCACCTCCTCCCTATCCTCTGTTGTCTGAATCCATGCAGTAGCCTTCTCCCTCCTGCCATGCATGGTCTGATGTGCTGCCACTGCCCTCCATTTAGCATGATGTCCCAGTCCACTCCTCCTGCCCTCTATTGCCCAATTCTATGCCCCATCATTGACCTCCTGCTTGGCCTCTGTGCTTAGCTTGCTGCCCCTACTCTCCTTCCCCCTGCTCTCCAATGTCTGTGTGCATGCCCCTGCTCCATCCTTTTTGCCCACCATGTTCCATGGACCTGCCCCTCCTATCTACTCTGAGTGTTCTGTTGAGCTGCCACTCCCCTCCCACCTGCCTAGCATTGTCAGATAACTGTAACCTGTCCCTGCCACCTCTACCCTGCCGGTCCACGTTCCATGCCCCTATCCCCTTCCTCCTGTCCTCCATGTCCATTTTACTGCCACACCCTTCTGCCCTCCCTGGTCTGTTGTGCTGCAACTGCTCCTCCTGCCTGCCCCGCGTGGTCTGTTGTGAGGCCCCTTTCCCTGAACTCTCTTGTCTGTGCCCAGCTCCTACCCCTCCCTTCTATCCTCCATGGTCCTTTCTGCATGCACCTGCCCCTCCTTCTCGCCCATCATGGCCATTGTGCTGCCACTAACCCTCCCGCTTGCCATGCATGGTCTTCTGTGCTGCCACGGCCCCTCCCACCTTCCCTGTGTGGTCAGCTAGCTGCCCCTGACCCCCTCCCACCTTCCCTTCATGTTCTGTGTGTATGCCATTATAGTCACACTGTTGCTCTCCATAGTGTGTCTTGCTTCTAGTGCCCATCCTGCCTGACCTCCATTGTCATCTTGCTGCTCCTGCCCTGCCCCCTTGCCCCCTGCCCTCTGTTTTCCATGTGCAGACCCCTATTCCCTCCCTCCTGGCTTGTCTGTTCCATTGTAATGCCCCTGATCCCTACCTCCTGCCCTTTATGGTCTGTTATGCTGCAGCTTTCTCTCCTGTCTGTCCATTATGGTCAGCTAGCTGCCATTGCCTCTTTCCCCTCTGTTCTCTGTTGTCCATGTGCATGGTCCTGTCCCCTCCCTATTGCTTTCCATGGATTGTTGTGCTGCACTCCCGTCCCGGATGCCCTGTGTGGTGTATTGTGCTGCTGCAAACCCTGATGCCTGCCCTGTAAGGTCATTTTGGTGCACCTGTCCATGTCCCTCCTGTCCTCTGTTATCCGAGTCCATGTCCCTACCCCAATTCCTCCTGCTTTCCATGATCCAATGTACCATACTTGCTAACATTTTGAACTTGGTAAGAGGCAGATTTTGAAAAAGAACTGGGGTATTGATTTTCCCCATTGACTTACATTGAAAAAGAGGAGATTGTAGACCATGTCATGAGTGATGTAATATGTGACATCATCAGCAGTGCATTGCGGGGGTGCGAGTTATAGTTAGCTCAACTAACTATAACGGCCGAATTTCTCTGGTTTTGTACGAGTGAAATGCCCAACTAACTATAACGTCCCTGAAACCTGTGGTTTTTTCAGTGAATTTCTAAGGTTTTTTAAATGCTAATTTCTAACTATAACGTTCCTGAAACCTATGTTTTTTTCAGGGAATATATATATATATCATGTGATCAAGGTCCGCATGGGCCGTAACGCATAATGGCTGACTAAATAAATCGACTATTTTGCACTTACTGTGAGGTCCGTGCCTGTTTTTGTCCAGGTTTTGCGGAAAGGAGCGGAAGAATTGGATATATATATATATCCGCCTGCCTCTGTCATTGAGGAAGGCGGGAGCCGAAACGCGTCTGCGTGTACGATCACCCTAATAAAATCAGGGTGAACTGCTCCCGAGAGTGCTGGTGTTTTTATGTCATGCAGCTGTGAAATTGAAGCGCGCTTTCACCTTCGCGCTAAGGAGCACCCGCTCGAGAGTGCAGGGTTTCAAGGTGAAGTTCAAAGGAGCCGAATATATATATATCCACGAAAAAGACGCCTGTTGGACGCCCACGGACCAGGGCTTCTACGGTAGACGTCAAACCGTTTAAAATGTCCTTCTTGTTTCCAACCCAATTGCTTGGTTTCAGAAATGATGAGCCACACCAACGAGTCCTTTCTGAAACCCAGCAATTGGGTTGGAAACACGAAGGATGGATATATGTATATGTATATATATTATCTACTGGCGGTCGCCAGTAGATAGTTATAGTTAGGACCTATTTTCCATAGGAAATCCGCAACATTTAAAATAACTCTTGCGTCGGTTGACGAATGTTCGCGAAATTTTCAAACTTTATGGCCCGCTCTGGTCCGCTCCTACCCTGAAAGTTTCGGGGTGATTCGTCAAGCGGGGGCCGAGAAAAAAGGGGGGTCCCAAAACGTGTTTTCCCCATTCATTTTCCCATAGGAAACTTTAGCCACGGCTACAGCCCGAACTGCTGAACGGAATTACACCAAATTTGGCAAAGAGGTAGTTCTTGGTTCAGAAAGAACCCTTTTTGTTAAATGGTGTAAATCCGTTCAGTAGTTGCTGAGAAAATCAAAAGTAAAAACACATATATATCTGGGCGGAGCCTAACCACACATGTCATCGTGAGATCTGATTGGCTGTCAGCACTTCATCCTGGAATTGCTGGCAGCCATCTTGGGACCAGTATAAATGAGAGTACGCCATTGAAATGCATTGTAGTGAATCGAAGATTTTGAGGGTTACCAAAAGGAGAACTATAAAGGGTGATAACAGACTTTAGTTACATTAGAATTCATTTGTTGATGGTACCATACTAATTTCAGGAATTGTGGTGTGTTCTAAGGTGATTTTACCCTGTGAAAAACCTTCTGCTGGGATATCATGAATCATGTTTGAGAGAAAACTATTTTCACATGCTTGTCCCATACAGTTTTGGAAGGTGCTCCAGAAGCTAAAATGAGAGCATATTTTCTGTAAATTCACATTATCTTTCTCAGTCATGTGAGAATGAAGTCTGACATTCTCAGTAAAACATGTACATCCAACAATGGCAGAGACTGTCAGTTGATTCCTTTGTGTTCTACTGCAGCTTCCCAGAGTGTTCTAAAGAACAACTAGAGTGCTAACAGCCTTACTTATGACAAAAGTATGGCACACCTGAAGCCATCTTGATTGGAATAAACTGGTAACACTTAAAACATTTAATTTAAAAAGGAACAAAATGATGGGGTTTATTTTGTCATAGAAATTATGGTTAGTGCTGTAGAAAGAAAAATTAGGACATGTTTCAAGTGTGATCTCAAATATCTTCCTGTTATATTTCAACAGGAGCAGCCTGTCAGTTGATGCCTTTGTGTTCTACTGCAGCTTCCCAGAGTGTTCTAAAGAACAACTAGAGCGCTAACAGTCTTACTTATGACAAAAGTATGGCACACCTGAAGCCATCTTGATTGGAATAAACTGGTAACACTTAAAACATTTAATTTAAAAAGGAACAAAATGAGGGGGTTCATTTTGCCATAGAAATTATGGTTAATGCTGTAGAAAGAAAAATTAGGACATGTTTTAAGTGAGATCTCAAATATCTTCCTGTTATATTTCAACAGGAGCAGCCTGTCAGTTGATGCCTTTGTGTTCTACTGCAGCTTCCCAGAGTGTTCTAAAGAACAACTAGAGTGCTAACAGCCTTACTTATGACAAAAGTATGGCACACCTGAAGCCATCTTGATTGGAATAAACTGGTAACACTTAAAACATTTAATTTAAAAAGGAACAAAATGAGGGGTTCATTTTGCCATAGAAATTATGGTTAGTGCTGCAAAAAGAAAATGTAGGGCATGTTTTAAGTGAGATCTCAAATCCTCTTCTATTTCATTAGAAAATTCTGACATGCAGACTGAAACAATCACTTTCAATACCAGCAGTAGACTTCCAGTTAACTCCTTGGTGAGCAGTAGCTTTACTACAGTGATGAACAACTAGAGTGCTAACATTCTGAATTTATGGCAAATGTGTGACACATCTGAATGCCTTCTTGATGGAATCAAAGTAAAAAACTGAAAGCATTTCCTACTGAGGAGACTGTAGTAAATGAGGAAATTAGGAAACTTCATAACAAATAAGTCTCCCAAGATGGCCACCAGAGAAAAAAGAGCCCAAATGTAGCACAAATATCACCCAGAGGTAGCCCACGTATAGCCCAATGACAGAAGTGTGCAAAACACTTTTTATTTTTGTTTTTTGCAGTTTTATATAGTGCAGACTGGTCAGGTATTGGAGTGCTTTACATGAGCATTGGTTACATCACACAAGGACAAATTCATGTTGGTTGACCCCTACGCTACCCAAACACCACTGCACTACCCTAAACCCTGAAACACTACCCCCAGCACGACCCCCTTCACTACCCAAACATAACTGCACTACCCTAAACTCAAAAACACTACCCCCAGCACGACCCCCTACACTACCCAAACACCACTGCACTACCCTAAACCCTAAATCTACCCCTACACTACACAAATACCACTGCACTACCCTAAACCCTAAAACACTAGAACCCAGCACGACCCCCTACAGTACACAAACACCATTGCACTACCCTAAACCCTAAAACACTACCCCCAGCATGACCCCCGACACTACACAAACACCACTGCACTACCCTAAACCCTAAAACACTACCCCAGCACGACCCCCTACACTACCCAAACACCACTGCACTACCCTAAACCCTAAAACACTACCCCCAGCACGACTCCCTACACTACACAAACACCACTGGACTACCCTAAACCCTAAAACACTACCCCCAGCACGACTCCCTACACTACCTAAACACCACTGCACTACACTAAACCCTAAATCTACCCCCAGCATGACCTCCCACACTACACAAACACCACTGCACTACCCTAAACCCTAAAACACTACCCCCAGCACGACCCCTACACTACCCAAACACCACTGCACTACCCTAAACCCTAAAACACTAACCCCAGCATGACCCCCTACACTACCCAAACACCACTGCACTACCCTATACCCTAAAACACGACCCCGTACACTACACAAACACAACTGCACTACCCTAAACCCTAAAACACTACCCACAGCATGACCCCCTACACTACACAAACACCACTGCACTACCCTAAACCCTAAAACACTACCCCTACACTACACAAACACCACTGCCCTACCCTAAACCCTAAAACACAACCCCCAGCATGACCCCCTACACTACACAAACACCACTGCACTACCCTAAACCCCCTACACTATACAAACACCACTGCATTACTCTAAACCCTAAAACACTACCCCCAGCACGACCCCCTCACAACACAAACACCACTGCACTACCCTAAACCCTAAATCGACCCCAGCACGACCCCCTACACTACCCAAACACCACTGCCATACCCTAAACCTTAAAACACTACCCCCAGCACTAACCCCTACACTACACAAACACCACTGCATTACCCTAAACCCTAAAACACTACCCCAGCACTACCCCCTACACTACCCAAACACCACTGCACTAACATAAACCCTAAAACACTACCCCCAGCACAACCCCCTACACTACACAAACACCACTGCACTACCCTAAACCCTAAAACACTACCCCCAGCATGACTCCCTACACTACCCAAACACCACTACACTACCCTAAACCCTAAATCTACCCCCAGGACGACCCCCTACACTACCCAAACACCACTGCACTACCCTAAACCATAAAACACTACCCCCAGCATGACCCCCTACACTACACAAACACCACTGCACTACCCTATAACACTACCACCAGCATGACCCCCTACACTACTCAAACACCACTGCACTACCCTAAACCCTAAAACACTAACCCAGCACGACCCCCTACACTACCCATACACCACTGCACTACCCTAAACCCTAAAACACTACCCCCAGCACGACCCCCTATACTACTGCACTACCCTAAACCCTAAAACACTACCCCCAGCACGACCCCCTACACTACCCAAACACCACTGCACTACCCTAAACCCTAAAACACTACCCCCAGCACGACCCCCTACACCACCCAAACACCACTGCACTACCCTAAACCCTAGAAAAGAAACCCCCACCCCATGCCCAATCCCCCTTACCTCTCACTCCTCGTGGTTCCTCTCTCCTCGTGGTTCCTGCTTCACGTCGTCTCTGAGGAGCGGTGCACTTCGTTGTGAGGAAACGGAACAGCCTCTGTTTCCTTACAACGACATGGATCATCTACATGTTTTTTAGAACGCATGGTCATTTACCATACATACCTTTACAACAAAATTCGTTGTAAAGGCATGCGTGGTAAATGACCATGCGTTCTAAAATAATGCGTAGTAATGACTTTGTGATGTACAACGCATGCCTGGTAATGCATGCGTTGTAATGGTATCGCAAAGTAAAAAAGTCGTTGTAACGGCTGTTTACCGATCGAAGCTGGCCCCTGTTCTTCAGTGAGACGTTTATTTGATTAATTAGGAGGAAGGAATGTGTTTTTTTTTACCAAAAAATGCATTCCCGGCTGTTGTATTGTGAAAGTGTCTGCGTGGCCTGGTTTCACTTCCGGTGAGAGAGTGGAAGAGTCAGTTTGGATCTAAAGGAGTTCTGTTGTTGGACGGGGCCGGCGCGACATGTCATCAGAAAACATAGCTAATGGAAAGCGTCCTCCCTGAAGTGTGGAGCAGTGCCATGAGAGGTCAACGACTGTGTGTCCCACCGCAGTATGACCATACCGCGTGACCCATGTGCCACCTCCAGGGTACGGGAGGCAGAAGCGGCATCGCAGGTCCTCTTGAAGACCGTTGTAGCACTAATTCTACATTTTGGTACTAGGGCATTTTAGCTTCGTTGTTCCTGCCAGATACAAAGAGAAGATCCTGTGTTATTCAGTGCCCTCGTTACCTTTTTTGTGGGTTGTGGTGCTTGTCACTTCGCTGCCCCGCCGGTGCACACGACTGGGCACCCCACCTCGTGTGCCATCTACAGGGCCTCTGCCCTCGGATCACTGGTTTTGGTTTCTGGAGTGGCAACATAAACAGTTGATCCCAAAGGACTAGCCTGAACACTTAGGTGAATATCCCCTGCACCAGCATTCCACGGAAATTCTTTCCTAGCTCTCCCACGTCAACGAGGACGTCATAATAACACGGCTCCGCTCGCGACACAGTATGACGTCATCGGAGCCATAAGAGAACCTCGTCGGCATGCTGACGTCAGTTCCACCCATTTTTTCCGTGCCACCGAGGCAAACAGGGGACCGAGACATTTTCACATGTATACATAGTATAATAAATATATATATATTCACTGAAAAAACCATAGGTTTCAGGCACGTTATAGTTAGAAATTAGCATTTAAAAAACCTTAGAAATTCACTGAAAAAACCATAGGTTTCAGGCACGTTATAGTTAGAAATTAGCATTTAAAAAACCTTAGAAATTCACTGAAAAAACCATAGGTTTCAGGGGCGTTATAGTTAGTTGGACATTTCACTCGTACAAAACCATAGAAATTCCCCCGTTATAGTTAGTTCAGCTAACTATAACTTGCGCGCCCGCAATGCACTGCTGATGACGTCACATATTACATCACTCATGACATGGTCAGTGACATCACTCATGACATCACTGATGACATCTCAAATGACATCACTGATGACATCACTGATGACATCATCCTTGTGATAGAGTGGCAGACCTCCTCTCACCCTAATATAACCTTTGATACACACACTCAAAAATACAAACTAACATTTTCAAAACAATGGACATACCAATATCAGTTACAACACACCAATTCAGTAATTCCAAGATCTACACACACATCCACTCATTCACCAACAGTCCCTATACAGTCACTCATACATGTACTCACTCATCAGATGTACTCATACACCTATACATCCTGTTACACACAGCCACTCATCCATAGAGTTACTCACACACATAGTCACACATGCAAACAAAGTATCAAACATCCATTTACTTGATATATACAGTTATACACACACTACCACACTTACTTCTACAGAAACTTACACATACTTACTCTCTTAAACAATCACTTATAGAAACACCTACTTATTTGTACAGGAACTCTTCCAATCTCTCACTCTCACATATACTCACTTATATACACCAATACTCACATATACTAGTTTAAAACATAAGTAGTTACTCATAAAGACACTATTGAGACAGTCATTCACTCACTAACACACCCATACACATACTCATCCACCTATACAGTCCTGCACACATGCTGTCTTCAACACATACAAACAGTGAGTCACTCATTCATGCATCTATGCACTAAGTAATACCCCCACCGAACCATACAGACACTCAGACACTCATACTGATACTCAAAAAACCAACAAATAACCCATATAGACACTCATGTAGCTACTCACCAACCCATGCAGCCACTTATACACAAAGTGAGAGACTGATACAGATATTTTCATATTTAAACATTACTCACTAACCCATGTATTCACTAAGATACACTTAGTCAGTTATACAATCAATTTTACAAAACAAAATCATCCATTTAGACACTTATATACCCATTTATTCTTCCATCGACCTTGAGATATACATATATAAAACATATTTAATTTTCAGAAAAACACACATTCACTGGATGATGTCATCAGTGATGTCATTTGAGATGTCATCAGTGATGTCATGAGTGATGTCACTGACCATGTCATGAGTGATGTAATATGTGATGTCATCAGCAGTGCATTGTGGGCGCGCGAGTTATAGTTAGCTGAACTAACTATAACGGGGGAATTTCTCTGGTTTTGTACGAGTGAAATGTCCAACTAACTATAACGCCCCTGAAACCTATGGTTTTTTCAGTGAATATATATATATATATATATATATATATATATATATATATATATATATATATATATACGACTGAGGAAACCCGTTTCCAATACATAATCAGGTCCCAACACGCTCAGGGTCACTCATTCACTTTATTGTGGCTTGGGGTGACGCGTTTCGACCGTCTCTGCGGTCTTTCTCACAACAATGTCCCAACACCATTTTGTGCATTATATACTTTTGCAACTCTTAAAGTGACAGTGCAATATTGTTCACATTCTCGCCAACTATAATGTTTTTGAATGTTTACTAAACATCAGCAGCAATGATGTTCGTTCTAAAATACATGACCTGAAATTGCACTGTTTTGACAAAACCATGTGCTTAATTAACCTTCCAAAATTAAACTTATAATGACAATGATGACATGTCCACTGACTTCGTTTCAAAGTGAAATTTGTGACTACCAAATACGTGCTTAAACCAAACACCCATATGGTGAAATTTTGACATTGTGAGCAGCAATGGAAAATTGAAATTGTAAACCACTAAGCGTCGAATTTGCACAAATATACTCGGGTAGACACACTCTGCATTAACTTATTGTTGTATAAGGGTTAGAATGTAAACATAAACTTCCAATTTTAATCCAAGTGCTGGTGCCATTCATTGGATCATTATTTTGAAAGTGCACAGTGCCAATAAAACCTTTCAAGCATTGTAAGAAAGTGGCTCTGTATATACTGAACCAAAGTAAGGTTCAGGGTGCACAGAGTCCACAGAACCCAGAGGTTTGGCAGAGGCTAAAGTTAGATATAACCTTACTCTCTAAAGTGGTAGCTTGGTCGAGCAGTAAGGCAGTATCAGAGGACAGTGTAAAGCATTTGTTGTACACACCCAGTCAGCAAATGGTCTCACACACTCAAGAACTGAACTCTAGGCCAATTGTTTTGTAGATAAAAATATATTGCTGTTTTATTTTTAGAACCACAGGTAGGTATAAAAATACTTTCTCAGAATGAGATGCTTTAGTTATATACTTTCAATACACAATAGACTATTGAATGCAATAGCTACAGTTGTTGCAATAGGCAACACAATTCAAACACAATTATAACATTGAGCTCAATGGGAGTTTTTAAGTAAAAGCAGTTTCAGTTACTTTACGTATGATTTTCTTACTCAGGGCTGGATCCTGGATTCAGCCCTGGTGCATTTCCTGTAAACAGTTGAAAGAAATCGTTTTTGTTACACAGGCGATTTTTAAGGAATATTTGTTTGTTTCAAAAATCGACACTTAGAAGAATTTCTGGAGAAAACCAGGCAAAGTTATCCTATGGAGGAAAATCAAGTTATCGGTAAGTACAGTTGTAATTGCTTTTCAGGGTCAGTGCTGGGCACCAAGATCCAGCACTGGGATCTCTCCTGATAACAGGTGAGTAATTTCGTTTTCGTTGATCGGACGATTTTTAGTGATTATTTTAAAGTTTCAAAACTCGACACAGAAGAAATTTCAGTGTAAACCAGTCAATGTTACCCTATGGAGAAAATGTAGGTTATCGGTTTTCAGGTAAGTACTCGACTGGCAGAGTTAAGGTTCTGGGCATAGACTCAAGGGTCTCCCAGGGTCAGGTAGGTACAGTTGGTACACCCTCAGCGGCACAGAGGCGGCCGGGTGCAGAGTGAGTTAGGCCCAATGTTAGCCTATGGCGGGCAGGGGGCCCTTGGTTGGTGGCTGCTGGCAGGCAGGCCACGCGGCTGTGGGAGCTGGGCTCCTGGTCACTTACCTAGGGCAAGTGGGGCAGAAAAATAGGCTAGGTGTTGCACTCCCAGGGGCACTCGGGCGGCTGGGTGCAGGGTGCTTTTGAGCCGTCGGGCACTCAATGTATTTCAATTGAGAAGCTGGAAGTTGAACAAAGGCTGCAAGCTCGGGGACGGAGATTCTTCAGGTGCGACCACCACTTCGAGAGGTAAGTTGGGTAGTTGGAGGATAGGTAGGCACCCCGGAGTTGGGCACAGGAGGCCGCAGGGCGCCGGGTGCAGGGGTGTCTTTTCGCGTCGAGAAATCTTACCTTCTCTTGGTCGCGGTTGGAGGGGTCCCTGGTTCTGAGGCTGCAGGCATCATCAGGAGCGTCGAGGAGGGTCCTTGGGTGCTGGATTCTGGGTCACAGTCACCGGGGGGACGTCCTCGTGGTCTTTGTCCACTCAGGCACAGGCCGGGCTCGGCGGGTGCAGAGGGTGCAGGAGTCGCAGTTCCTGGCTGGCACCAGGGGTTTGTTACTTGCTTTTGAGCAGTACCACTGCTCGTGGGAGTCCCAGTTCTGTTAGAGTCACAAGGCAGTCAGGTCCTCTGGGGTTTTCGAGGTTGCTGACCACTGGAGACGCCGGGGTTTAGCAGGAGCAGGTTCGAGGGTCGACAGGCCTGTAGGGCTGGGGCCAAGTCAGTTGGTGTCGTCCTCTTGTGAGCAGCTGCACGGCAGGTCATCTTTCTTCTTGTTCTTCTTGCTTCTTTCGAATTCGGGATCTGAGGAAGGAAGGTTCAGGGTGCCCCTAAATACTAGATTTAGGGGCGTTATAGGTAGGTAAAGGACAGGGACCAATGGGTCCCTTCCCTGGGGTGGGTACACCCCCTATACTGCCACTCTCCAGTGGGAGGGGGGCAGGAGCCTAGTCCTGATTGGGTAGGGCTCCCCATCTTCAAGATGGCGAGAGCCCGGAGATGTGCTTCACCTCGCTTCCCCCGCCTGAGTGGTGGGGTTGGCAGAGGCTGGCACACCCCCTTTCCTCACTTGTGGTTTCCCGCCAGTCTTCCCGCCAGAGTGGGGGCTAGAACCGGTGGGGACCAGTTGCTGAGTACAGCAAGTGGTCTGGGGAAGCTCACCAAAGCAGTATGCCTTTGAAGCTTCCCCCTGCCCATCCTGGGGGAGGAGACCTAGCACCTCGCCCAGGACGTGCATTGTTGCAGGCCCGGGAGAGCGGATGGCTCTCTACCCAGGGGTCCAGCAACGTCTGCTGGGTGGCAGCCTAGGCCGCCCCTCAGACAGGACGTGGATTGTAGGTTAGGTTCAGGGGGCAACTCTAAGTTGCCCTCTGTCGTGCATCTGACATTAAATCCCACACTGGCATCAGTGTGGGTTTAATGTGCTGAGAAGTTTGATACCAAACTTCTCAGTCTTCAGTGTAGACATCAATGTGCTGTGGAGTTCGTGATGACGACCTCCCAGCACCATATACTCTTAATGGCAGCACTGCACTTACAGTGCCCAGGAATGGACCTGGGTACTGTAGGGGTACAGGGCTCATGCACCTGTACCCTCACCACTGGCATAGTGCACCCAGCTAGAGGGGTAACTGAGGTATGCCAGGGCAGTGTGTTTGTGGGCATGGCACACAGGGTGTGTGCCATGTCGACTCTCTGTTTTTTTCTGCACCAAGACACTCAGCCTGCAAAGCCAGTGTGTGTGTGTCAGGGTACAGGGCCTCTAAGAGTGGCACAATAAATGCTGCAGCCCCTAGAGGCCTTCTCTGGTCACAGTGCCCTGGGTACCTAGGGTACCATTTACCAGGGGCTGACATGTGGCCAGAGATGCCAATTGGGTTTAGGCTACAATGCAGTTTTAGGGAAGGAACACAGGCCCTGGGCACCTGATTGGCAGGAGCCCAGGGCACGCTCAGTCAAAGTACATCAGCAATTCAGCAAAAAGTGGGGGCATACCATGCAAGAAAGATGGCACTTTCTCACACAACCCCCCAAACGAAAGGTGATGAGACTAACCTTGCCCTATGGAGTCTTCATTGTCTAAGTGGAAGAACCTGGAAAGTCCATCTGCATTGGCATGGGCAGTCCCAGGTCTGTGTTCCACTTCAAAGTCCATTCCCTGTAGGGAGATGGACCACCTCAAAAGTTTTGGATTTTCCCCTTTCATTTGCATTAGCCATCTGAGAGGTCTGTGGTCAGTTTGAACTAGGAAGTGAGTACCAAACAAGTATGGTCTCAACTTCTTCATGGACCAAACCACAGCAAAGGCCTCCATCTCAATGGCACTCCAACGCTGCTCTCTGGGGAGGAGCCTCCTGCTTATAAAAGCAACAGGTTGGTCTTGGCCTTCATCATTGGTCTGGGATATGACCGCTCCTATCCCTAGCTCAGAGGCATCAGTCTGCACTATGAACTGCTTGGCATAATCTGGAGCTTTTAGAATTGGTGCTGAGCACATTGCTTCTTTCAGGGTGTCAAAAGCCTTTTGGCAACTAACTGTCCAGTTAACCTTCTTGGGCATCTTCTTGGAGGTAAGTTCTGTGAGGGGAGTCACAATGGACCCATACCCCTTCACAAACCCCCTGTAGTACCCAGTCAAGCCAAGGAATGCCCTGACTTGAGTCTGGGTTGTGGGAGCTTCCCAGTCCAGGATGGCCTGGATCTTGGGTTGTAAGGGTTGTACCTGGCCTCCACCAACAAGGTGGCCCAAGTACACTACAGTGCCCTTCCCTATCTGGCATTTGGATGCCTTGATAGTTAGGCCTGCAGTTTGCAGGGCCTTTAAAACCTTCCCAAGGTGGACCAGGTGATCCTGCCAGGTGGAGCTAAAGACAGCAATATCATCAAGATAAGCTGCACTAAAGGACTCCAACCCAGCAAGGACTTGATTCACCAACCTCTGGAAGGTGGCAGGGGCATTCTTTAAACCAAAGGGCATAACAGTGAACTGATAGTGTCCATCAGGTGTGGAGAATGCTGTCTTTTCTTTTGCTCCTGGGGCCATGCCAATCTGCCAGTACCCTGCAGTTAAGTCAAAGGTACTGAGAAAATTGGCTGCCCCTAGTTTGTTTATCAACTCATCTGCTCTTTGAATGGGTTGAGCATCTATCTTGGTGACAGAGTTGAGCCCTCTATAGTCCACACAGAACCTCATTTCTCTTTTTCCACCCTGTGGATGAGGTTTGGGGACTAGAACCACTGGGCTAGCCCAGGGGCTCTCAGAGGGTTCAATAACCCCTAACTCCAGCATCTTGCTGACTTCAGCTTTGATGCTTTCCTTGACTTGGTCTGACTGTCGATAGATCTTGTTCTTGACAGGTGCACTGTCACCAATGCCCACATCATGGGTACACCAGTTTGTCAGACCAGGGGTCAGGGAAAAGAGGCTAGCATCCTGCTGCAAGACTTGCTTGCAGTCAGCCTGCTGTTGGGCAGAGAGGGTGTCTGAAAAGACAACTCCATCTACTGACCCATATTTTGGGCTGTAGGAGAGGAGATCAGGGAGAGGTTCACTCTCTGCTTCCTGTTCCTCATCAGTCACCATCAGCATGGTGATGTCAGCCCTGTCATTGTAGAGCTTAAGGCGGTTCACATGGATAACCCTTTTGGGTGTCCTGCTAGTGCCCAGGTCAACTAAGTAGGTGACCTCACTCTTTTTCTCTAGGATAGGGTAAGGGCCACTCCATCTATCTTGGAGTGCTCTTGGTGCCACTGGCTCCAAAACCCACACCTGTTGCCCAGGTTGAAATTCAACCAGTGCAGCTTTTTGGTCATACCAGTGCTTCTGACGCTCCTGGCTGGCCTCAAGGTTCTTGGATGCCTTTTCCATGTACTCAGCCATTCTGGACCTTAGGCCAAGCACATAGTCCACAATATCTTGTTTGGGTTCTTGGAGAGGCCTCTCCCAGCCCTCCTTTACAAGACAAAGTGGTCCCCTCACAGGATGGCCAAACAGAAGTTCAAAGGGTGAGAAACCTACTCCCTTCTGTGGCACTTCTCTGTAAGCAAAAAGCAGACATGGTAAGAGGACATCCCATCTCCTTTTGAGTTTCTCAGGGAGCCCCATGATCATGCCTTTCAATGTCTTGTTAAATCTTTCAACAAGGCCATTGGTTTGTGGATGATAGGGTGTAGTAAACTTGTACTGCACCTCACATTCCTTCCACATGTGTTTCAGGTAAGCAGACATGAAGTTAGAACCTCTGTCTGAAACCACCTCCTTAGGAAACCCTACCCTGGTGAAGACACCAATGAGGGCCTTGGCTACTGCAGGAGCTGTAGTAGTCCTAAGTGGGATTGCTTCAGGGTACCTAGTGGCATGATCCACTACCTGTAGTATAAATTTGTTCCCTGAGGCTGTGGGAGGTTCAAGTGGACCCACTATGTCCACACCTACCCTCTCAAAGGGCACCCCCACCACAGGCAGTGGTATCAGGGGGGCCTTTGGGTGGCCACCTGTCTTGCCACTGGCCTGACAGGTAACACAGGAGCTGACAAACTCCTTCACCTTTTGGAGCATCTGGGGCCAGTAAAAGTGGCTGACTAGCCTTTCCCAAGTCTTGGTTTGGCTCAGATGTCCAGCTAGGGGGATGTCATGAGCTAAAGTTAGGAGGAACTCCCTGTACTTCTGTGGCACTACCACTCTCCTGGTGGCTCCAGGATTGGGGTCTCTTGCCTCAGTGTACAGTAATCCCTCTTCCCAATAGACTCTGTGGGTACCACTGACATCTCCCTTTGCTTCTGAAACAGCTTGCTGCCTCAGGCTTTCAAGAGTGGGACAGTCTTGCTGACTCTGGCACAGCTCTTCCCTAGAGGGTCCCCCTGGGCCTAAGAGTTCAACCTGGTAAGGGTCAAGCTCCATGGGCTCAGTTCCCTCTGGGGTGTCCAAGTCCTCTCCCTGAGGAGAGGGGTTCTGAGTGGTTTGCTGTAGAGAAGCTGGTCCCCCAGTCTTCTTACCTTTTCTCTTGGTTGGTTGGGCCATACTTTCAGGCTCCAAACCTACTTTTTCACCCTTCCTCTTGCTCTGTGCTCTAGTTTGCACACACACCAATTCAGGGATACCCAGCATGGCTGCATGGGTCTTTAGCTCAACCTCAGCCCAGGCTGAGGTTTCCAGGTCATTTCCTAGCAGACATGCAGCTGGTAACTTTTGAGAGACCACTACCTGTTTCAGGCCAGTAACCCCTCCCCAGCCTAATGTCACCATAGCCATTGGATGATTAGTGGTAACACTGTCAGCATTGGTGACTGGGTAGGTTTTCCCAATCAAGTATTGCTCAGGGGAAACCAGTGTGTCTCTCACCATAGTGACACTGGCACCTGTATCCCTCAGAGCTTCTATCCTAGTTCCATTAACCCAGGGGTATTGTAAATACTTCTTTAAGTTGGGTGGCCACACAGCTACAGTGGCAAACTCAACTTCCCCTTCTGAAACTAGAACTGCTTCAGTGTGCATCCTGATTTGCTCTGGGCACACTGTTGATCCCATCTGTAGACTTGCCACTCCAGGTGTAGCTGAACTGGTTGCCTTAGGGGCCTGGTTGTGGGGGCAAGATTTATCTACAGTTAAGTGTCCCAACTTCTTACAGTTGTTACACCAGGCCTTTGTGGGATCAAAGTTCTTCCCCCTATAAGGCTGAGGCACATAGGGAGTAGTTTGGGACCCACCCCCTGTACAGGTTTTTGGGGCCCTTTAGAAGACTCAGACTTTTTATCTTGGGGATTCTCACCACCTTTCCCCTGGGGAGGTTTTGTAACCACCTTCTTCTGGTCACCCCCAGTGGTTGTCCTTGTCACCCTAGTCTTGACCCAGTGGTCTGCCTTCTTTCCCAATTTTTGGGGAGAAATTAGACCTAGGTCTACCAAATGCTGATGCAACTTTTCATTTGTGCAATTACTTAGTATATGTTCCTTCATAAACAAATTGTAAAGTCCAGTAAAATCATGCACATTATGTCCAGCTAATCAACCATCCAGTGTCTTTACTGAGTAGTCTACGAAGTCAATCCAGGACTGGGTCTGGGTTTTGTGAGCCCCCCTGAATCTAATTCTATACTCCTCATTGGTGAGCCCAAATCCCTCAATCTGAGTTTTCTTCATGAGGTCATAGGACCCTGCATCTTGCCCAGAGAGGGTCAGAAGCCTGTCTCTGCAGTTACCAGAGAACAGTTCCCACAGGAGTGCCCCCCAGAGAGGTTTCTTTACCTTTCTCATTTCACAAGCCCTCTCAAAGGCTGTGAACCATTTGGTGATGTCATCACCTTCCTCAAATTTAGGGACAATCCCTTTGGGGATTTTAGGATCAGAAGTTTCCTCCCTATCCTTATTTTTAGTATTGCTGCCACCATTGATGGGTGCTAAACCCATCTCCTGTCTTTCCTTCTCTAGAGCCAGGAGTCTGTTCTCTAGGTCCAGTCTTTTGGCCAACCTTGCTAAAAGGCTGTCCTCCTCACTGAGGCTGTCCTCAATGTCCTCTCTGAGACCTGAACCACCTGTGTGGCCTCTAGGTCCCCAGAGGTTAATTCTTGGAAATAAGGGTGCATGGACCCTGTCTTCCCTAGGCAGTGGTGGAGGTGGGTTCCCATCTCCATCCTCCTCCCTCCTTTCCTCCTCTGCTTGGTCATCACCATGCTCAGAGGGGTGGGCCTTTGCATACTCAGCCAGGAGCTCCTGGAGCCCTTGTTTGGTTGGATGCTGGCCCATGGGTATATTTTTAAGTTTACATAAGGAACTTACTTCCTTGAAAGACAAGTGAAGGTAAGGGGTGAGGTCGAGCTCCTCAACCATGTCCTGTATGTCATTATTATCTTCACTAGTAGCTGGGTTCTTTTCTTGAGACATTCTAACAAAAAGTTCTAACCCCTCTACCCTTGACTATAGTGACTTTTTATTTTCTAAAATTCTAAAGGGACTTAAGCAAGGCCCTAACAAGACTTTTAGTAATTTGGAAAAAATGCCAATTTAAAAAAATCAGAATTCTAAAGGCAAATTAAGAGTTCTGTCGTGTGATCAGATGGTAACCAAGTAGTCCAACAAATGCAAGTTTGTGATCCACCAATGTAAGAAAGTGGCTCTGTATATACTGAACCAAAGTAAGGTTTAGGGTGCACAGAGTCCACAGTCCCCAGAGGTTTGGCAGAGGCTAAAGTTAGATATAACCTTACTCTCTAAAGTGGTAGCTTGGTCGAGCAGTAAGGCAGTATCAGAGGACAGTGTAAAGCATTTGTTGTACACACCCAGTCAGCAAATGGTCTCACACACTCAAGAACTGAACTCTAGGCCAATTGTTTTGTAGATAAAAATATATTGTTGTTTTATTTTTAGAACCACAGGTAGGTATAAAAATACTTTCTCAGAATGAGATGCTTTAGTTATATACTTTCAATACACAATAGACTGTTGAATGCAATAGCTACAGTTGTTGCAATAGGCAACACAATTCAAACACAATTATAACATTGAGCTCAATGGGAGTTTTTAAGTAAAAGCAGTTTCAGTTACTTTACGTATGATTTTTCTTACTCAGGGCTGGATCCTGGATTCAGCCCTGTTGCATTTCCTGTACACAGTTGAAAGAAATCGTTTTTGTTACACAGGCGATTTTTAAGGAATATTTGTTTGTTTAAAAAATCGACACTTAGAAGAATTTCTGGAGAAAACCAGGCAATGTTATCCTATGGAGGAAAATCAAGTTATCGGTAAGTACAGTTGTAATTGCTTTTCAGGGTCAGTGCTGGGCACCAAGATCCAGCGCTGGGATCTCTCCTGATAACAGGTGAGTAATTTCGTTTTCGTTGATCGGACGATTTTTAGTGATTATTTTAAAGATTCAAAACTCGACACTTGGAAGAAATTTCAGTGTGAACCAGTCAATGTTACCCTATGGAGAAAATATAGGTTATCGGTTTTCAGGTAAGTACTCGACTGGCAGAGTTAAGGTTCTGGGCATAGACTCAGGGGTCTCCCAGGGTCAGGTAGGTACAGTTGGTACACCCTCAGCGACACAGAGGCGGCCGGGTGCAGAGTGAGTTAGGCCCAATGTTAGCCTATGGCGGGCAGGGGGCCCTTGGTTGGTGGCTGCTGGCAGGCAGGCCACGCGGCTGTGGGAGCTGGGCTCCTGGTCACTTACCCAGGGCAAGTGGGGAAGAAAAATAGGCTAGGTGTTGCACTCCCAGGGGCACTTGGGCAGCTGGGTGCAGGGTGCTTTTGAGCCGTCGGGCGCTCAATGTATTTCAATGGAGAAGCTGGAAGTTGAACAAAGGCTGCAAGCTCGGGGACGGAGATTCTTCAGGTGCGACCACCACTTCGAGAGGTAAGTTGGGTAGTTGGAGGATAGGTAGGCACCCGGAGTTGGGCACAGGAGGCCGCAGGGCGCCGGGTGCAGGGGTGTCTTTTCGCGTCGGGAAATCTTACCCTCTGCTGGTCGCGGTTGGAGGCGTCCCTGGTTCTGAGGCTGCAGGCGTCGTCAGGAGCGTCGAGGAGGGTCCTTGGGTGCTGGATTCTGGGTCACAGTCGCCGGGGGGACGTCCTCGTGGTCAGTGTCCACTCAGGCACAGGCCGGGCTCGGCGGGTACAGAGGGTGCAGGAGTCGCGGTTCCTGGCTGGCACCAGGGGTTTGTTACTTGCTTTTGAGCAGTACCACTGCTCGTGGGAGTCCCAGTTCTGTTAGAGTCACAAGGCAATCAGGTCCTCCGGGGTTTTCGAGGTTGCTGACCACTGGAGACGCTGGGGTTTAGCAGGAGCAGGTTCTAGGGTCGACAGGCCTGTGGGGCTGGGGCCAAGTCAGTTGGTGTCATCCTCTTGTGAGCAGCTGCACGGCAGGTCTTCTTTCTTCTTGTTCTTCTTGCTTGTTTCGAATTCGGGATCTGAGGAAGGAAGGTTCAGGGTGCCCCTAAATACTAGATTTAGGGGCGTTATAGGTAGGTTAAGGGCAGGGACCAATGGGTTCCTTCCCTGGGGTGGGTACACCCCCTATCCTGCCACTCTCCAGTGTGAGGGGGGCAGGAGCCTAGTCCTGATTGGGTAGGGCTCCCCATCTTCAAGATGGCGAGAGCCCGGAGATGTGCTTCACCTCGCTTCTCCCACCTGAGGGGTGGGGTTGGCAGAGGCTGGCACACCCCCTTTCCTCACTTGTGGTTTCCCGCCAGTCTTCCCGCCAGAGTGGGGGCTAGAACTGGTGGGGACCAGTTGCTGAGTACAGCAAGTGGTCTGGGGAAGCTCACCAAGGCGGTATGCCTTTGAAGCTTCACCCTGCCCATCCTTGGGGAGGAGACCTAGCACCTCGCCCAGGACGTGCATTGTTGCAGGCCCGGGAGAGCGGATGGCTCTCTACCCAGGGGTCCAGCAACATGTCTGCTGAGTGGCAGCCTAGGCAGCCCCTCAGACAGGACGTGGATTGTAGGTTAGGTTCAGGGGGCAACTCTAAGTTGCCCTCTGTCGTGCATCTGACATTAAATCCCACACTGGCATCAGTGTGGGTTTAATGTGCTGAGAAGTTTGATACCAAACTTCTCAGTCTTCAGTGTAGCCATCATGGTGCTGTGGAGTTCGTGATGATGACCTCCCAGCACCATATACTCTTAATGGCAGCACTGCACTTACAGTGCCCAGGAATGGACCTGGGTACTGTAGGGGTACAGGGCTCATGCACCTGTACCCTCACCACTGGCATAGTGGACCCAGCTAGACGGGTGAAAGAGGTATGCCAGGGCAGTGTGTTTGTGGGCATGGCACACAGGGATGTGTGCCATGTCGACTCTCTGTTTTGTTCTGCACCAAGACACTCAGCCTGCAAAGGCAGTGTGTGTGTGTCAGGGTACAGGGCCTCTAAGGGTGGCACAATAAGTGCTGCAGCCCCTAGAGGCCTTCTCTGGTCACAGTGCCCTGGGTACCTAGGGTACCATTTACCAGGGGCTGACATGTGGCCAGAGATGCCAATTGGGTTTAGGCTACAATGCAGTTTTAGGGAAGGAACACAGGCCCTGGGCACCTGATTGGCAGGAGCCCAGGGCACGCTCAGTCAAAGTACATCAGCAATTCAGCAAAAAGTGGGGGGCATACCATGCAAGAAAGATGGCACTTTCTCACAAGCATTAAACCCATGTTCATGGGAAATAAATACGGGCTTCTTCTCATAACGAGCAAGTGCTCTGTCTTCATAAAGTGCAAAGTGTTTAACAGCTTTTTTTTTACCAATACACCTCTCATGAAGTTCTATTACACATACAGGTATTACATCTTTTGTTCACAGACCTGCACTCTTTCTGCCTGACTTAGAATGCTTACATAAACACACAAAGAAAGTACCTGTGCCAAAATGTAAACATATACATCTAAATAAAGTGCAAATAGCAGATTCTTGCGCAATAAAGTGCAATGTGCAGAAAAACATTGCTGTATACAGCAATTATCAACTGTAAATAAATATATCTCAGCTAAAATAAATATGTCAATGTCCTATCCTAAAAAAGGTGCCAAGTGCAAACTTCATATAATAGTTGGATTATTGGGCAACTGCCCTAAAGTGAATGTGCCTTCTGTCTATCCCTGTTAACTGCTCCCTTAGCTCACATTTAAATATCTAAAGTGCCCTGTGCTCAAAGTTAAAATCATTCCCTTTTTGTTTTCCTTCCTCTTCGAATTATTCTACGGACTAACTTTTAGACTGAGTTCATTACATGGAAAAACCTGAATTATAAGTGAACATGAAGATCCTCTTCAATATTGAGACCTACGGGAACCTTCGTATTGAACCTTAGAATATGCTTTGACTCCAGCTGTCTCAAGCAATGCTTCCCTGTTTCCTCCTCTGCTACGAATGGGTACTTGATCTATGGCAAAATATTGCAAATTATCCAAGTTGCTACCATGCATTTGCTCAAAGTGCCTTGCCACTGGATTAGTGGAGTCCTTGTTCACAATTGCTCTAATGTGTTGCAGTATTCTTAGGTGGACACTCAGGTTAGTACTGCCTATATACAGTTTCTGACAGCTGCATCTTAAAACATATGCAACATGATCATTCTTGCAATGCAAGGATTGTTGGATTGTCCACATCTGATCTGTTAATGATATGGGCAATTGCTTGATGTTAACTCCATATTTGCAAGCATTGCATCTGTGGCATTTAGTAAAACCTCCTCTGCCCATTAGCCATGTTCCACCCATTCTCATTTCTGGACTCCTTACTACAAGATCATCCCTCATTGACCTCGCCCTTTGAAAAGTCATTAAGGGTTTCTTACTTATCTTTTGGCCAATGACTGGTTCACTACATATCAGTTGCCAATTTCTATGGAATATTTGCCTCACTTCACCATGTTGAGTATTAAATCTAATGATGAATCGTAGTTCTTGATCAGTATCACCCAGCACATTATCTGTAAAAAGCAGCTTGTCCTTCTCTTTCTGATTTGCTTTAATTCTGGCTTTCCTTAGCACCTTTGTATTGTAACCCCGTGTTGAGAATCTTTGTTCTAAATCTCGTTATGTTTTCTCTAATTGTGTTATTTCACTGCAATTTCTTCGCATATGTAAGATCTCAACATAGGAGGTGCTATATTTCAGATTGTTAGGGTGAAAACTCTGGGCATGTAAAATTGTATTTCCTGCTGTTCTCTTCCTAAAAACCTTCTTATGTAGTCTCCCTTGCTCAATGGAAACAGTAATGGAAACCGTAAGATCCAAAAACTCTACTGACTCCTGGCTTATTTGTCAGGTAAAGTGCAAAGTCAGTGCATTGTTAATTTTCTTCGCAAATTCCTCAACCGAACTCAATGATCCCCGCCAGATAATGAACAAGTCATCAACAAATCGTGACCACAACACAACATTCTCTAGTACTCCTTCTGGACATGTAGTCGGTAGCACCCGCTCCTCCCATCAGCCCATATGCAGATTCACATAGCTGGGGGCAAAGCAGGTACCCATCGCAGTCCCTCTCAATTGGCAGAAAAGATCTGTGCCAAATATGAAAATGTTATTGTTGAGGCACCAATTAATCATTTCTAAAATCATTTCCGTGTGCCTGTATAGGGCAAGGGGCCTGGAGCTTAAAAAATGCTTCACTGCTCTCATACCGTCCTCATGGGAGATGATTGTGTATAGTGATGTTAGATCTAAAGTTATTAAGATATAATCATCCTCCCAATCGATGTCATAAAGTTTATGTAAAAAGTCCCCTGTGTCCTTGATATATGATGACAAGTTCTTTACTGACTCCTGAAGAAAAAAATCAACAAACTTAGAAGTATTCTCAAAAAGGCTGCAGATTGCTGAAATTATTGGTTGGCCTGGAGGTTTGGCTAGATTTTTGTGCACCTTGGGTATCAAATACCAAACAGGTAGCACAGGCTCATTTATCTTAAGAAAGTGGAATTCATTCTGTGTTAAAAGGCCCAATGGTTTCCATCTAGACAGCTCAATACGATATTCAGTCTTAATCCTTAAGGCTTCACTCTTGGCCTTCTTCCCATAGCAGTCAATGGCATCCAATTGTGCCCTGGCCTCCTCCATATACATGGCAAGAGGCCAGAGAACAATGTTGCCACCCTTATCTGCTTGTCTCACCACAATATCTTTCATTTGGTGTATTTTTTGCATAAGCTGTTTGTATTGTATCTGCCTATTCTTCTCATGCAGCTTCTTGGTGGTTTGACTCCTAGATTGCAATTTCTTAAGCTCTTGTATCACTGCTTCAGAAAACATATCTATCGGAACCCTAGGCATTACCGGGAGAAAAACTGATTTAGGCCTAAATGCAGTATTTGGCCTTACAAAAACAATTAGGCCCTGTTCCTGTATAAGCCAGTCATCTGAGGCCTCTAACTGGTCCCCTCTCGATAAAGTATTCATGTCACGCAGTATATTTAAGTCTGCAATAGATAAATTACTACTTTCCTCTTGGTCTTGTAGACCACTTGGCTGAATCACATTTCTATTATCAAAAAATGTCATTAATTTTAGTTTCCTAATAAATTTAAAACAATCTATTCTTGTTTGTACATAATCAAACTCCATTGGAATACAAAACGAAAGTCCCAAAGATAGAATTCTGGCTTCTTCCTTGTTCAACTCCATGTCTGTTAAATTGATAATGTTCACGATGCTGTCTTCCATTGTTACTTCTTCTTCAGCCCCGTTGGCTGTTTGTTTCCTTTTACTGCCAAATCTTGTTTTTCCTTTTCCTTTTCCTCCTCCCCTTCCTCCCCCTCGCGGATTCCTGCCACGATCCACTAGGGGTCGGAGGTTTAGATTCCGATCCCATCGCAAAAAACGCAATTCATCCTCCACTGATGGTACTGGAGCTGCGTGCCTAACCTCCTCATTATCTGTTTCCACTTCAGAATTCAGATCTGAACTGGAGACATTTCTTGACTTATTGTCTCCTGTTGGTTTACTAGCTTGTGACATTTTTTGGCGTCGAATATTGTCAAATCTTCTGGAGAAAGTGTAGATTTGCCCTCTTTGATAATCCAGTTTATCTCTTCTAAATGTTGTTGCTTTTCTTTCTTTTATGGTGTGTTCATACTTTTGCAGCCGCCCTTACATTTCTTCCTCGAATTTTCTGATTGCTTCCCTGTTGCTCATTGTGTTCAGTTGCTCCTTAAAGCTCTCTATTTCCTTAAGGAGAGCTTCTCGATCAATGGTGGCATATTTAATTAAGATTGCTAATATTCTCTTGGATGAATCAGCACTGTTAGCCGCCCACTCTTTCAGCATTTCCGGGTTGGGGGTTCTCATATGTGAGAGTTATGAGGATTCGTAATCCCCTCGGTACGTGGCCTACGTCCAAATATCACTGGAGAGACTTGCTCTCCCACCACTTCGAAATCTCATGTTTATAAAGTCCAGAGTACGCATAATGCCTTTGCTATCTGATGGGCTGTCTTGCGTTGTTTTGCTGCTGCTTGCACCGGTGTCATCCTCAGCATCAGCACCATTGAACAGTTTCACTTAAAAAACCAAAGGTTACATGGATGTTATAGTTAGGAAATAGAATTTTAAAAACCTTAGAAACTCACTGAAAAAAACAAAGGTTACAGTGATGTTATGGGTACGTTAAGATTTCACTTGTATAAAACCAGTGAAATTCAGCAGTTATAGTTACCTGAGCTAACTATAACTTACGCCCCTGCAATGCACTGCTTATGACCTCACATATTACATGACTCATGACATGGTCAAAGACATCACTGACAACATCACCGAGGACATCTCAAATTACATCACTGATGACATCATCAAGAGAGTGCAAGTGTTTTTAAGAGTTTATGGGTGTTAAACATATATACCAACCTACAACAAAAGTTAAATTAGTATACTAGGTGCACTACTACTGAATGATACTAATTCAACATATATTATGAGAGTGGCTGTGTGACTGTATCCTGATGTGTATGGGTGTGTAAGTGGCTGTATGGGTGTATAAGTGGGTGTGTGAGTAGCTGTGTGGGTGAGTGAGATGCTGTGCGAGTGGCTGTATTGGTGAGTGGGTGTGTCAGTGGCATTTTGGGTGAGTGAGTGGCTCTATGGGTGAGTAAGTGGGTGTGTATGTGGCTGTATGGGTGAGTGAGTGGCTGTTTGGTGAAGTGAGTCGGTGTGTGAGTGGCTGTATTGGAGAGTAAGTGTCTGTGTGAATGGCTGTATGGGTGAGTTAGCGGATGTGTGAGTGCTTGTATGGATGTGTGAATGAGTATGTAAGTGGTTGTGTGGGTGTGGAGTGAGTCTGTGAGTGCTTGTACGTGTGAGTGAGAGGCTGTGTTGAGAGGCTGTATGGGTGAGTGAGTGGGTATATGAGTGACTGTAGGTAAATAAGTGGGCGTGAGTAGCTGTATAAGTGAGTGTGTGGCTAGATGAGTGGCTGTACAGGTGAGTGACTGGTTGTATGAGTGGCTGTATGGGTGAGTGAATGGTTGTGTCAGTGGCTCTACGAGTGAGTGCATGGGTGTGTGAGTACCTCTATGGAGGAGTGAGTGGGTATATGAGTACTGGTATGTGTCTGTGAATGGGTATTTAAGTGGTTGTGTGGGTGTGTGAGTGGGTGTTCGAGAGGTTGTATGGTGTGTGAGTGGGTGTGTGAGTGGTTCTGTGGATGACTTTATCAGTGATGTCATCAGCGATGTCATTTGAGATGTCATCAGTGATGTCACTGACCATGTCGTGAGTGATGTAATATGTGAGGTCATAAGCAGTGCATTGCGTGGGCGGAAGTTATAGTTAGCTCAGGTAACTATAACTGCTGAATTTCACTGGTTTTGTACGAGTGAAATCTTAGTCTAACTATAACATCCCTGTAACCTTTGTTTTTTTCAGTGAATTTATAAGTTTTTTTAATTCTATTTCCTAACTATAATGTCCCAGTATCCTTGGTTTGTAAGCGAATTTTTATGGTTTTTAGGTTTCGCCTAGGCAGCGCTTGTGCTGTCTCTGTGAGACATGCTGTATTCAGGAAATGGGCTTTAAAAGCTCTGCCTATTTTCAAGGACTTCCCCGTTACATGTGTTGTTACTCAGAGCTTGTGAGCACTATTTTCTTCTCTAAGCTGGAGCTTTGGAGAACATTGCACATGGTTTACAGAGCTCTATTGTAAACAGGGCTGTAAATCTTGTTCTTATATACCTTCATTTATTTACAGCACCCATATGATTTACTTTTTTCTCTGCTTGACTGCAAAGAACACACCTCCCAAACCACATCGAGCAGCGATTGCAGTGGCTTTTATTTATTAATTTAATAGGGCGCTCGTAATGCTTGCCTGCAAAGAAAACCCCTCCCACCTCCCAAACAGCATCAAGCAGCAATCGCTGTGGCCTCTTATTTATTTATTTATTTAATAAGGTGCCCGTATGCTTGCCTGCAAAGAACATCCCCTCCCACCTCCCAATCAACATCAAGCAGCAATCGCTGAGGCCTTTTAATTATTTATTACGGCACCTGTATGCTGCCCGTATGCTTTTTTTTCTTGTTTTTTAATATTACATCACATGAAGATGCCTGTGTCTTTTTCTACTGCTGGAGTGAGGTTTGTTGTGTGGTACCAATATAACGGCTGCATTTTCATTCTAAATAGTGGGAATAATATGGCCCCATTTGTCAGCAAGCTGGTTGTCCATGCCACGTGCTGATCGTCACTGCTCGAGTCACATCCCAGGCTGGGAACAACACCCAGAAGCCCCCATCCGAGCTTGTGCTCCATGCGCTCCATGGCGCTCCTGGCAGGGGTGCTGCAAGGGCAATTTGGGGGGCATGCATATTTGGGCAGAGAAAATGCAACAATAACTCCCTTGGCATGCTCAACTTCCATAACACTGCGGCTCCGGGAAACTGCTGCAACCACAAATTCCTCTACAAAGATTAACTTCCTCACCCTGCCACATGTTTATCATGGTGTCCTCTGCTCATCCGTGGGTAATCGGCATGCCATCTTTAACAAGTCATCACACTAAACGAGTCCTAAACATGCAAGACTTTTAAAACTGCACGGCGTGTCAGGTGTTCTATTGGACAGTCTCCCAGAACAACTGTTTGTCAACAAGATAATACAATTGAAAATTAATTCGCAAAATCACTGCAAATGCCTAGAAAAGTTTGTGTTCTATAAAAGCAACAGAAAAATCTGAAAAGAACCTGAGATTACTTGAATTTGAGGTGTTTAAATCGGATTTCATGTAATGAATCTATTCAAACCGATAAGCCTAACAAATCCATTTGCTAATTGCCTTTGATTTAACACAAAACGAACAGCCATTCAAGTCTAAATTACAAACCCTAGCATAGCTATCTCATTATGGTTTACATATGTTTGGTCTGCTCAATAATGAGCTACAAAAATACCCTTCAAGGAGTGTCTTAGCTAAATATTCAATAATGGAATATGAGGTACTGGTGTAAAACTTCAAAAAAGCAGGAAAACATCTTATAAATTCTTGCATGGATTCTCTTTGTCAATACTATTGATGAACCCTTTAATGACATAAATTCATTAAACTTTACTCCACTGAACGCCACTCTGCTTTACTCCACTCCACTCAACACCACTCTGCTTTACTCCCCTCTGATTTACTCCATTCCACTCAATGCCACTCTGCTTTATTCCACTCTGGTTTACTCCACTCAACACCACTCCGCTTTACTGCACTCACTGCTCAACTCCACTCTGTTTTACTCCACTCGGCTCAACACCACTCTGGTTTAGGCCACTCAATGCCAATCTGCTTTACTCCACTCCACTTTACTCCACTCTGCTTTACTCCACTCAACACCACTCTACTTTACTCCACTCAACTCCATGCCACTCTGCTTTACTCCACTCCATGCCATTCTGCTTTACTCCACTCCACTTCTCTCTACTTTACTCTACTCTGCTTTACTCCACACCACTCTACCCTACTCCACACCACTCCATGCCACTCTGCTTTACTCCACTCAACACCACTCTGCTTTACTCCACACCACTCTGCTCAACACCATTCTGCTTTACTCCACACCACTCCGCTCAATGCAACTCTGGTTTGCTCCACACCATTCTGCTTTACTCCACTCTATGCCACTCTACTTTACTCCACTCAACACCACTCTGCTTTACTCCACTCCACTCTTCTTGAGTCCACTCCACTCTGCTTTATTCCACTCCACTCGGCTTTACTCCACGCTACTCCGCTCAATGCAACTCTGGTTTGCTTCACACCACTCTGCTTTACTCCACTTCACTCTACGCCATTCTGCTTTACTCCACTCTATGCCACTCTGCTTTACTCCACTCAACACCACTCTGCTTTACTCCACTCCACTCTTCTTGAGTCCACTCCACTCTGCTTTATTCCACTCCACTGAGCTTTACTCCACGCCACTCACCTTTTCTCCACGCCATTCTGCTTTACTCCACACCACTCTGCTTAACCCCACTCCACACCACTCTGCTTTACTCCACTCCATGCCACTCTGCTTTACTCCACTCCACTTTACTCCACTCTGCTTTATCCGCACCACTCTGCTTTACTCTGCTTTACTTCACTCCACTCCTACCTATTTCTTCTTTTTATCACCAAACAGGTAAAGCTATCCACACAGTTCCACACCACACAATTCAACTCCACACATTTGTAATCCACACCACATAATTCAACACCAAACCACATAATACAACTCAACAACACAATTACACAACACATCACATACATCTAATTCACACCACACAATTCCACATCGTGCCACAAAATTCAACAGCACACCATACAGTTAAACTCCACTACATTAACCTCCACTCCACAACACAAAATACCATTCAACATAATTACACTCCATAACACACTTTTGCACTCAACATAATTCCAGTACACTCAATACCACATATTTACAATCCACAGCATCCATGCCACCTAATTCTACTGCATAAATCCAATCCACACCACACAATTCCATGCCACATAATTACACAACTAACAAATCCAACCCACCACACATAATTACACTAAACACCACATACGTACATTCCATAACACATAGGTAAAAGACATTGCCATTTACAATGCCAATAGCTCTAACTCAAACAAATGTGAGACTGATTGCATTTTCAATGCTTGTTTAACTAGTAGTGAGGTTTGCAGAGAGGTGGAGAAAGGAGGCAGGGCCTCCGACCAGCTCTCAGGAATCCCGCTGTATGGGACATACTGGAGGTAACAGGAAGGGTTCTTGGCTCCCAAGGTCCCTCAGCATCCAAAGGACTTCATCCTCCAACCAGTAGTGCACCAGGAGGCGCGTTAGCAGTGTTGTGGATAAAGGGGGTGTGGGCTCCGGAGACCTCTCAGCAATCCCACTGTGTGGGACTTACTAGAGGTAACAGGAGGGGTAGTTGGCCCCCAAGGACCCTCAAGAGCCAAGGGGACTTCATCCCCCAACTAGGAGTGCACCAGGTGGGCATTTGCAGAGTGGTGGAGAAAGGAGGCGTGGCCTCTGACAATCTCTCAGCAATTCCACTGTGTGGGACTTACTGGAGGTAACAGGAGGAGTAGTTGGCCCCCAAGGACCGTCAGGAGTAAAGTGGACGTCATCCCCCTACCTGTAGTTCACCATGAGGCATGTTTGCAGAGTGGTGGAGAAAGGGGGTATGGCCTCCAAAGCCTCTCCACAATCCCATTGTTTGGGACTTACTGGAGGTAACAGAAGGGGTTCCTGGACCCCAAGAACCATCAACATCCAAGGAGACTTCATCCCCCAACCAGTAGTGGGCCAGGAGGTGTGCTTGCAGAGTGGTGGAGAAAGGAGGCGGGCCCCGATTACCTTTCAGCAATCCCTCTGTGTGGGACTTACTGGAGGTAACAGGGGGGGGGTTGTTGGCCCCAAGGACCCTCTGCAGCCCAGGGGAATTCATCCCCCAACCAGTTGTGCACCAGGAGATGAAATTGCAGAGTGGTGGTGAAAGGGGGCGGGCCCTCTGGCGACTTGCCGGTCCGGATTTCCTTTTTATTTACTAGGGGAGGGGGGCTGTGTGGCTCCCCTTCCTGGACTGATTTTGGCCCCGGGGACTCTTCCCCCGAGGGCCCCGCCTTTTTAAAAATGTTTTTTCTATTAAAAATTAAAGGGAGCTCCCGGGCCGATTTCTGCCCTGGGGACCCCATCCCCCAGGGCCTGCCGTTTTTTTTTTTGTTTTTAGAAAACAAATAGGGGGATTGGGCAGATATTGACCCCGGGGACCCTATCCTCCGGGGTGCAGCCTTTCTTCTGGGTGCCCTGGTCCCACCCAGGGCACCCACTAAAACTGTTGGGTACCGTGAGGGAAGCCTGAAGGCCCCCTCGGTCCCTGCCGGCTCCCTGCCTCCTGCTGGAGCCGGCATTGCCTTCATAGAGAGGGAGCTGCTAAATATGCAGCTCCCTCTCGGTGAAAGCAATTTTGATCTGCTTCCAGCAAGCAAGAGCATATTTAATGCTCTCGCTTCCTGGAAGCGGAGCGTTTGCTATGGCTTGGTGGGAGTGGTAAAGCTCCCGCCAAGCTGTAGACATCAGCTATGTCCCGGGAGTGGGCACCCCGGGACATAGCAGGAGCCGGCCCTGGAGAGTGGCGCTCCCCAGGGCCATCTATGGCTCCAGGAAGGTGGGCCACGAAGCCCCTCTCCTGTCTTGAATTTTGCCCCGGGGAGGTGCTGCACTTCCCCCGCATTCAATTTTTCAAAAGACCCAGGGAGGTGGCAGTCCCTGGGCTGCTGGGGGCTCTGCGTGGTCCCCCGCATTAATTGAAATTAAAGCCCCGGGGAGGTGGTGGCCCCCGGGGCTGCGGGGGGCGGTCAGTGTGGCCCCCCTGCATTTTTTCAAGTAAAGCCCGGGGAGGTGGCGGTCCCCGGTGCTGGGGGGTCTAAGTGGCCCCCATTGGAAAATAGATACTCCCCAGAGAGGTGGTGGTCCCCGGGGCTGTGGGGGAACTCCCCCACATTCATTTATATGCCTTATAACAAAAATGCCCCTGGGACCTGGCCCACCTGGGGCCCGATAATTAACAAAGCGCAGAAGTCGGCGCTTCCGTTTTTAAAAATTTTCAGCAGAATCAATGGATTCCACTGAAATATTTGTACAAAAAAAAATGTGGGGCCGTGCGAGGGCCGGTGGGACCCCCCCAAGAGGTCTAGGGTGCCAGGGTATTTCTACCCTGCCCCTTTCTTTTTTTTAACCTTTTTTCTGGCACTCGGCTCAAGCAGAATCCCAAGCTGGATGCCAACACTTTCTGGTTTGAAGTCTTGGCAGCCAAAGAGATCTCAGCACAAGATCGGGAGGGGTCGCGGATCCTCAACGTCTATCACAATCCTTTACCCATCCTTCAGCCCTAAAACTCTTTACTAGCCCTATTCTCTACACATACCTGAACCCTATAAACTTCATACTACCACTATTCTCAACCCAACTCTGAGCCCAAATGCTTCTTAATGCCAGTATTCAATACACATTCCTTCGCCCTGAAACCTAATCATTAAAATGGTGCTACACCGATCCTACGCCCTAAAAACAGACCAGTAATCCAGTGCAAACCCATTCCTGCACCCTAAAAACTAATCAGTGACCTGGTGCAACACCCATCCCTGCACCCTAGAAACTAATCTGTAGGCTGGGGCATCACTGGAAGACCAAAGAGTTCTTAGAAGCAGAGACACTCTACAACTCCAAACGTCAGATGTTGACAAGCACAATTCCGTTGTAAACTGGGGCAGATACAAAATTCTAGAACTCTACAGAACCTGAAATATGAATTTACACGTGACTCACCTATTTTTTCAACCGTAACACCTGACATCGATCTAACAAATTACACCTACAAACCCTTCGCCTCATTAATTGGCTATATGTTCTCTGCACTCTTCGTGTCTTCTGAGTGACCTTGCACTTTAACTAGGAAACATCTGCTTTGTATGTACATGTTATTAACTCTCATGTAAGCTGACTCAGTTTTATAGTGGATGCATCTGTTCCATCTCATTATGTTTATTGAAAAGCCTGCTCTTTGCTCCTTGTTGCTGTTTTGCACTATCCGGCCCTGTAACACTTAAATCATTAAATAAATACAAAACTGATTGTGTCTGTGAACTATTTGATACAAAGTGGCATAAAATATAATGTCAGATGTGCAATTACTGTTTTGATCTTCAGTGACTGTAGACAAAGAAAATAATATACTGAAAACCAAAACACAGAAAAAGAAACCATAGTTTGCCCTCTCCATCTCGGTATTTTGCTGAAAATGGAAGGGGGACTGACAAATCAGCAGGAGAAGCTGAAACCATGTATGCTAAATCAGAGGAAATAATCAGGTAATAACAAGAGTGAATGCATATGTGGATTAAAAAAAACTCGTTAATCAAACACCAACCAAACAAACACAAAAGTCACACTCATTCATTGCACTGTTCACATAGAGTGAAAGCAAAATGGTATTGTTTAGTTTGTGGAAAACTCCACGTTCACCCAATGTCAGACTAACAATCGGACATGACAAGCCTCACTTTGATAGAACATTCTACGAATTTAAATAGAGGTCAGTAATCAATGGTTGCTAAGATCTGGGAGGAATATTTAGCCCTTCGTACTGGCAGTGGCGGCTCGCAAAGGGAGTGCTTCGGGGCGGTGGGGCGGGGGAGGCCGAGTTGGCGATGAAGCGAGCGCAAGGTAAATAGTTTTATTTATTTATTTACTTACCTTACTTCTGCCCGTCGTATGTCCAATTCCACTACCCCCCCACCCAGGCCCTCCCCCGCCCCACCCTACCGCCCCGCAACACTCCCTCTGCGAGCCGCCACTGTGTACTGGTTAGATAAAGGTCATATAATATAACTATTTCAAAATGTACTTTTAATTACAACATGTCCCAAACATCTGCAGCTTACACAATTTGTATTGTGTGTGGGATGGGACTTCTGTGATGTAAAGCCAATGGTTCTGGGGCTATGGAGAACAAGGATGCAGAACAGGTGACCTCAATTATGCACTGTAGTCTATACTTAAGCATGACATGCTCTTGGAATAGGTACTGCTATTTCCCAGAGTCTTAGGATTGATCATTGATGGTGTCTCTTCCTTCTTTTGGCTGGTATGTTTTCAAAAGATGTGACCATCATAGTGGTGGTCATCCAGAAGGTACCACACAGTCTGCTCAGTGGCTGACCCCTCCCTTTTGTCGTAAATGTGGAGTGGGTTGAGACACTCCCTAATGTTACAGGTAATGAGTAAACAAAATATATTTCCATCTTAATTAATTCACCCTGTTAGGTAACTAAAAGTCTGAACATTTAACATTGCTATAGTATAGTTATGTGATGGAGAAATATTGGAATAATGAGATTAAAAATATTAATAATAACTTTACCACAGATTTTGTTATTGCTAGCAGTGGCAATAGAATGATTTTCTATAATACAAATTATTGACAATCAGCTTATTGTCTTCAGAAAGAAAAAAAGTTGAAATGGCCTTAACATGATTTGAACTCGATACCTTCAGGTCGCAGCAGATTTCAGTTTTGAAAGATTAGTTCACTGAGCCATCTTTCCAGCTTCTGGCTGGTCTTGAGAGATGACGTGACCTACAAACTGAACTGCAAAGTGTTTTACCATATTCTCTCCTTCTCCTGCTAAGATTACAGACCAGTCATTGAGACCTACAAATATAAATCTTCAGCATCTCGCAATGTACTGGATTCATGCAACATTCTAGGTCTCTCTGAAAAAGTTGCTTTTCCCTTCCTTGAATAAACCAAAGATTAAATAGGTTTTCAGTTACTTGACAAACATGTGCTTGTAGCTCAGGTTGAAACTTTAAAATAATTCAGAACTTTGAAAAATTAGATTTCAGTTTGAAACAACAAGCCTCTACTTCACTGGCTCCTAGCTGGGATGTGAATACCGCACTGGACTGTTTCAATTAGAGGATTACGTTAGAACTATACACTGTTATCGCAGAAAAAGCGGTTTTGTTGTACCATTGGTTGCCTTCTGTGCCAAGGTACTCGAATAAGTTATTGAAATGCTTGCAAAGCACTGGATTGTCTTGGATAAAGGCTTATTCCTTAGATGTCAAAATTACCTAACACAAAGCTACTGCTGGCCGGACAACACCGCTTACATTAAGCTAGGCATGCTGTTTTGGTCTCACCTTAAAACCTTATCTAACATCACTCATGAAATAGGTCTTCGAACATCACTCATGAAATAGGTCTTCGAATATCACTCATGAAATGTACTCTACTGAGAGAGAATTTGTCACACTTCTTGCAGCTCTATCTCAATCACCCCCACTAAGAATCTCTGTGACTCTCTAGATTCCTTTTTCATCATGAAGATTGAGCCCATTAAATCTGTTTTTTGTCCTTTTAGTCCCATTCCAAGCTTTCAGTTGCTCCTCAGACTTCCAGGGTCACTTCTACATGTTTCTGCCATTATAAGATATTTGGGAAAATCCTTCATTTTCTTCCATCACAGTATCATTTTTCAATTGGCTTGCCAAAATACATGAAAACACAAACTTTAACTTTTCCAAAATTCTGCAGCCCATCTTCGGTCTAGTCTCCGCTGACACTTCCACATTGCCTGTCTAGGCTACAACGGGTACCGTATAAAAAAACACATTTATTCAACAACCTCTGCATTGATTACAAGACTTTCCAAAGGTTTATATCAACAAGTCCGAGCTTTACAATTAGCCTGATTTACTTTTACAAACCTGGACGCAACTTGCAGTCAGCTTTATCCTTTCTTCTGAAGATTCCCGATTTCTGAGGAGCTCGCCAAGAAGGAGGTTTTTTCCACACAAGCTGCTTCTCTCTCAAGTAGGCCTCCATTCCCACTCCCATCTCATCTGACTCTACTGAGTTGCTCTTCCTATTGCTCTCTGTATCAGAATCTCAGTACAAAGGAATCTTTAGATATTTACAAGCTTAAAAAATAATCAAATAGAAAAATAAAATAAAACCTAGAGCTGTGCTGGACTGATATGCATTCATCGGTTTAGTTCTTGGGCATCATTTAGGAGCGGCCCCGGGGTAGTAAGTGCAACATCTGACTTGCCTTTTGGTATCGCTGGTGCTGCCCTTCCTGTACCTGTTGTCAGTAGTCTTGGAGACAGCATCAGGAATAGAAAGTCAACACCACCCTACTTACTCTCTATACTTGATGCGCCTTTACTTTCGGCAAGCCCCACAGCTGCAAATAGGAGTAAGAGGATGACCTTTCTGATGTCACAGAAGGTCAAACTGTGTGATGCGCTTCCTTCACCTCCAACTTTTCTCCCCACTTACTGCAGTTTTTTCCCCCTGAAACACTGGCTAAAGTTTAGTAAAATAACTGCAGTTCACAAATCACTGACTTGCTCTAATGTACCCAATTTTAAACATAACAGCTTTTTTTCAATTTAGGAGCACTGCTGTGTTTGTGTGAGCGTTTGGTTTCCAGTTCTTTCTCAGACATCACTCCATAAACACTCCCCTGTGGAACTCTCACGGTAACTGTGACTCTCTCTCTCTGAGGGCCTTTTTTTCCGACCTCACTACCCACAAAGTCAATAATGACTAACAGAGAACTGGGGTACACAGACTGACCGGTGGCAAGAAGGGCCTCAAGACTATTTTCAAACGTGGAGCATGGCATTATTTCAAACTGATAAAACAACACGCAAAGTATTACGTAGCAAGAATATATATTTCAAGCAGTTGTGGATAACCGCGTACAAAAAAAAAATATTTATTTTTTATGTGCGGTTTGCAGATCTGACCCCAAAAAATCTCAACATCTGTTTTTAATTTCAGGACAGCTTCTCACTCAAGGGCCATGAGAAACTGTAGAAGCCTGCTGTATAATCAATAAATCTAAGGTCTTAAAACCGAGTGCTTCTGGAACCTTCCTCGGTTCCACGGGCCGATTAAAGCGCTCTGTTCCGATTTCTTCTGGGATTTCCCGCGAACGGTAAGGAACCCGACAGCAGCTGTTCCTCGTACCCATTACAAGCGTCTAAATGTTTTGACAGGCCGCTTTATTTATTTAAAAAGCTATTGGCAGAAACGAGGGAGCCCCCCTCGCGCTCGAGCGCTCACGCTCAGGAAACGGGCCCTTGTTCGGGCCATGTGCAGGGTAGAGAACTAACGAGTTCATTATTTTGTCGGCGTTATCTGACCAGAGCTCGGTTTCCTTGCTCCACTGTCGCAGATTAGATGAATCATTGTGCTCCGCTGTGCGGAGAGGGCCTGTAATCAGGACCATACATTGCAAATCAGGAGACGTCAAGTGCAGGTCGCCTGGTCAACGTCAACTCTTTACTGTTTCGACTCTTTGTTATTGTTTGAGTTGGGTCTTGCGATTAGATACGGCCTCAGTCTCACAAGCCTGGCTCCCTATCATCTACCATTGCCCTGACACACAATCAGTGTCACCTGAAATATGCGACAGAGATCCTGAGTGCCATTAAAATAATTGTATCTGCTGTAATGCGTTTGGTCGGATGCCACCGGCGTTTTCTCGTTATTGTGTGAAGCAGACTTAAGTGGCATTTTATTCATTTTCCCAAAAATGATCCCAAATGCACCCACTGTCACATAAATTATGTGCACGAACATTCTAAGCAGGTTGGTATGGCAGCCTTAAAGTTTTTCAAAAAACGTTTTTTTTGGCTGACTGCGAAGCTATGCAAATATGCAAATAACTTTCATATATCTGCGAGTTGCTTAAACTAACTTGCACATGTTAATAACATTGGTTAATTGTTTCATTTTTGATCCCGAACTCAGGGGGTTCTGGAACTGTAGCCATGATCTTTACATCTGGTTGAAGATGCGAAAATGGGTCTGACTCAGACAAGGTTTTAATGTTTTTAAAATGTTATTTAACCGGAGGGGCGGGGCTTGACGCCCAAGGAGCATGGCGGTGACCGAGTGAGATCCCTCGGAGCGGCGCGGTGGTTTTGCACTATCTCGTTATCCAAATGTGACTAAATCGACACTGCGAGCGTCGGAAGGTATCTGGAACATAATGTGACCTTCAGCGCTCCTAGTTGCAGCCTTGAAGACCTGTTTCCCGACGAAGTTGTTTCAAGCTCCAGTGCGGTAAAGTTGCGACCGCCATTTTGTTTCCGATGCTTTTGTATCCCCTCCACAACGCTGAAACTCTTTGCCGCTTATTTGAAGCAGGCTATTGTTTTTAATGGTCAGAGGGGGTTTTGCTGAGCTGGGAACCTTGATGATCCATGCTTCAAATTTGGAACTCTCTTTTTCCTTCTCTGGCAAGGGTGCCTGAAGCAATAGAGCGGTAAAGCATTGGGCGCCATTTTGTGTGAACGTTCTCTTGCTGTGATGTCGCTTTACCGGCAGGTTAATACAATTGCTTGCGTTCTTGTTACTTAACGCTTCAGGCATTGCCTCAGTCTAACGCCTGCTCTTTTTCATATGGGTTTGCTTTTTGTTCGCCTGCCTGCCTTCTATAATGCATTTTATCTCAAGATGCTCATCTGCTGAGGTAAGACAGAGCTGACGGCGGCCATTTTAGTTTTTGGCTCAATCCTTATATTCTTCAAAATAATTTTAGGTGCAGCAAGACATATTCATCTAAAGTAGCTTATATTGCGATTAAAGCTATTATTTACATCTCAGCGAGGTTACGCTTTCACCTCCTGCTGGCATTGTAACGTTATCCACATCATACGTTTTTATTTTTCTGTCTGTGCTGCATGGGCAGACTAAGGAAATCTGAGCCTCTTTCTTCAAGACCCACTCTTTCTTTTATTAAGAATTCACAGATTTTCACTGAATTCTCCAGGATGGAGGACTCTGCATCATCTTCCACTAAGAGCCCCAACTCAATGACTCCTGTCTCTTCAGCGGCTGGAAAGTCTAATGTAAAACTTTTGAAAAAAGATCCTCCATCTCCACCAAAATCTTCCTCCCCTGTCTCAATGGAGATATTGTTGGAAGAGATACGAGCCCTTCGACCCTTTATGGAGGAAACTAACACTAAGTTGCAATTCCTCACTGACAACTGGTCTCAAATGAATGAAAGACTTTCGGCAGTTGAGCATAGCATCTCTTCCTTTGGGGCCACCGATACTAAAGTCACGGCACTTCAGTCCCAAGTTTCCCTGCTCCAGAAACAAGTCGAAGACCTTGAAAATCGCAATAGGAGGAACAATCTACGCATTTATAGCCTTCCGGAAGGGGCTGAGGGTCAAGATCCCCTCACCTTTTCAGATCTTTCCTTCCCAAGCTACTTCATATGCCGGAGGAAACTGTACTTAATATCCAGTGTACTCACAGACTTGGGCGCCCACCATCCAATGCATCATCCTCGCAAAGACCGAGGGAGTCATACTATATTTTCTTGAATACACTGACTTATTAAAGACTCTGACAGCTGTCAGAACATCTCAACGCATTGTGTCGTCTGGATCGACTCTCTTCTTTTCACAGGACTACGCTAAGGCCACAGCAAATAGACGTAAGGCGTTTCTCAACATGAGATCTGATTTGCGATCTCTGGGAGCTCGCTACGGTCTCTTTCATCCTTGGTTATTTAAGGTTACATACCGAAATAGAACGACAACCTACGAGGATCCACTGAGATTACAGAGCTTCATCAATTTATGCAAGTCGGAGACCATGGAGTATTCGGAAGCCTCAACTTCACATAACACTTGATCTTATTAGTGTTTTTGAGATTTTTCTTGTTCTTTGTTTCATATTGTCTCTCTGTTCTTCCATTGGTCTTCTAATTCTATAGTGGTTAAGTTCATTGTTATGCTGTGCAAGTTTTTGCGGGTCTATAATTGATTAATTGCACAATTTGTTGTGATAATTCTTTTACTTGTTCTTCTATTTTCCCTTTTCTAGATCTGTTGATGTTCGCTGCCCGCAGTTGTCTTGTTTTTACTGGCGTGATCCCTTCCCTGCCCTTTGTTCCGTCGAATTTGGTCATGCCATTTGTTCCATGTGGTTTCACACACACACCCCCATCCATGATTGGTATTTGTAGGTATGTTTTTTTCCTACAATTCTTCTTTTTTCTTCTTTCCTTCACCTCCTGGACTTCTTCTTTTGCTTCCTTCTCAGGTGTCTCTTTTGCTCTACCATCCTACTCTACACTTTTTCATCTAATCTCTTTTGTATTTCTATTGTGGAAAACTTTTCTATTCTTTTTCTTGTGTTATCTGGCTATTCTTCCACTCTATTGGATTTCTTTTTGCTATGTTTTCCATTGCTTAGTGATTATAGTGGATTGGTATTCTTTGCTTTTTTCTTTAATTGATTTATGTCTTTGAAATTAATCTCATGGAATGTCAGGGGCCTTAATTCTCCTATAAAAAGGTGAAGGGTCTTGACTCATTTAGCCAAACTAGAAGCTGATATTGCGTGTTTACAAGAATCACATTTAACAGCTGAGGAATCTTTAAAATTAAAGAAAGGATGGGTTGGAGAAGTTTACTTCTCTCCGGGTGATGGTAAGCGCAATGGAGTCATGATCCTGTGTCGTAAATCACTTTCTGTTAAGCTTCTTTCTCAAGACATGGATAAAGATGGATGTTGGTTATGTATTAAATTGTTGATTGAGAATGCTCCGGTTTCTTTACTTAATGTATACGCACCTACCGTTGGAGATTCTTCTTTCTGGACCTCCTTAGCCCAACAAATTACGCATTACATTGGCGATAATTTCATTTTAGCAGGCGATTGCAACCAAGTTTTAGACCCATTTATAGACCGTAATTCAAAGGTTTCTTTTATCCCAAATAAAGCACACAAAACCTTTGTTCGAACTATCAAGCAACACAAGCTTATAGATGCTTGGAGGCTCTGCAATCCTACTGCAAGAGAGTATACCTATTATTCTCCTGCTCACCATACTCAATCACGCATTGATTACTTTTTTATTTCACATAATGTCTCCCAAGCCCTATTTAATGCGGATATTGGTT
Organism: Calotriton arnoldi; assembly: GCA_963921515.1. Classification (NCBI taxonomy): domain Eukaryota; kingdom Metazoa; phylum Chordata; class Amphibia; order Caudata; family Salamandridae; genus Calotriton; species Calotriton arnoldi. The sequence continues at coordinate 652,819 of CAWUFW010000593.1, read as the reverse complement.
CCATTTTAATATCTGACCACGCTCCTATCTCCATTCATCTTGACATCTTACAAAAACCCAATTCCCCTAGAAGATGGCGTTTTAATAATGCTCTTCTTCTAGACCCGTTATTTACTTCTTCCTTTATCTCCTTTTTCAATGAATATTTTTTATTTAATCAGACTGAAAATTTATCTTTTCAGGTTGTTTGGGACGCTTTCAAAGCATCAGCTAGGGACTTTATCATTGGCTACGTATCCAAGAAGCGTAAAAAGGCTTGCAAACTAACCAATGACCTGCTAAACACGATAAAGAAACTGGAGCATTCTTATTATACATTCAATTCAAAAGATTGTTTGTCTGCTCTTATAAAGGCTAAGCTTCAATTTAACAAAGAATCTACTGATAATGCTTCGCTATACTTGTTAAAATCCAGTGCCAAATTTTACGGTGGTCAAAATAAAGCAGGGAAGATCTTGGCCAATTATCTCAAGGTAAAGCACAACAAACTCAACATAGAATGTATCTTTGACGACCACACAACATTGAAATTTAAAAATGCAGAAATTTTAAATGAATTTTAACTTTTTTATAAATCACTTTACACTTCAGAAGATCCTCCCTCACAATCTCTCATCTTGCAATTTTTTTCTAACATTCAACAATCTTCGGTTACCACTAACGACCTTTCATCTCTGGAATCTAATGTGTCACAACATGAGCTCCTTACAGCCTTGCAAACTCTTAAAAAGGACAAAGCACCTGGTCCAGATGGTTTTACCATTGAGTTTTTTTTACATTTCTCAAAATTATTGATTCCTAAACTACATTTTCTCTTAGATTCCTTTTTACACTCAGGTGGGTCTTCAGGATCCTTCTCAGAAGCGTTAATTTGTTTAATTCCCAAGGAAGGTAAGGATCTAAAATATTGTAAAAACTATAGACCTATCTCGTTAGTTAATATTGATTATAAGATTTTTTCAAAAGCTCTGGCCTTATGATTGGAGTCTCATTTACCCAATTTGTTAGGAAGGGAACAATCTGGTTTTGTTAAGGGACGCTCTATCACGGACAACACCCGTTTTCTTTTTGATGTCTTATCTAAATCATCCCATCTGCCTCATTCACTAGCAGCTATAGCACTGGATGCAGAAAAAGCGTTCGATAGAGTTGAGTGGCCTTACCTCTTTTACACTCTTAAGTGGTTTGGCTTTGGACCCAATTTCACTTCTTTGATATCCCTCCTCTATTCGAATCCTCGTGCAGCAGTTTGTGCTAATGGAGCTACATCCTCTTTTTTTGATCTTGGCCGAGGTGTTCGCCAGGGCTGCCCTTTATCCCCTTTTCTTTTTAATTTGGCCCTTGAACCTTTTTTATCTAGAATACGCCAAAACCAAGAAATACATGGGTTTGATATCAATAACTCTCAATTTAAACTAGCTGCTTATGCTGACGATATTTTATTATTTATTTCGCATCCACATACCTCTCTTCCTGCCTTTCTAGAGGAAGTTCAATCCTTCTCCTCTGTTTCTGGTTACAAATTGAATAAAGACAAGTGTGAAATACTACCCCTAAACCAATACACTTTCAAAGATGATTTTGTCACTTCCAATTTTACTTGGAGTCCCACCCACATCAAATATCTAGGTTTACACTTTACTCCATCCATTTCTGACACAATCACTTTATGTATGAATAAGTGTATATAAAAGATTTCAGAACTAACTGCCAAATGGCATCCCCTCTATTTATCTTGGTGGGGTCGTTTAGATGCCTTAAAGATGATGATAACTCCCATAATACTTTATACAATTTCTAATATTCCAATCCCCATTCATGCGAAACTGTTTAAGAAGATTAATTCCATACTTTCTTCTTTTTTATGGAATAATAAAAAATCTTGAATGTCCTTATCAAAATTATTACATCCTAAATCGGAAGGAGGGGTCAATTTCCCTGATTTTCCCACTTACCAGAAATCCTTTTCACTCCGTCAGTCTTCAAATTGGTTGATTGACTCATCAGTTGATTGTCCTTTATGGACCACACTTGAACAGCTTTTTTATCCCCTTTTTCCTTTCAAGAATATATATGCTTTTCTCGCAAGCCGCAGTCCTTCTCCACTCCTATATTTAAACACACCTACAAAATCTTGGAATCCAATTATCCTTCAAATCCCACAGATTTTGATTCATTTCTCAACTCCACAATATGGCATAATAAAGTACTACTGATACGCAACAAGCCTTTCTATTGGAAATCTTGGAGAAACAAGGGTCTAATTTGGGTCCATCAGCTGTTTGCCCAGAAATAAATTTTGCCTTTCCCCATAGTTAGCAGGCTTTTTGATTTACCTGCCTCCTTTCGTTCTAAATATAACCTTTTGAAACAAGCTCTAATGGATGTTTGTGCTCAATTTCCATCTTTCAATACTCCTACTTCAGCTTCAACTAACCAGCTACATACCCTGCTTTGCTCCAAACCCAAAGCTTCTGTTATTCATAATCATCTACGCTCTACATGTACCGTAAGGGAAAAAACTAAAGTGGAACTAGCCTGGGAACAAGATTTACAGGTCTGTTGGCCTTTACCCCTTTGGACTAAAATTTGGACTAAGATTAGGAAATCTTCTAGAGCGGCAAACATAACGCAGACTCTTTTTTTTATATACAACAGACTCTTACTTTGCCCGGTTACTTTAAACAAAAGACATTCTACCACATCAGATACATGTTGGACGTGTTCAGCTCCACTTGCAGATTTATACCATATGTTATTTGTTTGTTCACATGCTCATAATTTCTGGAAAAATGTTTGGTCCCAAATTAACTCAATCTTTGGCTCCAGTTTCCCCTTTTCTATTACTCATGTGTTTTTGGGGAGTTTGTCCCCTATTTGGGCGAACCATACTTCCAATATTAGGATCATTGATTTGTTGTTGGCGGTTGCCTTTCAACAAATTACCAAAAACTGGAAAGATCTTACCAAAATATCATATCAAGCATGGTGGTATGCCGTTTGTCATAATCATAGACTAGACACTTCTTTTGTCTATCCCATTCATCTGGCCACGAAGCGCTTAAGCCTTTGGTTGCCCGTTACGATGTTTATCAATGCCAGTGCTAAAAAGTCCTTCATACTGAGCCATGACCAACAAGAAGTCCTTCGACCCCCATGACTTTCTTAAGTATTGCTTTGTATTCCTATGTATGAAATGTATTTCTCTCTTCTTTTTTCCTGTTTTATTACCAATCCAAGTACTTCTGTTTTAGACAGTTATTTTGTATTGGATGATTATTCATGGCTTTACTGTATTATGTATTGACACTTTTAATCTTTTAATAAACTTCATTTTGAACTACATTTTTATTTTTTATTTAACCAGTTCATTTTAATTTGAACAGATTCAGAACCATAAAACAAGGCCCCTTAACTTGTAAGAGTAATTTGGTCACTAATTGGCTGTATTTTGTAAATGTGGAAGTGCCATTTAATTTCTAAATCTGTACATTTGCATCTACCACAGTTGCCTCTGGTAATGCTGATTAATTAAGTGCTAAGCAAATACCAGTCAGTCAGAAAAACTTTATTTCGATCACTTTAGACCAAAAAAGTACTGCACTAGAGAAGACACATACAATCATATATAAATAACACCGTGTATACTCTTTAGACAGATAAAACTAGATACATAAAACAAGGAGATATTCAGCAGCATATGAAGGAAACTCCTCTATCAAACCTTAACATTGCATCTTTTAGACACATTTGAAATAAGAACATATAAAAGACAAGGCTCTTCTGAACAAGCTCAAACACAATATTAGCAGCAGGACATCACGATAGCAGCATAAAGGAAGTGATATCGAGAAAAGATAAAATTAAAAGCCAATTTATTCATGTTTCGTGCGTCTAAATCACATTGCCATCAGAAATTTAGCCAGGCAGAATACCACAATTTGGCTTGAGTCTGTCTGCAGTATTCTGAATGCCTCCTGGTGCTTCCTGATGCCCAGATTTCTACAAAGGGAGAGGGGGGCAATCCATTTTATGCTATACTGTTTCTAAACTGGATAAAAGAACAGTACAAGGATGAGCGATTCAGGCCGCCCTCAACAACACGTACAAGACACATCAACAATGTCCTTTTCTTTATGCCACTTCCTGGTAAAACTTGTTACAGGCAGGGATCCATACCTAAATTGTAGGTATAGTTTCCTTGCCAGACTTCATCAATAGTATTCTCATACAGTGTCATAACTTCAAAATCAATAAAAGCAGCAGATAATGATCCCTTACATTGAAAAATATTGTCCACTGCGACACTTTCCCAAAAAATTGATTAAGATTGAGCACATGGTCTCTATAGAGACCCAGTATGTATAAAGGCTCAACCTCTGAAGAAGAGACTTTACAGTGCGGAGCCATAAGATCTTCCTTGCACATTTCGGAGTCATGAGATCTCTAAGGCCCACCCTGTATGATTCTAATGCTGTTGTGGACCAGAGGCGGTGCCAAACAATGAGGAGTCTGTACTCAATCTTATGAATAATTTTCTTCTGTGCCAAGTCGAAATAGAGGGGAGACAATGGGGTACTTTCTGTGAGGTTTAATAAGGATGTCAAGAATTTATGCTCCACTACAGACAACCTATGGGTCTTATACTACCCCATAGCTCCACGCCGTATAAGACCGACCCTAGAACCTTAAAATTGTAAATCTCTAGTGCAGGGGCCACCCTTCTAGATATAGTTTTTCTATGAATTTTCACTGTGTTTGCAGTGTGTTGTACCAAGGACAACTGTGCCCTTTCCACTTGCACAGACCAACATAAATTTCTTGTAAGTGTTATACCTAGATAATCAAATTCGGCCTCCGCATCTAAGGGGGTGTCACCCAACAGCATCCGTCTCTTACAGTGGGTCGTCATCTGAGAGGAAAAAGTCATACATTTGGTCTTGGCGCTATTAAGCTCAAGACCACGCTCGAGACAGAACAACTGGAAGTCACTCAAAAGCTGCTGGAGTCCCTTTGGCAATTTAGAAATTTGCAAAGTATCATCTGCAGAACGGAGTTCAGGAGCTCTCTTCCCTCCTATTTTGGGTGCAGTGCATACATCCTTGTTCAGAAACTCAATTACACTGTTACTATATAGAGTAAACAGCGTTGGTGCCAAAACGCACCCCTGTCTTAAACCTCCATCAATGTGGATGGGTTCCGTCAAAGTCTCTTCCTCCCCCCATCTCACCCGAGCAAGAGTATCTGCATGTAACCTCACTACAATATCCAAGAGAGGGGCGGGAACACCCATTCCCTCGAGTACTCTCTATAGCTTGTCTCGGGGGACTATATCAAAGGCCAATCGAAAATCAACAAAGGCAACGCATAGTTTACCTTTGCCGATATTCACCTCCTTCCAATAGATACAAACAAACCGAAAGATCTGACCTACAGTACTCACATTCTAACTTAAGAGATAGTTTGGACAGATACTCATAGTCCGCATTGACTCTTCCATTTACAATATCCATGGCTGCAGGGTTCCCAGTCCCACCTAATAGATCTTAAGTTGTTATTAGGCGAAAGATCTCCTATAGCTCTTTTTCCTTGCTTGCATAAGCTGGGACTAGTTTGGCATGTATTATCAAACTAAGGGCATTATGATCACTGTCTACGTGGTCTATCACATTCATGTCCAAGATGGCAGGCCAGAGCTTAACATCAGCCAAGAAATAATCGATTCTACTATTATGGCCTAGCCTGTTGAATATCACCTTGCCCTGTCGGTCCTTGGGACATCTACCATTAGTGGCTCTAAGGTCAAAGTTTAGTGTTAGTGCCATCAACTGACAAGCTTTATGTGTCCATCTCACTGTTGGAAGGTCAATCTGCGGTATACCCAACTGGTTATCTAATTCATGAGTTAAATCAAGAGGTGTAGCAACCATCTGTTCAAAGGTAGAATTAAGATCTCCGTCCACCAGAATTAGATCCTTCCCCACGTTTTCCAAAAGCACTTGCTCTAATGGGTTAATTGCTTTTGTCTCCTCATTACGGACCAGCACTCTGTTGCAAACATTATATATATTTAAGGATAAGCCAGAAGGAAACACCAACCTTAGTGCTAAGATGTCTGGGGAGTCATTGGGCACTATAGTAATTTTACATTGAAGTGCTGTTTTAACCCAGATGCCCAACCCCTTGAAGGTCTACCCTTTGCAGACTTGATCGCATTCACACAAAAGGTTGTGTAACCCACACCTTTAAAAAGGTGATAAACACCATGTTTCCTGAAATAAACATATATCAAACATGTCAATATATTGACCCCACTCAGCCTCAGACAGTAGTTTAGATATTCCTGCTACGTTCCATGAACTAATTTTTATCAATGCTTCAGGCAGTAAGCTAGCTTCATCAAAGACTGGGGGGGGGGTAAGATCAATATTGGTATTTCTCTCATTACTGACATCGAGGGGATTGACCGCCTGTAATGGTACCTGCCCTAAGGGGCAATTTCTGTAAACCCCTGGATGGTTCCCCCCATCAAGGGGGAAGGCGCTAACCACAGTTCGTGTTGGGAGCAGATATGCCATCATGCCCTTCTTGCAAGCTCTTACATCGCTAGTAATACAATGGGGGCCTTGATCTCCAGTCAGGTAAAAACTCTGTTGGGTCTACTGTTACCTTCTCCAACCCCTATGTCACCTCCAACGCATTGTAAACCCAAGAGTTTAGCCAGGTCTCAAAATTTAAGCTGTATATCAGTGCTTGCATTGGAAATTGTTCAGGCATCAACAGCCATTAGACCCTCAACTAGTTCTCTGCTTACAAAAGAGACCCGGACCTTGTCTTGCAAACCATCAGGAGTTGCAATTCTCTCTGCTTTAATAATGTCACTCCTAATAATGAATAGCAGTGTCTAATCTCCAGAAACCAGTAGATAACTTTGTTTACTAGGCGAATCATTATCTTCTCTAGAACCAGAAGACAGCTTTGGGACATGGACAAGATAGACCACAGCCGAAGATTCTCCTCTCTTCCTTGAAGTGTAGATACCATTTTGAGTCGTCCCTCCAGGACGAAACCGCCAAGGTCTATCAGGGGGGTTTACACATGGCCCCTGTGTCCCCCACCCCTGCCCTTAGTCTACGAACCCTTCCTTCTCAAATCGTCTCCGGCTGAGTGAAGGATATCGTGGAAAAACCCTTTCCACATTTAAGCCTGAGCAATGGCAAGCCACAGGTGAAGCAGAGGAAGACTCGGCAAGAGTATTCACTAATGGATAGCATGGAATAGCTGAAGTAACTAAGTTATTGGTATCCACATGCCAAGAAGAAAGCTCCACCTTTTCCCCACCCTCCCCACCGGAACAGCAACACACCTGTCCTTTGATGTTACCCTCTCCAAGATTATCCACTGCCTTGAGGAGTAGCTTAGCAAACAAAGAACAGACGACAGACCAAGGTCCAGCTCAACCAATCCACATGTACAATAAATTGAAAGGTGGTGCAGAAACACTTCCTGCACCCGTCGTCCAAAGGTGCAAATAACAACCAAAGATTTTCAAGAAAAAGCGGAAGGTGCACTCGCAGGAAAGTCAAACACGTAAGTAGTAATTCCAAAATTATTTCCTTTATTCAGTCAGTTTTTAAAACTGGCACACAGCCAACGCGTTTCGTTCCCAATAGTGCCAAAAGGGAACTTCATCAGGGCTCTTCGATATCCAACTATTCCGTAGTAAATAACAAATATTTTTAGAAGAATAATAATAACACCTCAAAAGGCACAATCCACCCGGAGCAAGATGTATAAAGCTCTCTTCGATATCCAACTATTCCGTAGTAAATAACAAATATTTTTAGAAGAATAATAATAACACCTCAAAAGGCACAATCCACCCGGAGCAAGATGTATAAAGCTCTAGCACAAATCAATAATATAAATATTGTAATATAGATGGCTCAAAGCCTTAATAGTAATAGGCATAATCCGAGACGCTGCTTATTTGCAAAAAGGATCCTGGCATGCCTCCTCTAGGACATGTAGTACTGGAACGGCATGATAACCGGCAGAGTTATCATGCCGTTCCAGTACTACATGGATATCGAAGAGCCCTGATGAAGTTCCCTTTTGGCACTATTGGGAACGAAATGCGTTGGCTGTGTGCCAGTTTTAAAAACTGACTGAATAAAGGAAATAATTTTGGAACTACTACTTACGTGTTTGACTTTCCTGTGAGTGCACCTTCCGCTTTTTCTTGAAAATCTTTGAGGAGTAGCTTAACCTGGTCACTCAACTCTTCAATAACCTCCATTAAGCTCTGTAACATAAAAAAATTGTGTCACCTCTCATCTTGATGCCTCTCAGTTTTGGTATCATCTATGGAAAGAATTGAATATAGATTACTGTACTCGACTCCCGGTATACCCTGTGTCACTGAGGCGTTTTCAGGGCTAGCAGCGGGGGGTGCTTCCTGAATTACCCTAGGTGTGGCCAAATGTGTGTTTGAGGGGGATTTTTCAAAAATTTTGTGGACCCGCTTTGCAGGCTCACTGATAGGGGCCATTGGGCCGGGCTTAGTTGGCTTAGGGTTAGAGTTAATAATATCAGAACATTCTAGTAATAGAGTATCTATCCTATCTATTATGCCATTTTCCCCTGCGGAGATTTGGGATTTCTTTCCTTTCAGGGCCCTGGATGCACCATCCACATCCTTGCGTTTACCCATCCCACCAATAGGTTTTTGGTATCCCACACTAACAAGCTCCTCTTGCCATCAAGCATAAAACAATTAACAATTATACAAAATCCAAGCAAATACCAGCCCCAGCCGTTAATAAAAAGTACCTAGTTAGACTGAGGTGCAGAAGTCCATTGCAAGCCAATGGCAGTGAAGTAAATCCAAAGGGGGTGGTCCTGCCCTGCCTCTTCCTGGCACTGATGGGTGCAGGATGAACCCGCCTTTGGCCCGGACATGGCCCACGTGTGTCCTGCGTCACAGGGTTTGAGGCAGCGCTATAAGCGTGTTCACCACGCCTCTCCCTGAACAGCTGTGGCAGGTTCATGACCCGGTGCACCCTGGAACAGGAAGTCCCACCAGGGTGTATTGTGGACAGTAGATGCAGCCCCCAGCAATGTAGCAAATACAGGTAAAGGGGCAGGCCTACACAACAGCAAAATATGCTGCACAGTTCTTTAGTATGACCTGTTTTGTTAAGTTTTGGCTTCATTTAGTAATGGTAATGCTTTTTTTCCCAATAAAGGCACACCACTTTGTGCTACATTAAATCATTTTATTCATTTAATTTTTGATATAGTTCACCTCAATTCCAAGTCAGAGTGCTTTACATTATAGAAATATATGGTTACATCAAGTACTGAGTTGCTCAAGTGAAGCAATGAGATTAACTAAATACTTGCATATAGCGCTGGATAACAGCCTGAATAATTTATATGCATGGCAGCAGAACGCCCTAGGTGAGTACAATTTTTATTCATGCAAGAATAAGCAAATTAACAAAAGAAATCACAAGTGGGAGTCCGCAGTGTCTGGTTATAGCGACTTTAAGGAATTATGGGGCCCATTACGATACCCGGCGTAAATAAATCCGCCAGGCATGGAAGCGGCAAAAATCCGCCCGCACACACCGCCTGAACACCGACCACGCCATTATGATTACACAAACCGAAAACCGCCATCGGCGGAAAAATCACACAAAATACCGCCCGCCATCGTCCGAGTCGGAGTCAAACCGCCCGCCACGGACGGAAACACGCACGACAACACAAAACCGCCCGCCCACACGGCCGACACACCGCACGTGAAATTACGATCGCACCGCCATGAGCGCGGAAAAACCACAAATATACCGCCCGCCAGCGCAAACAACGCCGATGAGAATCGACACGGCAGAAGCCATGGCGCCAACGTACCTGCACAGAAACCATCCGCACACAAAACCAATAGCACACAACATGGCCAACAAGTCCACACAGCAAGGCACGCACAAATACACAAGCACAGTACACATCCCGAAAACACCCCCCGGACAAACAAAAAATACAAAGGCCAGAACCCCAGACACAACACACCTGAAAACAACAGACCATGAGGACACACCCACATAGGTGAGTACAAAAGCAGCACTCCCACAGACTACAACCCCTTGCTACATTGCAAACCAGAGAGGAGAGGAGAGGACACAGTGACACAGCAAGGACAGCAGCACACCACAGAAACGCACACATCACTACCACCACCACCACCACCACCACCACCACCAAACACCACCACCACCACCACCACCACCACCACCACCACCACCACCACCACACCCCGGCACCACAAACCCCCTGCACATTACACAACACACACCGCACCAGCACCACAAACACCATGGCACCACAAAGGATGCCCAAGTTCACGCCCATGGAGCTGACGGTCATGGTCGACGAGATCATCAAGGTGTACCCACAAATCTATGGGAACATGGTCCAGCACACACCACTAGCCACCAGAAACAGAATGTGGAACCGGATCGTAGACCAGGTCAATGCAGTCGGGACCCTGCCCAGAAACAGAGTCGAGATTAACAAACGTTGGAATGACGTAAAGAGCCTGGTCAAGAAGAAGGAGGGCAAAAACAGAGAGCTGGCTGCCGTCACTGGCGGAGGGAATCCCGCGCTCTTTAAGACCTTCAAAGCGTGGGAGGAGAAGGTGCGAGTCGTAATCCATCCGGGAGATCCTCGCCGGATTAGCAGGGGGAGTGGAGGCTGGTAAGTACAAACTAATGTATACCAGCACACCGCTATGTACTCACATGCGCAACTACCATGCCACAGCTCCCAGGGACAAACACCCCCATGTCCAGCACACAATACACAACACATCACACACACATGCAACAGACACTACCACACACAGCCCAAACCGAACAACTGTAAGATGCGTGGGGACATGTGTACACTAAGCCAGCCACGTAACCACCAACAGGTCCCCAAATATGCCAGAAGCGCCACAACGAGCACCCACCACACCCATGTGTCCGCCACAGCTGCACTAACCGACAAGTAACAGGTAAGTGGCAGGAACACAAAGTGCAGTGGGTGGGACGGTGGACAGCCCAAGTACAACACACACCAGGCCCCAGTCCCACAGCACAGCAAGGAGGAGCATCCCCCACACCCCACAGCCACGTGTCAGCCACCGCAGTGCACAACGACAGCCGAAAGGCAGACATCACGGTCCACAGCAATCGGTGTCAGTGGGTGTATAGCCACCCCCACGACCCACAACACCCCCCCACCCCCACAGACCTGCAACATGGAGCACCCCCGCTTAGGAGCCATGTGGCATCCAGTACAGTGCACGCACGAACAACTTGCAGGTGGGAAACTGGACAGGGCTGGATTACTGGAGGCATGAGGACCATAACACCACCAACACATGGGACATGTCACGTAGCAGACGAACACGCAGCACCGCCCACCATCACGAACAAGTGAACAATGTGCACACGGACATGAACAACAGACTCACACCCCACATGACCCATCACAGACATAGCAACACCCAAGGAGCCACGTCTGCATGCACAAGCCACACTGAATATAGTCCCACACGGCAGCCACTGTGCAACTCATCACACACAACCGAAACACCATTGAAGTCCTGTCCATGTAGCCCCCACTGCCTGTCAACCCCACACCCCACAACTACGCCTATGTAAGACAAACAACACTAGACGCTACAGAGCGGAACAACATAAATGCACACGAACACCACTGAACCCATCAAACTCACAGACACACCATGCACATACAACATACCATCCATCCCATCCGTCAGCCCCAGTCTCATGAAAGGCATGTCATCCGCACAGCTGCCACACATACAGCAGTCACGCTAAGACACATGCCCATGACCAACCATGTGCCAGAAGTCAATTAAGCGCACGACACACTGTGAGCAACAACACACAACATGGGCCACACCCCCCGAGCACTGCAGTGATGCACATGGCACAGGGCAGCACGCACACCAAGGAGATGGGACAACTGCAATACGTTGGCTGGCACACAACTATCACTCACTCATAACGATGCGTCCAATGCCATGTCCAGTAATCACAACAGACAGCAAATATGCAGGGCATGTCAGGCATGCACACACCTCAGACCATGCACTGTCATGCTGCCACAACACATGTCACGTTCGGCACCCATGGCTCACAGCATGTACCCCAAAAGCATATCCCCTCCCAAATGCGAATCTGGGGCATGGCCCCCATGTAGCCATATGCGTTCCTAAGCGTTCCATTTGAACCCCAAAAGCATATCCCCTCCCAAATGCGAATCTGGGGCATGGCCCCCATGTAGCCATATGCGTTCCTAAGCGTTCCATTTGAACCCCAAAAGCATATCCCCTCCCAAATGCGAATCTGGGGCATGGCCCCCATGTAGCCATATGCGTTCCTAAGCGTTCCATTTGAACCCCAAAAGCATATCCCCTCCCAAATGCGAATCTGGGGCATGGCCCCCATGTTGCCATATGCGTTCCTAAGCGTTCCATATGAACTCCAAAAGCAAAGTACAAACCAGACCCAGGATGGGCCAGGAGCCCGCATACACCAGAGTCACAATGAGTAGGGGCACAGCAACACACCCATCGGCATGGCCAATCCGTCCCATGCCACATGTGCACAGCACACAGTCCCATTGCCTAGCACACACAACTACAGATGCCACAGCCACACACTCGCCTCCGGGAAACCCATGTACGAGATTGCACGAACTGCCAATGTCAGACGACTAATACATACTTCGCCAGGTGCAACACAATAACAAATCTCATTCTCTCCACAGGTGACGAACTGCCGGATGCTGGGGATGGAGACAGCAGCCAGCACAGCCAGCCCACAAGCCCCCAACGAGGACACACGGATCTGGAGGATCTGTCCTCCTCTTCGGACACGGACCACCAAGCTGGCCCATCTGGCGTGGCAGGGCCCAGCCGCTCCCCAGGACCCCTCCTACCCACCAACCCATCATCCAGGGATGCTGAACAGTCCCAGTCCCCTGCTGCCACTGTCGTTGCGGCCACACCCACGGTCATTGCGGCCACTACCACTGCCGCAACCGCCACCATCGCCGCACCGACCACCACCGCCTCCACCACCACCACGTCTTCGCTGGCACCAGCCCCAGCGCAGGTGGTGGCCCGGCCGACTGGATCCACCCTGGGAGCCACAGCGAGGACCGTGGTGTGCAATGTGGCTAGTGGGCAGGCCGGTGGCAGCAGGACTGGTAGGAGGAGCAGGGTCAGGGAAACGCCAGCCTCCCCTGGGAGCCATGCCCTGCCTCAAATGGCCAGAGTCCTTGGGGCCTATGAAGAGGCCCAAGGACAATGGGCCAGGTCTGCTACTGACACGCGGGAGGTGCTGGGGGTGCTGAGGTCCATGGACGCCCATATGGGCCAATTCGTGTCCCGTATGGACCAACTCGTGGACCTCATGGGCCAGCTGGTGGTGGCGGTGGGGTCACAGGCAAGGCCAGCAACACCACCTCCGCCACCACCTGCTAGGGCGCAGGGTCGGGCAGCAGTGTCCACTTCCCTGCGTCCACAGCCAGTGAGCACACCTCACCCACCACCAGCAGGTCGCCACCACACACCCCCTCCCAAACGTGGAAGGGGCCATCCGAAGAGGAAACAGATCTCCCGGGAGGACTTCGCACGCTCCAGTCGCAAGTGAGGCAGCCAGCCAGCCTTCCGTCAGCCTTCCTTGACCAGCCACTGCATTGACTTGCTCTACGATCCCACTCCACACAGCCAGCTGGATGGCATGTGTGTGTTGGACTATGGACATAGAACCAGTGGGTACACCCTGATCATCACGCAGCCATGACCGACAGCTCATTGTCACTGCACGCACCACTTTTGTCATCACCTTACACACAATCACATGTCACAGTTTGTAATAAATGCACCTTTTTCACTAACTGCTGTTTGTGCCCTGTGTTTTATTTGTACGGAATACAACGGCCACCTTGGGCGGAAAGGCACCTGATGCGTGGCATGGCAATGGAATCCGGAGGGCCTGTAGGGACCTAGGGGTGGGAGACAGAACAGGAGCACATTCAATGAGTGTGTCACACACCCATCACACAGTACATGTCAACAACTACAAGCAATGTACACACATCGCACAGAGCAATAGGGCACAATGCCACAGTCACCAACAGTGGCATACTACCCTGGCCATGGAGCGTTGACACACTGCACGCAGTGAACATACGGCCACCCTGACACAGCACACACACACCTGCACAGATACAGACACATCATCCGTCGTACATGGACACTCACCGTCAAGTGAAGTAGCGGGCGATGAGCTGCTGGCGCACATTCCCAGCTTCCTCCTCTCCGCTGTCCACCTCACTCGAGCTGTCCTGGTCTGCGGGCTGGGGCCCTGGTTGATCTCCGTCATCCACAATGAGGGGGATCTGCTTCCGAATGGCCAGATTGTGCAGCATGCAGCACGCCACCACTATCTGGCACACCTTCTGTGGGGAGTACGCCAGTGCACCTCGGTGCGGTCCAGGCACCTGAACCTGGACTTGAGGAGGCCAAAGGTACGCTCGACCACACGTCTGGTCCTCCCATGTGCCTCATTGTATCGATCGTCTGCTGGGGTGCGAGGATTCCTCAATGGACTGAGCAGCCATGCCCCATTCGGATACGCAGAGTCACCTGGGTGTGAGGGACACAGAGAACCGTTGCTATTCCAACTGGACAGGGGACAGCATCGCACAACCAGCACGCTACACCACTCCACATACTCACCGACAATACAGCCACGATCCTGTTGCAGATTGGCCATCAGTCGTGGCAAGATGCTGTTGCGCATTATGTGTGCGTCATGTGCCGAGCCTGGAAACTTGGCACACACGTGGGTGATCACCATGTCCGCAAGGCACACCACTTGCACATTCAGGGAGTGCGTGTGCTTCCTGTTGCGGTACAGGTGCTCAGTGGCCTGTGGTGGAACAAGGCCAACATGTGTGCAGTCAATGGCTCCCACGACGTGTGGGATTCTGCCAAGGGCATAGAATGCACCCTTCACTGCCGCCAATTCACGAGCCCTGGGGAATCTGATGTACCTGTTTCGGTACAGCATCATGGCTGCCAGTACATCCCTCAGCACCTTGCTGAACATGGGCTGGGACATCCCTCCTCCACTGCCCACTGTGTGCTGGAATGACCCAGTGGCGAAGAAATGCATGGCGGCCATCACCTTAGCCGTGGGGGTGACAGCAGTCGGATACACCCTGCGGGGACGGAGATGGGGCTCTAACATGGCACACAGTCGATGCAGAGTTGGCCTGTCCAGCCGAAACTTCCTGATTACCTCTGTATCGTCCATGTCCGCCAGCAATTGGTATGGGCGGTCAATGTTCGGTCTCCGCCTGGGTTAAATGGCAGAGGACACATGTCAAAGCAACACAGCACATAGCAATTTCGCATACACATCACTGACATGACTGAGCAAGCACATGAGCCACAGCCCAGCTGTCAAGCTGGGACGGCACGGCCACAATACACTTACACAGGTCTCCCAACAATGGCAATGGCAAGTGAGACATACCACTGCCATGTGCATGCACATGGGGATCTAGGCCCCAATGACTTGCGGGGCGTGCTGATGGGGACTGACTGCATATTCGTCAAGCGGCAACGCCACGGCAACATGAGTGTCTGCTGAGCATGGAACTGCTTCCGAGGCTGGATGAGTATGGCACACGACGACGACGATGTAGGCACGGGCTGAGCGGCCAATACAAGTGGGACCTGTGGCACGAGGGGATATGAGACAGTAGTAGGTGTCAGCACTGCACCCTATGTACAGCACTGTACGGATCACAGCTCCCGAAACATTGACTGGTGTCCACATTGACAGCCCCATGCCAAGACGGCTGTGTGCTTGCAGTCACACGTCACAGGTGAGAGGTTACATTGCACGTGCCAGGTGGCAGACGTACATAGTGGGAGCTGGCATGTGTGTGCATGTGTCTCCTGTTCAGGATCCACCAGATGGGCGCTGACTCTGTACTGACCATTGGACACAGCATGTTCCGTGGAAGGCTTGTGTGTGTGGGATGGTGGCACTGGATGTGCCTCCGTTGGGGGGAGGCCATGCACAGGGCGGGTACGTCGATGATTGCGCATTGTTGGTCACGGTGGGTGCACCAACTAAGATGTGTTGCCCTGTGTTCAATTCCTATGTCCGCATGATGATGGACTGTGGATGTGAGCAGACTACACATTGGTCGATGTGCTGTCTATATGCATGTGCCTTCACACCAGGCACAGCTGCCCCTGCACATGTGACCCCTGCTGGACTCGCTGCTGGGTCTGTGGAGCTGATGCACCTTCTGCGCGTGGGGCGGACAGCTCTCCTCACTTCCCTCATTGCGCATGTCATGTCTTTGCCGCAGGTGACATGGATCATGGAGGGCCCACATGTACGCGTGGGTAGGCTACACATGATTGTTCACTGGTCGCCACCCCCAGTCAGTGTTTCGAATGGGAAGGTTGTCGTGCTGGTGGTATGTTCGATGTGGCGGATGGGCGGGCCTAGGTGCGGGCTTACATTCCGGACATGGGGGTAGTTGGATTGGCGACTAGTTGCAGTACACACGGGACACGTCTCTTCCTTTCCACATCTGGGTCATCCCTTGTACTAACTGACAGTGATACAGTCATCTTCGCCCCAGCCCTCATGTCCTCCCCTCGCCCCCCAATATGCATGCTCACCTGCGAGGCTAGCGCTTGCACAGGCAGCCCCAAGCTCGCACCAGAGAGGGCAAGGAGTGTATGTGTGGGTCCAGTTGCACGAGTGGGCTGTCTCAGGGTATGATGTGTGGCGGGACGCCGTCCACCTGCGTGGTGCCCCAAATGGAGACCCGGCCTGCATGGACTATGCATCACAGTCTTCGCCTTCCGGATCCGCCACCTGCGACACCCAGTGGCTGTGGCTGCCCTTGCGGCCAGGCCGCGTCCGTCTGTGGCTGTTGGCCCACACATTCACTCTTTGGCCTCTCTGGGGAGGGCTCGGGGGTGGTGGCGCACGCGCTTGCACTTAGTCGCAATGGCATGTGTTGTGGTTGGTATGATGGGCAATGGATGGGATGGTGCGAGCCACCTCCCGTGACGTCAGTGCTGCTCGTGCTGTGGTGCGTCCCCCTACACTTCCATCTGACTTGTGCCATGCTAGACGTTGAGGTTCTATTGCCTGCGTGATATGACCAGGAGGAGCGCGAGGAGACCTCACACACACCATGCTCCACTGCCATCCCGTGCCCTGTATCGCCTGTGCGGATTGACTATGTTGGGGTTACACCTGGTCGACTGGGGCTGTGTGTGCCTTGTCAAGGGGCATGGCGGGCGCACAACAGGATCCAGCTTGTCCACAGAGGGTGGGCTGAGGTGCGCCTGGTACCGCTTTGTACGTGTGCCCGGCTGCTGTGCACACACGTGTTCACTCCCCCCGACAGGTGTCCTCTCACAATGCCCAGGGAAGCGGTGGTGTACTGTTCATGACCCCTCCCAACACGGCGTGCTCCAACTTGGCATGTGCGCATCTACCCGTCGCACCCACCCACCTGAGCACTGCGTCCATACGACTTCACACGACACATGTGTGTCTTCCACAGTAGTGCTACTCATTTGCGTTGACATCCAATACCAGTGGACTACATGGTCATGTCACGACTGCCGTGTACTTCACATACTCTCATCCTCTCTCATTCGTACTTGTGAAATGAGTCAGCGGAGACAGTTTTGGTTTCAAACATTATATTGAGTCTTCTGTCCTCTGTGATGCAATATAGTGGACACTACTGGCAGCGGGATACATGTTGAGGATATACTGAGCATGATTACAAATGGGATAGGGTGTAGGGTTACATGTGATTAGCTGTTGCATGTGGGATGTGGGCTTCAGAGTTACATCTGCTTGGCCAAGGCTGTGCTAATGTACATTTACGTATAGCTGCGGAGCTGCGGACTTTGACACAGACGGTATACATGTAGCCTACCAGACCGCTCGGCATCATGGGCACAGTCCATCTCAGTTCCATGTGACAGGTTTGCTGCGGTTGTTCCTCATGCACGCGTGCATGTGAGATGACATCAGGGCATGTGCTTGCGTGCATGCAGCGGCGTGCCACTTGTTGTTGCACTGTGGTGGTTACTGGACATGTCACAGTCACTGGGGTCGTGTTGTTGTTGTATGCACTTGTCGTCCATGCAAAGGTCCTGGTATGGGATTCCCGGGGCGGGGTGGGAGGGGTGCAGCACCCACAGACTCCAGGCGACCTATTCATGTCCACTGAGCGGTGTGTGTGTCCATGTGCGCTGGATCCATGTCGTGTCCTGGTTGTTCGTGCAGTTCCGTCCATGTGGGTGCGATACACAGAGCCCATGCCACTGCCTCCCACGATGCATGCGGTGTTCCTGGATGTGATGGGGAACAGTGTGCATGTCCCGGTCATATCCGATGTCATGGCGATGTCGTTGATGGTGTGGTTACAGTTGCCGGTCGTTTGGTATGGCTGTTGTGGTGGTGACTGGCCAGTCCGTGCGGAAGCTGAGCATGGGTGCGGGGTTGAACTTCATAGGTCACTCGGGGAACCTGCGTTGTGGTCCGACGTATTTACAGGTTGTCAGGTATGCGATGCCGTCCAGCAGGGCTTCCATGTCATTGGTGGTGTACATGTTTGCCAGCCAATGAAGCGGATGGTGGCTGTCAAGGTGTTGTTCGTAGGTTGTCCCTTGGAGGACCATGATGGGGCATGCTGGGTGACATTCGATGTAGCTGTTCTCGATGATCCGTCGTGTTGAGGCACAGTGGTTCCATTTCAGTGCGGGTGCGATGTTGGCCACATACGCCATGCCCCCATAGGCAGAGCAGGCCCTGTCGTGTGCGTCCAGAGGGAGGAGTAGTGGTAGCAGGTCCGCCTTCAGACATGCCGGGTTGGAGAGGCATATCTCGACGGGATGCTGGTAGGGACACCTCCGACAGTAGAAGACGGGCATGACGCAGCTGAACAATGTGATGCGGTAAGTCAGTCGGTAACTTACGTTCAGCAGGGACAGGAGATCGCATCCCAATGTATGTATCGTGTTGGTTTTGTACAGCTTGAGCTGTTCGGCGTAGTTGGGTAGGTGTGTTGCGGTTGCCATTTCGCAGCGGTTCGTTGAGATGGCGTGCTCCGGCTGTGTGTGCAGTCTGCAATGTGCACGCTCCGGGGTTGCTGTGAGCTCTGTGTAGTCGTAGGGAGACAGGACTTGTGTTCTGTTGGCTTGTTTGGAGGACACGGGCCCTCTTCCCACATGCTTCTCAGACAGTTCAAGGTCAGTGCTGTGTGACTCCTTCCAATTAACTTGCATGTGGCCGACATGGGGGAGTGTTTTCTTCTTTCTTCCCCGTCCGTTGTGTGCTTCTGTGATATGCGCTATCTGCCCTGTGGTCGGTCTCCTCGGCATGCCTGTGTTGGTCTATTCTTGGACAATGGCTGTATTCACCGGCTTCTGTCGTAGGGCTGTGGTTTCGGAGTTGGAATGGAAGGTCATTCAGTGCTGTCTGCTCTCCCTTGTGTGGGCGGCAGGCTGCCTTTCCGCTCTGCGTTGGGCCTTGTGTGTGGATGTTATTCTTGGGCCACCTGTTGTCGGTCCCCGGGCTCTTTGGTGTTCCGTTTCATATGTCTTGTTCATATGTGCAGGGTGGTATGGGTTTTTCAGTGTGGTACTGGCGTTCCTCTTCCCGAAGGGGCCCTGCTTCTCCTAGTTGGTGTTGCCGCCGCTGTGTGCTACGCCATGTTTGTTACACTGGGGTGTGTCCTGCAGTTGCGTGTCTACACTGACATGTGTGCGTCGGTTGTGTGGCGTTGGGTGTTGTCCGTGAATTGGGCGTTGGGGACATGTCTGTGGCCGGCCTGTCACGTGTCATGTGCGTTTGGGGTGGGGCTGATGTGTGTGCTGCTTGGTTGTGTCCCTGTGTCTGTGTGCGACGCATGCATGGCGCTGCGGTTGGCCTCTGCGTTGTGCGCATGTGTGGCGGCGTCATCGGCGCTTTGGGGCCGTGATGGGGTGGTTGGTTCCTAGTCCCAGGTGGTGTGTACACATGTGTTCCGCGATGTTAGGATTTGGCGTTATGTGGATGCAATGGTGGATGTGTAGTGTGCACGCGCTGGTGGGGGGTTGTCCGCTTTTTCCGCCCTTGCACTGTGTGCGCTGTTTGCGTGCACTTGTTGTGTGTGTGCCTACCTGCGTCTCCGCGGTACGTTGCGTCCTTGGTGGTGCATCAGCAGAAGCATGGGAAGGGCCTGCAGTGCTGGATTCATGCCCGGGGTGCCGCTTCTTCGTTGTCCGTGCTCTGCGTCCGTGTTTCCGCCTCTCTTTCACGTGCGGTGTCTCTTTGCCGTGGGAGCCGTTTGTTTGCGGCATCGTAATTTATGCGCCGGGCGGGACGTGTTTTGTCGGACGGTGTGTGTCAGTTGTGCTGCGCCGCTACGTGTGCGGGCGCACTTTGATGGCGGACGGTGTTGCTGGCTTGCCGGCGGTGTTTGGCCTGCTTTTCGCATCGTAATTGGGCGGGCGTGTGGACTGCTGCGTGCCGGCGGTAACTGGTGGTTTTTGCATCCGCCAGCACGGCGGTTGTGCTTCCGCCCGCCATCGTAATGGGCCCCTATGTAAGGTAAGACATTTAAAGGTCTGTTCTTAACATGTAGTAGGTATTTTTAAAGATTTTTCTTAAAGATTTGAGTGAAAAAAAGTCATGTTTGATTAGAGAGTGAAGAGCATTTTATATTTTAGGAGCATTATCTAAAAATGCAGTACTTGAATATAGTTTCTAGCTGAATCGTGTAGCCTCAACTTGGAGTAAAGGATGGTCCCTGAAGGCAATGATTTTTTAGAGCAATCTCATGTTTTTTTTCTGAGCGATATTTTAGACTTTGTGATGTATGGCCTTGTAGGTGCAGCATGCCTGTTGTCATAGCTGAATTGTAATGTCATCGGGAAACAACAGCTCCACAAAAGGGTTAGCCATACTCCAGGCAAGGAAAGTTTTTAAAAATACGAAGATACTTAAAACGCATTGAATGCAAATTTAAAAATCAGCAAAACAGGGCAAAACATGCCACCGTATGGTGCTGGACAACTCATTGTTTCCTGTCTAGTCTGTTGCCTCATTTCATTTAAAGGGGCCTTGTGGCCAATTATGTCACAATATGTCTTCAAACCCAAGCAGACATCTAAAGAACATTCTGGAATGCTCTTTGATTGTAATAGTGACGCAGAACTGGGTAAATAGAAATGTTTTTTCTCTTCACCGGATGTTCTCTTTAAATTGAGGGATGGAGAGGCCAATAGCCCAGTGTGAAGTTGATGCAGATCAAAAGTAAAGATGTGAAAAAGGAAGGGCAGAAAATGTTGCAAAGCTGCAACACAGAAAAGAACAACAAGGCAACTTTTTCTAACTGTAGGCGACTACATTCACAAGTGAACTTTGTACAGCACAGATATGCGGGGTCATTCATGTTAAGTAAGATTGTGTTACATTATTGTAAGATTTGGTAAGTTATGTTATGAAATTTTTTTTAATACTGATTCCGTAGTGCTGATGCGGGGTGAGAATCCCAAACTGTTGAGGTGGTCCATCTCCCTATATCGAATGGATTTGATGTTGGAACATCGCCCTGGAATTGACCTTATTAATGCTGACAGTCTTTTCAGGTTCTTCCGCCTTAGTGATGAGAACTCCCATAAGGATGGGCGTTCTCCCTGCTTTCAGCTGGGAGGACACTTTACACCTGACATCCTTGGTATGGTATTCCCCCAATCATGTTGCCTTCATCCCTCTGTTTTGCTGAATTTGTTTCTGTTGGTTTTAGGACTCTGTACACTTTACTGCTGCTAAGCAGAGCTAAAGTGCTTGTGTTCTGCTCTTCAAGCATGGTAAAATTGTAATATACCCAGTTGGCACATTTAATTTCCTGAGTAGATCATACTACATGTGCCTAGGGCCTGTAAATTAAAATCTACTAGTAGCACTCATTGTGCCACCCACTAGAGTAGCACTTTTAAAACATGTCTCAGGCCTGCCACTGCAACCTGTAGTGCAGTTTTAAACTGCCATTTCGACATGGCAAAATAAACGTTTTGCCAGGCATAAACCTTCATTTTTAATACTTATAAGCCACACCTAAGGTAGGCCCTCCAGACTCATTGTGAGAAGTTGGCCTGGTATATGCTGTCCACTAATTAAAGTGGGCACCTTGCACCAGTCCAATCAACCCTTATGGTGATTTAAGGGATCAAAGATAACCTTAGAAAGCTATCCAAGTGGTAGCTGTGGAGAGCAGCCTTCAGGCTTAGTCTTGAAGGAATGTTAACCAGCTTGTTTTACCAGAATGCAACCTTATAGTTTTGGTTAAATGAAAGGAGAACCACACAGTAGTTATAAAAATATGTATTTATTAATATAACACTCCCTAGTACGACACAGTATCTGCTACACACAGATAATCACAAAGCACACAATACTGTAGCATAGAAACTATGGTAAATAGCACTAGTACACAGTGGGCTCCAGGGGGAGACCAAACCATATACTAAAATAGTGGTTTAAGAACCACGACTCGAGTCAAGACAGTGTCTAGAAGATGTAGAATCGCTGGGACCCCAAGGAACCACCCAAGGTGAGTAAGTAGGGACCCCACGGAGGATGGGTGCAGTGTGGGAATACGACCGTGTGCGCCGCACAATCCTATGGGAGAGTCACGGTTGAAGTTTTAAAGTTTAGGGACCCTTCCCAGTGGACTTTGAAGAAACCCAGTGGAGGTTGGAGAGCCACCCCACCCGTGGATACCGTAGTACCAGAGTTACCTATCCCAGGGGAGCCGGGTGCATAGGTCTGAAGTGGCGTCGGAAACCGCCATCGATCTCAATGGAGGACTTCGAAGAAGAGCAGCTGCTGGAAGGAAGAAAAGTGTACAATAGAATCCAAAGGTGGATTCTTGTTGAAGAGTACCTGAAAGCAGAGGGGACAGAGTCTGGGTCACTCAGGAATGACCAAGGGCTCGCTAGATGAATGCCCACCGATCTCGGGTGCTTCAGTTGCATTGAGGGGGCTCTTGACTCTGCAGCCACAGGGACCAGGAGATGTCAAGGACAACCAGGAGCCAGATACGAGCTGTCCCATGAAGGATGTCGAGTGCTGAGGGGTCGGTGTCTGGTGGGAGCACCAACAAGCCTTGGCAACGGCAACCCATGCAGAAGATCAAGGAAGGTTACGTTTCAGACCAGCAAGGTCCGGGAGACTCACCAAACACAGGGGAGTCAGGGCAAGCCTGGAGCAACTAGGGGAGCCCAAGAAAAGCAGTGTTGACCCTCAAGTGGACCTACAGGCTGGAGGCACAGGAGTCACTAGGGGACCTCAAGCAGTTTCACAAAGCAACAGCCCTCGGAGCACTCGGTGCGAGGAGGCTGGAGTTCTTTGTAGAAAATGGTGCCAGAGATTGGAGCTACTCGGAGTCCAGTGCACTTGTTTGGGAAACGCCATCAAGCATATGCACTTGCAAATGGACGCAGCACACAGGGGTACACGTATTGCAGCCCCCACAAGAGATTCTGGCCTCAAGCTTGGTAAGAGGGCAACTCGAACCTCGAGAAATGTAGAAACCCACATCCTGTGTTACTGGAGCCTTCACAGTCCGTAGGAGCTCAGGAGCAGCAGACCGGTCAGTTGAGATGTGGTGCCTGCGGTTGCAGGTGAGTGACTCCTTCACTCCAAGGGAGATATCTTCAGTTGTCCTTGATGCTCCACAGGTCCTGCACAGACCCTGTATGGTGCATGGCCACAGACGATACTTCAGACTGACAGGGAGATGAAGTCCGGCCCAAATGAAGTCCAGCGAAGTCCAGAGTGGCCAGACGGTCGAAGTTCAGTGGTTTCTGGTTCAGAATCTTGTCCACATCGAATCTAGGGTCCTACAGCCAGGTAAGCCCTTCTGTACCCACGGGAGAGCGTTGGACAGATTTAGGGGGGCCCTCCCAGGGGAGGGTCTAGACAGTGGGGAGGTTACTCCCATGTCCTTTGACCAGTTTCGTGCCAGAGCAAGAGCCAATGGCTCCCAGGACTGGTTTGAACTGGACTATGCACAGGGACACCAAATGTGCCCCTCATGCAGACTTTCGGTCGCTGGCAAGTGCACGCACCCAGCCCTCATACACTAAATCCTGTCTGGGAGGTGATCACACCTCCCTGTGACAGGATGCCTATTGTTCTGCCCTCCCCTGCTCGAGCTTGGTTCAGCAGCAGGAGGGCAGAAATGTGTCTCTGGTCGGCAGCAACCATTTTTGGATGCCTGGGACTAGAAGGCTGGTACCGGGAACACCAGAGACCTCACAAAGCTCGTTTCTGAAGGGTGGAATCATACCTCCCACACTGGTTACCGGTGTGGGGGTATGATTCCACACTGTTTGACACCAAACACGATAGGGTTACTTTCAGCCATTTTAGAGTTGGTCATCATGCAGTCGCATAATGCCACTCTATATGTAGTAAATGGCTGCAGCTCTAACAACCCGGGAGAATTGGCTCCTTAGGCTGCAGGGGTGTCCTGCTCATGCAGTGGCACCCTCTCAATTAGAACCAAGCACCCGG
The DNA here is from genome assembly GCA_963921515.1 of Calotriton arnoldi. Classification (NCBI taxonomy): domain Eukaryota; kingdom Metazoa; phylum Chordata; class Amphibia; order Caudata; family Salamandridae; genus Calotriton; species Calotriton arnoldi. The sequence continues at coordinate 628,106 of CAWUFW010000593.1, read as the reverse complement.
CCTTCAGGATTGTTAAGACCTGCTATAGGGGTGACTTTAGGTTTTAAGTGTAGTGACCCTTAGATATAGTAAACCTATATCTTAAGTAAGTGGTGCATGCACCAACTTACACATGCTGCAATGGCAGGCCTGTCGTTTCATTTTGCATGTCCTCTCATGGGTGGCATAATACATGCTTCAGCCCATGGGAGGCCTCTGGGGTACCTATGCCCTGGGTACATGGGTACCATATACTAGGGACTGACAAGGGTACCCCAGTATCCAATCTGGAGTGTACCTAAGTACATGACATAACAGTTTAGTGAGAAAGCAGATAGACTGGTGTCCTGATTCGCAGGGTCCCAGTCAGACTAGTCAAAAACAGTATCACATGAAGCAAAAAGTGGGGGTAACCATAAGAAGCAGATCCTACTTTCCTACACAACCCGCCCCCCCAAACATAAGGAGATGAGACTAACCTTGCCCAGTTGAGTCTTCATTTTCTAAGTGGAAATATCTGGAGAATCCATCTGTATTGGCATGGTTACTCCCAGGTCTATGTTCTACTGTATAGTCCATACCCTGTAGGGAAATGGACCACCTCAAAAGTTTGGGGTTTTCACCCTTCATCTGTTTTAGCCATAGGAGGGGCTTATGGTCTGTCTGAACAATGAAGTGAGTGCCAAACAGCTATGGCCTCAGCTTCTTCAGGGCCCAGACCACTGCAAAGGCTCCCCTCTCTATAGCTGACCAACGTTTCTCTCTGGGGGTCAACCTTCTGCTGATAAAAGCTACTGGTTGATCCTGACCCTCTGCATTAAGTTGTGACAACACAGCCTCTACCCCCAACTCAGATGCATCTCTTTGGACAATAAAGTGCTTGGAGTAGTCAGGACTCTGCAGAATGGGAGCAGTGCACATGGCCTGCTTGAGATCATCAAATGCCTTCTGACAGCTAACTGTCCACTGAACCTTCTTGGGCATTCTCTTTGATGTAATATCATTCAATGGAGTCACTATAGACCCATATCCTTTCACAAATCTTCTGTAGTACCCAGTCAGGCCCAAGAAAGCTCTGACCTGAGTCTGGGTAGTTGGAGCAACCCAGTCCATGATGGTCTGGATTTTGCTCTGTAATGGTTGAACCTGGCCTCCACCCACAAGGTGGCCCAGGTACACAACCTTGCTCTGCCCTATCTGGCACTTAGTAGCCTTGATAGTGAGGCCTGCTTTCTGCAGAGCCTCCAAAACATTATTTGGGTGGACCAGGTGATCCTCCCAGGTGGAGCTAAAGACAGCTATATCATCAAGATATGCTGCACTTTAGGTTTCCAGGCCTGTAAGGAATTTGTTCACCAGCCTTTGGAATGTGGCAGGTGCATTCTTCAAACCAAAGGGCATTACAATAAATTGATAATGCCCACTAGGGGTTAAAAATGCTGTTTTTAGTTTGGCATCCTCAGCTAGTCTGATTTGCCAATATCCAGCAGTGAGGTCAAATGTGCTCAAGAACTTGGCTGAGGCCAAAGTGTCGATAAGCTCGCCTGCCCTAGGAATTGGAGGAGCATCAGTCCTAGTGACTGCATTGAGTCCCCTGTAGTCAACACAAAACCTCATCTCTCTTTTACCACCCTGGGTGTGAGGGTTTGGTACCAAGACCACTGGATTAGCCCAAGGGCTATCTGAGGTCTCAATAACTCCCAATTCAAGCATCTTTTGGACCTCAGTCCTGATGCAGTCTCTGACTTGGTCAGGCTGCCTGTAAATCTTATTTTTAACAGGTAGACTCTCACCTGTGTCCACTTCATGGGTTTACCAGGTGGTCTGACTAGGAGTCAGAGAGAACATGTGTCTGTATTGATTGAGGACCTTCCTACAATCAATCTGTTGCTGGTCAGTGAGGCTGCCTGCCAAATCTACACCATCAACTGACCCATCATCAGGGTTTTGAGAGAGGAGATCAGGGAGAGGGTCGCTCTCTTCTTCCTGTCCCTCATCAGTTGCCATGAGCAAGCCCATGTCAGCCCTGTCAATGTATGGCTTGAGCCTGTTCACATGCAGCACCCTATGGGGGCTCCTGGGAGTACCAAGGTCCCCCAGGTAGGTGACCTCTCCCTTCAGCTCAAGAATGGTATAGGGTCCACTCCACTTGTCTTGGAGCGCTGCTGGGGCCACAGGCTCCACCACCCACATCTCCTGCCCTGGCTGATAAACAGTCAGAACAGCCTTTTGGTCATGCCAAGCTTTTTGCAATTCTTGACTTGCCTCAAGGTTTTTACTGGCCTTCTTTATGTACTCAGCTATCCTGGAGCTGAGACCAAGTACTTAGTCCACTATGTCTTGTTTAGGAGCTTTGAGAGGTAACTCCCACCCCTCCTTCACCAAACACAAGGGAGCCCTAACTGGATGCCCAAACAGAAGTTCGAAAGGGCTGTAGCCAACCCCCTTCTGTGGGACCTCTCTGTAGGCAAAGAGAAGGCAGGGCAATAGGACATGCCATTTTCGCCTGAGCTTTTCTGGGAGGCCCATGATCATGCCCTTGAGGGTTTTGTTGAACCTTTCAACCAACCCATTGCATTGTGGGTGATAGGGTGTGGTGAACTTATAGTTCACTCCACACTCCTTCCACATTGCAGTAATGTAACTAGACATGAACTTTGTATCTCTGTCAGTTAAGACCTCCTTAGGGAAACCCACTCCGGAAAGAATACCAGGAGGGCCCTGGCCACCACAGGAGCTGTGGTAGTTCTAAGGGGTATTGCGTCTGGATACCTAGTGGCATGGTCCACCACCACTAGAATATAACTGTGCCCAGAAGCAGTAGGAGGGTTCATAGGACCAGCCCTCTCAAAGGGGACCCCCATCACAGGTAGTGGTATGAGGGGCGCCTTTGTGGTTCCACCTGACTTACCACTGGCTTGACAGGTGGTACAGGAGCGACAAAACCCCTTTGTGTCCTCTGACATGTGAGGCCAGTGAAAGTGAGGGACAAGCCTGTCCCAAGTCTTACTTTGGCCTAGGTGTCCTGCTAAGGGAATGTCATGTGCCAAGGTGAGTAGGAAGCCCCTAAACTTCAGAGGTATGACCAACCTCCTGGTGGCACCAGGCTTGGGATCTCTACCCTCTGAGTACAGGAGTCCCTCATCCCAATAGATCCTGTGGATCCACTGACACTCCCAGCAGCAGCTTGCTGTCTGAGGGGTTCATGAGAGGGGCAGGTTTGCTGTTCCAAACTCAAGTCTGCCCTGGAAGGGCCCCCTGTCCGCAAGAACTCAACCTGATCAGGTTCAAGTTCCTCTGAGACAGTTCCTTCACAGGGACTTAGATCATCTCCCTCAAGAGATTGATCCTCACACTGAATCTGGGAGGAAGACACAGCCTTACCCCTCCTGCTCTTTCTCTTGGAAGGCCCTTGGCCCATTATTTCAGGATCCAGGGCCTGTTGGGTGTTAGCCAGCTTGGCCTTTGACCTGGTCACAGCAATCACATCTGCAGTGATGCCCAGCATTGCTGCATGAGTCCTTAATTCTACTTCAGCCCAGGCTGAAGTTTCCAAATCATTGCCCAACAAACACTCTACTGGAAGGTCTGAGCTAACCACAACTTTCATAGGGCCAGTTACCCCCCCCCCCCCCCACCCAGCTGAAATTAACAACTGCCAAGGAATGATCAGTCCTGACATTGTTAGCATTGGCCACTTGGTGTATTTCTCCAAGTATGATTTGGTCAGGGCCCACAAGATTCTCTGTCACCATAGTGACACTTGCAACTGTGTCCCTGTATGCCATGGCCTCCTTACCATTGATCAAAGGCTGCTGTCTATATTTGCCCAGATTACTGGGACTGACAAATAAGGTGGCAAGATCCATGTCACCATCACAGACAAGCAAAGCCTGAGCTGGAGTTCTGACTAGGCCAGAACCCATCTCACAGCCCAAGGTTAACCCTACTAATCCCTTGTTCCCTGTACCACCACCTGTACTAGTGCTAGGGGGCGCAGTTGCCTTAGGGGCAGTGGTGGTAGGAGGATTGTCCTTGGCTTTTGGACAGTCAGCATCGCTTGTCCAATGTGTCTTCTGTTAATAGAGATAACACCAAGGTTTCTTTCTGCCTTTACCTTTACCTTTGTTAGATTGTGACCCCCCCCCCCAAGATGCAGGTTTTTGGGGCCCCAATGAAGACTTTTGATCTTTACCCTTGTCCCCACCCTCATCTAGAGTTTTAGCATCTTGCTTCTTTTGGTCAACACCATTGTTCTGGTTTTTCATCTTCACCCTGGTTCTGACCCACTTATCTGCCTTCTTTCCCAATTCTTTGAGAGATGTCAGATCAGAGTCAACTAGGTACTGATGCAATAACTGATTTTGGCAATTATTAAGGATATGCTCCCTCATAATCAAATTGTACAATCCCTTGAAATCATTCACTTTGCTGCCAAGCAACCAGCCTTCCAGAGCCTTAATGGCACTGTCCACAAAGTCTACCCAATCCTGAGTCCGTGTCTTCTGGGTGTTTCTGAACTTAATCCTATACTGTTCAGTGGTTAAGCCAAACCCATCAATGAGAGCACTCTTCAAGGTTGAGCAGTTGTCAGCATCCTCTTCTCTAACAGTGAGGAGCTTATCTCTACCTTTGTTAGCAAAGGAGAGCCACAAAGTAGCTGCCCACTGCTCTTGAGGGACCCTCTGAACTTTACAGGCCCTCTCCAAAGCAGTTATCCATTTATGGATGTCATCCCCAACATGGTAGGGAGGGACAATCTTGCTCAGGTTCCTATTATCAAAGGAATGTTCCTTAATTCTAGGGACACTGTTGCTGCCACCATGGGACTCTAGTCCCAACTTTTTTCTAGCTCTCTGGACTTCTAGGGACTCTTTATCAAGGGCCAATTGCTCTTGCCTGAGCTTAAGCCTAGCTTTCTCAAGTTCAAGCAATTGGTACTCCCTTTCATAAGAGTGGTCCCTCTTGCTAGATACAGACTGTCCTGAGTGATTAGACTCTGCAGAGGGAGATCTAGATCTCCTTGGTAAACTCTGCACTCTGCCAGGAGGGGTGAAGAGGGGGCCATCATGGCCTTCTCCACTGCCTTCTGGAAGATCTGAGTTATCCAGGTGGGACCCATCTCCATCCCCCTGGTCAGGGTTAGATTCCAGGTCATAAAAAATGTTACCTCCTGACCTGTCTTCATTCCCTGTCCCAGCCACTCTGTCCTGTTCATCTGACCCAGGAGTCTTCCTTAGGTCATCTAACAGTAACATCTCTATTAGACATTGAGTGTTGGCACTTCTCCTTGTCTTCGGCTTTCTAGAGGCACAAAGGGGTTTCAATTCTTGGAATGAAAGCTCACTGTATCTAGAGGGCAGAGATCCACTGGCATCTCCTTTAGTAGACATGCTAAGTGTGGTGAGGTGTTGCACCTACCTAACCTAGTGGGAACTAAACTCTCTGAGGTTGGAGAAAGGGTGTGCTAAACCTTGACTTACCCAACCCTAAGTTCAGTAGAACTTACTTATTCTAAGCTAGTATTATATGTACCTAGTACTTAGTGGTTTTCAGTTAATCAATACAAGGATTTATCTGGTAAAACAATGCAGGCTTGAATCCCAACCGCTGCACACCAATGTGAGAAGTTGGCCTGGTATATGCTGTCCACTAATTAAAGTGGGCACCTTGTACCAGTCCAAACAACCATTATGGTGATTTAAGAAGTCAAAGATAACCTTAGAAAGCTATCCAAGTGGTTGCTGTGGAGAGCAGCCTTCAGGCTTAGTCTTGAAGGAATGTTAAGCAGCTTGTTTTACCAGAATGCAACCTTATAGTATTGGTTAAATGAAAGAAGAACCACACAGTAGTTATAAAAATATGTATTTACTAATATAACACTCTCTAGTACGACACAGCATCTGCTGCACGCAGATAATCACAAAGCACACAATACTGTAGCATAGAAACAATAATAAATAGCACTAATACACAGTGGGCTCCAGGGGGAGACCAAACCATATACTAAAATAGTGGTATAAGAACCAGGAATCGAGTCAAGACAGTGTCTAGAGGATGTAGAATCGCTGGGACCCCAAGGAACCACTAAAGGTGAGTAAGTAGGGACATCACGGAGGACGGGTGCAGTGTGGGAACATGACCGCGTGCTCCGTATAATCCTATGGGAGAGTCGCGGTTGAAGTTTTAAAGTTTAAGGAACCTTCCCAGTGGACTTCGAAGAAACCCTGTGGAACTTAGGAGGTTGGAGATCCACCCCACCCATGGATACAGTAGTTCCAGAGTTACCTATCCCAGGGGAGCCGGGTGCATAGGTCTGAAGTGGCGTCGGAAACCGCTGTCAATCTCAATAGAGGACTTCAAAGAAGAGTGAATCAACAAAAGGGGGAGAAACGGACTAATCTTTATCCAGGTCCAGCATACATGTCCGTGAATGAACCTCTACACAAATGGTATGCAGTTCCTAATGTTAAAAGCAGGAGAAAGTGTTTTTTCAAGAGCTCCACATGGAGGTGTGGAGTTGTAAAAGTGGGGAGAAGAATCCTCTCCTCTTGGAAAAGACCCTCACACACCAAGCCAGCTAGGTGTCATGCTTCATCATCGGGTCTGCTCCTTATCGGGTCGGCGCTGCAATCCCCGATCGGCACCCGTGATGGGGCCTTCTTGGCGGAGATCTTTATTCCATATGCCGGTGGGTGAAGTGCGTGTGAGGGCCCTAAAACAGTGTAGGTGATGTTGATGTGTAGGAAAGTGAAAATAAAAAAGGGGAGGTGGTCCACTCAAGATAATTTTATTGAACGTGGCCCCTGCCCTGGTTAAAAAGAAAACAAGACGCGTATCTCCACTCTAAGGATGTCAAGATTATGCGCTTGTAAAAAAGGTCAACATGTTTCTTGCCCAACAATATATTAAATGGCAATTCATCTGGACCAAAGAGGATCTACCTACACTTTTTGGTAGTGGTCAACAATAAAGTGAAATAAAAAAGTGACCACCGTTACAGCACCCTAAAAAGTGGTACCTGTAGATCAAAAAAACACAACCTGCAAAGAAAAACTGAATAACAACATTAACGTTAAATGTCACGGTATTCTGTTTGAGATGGAAAACAAGAGCACCAAATAGTGTTTATGATGCGGCTCAAGCATGCTAAACACAAGTGACTCGTGGCATGCATGATGTGAGCACTCAGTATCATTACAACCGGTAAAGCGTATTCAAACTAAGCAGCTAAGAAGAGCAATCATCTAAAAACTCACCCCATTAGGGTCAAGGATGCGCTGCATCAGTACCGGCTGGTGTAGACACTAATGTGTAGTGTCCTAGTAAGTGGGAAAAAACATGAATAGTAATGTTCAAAAATATTGGAAAGGAACAACATATCCCAGGTTCAATAGCCTGGAGGTGGAGAGAGCCAAACAATGCACGAGGGCACCCAGCAGGACTGCCCTGTATGTAGCTCTCCAATTAGCTGTGCCTGTACTCCAATAAGGGGCACACTAATTGCTTATAGTGCCCAGGGACTGTGCAGCGTGGCGGGGACCCCAGTCAGCGCGCCGGCCAGAATACCCGACACTCTCCAAGGTGAGGACAGGTTTGCTTGCAGCAGACGTGACCGGACCACACAGCCGATGCTCCAACAGGCATCTCAACAGTATTTAAACTTACCCCGTGTTAAAAGGTGGAAACATGGAGTCAAATACGGGGGAGACAGGAACCAGTGCTACCTTCAGGGCCATTACTCAAAGGTATGCTGACCGGGATAGGAGCACCTATGGCCAACAAGTGTCACCGCATCAACCAAGCTCCATCCCACAGGACCGGGCAGGTGCCGGTAGTGTAAGGAGCCTGAGCACGGGTAAGGCTAACGAGCGGACTCGCATTACTCACGGTTTATCTGGAACAAAGGCGGCGGACGTCCTACCCTCACGCTTTTAACATTAGGAACTGCATACCATTTGTGTAGAGACTTCAAAGAAGAGCCGTTGCTGGAAGGAAGAAAAGTGTCCGATGGAATCCAAAGGTGTATTCTTGTTGAAGAGTACCTGAAAGCAGAGGGGACAGAGTCTGGGTCACTCAGGGGTGATCAGGGGCTCGGTAGACGAATGCCCACCGATGTCGGGTGCTTCAGGTGCATTGAGGGTGGTTCTTGACTCTGCAGCCACAGGGACCAGGAGACATCGAGGACAACCAGGAGATGCATACGAGCTGTCCCACAGAGGATGTCGAGTGCTATCAGGTCGGTGTCTGGCGGGAGCACCAACAAGCCTTGGCAACTGCAACCCACACAGAAGGTCAAGGAAGGTTACGGTTCGGACCAGCAAGATCCAGGAGACTCACCAAACACAAGGGAGTCAGGGCAAGCCTGGAGCAACCAGGGGAGCCCAAGAAAAGCTGTGTTGACCCTCAAGTGGACCCACAGGCAGGAGGCACAAGAGTCGCGAGGGGACCTCGAGCAGTTACACAAGCAACAGCCCATGGAGCACTCGGTGCGAGGAGGCTGGAGTTCCTTGTAGGAAATGGTGCCAGAGGTTGGGGCTACTCAGAGCCCAGTGCACTTGTTCGGGAAATGCCAACAAGCATATGCACTTGCAAATGGATGTGGTGCACAGGGGTACAGGTATTGCAGCCCCCACGAGAGATTTGGGCCTCAAACTTGGTAAGAGGGCAGCTCAGACCTTGAAGGACGTAGAAACTCACCTCCTGTGTTGCTGGAGCCTTCAGAGTCCATAGCAGCTCAGGAGCAGCAGACTGGTCAGTTGAGATGTGGTGCCTGCGGTTGCAGGGGAGTGACTCCTTCACTCCAAGGGAGGTATCTTCAGTTGTCCTTGATGCTCCACAGGTCCTGCATGGAGCCTGTATGGTGCATGGCACAGACAATGCTTCATACTGAGAGGGAGACAAAGTCAGGCCCAAACGAAGTCCTGTGAAGTCCAGAGTGTCCAGATGGTCGAAGTTCAGTGGTTTCTGGTTCAGAATCTTGTCCACGTCGAATCTAGGGTCCTACAGCCAGGTAAGCCCTTTTGTAACCATGGGAGAGGGTTGGACAGATTCAGGGGACCCTCCCAGGGGAGGTGGGAGGTTACTCCCATGTCCTTTGTCCAGTTTCGCACCAGAGCAGGAGCCAACAGCTCCCAGGACTGGTTTGAACTGGACTATGCACAGGGACACCAAATGTGACCCTCATGCAGACTTTCAATCGCTGGCAAGCGCACCCACTCAGCCCTCATACACTAAATCCTGTCTGGGAGGTGATCACACCTCCCTGTGACAGGATGCCTATTGTTCTGCCTTCCCCTGCTCGAGCTTGGCTCAGCAGCAGGAGGGCAGAAATGTGTCTCTGGTCGGCAGCAACCATTTTGGGCTGCCCGGGACTAGAAGGCTGGTACCGGTAACACCAGGGGCCTCACAAAGCTTGTTTCTGAAGGATGGAATCATACCTCCCACACCGGTTACTGGTGTGGGGGTATGATTCCACAATGTTTGACACCAAACACGATAGGGTTACTTTCAGCCGTTTTAGAGTTGGTCATCACACGGTCGCATAACGCCACTCTATATCTCGTAAATAGCTGCAGTACTAACAACCCAGGAGAATGGACTCCGTAGGCTGTAGGGGTGTCCTGCTCATGCAGTGGCACCCTCTCACTTAGATCCAAGCACCCTGCCATCAGGATTCTTAAGGCCTGCTATATGGGTGACTTATAGGTTTTAAGTGTAGTGACCCTTAGATATAGTAAACCTATATCTTAAGTAAGTGGTGCATGCACCAACTTACACAGGCTGCAATGGCAGGCCTGTAGTTCCATTTTGCATGGCCTCTCATGGGTGGCATAATACATGCTTTAGCCCATGGGAGGCCTCTGGGGTACTTATGCCCTGGGTACATGGGTACCATATACTAGGGACTGACAAGGGTACCCCAGTATCCAATCTGGAGTGTACCTAAGTACATGACATAACAGTTTAGGGAGAAAGCAGATAGACTGGGATCCTGATTAGCAGGATCCCAGTCAGACTAGTCAAAAACCGTATCACATGAAGCAAAAAGTGGGGGTAACCATAAGAAGCAGATCCTACTTTCCTACACTCATAGGTTAGGGTGCATGGTATTTAAGAAGTAGGACATGTGTCTTTAAGTCTTACATGTCCTGGCAGTGAAAAACTCCAAAAGTTGTTTTTCACTGTTGTAAGGCCTCTCTCTTTCCCACTGACTAACATTGGGTTACCTTATTACATTTAATAAGTGCTAACTATTGTTTGAGAGCAGGTATAGATGTACTGTTTACACTCAAATGAACTGTCATTTTGAAATTCTCTTTAATGGTTGTGCTGGATTTTAAGTCACACTTCGGAAGATACTGCTTTTAGAAAGTTGGCATTTTCTTGTCCCAACCACTTGTGACTGCTGCCTGTGTCCTGGGTCACATAACTGTGAATGGCTCTGCTACTGGGTTTTGTGTATTGCTTCAAGACAGTAACACAAAGCGGCTTACATGTGGACAGGATGGGCCATCCTGGCAGAATGACTGGGGTGGAGCTGCACCCAGCCCAACTTATATTTCAAAGGGTTTTGCCTCCGGCACAAACAAAGGAACCTGATACCAGGCCTGCCTTTTGTTACCCTGAGACAGTTTAGAGCCTTGACAGGGAAGAGGAAGAACTTTCCATAACCAGATGTGGGGGTAGGAGTGGGAGTCTCTCCACACAATGGCTGGCACCAGGTATAAATATCGGACCCACAGAGCTACTCATCAGAACACTACTGGACCTGTTTAAGTTACAGAAGGACTGCCCTACAGTAGGAAGGTAGGATCCTTCTAGCATGGCTACCCCCACTTTTTGCCTGGTGTCAGTGTGTTTATGACTAGTCTGACTAGGTTCCTGATAATGATGACCCCAGTCACTGTGCTTTCTCCATAGATTTGGATATGGTAAGTACTTCTGTACATCCGCAATTGGCTATTGGTGTACCCTCGTAAGTCCCTAATATATGGTACTAAGGTACCCAGGGCATAGGTACACCAGGGGTCTCTCATGGCTGCAGCATGTACTGTGTCACTCATGAGAGACAACTCAAACTGTGAGTACAGGCCTGCCCTTGCATCCCTCATGACAGATACAAGTTTTCTTATATCTAATGTCACTGCACTCAAAACCTATAAGTCACCCCCGTGGCAGGCCTTTCAGTCCTACAGGCAGGGTGCTTGGTTAGAAGTGTGAGGGTGTACCTGCATGAGCAGGACACCCCTACAAACCCCGGAGTCAATTCTCCAGGCTTTGTAAGAGTGGTCAGCTATTTTAATACCTATAGTGGACATCAGTCATTATGAGATGTCTAACTGTATAGTGGCTGCACCGAATCCGGTCATGTTTTGTATCAAACATGTTGGAATCATACCCCAACACTGATTCCAGTGTTTGAAGTATGATCCCATGTACTGGGGGGCTCCATTTGTGAACCACCCTGTACTCCCGGTTATAGCCTTTCAGGGTCTGACAGCAAGCTAATGCTGCAGCCGACCACAGACATGATTCTGCCCTCCTGCTGCTGAGCCAAGCTCGAGCAGGGGAAGGTAGAACAATGGGTTTCCTGTCACAGGGAGGTTTGACCAACTCCCAGACAAGACATGGTGTATTGGGCTGGGGTGGGGGGCGCTTGCCAGCGCCACCTGACTGCTTTGGAGGGCACATTTGGTGTCCTCCTTGCATTCTCCAGTTTGAACCAGTTCAGGGAGCCCTTGGCTCCCGCTCTGGTGCAAAACTGGACAAAGGACATGGGAGTATCCTCCCCTCTGTCCATCCCCTCCTCCGGGGGACCCCCCTGAGTCGTCCTAACCCCCTTCCTAGTGTTTTTAAGGGCTTACCTGTGGGTGGGTCCTCAGATTCTTACGTGGTAAAAGACTCAAGCCTGAATCCACATCACTCTTCGACCATCTGGACACTTGGACTTCACTGGACTTCACCTGGAACCGAAACTGTATCAAGGAAGACTCCTGCTGCTCCTGGTCTCACTGTTCGGCAAGTCTTCTTCATTGTCTGTGTCTGTGCTTCTCCCAGGATCTTCAACAGACCTGTGGGCATCAAGGACACCCGAAGTAATCTCCCTTGGAGTGAAGGAGTTACTCCCCTGGATCTGCAGGCACCTTAACAAAGCTGACCGGTCTGCTGCTCCTGACGTCCCATGGACTTCGAAAGGCACAGCAACACAGGTGGTGGTTCTGCAACTCCCTTGAGGACTGTCCTGTCCTCTCTGCAACTTTGAGGCCAGTATCCCTCCTCAGAACCGCTGGGACCAAACCCCTGTGCACCGCATCCACTTGCCGTTGCCACGGCTTATTGGCTCTGCACTCCAGAGATCTTCGGACTACAAGAATCTCCAGCCTCCAGCATCTCTTCCTGCCAAGTACAGCGTCCTCACCACATTCTCTGCACCATGGGCCTTTCTTCTTGGTAAGCTTCTCGAGTTCCTCTTGTGACTCCTGTTCCTTCGGCCGGTCCTCTTGAGAGTCTTCTTCTACTCCAGTGGGCTCTACTGCATGCTCAGGTCCTGCTCTGACTCCCCTGTTGCAGCTGCCAAGGCTTGTTGGTGCTTTGCCAGACACCGACCCTCTGGTTCTCAACATAAGACATTGTACAGCTGATGCACGCCTCCTAGTCTTCCTCAGCGTTGCCTGGTTCTCACAGCTGCAGCGACAAGGTCACGTCAACTCTCCTTAACCGTCCGTCATCGGTGGCCATTGCTCTTCCGTGCCTCCTGGTCACCTACGAGTGGCATAGACACTGTCCCCTCTGCTTACAGGTTCTTCGCTTTAAGAATCCACCCTTGAATTCCACCGCACTCGTGCACAGTCTTCTCCAGCTGCATCTTTCCTGAAGTCCTGCATTGTGGTTTACGGTGGTTTCCGACATCACTTCACACCTATGCACCGGGCTTCCCTGGTGTAGGTATCTTCTTTCTTGGGGTATCAACAGGTTGCTTGTGTCCCCAGCTTCTCTGAGTCTTCTGGTCCAAGTCCCGACTTCAGTCACAGTTAGCATTCCATTTTGTTAGTATATGGTTTGGTCTTCCCCTGGAGACCACTGTATTTTGTGCTACTTACCTTATTGCAAATGAAGTATTATTGTGTATTTGTGTTTATATCTCTGGGTAGGAGATATACTGAAGTGCTAGTGAGTGTTGTGCAATAAATAGACATCTTTTTCTATATACACTGTGTAGTTATTTTTCATTTAACCTAACTAGAAGATTTAACTGGTAAAACAAGCTGCTAACTCTCCTTCAAGATAAGGCTGGAGGCTGCTCTCCAAAGCTACCCTACCACTTTGAGAGCTTCAAACGGTTATAAAAGACCACTAAAATCACCATAAGGGTTGCCTGGATTACCGCAAGGTGCTTCACTTAAATAAGTGTGCACCATATACTAAGTCAGCCTCCTACACCTACTGTCTGAGGACTGTCCTGCTGCTTGAAGTGAAGGACTGCCTTAAGGTCTGAGAAGGAAGACTGGAACTGCTTGCCTTCATCCCAGGCTAACCTGAGTGAATCCAAGAATCAGTTGGTAGACCTCTTGTGTGAGTTACAGGGACACAACAAGCTTCAGAGGCCTCCGTGCAACTGCCCAGCTGACCTGCTGCAACTGGACCTGCCTGGACCTGAAACTGGAGCTGCCTGAGCCCTGCTGGCCTCTGTTGGAGTGTCCCTGATCCCCAGGAGGTGCGTCTTCAGGTCCTGGGCCCATGCCTGGCATCAGAGTGTACTCCTCCTAAAGAAAAGGTAAAAATCCTGAAGTTTGGGCTGATCGTGACCATGAACAGATCTGTTCATGCCAAGACTTTGCCGCCCTCGGTGACCACCAGTTCCGGAGCTCTGGTGAGACCTGCTCTTCAGGTCGACAGTGACTGAGTGTGATGACCAGCAACCCTAGACCTGCACTTTGCACTACAGCAATGTTGGCCCGTGATAACTGCCAACGTGAAGCTACAGAAACAACTGTCTGGGACACCTGGCCATCTTTCATGCTACAGTGACGACCACTTGCAATGCTCAGCCTCCTCCCCATAGCCTCATCTAATGCGAATGGAACTCTTTGCACCAAATTAGAAGGAAACATGCCAGTTGGACTAACCTGAGCAGATGACCATGAGCTTGAATTGAAATCAAAATATAATATCCTTCAAACCTTTATAAAATGGGATTGCTGTAGGACTTTTCTGGAATGGGAAAAGATGACCATTTCACCCAACAAGTCTACCACCTAGTACATCACTATAAAGCCCTGGGATTAAGATATAACAGTTGCATAATTCTGTATAAATTTCACGTTCAAAGAATCAGCCCTAAAGGGGGTTGGTTACTGGATATATTACCATTCTCACAGGTATAAAATTAAACTTTCACATTTGATGTAATCCCTTTCCACCAAGCATGTCTTTGAACTAGCTTTAGAGATTTTACAATATCAGATTTATACCTCATGCCATTGTAAATTTAACTGTTTCTGTGGAACATCAGGCACTATAAGAACACTATGGAATGTGTTACTTTTGCAGTCAGATCTTTTCTCAAGATCCTGCAGCCACTGAAGACTTCTGAACAGTATCCTGGCTAGTGTCCTTGGTAGGTACTGACGTTTACTGCTACTTGCCAAGGGACTCTGTGTTAGAAATGAGGTTTCTGGTTGTCAGAGTATGCAATCTGTACAAGCAGTAAACACCACTCTAGTCAGGGTAAGCTAGATACACACAAAAGATAACCTGTGCTCACCCTCTGGTAGCGTGCCACAGAGCAGTCAGGCTTTTCTATAAAGGCAATGTGTAAAGTATTTGTGCAACATACTGCTCTGTGTTGCACAAATACTTTACACATTGCCTTACACTGCTTTGTGGCAAGCTACCAGAGGGTGAACACATGTTATCTTTTAGTGTGTATCTAGCTTACCCTGACTAGAATTGTCATCCCCACGTGGACAGGGAACATACCTCTGCCAACTAGAGACCCAATTTCTAACAGTAATGTTAAATTCAACTGTACCAGTAAAGAGGTTTTATCAAGTCCATTCCAAAGATAAAAAACATGGTGCAGCTATTCCTTTCTGAGATGGGAGCAGAGAAAATGTTGGGGAGAAGACCATCCTACGGATGATAGGTCTAACACGTGCCCCCCTCCAGCTGAAAGTGGGGGGATCAGACCCTGCAAATGGTTTAGGCTGTGAGCTTAGCAATAGTTTTTTTTACTTCTTACCAGAAAGCCATAGACAGATGGTGGATTGACCTTTGGAAGGGTATGTGGCAGTCGTCAGATGTACGTTATCCTCTCCTCTGTTGTATGATTTTCGTAGATTTTAAGAAATATTTTTCTCTATTGTGATAGTGTGAGGCTGTAGTGTAAGGGCTTTATTATTGCTTTCAGTGAAGGCCCTCTCTAGAACTATTGCTGGTGACATCATTGTTCATCTTGTTGAGGGATTCTGAACTAGCAGGCAAATTCAATGTGCAGACATTTATTGTGGCAACATTTCCTTGTATAAAGGTGTAAATATAGAAGTATTTGTCTTTTTCATTTGTAGATACTAAAATCAGAAGCAATACAAAAACAATTGTTGATACTCTGGTGGGCTTTCACATACTCAGAAGGGAATGACCTTTCCCCTGGACATAATCCTTGAGGACCAGAATTATTATCTAGGTTGCAGCCTAGTTCCATGTTTGTCCATCTTCTGCAATGCTGCTAAATCAATTCTTTGCTGTATTGAATGAACTAAATCAACACATAGCAAAGAGGCCACTCTCAGAGATTCATAGAAAACTTGTCTCTTTAATATTCACTGAGACAGGCCTCCTTCTGTAAACTCTTGCAGATGGCCTTTAATACAGAGATGAGGGCCTGCAAGAGATGTAAGACCTCCATCTCCGCGTCACGATATACCAGCAGTGCAAGCTCTTTTCCTTTAAGTGAAATCTCAATGCGTAAAAAAGGGTACCATAATGTGGATTTGTAAAGTGCACTCTCACCCGTAGATATCTTGGCGCTGAATAACAGATGTTTATTATTACCCAACAGTACTCATTTCATCAACCTCAGATGGATGAAAGGCTGAGTGGACCCTCCGGGATTTGAACCTGTGACCATGAGGTTGAACACAGGCCACGGCAGTGGACACATTAGTCCACTGAACCACCATACTCGGATAAGAAAAGGATATACAGGGAGCAGACTTCAGTCCAAGTGGCCATTCTTGACTCACTGAGATTCACACCACAGTGAATTCCACAGAGACAGATTCCACATCTCAAATAGTTCTTTCAATACTAAGCAACTACTAGAACGGTCACAAAGTTTGATACATTTCACTGCAAATTGCAAAGAACATTGAAGTATCCCTTTGCTGCCCCCTTTTCCTTGTGATTCCAAGAATTAATAATGTATGCCTTGAGAGTCACAATGATAGTTGTGACCTGCCTAGCACTTTAGAGCATTGAAATTTGAGCTTCTTCTTTCATAAATGCTGATATATAGCACTGATCAGGCTTCCAAAAGGACAAATCCTTCAGTATGTCTGGTGCAGTATTTGGAGACAAAATCTTTCCTTGCTTCATAGTTAGAATCCAAGGGCCAGATTTGGACCTTAGAGGTCATCTCCTCCACCTCCTCAGCTGGGCTGCCATCCACCAAATTAACAGATCATCACTGGCCCTGCAGTGAAGACACTGAAAGTTGGGTGCACAGCTGCAGCTCTTTAAGCAGCCACACACCAAACTTTTGTTTTTGAAAAAAAATCTCCCTCACACCTTGAAGTTATTTCCAAGGTCGTGGTGACCATTATTTGTTTTTCTGACCATAATGGACAGAAACAAATGACATCAGACCGTCCGCTCAAAATAAGGCTGATGGTCGGATGCCCTTACTCAAGCGGCCCCTACTCCGTCAGGCCATCTGATTAAGTGTTCCGACCATGGAGCACGGGGGCAACACAATTGGAAAACTGATGATGTGCTCAACTCATGTTTGAGTGGTTGGACCAAGAGTTTGGCGGACATGATACTTAGTCACTTTTTGTGATGAATTACCCTGTCCACCAAACTCACAGGTCCCATGTCTTCATTTTAGTTCTAAATAATTAAGTAATAGTTAATGGAATAGGTAGCACTTTCAAGCACAGTACTTGGGCAGGCTGGATGTCAGAATATCATTAGCAAAAATATTGTCTGACAGAAATATTGTTTCCTAAATATCTTTTACAAAAATATTACCCCATTTGGTATGGATTTTCTATTATTTGCACCATTGGGCAATATTTTTCTAAACGATATTTAGGACACAATATTTCTATCAGATGATCTTTTTGGTAAAAATATTCTGGTACATATCAGTGGAGCAAATGGGGATCCTGGGATACTTGTAGAATAATTTTTGTTCATGTATGTATTATTTAAATTAATTAATTTATATATTGTTCTACTTTTACGCAGGAGTCTGCTGTGGTAGCAGAATATTTACAGCCATTCTTTTTCTTACTAATCAGTCTAAAGAATACAATGGAAAAACACTGAAACACATAATGAACTATGTAGGTAATTACTTTTAACAGAAAGCTTTTTTATTAATAGAATCCTAGTTATGTTACAGTGAAATTACAATCATTAGTAACAAAGTTAATTTGAAGCAACTTTTAAACCGGCAAAGAGAAAGTAAATGTGGTGCCCCTGCTGAGACTGCAGTGAATTTACTGTACATTTAGAATTATTTTAGCAAATTATATGTTGAGGTTTTTCTGATGGTACAACAAGGCAGCCATTCATATGAAAATATTACTTGGATACAGCAGGCACAATAGGGTATCAAATGCCAGGTTAAATCTATTTGTGGCGTTAACAAAAATGCTGGTAAGATGAACTCTTGCATCACAGAGAGTGCTCAAACAGTAAAACTGGCAAATTAAATCCGTCACCATGTTGTAATAATTGTCAATACATTACACTGTTATGTTTAATATGCTTAATTTATTGCAGACATCAGTATATGCCGTTATGTAGCCCTTCTTTTTATCCTCTTCCCACCTTCCCCACTCCTTTTGTCTCTCTCTCCTGTGCTCATTTGTAATTGGTGCAGTCTCTGAATGTAGACGAGGCCAGGTTCTTTTGTGACCATTAACAACTGGTTTTTCGATGCCTATCTTCAAGAGATAAATAAAGAGTGGAATTCTTCTCTGCCTGAGAGAAGTTTTACATATAAGTTACACTTTTATTGGCAATAATTGATGGGACTCACCGTTGCTGCTATTGAATCTGAAGATCGGGAGTTGACAGCGTCCCTTCTCTGGAAGGCTGGCAGCTCTGTTGAGAGTGTTCTCTGAGGTCAGCCTGCTTCTTGTTAGCTGAGTGGCGTATGCAGCTCTCTTCTGAACTGCTGTCAGCCTGAGGTGATCTTCTTCTTTGCTCCACTCTGCGCTGCACACTAGTACCACCAAAACTCAGCTCTACAAGACTCCGTCACGCCCTCCGCCAGCTATTCTTCCGGAGCGGCTCCCAAGGTATGCGCCTTCTGTGAAGCTCCACCCATCACTTTGTATTCTTTACCGGCCCTACTGTGTCTGGTGCTTCATAACAGCTGTTCTTTCCCTGTTGTCAGAGACCAGATTAATTTCTACACCTTATTTTGATTGAACTTTCGTTTATTGACTCTGAACATACAGTTTATCCAATTATCTATACCAAAGAGCAGTAGAAACTCTGAAGCATTATTTTCTTCTACTTTCTGCTCATAACTAAACCCATTATTGTGGCCATTCCTACATTTTCTAATTGAAGAAGTTCTCACATTATTAACTAGGTTTTAAAGTTACATCTTGGGCATGTATCTGTACCTACTGTGCAGTTTGATCCTAAAAAAAGGTTTTTGCAAAATAAAGAGGAACCTCCCTTCGAGTGGAAAAAATGGAAAGAGGAATTCCACATATATTTAACAGCAACAGATGCACATAAGATGTCAGTAGAAAGAAAGAAGTATATATTATTACATTTTCTGGGATCAGAAGGTCAAGAGGTATTCAGAATGCTTCCAAAAGTAGAATATGACCCAGATAATGTAGATGAATTTGAATAAGTAATAGAAAGGTTAGAAGCTCATTTGAAGCCCACAATTAGCAAGACGTTGGAAAGATATAATTTTTATACTTGCCGTCAAAGGGAGAATTAAAGTTTTGATGAGTTGTCAAAGCTTGTAGGTGTCTGTCATGTTCATGCAGTTTTGGTCCAACTTCTGGTGAAATAATCAGAGACCAGCTCATGGTCAATTCCAATTGCAAGCTTATTCAAGAGCATCTTTGGGTGATAGGAGATCCTACTCTGGATGAAGTTATACAAAACAGCCAAAGCTATGGAACAGTCTATGTCCTGGTTTATGGAAGTAAATAGAGACAAACAAAACAAGAAGCATGATGAAGTTTACTTCACTAGTGGAAAGCCTTACCAAGGAAAATTGAATAAGCAAAGGAAAAACAAAGTTAAATATGTTTGTTACAGATGTGGAAGCGAGTCTCATGTAGTGAACTAATGAGGATGTCGTGTCCTGACGAAGGAATGTAGCATTTGGAAACGGCATGTACATTTTCAAAGGGTGTGAAAAGTCAAATATAAGAATAAGAATCAACAAGTGGCACAAATTGCTCAAGAAGATGAGAGTTGTTTTTCTGTTACTGAAGGAGATGACCTGGAAAATACATGATGGTACTGGTAATACAAGAGGAGTTGGACCGAGCCACCAAAGTGCTCACTGATAGCTCAAGAAGTAGACCTCTACTTCTTGGTAGATTCTGGGTCTCTGTTCACCATTATTTCCAAAGACACTTTTGAGACATTTTTTATGCAAAGGATTCCTGCTCTACAAGTTCTGGATGTAAGAGCAATAACATATGATGGCAATGTAATACAACTTAACCAATACTTCATGTCTACAGTAAAAATTCTAAACCAGGTCAGCAAGTATTAAGATCTATGTTGCTAAGAAAGGAGTATGCATATTTTGAAGGAAAGATCAAATGTTGCTCAAAATGAAGCTGGATCCATGCGCCAATGATCCATTGCTAACTAATGCAGAAGCCAATCTCAGTGATCAAGTCAAAACCAATTTTCCAGAACAGTTCAAGAACAATGTGGGAAAGTTAAAAGGCTTTTCCCACTACATAAAGTTAAGAAAGGATGTGATAACTGTCAAGCAGAAATTAAGAAATGAATCTTTCAGTGTACAAAAAGATTTACAGAGAACTTTCAAAAGGATGGTATTATTAAAGAATCTGAGTCATCAGGCTGGTTATCTCCCATCATTTTAACAAAAAAAGCAATGGTAACCTAAGGCTTTGCTTGGACCTTCGAGCATTGAATGCCAACATAAAGATCTGTTGACTATGTTAAAAGGCTCCACAGTTTTTTTCATCCCTGGATCTACGCAGCACATACCACCAAATTGAACTAACAAAGGAATCACAACCACTCACCCCAATCATCACACTGTTTGGTGTTTATTAATACAGAAGAATGCCCTTTGGATTCGCTTCATCACATTCTGTGTTCCAACAAATAATGTATCACATTTTCAAAAATGTGGATGCACATGTTAGGTGTTTCTCAGATAACATACTAGTTTTCAGCAAGGACACTAAGAAACATTTTGTCCTTTTGGAAGAAGTTTGTAAGAGGCTGTCAAGAAAAAGCCTTGTACTCTGTCCCAGCAAATGTGAGTTGTTTAAAAAGCAAGTAGATTACCTTGCGTACACAATTTCTGAGAAGGGAGTTACAACCAAAGAACCTCATGTTGGTGTGATAAGGAAGGTGGCAGCACTTAGGGCTCTCCAATCTTTTTAGTAATAAAAGCTATTTATGTTCAATGAAAATCATACTGATCTACTAACTATATTAGTGTTTAAATAGTGACCACTCCAGACAAAATTACATTACTGGCCACTATATGCAGGTTTATCAGCTGTGATCATCTCGATGCATCAGGCAGGGTTGTCGGCAGTCATGTAAAACAGCCTTTATCAAGTTTGAATGCCTCCACGGGAGCAATACATAACAGCCATGGCTGCAATGCCCTTGGCACCAAGGTAATAAAGTTAGGCATAAGTCTCCCCAATGCCACATGATTTCCCACTGAAATATCAGCTTTTAATATATTTTGAAAATGTACCCATTATTCCCCAAATATCACTTATGAGTTCTGAAAATACACACATTTTGTCTTGAATACACTCAGTTTTGGTATACTTACATTAATTCAACCATGCCAAAACTTCTGATTTATTAGGGTGGACTGCACAAAGGAGAGCTACTTACAGGTTGCTAGAGAACTACCAGTCGCTCACGAGCTATCCTTGGGAGAAGCGTGACTTCAAAAACTTCTTAGAAAAGACACAAAATGTATATGAGAGAAAGAACTAGAGGAGGTTTTTGAAAATATAAAGGATCAAATAACCAATGCCCCTACTCTTCAACCTTATGTTAGTAGTAAACTTTGCATAGTTTCAGTTGATGTTAGTGCTTGTGGTCTCAGGCTGTTCTTTACTAACAAAATGTAGCAGATGCTTACAAGACTGAGAACGAAACAGAAAGAAGGTATTCAGTTATCGAATGCGAACTACTTGGCGTTTGGGCAGTTGAACATTTTCAATATTTCATATGGGGATTCACCTTGCACACTGACCATAAGCCCCATGACAATTATTTTGTTGGCTAAAGGTGGTTCAATCAATACAGCTCGATTGGCTAGACTATGTTCAAAACTTCAAGAGTACAACTTTGATATTGTTCACTTTCCAGGTTGTATCAACCAGTCAACTGACTGTCTATACAGTATGACGAAGCTGGATGAGAGAAAAATGTGAATGAAGTAATTGATGTGGTTGTGCAAATGGGTAATGTGTGTATCACTGGAAGAGAGAGTGTGAGTGAAGAGAAATGGTTGGCTGAACATAAAAAAGACAAAATACTTGCACAAGTTAATAACATTTGTTCACAGGGGTTGGACTGCTTTAAAAACCCTTGAGTGGGCCCCATACAGTCTTTGCATAGGTGTCTGATGAATTAAGTACAGAAGTTTTATTTTTCAGTGTTGACAAATGCATACCTTCCAAGGGTATGAGAGAGATCATTATCAGGAAGTGCCACAAGGGTCATATGGGTATGCCATATTTAAAGAACTTATTGAGGAATTATTTTTGGTGGCCTAATATAGAGAGTGAAGCACAGAGGTTTGTAAGAGATTGTAATACTTGTACTTATGCAGTCAAGTCTTGTAAAACCGGGTTCCCGGGCCAAATGCTTCCCGGCAGAAGGTGGATTCGATATCTCTGGTCCCTAGAAGAAGTTACCAAACAATATGAACTTTGCAATGGTATTGGTTGATTATCACTTTAAGTAGCCATAGTACATGTACACCGATAATATCTCTACGGCCACTGTCCTAGAATTTCTTATGGAGACTTTCTGTCGGGAGGGTTACCCTGAACAGATTGTCATTGAAAATGGGGTCCAATTCACCTCCTGTGAGATGTCTAAGTTTTTAGTCACCAACAAAATTAAACACATATGTATAGCACTTTATCACCCCCCATTTAATGGCATTGTGGAATGATTCAACAGGTTCCTTAAGAATAGCGTACATTTGGCTTTGGCGGAAGATGCCCTTTTTGTTCCAGTTATAAGAAGAAGGCTATTGGTGTACAGAATATCTCACAATCCTGTCAAAGGGAAATCCCCTTTCCTACTCTACCCAGCGATGGAAAGCCCTCTCTGAGGGGCAGCTATGCGCTTTACAAATCAGTGTAATCTAAACTAAACTCTTATGAGGCAGGGAACCTACTTCATTTATTTCCCCTTGGTGGTTCAAATCTCAATATCCTATTTGCTCTAAATGCGCACCTCATAATATCCCTGTTAAAGTAGCAGAGAGGGTGCAACATTACCAGAGAAGTTCTAAGAATTTGTACAACAAGACGAAAAAAACTGAAGATTCCAAATTCAATGTTGGGATGTTGTCTGTGTACGCATTCCCAGAATGGTAGAAAAGGGAAGTTCAAAGTTCTACAAGCCCATGAAAGTAGCGAAAGTTAACAAGAGTAGCTTCATCACACAAGATGGCAAATGTTGGAGTTTTAAGAGGTTATCCAAATATAATGGTAATCCCACATCACCCAAAACTTATCCTCTGGACAAAGAAATGTAGCTTTAACATTCCTACAACCCAGTCTCATGTACCTTCTACATCCAGCAGGAAGGACAGAGTCTTTTAGACCTGACAGTTCTGTCGAGACTGTCAATAAAGGCACCAGTTCCTCAGAACCAGGAAATGAGGATGATAGGCAAAAAGCTGTTGCTGAACGTGAGAAATACTCTCTTCATGGAAAGTTGTTCGAAATTATTGACGTTTTTATTTGTTTCTTTTCCTTCACAAAGAAGGATGTTTAATAATTGTCAATAAATTATGATGGTATGTTTAATATGTTAACTTTATTGCAGACATCAGTTTATGCATTTATGTATCCCTACCCTTTATCCTCTTCCCACCTTCCCCATTCCTTTTGTCTCCCTTCCTCGCACTCAGCCATTATTGGTACAGCTCCGTAATGTTGACGAGGCCAGATTCTTTTGTGACCGTCAACTGCTGGTTTCTCTATGCCTATCCTGAAAAGAAGAGAAGGGGGAGAGGATGCGGTCTCACGCTAGACTGCCGACTTTGGAGCTGGGAAACCAAGGTTCGAGCCTCAGGGTCGGCTCAACATCCTGTGATTCTGGGCAAATCACTTAATCTCCCCGTGCCTACCAAGAATAAAATGAATGTGTCCTTGTGTAACATGTAAAGCGCTCCAATACCTTTGGGTCAAGTTCGCGCTACATAAATCTGCAAAAAAAAGAGTGGAATTCTTCTCTGCCTGAGAGAATCTTTATAAATGTATTACATGGCAGTTATAATCTGGCATTTTCACAGAAGGCCTAGGACGGTCCACTGGAACAAGCTACACCTAATACATCACCCAAGGAGTTATTCACACAGACCAAGAGAGAAATAAACCTACACTCTCGAACAAAAACCTCCAAGCTTTCTATAAGCAAATGGAAAAGAAAAAGTCTAGGAGGGAAACAACTCGTCACAGCAGGTACAGAATTAGGGAACACAGTATCTCCTTCATGCAAAAATTCCCTGACCCTAAAGACCTTCAAAGCCAATCTGATAAAGCACTTAAAGAACAGAAAGAATAATCTGTGAATATGTTTACTATGTCCTCTCGTTCATTCTATTCCCCCCAAATTTGTCCTTTCCCTGTGCCTTATAACTGGATTGTTCTGGTACATGGTGCAAACAAATAAATAAAAAACGAAATAGATAAATACAAATACGGAAAAAAAATGTAATAGATGTTTTGAATTTCCTGATGATAGTAAAAGGATAGATAAAGCAGATATGTAGTTGTTTGCTTTTCATCAGGTAACCACATTCATAACAAGCATTTGGCAAAGCCAATAGGTTTTTGCCTATGCAAGATCTATTGGCTTTGTCAGGTTTTTTAGGCTGCCTTGCTACATGGCTTAATGTGAAGAAGAATAAAAAGCGCTTTGATTTGGAGAACGCTGGCTGCATCTTAGCATTTTCTTTCTTTAATTTAATTCATGTTGCAAAAAGTAGCGATATTACACGGTCAACGTTGGGCAATTTAATCCATGTTGCACAGCAACCCGCACTGCTGTGCTATATATCAAACAAGCGTTTGCAATGCAATAGGTCTCGCATTATTAAAGTTTGAGCTATTGGCATTGCTAAATAATGCAACAACAATAGCTCAAACTTTAATAATGCGAGACCTATTGCATTGCAAATGCTTGTTTTACCAGCCTCCACATTAGCCAGCTCGAACCTGCACGCAGAGTGCTTCTGCGAGGGAGTCATGTTCATCCGGCGAGCATGTTTGTTAACTCCGAGCCCGAATTACTACATCTAATTTTGACAGGGAAAACCAAACAATACAGTGATTCTTCTGACACGCCGCCAGGGCGCTGGGCTGTGGTTTCCGTAATATATTTAAATGAATGCACTGGAAAGAAAGCTATAAAACCACATCGGAGACGCACTTAGAGCCAGCCGGCTGCACTCTGAGGTCATTCAGGAACCATCGCCAGACGGATCAACAACGCCACTGGAACCTTCTAGACTGCCTTCAAAGCGCTGTATTTCATACACTGTGGAGAAACCACACAAGTATGACAGGAGAAAAGGGTGAGACAACAGGAATAAAACTAACTTCTTTCTTCACCGATATTAGGCAGCGGTTGAAAAAAGCTACAAGCACTGGCGCCCTCTAAATACAGCAATACGAAAAAAATATCAGTGGAACCCCCAGCACAACACCTCTAGCATCCTACATTCCTGTCATGGGCTACAAAAGTGAGACTGCCAATGCTATCTAATAAACACAAAAAAATGAATATGGAGGTGTAAAACAGCATTCTTAAAAAAGGCAACTATTGCATCCAGCTTCAGGATACCTGCAAGAAATACATTTACGTCCCACGATACTCAGGAACAGTCAGTGGTAACCCTAAACTAATAATAACCAGTGGTGCGCGCGCACCACAGAGGAGCGGGGGGAAAGGGAGCGCGGCAGCGAGGCGAACGCGCGCTGCTGCGCGTGCTAGACACCGGTGGGAATGGGCGCGGCAAAGGCGGGACATGCACCCGCCTTTGCCCAATTGCGTGCTGTCTTTCTTATAAAGACGCACGCAAAGCCCAATAGCCAGGGGAAAAACGAAAAGCACACGCACAAGCGTGTGCGATTCCTAGGTCAGTTTCCAAACCCCCTACATGAGGACTCTCGCTGCGCGAGCAGGTCTGCGCACTGCAACGCTAGGAGCGAGACCTAAAAAGGCATTTGTGGCAAGCAACTCGAGGGAGGTGCAGGGGAGAGGGGAGCAGCAACAAAAGACAGCTGAATGAGAGCAGGGGAAAAGCAAAACAAGGAGGTGGGGGAGGAGGGAGAGAGCAGCAGCAACAGATGGTGGGAGGAGGGCAAGGGAAAGTAACATGAGAGAGGTATGGGGAGGGAGCAGCAGCAACAGACATCGGGAGGAGGGCGGGGTGACAAGTAATCTGAGGGAGGGTCGGGGAGGGAGATAGACTAACGACACAAGCACTGACAAAAAGGCTTTAAAAAGTACCTCCAGGAGCACACGGCTAGTGGAAGGACACTAGCCACAGACAGTAAGCTGTACTTGGTTCCTGCTGCACGGCAGGTAAAAACATTGAATCCCCAGAAGAAAGCAGGCGCATAGCAGGAAGCACTCACCAATAAGAAGCAAAGAAACAAGGTTGACGTTAAAGCCAACCAATGACAAATAATGGGCGGGCCCTAAGTTCATTTTAAGCTTTTTTTTTGTGTACCAAATATTTTGCCAACAGTGCATGCGCTGCCTCAGGCAAAACCTAAAAAAGCATGGCATACAATTGTATGGTATAAAATGCAACATCTCATATGCCAGAGAGAAATTCTGATGTGAGACTAATTAACTATCAAATTCAAATGTTATAAAAATATTGGAAGCGAAAGTGAATTTTGTCAACATATACAGCATTTCAATTAGATAAGCATATTGAACCGGACTATGTTTTAGTGAATTGTTTGTGTAACAGAAAAAGGTGGAGCATTTGGTCCATGCCGCCATGAAACTTTATAAATAAATAGACAATGTTTTAGGTGACAAACAAAAATACCCAATAGACGTACTATTTCAAGTGGAACCTGGATAATTTGATGCAAAAAATAACCGTGGCTCAAAGGATATCAATTAGCAAAACTTCAACATTGCAACATTATAGTTATTCATGGAAAGAGGTACATCATAAGCTTCAATCAACAACAGCACAATCATGCTAATTAAATAATCTCAGACATGAATGTTTTTGCAGTTAGATTTAATCTATCCAGAACATATTATATGAAAGCACCGGCAAGCCACAAAAGTGAGCAACGTTCAGAGAACAAACTGGTGAAAATGAAAAATTCTGAATAGAAAACAAATTATTTTGGCCTTCCCTTTCAAAAAAACAACTGACGAGAAACTGAATTACAAGGCCAGTCTAACAGAATCTGTCATTATTGCAGAATGAGGAGGGGATAATTACTTTATCATCAAGTCAAGTCATGCCACTTGCGAGATGTTGATGTTTCAATCCTAGTGTATAATTCAGTGCCCCCCTTAAGTACCCTAACAAGTATAAGCATCTGAGGAGGATGATGCAAAAAGTACATTGGGAAAACAGGTGGAGTATGTGAGGTCTGTGCCGATTAAAGGGAGTAAACCTACTTGGTGGACCTACGGAAAGGTCACCAGACATGGTCCAAAGGTCTTGCAGTCCAAAATGATCAATGTAATGTAATTTTGTGAAAATAAATTACTTAGGGCCAGATGTATCAAGGGTTTTCCTGTTCGCAAACGGGCCGATTCGCAGAATCAGGCCGTTTGCGAACGGAAAAAAGCCTTTTGGGATGTATCATCCCAAAACGCCATAGCAAAATAAGGAATTGCAAAATTTGCGATTCCCTATTTTGCGAATGCATTTAAGGAATCGCAAATTGCGATTCCTTAAATGCAATTTTGCAAGCACCCAAAATTTGTGATCTGGCCTTAAGGAATCGCAAATTACCACCAACTTCAAGTTGGTGGTAATTTGCGATTTCCTAGAAAAATTCACTTTTTTGCATTTTTCTAAATGCCATGTGGCGCACATACAGGGCATGTATGTGCGCCACATGTGTACACATGAATATTTCAGGGGTGCAACAGGGTGTCCTTTTGGCACCCTTGCACCCTTGAAATTGCATTCGCAATGTGTGAGTACCTATTGGGTACTCGCAAATTGCGAATGTCTTCCCATTCATTCCTATGGGCCTCTAGGCCCATAGGAATGAATGGGAAGGTATTCCTTAATTGCGAATCGCAACTTGCGATTCGCAATTAAGGAATATGTAGGAATCGCAATTATTATTGCAAAACCTACATACATTGCATTTATGAAGTCCTTAATAGCGAATCGGTAAAATTCGCTATTAAGGACTCGCAAAATACAATGATGATACATCTGCCCCTTACTTCCTTAAATGTGGACAAAGAGAGGGTATGTAATTAAATAATTTCACATCCTAATGTAGGATCAACATTCTTTTAAACAGATTATTTACCTCTTTCCATGTGCATAAGTGTAATGTATTATAATGTGGCACATTTGGTTTTGCTTCTTGATACCCTTGAAACCGCTGTTGTTTTTTGCATTGTTCAAGGTGCGACACCTATAGAAAGACATTAGCTATCCTTGATTCATACCCAGGCAGTGAGGTCTGAGCTCAGGAAGGATATTCCTGAT
Organism: Calotriton arnoldi; assembly: GCA_963921515.1. Classification (NCBI taxonomy): domain Eukaryota; kingdom Metazoa; phylum Chordata; class Amphibia; order Caudata; family Salamandridae; genus Calotriton; species Calotriton arnoldi. Next base: position 599,719 of record CAWUFW010000593.1, on the reverse strand, counting down.
GTGTGCCTCACCAAAGAAACCAATGAAGTCAAGTAGGTGAAGTATAAAAAGAGAGGCTTGCGAGGTGAAGAACCTTTTCTTAAAACACCTGACTTCCATCTGCCATGATTCTGGAATTTTATTAGTCAATCAGCAAAAGGAGTATAGACATCCTAACACCTTCGCCTAGTAATCTGCTTTCACCCAGTGATCTGATCAGCACAAAATACATTTAGCGGAATATAATTCATCGCCTCTGAATTAAATATTAATTCCTTATTGAGTGATTATTTATAGCAAATCACGCTTCCACGTGGAACCTTAGGCCTCTTTCCTAAACTCCCCACATTTTTCACTGGTTCTGTGTGCATCCTAGCTCTTACACTCTTTCATTCCCCCTCTGTTGACCTGTTACGCTACGCATGCACGTACGCACGACTGATGGAAGCCGCGTATAAATTACGAAACAGCGGCTCATGGCCTCACCTGCTTGCCCTTCCGCACAACACCAGACTGGCCCCCGCCTTTCTACTGCCTCCTCCGCTCACCGCTGCACTGTCCAGCCACTCAAGACAATGACTCTCTGGAGCGACCGGGGGCCCTGTTGCTGCTGCGGTGGAGGGGGCGGACCTCTTCCATTCTGGTGCTCCGCTCTTGCTTGGCAATCTACTCTGGCCACTTACCCCGTGGATCTTATCAAACATGCCTGGCTACGAGGGGACAAGGCAGACACTGGGTGAGAGCAGTGAGCCGGTGCCAGGAGAGCCAGGGGCTGACAGCGGGGGTGGAAGTGAAGAGCCTACAGAGCAAATGGTGCACACACCAGCTGGACTCTAGGGAGCTTGGGCTGGGATTGTTAGGACTGTAGCTAGGGAGGCAGCGAAAGCAGTGGGAATGAGCGTCCTAATGCAGCTGCCAGTAGGGCTACTGCAGTTAGAGGGGAAAAAGTGGTGAGTGGCGGAAGCGACCACTCCAGGTTGTAATGCAGCTTGCTGCCCACTTCTCCTTGCTTGTTGCTGCCTGCCGTTCCCCTTCTCCATACTCTGCAGTCGCTCTCCCCGAGTCCCAAGCCCTGGAAGGAGCTGTCCTAGTGGAAGGACCGCCCTAAACAGAGTACTGAGCGCCAAGCAAATGCCAAGAAAGCAGTACTACCGCCAGCTTCTGCCAGCAGCAATTGAGAGCAACCTACAGCTACCATTGGTAATTAGTAAAACCTTGGTAAAAACAAGTGCAACAATAGCAGGACTGAGGACCAACTGAGGATCAGTACAAGCATTCAGCACACTCGTGCCCTCCCTCTGCCACTATACCAATATAAGGAAACTAACAGAAGGGCTGTGGCAGTGCTGTTTCCGGATCACAGGAACCAGGCAAGTTGCCCCCTGGGCTAAACCCCACTTGGATGGGCAACTTTTATTCCACCAGTGCGCTCGTGCCCCCCATATAGAGGGGGCGTGGCAGCACGTCTTGGACTGACCCTCAGTACGGGTCCTCAGGCAAAGTGACAAGGCAGTAGCAGCAAGGTGCCACTCCCAGCTTGCAGAAGCTGCCCGATTACTTGGGTGCAGCTTACAATCCAGGTGCACCGCGTAGCGCTCGTCAAAAACAACTACACGTCCCATCATCTACAAACAATCCGAAGACCTCTAAAAGCCAGTAAGGAGGAACATTCAATGTGACATAGCCACGGGACTCTACAACTAAATCTTCTATGTATCCTATGGTCCTCAACCACTATAAGCAGCTAAGCCCCCACTGCAGCAGGAGAAGGCATTACTTTCTCCTCACCGCCTCCCTCAGTGGTCTGGCCATGTCTGCCACAGACCTGCTAGTAAAGGCAGAACAGAAGCAGGTCACTACTTACCTCATACCCCACCCAGCGTGATCGTTCCCCCCTTTCCAACATTGAAGGGCATACCAACGCCCGACGGCCTGGTTTAGGGTGAGGCGACGCCACGGCCACAGTTTGACCAATGTCCAGGTATCTGGCATCAGGGCTACATACTCCAAGAAACAGGCAGTCGGGCGCTTGGCATAGACATGAGGTCTGAGAACATCAGGGGGAAGGCCCAGCCAGCTGCCACAAGGAGGAAATGGGGCAGAGAGAATAGCTCTCCCGCTCAGGCCAGGAAACGAGTAAGATCCAAAGCAAAGCCCAAACTTCGAGCCAACAAATCTCCTTTAATAGACCTTCCAAGCTGAGTGGAAGAAACAATGGGAAATCCGGGAACACCAGAAAACCGGCTCCCCTTCACCATCAAGCCTGCTGCATGCATAATACAGCCAAAAATATATACAAAATTCAATGTTCTAAAGTACGCTGGAACAGTGCTTTTCTCAAGTAACGAAAAGCTCATGGGGCTGCAATCCCCCCTAATATCTCCCCCTCCATCTGCATTGGTCACCAACACTGAAGCAGCTTTGGGCCATTCCTTGCATGTTACCCGTTACCCTCGACCAATCGATCATTCTGACCTCTGACCAACAGCCAAGTGACTCCAACGAGCCCTCACAAAACAGTGGCGTGGAATGCTGGAGACTGACTGGGTTGTTGACCTCCCCAAGGATGGACGAGCCTGAACCTGGCAGCCCATATGAGCGCTACAGAGAATATAAGGGGAGCATCCCCTGCATGCAAGCAAGCAGGGGAACTCAAGGTCCCCACTGGTCAAGCATGTCCCCGGAGGGAAGTCCAGCAGACTCCACCATTGTAGGCAACCTTAACAGCACTCTAAACTCCCTCCCTTTCCCTGTCTGACCGCCGAGAAGCATCATCTATAGGACCCCCTCAGAGACAAAGAAAGAGCGGAAGAAAAGGACAGCGAGGCAGTCTTGTACCTAAAAACACCAGAATGGGGAGAAATACAGGCAACTTATTCACAGGACCCTGACAAACCACCCCAGAGCCCCCAGCAACCAAGCTTCCAATACAGCCCTGAAAGCAATGAATCCAAGGCAAACAGGGAACAACATCCATTTCCGAATAACATAGGGGAGTCCCTCCTAAACATGGTACAGCTATCTGGAGAGGCTGTGCCGTTCTAATCGAACCAGATGGACATCCAGCTCTTACTTCTAAATACCCTGGCTGTTTATGTACTGGGGATCAATGGCAAACAAGGGGAATTAAACTCCCTGATTAAATAGGTCCAGGCCGACACTTCATTCTCCAAATTACCTGTTCTTGCACTAATATTGTTGAAAAATTGTCAACCCATCCTACAATGCTGAACGATCTCTTAATTGCCTCAACAAAATCCATCAACACAAGGGGACAAACAAACTAGGGTAGACTTACTAGATCAAGGCAAACAACCCCCGGGATCACACAGGCCTTCCACTGACCACAGAAGGCACTGACAGGAGTGAAAATAAAACCCAACAGCCAGCAACAAATACATGGTTTGTGAGGGAGCCAAAAAAGGTGTCAGCAAAAACTGGAGGGGGTGGCTCAAGGTCAGCTCAAGACCTCTTGATGTCAGAATGGCAGCAAGATCTTGCACCCTTTCAAACAGGGCAAAACGTGGCAGGGAACACAAGGAACAACATCAACTATAGGCGGACACAAAGGAGGAAGGGCAGGAACAAAAAACTTGCAGGCCAAGAGAGATTGTACCCTCTCTTTAACTATAGAGCGAGACCAGTCAGAACAGTCAATCAATCCTTCCAGGAAGAAGAACAGGAGGATGAGCAGAATGTGGACAGTGCCCATACTCCCACAAACCAACACGGGCTGGGCAACCAGTCAGTCGCACCCAGCTCTTGTCCTCCTGCTCCAAGCTCACAGGACATACAGTTTGGGGAGCTACCCATGACACCAACCCCAAGGGTTTTGTGCCAACAGGGCTGGAAGCAGGTCTTACCATTTCACCTGCCACGGATGCCCTACAGACCCACAACAGATAAACCAAATAAACGTAAGAGGATCCACATCTGAGATAGGCACCATAAACACCATCGAGTGCCTGCCCCACATGGGCACAGAATTGAACTACCAGCCAAGCACTGGTCATGATCACTTGTTCACCACTTATACTCATAAAAATAACAAATTTAGAGGAGTCCCGGAAACCACGGCTGTTGGCGTAATCTCACAAGAAATCGCATTGATCTAACATGAAGGTCAACAGGAACATGAAAACCCCCAGAGCACAGCCGGGGATCATCAAGATAACACCACAGTACTAGCTTTTACCCCGGAATATGCCTCCATGGGGTGTCACGACATCTTAAACAGGGGCAACATCCTTTGATTATTAACAGAAATCCCAGGGCTATGCGACTTGAGCTCCAAGGGCCTTGTGGCAATCCAGTTTGAATTCTCTGAAGAAGCCCCAGATGGGGAACGAACCAAGACCTCATGGATCACAACCGGCAATGCATAGATAGTCCTCACAGAAGGGCCTACCCTCCGAAGGTGGTCAATAAAGATCACCCCATACTACGAGCCAGGATATCCTTTACCCCTTCTCCCCCCTAGCCATACAACAGGGCTAGCCCAGGTGCAGAAGAAAACTCCTTCTATGCTCAAGGGTGCAAGGGGCGCTCCGGTGAGAGAATCCTTTGCACGCAGAAACCACTGGAGAGCAGGGAAAACTGAATTCAAACTTCCAAATGATGTTGCAAGGGGCATAGTAAGAACAATCAACTGCTCCCCAATGGTAATGTGACCGTAAACGGCTCAGGAAGCTAACACTTGCCTACTTCATATTTGCTCGTAGAATGTAAACAGCCTCACCACAAAGTTAGACAACCTGATCTATACGACTATCCGAGGTCATTTGACGTCATCCTTCTGCAGGAGACTTGGCTGGCTGACCATGTCCACATTCAAGGTTACACAAACTTCTCAGCCCCAGCTGTGAAACGGGCGAAACATGGACACCTCTCGGGGTGTCTCGCTACTTACATCTCAATAGCAGGTATAGCCTCTGCAACAGCATTAGATGTCAAATTCTCAGGCCTGTGCGTTACGAAATGCACCTTATTAATCAACAATGCAGAAGTTGATGTCAATATTATCTATGCCCATCCAAAGATCAAGGCCAAAGACTGCAGGAAAATTGTGCAGGAATTAATGAAGCTAGCAGAAGACAACAACTCTACGAACGTTGTAATATCAGGGGATTTTAATCTGCACTTACTAGAAGCCTCCACTAGTGACCTAGCAGTAGCCCAAACCTCGCTTTAGGAGATACCCATTCAAGGAAAAAATATACTTGGGCGTCAATCAAAATTCAGATGCCGTCTGCTGGATGACCTTGAACACCTAAGTCTTAGGGCTCTGAATGGCAGATTCGCAGTGAACAATCTACCGGCAGCTACATATCACTCCATCAGAGCCAGCACAATTCTGGATTATGCATTTATAACTTTACCACAATTTGAACATGTTCACTCATACCAAATTAGAGACAGAACTGGTAGCGACCCCCTCCCGCAAGAGGTACTCTTCTCTCCAAATATAACCACCCCGAAACACATTGTAGAGATAATGGACAATACTTATACCATCAATTACAAACAAATTAAGGTCACTCCGGCCCTACTCACACAACTGCGCGAAATCGCAGAGGACACACTTCAGAATTTCAAAGGCACAGATGTCAACGCGGTTCTTAAGGGGGAGTCCCTCACTGAAATACTGCATTATGTAGATGCAAAAGTGACCAAACCAACGTCTGCCTGCAAAACCCTTAATAAAGGAAAGGGTACAACACAAGACATCAGACTTGAGTCACTTAAAACCACAACTAACAGGGTGTTGTGAATCCTGCAGAAACGTCCAGGTGATCCGACCACCCTTGCCACCTTGAGACAATACAAAACTCAGACTAAAAAAACAAAATGGACCATAAAAAGAGCCCAGGAAGATGAACTTTGGGCCAAGCTGCATATCAATTTGAAATACAACAATAGTGCTAGATTCTGGATCTTGGCCAACCTTCTCCTAAGGACCTGGCCACGGAGGCACTGACTCCTATATCCCCGAAGCCACATGGGCACAGCACCTAAAATATCATTTCAACCACCCAATGACAAACACCCCCCAGGAGGACTCTTGGGAAGTCTCAGCCTCTACGTCAGTCGAAGAATCAATTGGGATGGGCATAGAGGTCATCAAAAGGCAAATAGCCAAAGGGTGGAAGGAAGGAGCACCGGGCCCCAATTGCATCCCCCGGTGGTGTTCAAACATGACCCATCCCTCTGGCCACAAACTTTAGCACCAATATTTACACAGATTAGAAGCACAGGCAATTTGCCAGCATCGTGGAGAGGTTCGGTTATATCTCCAATATATAAGGGGAGCAACAGCTCACTCCCAGCTAACTATTGTTTAATTGCACCGATAGACAATGAGGCCAAATATTTTGTTGGAACCCTGCTCGAGGAGATATCATCATGGGCCTCCAGCAACACCATCATACCCTCCAACCAGACAGGGTTCCCAAAAACATCTGGCACACCAACTAACATATTGGTAATTTCTCTCCTAATGGGCACTGCCCAGGGTGCCAACACAAGCTTATTTTTCAGTTTTATTAAATTGAAAGCAGCTTTCAACAACGTCGACCGGGGTAGGCTGTGGGGCAAGGTAGGAGGCTGGAAAATTCCTCAAAGCCTGCTGAACATGCTTAAACTCCATAAGGACACTTGGGTGCGGGTCAAGATAGGGGTAGGAACACACCTAGCTAAGAAAATTCCAGCCAACCGTGGTTTAAAGCAGGGGTGCATTCTGGCACCATCCCTTTTCAATCTCTTTCTGGCTGACCAGACGGAGCAACTACAGTCTTGCAACTCCCATGCAACAAAATTTGGTGGCAAGGCAATATCCAGCTTCCTCTATGCTGACGACGTGGTACTGGTCAGTCGCACACAGGTGGGGCTGCTATGGGTGTTGGACACCACGAAGGCCAACTCCCTGGCCAACGATTTGACCATCAACTAAATCGTGGCATGTAACAACAAGAAAACACAAACACAGTCATGGTTTTGGGGTGGGACCCGGATTGGAAGTACGGATGAGTACAAATAACTAGGGGTCAAAATTGCTAAGAAATGTTCCTTTACAGCCCAGAAGGAGACGATACAAAGGAAAGGGTTGGCGCTGGCTATAGCTCTAAAAAAATCTAAAAATAAAACTAGCAGGGCCTGCTATGACACCCCTATTTGAAATAGTACGAACAAAACTCCTGCCTACAATTACATACGGTAGTGCATCGCTAAGAGGCTGCTACGCTAGCTTTTAAGACACCACAATGAGCCATGCATACAGAATTATCTTTCATTGCCACACATTTCTTCACCGGCACAGATCTGGCTGGAATTTAGGCTGCTTAAACAGTCGCTAGCCAGTCGTGGGGCATATATAACATGCTGGAATAAGATCCAGAAAGCAGAACCCAACACACTGAACCACATGCTCTGGAAGGAGCTACAGGAGCGTGACTCTTTGACAGGAAGGGCATACCTACATGAACCACTTGAACTCACAAGGCTTACACAACTTTGGGACACTCCCACGAGCCATCAGGTATTCAAACAGATGGCCTGGAAGGCCCTAAAAATCCGCTCTGCCATTGAAGATAAGGCCTTGCTATCAAAAAGAGCGAATCAGTGGTTGACGTTGAGCAACTATAAAATCCTTGACCTTCAAAAATATTTTACCACATGATACCCAGCCACTGTCAAGCTTGGGTTTTTAAGATACTGGCTGGGCTTACTACCCACAAGAGATCATCTTTCCCTCTGGCAATGGGGCAGTCTACCTGACACCTGTCGTTTATGCCGGGTTGGGAAGGAAGATCTCCTCCACCTGTCGGCACTTGCAAAACAGTACAGGGTGAAAGGAGTCAGCTACTGATAAGGGCCTTCAATCAAAGGGGAATATGCTCGAGAGGGCAGGCTATGCTGGCCTGTTTTGATCCGGGGGATACCCAGCTGAACTGCCGTTTTGTCAAATTTCTGCTGAAGGTGGAAGAAAAGGTGCACCGTAGCATAATCCCCCAGGCTTGCTGAGACAAACACAACCGAAGGACTACAATTGAACCACCCTTCCCAAAACCCTAAACAAAAACAATTGAATACAACACTGGCACACTTTCTGCACTTGCACTCTATCACATTTTATTTACTTAGGAAATACTCACCTTCCCGAGGGACCAATGAGACAGATGTGGACCATGGAATTGAAAAAAAAGGTTTTACTTACCATATTATGTGCCAATCTTGAACTTGCTTTTTGCACACAGCCTTTGACTATGGATTTTTTAAAAAAGTTTTAGGTTGCAACTCAGCACTTTAAATGCATTTTATGTTTAATGTTTTAAGTTGTAAACTTGGCACTTCAAACATATCCCTCGCATATAGCCTTTCACGACGGATTTTAAAAAAGTTTTATGTTGTAACTTGGCATTTTAAATAAGTTTCATCACCCAGTCTTAGTCGATTTTAAGTAACAAAATGTGTTATGTCTTTTTAAAATTGTTGTTTATTGCAACAGTTTTAAGTAACTAAGCAATTAATCAATAAACTAAACTAAACTAAACTCCCCAGTTTCTTATTTCCATGCACAGTTACCCTGGGGCTCTAAATATCTAGTTCCATGACTTCTGTCAGAGTTCTGTAGTCCATTGGGAAACATCAATCTCCTACAAGTTCCAATTTATGGATCGCCTTACAAATTTGTGCCAAGATGTTTGTACTTTTGATTGAAAGCCACAAAACTGAGCTGATCTTAAAGGATTAAGGAAATACACACCAGAAATGGGCTTTTTAGTGCAACGTTTCTCTTGAAGGAGGTTGATGTTTTCAAAAGAATTGTAGTTGTTTAGCAGTATTGTTACTCCATTCATGCAATTGACTTTCCAAGGTGAGTGATGGTGAACCTTCAAGGATTATTTGAAAAGGCATTGGAGGGTTTGGGCCATACATATTTTATGACACAATTTCACACAATAAAATGAATCTAGTGTATCAAATATTTTTACTTCTCAGTGTCTCTAAATGTATAGCTAGACAAACTACTGTGGTTAAACTACAATTGCTGAGTAAGAAGAAAATGACACAAAATTCCAAGTCACCTAAAATGCTCTAGAACCACAATGCTTGATGCACTATGAGACAGGCTTCAAAAAGGGGTTCCAAATTTCACACCAACATTGTGTGACATATCTTTGATTTGCGATGCAACCTATGTACTAATAGGTCACATGGCAAACTCTTCAGTTGTAGGGGTTGCAAAATGATCAGCGAAATTAATATTATTTAGGCATTTTGCTTTTTATGTTCACCACTGTTTAGCTACAAACACATGTATGGCAGCTGGCAAGGAAGAAACTTTTTTAATGCATCTGATATTCCCTAAAGATACTATTGCTGCTTTTAAAAAAGCTTTCTGTGAAGTAGTTGACACCAACAAAGTTGAGTTCAAGAGGAGATTTATTTCAAATGATCAATTACAAGATAATTACCTCAGCCAACCTGTCAACTCAGCAGCTGTTCTCTCTGGAATCCCTGTCCCACCCAGTTTTACATTCTACTTTTGACATCATAAGAATGCCATCTACATTCTGCCTCTGACATCATATGGATGCCATGCCCTAGATGCCACACACCTTCCCTCCAACACATCAAAGTGCAATAACTATATACAATACAAAGTCAGAAATATACATATGACAAGTAAGTAACACAGAAACACATAAAATGCTGTAAACTCTGAGGGCCCGATTCACTGAGGTAAACTGAGACAAAAGTCAAACTTTACGACTTTTGGTATTCACAGTGGGCATTTATGAGTAGTAAATTTAGACTTTTGTCTCAGTTTAACTTAAGATTTATCTCAGTTAGACTTAAAACCAAAACTTAAGTCTAACTTTGCTACTCGTAAATGCCATTTTTGAATATCGAAATTCGCAAAGTTAGACTTTCGTCTCAGTTTACCTTTGTGAATCAGGCTGTATAACTTAGACCACATAGTCCTTTAGATAACTAGTTCTTTTATATTGCGGTGACTTTGATCATGCAGAGGCTGAGAAACACCATTATTATTCTTCTGATCCATCATAGTAGAACTCATTTTGTTGATCAAACCACAGGGGTGTGAACCCCTTGCCACCTTATTCAGGTTCCAGATGCTGTTGTCTTCTGTTTTAATCACATTTTTAAATAACTGAACCACTCTCATTATTTTACTGAGTTTAGAATACCCTGATCTAGCAATAGAAAGCTTGATTTTAACCCAATCTCCCACATTAGCCACTGTTTCTTTTACATTCTTCCTAGCATCACATTTTTTCTTGATTCTTGACATCTTGTCTCTTTTGCTATCCACAACTTTCCCCCCCAAAATCTGTTGGCCAGTCAATCACCTCTTTCCAGTAACCCAACTTGGGCAAATCGAACAGTTAGATTTCCTACCCTTAAACAACTCAAACGGAAACTTTCAAGTTGTGGAGTGAGGCGTCAACCTTTATGTCTTTACCTTTTCTGTCACTTCCTTTATCCAATTATTGCCACAAACAACAGCTAGTTGAATCATCTCCTTCAATACTTAGTTAAACCTCTCTATCATTCCGTTCGTCTCGGGATGATATAGACCTGATTTCTTATGGTCTATGCCTTTATGTGATAACATATCTTCCATTTGTTTAGAGGACAACTGAACTCCATTGTAAATTAGTAAGGATGAATGGTAGCCCTCTCTCTCAAAATGTTCTTCTAGAAACACAATAATGTCCCTTGTTTCCACAGAATTTACTATCTTCACCTCTAGTCACCTAGAATATAAATCAATAAAACTCACAATATAATGATTTACACTTAGGGGTCATTACGATGACTGGCGGATCGCCACCGCCCGTATGGCGGTGGCGATCCGCCATTCCCCTCCGCCCGCATGCCATTCCCCCCCCGCCACATTACGATGGCGGGGGGGAGCCCGGCGGACGGAAAGACCATCCGCCTTTTTTCCACCGGTCACACAGGTGACCGGGCGGAAAGGGGCAGTAATATGGTGGCGGTGTCTGCAAGACACCGCCATCCATATTATGATAACTGCGGAGATGTGCCTTTTCATGTTGGCAACGCCGCCATGGAAAGGCATACAGTCTTTTACAATGGGGGCCCGTTGCGGGCCCCTGGGGGAGGGGGGTGGGGGGTGCACTTGGGGGTATCTATGGTAACCCCCTGCATTGGCATGGACAAGGTGGCAGGCACCGCGTGGTGCCTGTCACCTTGTGCATGCCAATGCACGATGTGCATTCCCAGCATTGTGGCGGGCAGTGCTGTGAACACCGCCCGCCACAATGTTGGGAATAGGGGATACCACCGCCACCGTGGCGGTGGCATCCTAATACTCGCGGCGGGACCGCCGCTCCTATGGCGGACGGTCCCATTCACCGCTACGGTGGCGGGCGGACAAAGTCCGCCCGTCATCGTAATGACCTCCTTAATTTCTTAATTGGCCATTCAATATCCAAGGCCATCTCCTCCCAAGGACCTACAGGCAACTTATTTAATGCCAAAGGTTGCACGCAATACTTCAGTACTTTGTCACTGCTCAGACACTCACAGCATTCTCTTACCCTTCGTTCCACAATTAAATTCATTCCTGGCCACCATTAATCTTTCCAAACTCTTTCTTTTGTTTTAGAGATCCCTGTATGACTCTTATTGGCCTCTTCTATCATCTGTTCTCTCAAAATTCCAAAAACCTTCCTTAACACTCAGTCCATCCGTAATACACCAAAATGGTTTAACTCCCTCCTTGCACTCATTTTTCAAACACCCACATCCCTTTATCAATCGTATCACTTCTTGCAATGTAGAGTCAGCTTGCATTTCTTCCAACTACTCTTTCTCCTATATTATTATGTTTGTGATCTCACACACTTCCCAATCATTCTCCCACAGTGTGTCTTCCCATTCATCGTCCCTTTGAATAAAAGTTTTCTTCATTGTGTCCACACAATCTAGAAAAACAATCAGCTATAGAGTTCTTTATTCCAGGAACATACACAACATAAAATTCAAATTTGTGAAGTGCCACCACCCAATTGCAGGTACATGTGGAAACACTGTCTATCCCTTTATTCGTGAAAATCTCTCTTAAAGGCTTGTGATCTGTTTTTATTTCAAAGTGACTAACCCATAGAAATTTTCTCTGTTTTTTCACAGCCCAGTATATGGCCATGGCTTCCTTTTCAATCGGGGAGTATTTCAACGGTGCCCCTTTCAATGTTCTGGAAATAAATAAAATGGATCTTTCATAACCATCCTTCTCCTGCAACAGTACACCACCAAGACCTTTAGAGCTGGCGTCTGTCATCAAAATGGTCTTCTGGCCCAGTTCAAAACTACTGAAACAAGGAGCATTTTGCAAGCATGATTTCAGAATCAGATATTTCTTTTCACACTATTTACTCCACACAAACTCATTTCCTTTCTGTAACAGATCCCTCATGTTTATACTTTTCCCAGGAGAGTTCATTACAAACTTACTATAGTATTCTGTCATGCCTAAAAATGTAATCAGTTCTTCTTTGTTAGAGGGTCTGGGCATATTACTGATGGCACTTATAAGATCTTCTTTGGGTTGTATGCCTTTCTCGGAGACCAAATGACCTAAATATTCAATCTCATGTACATTGAATTTACACTTTTCTATTTTCAAAGTTAATCCACTCGATTCATTTCTTTTCAGCACAGCTCATACCCTCTCATCATGTTCTTCAGAAGTATTTCCATACACCAGTATGTCATCCTGGTAGATTTCTACTCCCTTCAACCCCTTTAACACACCCTCCACCACCCCATGGAAAACTGATGCTGCAGAAATTAATCCTAAGGGCATTCTTACATATTTATTTGTATCAAAAGGTGTGACAAATGGCATTAAATCCTGTGACAATAGGTGCAATTTCACTTGATGATATGCTGAGGTGAGATCTAATGAAGAGAAATACATAGCTTCCCCCAATGAACACAACATCTCATTAATGTTGGAGAGAAGGCTATGGTCCACTATGACATTCTTATTCAATTCTCTCAAGTCCACACATAATCTTGCTTCACCACTTGCCTTACGTGCCATCACAACTGGTGCCAAATATTTAGATGCTTCAATTTCTCTGATGATACCATTTTTCTTTATCTTCTTTAACTCTTTCTCCGTCAATGGCACATTCCTAACTTTGCAAACTTTAGGTACTGAGTTTGGTTTGAATTTTATCAAATGCACATAGTTTTCCAAACATCCCAGATCTTTTTGAAAACCCTTGGGAAACTCTCTTACACACTTCTCACCAGAAGAGCCACAATAACTCTTTCCCATCACTTCATTCACTTCCCCAACACTTTCCTTTAACATCACAGAAGTAGGTTCATTGGGGTCTAGATGCACCTTCTGATCCCTTTGATTAAACCAATTTATGATGGAATCACCTTGAATGGATATATAAATCTTTCCAGCTACCAGTCTGCCAGAAAATTCTAAGCAACCATGAAAATATCCTAACAACTTTATGGATCCTCCTCCATATCCTCTCGGTTTGATGTCAAGTTTTAATAACTTCACACAGTTTTTCTACTTGGAATCGAAAAAACTCTTGGGTATCAAAGTTATCTTTGCCCCTGAATTAAATAGCATTTTTAATGGCATTCCTTCTACCAAAACCTCTTCAAATGGGCCCCCCTTTTCACTGGTTTTCACATTTGCTGTCTGAATCAAAGTTAACTTCTCAAATTTTCTGCTTACAGGTGATATTCAATCTGCAACAATTAGTGAAATGACCCTTTTTTCCAGACTGGACAATCTTTGAAGTTGGCCACGTGGGTGGTGTTTCTACATCTAAAATATTTTATTGTATTTTTCCTGACTACTTTAGCTTTGTCTTTCTTAATATCATCCTTTCTAGTACTTGTTTTGACTAGGTGAACTTTAACTCCATCACCTTTGTCAATCAACGTTTTATCGTTTTTAATAGTTTCCACACAGGCTATAGAATGTTCACAAGTTTTAGCAATCGTTAGAACATCTTTCAAGTTAGGATTGTCCGGTTGCCATATCAATTCTTTAGCCTTATCAATTGAGCTCCCCAAGATGAACTAGTCATCGAGTAGTTCTTCAGATGACGCTCTTTATTTACAAGTGGATGCTAACTTGCGCAAAGAAGCGATTACAGGCCTTATTACGAGTTTGCCAGTCATTAGGCCGCCAAACCCATGGTGGCAGTCTGACCACTGCCACACTGCAGGCCTGCCCACAGTATTATGAGTGTTGCGGTTAGACCGCCACAGGACCGCTGCGACTGCCAGAGATTAAGGATCGTGCAGCAGTCAAGAGCACTAATATGCTACAGTGCCAATGCGGCACCACCAAGCATATTGTCAGAAGGCACACTGGACTTAACCCAATTTTCCACAGGAGCAGATGCCAGGTCCCAACTCCCCTCAGCAGCCGAGTGCCCAGATTGTATCCAAAATCTGAACAACCCTTCCACGGGGGGGAAAGGGGAAGTGGAAGAAAAAAGAGAGACCGCCTCCAGTTCCAGTGGTCGTCTGTAACTTTTCTGTTGTCGATATTGGGTTCTTCACTCAATCATGTAGAGCAGTGGTTCCTAAACTGGGGTCCACGGACCCCCAGGGGTCCGTGACACATTCCCAGGGGGTCCTCAGGAGTGAAAAGTTTGTGAACCACTGATGTAGAGAAATAACAGGACCTAAATAACACATTAGTACATCAACTTTAGAACTATTCGTTTCATTACATTAAGATTTAACATCAATATCTCTCTATGATTTCACACCCACGCACCTGAATCTCTTGAAAGGCTAGCCACTCTCTGAAGGGTTGAGAGTATCTTGTTTCAATTCTTTTCTTATAATTTCTACTCTCGATTTTACTTTACTAGGTTGAAAGACTTCATGAAGAAAGTTCGTTTTAACCAAAGAATATGAGAATAGAGAATGATTTCCACGAGGAAGTGTTTTAGTTCAAGTTGTGTAATTATCCTTAGTTCTGACAACTATATTTAATATCCCAGAAAAAACAAGAAGGAGAAGATTCTTCCTTACTGTCCTGTAGCCTTCTCCACAGGAAATCTTCTCATTGAGCCGTGATACAGGAAAAGACTAAAGGAACACTAATCTCCAAAAGGAGGAGGTTCCCAGTGTGAACACCACTCCGGAAAAAGGGCGGAGTTACTAGGAAGCTTGGGCTGACGAAATTCTCCTCACGAAAATTCTCCTCAGAGCAAGCGCGGTAACCAGATACTGCTCACTCGACGAGGAAATCAGTTGAAGTGCGCGGCTTCTAGGGCGCGTGTGCAGGACGATACACTGCAGATCAAGGACTGAACAAAAGACTAGAACGCCGAAGGCGATTGCGATGGCGGCCGCCATCTTGAGGGGTTGAAAACCTTATGTAGGCAGTTTTACGCATTAGTCTCTGCAATAACAATTTAGAATGGTGACGCCGCAAATACCAGCGAGGGTAAAGGGCAAAACGGATCTTCTTCTTTCTTGGTGAGCTTTTCATGATGCATGTGATGGTGTTCCTGACACATATGAGGAGTTCCCTGTCTACCGCCCGGTCATTTTTTATTTATTTATTAGGGCATGGGGGCCATGTGGCTCCCCTTCCCTAGCCCATTTTTGGCCCCGGGGACCCCAACCCCCGGGGCCGGCCTTGTTATTTATTTATTTATCTTTAAATAAATAAGGGAGGGGCGGCACAGTCCCCCTCCCATTTAAAAAAAAATTAATTGGCCCCTGGGAGGTGGTAGTCCCCAGGGGGCCTTGGAGGCCCCACAATTAAAACTTGTTTATGGCCCCGGGGAGGTGGTGGTCCTCAAGGCTGAGAGGCCCCCACAGAATGCATAATCCCCAGGGAGGTGGTGATCCCCGGGGCACGGGGCATCCTTGAGGCCCCCAATTTCTTTTTGGAGCATGGCCCTGGGGAGGTGGTGGTCCCTGGGGCATTAAAATCCCCAGGAGGGGGTGCCCGTGTGCCCCACTGCTTTATATGCAAAATGCCCCCAGGACCTGGCCCACCCGGGGGCTGATTATTAATGAAGCGTGGGAGCCCACGCTTTGTTTTTTTCAAAACATGTTTTTTGGGCCCTGCTGGGTCACTGTGGGACCCCCAAGAGGCCTAGGGGGTCAGGGTATTTCTACTTTGCCTCCTTTTTTTTGTTTTTACATTTTTGTTCTGGGAATCGGCTCAAGCCGAGTCCCAAGATGGCTGCCAACACTTCCTGGCTTGAAGTGCTGGCAGCCAATCACATCTCAGCACATGATTGGGAGGGGTAGAGGATCCTTTGCTTTCCTAAATATACAAATTTGGATTTTCTTTAATATTTAAAAAACTACTGAATGGATTTACATTTTACAAAAAGGGTGCTTTCTAGACCAAAGTTGGTGTAATTCTGTTTACCAGTTCGGGCTAAAGCCGTTTTTAAAGTTCCTATGGAAATTAACATGGGGGAAACGCATTTTTGAACCCACCCTTTTTCTCTGCCCCTGCTTGATGGGTCACCCCAAAACTTTCAAGACAGCAACTGAAGTGAGCGTCAAACTAGTTTTGAAAATTTCGAGAGGATTCTTCAAACGACGCCAATATTACTGGCAAATGAAAAAATGCTCTTCCTACGGAAACTAGGTCTTAACTATAACTACCTACATTGCCTCTAGGTTAAGCCTGACTGCTCTCGGCCATGCTACCAGAGAGTTGAACACAGGTTAATTTAGGGTTGGCTTTTGACACCCTGAGAAGGATTGTGGTTGCTGCTTGACCAGGGTTCGCCTATCAGTCAACCAACAACCTGATTTCTTATGCAAACCATACATAGCATTGCAACTTAAATTAAAGGGGACACTCCTTTTTGTGCTCCCTCCTAATTGTGTTTCGAATGGATCAGAAAATGGGATTAGTATTCGAAAAAAGTTACTATGCGAATTGTGGGATCTGCAATTGCAAAATGACTTTGTTCATTGAGCTAAGGTTCATAAGAAAAATTAACTGGTAGTGTATTAGGGTGCCGCTCTGTACAATTGCTAGGCTAGAAATAGATAAATACAGTCTTCCACAAAGTCATACATGGAACAGATATTTCATCTGCGGGTAGAGAGAATGGGTTCCCTGACACTGGGACAAAGAAACACTTCTGGTAATTTCCAATAACTGCTGCATTTATATCCCATCTTCATTTTGAGAAGGATTGGAGACATTTAAATCAGTGACATCTGAATTTGAGTTAGATGAGTTTCAAAGAGTTTTGATAGACACCACCCATTAGTAATAAGTTATTATTGACACTTTAGTATGAAGATCAGATTCCAATTTTCTTTAACTTTGATTAGTTTCCGTTGAGAAGGCGAAAGGTCCCCCTGCATGGCTCTGAAGAACCTGCGCTCCTGAATTAAATTCATCATAGCAAGTTGCAGGTTTTAGACCCCCACTCCAGCACACACTGTAACCATGTGAGTGCGCAGGAGGCCATTGCAAAATGGACTGAGACCCAGAGTGAGGCTCTTGGTCTGAAGGGGCACACCATGTTCACTCTTCTTTTACTGAGAGACAGGAGACCCCTCGCTCCACTCTACATTCCTCCTCGTACCTTGTAAAAAGACCTTGGTTGGACAAGTCTGAGTGACTAAAAAGGAGTACAACTGCCAGAACCAACTTCTGAGCTGAATGGTAGAGTATAGAATTACGATCTGCAACTTTAATAAAAAAGATGGGGCATCAATTTCCAGCAAGAGGACCACAAATTCTCTCCTAGAATCCAAGGTCTACCGCACCAGTGGTGTCAGGAAATTGTGTGTGCTGCAAGATTTAAGTGTCCACCACCAAATCCGCTTGCCAGGTTTGGGACCATACATATAGGATCATTGACCAAGATTGCTACAAGAGGCTCCTTGGACCCTGCTTTGACCTGAAGATATGCTCTACAGCACCTGGGCAAGACCATCACCACTCAGTGAAAGTGAGGCCCAGGAGTCCCATAGTGACCCCACAGTGTGAATACATTCTGGGTCCCTGTGGATGGAGGGTACTAAGGAACTCAAGTCTGCCCAAATTTCAGTGGAACACTTGAGCACCACAAACCACAATGCACTAAATGAAATCTGACCACATTCCTTCTACCGCACCGTACCAGCAGCTTTCTCACTAGTTGTTTGGGCCTGCAGTGAGATTCCTGCCCTTTAAGCTTCCTGGGCCATTTGGCACACACCACATTGAGGAGCACAATCCCACCAATATACCACACAAATGCTGGTGGTGTCTGTTCTATTCAATAATCAAACTGACAAGAAAAAGTACTGGGCAATCCAATGGAACCAAAAAGAGAAAACAAAGTCCATACTATTGGGAAAGGATGGAGAGGGAATGACCAGAAGTGTTCTATGATTCCGATAGTGCCCTCCAATGACATGCTGGGCCTCCTGTTTCTATCAGAGGGGAACATCTGAGACTAATCGGCCAATGTGACACAAGTACCAGCCTGAACTTTCTACCCCAAGAATAGCTGAAGGGTATTAGAAATAACAAACTTAACATTGCATTGCGTGTGATTTAAGTAAAGTAGTGACTCATTTTCAAAGAATATGCACTGGCCGGACATTGAAGGGCATATTTACAAGGCCGTAGCACCACTGGAGCATCACTTTTTATGACATTCCAGTGGTGCTCTACGCTAGCCCATATTTACAATGCCGTGCTAAGCCACTTTGTGTGGCTTAACACAGCCTTGTAAATATGGCCCTCTGCAACACAGTTTTCTGTGGCATAAGGATGTGCAATGGGTGTTGCTGTGGCTTTTTGACACTGCTCCAATTTTACAAGGATCTGTAAATCAGAGGCAGTGCCAAAAACTAACACCTTTCAAAAGGAGGCATTAATGTGGCGCAAGGAGGAGAAATACTTTTATTTCTCCTTGTTTTCGCTCTTTCTATGTGTGCTGCAGCACACATAGAAGGAGCAATACTCCATTAATTATTGTTTTTGTGCAGGAAGGTGTCCCTTCCTGCACAAACACAATATTCCCTACAATGCAGGCACCCTCGCACCTTCGTGCAAGGGTGCCTGCATTGGCGCTAGGCAGCTTTTTTAGCGCCGACGCAAGGGTAAGCACAGGGATGCTCCCTATTCTTGTAAATAGGGCCCATCCGTGCATTTTGAAAATGACGCAGCTTGGCGCAGCAAAATTGCTAGCGTCACTGTGCGGTGCCATTTTCATGTAAATATGGCCCAGAGGTCTAGACCTGTATTAATTAGTTATTAAATTCTTAGTCTCTAACTCCACACGACCTCCCTGAGTAACCTTGGACTACTCGGCTTCACTATCAAGGGATAAAGGGGTGCACTTGGTGCTCAGTTGTGGCTGCAGTAATGTTATGTCGCAGGACATCAGTTGTAAAATGCTCTAGTTGATACAATCGAAGCACAGTTATGCAAATCTGCACTGGGACTCTCTCCAGGCAAAAGTTCCCTCAGTTTCTTATAGAAGGAAATGTATTTTTTTTGGGTGGTAATTTGATGTTTAAATTGGATTTGGATGTGAGCTTAAGTTTATTGCTGAAGATAAAGCTTAAGATAAGTTATAGTTAAAAAAACGTAATTTACAATTTCTATACAAAACCAACTTAACCTACACAAACCTCAGAAATGAAAAAGTTATAGTTATAACATAAAGATAGAATTTCTGCCCTGAGTAAAACTTTCGATAACTCGCATACTTTCATACCGAGTGTTGTAAACTCACGAGGCAGACTAAATCAACAAAAGCTTGTCCCTCTACCAGGCACAGTGTTCTTATAAATAACGTCCCTTGTGATGATGACCCATTGTTGGCAGCACAAATTACTATTAAGTGAGGGGAAAGTGCTTAATAATGTCCAAGGGAAAACTGCTGTTTTGCTGAAGTTGCCCAAGGCGACCACAGACCTTCTATTGCTTTTGCTGCCCTGATCATCATTGGCACACCTAATGTTTAATGTGCAAAACAACCCTGACTATGCTATGACACCTCAAATTATTCCTGTGTTAATCCCCAAACCAGGCAGAGACCTAGTGGTATGTGCTAGTTATAGGCTGATTTCTCTGATTAACGTGGATGCAAAAATGTTGGCGAAAATATTGGTTGACTGCCTGAAAACCCTTGTCCACCCCAATCTAGATTGATTTCTCCTGGGGCGTTATTCTACCAACCACCTCTGGCTCTGAAGGTGCTCCTCTCCCTAGATGCCCAAAAAGGCCTTTGATAGTGTGGAGTGGGGGTGCCTTCTCCGAACTTTGATGTGGATGGGCTTTGGCTGGAATTGCTTGGCGTGGATGACGTGTATGTATCGGGACCTGGTAGCAGTGGTCAGTTCTGGGCGTTTCACTTCATCTTGAGACTCAGTCGGGCAAGGGTTATTATTGTTGTATGTAATATATGCCAGTGATTATGGATGTTTTGTATTTTTTCTGAAAAACAATACAAAATTGTTGTTAAAAAAATAGCCAGAATCAAAACCACACCTCTGTATCTTATGACCAGGTCCAGCATGTCTCTCTGCTTTGTACTGCTCTGCCATCAAGGAATTCTTCAGAACGGAATAGCTCTAAAGCATACCCCCAACAGACCGAGTAAAGCTAAGATTTTTTTTTTATATATCTTTATTGGTTTTTGGTTTTACTTTGCCAAAGTACAATCCTCAAATGTTACTTAAGATTAATTAATTACTTACTTAATTTATATCTGATATCAACATTACAAGAAGTGTCATAGATACATTCATTTTAAACATTAACTTGGGTAATTAAATTTGTTTCTTAGTAAACATTTATTTGCGGTTCACTGTACTCCTTTGTTAGCAAAGATGTTCTTGTATGATCATGTTGTACTTCAACACATTTTTAATCAAAGTTTGAGGCAAATCCTTTCTATATTTTAGGTGCAAATCTGCTGTGTGAGTTTCAGATATTTCATTGATCCATCTGGCAAATGTTATATATTTTTCATGTGAAGACTCTCTCTTCCCCAAAAGAATTTTAGCTCTTAATCTTTATGGTGTGCACTGTGTTCCCTTCATATTTTCATATTTTATGTCATAAATGTGTTCAACTCAGAGAGGGTTGCTGTCAGACTTTTCCATCAATTTCATAAGTTTCATGAACCACTCTTAAAGTCTCATGTACTTGCACTGTATTTAATGTTGCACAAATATATCAGCTCCTCCTTTGTCTAGGGGACTTCAAGTCCAGCAAGCACACTTCATGTTTGCAGACTCACTTTTAACCAGTCAGTGATAAAATAACTTAAAATAAAATAACCACTATTCCTGGGGCATTCTGCAGTTCCACACCACATGATAAATGGCTGTCTCATTAATGCAAAAGCATCCATAAAAGTCCACAAAAAAACAAACAAATATCGGCAATGAAAATAAAACATCATTAAATCAGCTCAATTGTATAAGGTTGATCAATCAAAGTGCATGGTGCTACATGAACTAACAGGAGATTTAAAAAAAGATCCTACATAAAAACAACACTCACAGTTCGCCAATTGTCGAATATAATACAAAGCTAATCTACAGTGTCGTATATTGCACTTCTTAATACGTGGGACTAAAAACTGTCTAGTAACTCTCAAATAAAACTTACACAAAAAGAAAAAATTTAGCATGGACAGGGCGGACCTGCCATCACAAGGGTAAGGACAAGCCATGGCCTCGTGAAGATGACCCAACGGAAAACACAGTTAGTCCACAACAGTGCCAGCTCTAAAACAAAACAAAAGCTATCTTTCCCATCTATCATGTATGATAATCAGATAATCGTCCAAAGCATGGGATGGGCTCAGGCACAAATATGCAGATACTTAAGATTTATTACTTTCACTAGAGAATCTCAGAGCTTGTGCATGAGTTAGCAGCTGATCTCTCAATATCTTTTTGTCCACCCGCCAACAATGCTGGGGTCTTGAAATAGTTGCGTTTGCCCAGACCGTAAAAGTTTTCCTTGACATGGGCAAGCTAGGGAATACTAGGACCCTTGTCACATGCTAAGCAGTCTTTGATTAAAAAAAAAGTTGGTTCATCACAGCTTCCTCATTCCACCATATAGACCACAGAAAAATAAGCCTCATTTTAATATAATCTTTTATGTAGCTGCGTCTCTGAGCTCCTCATGGCATATATAGTGAGGGGAAGTCAGGTGAATGGACAGAATCTTTCTACAGAAATGGTTCTCTTCTACCTGAATGGCAGCACTATTTGCAATACCCCAAGTTTCAGCACCTTATAGCAATCGGGACACATTGAATTTTATACATTTTCAGAAGTGGCAACAGAGAGCTCCCTCCTGGTAAACTTTTGATATTAAAAAGTGACTCAACTACCTGAGAAAATGTGAGCATTCGAGACGCAATATTAGGCGCCCAAGAACCAAAGGAATCACAAATAATACCACAGGTAGGGAAAGCTATTGGCTCTATCCACATGCTTGTCAGTCACTATCATCGAAGACATTGAATCTTATAAGGCCCATGCCATGATATACGATTACACAAAATGAGTTCTAAGCTCAATGTCGGTCATGAACTTAGTAAAAGCAGTTACTAATAAGCGCAATGGTCTAGGTGTGCGGGCCAACAAAACAGTGGCCTCTGCGTAAAGTAAGGTTGACACTGGTGCTCCAACAATCCTGGGAAAGTCTAAACAGGCTTCACTTAGGTAAGGGCTTAACTTATTAATATATAAAATAAATAACAGGGGTACTAGCACACAACCCTCCCGTACACCTCTGGAAATTTTAAATTCTCTGGTTAGATCTCCATTTGCCCCTTACCTGATTTTAGCACCCATACTCGCTTGGAGAGCCAGTAGCAAGTGTACAAGTGCTTCGTCCAGACCCATCCCTAAAAGGAAAGTCCACTGCTTAGATTGATTCACACAGTCAAAGGGTGTGGACAAATCCATAAATGCAAGGTAGAGTGGACAGCGTTGAGCAATAGTGTATTTACCGATTATTAAATTTAGATTCAAGCATTGCTTGATTGTCCACACTCGCTCCCTTAAGCCGTATTAGCATCTATGTAAAATAGAATTCTCAGCAGCCCATGTACAAATCCTATTATAAATAACCCTCACTAAGATTTTAATGGAGGTGTCAATTAACAAAATTGGGCGGTAACAGCTGGGGTCCGAGTGGTCACCTTTCTTAACTATCAAAACAATAATGGATATGCGCCATGAACTAGGTATAGAAAAATAATCCAGATTACTAAAAACATTTGTCAATAAAGGCACTCAAAGATTAGGATTACCTTTTACCAAGTCAATTGGGACTCCATCCAGTCCAGCTGCCTTCCCATTGGTACTCTGCTGAATAGACTCCTCAACCTCTCTAAAACTGAATGAAACACTCAATTTGATATAAACCGGAAAAGCTGGTTCATGACAGGTGAAATTCAAGGTATAAATTACAGGAAAGTACGCCTCCCAGGTAGCACTAGAAATATGGCTGTTAATAGAAGACATGGGACAATTTGATGTGCACACAGAAGTTACTGTTGCCCAGAAAGTTCTCAAGTCTTTGGTATTAGTAGCATAAACTAGCATTTATCAGTGCTGGGCAATAAATTCAGTCCACTATTTTTCATAGCGGTTTTGTATCTTCTGTGCAAGACGGCTATTTCAGCAGGTTTTCTTGGGTTAGCGTTTAGAACCACACATTCAATGCCCTATTAGCAATAAAGCAGTTTTCTTGGGTTAGCGTTTAGAACCACACATTCAATTCCCTATTAGCAATAGAGCAATCATTATTAAACCATCTAGGTGGCACTAGGTTAGTGCTTATTGGGTTTAGAAAGAGCACTTTTAATACTTTCACAAAGGGCAACAAACGAGCATATGACCGAACCATTACCTTTGACTGCCTCCAAGCATCTCAAAAACGTATCGCTGTTATATCTGACTAATGTGTCGAGACAATGATTGTGGTTAGAGAGATACCAAGCTAACCTGAGACCTTCTGAGGAGGTCAGTGGATTTCTAATGACAGTCGTTATATTGTCTTCCTTCAATAATGGCAAAGAGAGAGACACTATTAGTGGATTGTGGTCTCCATGAATTGATGCTAATATTGCACCACTTTTGAGGGTATTAATCAGACCTCAGGAGATCAAAACTAAATAAATGACTGAGGCTCAACCCCTACCCCTAAAAGTTCATAAAATATTTGGACTCACCCGTACTAAATCTATAGCATTGCTCAAGTCGTGAGATGAGATAAAAGTGAACAATTCTGCCCTCCGTGATCAGTATAGCCCATATGGGGCTCTAGTGCTAACACTGCTGCACAGTGACCTTGTTATTGTTGTTATTGTTATTGTTATTGTTAGTTTCAACTTGTATAGCGCCTAATACCAACAGGTCTCTAAGCGCTTCAAGAAGGTCAGCGTCAGTTCCAGGTGGGGTGGTAGTATAGTTAGGCCCATGCTTCTGTGAACAGGAGAGTTTTAAGTTTTTTTCTAAATGGAAGGAGGCGTCCTTCCGCACGGAGCTGACTAGGCAGCTTGTTCCAGAGTGGTGGTATCAGGACAGAGAAGGCACGTCCTCCTTTGGTCGTGTAGTGAAAGCATGGGCATTTTAGGAGGCCCTCTGTAGAGCGGCCAGGGACATATCTCTCCAGGCGTTCTTTGATGTAATGGGGTGCCTGTCCGAAGAGGGCTTTGTGCGTGATACAAAGGCCTTTGAATTTGGCCCTTTGTTTGATGGGCAGCCAATGAAGTTGTTGCAGGAGGGGAGATGCCCGTGTGCGTCTAGGTAGTTTGAAAATTAGCCTCGCGGCATCATTCATCACCACCTGAAGTTTGCCCAACAGTGAATCTGGTAATCCAATATAGAGTGAGTTCCCATAATCCAGCCTGGCCAGGATCAGGGCGGCCACCACTGTCTTCATAGTAGAGAGGGAGAGAATGGAAGAAAGTCTCCTCAGCCGCCTAAGGAGGCCGACGCAGGTGCCGAACACGGTAGAAACTTGATCAGCCAATGAAAGTTTGGCATCAATTTTGATTCCTAAACTTTTTACCACCGTCGCTGGGACTGGATAATCACCCAGTTCGAGTGGCCAGTAAAGGGAGTTCCAAGGATTGCTCTCATTGGTGACGGCCAAAACCTCCGTCTTTTCAGGGTTAATCTTCAGGGAGTTGGCCGGAATTGTCTGGAATTGAAATCAGCTGCTAATACCAGATTCATTTCCTGACCCAAAGTACTATACTTTAGCTTGACGAAAACAATAAACTCAAATAGAATAGGATACTAAGGGCCTTATTACGATGAGGCCCGGAAAGCCTCCGACTTTCCGAGCCTCAGTGCGACTTCAATTCCGACCGCCTAATTACAATTTAGGCGATCGGAATTGAAACCGGCCGGTCATT
Organism: Calotriton arnoldi; assembly: GCA_963921515.1. Lineage (NCBI taxonomy): Eukaryota > Metazoa > Chordata > Amphibia > Caudata > Salamandridae > Calotriton > Calotriton arnoldi. The sequence goes on along the minus strand of CAWUFW010000593.1, from coordinate 574,307 downwards.
CTGGCTGGCTTCTGATGGGCTCCAGGAGCCCGTCGGCCAGTCGGAGAACGGCCCGTAATCCGAAATGGATGGCATTTCCGACGTTGGGATTACGATGCTCGGTTTCCGCCAGGCTTTCCATGCCTTTTGGAAAGTGAGTTTGGGGGCCCCTAGCAGTGCCCACTTCTCCTTGCGGCATCCGGTTGGGGGCCGGAGGGGCACCTACCATGTTAATCCCTGCACCGTGTGGAAGGCACTTTGAGTGGTCAAGACTGATTTGCATATGGCTATGTCTGAACTGGGGTGGCGTGGTGAAGCAAAATAACGATGGATTAAACCCAGATCTGTGACTGGGGGTGAATGTTTGCCAATGTGCAACATTCCGTCCATCATCTTGTGCGTTTTGCATTTCGCCCTAAGTGGGAAGGGTATGCCCAGACGTGGGTCCCGTGCTCACTGCGCCACTGGAGTCAAGCTATCCTGGCTGATGAGGGCTGAAAGCCCGAAACCGGTCCTAGGATGCTTGATTCCGGTCCAGGGAAGACATGCCTTGGTAGTTCGGTCTGGACTGTTCCCATGAGGCACAGGGTCAAGACTGATTTGCATATCAATCAATCAATCACAGAATTTGTAAAGCGCACTACTTACCCGCGAGGGTCTCAAGGCGCTGGGGGAGAAAAAGGGGGGGTGCTGCTACTGGTCGAACAACCAGGTCTTGAGTAGCCTCCTGAAGGTCAGCAGGTCTTGGGTCTGTCGTAGGCTTAGTGGAAGGGTGTTCCAGGTCTTGGCGGCGAGGTGGGAGAAGGATCTGCCGCCGGTGGTGGTTCTTCGAATGCGAGGGACGGTGGCGAGGAGAGGTCGGCGGAGCGGAGTTGGCGGTTGGGGACGTAGAAGAGGAGTCGTCTGTTGAGGTAGGCTGGGCCAGTCTTGTGGAGTGCCTTGTGTGCGTGGATGAGGAGTTTGAAGGAGATTCTCCTGTCGACGGGGAGCCAGTGCAGGTTCCTCAGGTGGGGGTGATGTGGCTGTGGCGTGGTACATCGAGGATCAGGCGTGCGGAGGCGTTTTGTATGCGTTGCAGTCGCTTAATGAGCTTGGCCGGGGCTCCCGCGTAGAGGGCGTTCCCATAGTCGAGTCTGCTGCTGACGAGGGCCTGGGTGACTGTTCTTCTCGTGTCTGTCGGGAACCACCTGTAGATCTTGCGAAGCATGCGGAGGGTGTTGAAGCAGGAGGATGAGACTGCGTTGACTTGCTTGGCCATGGAGAGCGTTGAGTCGAGGATGACTCCCAGGTTGCGTGCGTGGTCGGTGGGTGTCGGGGCTGCTCCCAGCGTCGTTGGCCACCAGGAGTCATCCCAGGCTGAGGGGTTGGAGCCGAGGATGAGGACCTCTGTCTTCTCCGTGTTCAGTTTTAGTCGGCTGATCTTCATCCAATCGGCGACGGCCTTCATCCCTTCATGGAGGTTGGATTTGGCGGCGAGGGGGTCCTTGGTGAGGGAGAGGATCAGTTGAGTGTCGTCGGCGTAGGAGATTATGTTGAGGTCGTGCTGTCTGGCGATGCATGCGAGCGGGGCCATGTAGATGTTGAACAGTGTTGGGCTGAGGGACGATCCCTGGGGTACGCCGCAGATGATCTCGGAGGCTTCGGATCGGAATGGTGGGAGGCGGACTCTCTGGGTTCTGCCGGCGAGGAAGGAGGTGGCCCATTCCAGGGCCTTGTCTCGGATCCCTGTGTCGTGGAGGCGTGCGCGTAGAGTGCGGTGGCAGACAGTGTCGAAGGCGGCGGAGAGGTCCAGCAGGATGAGGGCTGCGGTCCAGCAGGATGAGGGCTGCGGTCTCACCGTTGACATATGGCTATGTCTGAACTGGGGTGGCGTGGTGAAGCAAAATAACGATGGATTAAACCCAGATCTGTGACTGGGGGTGAATGTTTGCCAATGTGCAACATTCCGTCCATCATCTTGTGTGTTTTGCACTTTGAGGTGCCCTCCATGCGGTGCAGCGATTAACACAATTTCTAATTTCTCTATGGGAGCTTGTGTTACAGCCGGCTTACTGCTGCAACACAAGTTCCTATAGAGAAATGGGAGTATGCGACCGCACCATGTGTGGTCGCATTGTAATTGTGGTGTTGGGACTAGTGACCGGAGGTCGGTCGGTCGGTCGGTCCCGAGACCGCGACGGGGTTGGTCGGAGGCAACTCTGACCGACATCGTAATCGAGCCCTTAGTATTTGGTGTCTTTAAAAAGTAATTAATAGGAAACGTTAATCAAATAAATACAGAGATTAAAATTGCCCCTTATAGCCACAGCTTGGAAAACCCACCCGTGTGGTACTACAACCTGAACTTTAACTTTAGGGGGCCGATTACGATGCCGTAGTAAACGGTTCCGGCCCTCGGTCGGAGCCGTTTCTACGGCATCGTAATCAGCTGTTTGGATTAATTTCCGACCGACCCATTGGGATGAAGTTGGTCGGAAGGGAATCTGAACTGGATTTCCGAATGGCTTCCGACGGGCTCGGAGAGCCTGTTTGTCATTCGTAAAGCCTCCAGTAATCCCAAGGGCGGCTCTTTCTGCCCAAGGGATTACAATGTCGGATTCCGACAGCCTTTCTGTGCCAGCCTTTCCGACACAGAAAGGCTGTCGGAAGTTGACTTTGGAGGCCCCCAGCAGGGCCCCCATGGGTGAACGGCCTCCGGTTGGAGGCCGAGGGTGCACCTATGGTGCCCCCCTGTTGATCCCTGCACCCCGTGGCAGGCACCCTGAGGTGCCTGGCACGGGGTGCAGGGATGAACTGCACCTCTTCTCTTTTCAATGAGAGCCTGCATTCCGGTCGGAATGCATGCTCCCATTGTAAAGAATAGGAGTGCGACCGAACACTGTTCGGACGCATCCTAATTGCTGGGTTGGGACCGCCGACAGGAGGTCGGTCAGTCCCAGTACCTAATCGATGCCGGACGGACTCAGGTCCGTCCGACATCGAAATCGGGCCCTAAGTTGCAAATCAATGCAAATTGACAAAACCCCAGAGGCATTCCCTTGCCTGGACAGTATTGCTGGCTTGCAGAAACATTCATACCCACTGTAAGTCACAATGTCAGAGGTCCAGGTATCTTGTAAAAAAAAGGAGGTCATCATTTCTTATAAATGATTGCCAGTCTGAAAGGACATCTTAGAACAGAGGACTGCTACATTCCCACTTAAAACCCTAATAATAGTCAGATGCTTAATGACTCCAGACTTCGACGTTGCATTTCCAAGAGTATGGACAACTTGCTCATACTCTAATTCCTAGGTAGTGGCCTTCGTCAGTGGGAGGAATCGATCAGTAGATGGGAGATAATTCAGGACGGCAAATCTTTTCCTTCTCTCCAAAGGAGGTGGACAGCCAAGCCAGGGAAGAGACACCAATAGCATATAGAAAAAACCCTGGGGTGGGAAAGTAACCTCAGTGAGGTGAAGCAGTAAGTTCCTCACAATCACTGGATTTGTGAAGTTGATAATAATGCAGTACCCGACAACATTGTTTTTGGAAGCACCGAGCCTGCCCACCCTTCGCATCAATAAAAGATTTTTGCAGTTCACCAGATCAAATCTCCTGTGTTTGCATTGCCAGTGAACCACTTTATTTCACAACTGGAGCCAGGACTCAGTTTGATTCTGTCATAAAGGAGGTACTCCCACTAATACCACCACATACAGGCTGCAGGCGGGTGGCAAGCTCATAACAGTCTGATTTGGAGAAAATATACCTCCTTGTGTATATGCTGATATTAGGGTCTGACAAGTCTGACTGACAGCTTGCTGGCGACTGTCTGTTAAGATCTGTCTATTGGTTTCTTCTGTGGGTACGCTAGCCTTCGCCATGGAGGTTGTATCAACAGGAGAATGATTTGTGATGCACACTATAGTAATATTAATCCTGCAATTTTCAGATGTGGCCATCCGAGCTTAAGGATTAGTTACGATCGAATTACAGCAAGCACAGACACTTAAAGGTGGAGGAGGGCAATTTTCCTTAGGTTGAGCCACTTGTAATTTATCAAGCTGGTTCTCAATGTGACTTAATCGATCTAAAAGTGAATGGAGCTGCGCCTGCAAAATCTCAGAAAATCTATTGCAATATTGCTGAAATTATGTAATTAAAATACTTTTAAAACCTTTGCAATACGCTGATAACATGGGCGGCTGTGATATACCTTTTTTTCACTTAATTGCAAGCTCACCAGGTGACTGAGCTACTTCTGAACTCGGGGAAATGTACAAACTATCGATAGCACTGAATGAGCTGGCAGGGTGTTATCACCGTTTTTTGTGGTCAGTTGCTCCTAAGTGGCACTATTACTAATTCCAGCACCAATGCCAACAAGAAGGGCATAGCTGGTACTTGATTCATCCCTGAGTGCTGGACCATGATCAAATAACATTCGTCGTTCAGTCAAGGCTATTTCACAGATTCTCACCCCCACGCCCTTTCCAGCATGCTATCAATTGTTACTATACTTGGCGTTGTTGTTGTGCTGGTCGCTTTGCGCTTGCCCATAACGAGTTCAGTAGGCACTCACCTGAAGGGACCAGATTAATTACAATGTCCTAGCACAGATGAAAAAGGGAGGGCCCAGTCTTGTCTGGGCGCGGACTGGCACAGATGGGTCAGCTCTTGGGCCAGTCTTCATCCGCGTACGTGCCCAGGCACGTCCCGCATGTCCCAGCCATGTCCCATGCTGCGGGAATCCTCAACTGCTTCTGAAGCACCCACCAGTGCAGACAATGTTGTGGCTGCCTTCCAACCCCAGGGAGTTATGCATCAGGTAGTCCAGGCCCCCAGCAGGCAGCAGACAAACATTGGTGTAACAACGTTGTCTCGTGAATTTCACACCTAATGTACTTATCCTGTAGGTTTGGAAGATCCTGTTTAGTTTTATTTTGTTAGGTATGTTTGCGTACATATTTATATTGTTCTTGAAACATGAAAGCAATATCTGAAAATTTAGGGATGCTCCACAGTGGCAGCCCGGGTGCATATGCTATCACTCAACCTGACCTGTGCAAATATCACTTCTTGCAATATCGGTTTGGGAATATTCTTAGTGTCATCTACAAACTGTGATTGATCTTGGGTGCAGGTTCATCTTCTAAGGTATGAGTTTCCTTGGATTTCTCCACTGCTAGCTATCAAGCTGTACATTGAAACTATGCTACCAGATAGGAAACCCCAAATTTGGGGCTTTCAGCCATTTGTAATCATGCTTTAGATTAAGCTTCTCAAGGGCCAATCTCCATTGACCCTTGTCCCCAACTTCTGGTTTATCAACGGAGAACAGAGATAATGAAGATTTTACTCAAAATTATCAGTGCCTTATTAGTGAAGGTATAAAGAAGTCATGGGAGATTAATAATTTTAGAAAGCACTATTTGTTCAATTAGTGACAGTAGTAGCTGTTTCCAGATAATAATGGACACTCTCAAGGCTGCTATGGCTCTGGAAATATTACCTGACTGAGTGTTCTCTATCTTGTGATAAACGCATATGCCTAGAAACTTAAAACATTGTCATTTCTCATCTCAGTGGTGGGATGTTCCCTCAACAAGAATGTGTACCTTTCCTGTGAAGTGGAAACATGACTTTCCTCAGTTGATCCTTAGTCTTGACTTTTGGTCAATGTGTTCTATTAACAGCATTGTTGATTCCACACCTTTGTTTACAATATTCATGTACAGCAATACATCATCTGCATAATGCTGTATGCTATGCTTTACTCCCTTTAGAACTATGCCCCTGTTGGGGCTTTCCCTCCTAAACCTTTTGACCAGTAGTCTAATCATTAGAGCAAAGGGTGGGGGAGGGCAATCTTGCCTTATTCCCCTTCTGCATATCCACTGGTGAGATGTGCACACCCTCACTTTGGGGCTGTATATAATTGTGTGAACCAGTTTATGATCCCATGCTTCTGAGTACTTTGACTAAGTAGTTCCAACATAGCGTTGTCAATATCTAAGAGAGGCACCACACCTGATGTCCTCTTACCTGATGTTTCTGCCTTTAAGTTAAACAGTCCACTCTATTCTGTTTACACCTCCACTCTCTCAAATGGCAATCCATCTGCTAAATTTAGAGATGGCCACCCGCCAGGCGGTCATCTCTGTACAATGAAAGTAACCTGCATCATGGCGGAGACAACGGGGCATCTATTGACAGAATATTCAATGTCTGCCAGTCTGTAAATGAGTCGAGAAGACCAAGAGATTGGCAGGCAGGGTATTCCATTGTGTTTGTGAAAGACACCAAACTCTAAATCTAAATCGGGCTCTACTTTTCTTCTTGTAAGTGTGTGATTGTTCCACCATCCCACTATATTGCCATTTTTGGGGATCATTGAGCTTTGATTGATGTCAACCATGCTAGTAGATATCCTGCTTTGTACCCTTCGTTGTGTTGCCTTGTGAGGTATTCCTTATAATTTAGGCATCTATATGTTCCATTAAAGTGTTGTGGTTAGCCGTAATATCTAGTAGGTTGCGTTTAATCATCTCATCCATGGTGGGAGCAGCCTGAATGTCTAATAGTAGGATTTTATCTTCTGTTTTGCCTCTCCAGTGGAGTCTTTACAACATACAATGTCTTGATGCTCACGCCCTGTACTACTCCTTTAAAGCATCCTTAGTGGTTTTCACATCCAAGAGCAAACCCTCACATTCCCTACATTAATCATTTATTGTGTCTTTAATTGTGGACCTGTATGCGGCATCATCTAAGGTTGCAACTAGCATAAATGGATACATGTCAGTGATTAACCTCAGCTCATTATCATCAAAAGTAGACTGTGTTCTGGGAAAGTTCTGCTTAAGTTTTCACTGTTGCAAGCAATGTATCCTAGTTGTGTTGTATGTAGGAAGATGTCCAGACAATTGTGCAGATCATACACCAGGGAACAGAATGAATACTTACTGTCTAAGTGGTGTGTTTATGCCAGACACCTGCCAGTCCCTGGTCCGTACTCCAATCTGTGCATTCACTTCCTAACCTGTGTGCCACTAGCTATACTGGTGGGGGAGTGAGATAGTGTCTGGGTGTTCATTAAATGAATGGTATACCTACACAGACCCTGTACAAGATACACCTGTGAGAAATTTGGAATGTAAACTAGATCACTGTTACCTTCTTCCCCTCCAGGCGCCCCTTTACCATCACATATTGACCATCTCTTTCAAAGAGTTCAGAGATTTTCTTAAAGGATTGTCATGTAGTTTCCACCTTAAGGTAGGAGCTGCGCGTTTTTTGACAGCATAAATGGCGGGATGGTACCAGACTGATTCTATGCACCTTCTCAGGATATGTTGTTCTATAAACCAGCTAGCTCACAGTTCTACCATAAGCCCTCCTAAACCAAGTCGGGTAGCAAGTGGTTTTTGGCAACCATTGAACATGACAACCCTGGTCCCCCAGGAAGCGCGTTAACAGATCTAGAACCCTTTTTTTCAGTCTCTCATGCGCTTGTACTCTCAGAGAAATATACAAGAAATACACAAAGGGACACTTTCAATATTTTATTGAACCAGAGTGATTCTTTATAGAATATATCTGCTGCAATGATCAATAGACAGAAGAAAATTAAAGTTACAAATAGCACCAGAATGGTGAACAGAATAGAAAGCTCCACCATTGTTGTAAAACAATGTGTATATGCAGGCATAAAATACAATATAGAGATATGGTTGTACTCCTACTATGCAGTCTCTAACCAAAGGGCCTGATTTACAAAAGGCCTCCGCACTTGTGGCGGAGGCCCCGCAGTCATGGGGGAGTCTCCGCACTTGGGGGGGGGGTCTCTGCAATGAGAACTCTCATTGTGGAGATTCCTTCCCAAGTGTGTAGACTCCCCCATGACTGCGGGCCTCCACATGAGTGCAGAGGTCCTTTGTGAATCAGGCCCTAAATGTCTAAGGCGAGTGTGTGTGTGTACAGGAAAGAGGTGTGGCGCAGCTGCCAGGGCGACTGACGCCGGAACACAGGGGCTCACGGTTCGTTCGCAGCACCATGTGACTCTGGGCAATAGCTCGCTTAATCTTCCCGACGGCCCCCAGCGCCTTGACGCCTTCGGGTAATTGTTCGCTCTTTACAAATACTGAATTTACATTTTTATAGCCAAGAATTCCCGTACTGGAGGATCCAACCCTGGTTACCTGATTAGCGGCGGTCGGTGCAGGTAAGTAAGGTGGGCCGGGGCGCGGCAGGGGCGGGGCAGGGGGGATGTCGACAGACAATGAAATAGGATGTATTTATTTATTTATTTTCCCCTATTCCATCATCTTTCGACATCCACACCTGCCCTGCTCCGCTCCACCGCCCCACTGCGCTTACCTGCATCGACCGCAGCTGTACCTGATGGGAAAGTATGTAAGTTCCCATCTTGGTCACAAGCTGGACATCCTTGTATGAAGGAGTCAGCAAGCTGCTGGGCCAAAGCTTCAGCATGTAGAGACCTCGCCAATATCAGCAAAGAGCTCCTCTGCCTAAATCCAGAAGTGCTTGTTTATTTACAAAGAAAAGCATCCTTGCGAGTCCTGTGCAAGCCAGCATTGTTTTGGTCTATTGATAGCCATGTCACCCAGTGGATGAAAAATAGAACGACATTTGCACAATGTGTGTCGAGAACATGTACATGGTGTTCAAGGGATCATGATAATGTTAGGTAAAGCAGAATCTGTAAGCAAAGCGGTTTCAGAGAAACTTATCCAACATTGTCACGCATGCAAATGTGTGTAAAAGGTTATTGTGTGAAAGGAAAGGCAACCTAATAAAACGTGTTCATGATAAAAGATGGCGTTGGTTTTGTGTTGACCTACCTACTACACATAACAGGATCTTCCCTCGATCCTAGTCAGTGTGCCCCTGGAGAATATAGATTATGAAGACCTCCCCTTCTTTAAAATGTGACAACCTTTAAGTTTGCCTAAGTGTGCCTCTTGTAGAAATGCTGTGTGTGCCTTCTGTGTTTCAAGTAAGAATATATATATTGCCACTTTTGTGGGCCTGTCATACCCCTCAGATTATATGTTATAAATATATAATATTTACGAGGCTCAGTTTAGGTTGTGTGTGGAGGGGAATATGGGTATCCTGTCACCTCAACCCTGGAATGGGATCCCATGCTGATATGCTCCTTGCACTCAGAGCAGCTGCTCTATTGTGAAAATTGTGACTAGGTAACATGCAAGTGATTTGAAATGTTTAGTATAGTGAAACAATGAATTACCCTAAAAAAGTAATCCCCAGTGACAGAAACTACCCCCCATGAACAGGCTCTAGAGTAGCCTGAAAGTTATCCAAAATATTGACATCAAGAACTCCCTTAATCCTAGTCACACGAGCCAAGTGGTATCACAAGAGGAGGTGCAAGAAAAACTGAGCAGTATTTGTTTCCAAACTAGTCGCCCCTATACCTGATTATATTGCCCAGATCAAACTAGTGCAACAAACTGATAATTTGAAGGAGAAAGCCCTACATACCTGTAATAAAGGAAAACCCTTTTCAGTATTCTCACTTGTCTTTGGTGACCAATGTGAGTTCTTGACTGCTCAAAGTACATCTGCTTCCCTGGGTTGTCAACTTTGGAATGTTGTTGTCAGTTAGCTGTTAATCGGCTGTTTCTGACTCAGAGCTTGAGACTGATGACTGAGCTCCTTGAGTGTCCCTGTATTTTCTATTTGCATCTTGTTGTATCCTGTGCTCATATGTGTGAGGCCTCTAGTGACCCTCGGCAGACTCCTTACAAGTATTACATAAACTGGTAGGTGTGGTTAGTAAAGTTTGTCACACATTGGGTTCAGTTAACGGATGCATGCTGAAGAATACAGATATGCAAACCAGAGGTGTGTGTGTGGCGTGGTCTGTTATCTGCTCCCAGGCTGGGGAGGACGTTGCAACTGGTGACAAGATAGGGGATACGAGCCCCCAAGGATACAAGACTGCTCTCCCTGTGTCAGCCAGACAAGTCCTCAGGATCGATGTGATGCTAGATAATTCCACCTCTTGATATCTCCAACTGCTGAATTCTGTTATAGCACAGTCAGTGGAAGTGATCAAGTGAGTGAGGGGAGGACTGTAAGGGGACAGCAGGCAGGGAGACCTAGAAGAGATACAAAACACGACTCAATATGTTCCTCTACTGCTTAACTTCCCTTCCCCTCTGTTGATCTTTTTTTCACTATACTCTACCAGTAAGGGAATAAAACATTAGTGTTTCTGTATATGCATTATCTAAAACAGAAAAACATACATCACTGTGCAGCTAGTGGTCTGTCGCCTGCACTGTGAGACTCTATTGACATTCCTCAACCAACCTACATATTCATCAATTGCTTGTTCTTCACAGGGGGTGGACTTTCTTGTTCATACTTCCCCTGTTAAGTGACATAAGATATAAGGAGGCTTCATCACCAAGAGTAATTCTCATTCACTTGTTAGGTTTGCAAAGCGGGTTCACCTCTCTCTGGTGATGTATTATATTTGACAATGTATGAGTTCTTTCACTCCTCTCTGATCCTGAGCTTTCACAGTTTTTTAATAATGAGAATGAAAATGGAATATGTGACCTCTGCAACTGGCCATTTCTGGCAGCGGAGCCCACCTGCTTTATGGCGTCATCTCAAATGTACTCACACTATACAAGTGGAGCGCACCCGCATCTTCACAGTGGTAATGCCATCGAACAATGCTGATTTGAAAACAAAGCCCACCCGTATTAGCCAACAGCACAATATCCAAGTACTTACTACAAGTGTATACTGAAAGCAGAGCCCACCCTCATCATGGTGTCTCACTAAGTTCTATCAAAACATAACATGTTTTTTCTACGTGTTCTCAGACATCAAAGAACTTGAGTGGTGCAAAGGCACCCTTACCGCACCATCTGGGACTAACTGGATTGGCCTGATTGTGAACCAGCCCTGCACGGCAAATCTGCTCCTCTGCTCACGCCGACAAAGTAATAACAAGCATCGTGCACATGGGCGGGCTGGTTTTTATACAGATGCCTCTCCCATCATGGCTGCAAGATGCTTGCCTGACACAATGTTGCCTACAAAAGAACAAGGCATCGTGGGAATTGGAGTTGAGTGGCTTTCTCATTTAGATTGTCTGATTCTGTACTGTATCCTGCAGGCATGTCTAAACAAGAACACATTAGGTTTATTCAGGAGCACTTTCTGAGGACATAGATGTCATGAACACTGTGTCAAGAACGTACATAATGTTTTAACCAAGAGAGCACCCATTCATAGAAGGCGGATATGGTGTCAAAAAGGTCTGGGCGAGAATGGGCAAGGCTGGAGTGCTCATGTTGGCTGGCAGAATCCTGAGAGTTTGCAGTGGTCCAGAAAACTGCTTGGCATACCACGTGCACCTCAAGAAGCGGTCTACATTTGGTGTATGTGAAGTCAAAGCACAATTCCAGCGATTGAGAGGCCCTCGAAGAAGGTGAAGTCCCTACAGAGGAGCACAGTCAGTAAGCCTGTCAAGAATCTACTGGTAAGGCTGAAAGAAGAGATAGTACACCACAGAACAACACAGAGCCAGCAGCGAGTCAAAGCAGAAACTCTAAAGACAGTGACAATCTGGTACGAAGAAGCGCCAAAAGCAATGACAACCAGGTATAATGCATAAAGTTGTGAGCGATGAAGAGCACTTGCAGGAAGCGACACCATTGCTCACTGTGAAGAAGGAAGATGTGCCCGATGACCTCAGTTCGGGCTCGACGACCCGAGTATAAGTGAGCAGGCTGATGCCTGCAGAGGGGCTATAGGGCCAAGAGATGCTGAAGATCAAAACTTGCATATACTCTTGGAGTCAGTAGGAGTCAGTAGGAAACAGCACAAAATACAATGCCGCTGTGTTCCTGAAACCACTGCCTCCTTTTTTTACCACCGAAAAGCAGAATATTGGTGCCAGATGGACTGCCTGGATTGAAATGTTAAATTACTTTATGGATGCTATAAAAGAAGCAGATGACAGAAACATCATCAAATACTTAAAGAACCTTGCAGGTGATGGAGTAAAAGAAGTGATGAAGAAGATGTCACAAGCTGATGAAGTATCATTACGTCAAATTAAGAAGACGTTGGAGGCCAAGTTCAATCCAATCCCGAATGTCGACTATGAAAGGCACACTTTAAAGCAAGCAAGACAGCAACCTGGTGAGATGAAGGATGAGTTTGTTGAGAGACTTCATACGTTCATAAAGACCTGCAAGTTCAGTGAATTCAATGATGAAGAAGCCATGCGTCTTAAAGTTATTGATGGTTGTCTCTCCAATTCATTCAGACAAAACATGCTGCAAGAAACGCTCAGCTTTGAGAAGGTACTCATGGCCGTGCCGATTGACAGGGTGCTGATATGGAGGCTGGAACAACCCAGTATGAATCAGCATTGAACATGAAAATCAAGCAGAAAAACAAGGCAGACGCCTACCGAGTGATGTCTCCAAAGAAAAAGAAGTTGTGTTTTCTCTGTGGATTCTCCTTTCCACATAAAGTTAAATGTCCCACCATAAGACAAATATGCAAAGGCTGCAGGAAGGAAAACCATTTCATAACGGTTTGCAAAGCAAAAGAGAAACTAAGTGCGTCACGGAGAGATGAGAAGACGGATGCCAGAAAAATCCAGAAGCACACTAGCCAATCCCACAAGGCCAAACGGCAATATTGACTAAGGCAAGTGAAGACAAAACGAAGTTGATTGTCATCAAGTTCATCTTCCAAAGGTTCAGTAATGTCACTATCGAGTGGCATGAGGAAGATGGATGTGTGAGGGTGATGTCAGTCACAGATCAACGTGCGCATGTAGGGTTGGCCACTTCCAAAGAAAAACACAAATCTAAAAAGAATTGCCCCAAGAAGCAACAGCGATCATTTTGACATTGTCCCAAAATCATGCTCTAGGTGAATGGTTGCCCTACAACTTTTATTATAGACAGTGTCATGTCGATAATCATCATGCCGGCAGAAAAGTACAAAGAACTGCCTCCGATGCCACATCTCACAACGTTGAGAACCAAGGTGAACACTTGGGCAGCTTCTACGCAATTGCAGAGTAAAGGGTCCTTTGTAGCGACCATGCGGCACAAGAAAACAACAGTGCAAGTGCCAATGCTTGTTCTCCCAGGTACATCATTGTGTGCATGCTTACTAAGCTTCGACACGCTGCTGATATGGGACAGATCTCTATTAACTATAATTTGAATGCCCAGTCTAAAATAGTGAGTCAATTCTGGACATTGTTTCATGGATGTGGGAAACTTAAGACAATGAAGGTGCAGCTTCACATAAATGAAGATATACGCCCTGTTGCACAACAACACCATTGCATTGCTTTTCACTTACAGGAAGCTGTTTAGAAAGAACTACAAGCACTGTCAAAGCATGACATTATCGAGTGCTCTACCGGTCCGGTACCGTGGGTTTCAAACATTGTGGTTTTGCCAAAAGAGGACAGTGGAGGTTCAGTGTGCATTTGTATTGTTATGCAACGAGCCAACAAAGCAATCGAAAGAGAAAGACATCCAAGCCCACACATTATGGACAGGATCACGCAGCTGAATGGCAGCAAAGTTTTCTCCTGCCTTAATTTGAACAAAGGCTACTATTAACCTGAACTGTAAGGAAGGTGTAGGAATATTAGTCCTTTTTTAAATGCATGTTGGTTTGTTCAGATACAAAAGACTCCCTTTTGGTGTGTCATCAGCTGCAGAAATCTTTCAAGATGTCATTTGTCAAATAATTCAGCCTGTCACACATACTTTTAACTACAGAGATGATATACTGGTGTTTGGGGCTTCCAGAAAGGAACATGCAAAGCACTCACTCAAGTATGCCATCTGCTTGCTGATGCAAGTCTCACACTAAATGCAGAGAGGTGTGAATTTCACAAAAACAGACTGTTAAAAATGGGGTTTCTGGTTGGCTAGGGTATGCACCTAAGCCAGGCAGAACACACCACTCTAGTCAGAGTAAGGGAGTTACACACAAGATAATCCCTGCTCACACCCTTGGTAGCTTTGCAGAGCAGTCAGGTTTATCCCAGAGGCAATATGTAAAGCATTTGCCCAACACACACACACTAGTGACACACTAGGCACACCACAAAAGAGACTCCACACAAGGCTATATAAAAATATCCCGTGTATTATACATAAAACACATTAAACCACAATCACATAAATCACTTCGCCAACCAGGCGATTGTCATAACCTCACATTGATCATATTGCCACTAGGCAATGGTCATAACAGCATAGGTAGTGCAATAGGGTAAGGTAAATTCTCATACATTACACACGTTAGGAAACAGTATGCATAACATCATAGTTAGTGCACTAACGTCAAGCCATATGGTGCACATGCCATAAAACCTCATGAACACATTAGGCATAACACCACCAAACATCACTGTGCGTAAATCATCAAATATTACCATAAGTACCTAGACCACTGAGTACCGCAATAAACATATAGGGTAAATCATCTACAAGTGCAGGAATCATCTAGACACTGCACTTCCATTATATGTTATTCGGTGTTTGCCGTAGGTGTCTTTGGAATAAATGACAAGGAAACTGTAGGCTGCAGGAACAACTGCGCACCTACTACAGAGGGTGCGGTAACTTAGGCATGAAACATAGGGCCCAGGACCTCCTGGGCACCTGCTGCGTGTTATATGGTCCAATGCATTCCTCTTAGGTGAATTAGGGTATGGTCAGGCTAGTTCCCTGACTGACAATTTCCTGATGGGGGTGGGGGGTGGCTCAGTTGAGGACTCTTCCCTGTGCGGACAATCAAAGCACAAAAATGCCCCCAGGTATGTGTCAGCGATGAGGGAGGTACACCTTGGGATCGCACTGTAGACATGGCTCGGTCCCCGCGCTCCCACACCACTGCAGAGCCACAAAGAAAAGAGGCGGCACTCCCTTTAAGGGAGTTACGATGGGGGCAGCTCTTCCCAGAAGGTAGTGCCGGTGTGGTCCTGGTCTGGAAGAAATCCTCGGGAAACCCCCCCACTGACAAGGCTCCAATAATCCCTCGAGATCTACATCAGCGAGGGACAACAGGAAACCGTGTAAGAGCCCCAGGCTCTGCCCGATTTCTCTTGTGACACACGCTTCTCGTCACCAGGACCGGAGCGCTCAGCATGCGTTTTCTGCCAGTCATGAGCAGCACTCACCACACACTATGGTTGCAGGGGCCAGGGGCAGCAACCAGCACTCACCATGCGCTGGGCACCCTGGGAGAACACTGGTAGGGTGAGCACAAGGCAGGCTGCCGTAAATAAAGAGGCCAGCACCCTAGAGGCAATTAAGGGCGCTTCCTCCTGGCCACCCAGCAGTGCCTAGGTAGTCCAGAGCCAGAGAGCAGGCTAGCAGCAGGACAATACTCAGAAAAGCAATCCAGTAAGTCCCTTTGCAGCTCAGCAGTCCTTCTGGCAGAGGTTCAGTCTGTAGAGCCAGCAGCGTCTGGTTATAAGTCCCACGCAGTGTCGAAAATCATGGGGTCCCAGTCCCTGTACTTAAACTCACAAAGTCTTTGTTCAAACAAACTTTTGAAGTGCACAACACTCCCATTCAATCCCTAGCCCTGGGTCCAGACACACTACAGGGGAGTGGAGACAGCATTGTGAAAGGCAGGCACAGCCCTATTCAGGTGCAGGTGACAACTCCTCCCACCACTTTAAATGCAGACCAGGTCTATTCAACCTGGCTATGAGTCACCCAGGAAAGGCAGGGCACATCTCAACCCCCTTTGGGACTATCTAGAGTGAATGCACATCCTCAACTCATGTCAGTCTAAACCAGATGGTGAATACACAACTAGGCAGGGCACAAAGAGTCATAAGCACACAGAAATGCATTGTTCTAAAAGTGGCATTTCTAAAATAGTAATAAGAAATCCGCTTTCACCAATAAGCAGGATTTATCACCATTATTCCAAACATACCAGACATGGCCACGCTACCCCTTTCATGTCAGAAATTACCACTGAAACACATATCAGGGAATTCCCAATGCAAACATATGAGAGGAGCAGCCTCACAACAGTGAGAAGCCAAATAGGCTGTTTGTCAATACCAGTACATGCCACAAAACAAAAGCACATGTCCTACCTTTTACCTACACAGCACCCTGCCCATAGGGCTACCTTGGGCCTACCTCAGCGGTGACCTATATGTAGTAAAAGGGGAGTTTCTGACTAGGCAAACACCTTAAATGCCACGTCCCTGTGGCAGTAAACTGCGCATGCAGGCCCTGCAGCGCCAGAGGCCTGAGACAGGTTTGAAAGGCTACTTCTGTGATTTGCGCAAGCAGCAATGCAGGCCCACTAGTAGCATTTAATTTACAGGCCCTGTGTATATAGGATACCACTGTACAAGAGACTTACAGGTAAATTAAATATGTCAAACATGTGTAGACTAATCTTACCAAGTTTACAGGAGAGAGCACATGCACTTTAGGACTGATCAGCAGTGGGAAAGTACCCAGAGTCATAAAACCAACAAAAACGGGTCAGAAAAAATACAGGAGGAAGGCAAAAAGTTTGGGGATAACCCTGCAAAATCTGTCAGGTCCAACACAGACTTATTCTTTAGGCATATTTTCTCTGAAACGGGAATGAACCCTGACCCTGAAAAAGTACAATCATTGTCATCTACTTGCCCTCCAGAAGATGTGAACATGCTGCAACCTGCTTCCTAGGCATGGCCAGCTACTGCTCTAGATATGTTTGTGATTTTGCCACTGTGAGTGCCCCTCTGAGAGAACTAACGACACGAGATGTTCCATCTGAATGGTCATCTGAATGTGACCGCAGGTTCAAGAAAATAAAACACGCAATTGAAAATGCAACTGAAATGGCTTTGTTTGATCTGAAATTGCATAGCGAGATTGTGATCGATGCTCAGAGACACATTGTGGCCTATGCTAGCCACAGCATATCTCAGACTGAACGTGCCTATTCTTAACCTGAGAAAGAAAGCATAGCTGTATTATGGGCAAGTGAACACCTCCATGTGTTTCTGTATGGAAAACAATTCATCCTTGTCACATATCATCAGGTGTAGCTCACCATTTTCAGAAAACTGAAAGCCAAGATGCCCCTTGCGTCTGCAGGAGTAGGATTACACAAACAGGAGAAGGATCAAAACGCTCCACACTACTTTTCACGAGTGCCGCTCCAGCCTCATAGTATAATGTCCAAAGTGGCTAAAGTCTACATTTATTTCATAGTAAAGTCAAGTGAGCTGGCAGCTCTTTCTATTGAACAGATTCTGACGGCTACTAATACTGTCAAAGACATGCTTAAGCTCAAGGAAATCATTAGAGCACAATCATGGAGGAAACATACTTGACCTCTTACAGATGATGTTGAGTACCAGAAGTTCAAGAATGTTCAAGAAGAACTTTTTGTTACACATGATGGGGTCATACTAAGAGGGGCATGAATTGTTATCCCTAAAAGCCTGAGTCAACAAGTTATTGAACTGACTCATGAAGGGCATTGTTGCAACTAAAAGAGCCCTCAGGGATCGAGTGTGGTTCCCGCATCTCAATGAACGAGTTGAAAGGGAGCTTAAAGCTTGTCATCCGTGCAACTGTCTGTCTCCCAAAATGACTCAGCACCCGCTGAACATTTCTGATCTTCATAAGCAAGCCTGGGTGGGAATTGCAGTTGACTTCTTCAGACCCCTCATTAATGGACAGCATCTCATGGTAGTTGTCGATGAGTACTCACATTTTCCTTTAGTGGAAGACTTATCATCAACCACAAATGACGGAATCATCAAGAGTCTGGATGACATTTTCAAAACATGGAGTATTTCCTCCATTCTCAAACCTGACAACTGTCCACCCTTCATTAGCTGAGAGTTCAAAGACTTTCTTAATCGTTGAACATCAAACATCAGAAAAGTACATCTATCTCGCCACAGGCAAATGGAGTTGTTGAACGATTTAAGAGTACTTTGAAGAGGGTGGTTCAGCATGCTGCATTGGAAGGCATCGACCTCAAGTCAGCTTTACCCCCAGCCCTCCGTGCCTACTGTTCCACTTCTCTTTCCATGACAGGAGAAAGTCCTCCGAGCTTGTTGTTTGGAAGAGCTCTTGGAACAAAGATACCACAATGGACAAACAGTCGGTCAATAGACCCTGGTGCGATTCGGGTCACTGACACTTCTCGTGAATGCAAAATGAAGGCCTACGCCAGTAAGCGCAGACTGCTAAAGAGACAGTTTTCGAGAAAGTTCTTGTCAAGTAAAAGCGGACATGCAAGCGTGACGATCTGTTTGATGCTGAACTGCTAAGAGTTGTGGCGAGGAAAGGACATATGGTAACTACCTAACGACCTGGAAAATCCGTAACCAGAAACTCGACACAGTTTAAGCCTTTGCCTCGATGTTCGTCAGCTCCAGACCTCATAATTGAGGCAAGTCCACCTGAATGCACAAGTCAAGCATCCGACTCTTCTCCAGAGATGCCAGATGAAGGTGCCCCTCCTCTATCTCATGCAACTAGATCTCGAAGACTGGTGTGAGCATCTCGACGACTCATTGAGGAGTTATAAGGTGTATGTGTATATATATTTGTTTGTACTTTTTATTTAACAGAGAGGGAGATGTTGAGTCCTGTATTCATATGTAGACTCCTTACAAGTATTTAGTAATCTGGTAGATGTGGCTGGGTGTGGTTAATAAAGTTTGTGATGCAGTGAATTCAGTTAACGGTTGCATCCTGAAGAATAAAGATGCGTGACCAGAGCTCCGTGTGTGGCCTGTTCTGTTACCTGTTACCGGGCTGGAGAGGATGCTACACATCTGATCCTAGCTGCCTCGATTTCTGAAAGTCTTTCTATCTGTGCTTAGTCTTTCAAGGGCCCTCTATTTTGCTTTGATCGTTTCCTATGATGTTTCTTCTTTGGTTGTTACAGGTGTGGGTGCATGGTACCCAACAATTTTGACACTTCAAACAGAACAACCATATTTTAAATTGACTGAAGACAGTTTTAAACCTCATTTTCATGAGGCAATGTGTCCGTGAGGTAAGGCACCTCCCAGTACATTAAAATATCAGAAATACAGTCAGTTACAAAAAAGGGCCCACTTAATATCTGAGTTCTAGATCAGCGGAATAGTCTAAAGATTTATTACAAAAACTAAAAAATATTGTAGGAGCTAAGTACCATGAATGCTCTCAGTAAATATCTCAGTAAATAGAGCATTACAGAATCAATGCAGAATCAAAATATTCTGAGTCCCGAGTGGCCAGCAAAACAGGAAGAGAAAGTGCAGCATCAGTAGTAGAACAGGAAAGTCTCTGGCTCACCCACACAATCAAGGATTTTTTAATCATTATTTTTGTATATGAAATTAACAGAACTGCAGATTCATTGTGGTATGATCGAAAATGTTACAATTATAGCAAATCAGAGCACAGTCTCACAAAACGTCATGTTGCCTCTGCATCTAAGCACTATCCCACTACATGAATAGTTATTCTGCCCTCTCTAAGCTAATATCACCCGGAGATGGTGGAACAAACTAGATACATGAACAACAGAAACCTATAATGAATGTACTACAATTGAATAGGGTACAGTGAGCTAATGGAAAGACCTTGGGATGTAGTTTTTCTGTGATTGAGCAAGGGAAAGTTCATTGAACCAAGCTTTAATAATAACAATGGAGTCTGTTTGACTACGTGCAGCAGAAATGAAAGACAGTGAGGTGTGCAGAAGGAGGAGTGGGATGACAAGGATGACATCCATTTTGAACAAGGTGGCTGCTAAGCCTAAATTGAGGTCAAGTTGACAAGAACCACGAAAACGCACTTCTACACATCATGGAAAAAATAGTTTCAAAAGCAACAGTACTATATAAATGTTTATATGTATAATCGAGTGTGAAACTGCATTCTGTACGTTGGTAATGATTCACAAAAATAAAAACACACAAAAAATCCTCTATGCAGCAATCTGTTGGTATGTCCTTTTAATTTTCAGGCACCCATGCTTCTTTTTTGTCGGCGAAAAACTGTGATATCTATCCATCAAAGATCCTCAATTTGGCTAGAAATAACATGTGTCTGAGGCCTATGGACTAAGACGTTTTCCTACTTCAGTAAGGAATTCACTCTATAATGCACTGCATTGGTATAGTTCTGAAAAATCGAAACAATTTGTATTTTCTATTACCATGAGACCATTTGAGTCTCCTTCTGCAATATGAAGTCTCTGTTCCCTTAGTTGTGGAGATGAAGCACCATCAGCCTGGGTTCCTTTCAGGCTCTTTTCAGAATTGCTGGACTGTGTGTGAGGAGTTTTAAAAGACCCCTCAGAGTGACAGAGGCGGTTGAGCGAAATTCTTACTCGGGCCTTTGGTTTTCACAAGATAACCAATCCCACAACTCTTCCCCTGCTGAAAAGATTGTAACCCAAGGCTGGGCTGCTGTCCACTGAATGTGTGGCACCAGAGCCCTACCCATTGGCCAGGCAACATCCCCACGGTCTTCAAAGTGAATTGAATGAGTGATGCTTCTCATCATGCAAAAGCAGGGTTAATAGTGTGATCCAAGTGCCTTAAGTCCTAGGTCTACTTTAAGGGGAAGAGGCAAAAAGAGAGAGTGAAATTGATAAGTAGACGGATAGACCATGCTGGTGAGCTGGTGCTGTCATCCAGAGTGGGGCTCTATGGAAGAACTGGCTGCACTGGACTTCTGTTTTTTAAGCCTAAGGTGAAGGATCTGTGCTGGGACCACTGCCAGGCCTGAAGTCGACAAGGTTGCCAGTCTTGGTGGAGAAGGTGGGGGGCGGGTGGCAATTGTGATTCAGCCACCAGGAAAGCAGAGCAGTCCATTATTAAAGAACTGTCCTAGGAGCTTAGTCGTACCAAACCTCTTTCAGGGTGGCTAAAATCCATTTGCCACCTCTGTTGTGATTTTTTTTATGCCAAAGTATAGTCGTTGAGGGTGATGCAACAAAAGTAATTATAATACTCCTCAAACTTTCTGTACTACTTTTCAGGGCGTGATTGGTGATGAGCAGTAGCAACCGAAAGTTACATGTAAAACCCCTATTTATAATGGCATAATGCTCAACTTGATCAAAATCACAGGGTAGTCGGAATGCCATCACGTGCCCATTGCTGTGCCTACCAACCCAATTACAACACAGCAAATGACATCACACTATGAAAATAATGGCGAGTCATTATATATTTCTCATGTGCACTCTCGATATAAAATGCTCAACACTGTTCATAAACAGCAATTGATCACACACACACACACACACGCACAAGCACACACACACACACACACACACACGCACACGCACGCACGCAGACACGCACACACACACTATACAGTTAAAACTAGAGAAATGCCACAGCCACAGATAATCAACATCACATTGGCTAAATCCCAAGGGTTGCAGAATAAGTGAAAGTGACGGTGATTTTTTTTTTTTTATTGTTTAGTTAATTAAAACCAAAACAATGTTCCAACACACTAGATACATTGTACCGTTAAAAGCACACAAAGGTATGTACATGCTAAAATTCATATTTGCAAAATAGCATACATGGCCGCATGCTTTAATAGGTGTAGCCGATATGAATTTTGCAGCCCCCCAACTGTCGCCGCTGCAGATGTGCCATTTTACAATAATCATGAATACATCTTACAGCTGCATCCTGGGATGTATCTCTTTCTAAAGTCCTGATAATAGCATCCGGCAGACTCGGCTTGATGTAGACTAGAAGAAATAAATCTGTAAAATCTGGTGTTGTGCCAAGACCTAATTGAACATACTATTCTGCGCTCCAGTACATTTTCCCTCAGTTTTATGGGAGCCAGACCAGGGTCACCTGTCTTTAAGAGCTCCTCTCACTAGTTCTTTTCTAAGTGCAGTGAAGTATATATTTTAGGTGCATAATTTTTAGATCCATCTCGTGATCAATTAGGACTGACAATTCGCTCTCATCGTGACCCACAAAAGCGACCAATAGTCTACAGAGTCTGAGGAGTGACCTGGCTCGCACAGTTGGCTACTCTAGTGGATAATTAAAGTATAGAGATAAGCTAAGCATGTTTTCATGTGCCCAAAAATGATGTAAATATTCAAAGAAGTTCAAGGATCATCTTGGGTGTTTGCCATAGCTTATGACATGAAATACATTCTTGCAACAGCATTTTCCTGGCACCAGAGACTAAGCAACCACCACTGCAAGTGAAGAAAATAAATATTTTTTCAGCTGCTGCTTTAGTGTAGATGCGGACCCCGCCGTTTTATGTCACGTTACGTTATGTGATGTTATGTTGTGTTATGTTATGTTGTATTGTGTAATGTCACCATTTACTACCTTATGCTGTGTTACAGTTGTAATTTGTATTGAGCCGTGACCACCATACGTTTGCCTTGAAGCACATTTGAAGAATTGGAGAGATGGAAACGAAAAGGGTGAACAATAAATAGATATATTTTTAACCCCCTTAGCCAAGTTTTGCACTAATGGTATAAAGGAATGGACTTTAAGGAGTATTGATTTTACTGTATGATTCAGCCACCTGTTTGTTTTAAACCTTGTTTTAAAAACTGAGGTCCTTTCTTTCTGCCTGTTTGCACATAGCCTAAGCTTAGCTTTGCACTATTTGTATATAGGAATGGATTCGAAATGGCATTGATTTTATTTCACGTCTGTTTTAAACTGTATTTTAAGCTATATATTGTTATACATTGTGCAAGTATACTTTTATGGTGCATGGTTACCGAATAAAGTTTACTACTACTACTACTACTACTACTACAAGGGTGAACAATAAAGTGGAAATGATAAGGGAGCCTTGTGGATACAGCTGCCTGCTGCAAATGCTACAAGTGTGGCATGTCTACTATAGGGAAACACCTAAAGATCTTCTGAGCCATAGGCATGAGCTTGTGGCCAAAAAATGGCTGAATTTACACATGCTAGTTATTTACAAAAGGACACCTTGCAGGTGTAAATCCATTTACTCCTAAATAATTGTATATCACATCTCACTACAATTAAGAAGAGCTAACTCCCTCCGCAGAGCATACCTATCCACATCCAAAATTAATCAACTATTCCCTAGCTGACATGACCTGTGTCCGTTGAGGAAGTCATCTGGCAGACTTCTGCCATATGATGTGGAAATGCCCTAGATTACAATCCTTCTGGTTGGGCATTGTACAACAACTGGCGACCTAGCACGGCTCCCAAAATTGGAATTCTGGGAAGCCTGTGCCCTGGGTATTTTTAAAAGACCCAAGAAAAGAAAAACAGCTTTGTGCTTCCTTGACTTAGCGTTACTGAGTGCTAAATGTGCCATTACCAGCAAATGGAAGTACCCCCCCATCCTCCCACAGCTGACGCCTGGTGATGTGACCTCCTGCACTGGGCGAAAGCCAAGAGTAGGGCCTTGTACAGGGAGTAGGCTGCGGCCTTCGCGGACCACAGATGGCTAAAGACTGGGATACAATGTGGCAGGTCTTACAATTACCCCTAAAGATGACCCCCTACTTCCGTAACTGATAGCACCCCTTACTTCTATTTCATATAACGAAGTCATTCTCTGTCGCCTCACGCATCGGGCTTAGGACACTGTCAACCTTCATACTCCCCCTTTTTCCAAAAGTACACTGACTTCTCCAAAAATGATCAATGACCTCCCCGACTCAAACCCTTACCTTTCTATCAAGGAATCCGTTATACACCCTTGCAATTTTACCCAACTGGTTGGATCATATAAGTTAACAACATTATTCATGTTAGTTTTTTTTTTTTTTGTTCTGCGGACACTTTACTCGCAATAGGCTGTAATATTTTTGGGATGCTTTAGGATCCCTCTGACATGTTTTCTGAAAAGTTGGGGTATATGATTGTAGAATTTTGAAAATCTTAATAATAAATAAACATAAAGATGAGGTAACTTCGACGCAAAGGGCAGGAAGTGGCCATTACAAGGCGTGGTTAGCCTTGTGAGTTTGTGAAAACCCACAAATTCATAATATTCTGGTCAATCAGATAATCCTCTCCAATCCTTTCCTTGCAATAGGCTGAAGAAAACACAATTCCTGCCCGCCAAAAGGAATGGAATACCGTCACTATGTGTTGTTGTGAACTAGAGAGGGGTTTCTCTAAGAGGAAAAATGGTTTCCCACTGGAGAAAAATAAGAAAATAATGCCCAATTACACAGCAAGGCTGCCTTTCTCCAATTCTAAAATTGCTCCCGGTGCACAATTCTGCATTTGCAAAAAAGCAAAGTTTAAACAAACATTTTTAAAGCCAATTCATTTATAAATGCCATTTGTGTGTATTGCATGCACAGATGCTGTTTGCCATATTAAAGCCTTCAGTACTTTGTTAATGCTGGAAAAAACTTAGCAAAAAGGCTGCTTTCTTTATAAAATGCATATAGGAGATAAAAAATAGATTACGACAAACACACTTTTCAGATGTAATATAGTCCTTCAGGAATTTCAAAGCACTTTCTCGAAGGTGGATTTATATACCAATTATACACCAAACAGGCAATAGCATACATAATGTGAAAGAGTGATGCTTCTACAGGTGGAGCCTTATGCATATTGTAAAGAATTTGTAACTATGCGTCTTATAATCAGCTGTGTCATCAAGCCAGACCTAAAAAATATATCATAACTCACTCAGTAGTGCGCATGGAAAGCTGAGACTTGCACAGGTTTCCAAGACGTACTGGTGCTGACTTATGTGAATATATAAAAATCATAACGTTGTGCCTGTGTGGAGTAGTATTTTTATGTGTGCAGATTTCAATTCCGTTTGTGAATCAGGCTCCTAGGTTTTGACAGTTCTTTTTATACTCTATGGGCCAGATGCATCAAGAAACCGTTTTGCGATTTCCTAATTGCGAATCCTTGTGATTCGCAATTAGGAAATCGCAAAACGGCATGCATGAAAGTGTGTTGAACAGTTTTTGCGATTTCTAGGGGATCACAAATGACCTGCCGCATAAATATTATTAATGAGGTAGGTCGCAATTTGCGACCCCCTAGGAATTGCAAAAATCACAGGGATGGTGGCCTGCTGGGGTCAGCAGACCACCATGTCTGTGATTGCTTTTAAATAAAGCCATTTTTTTAAAAATGCAGCCCGTTTTTCTTAAAGGAAAACGGGATGCGTTTCTAAAACAAAAATGTACAGTTTTCTTTTCATTTTTTAAGAGTAGGCAGTGGTCCGCGGGACCACTGCCTTCTCTTAAAAAATGCTGTAATAAAGCATCCTCGGGGACCCCTTCCCATTTGCGAATGGGTTACCACCTACTCAAAGTAGGTGGTAAAATGTGAATGTTTTGCGACCGCATTTCGTTCACAAAACATTCCTACATGCCGATGCGATTCGGTATTAGGAAGGGACGCCATAAACACGCCCCTTCCCAATAGCAAATCGCGAACCCATTTGCGATTCGGTAACAGGTTACCAAATCGCAAAATAGGGTTTGCTGCATCTGAAAAGCATTTTTTGCATTCGCAAACGGGACGATTCTGCAAATCGGTTTGTTTGCAAAGACAAAAATGCTTGATGCATGTGCCCCTTTGTCTGTGAACTTGCAGATCTATTTCTTCCAATTCATAGTTCTGGCCTTACTATTGTTTTCACATTTGGCATGCACATTTCAGATAATCTTTCATTCTGTGTGACAAGAGTTTTATATTTGTTTTATGATGCATATTTATATTTTCATTAAGAATAGTAACACAGTGGTGCAGATTCACTAAAAACTCATGCTATACAGCACAGCAACCAAAGTTGGTGTGCTGCATTGTGCGAGAGGCAGAGAGTTGACAGCGCCATATCTACTAAAATATGGCACTGTCCTGCTCTCTCCCTAGCGCTTGCACACAATTGGGCTGCCTAGCGTGTCTGTGACATGTCTGGTATAGGTTTTGTACTGAAAAGGTATGCTAACTGTACAAAACACTATACCTAGACAAACTTTAAAACTTTCCCACTTTCAACGTTTGCCTTACAGTGCAGCATACATGTAGAGTCGGAAAAATGTGGAGGAAAAAAAAAAGCATTTCCCCAAGTCAACACCAACGTCAAAGAGGTACTATTTTTTGGTGCAAAGCTTTGTCTACTATTGTGGTTGCACGGGAACGCCCATGTACCTCCCATGGAGTGCCCCCAATGCAAAGTAACGAGAAACAGCGCAAATTAGTGCCTTGCCGTACGTTCTGGCCCTTTACAGCAGAAAACACGTTCTTTTTCTGGAAAGTATATTCCCCAAAAACATTTTGCGCAAGTTTGCTTCTCTTTTGTGATGCAAACCCATCACGAAATGTTAGTAAATTCGCCCTATTTATCTACAATACCTTGAAACCACAGAAGAGTGCTATAACACAACCATATAAAAACAAGCACTGGCAAAGCCAATAGGTCTTGCGTTTGCTGCCAGCCTTTTGCCTTTGGCAATTCTTATTTTGTTCTCTCATGATTTTTGCAAAACTTTATTCTTTATAAGATGCCACGCCCTTATAAAGTTAAGAAGAACACATTAGCTGATGGCAAAAATATTTTCTGGCTATCAAAAAAGCACACATTACCATAGTAGTCACTGGCACTACTTTGTGTGTGAATATGCTCCTTGTGAAAGGGCAGCATGCTATAACTCACAGTCAAGTCATCCAGTGACTGAAGTGTGCTCACCCTTTACCCCAAGATGCATGTTGGAATGGGTGGAAGAAAAATGTGGTTGACACAACAGACTTATGGATTTTATGACTGAAAACCCCTATAACTATGATATACACACAATTTTAATAACATTATACGTATTAACTAACACCAGACTCAGAAATTAAAATCGTACTGGCATTGGCTGGCCACAATATGCATCTGCTTTCTTAAAAATGTTTTTGTAAATTGTTAATACAAATAGACAGGGAGGGTTAGAAAGAAAGATAGAGAGGCTTGCAAAGATAGATAGATAGAAAAATAGATAGGTAGATAGATAGATAGATAGATAGATAATTGGAATATATGGCTCAACTTTAATTAGTAATATAATATTTACATGTCTGCAAAGAACAATATACTGGAGCACTGAGAGCAAACTAAAAAGCCATACAAGCAGGGCAACATACTAAATTGGTTTACAAGCGAAATTGTACTCCTCAAGTAAAATACATCCCATCTTAACATATAGGAGTGCCGTTATAAATCCACTTAGTTGCATGCATACTAAAAAGAGGATAACTTTATAAAGAACAGTTTCAAATGGACACAACTTGGTGTGCGGTGACACAGCAGCAGTCAGATAAAAAAGACCCCTCTAAAAGGAATTTACAACAGAATTAGCAGGAGACAGGAACTGATAAACCTGGAATGCGACCTGTGCTCACATCAAAAACAACATGGAGTGTTGGCAGAAATTGTCCTATTATCACATCACACTTTAAACACAAAGGCAACACTAAAGAAATAAAAACAAAAACACTGGCACTAGAGGGAACTACCTTGTGTGCAGATGTGCTCCTTGTGAAAGAGGACAAGGCAGGGGCATATTATCAAAGAAGAGCGATAAACATCGCTAAGCGCACTTAGCGCGTTTCTGTTTATCGCCGTCTATCGCTGAATTACATCGCTGTGTTAGCGGCGTATTATCAACGCTTTGCGAACAGGCGATGTAATTCCAGCGATAGACGGCGAGAAACATAAATATCGCCTGAAATTCAGCGATGATTATGGAGATGCTTGCTGATAGGGGAGTGTGGTCGTAACATGGCGATCCATCTCCCATTATCAGCATAGCTAAGTAGAAGAAAAAGCAGACGTTAACTTCATGCAATAAACGCGGTTAGCGCGGTTTGTTTTATCGCTGGGGCCGCATTGTTAATAGTGCGAAGTTGTGTTTGCCACGTTAATCATGCAGACATTGTGAGGAACGCCCACTTTGCATGTCATTAGCGATAATAATCGCTGACATGCAAAATGGAGATGAAACGGCTACTAAATCAAGGAAACACGCGTTAGCGTGTCCTTGATAATAGTGCGATATTTAAATCGCCGCTTTCCGGACGAAATCGGCCGCTAAAGCGGCGTAAATGGGCTTGATAATATGCCCCGCAGTTACTCAAAGTTAAGTTATCCAGTGGCTAAAGTAGGCTGATCCATTGACCTATGCTCTATGCTGAAGTGGGCGGAAGCAAAAAGTGGATGACACAACAACAGAATAATGGATGGTGAGAGCTGGCCTAAAGCCCCTTGAAGCATATTATACACAGTACTTAATTTAAGACACAGGATGGGAACATGGCAGCCGCAAGGTAAATGGTCGCGGACTGCCGGAGAGACGAGGAAGATGGGTGCATAGGCGAGCGGCTCTCCCCCCGCCCCGCACCTAGTATGTACAACAGATAGCGGCAAAATAACTCACCATACATCGGCAGAATTAAATTGATGCAGTGCCAGTCGGGGAACGGCGAAGGTCCGTGGAGCCACCCAGAGGCAGGGGAAGCGGCTCTGATTTGGGAGAGAGCTGCGACGCTCATGGGCGGCACAGGCCCTCTCGCATAGCGGCAGAGGCAGCACAAGTTGTTTGAAGGATGAAAAAGGTGGAAAAGGCAGCACAAAGGGGGTGCTGGATGTTAGCCCGGCTGTAGCCTTTCAGCATGTGAATACAGGATGCTGGGGCTGTAAAAGAGTGCATGGAGGTTTACAAGCACAGCAGAGTGCTCCTATGGAGAAGAGTACACCGTCGTAGGAGAAAACAGGTGCCTTTCCAGATAAGATATTCAGGTACACCTTGCCCACCGGGCTGTTGGGAAATCGGTTGGGGTAAGTTTAGATTTACAATTACCCTCAGCCTCAGAGGCCCCCAGTGATACAGGTGTTAATAAAGCAGGGGGCTTAGCCCCAACGAAACTGGTGAGATCAGGGAAGTCAGCGAGGCAATTGGGGAAGAGTCCTCGTGGAAGGGGAAAAAAAATCTCACCTCCCCAGGTCAGGGCCACCCTCTCCCTCACAACATTCTATAAGGTTTTGACCCATATAACAACTTCAGGGACGGAGGGTGGGAAACCAGCAAATATGTCCCAAAAGGAGTCCGAGATGGGGGAGGTTAATGCCGCCCCAGCGGAGGTTAATATAGCATGGGAGGTCACGGGGGTGTTGAGGCGACTAGTAGATGTGGTGTAGCGGCTGGGGGCACATTCCAGATATCAACACAGAATAGGTTCAGCGCTCTGGAAGTAAGAGATGAGGTCGACGGTGAGGGAAGGCCAAGACATGAAGACCATCCTGTAGCGGAGACAGGGGGACTGAATCTGCACCCCGAAACTCGGTTGGCCTCCATTCTTTTGGATTTAAAAGAAAAGATCAGAAGTAGGTTTAAAACATCAGAAACCAACCAAGCAGACATACAAGCCTCCTGCACGGCTCCGGCACAGAAACTTGACGACCTTGCGGCGCGGACAGGCGCATTGGAGGAAGAAGTAGGGCTGATGAGGAAGGACATCACTAAAAATACCGACGGGCTGGAAGCACTATTCAAGGAAAATATAGGACTCAGGGAAGATTTGGAAACAATCGAGAACCATTCAAGGAGAAACAACTTGAGAGTCTTGAATATTCCGGAACCTGAAGAAGGGCCCAATATTAAGGCTTTTATAATTAAATTGTTAAAGGAGACCATTTTTAAAGATAGGCCAGACATCAACTTGGATTATGAGATACAATGAGTTCATCGGGACGCTTTCAAACGTAATATGCAGAGACAGAAGCCAAGAAAAATTCTTGTAAACTTTCTCTTATTTACTGTCAAAGAAACAATTTTGACAGCGGCTTTGAGGAATGGACCGTATACAGCCCAAAATGTTACTTTCTCTATCAGGTCAGATGTGTGTTGCGCAACAGATCAGAAACAATGGGAGCTAGGTAAAAGGATGGAGGATTAAATAAACTTGGAGCCAGAGCCCAACTGAAATTCCCGGCGATGCTTCATGTTATGTGGGACAACCAGATGCATAATTTCCGGACAGTTGAAGAAGCAGACAGCTTAATTGACATTATAAAGAAGAGTGGAGTATCTTGAGGGGTACAGTTCCCGAATTAAGAAATGAAGATATAGGCTATAGGTTAAGGAATCACAGGAACATAGGGATGTCGGATGAGTGGTGGGGGGTGAGGGGGGAAGGGGAAGCACTGTTATTGTTATAGCTTAGGGAGATTTCTCCTCCTCTCTGGTGGTCTCATAGGCATGTATATGCCTAAAAGTCAAGGGAGGGTTCCCATAGGTGGGAGAGGGTGGACAGAGGTGGGAGGTAGGGCACAGGGTGGGGAGCAGTGGGAAAAATAAAAAAAAATAAGTCCTCAGTATCTGTATCAATATTCTTTTGGTCTTGGGCCAGTACTGAAAAAGAGTACTATAGAGATGGGAGGAGATGACAATATGTTACAAGTTCTGACTTTGAACGTAAATGGTCTTAGATCAAAAAGCAGGCAGAGGTTGACAATGAAATATTTAGATGATTCTAAAGCCAAAGTAGTCATCCTACAAGAAACCCATTTAACTGCAAGTGAAAGTAGAGAACTATACAAAATTAAGATGGGTCGAGAGTTACGCTGCCTCCAATTAAGTAGAATACTGTAAAGGGGTGGGGTATTGATTAGGAGGGGATCGGGAGTCGAGCGGATCTCTTCTAAAACAGATAGCTCTGGGAGGTGGGCTTTAGCGACTCTTAGGTGTTCCGGTACAGAGTTTGTCTGTGTGGCTTTTTATGGCCCCAATGTGGACGACCCCCAGCACATTGTAGATTTACAATTGACACTTGTAGGGGTAACCACCCCCATAATTATTGGGGGCGATTTCAACACCCTATTAGATCCAACTTTAGATAGATCTACTAGTAGGAGGGGAGGCCAAGCTCAAGCACCAATGACAAGGCAGGCTTTGAAACATATGTTATATGAAATGGGCTTGGTCGACACATGGAGATATCTAAGCGGGCAAAAGCGGGGATACACCTTCCACAGCAAAAAATATAACCATTTTTTGAGGCTAGATTACCTATTAGTGGATAGAGTTTGGGCCAGGAGATTAAAAGAGGTTAATATACTGCCGGGGCATATCTCAGACCACGCTGCGGTCTGTGTAACTTTAACGGGGTAAGAGCAAGCCATAATGTGAGATGGACATTGAAAAGGTCCATTTTATCAGACCTAGATGTGTCTACCCGCCTGAAAAAAAGAATAAATGAGTTCTTCCTGTATAATGCTCACTCAGCCCCCATTGGAGTAATCTGGGATACCTTCAAGGCATATACACGAGGGGGTTTTACAAAGCCAGGTCACTCATAAGAACAAGCTCGATAGAGCTGAATTAAGAAGCTTGGAGGAAAAAGTGGGGATGTTAGAGGTCAAATTACAGCAAATGACAGGGTCCACCCAGGAAATACAGAATATAACGAAACAGCTGGAGGAAGCAAGACTAAATTACAAGATTAATGTAGAGGGAAAGTGCCGTGAGAGGTGGGCAGCGGGACGCATGCAACAATTCGAATATGGAGAAAAGGCTGGAGCATTGTTAGCATGGAAGTCGAGGGCTGAGAGGTCACGAAATTATATTGGGAAATTGATCATCAACCCTCAGGGCGAGATTTTGAATAAGGAAGAGGAGATGCAGGCTTGCCTGGTCTCACTTTTCTCTGAATTATATACGGAGGAAGTGCGATCAAATGAGGGGAGCCTAAGGCTGTGGTTAGATAATCTAGGACTCCCAGCGCTTACTACGGAGGGTAGGAAGATAATGGACGCCCCAATCACAGAGGGAGAAATAAGAGAGCAGCTTTTGCATCTAAAGAATGGCAAGGCAGCGGGCCCAGACTCACTGCCGGTTGAGGTATATAAATTAATTACTGACGAAATAGTTTTGGAAATGAAGTTGTTGTTCAATTCAGTTTACAAGAGGGAAGAGCAGATCCCAAGTTTATGGAGGGAAGCCATGATAGCGTTCATTTTAAAACCCGGAAAGGACCCGAGGAGAGCCGATTCATGTCGGCCTATCTCCCAGTTAAATGTAGACTATAAAATCTATACTGGCATTTTGGCAGGGAGAATGGCAAAGGTGGCCCCTCAATTGATACATACAGACCAGAAGGGGTTTGTCCCGAAATGACAAATTCAAGAACCAACATTACCACTGATTGGGACTATAGATTTATCAATTGCGCGCTCGATCCCCTCTGCAGTGATTACCATTGAGGCAGCCAAGGCATTCGACTGTGTTAGTTGGGCATTCCGCTGGGAAGTTTTGGTATCAATGGGCTTTGGCACAGGTTATATTATGGCACTTAAAAAATTATATGAATGCTAAAATCCTTTTAAATGGCTCCCTGACGAAGAGTTTCATATCTATAGAGGTACGATGCAGGGTTGCCCTTTGTCTCCCCTTCTGTTCGACATTTATATCGAACCTCTGGCGCATCTTTTGAGGAAAGACGATCAGATAATCCCTATTCACTCACTCTCCTCTCGCAGTAAAATAGCATTATATGCGGATGATTTGATCATTTTCACCTCAGATCCGACCCGAACACTACCAAGGGTGGGGCAGTTAATGAAAGAATTCGGGGAAATATCCAGATATTCAGTGAATATCTCCAAGACAGAGGTGATGAGTTAGAATCTGGAGGGTTGGGGAGGTAGAGTGTGTGCTGAGATAAAATATATAGAGATTATCATAGTCAACCAAATTGACGAGATCCCTTGCGAAATCTAAAGAGGGTGGCCAAGGAGGTTTATCGGTCATTGTCCAGGTGGAAGAACCTTCCATTAACCATCTACGGGAGGGTTAATTTAGTAAAAATGTCTATTTTCCCGAAGTTGTCATATTTATTTAATTGCATTCCACTCAAATTCCCCAAGGAAATAATCAACAAAATACAGGGAAAAATAACTAGTTTTATTTGGGCTTCCTTTGGAGTGCGGCTAGCCTGGAAAAAGCTAAGGCGTCGTCTTCAGAAGGGCGGCTTGGCCCTGCCAGATCTAAACCTCTATTGTATGGCATTTCAATTTAAAAACCTCTGAATGCTTATTGGGGAGCCCGATTCTTCCACTTGGGAAGGTTTAGTAGGGGAAATGACTAATGAGTTTGGGACAGCAGACTTTTTATATAGGTTTGGTGTTCAAAAGTACTTAAAACTGGCAATAGACTGTCTAAATTTAAATATGTCCAGCTTACGTCATGGTTTTCAACAACCTTCCAGGAGACAGGTGGGTTATGGGACTTTGAGGTCATCCTCCAGGATGTTAGTGTAAAAAGTAAAGAAGTTTCAAAGTGGTATGGGCAATTCCTGGAAGCAGAGGAAAAGAAATTGGAGACTCCTCATGCGATCTGGCGGGACACATTCCAGGAAGAGAATTTACATCTGCTTTGGACGGACTCATTAAAATTAATATTCTCAATAGTTACACCTGCAAACTTCAAAAGACATCACTTCTTTGTAATAAATAGGCTGTATTGGACTCCTCAAAGAGTTGCTAAGTTCGTGTTACAGCCAGTCCCCAGATGTAACAGATGCAATCTTCCAAAAGCCAATGATGTACATATCTTTTTTACATGCCCCGCAATAAAAGAATACTGGAGGGTTGTAGAAACTACTATCAGAGACATCTTAGGAGAACCCATAATCTTGACAGTGGCCTTAGTACTCCTAGGGGTGGATAACAATTTACATACTACTTTGAACAGTAAGCAAAGGGGCCTGATATTCTATCTATTGCTTCTGGCCAGATGCAAGATATGTAAACATTGGACAGACCCTGTGCCCTCACATCCTACAGGATGGTTAAAAGTGGTTAAGTGGACTAGCAAAATGGATACCGAATGCAATCCACGAAGGTCGGGGGAAATCTGGCAGGACTTTATAAAGTGGGCAAGTTAGCACTGTGGTACAAAGTAGGGCTGTGTCGGAATATAACAAATTTATCCATAGTCCTATGATTACACCAGATCATGGTAGCTTGGGAGGTTATTTCCCCCCCCTGGATGCGATAAGAGCTTTGGAGGCTCGGGCGAGTGAATGCAACGGACCATGAGACGAATAAGGGCGCCAAAAACGGTCCAAGCCTTGCAGAATGCCATGGTGATTTGAGGACAAAAAAAAAAGTCCTTAATTTAAGACAGTGGTTGCCAGTGGGGCCACTAACACTTATTGTTGGCCACCTGCACATATTTTCCTCATCTGTCATTTTCTGAGACCAAGAGAGGAAAAGACAAACAAAGGGGAAAGAAGGAGGAAAAGAAAAACGGAAAAATCATCGCAAAAGGAGAAAGAAGGAAACTGCAAGATTGAGATAAAAGAGCAGGGAGTGTCTGATAGTGGATTAAAGAGGCATTAGGTGGATTCCAGACCAAGCAGCCTTGATATTCGGCATACCAACTTTTGATAGCGCCAGCGACAGGTTTCTGAGCAAAGCTTTGGGCACCAACATCATTCTTTTACAAATTTAGCACTGATTGTATATATAATTTTAGTCAAATCTGAAGGTTGCTGCTAACACCAGACTTTACAATCAAGTTATTGGCATTGCAAAATGGGAGGACATTTGCTACTCTGACTATTAGAAAAGAAACAGTTGCAAGGGATAGCCCCCCTCCCGAAATCCCCACCCCAGAAGTCCTATATGAAAGATATGTACCCCAAAATCAAAGAACAAAAAGAAGTGGCAAGTTACAAAAATGCTCCTGATCAACACAGACAAGTTGGGCATGCACACAGTTTCTGCTCATGCCTTAATAAGTGCTGCTGGAGGCATATACATGGTGTGTAGAGATGACACAGTGGGCCTTATTACGAGTTTGGTGGTCCAACCGCCCATAGACCGTGGATGCGAGGCGACAGCAACGCTGGCGGTCTTCCGACCGCCGTACTATGAGTTGACGGTGGGGTCTGCGGTATGCCTGCAGCAGTGGGCAATGTATTTCCATATCTATCGATGCATGTGTGTACATTTCAATTGCATATGTTTCAATTGCACACATATGCATGATACATAAGGAAAAATACCACCTACTTATTGCCAGAGTCTGACCCATATGTGGACAATCCCGGCAATGGGTATATGACATAAAGAGCACTTACCTGTGCATCGCAGCAGATGGGGTCGTATTCCTCGGGGTGAAGATGCTGCTGTGAAGGGACCTTGAGAAAGGGATTGACTTCGAAATCTGCTGGGAAGAACAGGAAACAGGTGGGTATGCACTCCAAATCCTTCGTTTCCGCCGACCTTTAGACGGTAGTCCGACCGCAGCGGTTGGCTTGTGGGAAGGCCACTCATAATACAGACTGCGGTGTTGCTCCTTTGTACCACCCTATGGAAGCTGCTTTCACCCGACTGCGACTCTAGCAGTCGGCGGCGTGTTTGCGGTGCCAGCAGTTCAGCCGCGGTCTTTGCAAGCTCAACACTCCCATCTTGTAATACGGCAGTCGGACTGCAGAGGTCGCGGAGATCGTACCCCTACCATGGGTATGGTGGTCCATGGACCGCCGAACTTATAATCAGGCCCAGAATGTTGTTTTCAGCCCCAGTTGCATAATCTTATTGTTGCTTGATCGTATACCTGGCTCATAAACATCCATGTCATTACGGCTGACCAGCATTTTTTTTTTGTTTCATAAAAATAAACCCCAAAATTGTTTTTTGTTGTTGTGAGAAACAAAATAGCAATGGACCTGTTGCAGCAAGTGTGTGTTTCATGGTGGATTTAATTTTGCCCAGGACTACAATGCATTCGGGCCAGGGCATGAAAAATCTGTGTCATAAAGCTTTCCTTAGAGAGGAATGGCCTTTAGCACACAGATGCCCATTTAATGACTCTGCCCTTGGAAACCTGATGAATAACCCATCTCTAGATGAGGTGATGGTGATGGTGTGGTGGAACAGAGCGTCTGCCAATTTACAGCTTATATCTCTTTCTGCATACACTAAATGATTCCCAAGGGATGACTCAGAACTGCCTTCGAAAATGCTCCTTATGATTTTCCATTTTCATCATTAAGCCTACAAGCACTAGAAAATATAATTTGTCTAAAAATAGAAA
Source organism: Calotriton arnoldi (assembly GCA_963921515.1). Classification (NCBI taxonomy): domain Eukaryota; kingdom Metazoa; phylum Chordata; class Amphibia; order Caudata; family Salamandridae; genus Calotriton; species Calotriton arnoldi. The sequence goes on along the minus strand of CAWUFW010000593.1, from coordinate 538,187 downwards.
ATCCTACAATCATATTAAATTATATTGATGACTTATAGAAAGCTATGCAAACTGAGTTGATGAGTTGTACCTTAGGTCCTAAGTCTGGTTCTGTGCTATGAGGAATTGATGCTGATATTTGAATTAGAAGTTTTGAAGTAAACACTATGGGGCCTATTCACGAGAATGTCACGCAGTGAGGAGCAGCAAGTGAACTTGCTGCCTGCACTGCATGACAGGGAAAGGACAAGAATGCCCTGTATTTAAGGCAATATGGCGCATTCCTGCCTTTTCCCCTATACTGGTGCCGTTTTGGTAGCCTAGTGCCAACTCAGGCACCCTTGCACATTGGTACAAGGGTGCCTGCATTGCATGCAGGATTGTTTTTGTGCAGGATGGGACACTTTCCTGCACAAAGACAATCCTGAGAGGTATTTTCCTCTATCTATGTGTGCTGCAGAGATTGATGTGATCATTATCACACTCAAAAATAAAAACCAACAGCAATGTGTCTACAACTTACTGGGTGTGACAGTTATCAGTAGTTGCCACGCTTATCGGAATTTATTGAGCCACTCATAATGAGAACCAAAGTGTTTAAATAATAGATTTTATTGTAATAATGTGCTGGAGCAGATCCTTAAATAAATCAGATGAAAGGAACATTTAAGAATGCGCATTATGGTCATGCCGATTGTAGCCAATAGGATTGTGAAATGGAAAAATGGATACAATGCGTTCGTTTGTCGATTAATTATACAGTGTACTAATGTTCCCTAAAAGTGCTATTTGCTGAACCATCTATCTGAACTGATGCTAAATGACAGGCATTTGCACACGCTTTACATAAGTGGAAGAACACCTTTAGCACTTACTTAGTGCTCCTCAGAAAGCCGGTGGAGAAACACCTCTGTGCCGCATAAAGATGGTGTGAACATTCAGATGTGTCACTCCTATGAATAACCTCCCTCTATGTTGCACCTTATATGGGTGCATCTGAATTGCATTGATAATGGTCGTTTATTAAACTGAGAAATATTTCTAAATCATTAAAAAGTGGATTCATGTAATCCTATAATAATGTATGTACCATTCATTATTCCCTTATTATACTATATATTTTTTCTAGAATGGATGAGTGAGCAAAAACAAGATTAAAACAAATTAAGGGGTGACTCGATGCATGTAAGCTTCACATAAAGGTTAGGCGAGGCATATGATGGCTCACGCCGTAATTGGCAGATCTTTTTTCAATGTGTCAGTGTGAAGCACGCATCAAAATTTGGATGTGCAAGCTTGCAGTTCACAAAGCACTCTTGCAGAAATATTGTAGAGGTGGGAGAGCCAACAAATTAACCAGGTGAGCCGAGCCAGAGCCGAGCCAGTGGTTGGCTCTGGCTCTACGTGCCCATTCACGATCTGAGCCTTTAAAATATTTGGCATGTAAATCATCCAACAAAGATCATGTTAGAATATAAGTTGTCTTTAAAATTCAAAACTGTGAATTTCTTTAACACGTGAAAGCGTTTCCTCTCAGCCCATCAGATTATGTTACTGCATTGAGAAGCATTTATTAAAATGTGAGTTTTTAATGACGTGGACTTTGTGCCATATCAATTTTGCCGATGGACTTTTCGCCGCCTAAACTGCAGCGCCTAATTAAACACCGCTGGAGTTGGAAGTGACGAAATGCCTGTTGGCAGGGTGGTAAGGGGAGTGGGTGCAGGGTGGGACACCCTTCATAAACATAAAAAACAAAACTGCTATCACCGGATGGGCAAACACCAGAGTTGAGAGTGTGTCGGTGTTTGCCTCGCAATGAAATGTCGCAAATCTTTTTAAACATTAACTGAGAAACATTCCTGGTCCCACCATGATGGCAAAACTATTAGTGAATTAAGAGGCAAGCCAGGGCTCATGTGTACCCTATATGTGAGCTAGATTCTTTTTTATACATGGAGCAAACTTTTAGTCTATGAAATCAAACAACAGAGGGGCATATGTGTAAATAAATGGCGCGGGGGCAAATTTTGCAGTGCCAAGTTGCGCCATTTCCAAAAAGCAGGGATACACCGTATTTACAAAAATATGGCGCACCCCTGTGTTTTCCCTGGATCTGGTGCTAAAAATAGGTGCCTAGAAGCAACACAGACACCCTTGCGCTATAGTGCAAGGGTGTCTGCGTTGCAGGGATGATTGTTTATGTGCAGGAAAGTGTCCTTTCCTGCATAAAAACAATCATTAAATAATGACAATTTGCTACTAGTAGCAAATCGCCATTATTTAATGTTTGTTTTGTTCAAAAACGATCATAAATGGAGTTTTGCTCTTTCTGTGTGCTGCAGAATGTAGCACACATAGAAAAAGCAAAAGCGAGAAGATATAAAAGTATTTCTCCTCGCTGTGCCAATCTAACACATGCTTTTGTATGGCGTTAGTTTTTGGCGCTGCCTCAGATTTACACATCCTTGTAAATCTGGGGCAGCGTCAAAAAGCAATGGGTGTTGTGGTGGAATGCCCACAGCAACACCCATTGCTTTCATGCAGATACCTGCATGAAAGGGTACCATATTCACAAAGCGGCATTAAGCCATGCAAAGTGGCTTAATGCCACTTTGCAAATATGGTGCAGGGCATTGTGCCACCAGAACATCGAATAAAGTGATTTTCCGTTGACGCAGTCCCCTTGCCCCGAGACTTTTTTGTACAGCACGCATCCTCAACTGACGTATTTGAAGGTGCTTTAATACTTGATAATGAACAAGGAGGCTCAGTAAAATAAAGTGTTTAACTAGGAACACACAATGTGGTCAAGCAGCACATCCAGGGGTTGATCCCAGATTTTCCAGTTTCACACTGTTCAGTTCAACCACTAGATGGGTATCTCTTTTTGATATCAAATGTTAATGCTTTGTCCTTAACTCTTAGAGGGTGAGGTGTCAGGCATAATCCACATTATATTTTTGGACGATTTACATAGAGCAAATCTTGTCCAAGGACATAGGAATGCGTCACAACAGAGACTATTACATATTTGTTTTTCCGCACAAGGACATTTGCCTAGGAATCACAGGATGCTAATCCAAGGCTAGGCTTTGAAACTGGTTCCCCATGGTCGGCAGCTGTACTCACTAGGCCACATCGCCTCCCATGAAAGCTCAGCTCGTTTTGGGCTCAAGGTTCCAAAAGGACCTCGAGCTGAACATCAGCCAGGCCTCTGGCTCAAGCCTGCCTGAAGCTTTCAATGGCTCACCCATCTTTATCTATATGTATACGTATACAGTGTAACTAAAGGACGCCAAAATTAGACTTCCGTAAGTTCCCCATGGATGTAACATTGGCTATTCCAAGGAAATTTCAGTAGAGTGGCTAGGACATGCAGTAGAAATTATGTATTGAACACAAACACAGTAGCCATTTTGAATACAATTTGGCCCTATACTTTGGCCTGCCGGTCTATCTACTAGCAGTGCCACCAAGGATGCTGCAGAATTCTGCTGCGAGAGTGACAAGTACTATCACATAACAGAGGCTTTTACAGACCTGCACTAGCTTCCAAAGAAACAGCATATTCTGTTTAAGCGTCTATGTATAGCCCACATGGTTTTCTACTGCACTGAAATATCAGACCACTCTAAACTACTACAAAAGTCTACCTTTCTATGCAACTTACATTTCGCGTATCGTCACGTTATTGAAGTGCCTTGAATTTACATAGAATGCAATGAGGGTATTCCTTTAGCTACCTGACCCCAAGTCTCTGCTCTCTGTAAGCTTAAAAAAACATAGTAAGCCACATTTTATTTCATAAAGGTTTAAACATATTTATTTTTGTTAACTCTTTGCTTGAGGGACTTAAAATGTCACATTTCTTCTTTTTTTGCATAAATAAATAATTATAAATGGCCTCAGTGTCGAACATGCATATATAACAAAGATACAAAGAATTTTATATTATAAAAGATTTCTGGGTCAAGTTACAAGAACATATTTTATCAGAAAACCAATACATAATCAAATCTACAGACTCAGGGGCGCCTATTCACAAACTGCAAGCTTTAATATGTTTAGTAGCACTACAATAGTACTGCTCATATACTACAAAAATCTGGGGCATATGTACAAGGTAAGTGGTGGAGTGAGGCAATAGCCTTCCTGGCTTAATGCCTCACTCCGCCACTTCTGAAAAGCAGGGCTGCACCATATTTACAAGAATATGGTGCAGCCCTGCATTTCCCCCTGCGCTGGCGCTACACTTTACAGCCTAGCACCAACGCAGGCACCCTTGCACCATAGTGCAAGGGTGTCTGCATGCAGGGGACGATTGTTTATAAAATCTAAAAAAAATCTAAATCCGTATTTGTAAAGCTCGAACTACTCACCCTTACGGGTCTCAAGGCGCTGGGGGCCGTCATGGAAATTAAGTGAGCTTTTGCCCAGAGTCACATGGTGCTGAGCTGAGCTGCCGCCGGAGCCGGGGATCAAACCATGAACCCTGTGCTCCGTAGGCAGCTGCCCTGGCCGCTGCACCACTTCCGGTCCCCCTTCCTGCACATAAACAATCTTTAAATGCTGCATTGCAACTTCTATGTGTGCTGCTTAAGGCAGCACACATAGAAGTTGCAAAGCCGCATTTTAAAAAATGATTGTTTATGTGCAGGAAGGGGGACCTTCCTGTGCATAAACAATCATCAGCCTTTTGCTGTTTTCATGTGTGCTGCACAACGCAGCACACATGAAAACAGCAAAAACAAGGAGAACTGAAACATTTCTCCTCATTGTGCCAGGGTAAGACCAGGTTTTCCCTGGTCTTAATTCTGGCGCTGCCTCCTATTTACACCTCCCTTGTAAATAGGAGGCAGCGTCAGAATCAATGGGTGTTGCAGTGGAACGCCCACCGCAACACCCACTGCCCAACCCTTTCACGCTAAGCCTTAAGCTGAATTCGGGTAAAACCGAAGTGATGTTGTTCGGGAATGACACTAACTTCTGGACCCCCAATTGGTGGCCCGCCTCTCTGGGAACTCTTCCATCTCCCTCTAAAAAGGTGAAAAATTTGGGAGTTATGCTGGATGAGAAATTGTCTCTGGGTGCCCAGGTCAATGCAGTAGTGTCAACAACAGTACATGTCCTGAGAACTATCAAGAAAATAGTGCGGCTTCTCCCTTTGGGGAGCCAGAAAACAGTGGTCACAGCCTTGGTTTTGTCAAGGCTGGACTACTGTAATAGCTTATATCTTAACATACAGCAAAAGTTTCTGAACAAACTTCAGTTGCTCCAGAATGCTGCGGCCAGACTTCTTACGGGCTCATCTAAATTTTCCCCAATTTCTAAAGAGATAAGAAAATTGCATTGGCTCCGGGTGAGGAGCCGAGTGCGCTTTAAATCTCTTTGTATGGTTTTTAAGGCATTGCAAGGTTCGGGACCAGAACATTTACAACGCCAGTTTCAATGGTATAGACCGGCAAGAACACTGAGATCACTGGGAGCCAAACTGGTTGCAGTCCCACCCGTAAAAAAGCCCAGTGGGGTGGCAGAAGCTTCTCCCTATGCGCAGCTAAGGCCTGGAATGGTCTGCCTTTTCATCTGAGAAACGCCGATAATCTTTTGGCTTTTAGGAAAGGGCTGAAGACCTGGCTTTTTGATGAATAACTCCTGTCCTTCCGGTTTCGGCAATAGGAGTAGTAACCAGCGCCAGGACACCTCCGGGTAATCGTGCGCTCTAGAAATCTTCGTAACATAACATAACATAAGCAAAGTGTGAATGGGTGCCTTATTTACAAGGCAGCGTTAAGCCACGTTAAATGGCTTAACGCTGCATTGTAAATAAGGCGAGGCCCCTATCGCCAACACAACGTCACTTAAAGTGATGTTGTGATGGTGATAGGGGCTTGTAAATATGCCCCTCTATTCACTAATCTAAGTGCGGAGGTCGCTGCCTCTGCCATACCTATCTTTTATGTGTAGAGATCTCCGCCCCAACTGTAGAAACACTGCACACGAAGGCCTACGCTTTAGTAGTACATGTAAGAGCGAAAGAGGGGAGTGGCTGCAAAATGGGGAATACTTACTACAAATAGAGAGGAGTAAGGAGGGGTTTTGGGGAGGTTCAAAAAGGGCTTCAGGGAGGGACATACATCTACCCAGAAAAGGGTAAGCTCATTGATATTCACAAACTGCACTTCTATTGTTACTGCAAACAAAATGGGCCCTAAACAATCTTATAATATATATATATTCCCTGGAAAAAACGAAGGTTGAAGTAACATTATAGTTAGGTGAATGTGTCAGTGACAACATTACATTTTTAAACTAAAAAACAACACAGAATTTCACCACTGTAACTTGCGCCCCCGACATGCAATGCCTATGACCTCACATAACATCACTCATGACATGTTCTATGACATCATTTATAGCATCACTGATGACATCTTAAAAGACATTATTGATGACATCACTGATGAAATCATCCATCGAGTGTGGTAGTTTGTTTTATAGGAAGCAAGCAACTACCATATTACTTTTCTACCTATTTTTCTGCAGCCGGGGTCCAGTTAATGGATGTAATTGTTTACAAAACACATATGCTATCACTGCATCACAGATGCGTTGAGGTATTGAAGATGTTATAAATGTTTGCATTGAAGAGTAACCCTGTGTGCAAGTGACAGTTGACAACCTGTGTCCATTGTGTTCCAAACAAGTTTTTAGGCTCTGTATAAAACGTTTGCAACAGGGCCAAGATTCTACATACAACATACTAAGGGCCTCATTACAATGTCAGTTGGAAAGCATTCCGACCGATTCTGGTTCGGGGAGTCCGACCGACCCATTACGATGGTTGGACGGACTCCCCTTGACTTCATTGGGAGCCTGTGTTCTGACCGACAACACAGGCTTCCATTAAAGAAAGGAGTGGTTGCGGAAAACCTTGCACCCTGTGGCGGGCACCCCATGGTGCCTGCCACACTGTGCATGTTTGCAAAGAGGGGTCCCATGGGTACCCCACGGGCACCAACTGGAGGCCCTAGGGTGAAAGGGGGCCTGCTACGGGCCCCCAAAGTCAGCTTCCGACAGCCGTTCCGTTTCGAACAGACCGATTCGGAAAGGCTGTCCGAATCCAACATCATAATACGTCGGTCGGAAACGCAGTCCATAGAGCTGTACGATTCGGCTCCGACCGACTCAGAGTCTCCAAATGCCGGTCGGAACCGAGTCGGACAGACCGAACGGTTACCTTCTATCATAATCGGTTGGTTGGAAATGTTTCTGAGTCAGTCAGAAACATGGGTTCCGACTCGGATTGGGAGAATCCGAATGCCGCTCGGAGCCTTTCCGACCGACATCATAATGAGGCCCTTAGTATTGTAAGCACCCTTTAGTCATTAGACAGAATTGTGTCAGCATGAGAATTTCTACATAACATAGAAAAAAGTGCATCCGGTATTAAGCTATGTGCATGTGCTTGTTTTGCTTCAGAAGATGGATATCTGTAAAGTTTTCACTTTAGTATGAAGGCTGCAGATAGTATGATCTTTAGCACCTTTAGACCTTGGTTATTTTAAGTGAATAGTCTCCCTTTGGATAAGTTCAGCATAGGGTGTACACTGTGCTTAGTAGATACTTTTTAATACTCTGTGGTGTATTTCTCATGAGTGTTTCACTGTCTGCAAACAGTATAGGACAAAGTAAACGCTCTCCATAGAGCAAACAGTGTTAACAGTACCCACTTTTCTACTTATAGCCACTTCATTTCTCAATGTAGGTTCAATGACTGTCGGGGTTTGATACAGGTACAGAGTTTCCGTAGTAGGGCATTCGTTATGTAACAGGGCTTGAGTATCTGGAAGAACAGTTGTATGGAGATTGAACACCGTGTGCAGGATAGGTTACCCTTTCATCTGAGGTTCATGGTCAACATGAATTTGGCTACCAAAGAAGAGTATGGTATAGGGTCAATGTTGCAAATAACACAAGTGTGCTTTACCCATGAAGGTTGTATATATGATAGCAGAAAAGAAGATTCATATTATTCTGAGCTATTTTGCATTTACTTTCATAGCTCTAATGGTATACTTGTTTACTGAGCAATGTGTATAAAAGAAGTTTGGATGATATAATCAGTTATGTCATCAATGATGTCATTAGAGATGCCGTCATTGATGTCATAAATGACATCATAGAACATATCATGAGTGGTTATAAGCAGCGCATGGCAGGGGCACAAGTTATAGTTAATTATGCTAACTATAACTGGTGAATTTCTGTGTTTTTTCAGTTCAAAATGTTAATGCTGTTACAGATATACAAAACAGGAATGGGTAGTGGTGGATACACGGGTCGCACCTCAAAATTACTAATATAAGGGCTACAAAGTGAATTGAAGTAGTAAACTAGCTTAGAAAAGTATAATAGGTGCCACTCAGGGTAAGAAACACCCCACTACCTATGGTGTAGGTAACACAAGTAATATCTGTGACTTGTGAAATAGCTTATAACAGAAGAACCCTGGCACTCACAATATTTCAGATTATATTAATGACATCATTCTGTCAGCCTAGCCCAAAGAAAGAAGAAGGAAAAGTCCTCTTGACACAGGAAACACGGAAAGTGCATTTATCAAGACATTCACTGGTTTATTTCATAAATAACAAAGTACCAAACTTAGTACACACAATAGCAAGGACTAAGACACTTCAGTCTGGAAAAAGAGTCAGAAATCTCTACAATGATGGAGAAAAGTCGTCCAGTCCTTGTTACAAAGAACTTGAAACAGCCAACACGTGTTTCGTCACCACCGTGACTTTCTCAAGGCTTAAAAAGTGTAAGAATTGTTTGGAGAAGTTGGACGGCTCGACAGGCGTAATATGGGTAAGTCTGTAATGTCAGCAAACTAAGTCTTTTGGTAGTATCTAGGTCATTTTCAGTCTCCGTTGCCGCAGCTACCACATTTTAGTCGTTCAGTGTTTGTGGTCTGATTCAATTCTTCAGGTTGCGGGAGACTGATCTCGTGGTCGCCCCTTCTCTTACATTTGTTTCGGTGTCGCCCCCTCCTAGTTTTTTTGTATTTGGTTTGTTGTAATTGGTCCTGGTTCCTTTTCTGAACCGTACCATTTCTCCTAAAAAAGAAGACGATGTAGCATTCTGTAGTAGGCCTGCATTTCCTACCTCGGGATCCTTCCCCAAGCTGACTTTGCTGTGTATACTAGATACGTCCGACTCACTAGTAGAAGCTGTGACTACCGGAGTGTTGTCTTTACCACTGGAAGCCACCTGACGTGTCTTAACATCATCAAATTTCTTAGCAAAGGGGGCGCCAGCGAAACAAATGTAAGAGAAGGGGCGACCACGAGATCAGTCTCCCGCAACCTGAAGAATTGAATCAGACCACAAACACTGAACGACTAAAATGTGGTAGCTGCGGCAACGGAGACCGAAAATGACCTAGATACTACCAAAAGACTTTGTTTGCTGACATTACAGACTTACCCATATTACGCCTGTCGAGCCGTCCAACTTCTCCGAACAATTCTTACACTTTTTAAGCCTTGAGAAAGTCACGATGGTGACGAAACGCGTGTTGGCTGTTTCAAGTTCATTGTAACAAGGACTGGATGACTTTTCCACATCATTGTAGAGATTTCTGACTGTTTTATCCAGACTGAAGTGTCTCAGTCCTTGCTATTGTGTGTACTAAGTTTGGTACTTTGTTATTTATGAAATAAACCAATGAATGTCTTGATAAATGCACTTTCCGTGTTTCCTGTGTCAAGAGGACTTTTCCTTCTTCTTTCTTTGGGCTAGGCTGACAGAATGATGTCATTAATATAATCTGAAATATTGTGAGTGCCAGGGTTCTTCTGTTATAAGCTATTTCACAAGTCACAGCTGTTACTTGTGTTACCTACACCATAGGTAGTGGGGTGTTTCTTACCCTGAGTGGCACCTATTATACATTTCTAAGCTAGTTTACTACTTCAATTCACTTTGTAGCCCGTATATTAGTAATTTTGAGGTGCGACCCGTGTATCCACCACTACCCATTCCTGTTTTGTATATTGTGTGTGGTGGTCTGCACTCAATTCTTCAGACTTAGGGCTTTCAGCCACTTGACACATTACGTCACGTGGCGTCACATATATTATCCAAATTGATTATGACTTCTTTTGATGATGAGAGAGATCAACTTCTCATGGAACTTCTCACAGGCTCCACGGAGAAAGTAATTAAGAGTCATACAAACACAGAACGAGAAGGTCTCAAACTGAAATTTATAAAATTGGAACATCTCAAAAAGCAAGAATTGTCCAGGTGGTGGGGCTCCACCATCCTGAAGAGATACATTGACATCAAACAAGTCCCACGTGGTTTACGTATTATTATTTTTCCCACCTTGAGGATTTGGATCCTGATTTGTTGAAGGAGTGGGAGGAGTTAATATTTTCCTCATCATACACCATGATGGATATTCTTATTAGACACGCAGAACGTAAACGTAACAACTTGCTCTGCGACATAGAGAAGTTAGAAACAGAAATCAAGAGTCTCAACTTACAAGAAGCTACTGATAAAAACTATAAGATCCTAAAAGAGGTCCTTTGCGTGCACCAATTGTACATAAAAGATAAGAAAATGAGAAAACTTAGGAGGGATGACAATGACTATAAGAACAACAGAGTCTTCACCTTTGCTAAGAAATTTGATGATCTTAAGACACGTCAGGTGACTCCCAGTGGTAAAGACAACACTCCGGTAGTCACAGCTTCTACTAGTGAGTCGGACGTATCTAGTATACACAGCGAAGTCAGCTTGGGGAGGGATCCCGAGGTAGTAAATGCAGGCCTACTACAGAATGCTACATCGTCTTCTTTTTTAGAAGAAATGGTACGGTTCAGAAAATGAACCAGGACCAATTACAACAAACCAAATACAAAAAAACTAGGAGGGGGCAAAACCGAAACAAATGTAAGAGAAGGGGCGACCACAAGATCAGTCTCCCGCAACCTGAAGAATTGAATCAGACCACGAACACTGAACGACTAAAATGTGGTAGCTGCGGCAACGGAGACCGAAAATGACCTAGATACTACCAAAAGACTTTGTTTGCTGACATTGCAGACTTACCCATATTACGCCTGTCGAGCCGTCCAACTTCTCCGAACAATTCTTACACTTTTTAAGCCTTGAGAAAGTCATGGTGGTGACGAAATGCGTGTTGGCTGTTTCAAGTTCTTTGTAACAAGGACTGGACGACTTTTCTCCATCATTGTAGAGATTTGTGACTGCATTATCTATACTGAAGTGTCTCAGTCCTTGCTATTGTGTGTACTAAGTTTGGTACTTTGTTATTTATGAAATAAACCAATGAATGTCTTGATAAATGCACTTTCCTTGTTTCCTGTGTCTAGAGGACTTTTCCTTCTTCTTTCTTTGGGCTAGGCTGACAGAATGATGTCATTAATATAATCTGAAACATTGTGAGTGCCAGGGTTCTTCTGTTATAAGCTGTTACAGATATATTCACCTAACTTTAACGTCACTTTAACCTTAGTTTTTTTCAGTGAATTTCTAGTGGTTTTTTTAACGTAAAGTAATATTTTATTACCATACATAAAGCACGCCCCCGCTGTGCACAGCCTATGTCCGTGCGCAGCGGAGGGCTGGCTGCAGGGCCTGGCCTGTGGCCAGGCCCTGCAGCATACCCCCACAGGATGCCAACCCCAGGCTGGGCAGGGCCTTCAACCATACACAGCAAAGGTTTGGCTATAGGCCCTGTGTACCACCCCTGGCAGCCACGTGGCCCTCCTCCCTGAGCCTCATTAGGCCCTATGGACCACATTCCCCCAGGGCCTTTTCTTTTTTAAAGGGGAGGGGGCCTCATGCCCCCCTTCCCCGAGCCTCATTAGGCCCTGGGGACCTTATCCCCCAGGGACATTATGTATTTGGGATCAAACTTGAGTTTGTGGCCAAACTGCAATTTACTGGATTGAGAGCCTTAATCTTGTATGTAATATTATGAGGTCTTTAGTGGGTGTATGAATGAGAAAGTGTGAATATGACTTTGTGAATGAACAATCCAATTGTTTATGAGCAAATGGGTATCCTTATATAGCACATTTGAAAAATAAATTGGTTATTGGTTTGTGTTTCAATTTAAGATATTTCAAATGAACGTGACATCAATAAAAGCTGTATTTGAGCTAATGTAATATGCACGATTTTCCCAACTCAAACAAAAAGCAGCAGATAAATAACTAGTACCATACCCCCTTTTTTGTCCCTAAAATTGAATGTATGGTGTCACACCCTATCAATATCCATCACTCGTGGATACCTCTGTCATGCACCACAAAATCTAATTTAATGTAGTGGTGCACCCAAGAAAGAAACAATTGTAAATAAAAAAAGACCAATTCAGTTATCCAGTTTACTTTGTTTCTTCTTTATTTTGTATTCCAAAATGCTTATATTTTCATCTTTTATATTCCGATTACTATAGCCTCAGCCAAAGCGTATTGTTCAGGACAGTAAACTTCTTCAGGGCTGCAATACAATATGATGCATAAAAATCATATTTAATGATACCTTGAAAACAACTTTACACACTTATATGAAACCCATACCAAGTGAGAAAAAGCTTATAACATTACATAACCCCATATGCAAAGACGAAAGGATAAAAACCACTTAAAGGCACAATCATATAAATTTCAAAGTACCACATCATGACAAGAGTGCAATTCATAAATATCACTATACAAATATTTTTAAAAATAGAAAAGAAGAGAGGAGCAATATAAATTGGTAACCATCGCCAATGCTCCCTTAATTCATAGGCATAGATGAGACATGTATTCAAAACCAAATCATATTGAATTAAGAAATGGGGATAGGGAGAATCATTTTGCTATCTAATGATATATATATATATATATATATATATATATATATATATATATATATATAATAATGCCCACATTTCTAACCACATATGTGAATTTAATGGCACAAACCCTGTCCAGTTTACTGGCAACTGTCCTCTGAGCATTCTAAAAAACACACACTTTAGTCTCTTTTGTCTTTTCAGTCTCAAAAGTGGGCTCTTCTCTTTAAAAGATTTCAAATTACATATTGTATGCCTAAATCCTCATATTCAGGAGTAGACCAATCCAATCTTGGACACCTGACAAACAAATATGACAATATAGGTCTATATATCAATCTCATAGTTCTTTTTTAAGTTTTAAAGAAGGCATTTATTTAGTAAGTATGCAAACATAATACAATAAATAGGAAAAATACACCATGAGCATATAAAAACAATGGTAAGTCATATATGAAGAAGGAAAGGAAAGAAAGGGGGGAAGGGGGAGAAAAAGGAGGGGAAAATGATCATGTGTTATCAACTAAGCAAAACAATTATACATTAATGTTTCCAAATGTATAAGATTAGCATGCAACAGTGGAAATATAATCATTAAATAACAACATTTATAAAAGTCAAGGAGGTTTGGGTACTTCCTCAATGCTGGGGTTATGTAAAGATGTCTTTTTGGTCGATACATTTAGGAATTCAGGAATTTGTCTCCATTTCTGGCTATCTTGCCAATTCCTCTAAAACGGAAGTGATGTGTTGGAACATCGACTACAGGGGAGGCCTCATCAGCAACGAATTTAAGTACCTGGGTATAAAAATTGTCAAAGATCTTAATAAAATTCCCATGATTAACTTGGAGAAAGTCACTAAGGAAATCGATAAACTCCTCGCCAGTTGGAGGAATCTTCCCTTGACGATCTATGGGAGGGTCAATTTGGTGAAGATGAGTATTCTTCCTAAGTTGACCTATTTGTTCAATGCAGTCCCTTTAGCCTTCCCCAGTAAAAGTATTAGTAAGATCCAGGGGAAAATTGGGAGTTTTATTTGGGGGATAAAAGCGCTAGGATGTCCTGGAAAAAGCTGAGGAGGAGGCTCTTGAAAGGTGGTTTAGCCCTCCCCGACATTAGATGGTACTTAATTGCTTTTCAATTTAAAGGTATTAGGATGCTGCTTTCATTTCCAGACGATTCAACATGGGGTAGGCTCCTTGGTGAAATGGCAATGGTTGAGGGGGGAAGTGGGGGAGAAGGTTTTCTATATAAGTTCGGGGCCCCAAGATTTTTTAAACGTGTGCGCCTCAAGGTTCTTAAGGCCGCCTTGGAGACATGGCATAAAGTGAGACTCCGATGGGGTATTGGATACTTCTCTGACTTTGCTCCCATATGGGATTCTCCTGGGACCCCACTCTGCCTTAGAGATAGCCTGGCATTACCAATCAAGAGAGCAGGTGTGGCTAAGTGGTCTGATTTGATTGATGTTGATGGAATTCTTCCATGGGAGGTTCAAAGAGCTAAGATAGGCCCAGCACTCTCTAAGTTTAAGTATTTTCAACTTAAATCATGGTATGAGGCAGAAGGGGCTGAAATAAGAGGCAATTGGGAGCTAGAGCAATTATTGCAAAATGTCCAGCCAAAAAAAAAAAGAGATATCCATGTGGTATACGAGGCTTCTTGAAGCAAATGATACAGACCTTCCTCCACAATCATCGGTTTGGAACCACTCTCCACTTGAGCTAAATATTGAAGATTTTTTTGAGCCACCTCTTAAATTACTTTATAAATATATTAAACCAGCCAGCTTAAAAAAGAATAATTTTTTTGTTCTTAACAGGCTTTACTACACCCCAGCCAAGATAGCCAAGTTTGCTCCGCTCCCCCCGCCTAAATGTCCTAGATGTAAATCAGCAAATGCGGATGATATCCACATCTTTTTTGAATGTCTGGAGCTAAGATCGTACTGGAAGGATGTGGGAGACTCTTTATCCAATATCTTTGAAGTTAACATTGAGATCAACTGCCAGTTGGTATTTTTTGGGGGTAATGATGCGATTAACCTGGCTCTATCTCAGATCCATAGGGGACTGCTGTTATACCTCATATTGGTCGCCCGGAGGGAGATTTGTATAAAGTGGAAAGACTCTATCCCCCCGAATAGAGAAGACTGGCTTAAAGCCTCATTTGCAATGGCACGATTAGAGCAAGAGGGGAATGAGGAGTCATTGACTAATATCTGGCATCCTTTGTTAAGATGGGGCCGGGATTTGCGATTAGTTTCTTCTTGATATCAGAAAGCATAAGAGTGATGGTCTTCCCCCCCGCTCCGGGTCCTATGATTACACCAAGCCCCTACTACCCGGGGCAGGTCGGGCTGACCTAGGCGAATGCAGTTAGCCGTGGGGCGCCTAAATGTAAGATATGACGGCTTGTTAAATCTGCAGATGTCTATTGGTGAGATGAGAATAAAAAAAAAAAAAAAAAAAAAAACTCAGTTACAGGTAACCAAAGAAGATCGCTTTTAATAGCAAGCGTGATGGGATGTATGTAAGCTCTGTCTAGCCTATGATTGTAGCAGACTCCATACCACCATGCCTGAAAAGATACAGCAGATGCATCTTTCCACGACTTAGTAATCTGTTGAAAAGCAACAGAAAGGAGTAAGTCAATTATACGTACATCGGTGGATTGAGATTACCAAACTGCGGAAATGCTTCCTAGAAAAATATGAGTTAAAGAAAAGGGAATACATGTGTGAAAGATAGTGTTGATTTGTTGCCAGACTCGAGTCCAAAATTTATGAATAAATGGGCATTCGAATAACATATGTTTGAGATCTGCTGATGGAGTAGTACATGACCAACACGTAGAAGGAATGTTAGGATCAATACTGTGTAGTTTAACTGGGGTAATCAAAAGTCTATTATAAATGAAAAACAAAGTTTGAGTGGGATTCGCTGCTCTAGAAGACTTCCTTATTTTAGTCCAAATTTTATTCCATATTGGAATAGGAGAAGACTTGTCCAGATCAGATTCCCAAGCACATTCTACTTCTAATTTATCTCGAGTAAGGGGATATCTGTTAAACATTTATATATTTGAGAAGCGGAAGGAGAATTGCATAAAAACATTTTTATGGCAGGAGGTGAGGAAGTAAGTGAAGGATTATAGGATAAATTATTATAAGAAGCTTGAGCTACTGAGGTCAAGGATAGGTATTTAAGTTGACATGAAGAGGGGAGAGAAAAGTGGGATTGGATTATTGCAAAGGGGACACAGAGTCCATCTTGAAAAAGTTGATGAGTCCATTTAAGTCCGTGAGCTAACCAATCCTTCCAAAAAATAAACTTGTTATTAAGCTTGATATGTTTATTATACCAAATTGCTGAATTTAAAAACTTTGTACGTTCATCTTGAGTAGAGGAGAAAAGTGGTTGAAAACCTTTACAAGCATTTTTGAGAATAGGAAGAGAGAGTGTTAAAGGAGTATGAGATAGGGAGATATATTCCTCAAAAGAAAATGGATGAAAAAACACCTTTTCAACGTCTACCCATAAGAAGTAAAGTGAAGCATCACTTCCATTTTCCGACAGTAGAAAAGAAGATTGTTTGAGAAAAAACGCAGTATGATATGAATGAAAGTCTGGAAAATTAACTCCTCCCATGTCTTTAGGTCTTTTAAGTTTACAAAGAGACATTCTAACCTTTTTATTCTGCCATAGAAACTTTGATAAAATACTATATAATTTTTTATAGTATGATTTAGGAATATTAATCGGAATATTGGATAAATAAAATAATATTACAGGGACTGACATCATTTTTATAGTATCTAGTCTACCCCACCATGATAAATATAAGGGGTGCCATCGAGATGTAGACAACGTTAATATTGATTGGAGTTCCTTCAAATTTAGAGCAACAGTGTCTTTAATAGAGGGACTGAACCATAGCCCAAGATATTTAATTTTACATGAGTTCCAATTAAAAGAGGAAGACGAAAAATCAGCATGAAACCATAACTTATTTAAAGGAAGAATTTCACACTTATCAGCATTTAATTTATAACCTGAGATAAGAGCAAAATTGTCCACCTCTGACAGAAATGCCGGCACGGAAGTTTGTGGATTAGAGATAAATAATAGGATGTAATCTGCATATACTGAAAGTTTTAAATGTTTGTCACCATATGGGAATCCTTTAATATGTTTGCTCAATCAAATTTTTATTAGAAAAGGTTCTAGAGCAAGAATAAACAGCAACGGAGATAATGGGCAACCTTGCCGAACACCTCCATGAAGAGGCAACGATGAGGATACAAGACCATAGGCCAAAATAAAGGATCTGGGAAAGGAATATAATAGAGAGACATAATTAATGAATTTTGAGCCAAAACCAAACCAAGAAAGCGTTGAGAAAATAAAGGGCCAACTGAGTCTATTAAATGCTTTTTCGGCGTCTAGTGAAATTGCTGCTAATACATTTTTATATGTTTTAGATTTACTTAAGACATTAAAGAACAATCTAGTGTTGTTAGATAAGTGCCTTCCTTTTATGAAACCGCACTGCTCCTTCCCAATCAAGTGGGGTAAAAAAGAATCCAAACGAAGGGCAAGTATTTTCGCAAATATTTTATGATCTAAATTGATTAAAGAAATGGGCCTATAATTTTTGCACAAAGTATGGTCTTTATTTTCTTTAGGAAGAAGACATATTAAAGCCTCCTGAAAAGATCCACCAGATTTCTGGATAGAGATAAAATACAGAAATAGTTGATGCAATTTAGGAAGAAGAATCGTGGAGAAGTGTGTGTAAAACTCTATAGTAAAACCATCAGGTCCTGGAGCCTTTCTTTTTTTATAGCCTGAATAGCAGTAAGAATGTCCTTAGGCTGAATATCTTCGTCTAAGGAAGAGAAATCCACATTAAGAGAAGAAGGAGGTGTAATAGCGGATAAGTAATGAAGAATATCCTCTTGCTGCGGAGGAGATTCAGGAGTATAGAGAGTTTGGTAAGAGTTAGTAAATTCTAAAAGGATATCTTCATTTTTATGAACTATAGTGTTGGCCGAGGTTAAAATTGAATCAATCTTAGTACGATCCTTTTTAATTTTAAGATAATTGGCAAGACGTTTCCCAGCTTTATTTTGATTACCATAATATTTAGCACTGGATTTAAGCAAGTATAAATTAGCGGATTCAGTTGAAAGTTTATTAAAGGAGAATTTGGCTTTGATAAGTTCATCAAGATCAGCTTGAGATGACGTAGAATAAAAGGAGTGTTCTAACTGCTTAATACGTGAATTAAGTAATTGTATGTTCTTGGAAGAGGATTTCCATTTCTGGGCTACAAAAGAAATAATGAAGATCTAGAGGCAGCTTTGAAGGTGTCCCAAATAAGTTGAGGAGAAGTATGTGGGGATTCATTTTCTAGAAAGAATGTGTCTGCAAATTTCTGAAACTTTTGGGTAAAATTAGGGTCCAATAGACGGGAGTTATTGAATCTCCATCTCCTAGCTCCTTCAATGGGGGAGTAAGTCTAAGTCCAAAGAAAAAGGTGCGTGATTTGAAACTAATATAGAGCCTATATCAGAATGGGAAATATGCTGTGTAAGAGCTTTAGAAATAAACAAATAATCTATTCGAGATTCAGAAGAATGAACAGGAGAGAAAAAGGTATATTCTTGAAGGGTGGGGTTACATAATCTCCAGGCATCAACGAGGGATCTTTGAGCTATAGTAGATGTGAATTGAGAATGTAAATGAGAGGGAATAAATTTAGAATTAGAACGTCTATCGATAAAGGGGTCAACAACCATATTACAGTCTGCACCAACTAACAATAATCATCACTATATACAATTAATTTAGATAAAATCTGGGGCCAAAACTTTTATCAGGGTTAGTAGGAGCATATAAATTAAAAATAGTCATAGGAATCCTGTTGACTAACAGAGAAACTGAGACCCATCTACCATCAGTATCCGTATCTTTACTTACAATTTGGATATCCAAACATTTGTGACAAAGAATGGCTACACCATTACGCTTTCCCGACCCAGGAGAGGCAAAGACATGACCCACCCATTGCCGCTGAAGTTTAGATATTTCCTTGTGAGTTACATGAATTTCTTGTAACAAAACAATATCCCCTTTCAACCCAGCAATGTGCGATAAAACCCTTTGACATTTTATGGGTGATCCCAAACCTTTAACATTCCAAGATATAATTCTTAACTACATCTAAATGTATAGAACAATTTTAAAGCTTATATATGAATAACAACAGATAACAGAAAACCTTAATGCGATATAAATAGCATTTTCCAGCAAAAAGGAAACAGTAAAGTAACAGTGGAAAAGGAAAGGATATGAAAGAAGAACGTGAATATGGAAGATCAAAAAACACTAGTAAGAAAAGGAGATAGGAAAAACCAGCAAGTGGAGAAGGGAAAAGAGGAGGAAAAGGAAAAGGAACATAGAGTATATATGAAGAAACTAGGAAGAGAATCAAATGAGAAGTATAAGACCGAAAAGATGAACAGGAAAGGAACAGTACAGAGAAAAAATAAGGAAAAAACAAAAAGACATACCACAGACATACAATGAATAAACACGGGGTTGGTAGAGCCACATAAGGAAGACGGCACAGCCAACCGGGAACTTCCAGGACAGAAACGGGAGAGGGAGACATCATCCAGGCAAAGTGAATAACACATATCGAGGGACCACGAAGACCGCTCCTGACATTAAAAAAAAAAGTTATAAAGAAGTGCAACAGGGCAACTATAAAACATGACAAGATAAGAAGAATATAAATAAAGACAACTTTAACAAAAACAGTCAGATCAACAATGATCAAGCAACTTCCATGTCCTCTTCTTTACAGGCATCCAGGAACTGTTGCAAAAGGACCGGATCTTCATAATTTGTGGTTTTATTCTTATAAGTCACCTTAAAGAGGCAAGGGTGTAACAAACCATATCTGGCATTCAAGCTCTGAAGCGCGGGTCGCATGTCCAAAAAATGTTTCCGTCGATTTGCTGTTGCTTTTGCATAGTAATGAAAGAAGAAAAGATTGGATCCTTGCCAAGAAATTTTTCCTTTGAGTCTTGCAGCTTGTAAGACCTTGAGTAAATCAGTGTATTCCAAAATGTACAAAATAACACCTCTTGGTTTCGTTGACGGAGATAATGCTCGTGGGCCATGCCCCAAACGATGTGCTCTTTGGAAATTCAATACAGGAGAGTTAGGGAAACCAAGAAGCTTCGGGAGAAAGGATTGAAAGAAGGATAGAGGACTAGGACCTTCAAGTCCCTTCGCAAGTCCATAAATGTGTAAATTGTTGCGCCTATTACGGTTTTCAAGGTTTTCCACCTGTTGTTTAAGCTGTGAAATCTCCACATGTATAGAAGGCACTTGGTTCGCAATAAATTGAACAGAGTCTACTCGGTTTTCTAACAGATTACATTTTTGTTCCATATGTGACCATTTGTCATCTAGATTCTGAAGGCGAACATTTGTTTCTTTCATGCATGGTTTGAGAGCACGTATTTCTTCCAGAAATAGTTCCATAGATATTGGTGATGGAGAGATAGTAGGAGACGGTAGGTCTTTTTTAACTTGTTTACCTGATGAGGATGTTGAGGAGGAGGGTAATTTAGATATTGGTTTAGAAGTATGACGAGGCGTATTGGGTGACGCACCACCTGTAGCGGAAGAAGACTGACCTGATTCCAAGTCTTCCATACTCTCCTGAAGAATGCTGAAAGGGTTATAGTCAGCTAATGAAGTGGGGTCAAGAGATTGAACACCACTACGAGTAGACCGTATTTTTGCCATAAAAACACTGAATTATCAATATCTCTCTCGTGAGTAAAATAACTAAAGCTACATACAATAACTTGAAAGAGACAAGGATTCAAAAATTCTAAGACGTCCCCTGAAAATTGCACTTCAACAATGAACAACTCTATTCATAGCATGTAGAGGGGGAGAAAAAGCAACTTGCCAAAGAGAAAGCCTTCATAAAGCACAAATTTGCTAATTAGCATGTAACTTTATAAAAATTAACAAAAACACTGTACCATGAGCGTCGCATTAATAGCACGCGCATATTCATGCATGAGGAGAGGAGCACCTGAAGTATCCAAAGCGACAGAAGCTTAAAATGGCGGACACTCGAAAAGACAGCAAAACAAACAGCCGACCTTCATTTCTACTCGTCCTGCAGATGAAAGCCCGAACAACAGGCAGTGCCGCCTGAAGGTCTCCCGTCCCCTCACACCGCCGCGGAGCTCACGAAAAGGCGGCCATCTTCAAACGGCACCAAGCCACGCCCCTCAATCTCATAGTTCTAATAAATATTCAATAACAATTTAATTCCTTCCCTATATCAAAGAACACAAATTGATGATGGATTAGAGCTACAATAAATCAAGACCATACTACTTATTAATATTGCACGTTACCCATATTGAAACCATAAATATCTCAATAACTACTTGTTTTCTTGGTCCATAAAATGTCCAAAGTAATGTAAGATTTTCTTCTTGCGCACCTGGTGACCCCAGTGATAGATTGTATATGTTATGTACGAGTGTCAAAACTCCCTCCAGAGGGCCACATATCAAGTAGGGCGTCACTAGTCTTAACAATGGTGGTTGAGGCGTTTACTCCTAATGTCCCAACGCTCGAACTACTATAGGTCCTGAGCAACTGGGCCAAGTGCCCCTTCAGCACTTGACTCTCAGTGGTAGCATGGGTCAAGCAGTCCAAGGCTTCTCGGAGAAGTTAGGTGCTAAGTGGATACAGGCTTAAGACTCAAAATACATCCAGCAATCCAGCAAACCCAATAAATGAATGTCCAGCTGGATACTTGTTTTTAAGATAAAAGCATTATTCATATATGAACACAAGGTGAAATATGACATACACACTCAATGTACACAGCTCTCCTAAGGCTAGCACTCTAGTGTCATCCGGGCGGAGCCATGAGTCCTGCTTTCCTCCCTACTGGTAATTTCCCATTTGCAACATTCAGACTAGACCCACTGTAAGACCTGGCATCCTTGGTGTGATTTCCTCTGTCTTTTTGTCTCTACCTCCTGTATTTTTGACTGTGTGCTGGACTTCGTTTTTGCTGGTTTATGTACTCTGTCCACTTTACCACTGTTGATCAGTGATAAAGTGCAAGTGCTCCCTTTGTAAATTGTGATTGGTGTGGTAAGTCCCTAATGAAGTGCACTGTGTGTGCCCAGGGCCTATAAATCAAATGCTACTAGTGGGCCTGCGGGCACTGATTGTGCCACCCACATGAGTAGCCTTGTAACCATCTCTCAAGCCTGCCACTGCAGTGTCTGTGAGTGCAGTTTTTAACTGCCATGCTGACCTGGCAAGTGCACTCACTTGGCAGGCCCTAACTTTACCTTTTACTACACGTAAAAGGTAGGCCCAAGGTAGCCCATGGACAGGGTGCAGTGTATGTGAAAGGTAGGACTTGTACTGGTGTGTTTTACATGTCCTGATAGTGAAATACTGTTTGTGAGAAGCTGGCCTGGTATATGATGTCCACTTATGTAAGTGGGCACCTTGCACCAGTCCAGGCAACCCTTATGGTGATTTAAGAGGCCTCAGACAACCTTAGAAAGCTATCCAAGTGGTAGGTGTGGAGAGCAGCCTTCAGGCTTAGTCTTGAAGGAGTGTAAAGCATCCAGAATGCAATCTTATATTATAGATTAAGTGAAAAGAAAACCACACAGTAGTTATAAAAATATGTATTTATTATATAACACTATCTAGTACGTTACAGTATCTCACACACGGAGATAGACACAAAGCACACAATACTTTAGCAAAGAAATCACAGTAAATAGCACTAATACACAGTGTGCCCCAGAGGGGGACCAAACCATATACTAAGAAAGTGGTATAAGAACCACGACTCGAGTCAGGACAATGTCAAGAGGACATAGAATTGCTGGGACCCCAAGGAACCACCCATGGTTAGTAGATAGGGACCCCACGGAGTGCGTGTGCAGTGTGTGAACACGACCGCGTGCTCCGTACAAGTCTATGTGCAAGTCGCAGTTGGAATTTTAAAGATTAGGGGCCCATCTCAGAGGACCCTGAAGAAACCCCTTGGAAGACAGAAGGTTGGAGAGCCACCCCACCCGTGGATACTGAGGTACCCAAGTTACCTATCCCAGGGAATCCGGGTGCATAGGGGTGAAGTGGTGTCGGAAACCGCCGTCGAACCCAATGGAGGACTTCAGGAAAGTGACGCTGCTGGAAGAGGAGAAAGTATCCGTGGGAATCCAAATGTGGATTCTTGAAGAGGAGTACCTGAAAGCAGAGGGGACAGAGTCTATGTCACTCGGGAGTGACCAGCACACTTGGAAGACGAATGCCCTTCACTGTCGGGTGCTTCAGGATAGATGACGGTGAACCTGACTCTGCAGCTGCAAGGACAAGGCGATTCTGAAGAAGACCAGGACCTGGGTACGAGCTGTCCCACAAAGGATGTTGAGTGCTGAGGGGTCGGTGTCCGGCGGGGGCACCAACAAGCCCTGGCAAATGCAACCCATGCATGAAGTCAAGAAGTTACACGGTTGGGACCAGCAAGGTTCAGGAGACTCACCACCAGCAGGGGAGTCAGGGCAGGCCCGAGAAATTAGGGGAGCCCAAGGAACACAACGGTGACCCTCAAATGGACCCACAGGCCAATGTCACAGGAGTCGCAAGAGGACCTCAAGCAGCTCACCAAAAGAGGCAGGCCACGATGCACATGATGTGGTGTGGCCAAAGATTTTGGTCACTGTAGGTGCTCGAGGTTGGGGCTACTTGGAGCCCGAAGATCTTCTTGCAAAGATGTTAACAAGCCTTTGCATCTGCAAAGGTGATGCGGTACCCAGGGGTTCGGTTATTGCAACCCCCACAAGGACTACTGGCCTCCAACTTGGTCAGAGGAGAGAGCAGGCCTTGGGAGCTGAGGAAAACCACCACCTGAGTTGCAGAGCCCACGGAGTCCGGAGAAGCTCGAGATCTGCAGACCGGTCGTCTTTGTTGCGGTGCCTGCAAATGCAGGGGGGTGACTCCTTCACTCCAAGGGAGATTACTTTGATTGTCCTTGATGCTTCACAGGCCTTGGGAGGTTCCTGTATGATGCACAGGCACAGACAATGCAGCAGACTGGAAGGGAGACGAAGTCAGACCCAAACGAAGTCCAGCGAAGTCCAGAGTTCCCAGATGGTAGAAGTGCAGTGGTTTCAGTTCTGAATCTTATCCCACGAAGAATCTAGGGACCTACACCCAGGTAAGCCCTTAAGTACCCTAGGGAAAGGGTTGAGAAGATTCAGGGGACCCTCCCAGGGGAGGGTCTGGACAGGGCGGAGGATACTCCCATGTCCTTTGTCCAGTTTCACACCAGAGCAGGAGCCAACGGCTCCCAGGACTGGTTTGAACTGGACTATGCACAGGGACACCAAATGTGCCCCTCATGCAGACTTTCAGGTGCTGACAAGTGCACCCACCCAGCCCGAATACACTAAATCCTGTCTGTGAGGTGGTCACACCTCCCTGTGACAGGATGCCTATTGTTCTGCCTTCCCCTGCTCGAGCTTGGCTCAGCAGCAGGAGGGCAGAAATGTGTCTCTGGTCGGCAGCAACCATTTTGTGCTGTCCGTGACTAGAAGACTGGTACCGGGAACACCAGGAGCCCAACAGAGACCAGTTCTGGTGCTTGTTATCATACCTCCCACACCGTGTACGGTGTGGGGGTATGATTCCAACATGTTTGACACCAAACATGATAGGATTCGTTGCAGCCGTTTTCGAGATGGTCATCGTGCGGTCACACGATGTCCCTCTATATAGTATATGGCTGCTTCACTGACAATCTAGGAGAATGGACTCCGTAGGCTGCAGGGGTGTCCTGCTCATGCAGGGGCACCCTCTCACTTAGAACCAAGCACCCTGCCTTCAGGATTGTAAAGGCCTGCTATAGGGGTGACTTATAGGTTTTAAATGCAGTGACCCTTAGATATAGTAACCTATATCTTAAGTAAGTGGTGCATGCACCAACTTACACAGGCTGCACTGGCAGGCCTGTAGTTCCATTTTGAATGGTCTCTCATGGGTGGCATAATATATGCTGCAGCCCATGGGAGACCTCTGGGGTACCTATGCCCTGGGTACATGGGTACCATATACTAGGGACTGATAAGGGTACCCCGGTATCCAATCTGGGGTGTACCTAAGTACATAACACAACAGTTTAGGGAGAAAGCAGATAGACTGGGGTCCTGATTAGCAGGATCCCAGTCAGACTAGTCAATACACAGCTTAGTACCAGGCAAAAGCTGGGGATACCCATGCAGAAGGATCCTACCTTCCTACACTGTTAATTTCATTTTTCACTATTGCAAGGCCTATCTCTCCCATAGGTTATCATTGGAATTGCCTTGTAACATCTTACAAGTGTAACTTTCAATTGGAAAGTGATAGAGATTTGGAGTTTGGGCTCCCTAAACTCAGAATTTAAAAACATATATTTTAGTGAAATTGGTTTTTGAATTGAGTGTTTGAAAATGCCACTTTTAGAAAGTGGGCATTTTCTTGATTTACCATTCTGTGTCTCTGCCTGCCTATGGAATCAACGTCTGGTTTAGTCTGACAGGAGCTGTTTGTGCATTCACTCTAGACAGTCACACAAAGGGAGCTGAAGAGTGCCCTGCATATCTTTTTGGCCCATCACCAGGCTGATGGGTCTTTCTGAGCAAGAGTGGTGGGAGAGGTTTTCACTGACACCTGAATAGGGCTGTGCCTGTCCTCTCATAGTCCTGTCTCCACCCCTCTGCAGTGTGTCTGGAACCAAGGCAGGATCTGGTAAACAACAAAGACTTCTCTTTGAAGTATGCTTACTTCAAATGTCAATCCGGGTAAAAACATTGGACCTGTAATCCCATATTTTTAGAACACTTCTGGACGGAGGACTCTGCCAAGAAGAAGAAATGAAGAGCTGTCAAGAGGAGGAGTTGTGTGTTGCTTTGCTGGGTTTGCCTGCCGTTGCTGCTTATGTCTGTGAGCAGTAAAAGAACTGGACTTTGCTTCTTTGTATCCTGCTTTACCAAGGTTCTCCAAGGGCTTGCGTGTGCTTGCCTCCTGTTGGAAGCCTCAGGGCCGTCAAAGACTTCATCTGCAGCTCCCATGAAGTCCACTGATGGGAGTTCTGACCTGCCAGGTGGTGCCAGTTCCGGTTCTGGGGCCCTGGGGGTGGTTTGCTGCTTCAAGAACCAAAAATCCATGCATCGCCCTTAAGCACTGTTTTTCCTGCCACAAGCTTGCCGTGCAGTTGAAAAACCAAAGCATGATCACAGTGCGGCCGAAAAATTTAAGCAGCACCTGCTCGCAGCCAGAAGAACCACCACAGCCCGAGCCCAGAGCACTGAGTCTCTGATGTCTGAGACCCCCGCTCTGACTTTGACGCAGGCCCTGCTGTGCGGCTGAAGGAATCGCTGCAACACCTGTCTGCGGCTGTGGAAATCAATTCAGCATCTGCATCGCTGCCACATCAACCCGCAGCACATTTAATTTCAATGCATCGCACCTGTGTGCCAAATCTTCATCAGTGGAGCCCCGCAGCCAAAAATTGCGTCCAAAATTTGAGACTTCGATTCCCCTTGCAGTAAGGATTTGATGCAACACTTCACCTGTGCGCAGGAAGAACTGACGCCTCCACTTTTCTGGGACTAAGGAATCAACGCCTCACTTGTGTTTTCTGATGCATCCTCTCTTGCGGCGGCTTTTCGGGTTGAATTTTGACGCATCACATGTACTTTGTGTAAAAATCACAACATCCATAGAGTTCTATGGATAAAATTGCTCAAACCTTTTAAAAGTGATATTTCAAGTTCTGTATGTTGGAGTTTTGTTGTTTTGGTCTTCTTTGGTTTAGATAAAGATTGCTTATTTTTCTAAACTTGTGTGGTGTCCTATTGTAGTACTTTCACTGTGTGTGTGGTACTAATACTTTACTCATTGCCTCTGAGATAAGCCTGACTATTCATGCCAAGCTACCAAGCTACCAAGGGGGTAAGCAGGGGTTATCTGGCTGTGTAACTCCCTTACCCTGACTAGAAGGAAGGGTCCCTACTTGGACAGGGTAAAAACCACTGCCAAGAGACCCCCATTTCTAACACCGCTATGAGTCTGAGTCTTAGAAGTCCCACTATGACTTTCTAGAAGTTACAGTGTTCCAGCACTGTAGCTTTATGAGAAAGAGCAAGTTTCCCCAGACCCATCCAGCTCAGCAATCAATCTTACCCGCTACCACTGGTGTTGCAATACAGAAGACCCCAGGAGCATTCAGCACTCTGGCATTGCAGTGGACTGGAGCAGGAGCGGGTGATGACTGTGAGAAGCAAGGTGACTGGTCATTCACGACTCTTTCAGATGACGTGGTAAGATCTTCTGATCCCACTGGTAGGTTGGGGCAGTCACTCAGCTTCTGATGCCTCAGCCGGGGCTTCGGGTGCTCATGTCAGAACCCGATGCGTCTTTGCAGTCACACACTGTGCATGGTGACAACCCTCCTATTTGGCATATGGGGCACCAAAGCGATGACTCTTACACTTTACCAAAGTTGGCAGCCCCATCTGACAGAGGCCACTTTTTTGGTCTGCACTCAGGCAACAGCTCGATCACTGCACTAATGAATCACTTCACAGCGCCCCTTCTCTGGAATATGAGGTTGCTGAATTTAGTCTATACACAGGCTACAGCCAAATTGGTGCAAATACAACTTTGTTCATGGTGGCCCTCTCTACATATGAGGTAGCCAACTTTAGTCAGCACCTGGGCAATGGTCCGATCCGTGCAGCTGCAGCTTTCTCACACCTTGCTGTGGGGATCCAATTATGAGATTCCCCATGTGAATTCGCTTACTCCAGGCACTCTCCTTCTCCTCACAGAATCCTCTGGTCTCAGCAAACTGGCAGGCAGACACTGGTGCTCCAGGCTGTAGGGCAGGTGATCTTGATTTCCTCGGGTGAATTGCGGTCACCTAGCCTGGGATACTGACAAACCTTTATCTCCAGTCCTGGTCACACAAGGTAGAATTCTTGCAGATCTTTCCCTCATCAATGTACAGCCTACAGCCCAGCATGGCTACTTGACAGTTTTTTTATTTTATTTTTTTATTTTGTTTATTGATTTTACAGAAGTAAAAAAAACATACAAATTGAATAAAAGGTATAAAGGAAAAGAACAGTCACAGTGTTCATGTATGTAAATCCAGAGGCATTACTAGTATCTGAGTACGATATATAATCCTTAATACCCAAGGGAGCGACATATCCACAATATGAATCATCACATGATAGTGTACCAGTTTTCATAGCGTGCAGTTGTCATATTATCCAATAGGAACCATGCAGAGGCAATAACCCTGAAACAGTTTAAGGGCGTATTATACTAGGTGGATACCTGATATAGCACTCCAGAAGAAATATCTGCATAAATTCACATGCAACACTTCACCCACCTTAAAAAGAAGACAGGATACTAGGTAATTCACTCTGTACCAGCTAGAAAGCTCTGGTATAAGCTCCAAAAGTTTTTAGGTCGACTCTGGGGAGGGAGCAGTACGCTGTATAATTCAGACTGCGTGTTGCAGAACAACATATCTCTAGACCATTGAGCCATAGTGGGGGGGGGACCTCGCGCCCAGCGCATAGCAACTCCCCGCTACGCTATCAACAATCCCATATCAACCAGTCGCCTTACATCTTTCCGTAACCGCTTAGAGTAGGGCCAATAAGGGGTCTGGCGTCAGGGACTCTTCAATAATGACGCTGAGTTTTTGGAATATTAATATCCAGTAATTAGCTATGGGCGGGAACAGCCAGGCTAAATGTAGGAATCCTGCTGGCTTTTCTCCACATCTCTCACATCTCGCTGTATCCCGTAGGCCATATCTATGCAATCGGGATGGTGTATAATAGACTCTGTTAAGAAATTTAGGGGCAGATTTACAACTTCTGGCGCATCCCTGCAAATCAGCAGGGATGCGCCAGAATAGATGCGACACGCAATTCTCTCCTTGCGCCACCACGGATGCGCCGCATTTACAATGCGGCGCACCGTGGCACAAGGAAAGGCCGATGCGTGTCGCATCCTGTGGCGTAAGGGCGGCGCATTGCTGGAGTCGTGTCGCAAGCGCGACTCGGCTCCAGCAATGCACAGGGGCCGCCCATACCTAACGTTGTGCGCCACTCCTTACGCCTGCTTGAAGCAGGCGTAAGGATTTGTCGCAGCGGCGTCGGAAAAGTGACGCAGTGAAATCTTGTAGATTTCACTGCGTGACTTTTACGATGCTTTCCTGCGATAGAACGCCCACCCTGCGAGGGAACGCCCACATGAAACCTGACGCAGGTTTCATGTGGCGCAGGGCTTTACAACGTGACGCATCTCCCTAGATGCGTCACGTTGTAAATAATGCGCAACGTGGCGCATGGTTTGCGTCGCCGCTGCGTCACAAAAGTGACGCAACGGCGGCGCAAAAGTGGCGCAAGGGGCTTGTAAATCTGCCCCTTAAATTGGATGAGTCGGTGCCTACCATTCAGGGAAATACGATGTGTAGCTTCGCAGCAATAGCGCCATGTATCGTCGTCAAGGGTGACCCCCAATTCAGTCTGCCACTCTAACCTGGCTTTAATGTAATAATTCTTTTGATAGTCTTGCACCGTGCTATAGATACTGGAGACGATTTTACATGGGGATTGCGTGCGATTCATTAGAGAGAAAGGAGCCACTTCCGGTGGTTCCAGCATGTCCTCACCCAGCATATCTCGGAGCGCGTGCCTGACCCTGAAAAAATGAAACATTGTGAGTGGGGAGACCTCCTGCTTTTCTAAGAGTAGCTTATCCCATCCACGTCCTCTTCCATCTTCGAATAGGTCTCCTATTTCAGATATATCAAGTAGCGCCAGGGCACGTACCTCTTCTGGTTCGCCTAACATCGGCAGCCATACACACCACTCTATTGGTGTGAGTGGAGAATACAAAATAGATGCAGCTTGTCTTTTTAGTAAATTCTGCCAAGCGTGCATGGTGGCATTTATAGAATCTAAAGTGCCAGCGCGTCTGTTAGGAGCACAGAACAGAAATGTAGTTAAATGGGAGGGCGCAGCCGTGACCTTCTCTATGTTTAGATGAGGTGGAGGGGATTGTTGGTGGAGCCAATAATAGGCGTGCGAGCTTTGTGCCACTCGGTAATAAAGCTCCAGATCCGGAGCACCGAGCCCGCCCATGGAGTATGGAAGTGTACGGACATCCCACTTGACACGAGGCTGTTTGCCAGCCCAAGCCAACCTGACCAATAGAGGCTTGATGACCTTAAAGATGTGGACAGGAAGAACCATAGGTATATTTAAAAACAGGAACAGGAATCTAGGTAAAACTACCATTTTCATCAGGGATATACGCCCGAGGAGGGACAATGGGAGCCGCACCCATCTGTTAACATCGTCTTCTAATTTAGTTATTGCCCTGCCGTAATTCTCGGAAAATACCATCTCAGAGCTCGTGTGCACCTGGATGCCCAGATAACGCACGGGGTCAGTAGACCAGGACAGTGGTAACTCCAGTTCTATCGGTTGCATAGCTTGAGTGAGGGGAAAAATGGTGGATTTAGACCAATTGATTTTAAGCCGTGAAAATTCGCCATACCTTACCACTTCCCTTAACACTGGGGAAAGGTTAACCTCCAGATCCCTAATGTATAAAAGAGTGTCGTCTGCATAAGTGGAGATTATTAAATTATATCCGGGGAACCGTATCCCTCTATGGCTGTGATACTCTCTGAGGGCGCATGATAAAGGCTCAGCCACAATAGCATAAAGTAACGGTGATAGCGGACACCCCTAACGAGTGCCCCTAGAGATTGTAATGGGGGAGGTCACTAGGTTACCTACCCGGACTCTGGCAGTTGGGGAGTTATACAAGACTGCCACCAGCTGAACAAAGAGGTCTCCAATACCCATCCGTCTTAACACCAGCATCATAAAATTCCATTCAACAGAATCAAAAGCCTTTTCGGCGTCTAAAAGAATTGCGGCTGCCTTAATATGTTGAATAGCTCCAAATACTGTGCGCAGGTTATGTGTTAGGGTGCGTCCAGGGACAAACCTGCCTGTTCAGGACCGACCAGTGTCGGTATAAGAGGGGCCAACTGGTTCGCCAGGACTTTGGCGACTAATTTAGTATCGACATTTAACAATGACAGCGGCCTATATGACGAGCATTCATGCGGGGGCTTGCCCGGCTTCAAGAGCGTGACAAGCATAGCCTCTCGCATGGTAGGAGGCATAATCCCACTTTCTCCCATCTCTTCAAACAGGTTAATCAAGTGGGGAACAAGGAGTTCTTTATACTCCTTGTAGAAAGCCACGGTTAAGCCATCCTGTTCCGGAGCACTACATGCACGCATGGATTTTAACGCTTCTAGGACTTCCCAGGTCTCAAGGGGCCTCATAAGATAATCTCTATGCTCGTCAGTTAGCCATGGTAGTTTGATATGTTCCACATAATCCAGGACAGCAGCGTCTGCGCCAGGCGATCTGGATCGGTATAAATCTGAGAAGTAATTCCTAAAGCAATCGGCTATAGAGTCAGGATCTCGTGTCATCTCGCCTGTTGCTGCACGGAGTTCTGTGACACCTGCCAAGTCTCGTCTGCCTCTCATTATGGCCGCTAATGTTGCGCCCGGGTGCTCTCCCTCTCCATATGTTTTTGCTATGGCATACTTCCCTAGGAGTTTGACCTCTCTGTCAGCTTCCTCATGATACTCCTCTAATGTTTTTTTAAGCTCGTCCATGATCTGCTCGTTCTCTCCCTCTAAAGCCTCACGTGCTAGGGTAGCCAGTTTCTTTTCCCAAATTTCTAATCGCCCTCGTATTGATCGAAGAACCCCCGAATGTTTGGCGATTGCTATCCCTCTGATATATACCTTGAAGGTTTCCCAGATCGTAGCAAACTGAGTTACGGACCCTATGTTAGTGTCAAAGAAGGACTCGATAGCTCTGACATCTCAGTCTTGAATACATTATCTAGGAGTGCATAAGGCGGGAACCTCCAAGTAAATGGGGCGGGCCTTTTCTGCGGGATCTCCAAGTCTAATTGTAATGGAGAGTGGTCAGAGTATGAACGTGGGTGCACCTCGCAGCCTCGTATTGCAGGGTTCAAGGAGCCTAAAATGAACCAATAATCGATTCTAGTATACAGGTCGTGTGGGGCAGAATTGTGTGTGAAGCCTCCCTCGCCTCCAGACCTCGAGCGCCAAACATCCACCGTGCCCAGTTCAGCCATTGCATCCACTATTGCCCTAGCAGCTGCCGACTGGCGCCGAGCAGGACCCCCAGACCGGTCAAGAGCTGGGTTAAGAACACAATTAAAATTGCCGCCCCATATCAGCGGGTACGGGGGTTGACGTCGGGAGCGGTCAAGAAGCTCACGATAAAATTGTGGGTGATTGAAATTAGGGCCATATACATTTACAATAATGAACTCCATTCCTTTCCCCTTACATTTGGTGATAGCGTATCTTCCCTCCGTGTCGGTCTTGAGAGCTTCGAGAGAAAAACGAGCCCTAGGATTGACCCATGTGAGCACCCCTTGCGCATGCGTAGAAAAGCCAGCAGAATGGAATATTCCATGCAATCTACTACGAGCTAGTATCGGGCTGTCTATGGGCAGATGGGTCTCCTGTAAGAGGGCTATATCTATATTATGCCTGTTGAGATAAGCAACAACTTTCCTAGCTTTCCGAAAGTCATTCAGGCCTCTGACATTCCAGGTTAACAATCGCAGCCTATCGCCAGGGTACTAAAAGAGGGGGCAAATTCCCATCGATACCTCTCCGATGTCCTCCCAAGTAAGCACTCCAGATCCTTTTCCTGACTCGGGTCACCACTGACAGGGTTATGAAACACATTTCGCACACTA
This sequence comes from Calotriton arnoldi, assembly GCA_963921515.1. Lineage (NCBI taxonomy): Eukaryota > Metazoa > Chordata > Amphibia > Caudata > Salamandridae > Calotriton > Calotriton arnoldi. Next base: position 505,335 of record CAWUFW010000593.1, on the reverse strand, counting down.
TGACCATAACAAAACAGAGGAAAAAATTCACACAAACCGAAATTACCCCCCTCCTCCCACGCCATGCAGACCCCAACTTAGCATAGTCGAAGACCCCCCACCCCCTCCCTGCCCCCTAGAAAGTGAAAGGCAAAAGCCATTGAGTGAGTAACACACAGGGGCGGATGTTCCCACAGCAACGCTAATTGCACCAGTAAAACAGAAACGTAACCATGCCATCAGAGCATATATGGTACATCCGTGCAAAGCCATTATAACGCCATAATTGCATTAAGGGCAGCGGGACCCTCGTAACCCATATACATGCAAAAACCGTCCTAATATCAGAGTGCCCAACTTTAACACACAATGCAGCCCTCCCCCCAACTGCGTCAGATTGGTATTAACAGTACTTGCAGACGGAAGGCCACCTCTTCCCCTCTGGAGCGGCCACTGCAGGTCAGTCTGAGTACCATAGCCCAGCAATACCCAATGACTAGGGCACAACATGGGCAAGAGGCACACTAGTTATTCGGAGCCATAGGGTTAGAAGACACTGGTCGGAGCCCACTTCAGTCTTGTTCGTCCATTCCGCCGCCAGCTGCTTCATCAAGTCTCTCCACCTCTTTATTCCGCTCTTCTGCCTTGGAGTAGTCTTTTAGAGCTTTCTGTAGGGATTTCGGGTCCAAAAAAATCCTTGATTTGCCATTCATGACAACTCTGAGCCTGGCCGGGTAGAGCATGGCGTAGTCGATGTTCTGCTCGCGGAGTCGTCGCTTCAATGGGGCAAACTGACGTCTAGCTTCCTGGACTTTCATGATAAAGTCAGGGTACAGGGATATCGTGGAGCCCTCGTATTTCAAATCTCTTTTTTCTCTGGCTTGTTTTAGGGCTGCATCCATGTCCCTGTAATTTAACAGTTTAGCTATCAAAGGGCGTGGAGGGGCACCCGGGGGAGGCTTAGGGCCAAGCGAGCGATGAGCGCGTCCCACTATGAACATTTCCGAGAATGCCTCTCGTCCCAACAGCGCGACGAGAAGTTTCACTATGAACACTTCCATGTTGCCTGTCGCAGTGGATTCTGGCAGGCCTGTGATACGTATGTTACTCCTCCTGGACCTAGCCTCTAAGTCCTCAGCCTTGTCTTGCAGTGCAACAAGAGTTTTCGCAAGTTGTTTTTGGACAGAGTCAGCCTCCGATTGTGCCTCCTCCACTTCCGACACAAGCCGTTTAGTCATATCGATACGCTCCGCGTGTTTTTCAAGGCGCTCCGACATTCTGTCCATGCGATACGCTAGCGTGTCGATTTTCCCATCTATAGTTGATAGGCTCTTCTGCATCACTGAAAGTATCTGCTTGATATCGCCCGCCGCCTCTTCTGCCGCGCCTGTTTGCTCCTCAGAGGACCGGGCCCCGTCCACTTCCCTGTTCCTTGATTTCCTCTGCTGGAACAATAACTTGGTTTGGGTCTTATCCACCTTGCCCATACTGGAAACAGGGGAGTCGCAAATTCCTCTCGTCACTGACATCTGACTGCCCCCGGCCGCGAACATAGGATCAGGGAGATATCAGTCCCTCGCTGAGGCAGCAGTTGCAGCGTAAGCAGACCAGACTCCCAGCAGTATGATCCACTAACCTTCTATAGAGAGGTCCTCAGTTGAGCACAGGTAGAGTTCGAGCCTCCGCTAGTCCTCTCGGTACACCCTTGGGTTCTGTATAGCAATGGTCCCTCGATGCGGTCCAGTCCTCAAGAGCTCTGTGTAGCCGCAGTCAAGGCCTCTTCAAGCGGCAATTTGGGCCCCAACGCCCGCGCTCTCTGTAATGGAGGTCACCAAGCCCTAGGCACTACACCAGACTGCCAACCTCACCTAGGCTCCGTGCCTCCGACCCAATGATCTCTGTGAGGCCTTGCAGGAGCGGCCACTACATCCTTTGTAGGGCCCAACTGACCACGTCGTCGCAGATGACTGCAAATAGGCCCGGTAGGAGCCTGGAGTATCGGGAGCAGCCCCACAACAGACACATCGATAACTGCCCTCCGGGGGCCAGAGCCAGACCTTCAACAAATCACCCCGAGTGAGCGCTGCGGGGGTGCAGATGGATCAGCAGGCAGGAGGCCCCACCGCCAACGTTGCAGAAGCGCGCGTCCTCACCCCCAGGCCCCAGACAGGAAACCCCTCAACGAACAGCGATCTTTTCAATGACTGGATGATGTCATTGGCCAACACTTTGGCACCCCTAGCCCCTTTAAGGAAAAATACTACCAACAGAAAGTCTGCCCCCTGGTTTACCCACCGTCTAAAAGATCTACAAGGACAATGTAAGAAACTGGAAAAACTATGGAGGAAAAACTATAAATTAGAAGATTTGGGTCCTTTTAAATTGGCACTTAGATCATACCACTAGCAAATTAGGGCAGAAAAGAAGACATACTACCCAATTTAATAAACAGAGCAGATAACCAGAAAACCGTTTTTAATATTGTGAAATCGTTCACAAACCCTAAAAGTTTAGAACAAGAAATACCTCCATCACAGGGTCTCTGTGATCAAATTGCTGAGTTCTTTGACAACAAAATCACAGACCTAAAGAAAGATTTCACGGATACAACTCCCCTGCCCACCGAATCCCAAACCTCAGGAATAAAAAGCGAACTCACATGTTTCAAGGAGATTAATTTGGAACAATCTAGGCAAGTCATTCTCTCTTGTAAGTCAGGTTCACCCTTCGACCCTTGCCCTCCAAAGATTCTACATGCATTGTTAGATACCATAAATCCCATTATCAACCAGATAATCAATTCCACCTTTAGGCTAGGGAGAGTTCCTGAAAATTGGAAAATCGCTGCTGTGAAGTCTCTTCAAAAAAAGAAAATCCCTGACCCTACCACACTCTCTAATCTTAGACCTATTTCACTATTGCCATGTCTGAGTAAAATAGCTGAGAAATTAGTGAATACACAACTTCTTGCAAGAAGCCAACATCCTTCACCCTAAGCAATCGGGTTTCAGACCTGGCCATTCAACAGAATCAGTACTACTCCACACCACTGAGACACTAAAGTTTGCCCTGGATCAGGGTAAGAACGCAGTACTGGTTCTGTTGGATTTATCAGCCGCGTTCGATACTGTCTCTCATAACATCTTGAGAGATAGGCTGGCATATAGCGGAATTACGAACAGGGCACTGGCCTGGATCACATCCTTTTTGGAAAACAGGCACCAGATAGTAACACTGGGATGTTACAAATCCAAAGAAAAACGGTTGTCATCAGGGGTCCCCCAGGGTTCATCCCTGAGCCCAACTCTTTTTAATCTCTATATGACACCACTCCTCTCCTTGATGGCCACATTTGATGTGGAAGCCATAGCATATGCAGACGACACACAGCTGATTCTTACTCTCGATAAAAACTCTACAGTAGCTGAAGAGAAGTCTCACCACTGCCTAACGGCAGTGGTGGATTGGATGAAATTGAATCATCTCAAATGCAACAGCGCAAAGACAGCAATCATGCTGTTTGGAAAATCCAACCTATTTAAGCCCAACCAGTGGTGGCCCTCACATTTGACTCCACCCCCTAACACAGTGGATACGGTGAGAAATTTGGGGATCAAATTTGATCCCACACTATCTTTCCATAAGCAAGCCCTTGCTGTGGCTGGCACTTGTTTCCAAACGATAAAAACTCTCCGAAAGTTTTTTGACCTTCTCCAGCTACCTGCTAGGAAAACGGTTGCAGCAGCCCTAATTCTATCACGTCTGGACTACTGTAATAGTCTGTACACAGGAACAAAAAAGACGGTCTTGAAAAGATTGCAGGTTGTCCAAAATGCTGCAGCGAGGCTGGCACTCAAATGGCATAAAGGCTCCTCCTCAGCAGCATCACTCAGAACTCTTCATTGGCTGCCTGTCCATAAGAGGATTCTCTTTAAAATCCTGACCATCATTTACAAAGCCACAAGGGCAATAGGACCAGAATACCTAAGATCCAGAATCAGACCGTATACCACCCATCGCATCCTGCGGTCATCCTCAGAGAACCTCCTAACAGCCCCCACTTTCAAACTACAATCTAGAGGGGGCAAGGCAATGGCTGTCCTAGGGACCAGGGCATGGAATTCTCTGCCTACTCAGCTTAGACATACACAAACGGAACCCACTTTCAAGAAACTTCTAAAAACCTGGATTTTTGCCAAGGCAAACCACATTGTGCTGTCTCTCATCTAAATCAAATTCTTGCTTCTGTTGCCTTAACTTAGTCTTTCCCCACTACAGATCCTTAGATATTCATTCCGCTAGCGCCAAGATGCTCCCTGTAGTGAACGTTGCGCTTTATAAATACTATCATTCATCCATTCATTCATTCAGACGGTGAAGGCGCGGGGGGAAGCGCGCTCCGCATCCGGCTGCTCCGTCTGCCAGTAATTATCTGCCTGGGCGACTGACCTGCATTGATCCTGTGACAAGGCCAGTGGCAGGAATTCCCCACTCGGGTCCGTCCCAATTGGCTTAGTTGTTTCAAGGCCCGGGTGATCGGCGCGCGTCAGTAGTCTTCATGCGCCTCTCATCCGCCTAGTCCAGCATCGGGGAGCACTCGTTCCTGCAGCGATCGCGCTCCGGCCAGGCGAGCCACCGGAGCTCACACAGGCACCAGTTCCTCGCAGAGAGGGTCCCAGCCGCGGCGGCTTCTAATCGAGGTCGATGCGCAGGTCTGGGGAGGAGGCCGCATCCGCCTTCACCACACAGCATGCTCAGTTCTCTATAATGGGCGCATCGATCAAAAGCTTAGGTATGGCGCTACCCGCTCCGCTGGATGAGGAACGTGGGAGTCGCACAGATGTGAGGATAATTGTTGAATTGTGTCGAAAGCTTGCGGAGCTCTCTCAACACGCGGCCATCTTGAGCCTCGGCAAGGTCCGCCCCCCGGCTACTTGACAGTTGACAACTTATGAGCTCTAAGTTCCCCTTTTCAGATTCTATTTGCAGACACAAATGTGATTTAGTGTCTCAGTCTTTGAAGTTCGGGTTGGGACTGCCTCCTTCGAAGTGCTCACACCTCTGTCCTATCCTTTCACCCAGGAAGCAGTTTGTCACAATAGGAGTGACTCAATTCCAGATGCCCCACAACACAGTCATGGGAAAGATTCGAGGATTACACCTGACTGTCAGCCTCACTGATAAACGCCTAACAAAATGTTACCAAAGGGACCCAGCCCAACTCTTTATGATTCACCTATCAGCCACATCTCCTTCCTGAGATGTGCCCAGGCCCTCCGATCTGTGACCTTTTCAGAATCAAAGTGCCCTTTTGAAGGATACCGAAGAGCCTGACTCTTCCTTCCTCCAGTTTTTGTCCAACCCAACTCATATGAACTAATCAATCCCCAAATCTTTCTGGGGGGCTAATCCAACTGCACATGCCTTCCACAAGACCCTGGGCTTTCAATATGGAACCCACAGGCCTCCATGTATTGTACCACACACAGGCACACATTCATCACTACACGCACACTCACAGTGTTACATGGTAACGCCTAGTAGGGCAATGATGAGTTAAGCACACAGCTGTGGAACTTTATATGAATTACTTCATAGGCCCACTCTACTGAAACAGGTAAAAAGGCATGTTCACATAACTGATCATCATCTCTAAAATACGGTATGCTGCCACCACTAAGCTCGTACTAAATTACTACTTGTAAGGGAAGTAGCCCTTTACTAATTATGGGGTTAGTTTTTGGGTGTCTCTCCCAATCTAAGCAAAACCGCAATCCGTGAGACAGGACTAGGTCATGGCACACATAGGGTGTTTGGGCAAAATATTGAATAAAAATATCGTGTGACATAAATATCATGTCCAAAATATTGTGTTGTCAAAAATATCGTTGACAGAAATATTGAAGGTAAGAATATCATTTTAAGTGTTATTTTTTTTATATCGTTGTGAAAAACATCACCTATTAAAGGAAAGTTGTTAAAAATATAGTTTTCATGTGTTAATTTATGTCTGTGTTTTTTAACGTGTTTTGTCCTATTAGTATCTTATTTTTTGGGTCAATATGTTAAGTAAATTTTTATATATATTTTTTACATTTTTTATTTTTTTCCAATAATAAATAAAACAGGTAAATATTATACACAGTGTTGCACAATTGTATTGTTTTGCATTTTTGCATTTTTGCTACTTTGTTTATTTGTACATTAACACAGTTGTTTCACATACATTTTCTTACAAAAAAGTTTTACAATTGTTTAAGTATATTTTAAATAATAATATTGTTTTGATAGTAATATTTATCTCACACTTTACATAAGTGTTTAATTTGTTTATAACATTTTTTGACATATTTTACATTTTTAACATTTTTTCCAATAATTTTCTAGTCATTTTTATATTTAACCCCCATTGTTCTGGAAAATAGTCTTTTGTTTATATTCATTTAGCGCCCATTTATTTTTATGCTAACTTATCTTTAGCAGTCTATTTGTCTCATTTTTGGTTCATTGCCATGAAAACAATTGTGGAAAGGGACTGCTGTTTGTCAGAGCAAGTAAGACATTTTTAAAGGTTTTTTTAAAGGTTTTAGGGGAAGGGAGAATGTAGGGACTTGTAGTAAATGGTATTTAAAGTTCTGTTTTGTGGTGTTTAGTAAGTTTAACAGTATTTTTGGAGTTTTTGGTGATTAGTCATTTATGTTAGGTTTAGGTTACATTTGTTAGTGCGGTCATTGTTGCATATTGTATTTTGTCATATTATGTGCAATGTATAACTTAATTGTTATGTTACTTTTATGATTGAATGTACTGTTTTTTGTGGATAGGTATTTTCACTTTTTTTTTTACAGGTTTACAGATTTACAGATTTGAAGGAATTATATGGACATTGGATTTTCTGTTTCTTTTTTTTGATTTCTAGAAAAACAATATTTTTAATTTTGATTTCCTTGGATTTTTCTGTTATCCTGGAGTGTTTTTTCTTTACATATTGTTTTGGGTTTTTATGGTTCCTTACAAATTTTACTTGCTTCAATGGATGTCTAGTGGACCTATGTTACTTTTGCATTTTCTGGGGGTTTCTCTACATTGATTTTTCCTTTTTTGGTGGATTATATTTCTGACTACATCACTAAGGAGGAAGATCTGCAGCTACTAAACTGTGAATTAGGTTTAAGTTATTTATTGTTGGGTGGGAAATAATATATTTATGTTTGAATTTGAATTTTATGTGATTGTTCTCTACAGTATTCTATCTTATGTGTTTTATTTGATTGGTTAATTCAGATTTTATTTATTTTATACATTTTGGTAGTTGCTGACTTTTTCGTTTTTCAATTTATTTATATACATATCAATTTTGCTCATCAGTTTAATTTCTTATTTCTGTTTTATTTTTTAAACTGATAAAAACAAGTTGCTTAATAATTAGTTGAAAAATATTTTATTGCTGCTGGTTTGGGTTTTTACTTTAGTTTATTGGTTGTTGTGTAGGCAATTTAATTTTTTACAATAGAGTTTTGGTATTGATTCTAAGTAGTGTACTCTGTTGTTAACAACTAGTTTTATATTACATTGTAGCATGTCGTACATTCTATTGGTTTGTTTGGTTAAATTAGGTTTCATTTGTGTTGCTGATTGTTCCTTTTGTAATTCTTGGTAGGTTTGTTATTTATTTTTTTGTCCTCATATCACCATAGCGTCTGCAAGTCTTGGATCATTTGGCACCCTCGATCCGTCTCGTGGTCCGTTGCATTCACTCGCCCGAGCCTCCCAAGCTCTGGTCGCATCGAGGGGGCAAACCACCCCCATGTTCCATGACCTGGTGTAATCATAGGACTATGGAAATGTTTTTCTTATTCCGACAGTCCTGCATAGTGCCATGGATACTAATTTGCCCACTTAATAAATCCTCCCAAATTTCCCCCGACCTTTGTGGGTTACATTCAATATCCATATTGCTAGTCCACTTGGCCACTTTTAACCACCCTATAGGATGTGGGGGGGCAGGGTCTAACCAATGTTTCAAATCTCCCGCCTGGCTAAAAGATATAGGTAAAATACCAGGCCCCTTTGCTTACTGTTCAAAGTGTTATGCGTAGTGTTGTCCACCCCTAGGAGTACTAAGGCCGCTGTCAAGACTATAGGGTCCCCTAGGATACCCCTTATAGTGGTTTCTGCAGCCTTCCAGTATTCTTTTATCCCAGGACATGTAAAGAAGATGTGTACATCATTGGCTTTTGGGAAGTTGCATCTTTTGCATCTGGGAACTGGCTGCAACACAAATTTAGCCACTCTTTGAGGAGTCCAATACAACCTTTTGATAACAAAAAAATGATGTTGTTTCAAATTTGCAGGCGTAACTATTGAATATAGTAATTTTAAGGAGTCCATCCAAAGAGATTGTATATTCTCTTCCTGAAATACATCCAACCAGATTGCATGAGGAGCCTCCAATTTCTTTTCCTCTGCCTCCAAGAATTGCCCATATCACTTTGCGACTTCTTTACTTTTTGGACTAACTTCCTGGAGGAGGACCTCAAAGTCACATAGACCACCTGCCTCCCGAGAGACTGTTGAGAACCATGACGTGAGCCGAATGTATTTAAATCTAGACAATCTATTACCAGTTTTTGCGCTCAGCACCTCCCAGGGTAACGAACCTTCTGCTGATATCAGGTCTCCCCACTTAGATATCCCTGCTTGCTTCAAGGGAAGGCTCAATCCATCCTTCAGGCATAACGGTGTCCCTGGGGATTCCCAAATCGGTGCAAATTCTGAGTAATACCCGATGTTTAAGATCTTTCTCACTCCACACCAAAGACTCAATGCTGTTTTTTTAACTTTCAACCTTACTTTTTTAAAGAATTTTTGTGCTCCAAATTTATATAGGAAGGCTGCTGGTCCGAACTCGTTGATCATTTCCCCTAGTAGTGCTCCCCAGGTGGAAGAGTCGGGCTCCCCCATAAGCATACATAGATTTTTAAATTGAAATGCCATATAATAGAGTCTAAGGTCTGGCAGGGCCAACTCACCCTTCTTAAGACAACGCCTTAGCTTTTTCCAGGCAAGCCGTACCCCATGGGATGCCCAGATGAAGCTAGTTATTTTCTCCTGTATTTAGTTCATTACTTCCTTGGGGAATTTGAGTGGAATGCAATTAAATAAATATGTCAGCTTCGGGAGGATAGACATTTTTACTAGATTGACCCTCCCATAGATGGTTAATGGTAAGTTCTGCCACCTGGATAATGACCTGTCAACCTCCTTGGCCACCTTCTTCAAGTTACGCGATGGGATCTTATAAATTTGGTTAACTATTACAATCCCTAAATATTTTATCTCTGCACACACTCTGCCTCCCCAATCCTCCAAATTCCAGCACATTACCTCCGTCTTGGAGATGTTCACTAAGTATCCGGATACTGCCTCAAATTCTCTTGTCAGATGCTCCACCCTAGGTAACGTTCGGGCCGGATCGGAGGTATAGATTATCAAATCGTCCGCATATAATGCTATTTTACTACCGGAAGGGAGGGAGTGAATGGGAACTATCTGGTCATCTTTCCTCAAAGGTTTGTTATTTTTGTTGGGCTTCAATGAACTTGTATAGTGTCTGCCTAGTTAGGATTGGAAGGCATTGTGCTATTCTTCCACTTTGTAGTTTGTTTTGGCTTCCTGTGCCATGGTGCTGTCAAAGATATAAAGCAAACACAAGGAGATGATAGACAGAGCGCTGAAACCTTTTAGACATTCACCCCCAGTCACAGATATAGGTTGAACCCATCATCGTTCTTTAGCTCATTTCGCCACCCCAGTTCAGACACAGCCATATGCAAATCAGTCTTGACACCCTGTGCCTTATGGGAACAGTCCATCCCGAACTGCCAAGCCAGGTCTTCCCTGGACCGGAAACAAGCCTACTGGGACTGGTTTCGGGGTAACACCCCTCATCAGCCAGGCTAGCTTGAATCCAGTGGCAAAGTTAGCAAGGGACCCATGTCTGGGCATACCCTGCCAACTCAGGGCAAACAAAGCAAACACAAGGAAATGATTGACGGAGCGCTGAATCTTTTCCGACACTCACCCCCAGTCACAGATCTGGGTTAAATCAATCATTGTTCTTTAGCTCACTTTGCCACCCCAGTTCAGACCCAGCTATATGCATATCGGGCTGGACTGTTCCCATGAGGCACAGGGTCAAGACTGATTTGCATATGGCTGGGTCCGAACTGGAGTGGCGAAGTGAGCTAAAGAACGATGATGGATTTAACCCAGATCTGTGACTGGGGGTGAGTGTCTGAAAGGTTTCAGCGCTCTGTCCATCATCTCCTTGTGTTTGCTTTGTTTGCCCTAAGTTGGCAGGGTATCCCCAGATGTGGGTCCCTTGCTGGATTCAAACTAGCCTGGCTGATGAGGGGTGTTACCCTGAAACTGGTCCTAGGAGGATGCTTGATTCTGGTCCAGGGAAGACCTGGTTTGGCAGTTCAGGCTGGACTTTTTCCATGAGGCACAGGGTCAAGACTGATTTGCATATAGCTGGGTCTGAACTGGGGTAGGAAAGTGAGCTAAAGAATGATAATGGATTTAACCCAGATCTGTGACTGGGGGTGAGCTTCTGAAAAGTTTCAGTGCTCCGTCAATCATCTCCTTGTGTTTGCACTGTCAAAGATACTTCACCATGGTATCTGGAATTTGGATTGGCATCTGTGTCTTGACCAGTGCAATCTGCCAACCCAGATATCTTCAAAATAGTCCATTAGGGGACTAAGGGCTGATCATAACTATGGTGGCCTTGGGACCGCCGTGCTGTCTTTGGCGGTCTGACCGCCACCTCCTCGGCAGTCCGACCGTCCGATTACTAGCTGGCAGACAGACTGCCACAATACCGCCACCACCTCTGACATTTGAGCTGCCGTCGGCATGGGCATCACCATGGTAATTATGACTTGCCTTTCCGCTGACCTTTTCATGGCGATACACCACCATGAAAAGGTCGACAGAAAGGCAGGTAAAGTGCCACAAAAAGGGCTTTAGGACGAATTAGCCCATCTGTAGTGTGGCCCGGGTCCATTTTAAAGCCCCTTATTCCTGCACTGTCGGTGCGCACACTGTTTTCCATGCATGACATGATGGATGGGCACATTGCGCCCGACTTGCTGGAGATGCAGCAGTGTGGCCCGCATCAGCTTACAGCTCTTTTCTGGAGCCGAAGCATGCCGCAGCCAGTGCTCCGCCACCACACACTGCAAGATTGCCCTGAACTCATAATGAGGCAGTCGGGATGCCGCCAGCTTTGCGCGGTTCTCTTGACCACCGCCATGGCAGGCTGGCGGTGCGGCTTGCAATGTCATAATCGGGCCCTTAGTTTGTGTTTGTATTGTTGGTAGAAAGGACTTTCTATCAGTAAGGTGTAGTGGTTAGCCTCCTCTGTGACAGGTACATAGGCTAGAGCTATAATCTTTTTTTTTTTATTTCAAAAGCAACATGATTGTTTGTTGTGTACTTTACACTTAAAGTAGATTGTTGGCAGTATCTCCAAACACTTTGACTAAAGTAGTAACAGCCTTATATGGCTGCGTGTGGGTAAAGTTTTGGGATAGTTTGAATCATAGCTTGTTGAATATCTGTTATTATTTTGTGTGAGGTGTAGTTGTTTGCTTTACTTTTATTGTGGGTTAATAGTTCTGAATAGGTACTACTTTATTTATTAGGTGGTAAGGCATGTAGAAATGGTATATTAGTATTTTGGTACTCACCATATATGGTGTATATCTAAGTGAAGGGTTTGGGATAAATTTTGAATGTGGGATCCGTCATCCATGTTTGACATTGTGTTAGATTTAGTAAATATTCAGTGGTAGAAAATACTATGATACATTTTTAGTTGTTTAGGTTATCATAAAAGAGGAAGGGTTCCTCATTATGTGTGATGGCTGAGTGTTATGGAACTTGGATTTCTTGGTATCTTTGAGGTGCAGGAGGAGTGTCAGTGGTGGCTTTTTTAGTTTGTGCTACTAAGCATTTTAAGGTGGGTAAAGGTGGTAGCTGGCCTGCGATGTGGTCGGGGACTTTGAGAAGTACATATTTTAAAATTTTAATTGTGGGCTCAATCGAACTGTCGCTTGCCTCTTGTAAATCTTGTAGTAGATGCCTTGCTTTGATTTCTGGGCCATTTAGGGGAGGGATGTTCTTCTTTACATTAATAATAACATAATCTTTTGTTGTGGCCCTCCCATAGCATGCATTAGAGTAACATTTAGTACATTTCCCGTTGACTGTTTCTGTGCGTGTACTTTCTTCACTGTAAGTGTAGCCATGTGAGAGAGTAATTGTTTCCCTTTCTGTGAGGTGATGTATCTTGCTCTTTCTGTCAATTTGTCTGAAAATAGATAACAATATAAAGTTTTAAATGTTTAAAAAATTAAAATACGTTTAACATTAACATGCAAAATTATTTGTTTTGTTTGCTAATTAATACTTACATGTCGGTCTTGATGGAAATTGCGCCTTTATTTCCTGTTTTTCTGTTGGGGTTCATGTAATGTGAGTCAGGTGCCACCATTTCTGTTGGAGGAAAAAAAGGGTTTTTTAAACGCTTGTTTGTTGGTAGTTAGTGGGGTCAAAGGGTGTTTGGTTAGGTTATACCCATTTAACAGTGAGATTGTGTTTATTAAATGTTTAAATTAACCTACATTTTGTTAGTCTTTTTCCAGGTACCTAATTCCTGTCATTTGTGGAAGTTTGGTATTTTCTCATAGTTGTAGTAATTGTTTTGTAGTATCATTTTTAAAAGATATAAAAGTAGTAGAGTATTTAGCTATTTTGTTTTGTAACATTTAAAAAAATAATTAGTTGATAAGTTAGTGTAAATACATGTTTTACTTACTTTGGAAGGTAGTTGTATATATTTTTCCTCTTCTGTTTGTAGGTTCTTTGGAAAATCCGACAAAGTCTCGTCTTCTTGCAGTTTTTTTGTTTTTGGAGTAGTAATTAGTTAAATTGTGTGTGCCTTTTAAATTGTTAGTTAAATTGCTTGCTTCATTTTATTGGTTAATTTCGTTTGCATTATGATTTAATGCTTAGTTTTCTTTTAGTTTGAATGTTCTTTAGATATTGCCTTTTATGGTGAACGCTAATTAGGGTGTATTTTGTAATGTTATTTATATATTGATATATTTGTTTTAATGTGGATGTTTGATTTATTTATATATATATATATATATATATATATAAAATCATTGTTGTTTGTTGTTTACATGTTAATAATTGTTCTAAATATATTTCTGTATAAATATTTTCATATTTTGATTTGTTTTCCTTTTGTGGGTGGTTATGGTTATTTTAATAATATACAATTGTTATAATGTTGTTAGAATACTTTCAAATTTGTTTATGGCTAATTTTAAACTTTTTATATAAAGTTTTATTATTTGTATTTTTTTGCATTAAAACTAATGATTTTTAACTATATTTATGTAATTAATATTTTATGTTCCAATATTTGTGTGTATTTATATGTTTATTTAAAGTCATGATATTTTTGTGTCCGATAATTTTGTTATTGATATACGTGAATAAAGATATTTATGACTGTGACATTTTGGTTAGCGATATTGATGTGTTTGTTAGTTAAGTACATGTAGACTATATTTTTGTAAACAATATTTATGGTCCGATATTTTAGGGAATCAATATTGTTTACATCAATATTATGTAAGTTATCCGATCTGTGTTCGTCCAGGAATCAGCACTAGAAATCCAGATATCATTGCACCTTGGGCACTCAAGGCAGGAGTGCATGTCTGCCACCATGTAAGGAACTTTCCTATCCTAACAACACAGTTTAATCAATGTGGATAAATTTAAGGATGAAATGGAACCCAGCCATCTAGTTTGCTCATTGTTTACCTCCTAAGTTTTACATCAATTCATATATATACCCACCCACAGACACAGTGAGTGATATCAAACCCAGTAATGGAGAAAATGCTAAGCAATGGACAACTGAAGCTAAGCAATGAACAACTAACTACCTCAAGCTAAGCAATGAACAACTGTGCACATCAGGTGAATGAAGCAAACAGCAATGTCCTTCAGCACATGAATACATGCACATAATTCTCCACACAGATCTATATGACAGCATCTAGCAGGACACTCTCCTATATTTAGGGCCTTATTACGATGTCGGGCGGACGCCGCCGTGGATATGGGTCCGACCAACCTCCGGTCGGCGGTACCGGCCGCTAAATTATGATGCAACCGCACATGGTGCGGTCGTAAGCTCCCTTTTCTGTATGGGAGCTTCTGCTGTGGTCGGGAACCGGCCGCAGGAGAAGCTCCCATACAGAAAGGGAGTTTGTGTTTGTCCCTGCACTGCCTGGCAGACACTGTGCAGGGATCAACAGGGGACACCTATGGCATCTAACCGGAGGCCGCAGGAAGAGGCACTGCTAGAGGCCCCCAAACTAGCTTTCCGACAGGTTTTCCATGTCTGAAAGCCCGGCAAGGAAATAACTGTCGGAAACCGAGCATCGTAATCTGGACGGCGTAAAATGCCGTACATAGGGATTATGTGCCGGTTCAGACTGCCAAGCAGTCTCCTTGAGACCGTCGGAAGCCAGCCGGAATGTCCGGCCGGTTTCAGAACCGACAGCCTCCATTGTAATGAGGCTGTTGGTTTTGAAACCGGGATGAGGCTCGGAAAGCCTCCGAGCTGCGTTCGGAAACTTTCTGAGCCTCATCGTAAACAGCCAGTTAGTAACTAATGCACACTAGTCTACAATAATATTGCCAGCCAATAGTCGCTATGAATCACATTTAAATAAAAAGAAATACAACTAAATATTCATGAGACCACTTTGACTCTAGTCAACGAGAATCCCATAACTGTAAAAGGCACCTTGATTCCAAAAGCCCTTCAGGGACACATGGATGCACATAATGTGCTGTACAAATGCACAAACAATAGAGCATATGTTCGAAGCTTCAAAGTAATGTGTTGAGAAATTTTAATCCTACATAGAGCATTTTAATTTCTGTAGTTTAATATGAACTTCAAAGCTTTAGTAATATACTGGAAATATTAAGGGCCTGATTTAGATTTCGGTGAAAGGGTTAATTCGTCACAACGGTGACGGATATCCTGTCCACTGAAATATGAAGCCCATCATATCCTATGAGATTTATATTTCGACAGACGGGATATCCGTCACCGTTGTGAAGGAGCAATCCATCTGACGAAATCTAATTCAGGCCCTAAGTACACCACCACAAGTTTTACATTTAGAACATTTACTGGAGCATTCTAATCTTTGTTTTTAGCAATATACTGGAATTATTAAGTTCACTACAACAAGTTTCAAATTTAGAATTTTCACTCAATGCACACATTTGAGCATGAAACCTGGGTCTTGTTCATACAGATTACATCTGAATCTGCCTTTAAATTAGCTGTCACAAATATCCTCATTAAGAAATGGGGATACACCAAGGGGAACCGGCACTTAATGAAAGTGGTGAGAGAGGATTACATTGGCTTGCCCTTCCTTTCAGAGCACATGTTTAGAGGCTAGTCCCCTTCAGCTGACAGGGTCTTCAACTTTTCTGGCCAAACCCAACATCTGTGAGCAGTGAACATGATCACATGCTTTCTCTAAATCCACATATGTTTGTTAAAGGCTCAACTGAGTTTTAAAGTCAATGAAATGTTGCATTTAATTCCTCCTTTGCCATACTTTTTTTTATCTTGTAGGCATATCATTTATACCTGCCTGCGTTACTTTCACCAAAATAGTTTTGCGAAAATGTAACCTATAGAAGTGAGATAGAGTTATATTTAGAATAGGCTGTGTGATTATGATGTGATTTTGATATTGGGAGAAATAAAAATATATGTATCACTGGAATAACACTTAGGGGCCGATTCTGATGCGGGTTGGAAAAGCTTCCCGACCGAATCGGTTGGGAAATGGTGTCCGACCCACTCGGATCGGGAAAGTCTGACCGGCGGAGTAGGATGCATCCGGATGCTTCCAGATACGATTTGGTTGAACTCCCATTGACTTCAATGGGAACATTTGTTCCTAACCGCATCAGAATTGGGCCCTCGGTCGGGAAGACACGTTCCCGATCCGATTTGGAAGGAGCAAATGCCGTTAGGAGGCCTTCCTAACCGCATCAGAATCAGGCCCTCGGTCGGGAAGCTTTTCCAACCCGCATCAGAATCGGGCCCTTATTCTTTTCAGTACATTATACATATTGTATGTATGGGAGAAATAGAATATGCTTTAACCATGCCATCAATTAAAAGCTGTTTTCTTTTTATCTGTTCTGTAATTGCAATATTTATATCTATTTTACTTGTTTCACTCAGTGGGCCCTCCCCTTGCCTACTTTCTCACCAAATTAAATTCCAGTACTGGTGTTTCCTGGGGAAAAGGAAATGCTGAGCTATTCTTTATTATACATACAAATTAGTTTAATAGGAATCAGTTCTTTCTCTTGCACGTAGAAGGTCAACTTCATATTTAATTCCTTTAGCTTAGATGGAATATAGCCTTAAATCTTGCAGCTGAAGCCTATACCTGTTGCTAAAGGCCCCAAACCCAAGTTATATACAACAGAGAGGGTCTTTGACAACTGCTATGGCCCAAGTTAGAAAGGCTATAAAGCTATTACAACATTCCACCCACGTTGAGTAGAATCTTCTAAATTTAAAAGGGAACAACAGAAAAACAAATGTTGGAATGTTGGCGTAGAAGGCATGTCCCAGTCATTATCGGCACTGGGTCACTCCACTGTCTTCAATGGAGATCTCAACATTTCAATGTTTTAATATATTATGTTGATGTCCCCAATGGTATTAGGTCCGACTTTTACATATCATTCAATATCTCAGTAGGATCCTATATAAATTTCAGTAAAAGATCAGGTATGTTTATTTATGATAATTTTAAATTATTTTGCATTTGCATTGCAATTATTTGAATATTTAGGCACTAATGGTTTGCTTTTCTAAAGTAGATATATCTAGCGCCCAAACAGAGAATGAATGCATGGCATATTATCACAATTTGTCAAGTGATTTTTCATGGTGCTTTTAAGGGCCTTTCCATTATGTGATTTCCATAAAATATTTAAATTCAAATAGAACAGCATCAATGCATAAGCTTTCCTTTTTTTTACCATAACTAAGGTAATACCAATTGGATAGTAAATAGCATAAGAAATTGAAAGAGGGTCGAAATAATATCTCATCTTCTGGAATATAAATAGAAGTCACATGAAAGACAGCATGAGTCATAGGTGACCCGAAGTAAAGAGATAATAAAGCTTTTCTCTGACTCACAAAACGAATGTTTCCACTTCTTCTCCACACACACTTCCTATTTATACTTCAGGGCATCATGATTTACACATTAGAAACACAGATTCAGTGAACATCAATAAGAAAAAAGGAGCATCAAATATTTAACCAGCTCATTAGGTTAATTAGGCTATCCTAATAATAAGAATATTATGGACCTTGAGAACTATAGCTTGAGCAAAGTACTGTGCATCTCCTATGTAGTTCATGTTCTCAGTTAACCATTTGCGTGGTAAGGCATTGAACTTCATCAGGGTTTATAATAGGGTATATGGCAAAATAATTCACATAAAGAAGATTAGCAACCACAATACCCACTTGGTGTAAGTGACAGGGTTTACAGCAAATGAAATCTCCAAAAGAGGCAAAGAGAACACACACAGACAGGGATACCTGATTAAAGCTTGGTGATTCACCCTTTCAAACACATTGTAAATGTGAAAGTCACTAGGCCGCAACCATATAACGGAAGAAATCCTAAACAGAGATTACATCATCCTTACACACATACCAACATAGCCAGGGCCACTGGAATTATGCGGCAGGAGAACTCCAAATTATGCGGCATTGTTGACTAAAGTATACAGCAAGAAAAGGAAAACCTATGCAGCATAATGAGTCACACTATTTTATACTATTCATACTTTTGTCATTGTTAAACATGGTACTAATGAGTAGGCAAAGATTTCACCTCATTAATACCAGTTTAACAACCAAATATAGAAAAAAGCAACTGAAAGATGACCAGTTACACTTTTGCAAAAGACCTCATGTAAACCCACATCGCCACATTTTTTGTAACTTTAGATCCGTCTGAGCTTGAAAGACATTTTTTTTAATCGTCTATGACTGACACAATTGTGTGGGTGACAGGTTAGTCCTAATTTTTTATTTTATATTGACTTTTTCCCTATAATCCATGGCACGCGTGAATTACGAGGAGATTTGGGGCCAGATGTACGACGCGCAAAATAGCGCCTCGCAAATTGCGAGTTTTTTGCGAATCGCAATTTGAGAGGCGCTATTCGCTACCTACTAACACTACAGGCAACCTGATTGCGAGTCGGTATACACTCGCAACGCTATTTGGCACACTCTCTATTTGCGAGTCGCTATTGTCTCGCAAATAGCGAGTCCCGTGGAAACAGCGATTTTGCATGCGCTATTTGCGAGTGTGCATGAAAAAGGCCAATAAAGCACTCACAAATAGCGTTTTGATTAAAAAAAAAAGGTCACACTTCCTGTTTGAGGTGAAGGACCCACAAAACAGGAAGTGGTGCCCAAATCAACTCCTGAACAAAAATCAAGCACATGTACAGGGGCAGCAGCACTGTTAGACACTGCTGAGAGAGAAAACATGAGCAGCAAGGAGAGCAAGAAGGCAGGCAAGCAGAGGCTGAGAAAGCTGAAGGTCTCAGAGAAAGAGCTGGATATCATCACGGAGGAATGCTGCAACCACCATGATGAACTATTCGGCAGAGCCTCACACCGTCTGGCCGAGAATGAGAAGAGGAAGATCTGGCGCAGCATGCAGCAAAGGATTAATGCCCTAGGAGTAGCACACCGCTCCATAGATGATATTAAAAAACGGTGGTATGATCTTCGCTCCAGGGCAAAAGAGAGGGTGGCAGCACGGCTAGATGAGGCTAACAAGACCGGAGGGGGACCATCTACTTCAGCAGAGCCAACACCAGCTGAAGCAATGGTGGAAGCTACCCTGGAGAGGGCAGCTGTAGCAGGCTTTGGGAGCCTTGATACATCCCAGCCATCCAGAAATCCTGGTAAGTGACAACTGTGCATGTGATGTTTGAATACCCACTAACGCCTGTACTGTGCATGCATACTAATCAAAGACAAGCAAACATCCATGTACAAACAACAAACAACACTAGTGTTGCATCATGGGAGATGTAGTCTGTGTCAGAATCAGTGTAGTGAGGGAATGACTTGAGCTGATAAACATTGTAAATCTACAGAAACAGTGAAACACATCGTTTATTATGTTCCATTTTCCCATTTGTCACATACACACACCTTTGGAAGCAGACGACACTGATGAGGACACACCGGGTAGCCCCGAGCCAGAGCAGATGGAGGAAGGGCAGGACGTTGGGGAAACAAGTGGGGAAAGGTCTTCCACATCCCAACTACTGTGGCTGCAACCACTACAGAGCCAACACCCACTGTCACCTCTGCTGCGCAGCAGGACACAACACCACGAGGCCCTCTGTCCACACGTGTGCGTCTCTCACGGAGAACACAACAGTCCCAGCGTCGGTCCCAAGGTCTGTCCTCCGCTGGGCCAGTCAGTCAGGACATGTCTCCATCAATCGACTGTGAAATGCTGCAAATACAGCGCCTGCAGAATCAAATACAAAGGCAGAGAAATGTCAGGATGTCCCAAGGGTTCTGCATGGTCACAAACAAACTGGCAGAGAATCAGGCCAGGATAGAATCCAAACTGGATGCCCTCACCAACACTGTGGCCGACTTAGCAAAGGAGTGGTCTGTAGGAGGAGCAAATCAGAGGCGCATTGAGCGGAGCAGGGGTCAAAAACTCGATAACTTGAGCAGGGCAATCAATAGGCTGGCGCATGCTACCAACAAACATAGCCAGCGCACACTTGGGCTGCAAGTGGAGATGGGCCACTACAGTGGGGACGTAGCACGTGGCCTTGAAAAAATCACAGCAGCAGTTGAAACACTGCAGACCAATCAGCTCATTGGGTATGTTGTTGGCATTGGTGGCACTGACAGTGAAGTGTCAAGCCGGAGCAGCTTGTCAGCCACGGAGCCACCAATGATGTGCAGAAGCAGCAGCCGCCACCTTGGGCTGGGTAGTGGCAGCTCTGGCCAGGCTGCACGCAGGGGCAGGAAATTAACTTTTTGTGTTCACAAAAAAGAATTCATGTGCCTTTTATATCATTATTTGTGGTGACGAAACCCAATTTTTATTTTAAAAGGCTTATTCCTACAGTTACTGATGGACATGTTGTCCTACTTTGATAATGGGTGCCTGAAAATTAAAACACCCATTGCTATTCACAATTTGTTCTGTCTTTTGTACAGCTGAGTGTCTTGCTGGTGTGCACGTACCTTTCAGAAATAGTTGTTGGCAATCTGGTCCCTGCACATTCTCCCCTCTGCTGCAGCGCTACCATCCCTTTGTTGTATGGCAGGTGGTCCCGGGTCATCATCATCAGAATCTGTGTCAGACACATCCATGGGCATTCCACCCCTGCAGGCCATGTTGTGCAGCATGGCACATGTTGCCACAGTTTTACAGACTGTCTCTGGGGCATACTGCAGAGCATCACCACTCTTATGTAGGCATCTGAAGCGCGATTTCAATATTCCAAAAGTACGCTCAATCACTGTCCTTGTGCGCCTGTGTGCAGTGTTGTACCGCCTTTCATGTATGTTGTTGGGAGACAGATACGGTGTGAGGATCCACGGACGTAGGGCATACGCACTGTCACCTGTAGTGAGATATATGATGTTGTTGTTAAATGCTTACAGACATGCAAGTGAATAAACATTCGTCTGGGGACAGGTAATAACATTACCTAGGAGGTATCCATCATCAAAGTCACCTCTTTCTAACCTTTGATATAGACCACTGTGCCTGAAAATATATGCATCATGGGTGCTTCCAGGGTATTTGGCTACAATATCGGTGACAATGTTTTTAGCGTCACACACTACTTGGATATTGAGGGAATGTGTACTTTTTCGGTTACGAAAAACGTATTCAATGCGGGATGGTGGACATTTGGGTGCATGTGTCCCATCTATGCACCCTATGACCTGTGGGAACCTTGCTAATCTGTAGAAATCCATTTTTGTTTGGTCTAATTCCTCATTATCTCGGGGCATGTATATGTGTTGATGTATGTGGTATAGCATGGCGTCTAGGAAATTATGGGAAAAACACGAAAGCGCACTCTGAGACACACCACCAGCCACTGCAATGACATCCTGGTAACTACCAGTGGCAAGAGGTGGAGGGAACACAACACCTGCACATGTGTGGGAATTGCATTGCTACGCATGGTTCTACTCTCAAGTTGTGGCTTCAAGGTGTCAATGAGCTGTAGTATGACCCTGCTACTTAGCCTGTACTGCTTATAAATCTCCTCTTCTGTCTTATCCAACAATGTCAGCCTGGCTCTGAATATCCTCTCCTGTCTTCTCCTCCTCTGCAATGCCGCCATTATCCGCCTCCTCCTTGCTCCTTGCACATGT
This sequence comes from Calotriton arnoldi, assembly GCA_963921515.1. Taxonomy (NCBI): domain Eukaryota; kingdom Metazoa; phylum Chordata; class Amphibia; order Caudata; family Salamandridae; genus Calotriton; species Calotriton arnoldi. The sequence continues at coordinate 483,743 of CAWUFW010000593.1, read as the reverse complement.
ACAGGGCAGCCATTGTGGAAAGGATTGTGATGCATTCTGGGTGTTTTTTTATAGGTTGATCCTGATTACCGCCTGTTTCAGCTTAGCGGTAAATTGCATGCGCAAATATACCTTTTTGCGTGTTATCGCAATTTGCGACTACTCTGTACATGCAATTTTGCGAGTCGCAAATTGTGAGTCGCAATATTGTGAACGCAAAAAGCATGCGCTAATTTTGCGAGTCGGTATTTACTCGCAAATTAATTTGGGCAATTGCGAATGCTCTTCGTACATTGGAAACTGCCATTTTTGCATGCGCAAATCATTTTGCGACCGATTTTGCGCATGCAAATTGGTCGTACATCTGGCCCTTAATCTAGTATCTATGCTGTGAACTTTGGAACCTGTCCCATAGGTTTAAATCTCAATCTTGGCACTTAACTGGATATGAGTGATTCTTGGTGAATCATTTAATATCTCTATGATATAAACAATAATTTCACAACAAACACATAACTCATAATGAACAGTGCATGGTTGTTTCCCAGCTAGATTTGTGCTATACCAACACATAAAATTAACGTGGCAGTGATCATTTCAGATTATGCTTTCTTTTTCATTGATTGTTTTTACGGGTTTTGCTTGTACCTTGACCAATTGTATGCTTGGATTTCAAGAGCCACCATTGTTAATCTGACGTTCATTTTCTTACTGTGTTGAAGTGTAAATGTATTTAGCTTAGTTATGGGTATGACATTTGTCGGACATGAATTTCATGAAAATGTAATCATTTGGTCCTTATTACCTCCTTGAAAATGTACATGACAGAATCTTTGCACTCACATTACACATGCTTGGTCCTTCATACCTCACATATATTTCATAGTTGTCTTTGTGGCACAATGCACACCAAAGGTAGGAGTAACAATATTGTGTGCCTGTGCTGCAAAGTATGAAGACATTGTATGCAAACAGTACTCAGAGTTTGACTCCAATAGATCATAATCAAAGTGCAAAGACAGTAAGAAAGATATAATAATTCTCCTCAAGAATCTAGGTCATGCATTCAACTATGGATTACAATAACTATTTCATCATCATGAATACTGATTAGCTCTCAGCTGCAGCTCCAAAGAGACTCTAATCCAATTTTCAATGGCTGTATTATTATCCGATCAGAAAAGGTTTTTATGTACTTTCAGATGTTCTGATGACAACATCTGACCTAGATGCAGGACTGAACTTCAGCAACGACAGTCTGATTAGTTGTTTTACAGATGTCTGCTGTATTGTTTTATAGGCAGATGCTGTTTAAGATTACCTCACAGGGAGCTGTTGTCTCAATGTTCCTCCAACTTCTCCACACAGGTTGATCCTGTTGATCTCACCATCCTCCTGCAGCCATCGGTCTCCTGAATGGGTGCCTTTTTTTTGCTGAGTTTCAAAAACCTTTATTCAATTAAAAGGACGAAATACATGTTAACCAATCCATGTTTCAGGTGGCACGACATTTGACCAGGTGAAAAGCGCATACAGTGAGTGCCAAGTTCTACACCAGGTTTACATCCACATGGCATTGTATTCTGAATTAAAAAAAATCTTTAAGCAAGAATATTAAAGCATATGAAATTAAATGTAAACAATTAACCAAGAAATGAGTAAACTAAATAAACACATTCATTCATGTCTTTGAAAAACTCAACATCAGGAAACAACCATCCCCCGTTATCACCCCAACTCGATTTCAAGTAAGCTTTCACATTGCCCTTCTGTAATATTTCTTTGCACATATAATCTTGGACCAAAGAACGTGCTAGTGAATAGCCACTTGAGGGGATAAATCAATGCCTTCAAAAAGCAAGAGATTCCTGGCTCTCCATAGAGGATCTTTCAAGCAATTTACAACAATCCAAAATTTTTGGCATGGGGAGCTGGATCTGATCAGACCAAAAAGCACGCCTCTTTAGAGAAAATCACATCTGTATTTAGGGAAGAAAACCATACTTCTGCTAAAGTCCTCACCTTCTGTGCCGTTGGGCAGTCCCAAAAAAGGTGGTCGCAGGATTCCTCTGACAAACATCCCTTACTGACACTGAGGGCCTGATTCTGATGCGGTTAGGAAAGCATTCCCACCTAGGGCCTGATTCTGATGCGGTTAGGAAGGCCTCCTAATGGCATTTGCTCCTTCCAAATCAGATCGGGAACGTGTCTTCCCAACCCAGGGCCCAATTATGATGCGGTTAGGAACATATGCTCCCATTGAAGTCAATGGGAGTCCAACCAAATCGTATCTGGAAGCATCCGGATGCATCGTACTCCGTCGGTCGGACTCTCCCGATCCGAGTGGGTCGGAAACCATTTCCAAACCGATTCGGTCGGGAAGCTTTCCAACCCGCATCAGAATCAGGCCCTAAATAGGGCTCTGGGACATCTTCTCCTCTACATGTACCATGGACCATGCCAGGTCATGATGGATATTAAACAGGTGCCGTACAGAAACCTTTCCCCAAATTGCTTTAGAAGTCTGATGATCAGAAAACCTACTGACTGGTATCTGAAACTCTTTCCCCATGAATACTTTGTGAATAAGCCTGGGTGAAATCAGGCCAAAAGTAATCCCTTTCAAATTGTGTTTCCTAATGAACTTCATAGCATAATATTATGCAAAAGTGCAGGATTCTAAATGAGGAATGCTGTTAGATACTACCATGCCCCTTGTTCTGCATACCAGAAACTTCAACCAACCTGGCAAAAAAAGGAACATTTCCTTTCTTCCTTGCACTGACAAAAGCTCCCTTATATCATGTTACAAATAAACAAGGATTGTAAAGTGAGGCCAATGTTTGGAGCATTCTTGCCACCCAAAACCATAGGTTTAAACAAGGTCACATGAGCCACTCGTTCTAGCTTCCCTCCTGAAATGAACTGAAAACCCCACCTTTGTATTAGTTCCAGGCAGTTTCGGAGGATTCGGAAAACCACAGCACCATACGGAAGGCTTGATAGAAATTTTGCCTTTGCAACAAAAATTTTACCCGTCATCGTGATTGACCTCAGACCCCAAAGTGCGATCTTTTGCTTGACCTTGGACATGCTTTATGACTAAAGCAGCAAAACACCACCCTCTCCAAAAAACAGACCAATACCTTTGTTGCAATCTTGCATCACCTAAGGCCCCAATCTATATTGTCTTCTTTCCATTAAACATACACACTCTCACTCTTTGTCAGGATAATTCGTGATGAGGATGCAAAATAAAACCTACTGCAATACCACAAAACCTGTTAAATTGAAATGCTGTCTGAACAAGAAACAGATATATCATCCATATAAGCAGAGGTAGTGACAGAACACCCTATTCCTTCTGGGACAGGGATCCATTTAATTTGCTTTTCAGCCCTCAGAGAAGCAATAACGAATTTGATGGCCAAAATGAACAAAAGAGGGGACACAGGGCATCCCTGCCTTACTCCTGATAAAATTGGAAAAGAGTCAGTTAATGTGCCAGTGACCAAGACCTTGCTGTACCAATTTGAGTACAATAAAGTAATTCATGATCTGAATTTGGGACAAAATTAATGTGCTGTAAAACCTTGAACATAAAGAGCGGCTCAGCCTATCATAGGCCTTTTCCTGGTCCAAGTTGAGTAAACTTATACATAAACCATGGTCTTTAACATATGATAGCACATCTCTAACTAAACATAAATTATCTGTGATTTTGCACCGTGGTACACCAAATGTTTGGTCTGATTCAATGACTGTGGAAATGACAGGCCTCAATTGAAGGAATAAAGGGGCATATGTATAAGGAAATGGCGCTGCATGGTGCCTGTGGCAAATTTTGCAGCGCTGTGCTGTTTCATTTCCAAAACGCAGGGATGCGCAGTATTTACAAGAATACGGTGCCCCCTGTGTTTTCCCTAGTGCTGGAGCAAAAAATAGCTGCATATCGCCAACACAGACACCCTTGCGCCATAGTGCAAGGGTGCCTGCGTTGCAGGGATGATTGTTTAAATGCAGGAAGGGCCCCTTCCTACACGTAAACAATCAAGAATGGCGATTTGCTACTTTTATGTATGCTGCATTCTGCATCACACATAGAAGTAGCAAATCTTCATTATTTAATGATTGTTTCTGTGCAGGAAGGGACACCTTTCTGCACGAAAACAATCATTAATGGGGTTTTGCTATTTCTATGTGTGCTGCAGAATACAGCAAACATAGAAAAAGCAAAAATGAGGAGAAATAAAAGCATTTTGCCTCGTTGCGCCAATCCAACGCCTGCTTTTGCATGGCGCTAGTTTTGGGTGCTGCCTCAGATTTACACATACTTATAAATCTGGGGTAGCGTTAAAAAGCAATGGGTATTGCAGTGGAACGCCCACAACAACACCCATTGCACGCCCCTTTCAAGCATTCTTACAAAGCTGCTCTTTAAGCCATGCAAAGTGGCTTAACGCCACTTTGTAAATATGGTGCAGGGCATTGCGCTACCAGAGCGTAGAAAAAAGTGATGTTCTGGTGGCGCAATCCCCTTGTATATATGCCCCAAAGTTTTAGACAAGATTGTGAAGTCTTGATTAAGAAGACTAATTGTACCCCAGTATTCAAAATCATTTCTGTCACCTTTCTTTTTTATAGAAAAACGTTATGCATCTACCTCTCAAGGAATTTGAGAACAATCCTTCCTTCATAGAATTGTTAGATACTTCAAGTAAATCAGAACCTACTACATCCCAAAACGTAGCATATAATTCTATGGGTATGCCATCTGAACCAGGGGATCTCCCCTTGTGAAGGTTTTGCATAGCTGTTTCCAGATCTTCCTTGTCTTCGTCAGACAAAAACACCTGCAAATATTGCAAATAAAAATTCCCAGTCGCATTGTCTGATTCTTTGGGGCCATAAGGTTCAAATCTATGCGTACAATTTTTAATAAATTTAGTAGTGGTTTGCTTTTTACCATGTGAGTCCAACATGGCATCTATAATTCTCCCACTAGGTTTAGCTTTCAGAAAGAAGAATCTAGAGCAAGTTTCATTTTCCTCCAAGAATTGAGCCCTATTGCGGAGAATCAAACCTTTTGTAAAGTCAGTGAACAATGAGGATATTCTCTGCCTGCACAACATTATGCCAGCGTGTACATCAAACCAATACTCTAAAAGCTTGGACAAATTCTGGAGCTGGATTTGCAAATTGTTGATTCTGCATCTTCTTTCTCTAGCCACTCTAGTTCCCTCATGAATAAAGAAGGACTGTACACGGATCTTAATGGCCTCCCACCACTCACTTATTGAGGGTATGTGGCCTTGTTTTGAGTAAATTAATATTTAGTTTCCATAGTCCTTTCCAGTTAAGAGGTATCTCAGCTATGGACACACCAACTGTAATGAGGTTGTGATCTGAAAAGAAAACTGGAATGAGTGTTTCTGAAACTTTCTTTTCTGATAGACTTACCAAGATGAAATCAATGTGAGACTCAGTGGATGAATTAGAACTAATCCGAGTGTATCCTGTATCATTAGGATGTAACACTTTGTAAGCATCCTGTAAATGAAAATCAGCAATGATATTCAGAAGTGATTTGCAGCTACTGTCAAGGTACATTGTAGAACATGAGTTCTATCTTTAACACCCAATAAACAGTTAAAATCACCTCCCAAAAAAGCATTACTGTTGCATAAAAGTAGTTGTGGTAGTTAAGCTCAAAATATTGTGCCTGCATGAGAATGAGATAGGGCAAAATGCATTAATAAAGTGAATTTCATTACCAAACATGTATCACACACACATAGTAGTCTCCCTTTAGCCACATGTTTTACCTTTTGAATACAAAAGTCTCAACTGCAAAATGTAGTGCCTATTCCTGCATCTCAGTCTTAATTGCCACCTGAGCAGATTGAAGGGCCACAGTTCCACATTTGCTGCAATTTTTGTCCTTTGAAAGTCCTGGAAAGCCCATTCCTGTAAAAGAATGAACTCAAATTTTTGTTGCTTCAAAAAATCAAACACTGCTAAACATTTAGGTCCTATTATGACTACAGCGGTCTATTGGACCGCTGTAGTCGTGGTGCCGGCCCACCTGCCATAATTTGACTTTGGCGGTCGGGCTGCGACCGAACCACTGCTAACGCCAGGGATCTGCGATACCTGGCAGTTTAGCAGTGGTGTGAGGCTGGTAATATGCTGGCGGTGCCGCTGTACCACCACCAAGATTATTACTAATTTCCTCACCGCCACAGTTTTCGTGGCAGCTTGACCGCCATGAAAAGTGTGGCGGTGAGGAAACAAAGGGCGCTCTACAGGGCCCCCTGGTTTCTCTGTGCCATGGGATGCATGCAGGGGATCACTTGATGTGCCCGCTTATCTGCATGCACCCCCAGTTCCTGCAGGGCATGAACTTGACAGTCCATGCCCTGCAGGAACGTGCAATGGAATATCTATTGCGGTGCCTTGCTAAGGCTCACATATGAGCCTTATCACGCACCGCCATGGACCAGCCGCCGCAGGGCCGCCCAACCTAGATTCCAGCCGGAATCAGGTGGGCAGTCACAGTATGTGCTGGGCTGTCTTGGAAAGGGGCGCTGGAGTGGCGGCCCGCTCCAAGACCGCCAAACTCATAATAAGGCCCTAAGCATCATTGTCCAAAAACCTAACATTAAAACTTCCCAAGAGAAGCATCAAGAAACATTCAAATAAAAACCACATTGTCATAATATTACTTGTAGCCCAGTTTCCTAATGCTTTCCTTGGCCTTTCTCTTTATCACAGGGATAAAAGCATCTTCTGCTTTTCCCTCCTGAAACTGACCTCTTTCATCCGGTAAACGCAAGTCTCTTGAGTCATTGCTCTCAAATGAAGGCTCTTCAGGATCATCACCCTCTTTCTACTTCCTTTTTAATGAGGTTGAAATATCTATGGCTGCTTCAACCTCTTCCTCAATGATATTGTCATCCTTGCCCCTTTCAATGACCATGCCAGCAATTGCAGTGTCAGAGAAAGATGACTGTCCCAGGGCTTTACAGGCATAGTCTATCTCAGTACAAGAGTCTTTTGAGAAACCTGTAGATACTTTCTCCTGGTTATCAATAGCATTCACAGTATCAGATGAAGCTGCTTCTATTGTTTGTTGACTTAAAGTAGAAAATATATTTGGAGCAGCATACAAACTGTCATTCATATCAGTGTCTTTTAGCTGCAGTTCATAAAGGGGGTCAAGCTGCACCTTGGATGTTTCTTTGGCTGCACCTGTGCTGGAAACTGGGGAAGAGCCCCCAGTATTGATTACTTCATTCCTTTCAACTGAACACAATTGATGTTTTTCAACACTGCCCCTAGTGGCCTTGGAAAGTGTTTGCTGTGATTGGGCATCCAAATCTAAATCAGGTGGGGGAGCCATGATTATTTAATTAGCAGCACCTAGTGAAGCTCCCTTATTGGGTTCCACACTGTTTCCATCCTCATTAACAACACTTGCAGCTTTCCCTCCACAAAGGGAGTTTCTTTACCTGAGTTTTTTTCCAGAGTGATATTCACCTCTTTATCAGACAGAGATAAACCAGTTTGGAAATCAAAACTCTCCTCCTACAAACCAAGTCTGATTAATTCTTCCTCTTCTACCTAGCTATCTTCATTTGACCTCCCTCGGCATGGGTGGGGAGGGAAAGGTTCCTCGATCCATGCACCTTTCATTTTAAAGGCATAAGAAGAGGAGCAAGTTCAGTTGAGCCACAAAGATTGCATGTTTTCTCATCCACACAATCCTCTGCTTCACAGATAATATTTCTATGCTTTGTTCAGAAAGGTGCAGTACAATCTTTAGCCAAGTGCCCCTCCAAATTACATTGTCTGCATCTTTTGGCTGACCACATCGAAGACAGTGCCTGTAGCTCCTCCCAGTCTAATTGCACTTGGTATATGCCTTAGTTCCTCAGTGGTTTGTTCTCTTTTTAAAGTCACTAGTTAAAGTAGCTAGCCTTTACTCCATCAGCATCTCTCACTGTGGCCCCATGTGAAACAATGCAAAACTGATTCAGCCAGATGATTATGTCAATGCTCTGAACATATTCATTAAACATGGAGAAATTCACCCTTCTCTTCTGAGGCTGAGGAAAGGCACTTATGGCAAAAAACTTTCAGAGGTGCAGAATGATTTTTCTCTTTAAAGTGCTTGAGACATTGTTCAAACACAGCAAAGATGTTGAAAATCACTTCAAAGACTTTTCCTCCAGGAAAAGCAAACATGTAGTCAATCTGATCTGGTCTGAACCCAAGTTCCTTTTGCAGCAATGGCCAGTTGAACATCAATCCATCCATCTTGACATTTTCAATGGCGAGAACCTCACAGCATTTCAGCACACTCGAGTAGCTGCCATCCTTGCACAACCCCTCCCAAAAGGGTCTCCCGATCGCACGCTGAAAAGAAGGGCTGTAACTGGTAGAACGGCTAGAACCTCCTCCTTGGATACCTAGGAGCGCACAACCACGTGATCATGGTGCCTGCCAGGTAAGTATCCCACTTAGGGCAGCACACTAAAGTATGCAAAAAATGGTGGATGGAATACTTGAAGTAATCTCAGCCACTGGTAATTACTATGCCCTTGCCCTAAGTGGGATGGGGATGCCCAGACGTGGGTCCCCTGCACTCTGTGCCACTGGAACCAAGCTGTACCTGGCTGATGAGCCCATAACTAGAATGAAGCCAGTCCTGGGTTGCTTCTGGTTCACTAAGAACCTGGCTTGGCAGTTCAGGTTGGACTGTTCTGATTGGAGCAGGGTCAAGACTGATTTGCATATAGCTGGGTCCAAATGAAAGTGATATGTTATGCAAAGTAACAATGGATTGGGATGTGGACTGAATCATTACTAGTGGCTGAGATAAATTTGAGCATTCAGTCCATCACTTTTTTACATATTTTAGTGTGTCGCCCAAAGTGGGATGGGTATGCCTAGATGAGGGTCCCATGCACACTGTGTCAGTAGAACCAAGCTGTACCTTGGCAGATTGGGCTGGACTGTTCCAACTGGAGCAAGGTCAAGACTGATTTGCATATAGCTGGGTCCAAACTGAGGTGACATGGTGTGCAAAATAACAATGGATTGAGATGTGGCCTTTGTAATTATCAGTGGCTGTGATTAATACAAGCATTCCATCCATCACTTTTTTGTATACTTTAGTTTGTCTTCCTAAGTGGATGAGTATGCCCAGACCTGGGACCTGTGCACACTGTGTCACTGTAACCAAGATGTACCCGGCTGATGAACCCATAACTAGGACGAAACTGGTCCTGGGCTGCTTGTGTTCTGGTTCAGGAAGGATCTAGCTTGGCAGTTAGGGCTGGGCTGTTCCGATTGGAGCAAGGTCAAGCCTGATTTGCATATAGCTGGGTCCAAACTGAGGTGACATAGTGTGCAAAACAATGATGGATTGGGATGTGGCCCCGAGTAATTAACAGTGGCTGAGATTATTTCAAGCATTCCATCCATCACTTTTTTGTATACTTTAGTGTGTGCCCTAAGTGGGACGGATACACCCAGGTGTGGGTCCCGTGCACACTGTGTCCCTGGATTTAAGCTGTACCTGACTAGGGTGACAAACGGTCCTGGGTTGATTGTGTTCCAGTTCAGAGAGGACATGGCAGGACTTTTCCAAGTAAAGCAGGGTCAAGACTAATTTGCATATACCTGGGTCCAAACTGAGGTAACTTGGTGTGCAGAATAACAATGGATTGTGATGCACGCCAAGTAATTATCAGTGACTTAGACTAATTCAAGCATTCTATCCATTACTGTTTTGTATACTTCAGTGTGTCATCCTAAGTAGAACAGGTAGGCCCGGAAGTGAGTCCCGTGCACAGTGTCACTGGAATCAAGCTGTACCCGACTGATGAGCCCATAACTAGGGCGAAACTGGTCCTGGGTTACAGTGTTCCGGTTCATGAAGGATCTAGCGTGACAGTTCTAGCTGGCGATTTCCGATTAGAGAGGGATCAAAACTGATTTGCATAAAGCTGGGTCCCAACTGAGATTACATGGTGTGCTAAATAAACGTTGTGATGCGGCCCAAATAATTACCAGTGGCTGAGATTAATTGAAGCATTCCATCCATCACTTTTTTCTATACTTTAGAGTGTCACCCTAAGTGGGACTGGTACGCCCAGACATGGGCTCGTGCACACTGTGTCACTGGAACCAAGCTGTATTCGGCTGATGAGCACATAACTAGAGCGGAACCGGTTCTGGGTTGTTTGCATTCCCGTTCAGGGAAGACCTGGCTTGTCATTTTGGGCTGGACTGTTCCGATTGGAGCAGGGTCAAGCATAATTTGCATATAGCTGGGTCCAAATTGAGGTGACATGGTGAAAATAATGATGGATTGGGATGTGGCCTGAGTAGTTACCAGTGGCTGAGATTAATTGAAGGATTTCATCCATCACTTTTGTGTATACTTTATTGTGAAACCCAAGCGCTTGCTATTGCCATACATCTTGTAAACCAGATTTCGTTGGAAACTCCTATCTCCCTAAATCCGAATAAGTGAGGACCCTGTAATTTAATGTTCAAGTTGAGCATACATAACCAAAAAGAAGAGGAAATTAGGATTTTCATGTAGTGTTAGATGGAAAAGAAAGATTTTTTGGGCCATGCCTGGATTATTGTAAACCGCACCAGTTGCATTTTCAGTGTCAGGTTTTTGATTAGCTAATGAAATACTGTTAGACATTAATATAATATTGGTTGTGCAGGTTAATAGGCTTGATCATAGTGTAGCATAACACACTGGTACATTTGTTTGTCTTCAGAGACTGCTGAATTTTCCTATCAAGACTATCAAGTTTTGATATTCTCCAATTTTTGAAGAGTTTGATAACATAACGTCAAGCAATTTTGCTTTGTTTTGTTCATTTACTAGTCCTGGTTTAGTGCTTGGATTGTTATTTTGTTCTCTTTTTTTTGTTATATTGTTATTTAGTGATAAAGGTGGATTACTGCATTGATGAACCTTTTTCTGTCCTACCTCTTCTGCTAGCACCTGAAGTACAAAGTCATGTGCGCAAATGACAAAACGTATGCGTGTACATTCTAGTTTGTAAGTCACAAAATTGGAATTACCATCTGTAAATAAACTTAAACAAATATAAAATTACACAGGTATGAGATAAAGGGCCTCATTTACAAAGTGTTCTAACTGTCACCAAACTTTAGATTTGGTAAATCTGAGGGTTTGCAACCGCCTAAACACTTTTTGAAATGTACTAAACCAAATTAACGACCTGGAAGAGGTTTTCCAAATAATTAAATGGGTTTAGGAAACTGTAGAGAATTGGGATTTTGAAGTGGAGTGTGTAGGGTGTGCCTTCTAAACAATTATTCCTTATGGAATGTATTAATGTTTGTGACTGAAATCCAATCACAAAACATTAATATTTTACCACCAACTCAATGAAGGTGGTAACCCATTCACATGGGGTGCCCACCTGACCCTTCCCTTTTGTGAAAGTTTGTAATTCATTTTTAGGAGTAGACTGTGGTCAATGGTGGTCTGCTGACCCCAGCAGGCCATCATCCCTGTGATGGTGGCCAATCGTAGTGGGTTGCAATTTGCAACCTAACTCATGAATATTGATAAGGTAGATCGAATTGTGACCTACTAAAACCTTGTATTCTCTGAAACGACCTATTAGTACGGGGGTCTCCAACCTTTCCTATAGTGAATGCTACTACTGATCATTGAAAACCATTGTGAGCTACTGCCAATATAGGAATTCTGTAAATGTACACAGAGACAACTTAAACACTGCCCCTAGAGTACTCCAGTCCTTCTACAGGAAGCATACAATGTTAGTGGCACAGGATCTGTATTGCAAAAGGTTTACAGTTGGGATTCCTAAGCATCAGTTTTGTCCATTTTCTCTTGAGACAGCGAAAGAGAATGAGAGACGATTAGAGAGATAGGAAGAGAAACAGAAAACATGAGGAAATGAGAGAGAAAAAAAGAGAGGAGAGAGGAGAGGATTAGAGAATGGGACAGAGAAAGGAAAAAATGACAGAATGAGTGGAAAAAGCAATAGAGATAGAAAGGGAAATAAGGAAGGAAAAAACGGAGAAAGATAGGGAAAGAAAGAGAAAAAAGATAGGAGAGGAAGAATTAGGAAACAAATAAGAAAACAGAGAGAGGAGCAATAGAAAGAAAGGCGATGAAGGAATAACGAGAGAGAGAAAGAAGAAAATGAAAAAGAAAAAGAAAGAAATACAGTGAAAGGAATAAAGGAGAGGAAGAAGGAAACAATGACAAAAGAAGCAATAGGAAATGAAAAAAGGAAGAGTGCAGCAGAGAAAGAGAAAAGAAAGAAAACAAGAGAAAGAAAAAGACAACAAGAAAAGAAGGGACAGTAAGGAAAGAAAAAAGAGAAAGGGAAAGAAAGTCTAGGAAAAAAGCAAATATATAACAAGAAGAAAATATATCCAGAAAAGGACAGCAGAGTAGGAAGAAAGTAGAAAAAGAAAGGAAAAAGGAAAATATGTGAATTCAACAAAAAAGAGAAAGGCAGAGAAAAAAATAACAGGGGGACACTAAGAGAAAGAAGATAAGACTGAAATAATGGGAAAGAAGGAAAGAAAACAGAGCAATAATGAAGTACAGAAAGAATGAGATAGGATGGAAGGAAGTAGAGAAGGACAGAACTCAGAAAGAGGGGAAGGAAAAATAAATGAAGAAATGAGAAAGGCAGAAAGGGGAGGAAAAAAGGGAGAATGTAAAAAAACAAAAGAAAGAATTATTGTGAGAAAGGAGAGGAGGACACTTGTTGACAATTAGAGAGTGTTGGACTTGGCCCTGCTTGCAGGGTCATCCCGAACCTTTCGCCTTCCCCTAGCCTTTTGCTGTTGTGGAATGAGTGGTTGTAGGGACGTTGGACACTTTAGCGCTGGTTAGCAGTGCCAAGTGTGTGTGCTTTCTGCCTTACATAGGCTTATATTAGGAACCCCCCCTTTACGGGACATCTCCCCCATGGTAGGAAATGTTTATGCCATGTGTGGTGTGAGAGGAAAATAATAAATGCTGTGCAATGGTGCACGCACCTTTATTTCCACCATTGTAGAAATGCACCTTTGCAAAATGTTACTTTTAAAATGGACGCCATTCCTGTCTGCACATGTGCCGCCTGTCTGAGGTGAGTTGGCGGTCTAGTTGTCTGTTTCCCAGCACCCCCAGCTTCTGGAGGGAAGCCTGGCACCCAGGGTGCTCTACACCTCCCCCTAAACCAGTTGGGACCGGTTTCCCAGGGAACCTTCCAGAAGCTTCCAGCCCTTTCTGGTAGGTGGGGTGAGGGGACTGTGCCTCCATGTGCTCAGACGGAGCGTGGACTAGATTGAGAGGGGAGACTCTGCCAGGAGGTACCACCACATTGGGTCTGTGTGCTGGCCCCTGTGCCCATCTGCACCCCTCCGCTGTCCACAGGGCCAGTGAGAGCCCTTTACTGGAGTTAAGACTGCTGTGTCAGGAGGAGTGCCACTTTATGGGAGATGACTGCTTCTAGGAGCTGCTGTCCTGTTCTGACGAGTACCCACTGCCTGCTGATCTTGCCCAGTATTGCCTGCCTGCTCTCCTGCCGTCCTAAGCCCAGCACCTGGTGAGCACTATATCTTACTGCCAGCTGCCTGCTGCCTAGCACCCTGTGAGCACGTGGTCTGCCCAGGAGAAGAGAGGAGCTGATGCCTGCAGCGCTGTGCTGCTAAAGCGCTATAACTGTGCCACAGGGGAAGAGGAGCGCTGCAACTTTATTTTTGTGGGACTTAGCGCTACAACCTTATTCCTGCACCAGGAGAGCGCTGCCTCCAGCCCTGCCCAGGAGAAGAAGGTGTGTGGGTCCTGCAGCGCTGGGCTGCCAGAGTGCCATATTTGCATTGACTGTGCTCTGCTTGCTGCGAGAGCGCTGTAACTGTGCCCAGCAGAAGAGGAGCGCTACATTTGAAGTGACTGACCATCCCTGCCTGCTGGCTAGCGCCTGGAGAAGAAGAGCGCTTTATCTTATTGCCCAGGAGGTGAGGAGCTGACATCTGCAGCGCTGTGCTGCGAGAGCGCTATATTTCCAGTGACTGTGCCTTCCTGCCTGCTCCCTAGCGCCTCGGGAGGGCTATATTTCATTGCCAGTGAAGGGGAGCGCTACCACTTTATGGTGTGGGACCTAGCGCTTTGTGGGCGCTACAACTTAATTTCAGCCCAAGAAATTGCCAAGGAGGAGTCCTGCGGCGGAGGGGGCCCGAGGCACATTGTCGGTGCCTGTCCCTCCGCGCTGCTGACGAGGAGAAGGCTCCGCTGAGGGTGAAGCCAGGAGAGGTCCCAGAAGCGGGACCTGTCGGGGCACATTGCCGGTGCCCGGAGACTGCAGAGACATCCAGAGGGGCCTCAGACTGCCGGTGAGTGGGGCTCAGTCATCCTGTGGTTGGGGGGTATGTCGGGGCATATTGTCGGTGCCCGCCCCCGGTGCCAGTATTCTTTGGAGGGCATTGGTTGTGTTTAGAGTCCCATAGGAGGGGGGCTCCAACGTGCCCAGTACTTGTTTCCTCCCTCAGCTGCACGACAGAGGCATTTTGGGAAATTCTAGAGTCCCAGGAGAGGGGCTCCACCGTGCCAGTGTTCTTGTGGGCAGATTCCTGTTAGAGCCCGGAGTGGGACTCCCATCGCTGCATTGTTGGCGCCAGTGCTTGTTGGGTTTACCCAGCTACCCCGCAGGACAGGGGGCAGCTGCACGCATTGGGGGCATTGGATTACCCAGAAGGGAAAGAGAGAGGAGTGAGGGACCCTCCAGCCCTAGCGCTTTGCGCACGTTTGTTTTCGCTGCCCTTGCAGCCAGCCCTGACTTTGCGGGATATAGGGCTTCTGAGCCCCTGAGAGAGGCCAGTTGGCCTGGGCCCAGTTTCAGAGTGTTGTGCCCCCGATTGGGACGACTGGGGCTTATGCTTGTGAGGCCTAGCGCCTCTTATGATTTATGTTCAGGTGATTTATGCTAAGGCTATGCCTGCGCTAAGGGGTCTACGCTAATGCATTTATGCTGGTAATGTTTTCCCCCAAATTGCTAATGTGTTGTTCATGCTTTCACCCTAATGGTGTCGCCTCCATGCCCACATGTTCAGGCCTAATGCTGTGTCGCTAATGATGGTGGTGCCTCTATGCTCACCTGGTTTTGCGTAATGCTAATGTTATGTATGCACAGTGTGATGGTATGCCTAAGGTTGCATTTTATGCTAATGCCAATCTGAATATGCATGTTGCATTTCCATGCCTAACCTAAGGTTCTCATCCCAGGCCTCCTGTTAAAGTGATTTATACAGATGTGTTCATACCTAGGGTTATGCTAATGTGCCTAATGCTTTTTCCTAGGGTGGACATTGCTGAGGTTTATGCCCCGCCTAAGGTGGCCTACCCCTGATGAGAGTGTCTCCTATGTTTCCATGCCTAATTGTTGCCCACAATGTGTTTTTATGCATATTGAGATGCCTCATGCAAGTTGCCTAATGTTATGCCCACAAGGATCCTGCCTGTAAGTGCGGGTTGTTACACAGTTACTGATGCTTGCACATTTATCCTGTGTACTTGTGATGATTCCGGCAGCGGCCCGATTGGCCCCTGCCTTGTAAATAGTCCCCCTCTGTAAATGACTACCTGGTACCAGTTGGCTCCGTGTTCACCATGTGATTGCATCCTACTGTATTTGGTATAATACACAAGTTATTTTCACATCACCTGGTGTGGTCTCTTTTGTAGTGTGCCTGGTGTGTCGCCTGTGAGTGTGCTGCGCAGATGCTTTACACATTTCCTCCGGAGTTTGGCCCGCCCGCTCTGCACCACGCTACCCGTTACTAACAGAGAGAAAAAGAAAAAAACATGAAAAAGAGGAGAAATATAGAGAACAAAAGAGGAGAAGAAATAAAAAAGTAAGACAGAGATAAAGAAGTGGAAATGAAGGTGAAGGAAAAGAAGAAGTAAATGAGGAGAAAATGTAAAAAGAAAAACAGTAAGAGTAAATTTGAAACAAGAAAAAATTAACCAGAAAAACTAAATGGAATGCACAATAAAGAAGGAGGAAAGGAAAGAAAGAGGGAAAGAAAGAAGTAGTGTAGTATAAAATAATAGGAAGAAAGAGATAAAGAAGAAGAAACAAAGAGGGAAAGAAAAAAGGGAGGGTAAAACAAATCGAGAAAGAAGAGATAGACATGAAAGCTAGATAAAAGGAAAGAGAAGAAAGGGAGTCAAAAAAAGAAATGAGAAAAAAGTAAATAAAGTATTTTTCACAAGTGGGAAGGCTGCATCATCCTGCACTGTCAACTTTGCAGCCCTCTCAAAAACGGGCAGTGTTTTAATTAGCTGCCTTATCAGGTGGGCAGCTGTATATTCTCAAGCCTGCTGGCAGATAATTATCATGTGCGAGCTACTGAGTAGCACCCTGCAAGCTACTGGTAGCTCTCGATCAACTTGCTTGAGATCCCTGTATTAGTACATAAGTTGGTTTGCAAAATCAAAAACGAATCGGTAAAAGCCAGTACGCAATTTGTGAGCAGTTTTACTAAATCAGTTCTTTGTGTATGAGGTCAAATATTTGATATCGTTAAATCTCCTTGCAGGTTTGGAATGAAGATATTTAACAGTAGTCTCTCCTGCAAAACCGGGTGAACACCCACAAAACTTACAAGTCTCTAAGTATTCATCAAACTTATAAAGATATTTCTTCACCTTGAAAACAGACCTCTATTCCTGTCAAGGTCAGGAGTAAATTTATGTTCAGGGTGGGAAATACAATGGAGGCTCCCCAAAGTTAATGGGGGGGGGGGGTGAGCAAAGGGGTTTATTGGTGTTTCTCCGGTGGGGAAGATATTTAACAAATAAAGTTATTCAGCGTACTAGCATGTTACGTTTACACATTCAGAAATACACACTTGTTACAAGATTGATGGAATTTTTCTCCAAACATGGGAGTATTTCTGTTATGGTTCGCTTCAGACTTCATTTGTGAATCTGGCCAGAGAAAGCCTATTTTATGACTCAAAACCTAACAAATGTGGCAAATGTATTGGTGGTGCTTTGGGATTTAGGAGTTATCCATTCAGACAATTTTCAGACAGGAAACCACACCCCTATATACCCTTTTAATGCTATTTTTAATGTTAAAGTTCCCATGACATGGTAGCCCATTTACCAGTAACAAGGTGTTCTCTAAATGAGTATAGTTAATACAATGATTTCTCAAATAGCTTCCATCAGGGTAGGTAGCCATCTATCTACAGAGCGCTGTAAACCTAGAAGCCAGTAAATAAAAGGGTATTTACTTTCTGGTCTGTTTTAGTTCTAGAAAACAGGGATGAAATCTTGAAAATTAATGGTGATAAAAACCAATTCAACATGATCCCAAAACCATCATTAATGCCCCATTGCATTTAATGAGGAGGCCATAATTTTAGCAGTAGAGTGAAAAATCGTTCATTATTAGACTCTGTTGCTCACTTGACTTGAACAACTATGTTTCACTTGTGGAGAGCAAGAAATTGTTACCTTGTGTCTGGAGATCTTCATGACTAGTTTTAAAACGTCCCGCTCTGCCCACAAAAATGCCTATAGCAGTGCATAACATATGGAATTATAAATGGGTAACAGTGAACAGTGGGTACGTTTTCACCATATGGATCTGATTCACCTCAACTATGCAACAAGAGCAAAACTCAGGTTATCTATGATGTCACTCATAAGCCTGAGGTGAAAAACATCCCTGATATTCACTTTTTACCCATGCATTATTTTATGACATGCATGGCTCCTAAACTCATTTGCCCCTGCTTTCAGCTATGACACGGGCAGAGGAGTAATGGGGAGCCATACATAACATGGCTTCCAATTCCTTTTTTAAATGGAAAAAACATAACTGGCCTCCTGCCACCCACCACTACTGCCCTCTAAGCCTTCCCTCCTCTGCCCCTTCTGAAGCTGTGCTTTCTGTCGTCCTTCAGAGAAGGGATTCAGCACTTCACTGAAAGGCTCTCAGAGAGTCCTGTCAGAGCAACCTGGAAATCTTTTAAGATATAGAAGCAGTGTGAAAAACACTTTTGTTACCCACTGTTGTTGTGTCATAGCAATGAAAATACAGATTTAGAATCTGATATTCACACTAGTGAATCTCAGGGAGAGGCATAAATAACAAAGGTATTAGTAGTATGAAAATGGAACTAGAACTCATAGTAACATTAACGGATAATACATTTAAATGAATTGTTCTACTGCATGTTAATATTTAAAAATTGATAGCGACCAACATGTATGACTTTCTGACTGTTCACGCATTGACAATTTGCTTTATGGCACTGAAGTAAAATGACAGAGACATCGCATTTTAACATAATTTTAGCATATTTGTAAAAAACATGATGAAATGAAGAAGCCCTTGGTGAAAAACCAGGAGGGAGAAGCATCATCAAATAAATTTGGAAACATCAAATTTGAGTTGTGCTGTTGAATTTTCAGTGATATGACAATGCTTAACTAGTATTTTAGTTATCTGAGACGCAAACTGTTTCTGCTGTATAAAGTTACTGTTCCAAATACAACATACTTACCTCCAACATTAAGTAGGTGTGGTGATGTAGCTTTAAAGACAGTTATACATCTGGGCATTTACAGCTAATGCCCACGGAATGTTGTTGTTTGGTCAGCTAGAAATGTTCTAGTCAGTTGAATCCTTAAGAGGATTGCACTTTATCGCTTCCAGGCTAATGGTTTGGAAACGAAAATTAATTACAGGCTTGTTGAGGGCGTCCAGTCTGCAGGAAAAACAAGTTTGATATATCCAAAGTTGTTTTTTTATTGAGAAACAAATGACAGAGGAACAAAACGGATTACATGTCCAGCAGAGAATAAAACCAAGGCTTAAAGAATTAAAAACATTCCCTGGGGAGTAACAAAGCAAATCAGCATGCAACATAAGAATTTTTTGTACATAATTAAGGATAGAAGGGATTGTTGTGGTTGAACTAGGAGAACTAAAATAACTAAACGCCAGTGTCCTGGACCGCAACTGTAGCTGCCATCCATTGTCGAACTAGATCCCAAATCCGGCTCAACCTCCTCCTCCATGGATCGTTTTCTACCAACGTCATTTCCAGCATACTAATATTCAGAAACTCCTGCCACCAATTCCAAGGATCGGGAGACTCCCTAGGGAGCCAAGAGCATGCTAGCACCAGTCTGGCCAGGGTGATTGAGAAGAAGTATAAACCCGCTAAGTGAGGAGGAATCACCGGTGAATATCCTAACATAATCAGTTTTGAGTCAATTGCGACTAGAAAGTTTGATATACACTAAAGTCTCACCAAAGACAAATTCCCAAACCAAGTGCAAAGTAGGACAGGTAGAGAAGATGTGGACCACGTTGGCCCCCTCATGCCCACAGCAAAAACAATAGACCTCCACCCGTAGCTTCATATCAAAGTGGTGATGAAGAGTATAATACAGATCATTGATGCATTTAAAATGATTCACCTTAACGCGCAACATACTCAGAACCTACAGTGAAAGGAAATGCTAAGCCGCAAGTCACCGGCCATTATTTCTGTCTTGAGGAGTTGACTCCATTTATTAGCCAGTTGCTGGAACGGATCCACTGAGTGATCCTAGGAGAAAAAAATAAATTAGCTTATAGACCACCCCAACATTTCCCTTTATGGGAGCATTAATAATAAGCGATAAGAAGTGATTATCCGAACATCTAATCTCATCTCCCTTGAGACTAGTAATAAAGTGTCTACTTGCAGGTACCTATAAAAACCAGCATTAGGAAGAGAAAACTGCTGTTGCAAGTTCTCAAAAGAGAGAAGAACATCACCCTCAAACAGAAGTCTAGCCCTCTCCCAGCTCTGCCGAAAACTATCATGAACACAGGGTGGTAAATTGGGGTTATATCCTGGATATGTAAGCTGATTAGGCGGGGTGATGTAGGAGAATATGCGCTTAAGGGAACTCCAAATGAGATGGAAGACCTTTAGAGTCTTAAATCGAGTTCCTTTAAAGTACACTGTATCCACAATACCTGTACCAGGGACAATTGATTCACCCACAGGTAAGAAATCAGTGAACATACGCCCTTGTACCCACTACCCCACCCCCGAACCAGACAAAGTCATGAAAAAAAGAGGCCAGATAGTTAAATCGCAAAAAAGGAAGTGAAATTCTGCCATCCATCTTAGGCTGCTGAAGGAACTGGATCTTACAGCGAGGCTTCCTGTAAAACTATATAAACCTCTGCCATTAAGCCTCGATCTTAGTAAAAAAAAAAGCCACTGGAAGAGAGAGAGGAATACAATGAAAGAGATCGAGATACCGCACGAGGATGACCATTTTAATAAGATTACAACGTCCAATCATGCCGAGATAAAAGCGGTTCCATTTCTAAAAAACATTAGCTGTATGTTGGCTTCACGTAGTTGTTCTCAACGATATCCGCCATATGGACGGATAGATCTAACCCTAAAAACACCACCTACTGTCCCCATCTTTTATCCTGTCTGGGGGGGGCATTAGACAAGAACTGGGTCTTACCTGAGTTCAGCTTATAAATAGAGACTTCCCTGAATGATTGAGCAGCAGCCACCACTGTGCATAAACTGCTTATCGGGGTGGGAGTTAGAACTGCTAGATCGCCAGCATAGGCTAATACTTTGATTGTATAGCAGTGTATTATAAGGGGCTGGATTTTTTCAGATAATTTGAGAGATTGAATAAAAGGCTCTGTATATAGAGTAAATAGCTGAGGAGAGAGAGGGCATCCCTGCCTGGTACCACGAGAGACAGAAATGTAATCCAAAAGGGAGCCCGAGCAGCAAATCTTTGCTTTAAGACTGGTATAGAGATGCCAGATTGTAGAGATTAAGCCAGAATCTAAACCTGCGGTCTCCATAACCCACCAAAGGAACGGCCAGGAGACCCGGTCAAAGGCCTTCTCGGCATTTAGGAGAATCATACCCATGAGCCATCCACCGGGCGAGGCCGTCTCCAAGGCCGTAATTGCTGTACTCACGTGAGAAGTTGTATCACAACCTGCAATAAAGCTGTGCTGGTTAGAGTCGACCAACCCCAACATAATTACAGACAATCGATTAGCAGGAATTTGTGTATAGATCTTCGAATATACGTTGATTAAAGAAATTGGAGAATATGATCCACAAAGTTTGGGATTTTTCCCTTTTCTGGAAAAATAACAATAGCAGTATCACCCCAAGACCCGGGAACCTAGCCTGACAAATTGAAGGAGTTAAACAGATCCCTAAGCAATGGGGCCAGAATCTGCAAAAAGGTGGCTTAAAACTCCAACGGGATCTGATCGGTACCAGACGGCTTCCATCTGGTCAGGGAACCCATGGCATTTTCAATCTCCAGGAGAGTTATTGGTGCTTCTAGTTAAGAACACTGGATATGGCTCAATATATGATGGAAATACCACCCAACGAAAAGGAAGATATTTTCGGCGGAGAAGAAGCAGTTGTCTTTATAGAGGTCTTGATAGAACCGTCGAAAGAAATCTCTGATAGCAGCTGGATCTACCACAAGCTCCCCATTCTCATCCCTAATCAGCTGGATGTTATTGAAACTAGAACTATCCTTGACTCTAAAGGAGAGGATGCACCCCATTTCTTTTTATATTTTTGAAGTTAGACATTTGCCTGATGTGTCTATTTTTGACCGCCTTATCCCACATATTTTTTCTCAGAGAGGCCGGGAGGGTTATAGACTGCTCCAGAAGACACTCAGCCTAGAGCCCATCCATGGCAATAATGCTATATCCCAGCTTAGATTCTAACGTGCTAAGAGTCTGACGGACCGCTGTTTATTCCTCCATTACCATCCTTCATTGACGAGAAGCAAACTGAAGAGTTTGTCCATGACAAGAAGCCTTGAGTGCATCCCAGACCATCGAGAGTGATGCTGAGCCAAATTTGAACTCCAAATACTCTCCTACGTGGGAGTTCATGGAACAGACATACCATCCTCAAGTAACAATTTACATTTAAATGTCCAGCCTGAGGCCCTAATATCTAAATAGCCCACTGGTTTGAATAAACAAGGATAGAGAATTATGATCGGATAAGACCCATGGATTGAGGGCCATCTTCGAAGACGAAATCAACATAGTGCTTACCAAAAACATGTTTAACTGCAACATAGCTTTATGTGGAGACGAGTAAAACATAAACCCTGATTCCTGGGGTCACACAAACCACCAGAGTTCAACCAAAGAGTATGAAGAAATTAGTTGATGCAAAGCCCCCCTAAGCCGATGCTTACCCACAGGAGCCAAGCCTGGATGGACCTGGTCAGAGGCTGTAGACTGAGACACTAAGGGGCCGATTCTGATGCGGGTTGGAAAAGCTTCCCGACCGAATCGGTTGGGAAATGGTGTCCGACCCACTCGGATCGGGAAAGTCCGACCGGCGGAGTAGGATGCATCCGGATGCTTCCAGATACGATTTAGTTGAACTCCCATTGACTTCAATGGGAACATTTGTTCCTAACCGCATCAGAATTGGGCCCTCGGTCGGGAAGACACGTTCCCGATCCGATTTGGAAGGAGCAAATGCCGTTAGGAGGCCTTCCTAACCGCATCAGAATCAGGCCCTCGGTCGGGAAGCTTTTCCAACCCGCATCAGAATCGGGCCCTGAGTCTCTATTAGGGCATAGTGTCACATTAAGACAGTATAAGGTGGTGACTAGTGATGAAGCTCAATCAGCAGAATTTCCAGAACCCGCGGGTCATTTGTATCTGGCCATAAAGAACATGAATAGTACAGTGAATACTATCCTTCTGGAGATTTGCCAAAAGCCACCCACCCCTTGAATCCACCCTCTGACATAAAACCCACATTTGCTGTCCCCAACCAATAATGCGACGCCCACCTGAGCAGAGGTAAAACATGAGATAGACACAACTCTACATTGAAACTCCTTTAACAGAAAGCTTTCTGCATGAAATAGATATAATTTAGTGTTTAAGGTGTTCAATTCCTCCAATACCAATTTACGCTTGTGTGGCGACTTGACCCCATTAATATTCCAGGATAAGATATGCAGCTGCTGTCCAGGACACCTACAGTCACCAACTAATGACATTGTATCTCCAGCTCCACGAGCTACCCCTCAACCATGCATATTGCTGCCAACACGCTCTGTACTTGTATTGCCAGGCATGCATAAGCACCATTGTTCCCCCACGTACTACATTTCTAAACCTCACATTTTCTGCTGAAATTCGCCCATAACCTGTGTGTTAGAAATGGGGGTCTCTAGTTGGCAATGGCTGGCCACTGTCCAAGTAGGGACCCTTCTTCCTAAGTCAGAGTGAGAGGGCTACCCTCTTTAATACCCCTGCTCAACCCTGTGGTAACGTAGCACGAGCAGGTAGGCTATCTCAGAGGCAGGGTGTGAAGCATTTATGACCATACACAGTAACGCAGTGAGGAACACTACAAAGGGACACCACACGAGTAGTTATAAAAAATAAGTATCTTTATATAAAGGCAGATTTATCACAAGACCAATAACTGTAAAAGCCACAATACTGTCAAAAATAGGATAGCTGTTGAAGGGCTGTCAAAAATAGTTCAAAGGTTGAAAGAATAAGGTTCAAGTTCAAAGCAGTGGTCTCTGCGACCCTTTCTCTCACAAAGTACCTGGGTTTAGTAGCAAAACCAACAAAATGTCGCAAATAAGCTGTAGCGATGATTCTCGGCACGCGAGGCCGGCGATGTGATGAAATCATTGCCGCAAGGGAGGATGATGCGCCGATCTGCGGGATGCGTGCGGAGACGATGCGACAAACTTCTGCACGCTGGACCGCCGATGCGATGACTTTCTTGCCGCGTGGGAGAAGTCGATGCGGCGATCCTGTTGCGCTGTGCGATCATGTTGCGATGCGAAGACAAGACGCTCCGCAAGGGAGCGACGAAATTCGGTGCGATGCGATCAAAGTGGCGGACGCACGGCGTCCGCAATGCGATGTCTAGAAGCGATGATTTCTTTAGGGGTTGCGAGTGCGTGGTGACAGCAGCGCGATGATTTTCCCAGCGCGTCTCGGCTGCAGCGGCTCGCAAAGGGGCGTTAGCGATGGTTTCGTGTTGCGAGCCCTCGGCGGCAGTAGCGCGATGATTTTCCCAGCGCTCTCGACTGCAGCGGCTCGCAAAGATGCGTTAGCGTCGATTTCCCACACTCTCTTCTCTGATGCAAACTAGAGGCCCTGGAACTCACAGGAGCCTCATCAGCAGATAGCAGTCCTCGCAGGGAGGAAGCAGGAGGTTGGTGGTGGAGTCTGATGTGCCTGAGACTCCAGCAGGAGGCTAGCTCTTTTCCTAGCCCTTGGGTAATTGCTTGTAACAAAAATAAAAGTTCTCTCAAGAGTTCCTTTTCCTCTTCTTCAAGGTCCAGTGGTCACTGCTGCAGGCCAGTGCAAGAAACAACACACAAGCACAGGGACAGTCACTTCCTGCAGATTCCTCCAGTGGCACGGACAGAGTTTCCTCTCCAGATCCAAAAGCAATACAAAATGTAGGGGTTTGAGCACAGATATTTATACCCCAAAAGTCTTTGTTCTTAGAAGCTACCAGTCACTGAACCTAGCCAGAACCAGTTCTGCTCAGGCCTGGAGCACTTTGTTTACCAGGCTGCATCCTTCCTTTCAGAAAGAGGGGGTCTGCTAGCAGACACACAGTGGGAGGTGGAGCCAGCATTCACCTTGCCAGGCACAGCCCTATTCAGGTCAAGGAGCCACCCCTCCCCACACTCTAAATGCAGATCTCTCTATTCAACCCAGGTCTGACTCAGCCTGCCCTGCCCCTCTAAAACCAGACAGCCAATACACATAACAGCAGAGCACACTGGAAGGCTTAGGCAAGAAAATACCTACTTTCTAAAAGTGGTATTTTCAAACACAGAATATAAAAATAAACTTCACTAAAAGATGTATTTTAATATTCTGAGCTCAGGCATACTAAATTCGTTTTTCTACCATGTTCCTGGGGTCAGTTAGGACTATAGAATGTAATAGTCAAACTGCCCATTCTAGCCTATGAGGAACATGTAGCCTTACAGTAGTGAAAAACGAAATGGGGTGTAATTCACTACCAGGACATGCTACATACACCAAGGCATGTCCTACCTTACACATACAATGCACCCTACCATAGGGGTGACTTACAGGATGCCAAGGGAAGGTTCAGGGGCTGGGAAGTGGGTGCACTTCACAGCCAAGATGGCAGTTCTGGACTGCACACAGACACTGCAGTGGCAGGTCTGAGACACACTTTACAAGCTGCTTCTGTGGGTGGCACACATCAGTGCTGCAGGCCCACCAGCAGCATTTGGTTTACCAGCCCTGGGCACACATAGGCCACACTACTAGGGACTAACAGGTAAACCAAATAAGCCAATCGGGGATATACCAATTCACATAGACATATTTACACAGGGAGCATTCGCGCTGTGACACTGAATGGCAGTGGCACAGCGCCCAGAGCATCTAACACCAGTAAAACAGAGGAGACAACAGCGAAAAATGGAAGGGAGACCCACGCCAATGGTGCCAGGTCTAACACTGTGCAAGAAACAACCAATCCAAATTCACATCCCCTGTAGTGCCCCACCACCACCACCCCTCATTCCTGATTCTCATAGAGGCGAACCAGTCCACCTCCTCCAAAGCTATGTCCTAAGAAAAGAAGGGCCATTGA
Organism: Calotriton arnoldi; assembly: GCA_963921515.1. Classification (NCBI taxonomy): domain Eukaryota; kingdom Metazoa; phylum Chordata; class Amphibia; order Caudata; family Salamandridae; genus Calotriton; species Calotriton arnoldi. Next base: position 458,003 of record CAWUFW010000593.1, on the reverse strand, counting down.
CCCCACCATTACAGTCTGCCATTTATTAAGGCTTATAGCCGAGGTTGTCACCCAGTCCAACCCCCTCCAGAGTACAAAAGCAAATCACAAGCATATGAAACCCAACTAGTAAGCCACCCTACAAAAGAGAAAAAAACGGAGAAAAAGAATAGGGGTGGAAACCCATCTTCTAATCAGCCTCACAAACCATACAGCACTATGAGAGAAAAGAGGGAAAAGGAGAAAAACATAGCCGACAAAATACCACCTCCCCAAAACCAATAACCTAATTTAGTGGAGACCAGCCCATCTGAAGACACTTGTACTTAAAGAAAAGAGAATCATCATTAAGCCAGAGAAGACAAAATAACAAACAGAGCACTCTCAACCATCCAACTGCCATTTTGTTAGCAGCTCTTGAACCTTTTGGCCTTCGCGACAAAAAAAGGTTTGACCCTCCATTGGGATCCTCAAAATTGTGGGATCCATAAAAGAAACAGATGTTTATTTGTAAGATGTCAGGGAAAGACAGCTCAGCCACCCAACAGGCTCTCACCACAGCTGATCTTCAAGTCCCTCGTAACATTCTATAACTCAGCAAGGGCTTGCCAATAATTCTAGAATCCACACATGTAATGTGGAGAACAAGTAGAGGATAAGCACATTACAACACATCTCCCTCACTAATACAAACAATATAAATATGGAACAAAATGAAAACTTAAATGAAAACATGTGAACTTGTTTGAAAACAGCATTAGTTGATTAGAACTAACATGAAACAGGTGATGCAGGTTTACACAACATAATCATCCAAATATGAAGGAGCACGAGTTTCCCTTTTTGAAGTAGCATCACCCTTGATACCATCATCACTACTACACCTGTCATCAGTCTCATGATTCCCAAGTATCCTCCCCCTACATATAGCAACTCTGCCAAGATTCCACACCCTATGATCAGATGTTCTAATGGAATTGTCAAAAACTTTAATAACCTTTGATGGTTTGGAAAATTTAGATCCAGTAACACAAAATCCAGGTTTTTTCACCACCACAAAGTCTCCTACAACAACTTTTGTTTTCTTTACAGCATGTCTCAAATCATATTGCTTTTTGCTATTCATGCACTTTTCTTTCTTATTCTTTTTCCAATCCTGTATGTCAGTATCTGCACGTTTACTTGAGAGAAATCTGTTGACCCACTGGGGTTCCAAAATAGTGTCAGGATGCCTACCACGAAACAGAAAAAACGGGGATTTACCTGTTGTCGTGTGAGGAGCAAATCTATACACTCCAACCCTTTTGGAGACCTCCTCTTTCCAATTAAGACAGTTAATTTTTGTCAAAGAGATTGTTTCTTTTATGACCCTGTTAAACCTCTCCACAGTTCCATTGGATTCCGGATGGTAATGAGCAGATTTTTTATGATGAATGCCACAATTTACAAGAAATTCTTCCATTTCTTTAGAAACAAGTTGAACACCATTTTCCGTTAACAACGTTTCTGGTAGCCCTTCTCTTGTGAATAACATTTTAAGAAAATTAATCACAGTTTTCGTAACCACACCCTTAGAAAAACTTATTTCAGGCCACCTAGAGTAAAGATCCATCACTACAATAACATAGGTGTCTAGGCCATCACCATGTACAGGACCCAGAATGTCCAAAGCGATATCCTTCCAAGGACCACTCGGGCAAGAACTAGTTACCATAGGCTGAGTTCTAGTTTTCATGCTTTTTTCACTCAGCGAGCATTGTACGCATTCTTTCACCAGACGCTCAACTTGGAGATCCATTCCAGGCCACCAGTAAGTGGATCGCAATCTCTCCTTGGTTTTTGAAATACCTAAATGAGAATTATGTGCCATATCCAGTAATTCTTTGCGTAACACAGTGGAAGGAACTAACCTATGACCTCTCCACAGCATGCCCTCACTAGAGGATAACTGATCTTTCACACACCAAAATTCTCTATAACATGAACCACCTTGTTCTTAATAGTGCCAACTATCACAGATAAGTTTCATGACACCTTGAAGAACCTCATCTTCCTGACACGTTTCACGCCAACGTTCTTGTGAGATAATTTTGTAGTCAATTTCACAGACAAAGTCATGGGATTGATTGAAGGCTGGATCATCCTGGGAATTTGAATCAGCAACAGGGATCAATCTGGACAGTGTATCAGCTACAATATTTTCAGATCCAGGAATATATCTCCCACACAAAAATTGTATCCTTGTAAGCTAACAACCCATTTGGAAATTCAGGGTGAAATAAAATCAATGCCCTTGCTAGTAAATACTTCACATAACGGCCTATGATCAGTTTTAACCATGAACGAGGTGCCCCACAGAAATTTCTTTAGTTTTTTGATGGCCCAATGGACCGCAAGAGCCTCCCTTTCAATGACTGAGTATCTACACTCAGCTCCTTTGAGACTTCTGGAAATAAACATAATGGTATTGTCAGGACCAGAACCACCTTGGTATAAAACAGCACCAAGTCCCTTAAAACTTGCATCCGTGGAGATGACAGAGGGTTTTCTGGGATCAAAATTACGAAGTTTAGGTGCATGAGATAATTTAATCTTGATCTCACTGAACTCTCGTTCACATACCTCATTCCACTCAAATGTAATACCCTTTTTTAACAAGTTCCTCATATTAAATGTGACTTCAGCAAAGTTTTTAACAAATTTGTTATAATATTCAGCCATACCTAAAAAGCGCATGAGTTCTTCTTTTGACAAAGGAGAAGCTAAATCCTTAATGGTATCAACTAAATCTGCCTTGGGAACTACACCATCAGCAGTAATAGAATGCCCTAAGGGGCATATTCTCAAGGATTTATCGCCGAGTTAGCGGCACTTTATCGCAGCCAAAGTCGTGATAAACTCATCGCACCATTCACAAGCTGGTGCCAACAGCCGACATCACCAGTATTCCTGCGATAGCAGCCGCAAAAAACATCGCCACGGATGACACCGGCAACTAACGCTAATGAGATGCAGAGTAGGCGTTCCTGTGCAAAAAGCAGCGGAAACACCACTTCGCAACATTCACAACGACCAGCCAGATCGGCGAAAAGACCACAAAACATGCGATAAGGCGCGTTAGCAGCAGGGATTTAACACCTGCTCCTACCTGGTGTTAAGTCGGACGACAACCTGCAACACAAAAGGGAGCCCAGCCCACTGCCACACCAGAAGAACAACAGATGCCATGGAGCTACTGACCATGCAGCTCAGAGCCCCAAGAGGGCCACAACACCCACTGCCACCCCCCCAAGGAACTCCCCCCGTGGCCCTACCCCGGGCACCCCCCCGGACAAAGATATCTCACATCTACCTCACAAATTCATGAACACAACAATTCGCCTGATGTCGCACAAGTACACCAACCAACATCCATGTGTGGTACGAAAAAGGAAAAACATACATACATCGCAGAATTCCAAAAACAATCAATTTATTCAAATTCCAATCAACATCAACCGTAAGTCACAGCCTGCAAGACAAAATTGAAGATAAGAAGGTGTGTCATGCGCACAACAAAGGACAGAGAGAGAGAGAAAGAGAGAGAGAGAGAGAGAAAGAAAGGGAGAGAGAGAGAGAGTGAAAGAGAGGGAGAGAGAGAAAGAGAGAGAAAGGGGGCGAGAGGGAGAAGGAGAGAAAGAGAGAAACAGAGGAAGAGAGAGAGACAGTGAAAGGAAGAGAGGGAGAGAGAGAGAGAGAAAGAGAGAAAGAGAGGGAGAGACAGAGAGAGAGAAAGATAGGGAGAGAGAGAGAGAGACAGTGCCGACACTGTGCACCCAGGCAGCTACACCCCAGCCCCTCCCGCCGCCGGGCGTGGATTGCCCGCCCCTGTGCACCCAGGCCTCACTGCTCACCTGCTGCCACCGGTGTGTCTCCAACCACGTGCCGGTCCACACTGCAGGCCACCAGGTCCCTCATGTGAAACAGAGTCCACAGCTAATTATGGCAGAGTACATATCATTGCACACGGCAAAATTGCATGGCCGCCCCTGCGCACCCAGGCCGCTGCACCTCAGCCCCTCCTGCCACCCAGCGCGGATTGCCCGCCCCTGTGCACCCAGGCCTCACTGCTCACCTGCTGCCACCGGTGTGTCTTCAACCACGTGCCGGTCCACACTGCAGACCACCAGGTCCCTCATCTGAAACAGAGTCCACAGCTAATTATGGCAGAGTACATATCATTGCACACGGCAACATCGCATGGCCGCCCCTGCGCACCCAGGCCGCTGCACCCCAGCCCCTCCCGCCGCCCAGTGCGGATTGCCCACCCCTGCGTACCCAGGCCTCACTGCTCACCTGCTGCCACCGGTGTGTCTCCAACCACGTGCCGGTCCACACTGCAGGCCACCAGGTCCCTCATGTGAAACAGAGTCCACAGCTAAGTATGGCAGAGTACATATCATTGCACAGGGCAAAATTGCATAGCCTCCCCTGCGCACCCAGGCCGCTGCACCCCAGCCCCTCCTGCCGCCCAGTGTGGATTGCCCTCCCCTGTGCACCCAGGCCTCACTGCTCACCTGCTGCCACCGGTGTGTCTTCAACCACATGCCGGTCCACACTGCAGACCACCAGGTCCCTCATCTGAAACAGAGTCCACAGCTAATTATGGCAGAGTACATATCATTGCACACGGCAACATCGCATGGCCGCCCCTGCGCACCCAGGCCGCTGCACCCCAGCCCCTCCCGCCGCCAAGCGTGGATTGCCCGCCCCTGCTCACCCAGGCCTCACTGCTCACCTTCCGCCACCGGCGTGTCTCCAAGAGGGCACACCACATCCCGGTGCAAGCTCTGAGCCCGGGGCCCGCGACCTTGGCAGCCTCCACATCACGCATCCCCGCTGCACGGGCCACCAGGCGCACACTTGACTCTGGGTCTTGATTTTGCAATGGCAGAGATCATATCAGTGCACACGTCATCATCGCAGGCTGCACACCCGCTCAGCTCTCTAGGTGCCACTAACTCTGTGAAACGCGAGGCAACGCCACGTGGCGGTAGGCCCACGCTGCCCGCTGGCTCAGGCCTACATTGCGGTCCACCAGGCGCACACTTGACTCTGGGTCTTCATATAGCAATGGCAGAGACCATATCAGTGCACACGTCATCATCGCAGGCTGCACACCCGCTCAGCACTTTAGGTGCCCCTACCTCAGTGCACAGTAAGTCACCGTCCCGTGGCGGTAGGCCCGTGCCTGCCGCAGTGCAACCGGTGCCACCAACTCCGTGCAACGCAAGTCATGGACCCTATATGATTGAGCCTCGTCGTAGGCCAGGCGGACGCAGCCATGTCACCTCAGGCAGTGGGGAAGAACTGGGACACGTAGCGTCGTCGCCCCCCCTTTATACCTATGCCAAGTGGGCTGGGTCGGCATACGCCAGGCCAGCGTAGGGGTGTGAACAATTATCCCTGGCCTCTGGGCGTGGTTCATATCTGGGCTGTACATGAAACCAACTGGTGCGTGTGTCTCTGTTGTAGTGTCTGCACCACACGGCCTGCAATCGACAATGTTGCATGCAGCCGGAGGGCGTACGCGCACCAAGGGACTGTACATGGAGCGCAAGGCCGCTCGGGCTCTTGGCTCATACATGGCAACTGGTGTGTGTGTTCATCGCTTTTGGTGCACCATAATCCCAAGGCCTAGCCTCAATTGCAGCGCGATAGCCACATCACATACCCAGGATACAAGCAGTGGTCTGACTAACATTAGGGATGAAAGCCCCCTTGTCTCAATACAGAAGGTGGAAGGACATCTGCACCCCCGACCTTGGAAACGCATGCAGCAGGCACTCCCTAAGAGAGATACCATTGCAGACGAAGACGACTCCCACACCACACACGGCGGCAATGAAAGATCAACTTATCCACACCCCACACACAAAAGTCCTTGCTCGAGGTAATCCTGCATGGAATGGCCTTGACACTTACGTACAGGACAACCCATACGTACAAACTTTGCACGCTCATACGACTCATTGCCCCGAGCTGTGGCATATCATCCACATAACAGCCGCAGGTCAGAAGAGTGCCGGTTCCACAAGAGCCACCAACGCAATGGCAGGACATCCCGGGCACATGTACAACCCCTGTCACGTGGAACTGTACCGTGACCGAATGCTGCATTTGTTGGGGGCACTGCCACTGGCAGTGTTGCACATCAGTTGCCGTCTGAGCTTCCGTCTTGCGTACGTCACCTGCGTCCAGCCCTGGTTCCACTGCCGATCAAGCATATTCGAGTGGCCCATGGATGTCTGCCTATCCAACACAACGGTGGCTGAACTGGATTATGACATGTGTGTGCGCCCCCTGTTGGACCACGACCAGGAGTGTAACCGTGATACCCGTTCATGGGATGCCTTGGAATTGGGCGTATGTGCTGGCAGTTGGGCATGTGAGATCGCACAATTCCTCATGTGCAGTGACCACATCGAAGCGCTCCCCTATTGGGCTGTGTTGCGGATTGGTGAAACGGCGTGGACGGAGCACATCTGTCTGGACCAGCTAATGGATTGGCTCGCCCCCGTGTTCGTTGAAGTCGACAACGACGTACTCTTGGAACTGATTGCCCATGAAGCAGCGCTGGCTTTCATGGACGAGTAACTACGTTCCTGCAGCCACAATAGATTGTGACCCATGGCACAGGTCCCAACACCCTTTTGCATCTTGGGGAAATGGACACATATCCCACCATGACAGTGGACATGTCAGCATTCGCCTGGACTCAGAATGCATGTGCGTGCAGGACTGTGGGTTGACACACACCTGTGCAAGGTGAGGGGACAGCGGCGCCTGGCAACGTTCCTCAACCTGACACACCGCTGGAGGGAGAGTACACACACATGGCAATGTAGTACTACATGTGACCTTGTTGGACTCCTTCACCTGCTCACTGTCAGCAGAGCAGGCAGTCAGCGCTGTCCGGTGGTCCAGGACTATGCAGATCCCATGGGCTGTGAGTGGTGTCCCCTGACACGGTGCAATGAGCATTCGCCAAACACCACATGACTCGTCCAGCAAGGCAAGGTGGGCTGAGACCGTCGGCATCTGTCATGGTTGGTGTTCATTTGTGCCTCCCCATGTCTTGCACCTCTACATGTTCCTTGGCTGCCTGTTAGTGTATGATGCATTGGTCTGCATGTTGTGGCCCTTGTCTTGCCCGTACTGACATGCACATGCTAATAAAGTCTACGTAGCTCCACTAGTGTTCAACTGTGATGAGTGTTGATTTGCATGCCAAATCGCGTGCCCCAATGAGCATCGTACGTACACAGGGAGGGACTGACTGATGGATTTCACTTAGGGGTGAGTCCCTATTGCCAGCTCCACCTCTGTGAGCCTGACATTGTGTTTGGGAGAGTTGGTGGTCGACCTGTGCGCATACGTGTCTTCAGCAATGTGAGTATGGTGTCCAACTTCTTGCCATGTGGACCAATGTGTTCCATCAAACCAGGCTGTGTCCACACAGTTGAGTGTGTGTAGGTATGCTAAGAGATGTTCTGTTGTCACATGTGATGTGGGACACTACTTTAGGCCTCCTGCCTACTCTGACATATTTACACACAGCCCTATTTGATACATGGACGTGGGCTACGTTGGGGGGTTGCAAGATTGTTGTTCATGATCAATGAGGCCACAGCTAGTTCACACCTCCACAGTCATGTAGTTGGCCATGTGTGTCACGGTCAAACATGCGCATTGATGTCATTTCCCAGGGTGTAACTTTTTGTGCAATCAATGTCCCTACAGTCATCCATACAGTCATACTTGATTGGACATAGACATGACACATCTGTGTGATTAGGAATGTTTTATTCACATCCTGTGGAGTGTCGGAGCTGGAGCAGTACATGGCCATGCACACCCCACATTACATTGTTGCCCAGTGGAGGGCCAGACAGAGTCCTTTGGGGGATGACAAGTTAATTGGTAGAGGAAGAGTTGAGTCCGCAGCCTGTTTGCTGTGTCATTGGTAACCAGAGCAGATATGGCAGTCCATGTCGGGGTCCAGGTGGATGTCGCAGAGTGTTTCGGGTGACAGTGGAAGGTGTAGTACCAGGGCATGATGCAGAGGGCTGTACCAAGCAGGAACAGGCCATATGGCGGGGGATGAATGCTACAACCTCCTTTTTGACACAGAGTCATTACCGTCCACATCTTCGTCCTCTGATACGTCTTCTGTGTCAGGTGTGCCAGGTGTGTGTGGTGGTGTTATGGCTGCATCACTGTGTGCCACGGACTCATCAGGGGGCGGAGGAGGTATGGCTGCATCACTGTGTGCCACTGACTCATCAGGGGGCGGAGGTGGTATGGCTGCATCACTGTGTGCCACTGACACATCAGGGTGCGGAGATGTGTGTGTCAAAGTTCCTGCTGCAGTCATCTGGGACAGGCTCTGTGGCAGCAATGGCAAGATGAGGATCTGCAGGGCATGGTAGATCCCAGCTACATCTCGCTGGTGTTCAGCCGTGGCAGCCATCCTTCCTGCCTGCATCCGCTCCATGTTCTCCATTGTCCTCTGCATCTGTGCCAACTCTGTGCTGTCGTCGCTGGAGCCTCTCGGCCTAGACAGTTCTTGTATCCGAGTAATGGCTCCAGCGAGGTCAGCCAAGGATTGTTGTAGGGCATGGAGCGGACTGAGGGTGTCCGTTAGGGACTGTAAGTGGTCCCTGATGGGACTGAGACACCCACGTATGGCATCTAGTTTGGCTGCCATGAGGTCGAAACCCACCGCACCTGTTCAGCCAGCCCCCTCTGGCAGTCTGACACACGGCGTTGGAATGCCATGTGTTCTTCGGTGAGGTGCTGGGAGCCAGCCGTGGTGGTGGGTGCTTCCTGATGTGTGGTCTGTGCAGGGGGTGGTATCACCTCGATGCAGCTGGGCTGGCCTGCTCCTGAAGGTGGGGTGCGGAGGCTGTCCACGAGCTGTTGGAGGGTGTCGGAGCAGATGGCCAGGGGTTCCTCCTCCTCCTCACTGAAGAGTTGTCTGGTCTGCTCAGCAGGAGGTGTTGATTGTCCCTCTGCAATGTGAATGGGAGATGCAGGTTAACAGTGTGTTCCATGTATGTGCACGCATTGTACATGTTTACATACTGACTGCATGACAATGTACATTCTGACTGTTTTGGAGGAGCTGGGTATTTGATGGGGGACAGTGGACATTATCGTACATTATCATCTGACAGTTTCCTGCTATGCCTGATGTGATTGGCCATTTTCTACGCACGTGCGGCACCAGTTGTGTCCTCTGTTCTGTGGTGTACGTGTGGCACTTTCTACCACATTGTGGTCAATGTTGATGTGCTGTGGTTGCTATGTGTGTGTGCTGCATTGTGGGTGAGTCGCCCTGCAGCTCTGATTTAGCGGCCCCTTATCCCTTTGAGGCGGTGTGCCTTTGACTTGTGTGCTTTTAAGGTGCTGAGATGTTGGCGAGTTGGGTCATCTGTGCTCCTGTATGGATTTTGTACTCTTGTGCATTGTTTGTCTGCAGATGTGTTGTTGACGTCAGGGGTTGTATGTGCACGTGCACATGGATGACCTGCTCCTTTGGGGATGCTATCCACACTGGGCCACCTCAGTGTCGTGGTGTGCACCATGTCATGTATTTTGACTGCAGCCATGCTAGTGGTCATGCAATGTCACTTGCATTGTCAGTGTGGCTCACAGAGCCGCTGTTTTGCTGGGTTCAGCACATGTGCATGGGTAGGTTGTGAGATTGATGAGGGGGGGTATTTGTGCACATGGTGGACGGGGGCCTACTTGGTGTTTCTGTGTGTGCTGCAGTGTGCCATCAGGGACAGGTTCCACAGTCATTGTGGGTGTGCAGTGTGCTATTCTTGATTGTGCATGTGTACCATTGTGCCCGTCTCCCCCCGTCCCCCCAGTCCCTGGTGGTTACTCACCCTGTTGCTGTTGGGTCAGGTCATTTCGGGCAGTGTCCGGACCCCCAACTCCTTGCACCGTCTCCGCACTGATGACTGTGGCCACCATTTCCTCCAGCTCATCCAGCTCCTCCTGTGGCGCAGGACTCCCACCTCCAGTGGCCGTTGCTACCTTCAGGTTGGCAGCGAGTTTCTGCTTGGTTTGGCTTTTGACGTCATGCCATTGCCTTTTGACCTCCTCCATTGACCTCCTCGACACTCCGACTGCATTCACGTTGTTCATGATGGACTGCCATATTTCCGTTTGTGTTGCCGATGACACGGTGGAGGTGACGTACAGTTGTTGGTAGTGTTCGGTCACCTCCGTGACGATGATCCGGTTTTCCTGCGGAGTGAACCCCCTCTTCCTCTTCTCTTTGCCCTTCTCTGGCCCCGGGGTTCCTGGCTGGTCGTCTGTGTGGCTTGTGGGGTTCACGTTGTCCTCTGCACTGGGTCCGGGAGCGTCCATGGTGCTACGCAGTTGCTTTTATTTGTCTTTTTTTTTCTCTGCTTTTATAGTGCATTCTCACGCATGGCACGTGGGAATCGCCGGCCTGTCGCTGCTTTTCGCTGATTTTTGTATCGCCATTGGGGTCATCGCACCATTTTTCGCGTTGGGGTTTCGCATTTTTTCGGCGTCGCGTTGATTTTAACGCGGGCATTTGTCGCGTTATCGTGAAGCTATCGTATGGTGCCGCCGGGTGGTGAATGCTGCGTTAACACAGTGTTATTTTCCCGCGATGGACTGCGATGTGAGAAGTTGCGTTAAGTGATTTTGGCAATGGTTAACACGCGTTCTTGAGAATATCCCCCTAAGTTGTCTATTTCACTGAGACCATTCGGATCCGCAAAATTGTGGGATCCATAAGAGAAACAGATGTCCCAAGCTTCTGGAGTGCCGGGATATGCTCCCGAGTTGCCAACATCTCACCACAGTTTGGTGACAGAAATCAGAGCAGACAAAAAAATCCACCCCACAGGGTTTAACAGGCACCTTGGGAGTGGCAGCTTGGTAAATCTCTTGTTGCAAGATAAAGCTCCCAATATAGATTAGGATGGCCCAGGGATAGTGAGAAGGCTTGCTGGAAGGTCTGAATGGAAAGCGGTATACCCTCTGGATCATACGGTCCATGTCCCAATCACTCAGTGTGGTAAAAGCCTCACAAAACAAGCGGACAACAAAGTCCCTAGGGTCATAACCTTATGTGCCTTCAGGGACACCTAAAATCCGTAAATTATTTCGATGTGACCTGCTCTCCAGATCTTCCACCCTGGAAGAGAGGGTAGTAAGCTGTGGGTCATGCTGAGCAATCGCTTTACTATTTTCTTCCACCACTGTTTGGAGGGCCATCAGGGACGATTCCACTGCCCCAAGTCGGGATTGTATAATATCCATATTTTTCCACAGTTTGCAGAAGACTACTTGAGTTTTCAAATGAGCGGCCTTCAATGCAAGCAAGTCTTTCTGATAATCCTCCCTATGCTGCACAAGGAGATGGTAGATAGCACCCATAGTGAGGGCATCTTGTGAGGATCCTGCCGTTGGTAGCCCTGACAAGGAGGGAGGTCAACCCCTGAAGCTAGATCATTATGTAAAGACTGAACGGCCGTAGATGGAATGATAGGGGGTGCCGATTCCAATGGAGAGCGATTAGTAGATGTTAGCTCTGTCCCATCTGGATCCCATAGTAGCTCCTCTGCTCCTTCCAGTGAACAGGCAGGATCGAAAACCTCCTTGCTCAAAGCCGCCGAAACAAAGTCCTTGAGTTGGGCCATTTGTGCCCCCCTGAACCACTCCCTCTCCTTAAGAAAAACAATGTAATGGCAGAGAAATAAAATCTCATAGACTGCCTTGTTGGAATCTCTAAGCAGTTAGTGTGGAATTTGGCAGCTACGACTGATTCGGCCACTGGATCCACTTGCTCATCCCAATCAGTGTCAGACAGGTCCAAGAAGGAAAAGAATGGCTCCTGGCCATCGCCCCCCAAGCGGCAGGTTCCGGACCGTCTGGTCAGGCAAATTGGGAGGACTGAGGAGGTTGTGTCAAATGTGCCGTACAAGCCATCCTCATCCTTGTTTCTGACTGCTGAACTGGGAGGATACTGTTCATCACAATAGACTCCTTACTGCTAGCTGGGAGTTGTGCCGGAGTGGAAGGAGGGGAAATCTGTGCTTCTAACTCCAACTATGCTTCCTTCAACACCACCCTGGGACCCGGGTCATCCCTAGAGGCAACAGAGACCAGGGATGGAAGTGGAACCATAAAGGAGTCCAGCATTTACTGTGGGCTGAGCAGCACCCCCCAATCCACCCCACCAGGGCTTGGCACCAACTAGGAAGAATCCCCCAACAGCTTCTCTGCAAGCTCCAGATCTATTTTGGCCCCATCAGGGCTATGTTCCTACCCACTCAAGGATATGGGAGGTGCAGCTGAAGGCTGTATAGCAATTTTGCTCCCCCTGAGCCCGCCGCAAATACCATGGGTACAGTTGCCCTGTTTACCAGATAGCAGTTGCTTCTTCTCTAGCCTTGGGGAGATATGAGAACTGGCTGAGTCTGGCCACCCTCCTTTCCTTGGCCCCACCCCGGCTGGCATCTTGGGTTGCACACTGTCAGCGACTCAGAAAATTCCCTGCAATGTTAACAAAATCTCCTTAATGGTCTCCACTACCTCTGTCCTTGTCCACTATTGTCGAGGAAATGCACCCATAAGTGGAGCAGCAGCGTGTCACAAAGTATCAGCCAGAGTTATTGCTTGAGCAAACAGTAGACTAATTTGCGAGCAAAGCCTGCAAAAAAGTGTCTATTACAGAGGGCGAGCGGCCTTCTCCTCACCTTGCCAATGAGACAGCCCTTATTATCACTCCTCCAGCCACCACAGGTATTACTAGGTGCCAGACTGATGAGAGGTACTGTTGAACCTGAGTCAGGAAACAAACAAGGGCCGCTGGCTGTGGCGTCCCGCTCCTAATCCCCGACTCCTGCGACAATCTCCTCCCTGTAACTGCAGCTACTCCCAGCTGCTCCAGACTCCTTGAGGGCCGCCTCAGTCAGCAAGCGAAAGCCCAAAGGGGGAGCAGGAGGGTAAACAAAGCTCAATCAGCCAGAAAGCTGGAAAGTTTGCGCTGCTGCCGGCCACAGCGTCCAGAGTTAGCTCCCACTGTATGCCGTCTGCCGTGCACGTCTCTTCCTCGATATCGGCCATGGTCTCCAAATCACCCCGCGGCCAGAAGGAGGGGGGGTTCGAAAGTCAGGTCTCACCGGAGACCAAAGGCAGGTAAGAGTCAGGTAGAGTGGATAGCTCAAGATGTTAATCTGTGCATTCCTGGGGGAGCCGGACATCAGAGCAACCTCAGCCAGGAGCCTCCATCTTGCTCATCCACCCATATAGTGGTATTTTACGTTGTGACTAATATATCTGAAAGTGTGGATAGCATTTTGTGGTCCTATTGCACAAGTCCAAATAATCTCACAAGTAGATGTCCTTTTCAGATCATGAGCGATCATATTGCCACATTCAAGATGAGCCCGACATGGTTAAGGACATGGTAACTTCAAACTGAACGTGAACAGTTGGATAGTTGGATTTGACCCAAAGTTGAAAACCATCATCTTAAGTAAAAAAATTAATATGATTTGAAACATTGTCTCAAAGTACATAAAGGAAATAATTTGGTTGGTTATTGAGCGAGAATTAAAGAGCCTTCACTTGTAAACAGGAGATTGTCAAATGTAGGACATGTGAAATTTGAGGCTTTGAGTGGAAATGCCATTAGAGTGAATGGCCATAGATGGTGAAATTTGAGCAGAGTTATCAAGGTAACACATGAATAATCTTTTTTGGTGATGGGGGGGAGAAGGGAGTTGCAGGTCCAGTGGAACAGGATGGGTTTCAAAATATATCTCAAAGGATCAAAAGCAATAGGGTCATTGGTAAGCCTGTTAGATTTTTTGATGGTTAAAGGGTTATCTCATTTCTTCATTCCATGTTGTCAGGATCATAATCAGAAATGTAGTTTTTATTCTAATAGTATTTTGTACATCAAAACATCCCATGGTATGTGTATATACATATATATTCGGATCTGTAGTATGTTGTTGATTGCAATAGGTTTTATTCTAGTATTTTGCTTCACATTTTGTATCTTTGTCTCTTTTGATTTTAATGTTAAGTGTTTGTGAAGAGGGGATGATGTTGTGGTGATAGATCTTTAAAAACACTTGTACATCTGGGCATTTTACATCTAATACCCATGGAATGTTGTTGACTGGTCAGCTAGAAATGTTCCAGGCAGTTGAATCCTGCTGCTGACTGGGCTGGTGGTGAATAAAACCTGCTCGTCATTATGCTTTTGTGTAAAGAGTTATCACTACAGTAAGGAAGGAATATATACTTATATGTACCCCACAATGTAGTGGAAGGTTCATTTAGTGAATGCCATTCTATTGTAGGTTGCTTTTGTCCATCTCAATAAAGTGAAATACCAACTATACATAGCAACTTGAACAATCACCATAACATAAAACTTAATAAGATTTTATGACTCTATGGAGATATTCATTTTCATTGTGGCGTGCATACAACAAATTAAATCTTCTATTAGCACCAAAGAACCTAAAGGTGCCCTAACAGCAGCAGGACGGTGTGGAACCAACTCAAGATTTTTTTTAAAAATAAGGAAACATAAAGATCATCAGTACTTTCTTAAAAAGAATCAAGGTTGGGACTGAGTGAGTCTGGTGTAAGCTGATCCTGTAAACCAGGAGCGTGAACTGAGAATTACCCAGCCACATATACTGTGAGAACTACCGGAGATCCAGTGATGTCGATGATAAAGACCACAACAGGATATGAGGCGCAATTCTATTGATCTAATAGACAGGCTAAACCGTTTAATTCATTTTAAAGTTAAATGGTTGCTCTTGAATTCAACCTGCTTTTCAAAAGAAAACCCATGCAAAGATCACAAAAGCAAGTAAAATAAATCCATTTGTTTCTGACCAAAGATTAGATATGCCCTCATTTTTGAGTTCCTGCAACGAATGGACCAGATAGGCAAGGGGCTAGGTACACACATTGGCATGATCGTGCCAAACGTTTAACAAGCTCTGACTATGATTGTTTGGGATGAGTTGGCAGACTCGTCCCAAACAGCCCGGTCAAGCTGACAAAGCTAAAATGAATTATCCTCATCAATTACCCCTATATGGGAAGACAACGTCTAAATTGGCAGCCCTTATTGCCACCATTTTTTTTTAACCTTTTTCACAAGTGCCTTTGAGTGAATAATAAGGGTTAGGAAGGTATAAAGGCACCAGTGGGGAGGACAACAGGGCAGACTAAAGGCAAAGTATGAGACTGCCCGTTTTGACACTTGTTAACTTAAGACTATTTTTGCGCATCCGGTTTCGGATCAGGTGCAAGCTTCTCAACCATGCCCCAAACTGCTATAAAATTGGAACCTACATAGTACAAAGCAAGCTCGAGGCCTACTGAGTGCAGATATGGCATTTTGTTCTCCACAAGCTCAAACAATTTACCGATTTATCTTGCAGTACTAGAGCCAGTGAGATTTTCGGCAAGTCAGGTGTTCAATTGGTTATTTAGAAAAAACTAATATTTATGGATGTACATGTTCTCACAGTAGTACTCACCATTTTGGGGGGACAGCTGATTCAGATGCACAGCCATTTTGGGTCTTGCTATGAAGTTCAACCGAAGCTGGTGCTACAGCAACGCAATTTGAAGCAGTTGTCAAGAGCACAGTCAGCTATGGGCACCAAGCTTCAATCATAAGTTGTCACATCACAAGCAGAGCGGGGATAAAATGTAATTACACAAGGGTTCTTAAAATCTTAGCGCCTGACTAGTATGCAACAGCAAAAAAACAAAAAATAATTTTGCAAACTACAAACATGTTCTACGACGGTTCAAGCACATGATGCTTGCCTTCCTTAGGCATGATACCGTTTTTAAGGAAATGTATTTCCGTAATGCGACTGAATTTTGGCTCACCGTTACGATATTGCTGTGAAGACTATGGGGCATATTTACGTTCCCTGGCGCATCCCTGCATATCAGCAGGGATGCGCCAGGGAAAATGCGTCACGCAAGTTTACCCTTGCGCCACGTCCGATGCGCCGCATTTACAATGCGGCGCATCGTGGCGCAGGATAAGCAGATGCGTGACGCATCTGCCGGGCGGAAGGTTGGCGCAGTGCTGAAGTTGTGTCGCAAGCGCGACGCAACTCCAGCACTGTTCCAACCTTCCCTATCCCTAACATGGTGCGTCAATCCTTACGCCTGCTTGAACCAGGCGTAAGGATTTGACGCACGAGCGTCGGAAAAGTGACTGCGTGAAATCTTGTAGATTTCACTACGTCACTTTTCCGAGGCGTTCCTGCGCCGGAACGCCCCCCTGCGCCGGTACGCCCACATGAAACCCACATGAAACCTGACGCAGGTTTCATGTGGCGCAGGGGTTTACTACGTGACGTATCTCCCTAGATGCGTCACATTGTAAATATAGCGCAACGCGGCGCATGGTTTGCGCAAAAGGGGCGCAAGGGGCTTGTAAATATGCCCCTATGTGCTTCATACAGAACTGATCCCCAAAACATATCATAGTGCTTTTGGTTCTATTCCTGGTGCAAAATTTCTGACTGGACCCTGCGTAGAATAGAACCAAGTAGTTACAGAGAGCTGCTACAAAATAGGGATTGCAAGGATCTCAATTGCCTAATCAAGGGGGAAGCTTGAGATTTTTTGATAAGTGGGTGAAGACGAATTTTTAAGTGATGGATATGGTTGACTTCCTGGTTTTTGATTCTAGTGGTGGGGTTAAAGTTGCATTGATGGTATACCTTGTTGACACAAGCAATTTTTCATAATTATGCCAGCAGACATGGTAGCGGTTACTGTTTTGGTCTTGGGTGGCTGTACTAGGACTGGGTGGAGCAGAGTTCTGCAAGCGCTGGAGTGCGTAGGTCGCGCCGTTCGTTCTGATTTTTAGCACCGGGTGTTTGTCCCTCACTGGAAACTCAGCGTGAATGGCACCATACGCAGTGCAAGAGGGCACTGCTTCTTTCTGCCGCTCAAGTAGATGTTCTACTCGAGGGGCAGCTTCCTCAATGTGAATGGAAGGTTTCTCAACGCGAGTGCTAGTGGCAATGCGCGACCGCCCACTTTGAGAAATCTCGCTGGTAGGTGGTCTGCAGTAAGATTTTCTTTGCTTGCACTCGCCAACGTAACGTTGGCGAGTGTGGAAAAAACTCCACTCTGCGTAGCATTTTTCGGAACTCTGCGCACTGCGCGGAGTGGGAAAAACTCTGCAAACTCCTTGCGCGGAGCAGAGTTTCACGCCCAGGTACTCATATGACATGTGCGCTAGGTTTGAGGTGGATTGATTGCCGGATTCAAACGATCTCTGGTGAGCTAAAAACAATGCAATGGAATGTTACCAAGCAGCATTTATTGTGACTAAGAATTTTTGGCTCAGGCAGCTCTGCCCATCATTGTTTAGTTGTCTCTGTCAGTCTCTAAATTGGGAACTTTGAGGATGATGACAGTCTCTGTGTGCTGATGGTTTTCCCAAATGTCTGTGGAGCCTCCTGAACAGAACTGCAATATATTGAGAAGAACCTGGCCTACGTTAAACGACTGGCAGACAACATCCTTGCCACTTTGATTAAAGTTTTCCACCAATGCCCAAAAGACATTTTGCCTGCATTTAATCACTACATCCAGGCAAATGTTATCAAGCATTGGCATAGCCAATAGGTCTCACCTTTGGGACCTTATAAGTGTTTAGCCAGAGATATTGACTTTGCCTAAGTCTTTAAGCTGTGCTGTACAGAAGTCTGCAGCATGCTTAAAAGTTATAATAAAGAAGTGTCAGAAGCATTTTTGTTACCTTATATATGACCAAGAAAGCATTATGTACAACTGAACGACCATATTAAAAAAGTATTAACAATAAATAGTGTCTTGAGTTTTTTTTTGTCCTTTTAATGCTGGTAACTTCTATCTACCTGTCCCAATGGTTGCTTGTTATGGTTTTTTTTGTTATGGGGGGGGGCATAAATAACAGGAGGGTGAAGGTCAGTCAGTCAGTCAGTGAGAGTGAGAGAGTCAATCATTCAGTGAGAGAGAGTGAGAGTCAGTCAGTCAGTGAGAGAGTCAGTGAGTGAGAGAGTCAGTCAGTGAGAGAGTCAGTCAGTCAGTCAGTGAGAGAGTCAGTCAGTCAGTCAGTGAGAGAGTCAGTCAGTCAGTGAGAGTGAGAGAGTCAGTCAGTCAGTGAGAGTGAGAGAGTCAGTCAGTCAGTGAGAGTGAGAGAGTCAGTCAGTCAGTGAGAGAGAGTGAGAGAGTTAGTCAAGTCAAATATACTTTTATTTGATTTCGTTAAAAAATCATAAAAGGGTGGAATAACCACCATAGATAAAACATGCATAAAGAGTACACAATTTTTAAATTTAAAAAAAATCAAGAAAAGACATGAAACATTTTTTCAAAATGCAAAAACAATGGTTAAAAAAGTTTTTTTAAACGTGCAAGCAGTGCAATAGAGGGGTTTCGGGGCTGAATGATCTGAAATTACTTAAGTTGATTAGAAGCTTCTATTTTGTCCAGTTCTTTTGCCGCGTTTTTCAAAAGTTTATGGCACTGCAGGACAGTGGGATTGATGAGCCTCCGAGGCATTGAATCACTGCTGCTCTACAAGTTCTCACTTGTTCCTTCCTAAGCACCTCCCGAAGGACCGTTTTACGTGTTTCTGCTAGGGCAGGGCAGATGCATATTAAATGCTGTAGGGACTCATCCCCTACCCCGCATAGGCGGCATTCCTTTGATTGCCATAAGTGTTTCCATTTCGGGGTTAGGTCCTTAGATGGATATGACCCAAGCCGTAGTAACGTAAAAAGTGCTTTCTCTGGTGAGGGAAATGATCAAGCAAATAAGGTTGGGGTTGCAGCCTTTGGTATGACTGTATCACGGTGAGAGAGTTAGTCAGTCAGTCAGTCAGTGAGAGAGTCAGTCAGTCAGTGAGAGAGAGGGAGAGAGTTAGTCAGTCAGTCAGTGAGAGTGAGAGTCAGTCAGTCAGTCAGTGAGAGTGAGAGTCAGTCAGTCAGTTAGTTAGTGAGAGTGAGAGAGTCAGTCAGTGAGAGAGTCAGTCAGTGAGAGAGAGTGAGAGAGTCAGTCAGTCAGTGAGAGTGAGAGAGTCACTCAGTGAGAGTGAGAGAGTCAGTCAGTCAGTGAGAGTGAGAGAGTCAGTCAGTCAGTGAGAGTCAGAGAGTCAGTCAGTCAGTGAGAGTCAGAGAGTCAGAGAGTTAGTCAGTCAGTCAGTCAGTGAGAGAGTCAGTCAGTCAGTCAGTGAGAGAGAGTGAGAGAGTTAGTCAGTCAGTCAGAGTGAGAGAGTCAGTCAGTCAGAGTGAGAGAGTCAGTCAGTCAGTCAGTGAGAGTGAGAGTCAGTCAGTCAGTTAGTCAGTGAGAGTGAGAGAGTCAGTCAGTGAGAGAGTCAGTCAGTGAGAGAGAGTGAGTGAGAGAGTCAGTCAGTCAGTGAGAGTGAGAGAGTCACTCAGTGAGAGTGAGAGAGTCAGTCAGTCAGTGAGAGAGAGAGTCAGTCAGTCAGTCAGTCAGTGAGAGTGAGAGAGTCAGTCAGTCTAAGAGTGTGTCCACCAAGTGAAAATTCACACACTGGAGTTACATAACTCATATTTCACATATTTACAAATTCATTTAAATGAGAAAAAAAGTTTAAAAAATCAACTTTAGGAATAGAGAAATAAAGTTATTTGTTCAATCACACGATTTTCAGTCAAAAGGTCCCCCGGTTTCAATCTCTTCAGCTTAACTGCTCCACTATCGCATGCGCTCCAAGATGAAAACGAGAATTCCAAAAAGTAAAGGCTTCCCTGCCCTGTCTCAACATTCCCACAGAGGTCACCATGAGGTAACTTTCATGGACAGCATGCAATCCCGCCAGCCTGCACAGAGTCCTTTCCCTCGTGCCGCATCTCACCCTGGAAAGGACTGCCCCCGGCCCCAGTGGGAAGGCGGGTCTCGCCCCAGTTACACAAGTTGGGTCAGCTTATGGGTGGGTGGTCCAGGTGTTGTGTGGGTGGCGAGTTCATCAAACAGAAAGCTTGAGATGTCCTGTTGGTGGCATCTGCCAAGATACCCAAAGAGGTCCCGTGCTGCAAGGTGACCCGTTCTAAGGCCCTCTTTGGCCTTACTCATCCCCTCCTGACACACTGGGGCCATAAACAGAGGGGCGAGCAGCCCCTTTCCCTACAGTGGCCTCAGGCGCACAACTGCCTTCTCTAGGATGCTGTCCATGTCGCACTGCGTGCGATGGTGCCAGCTGCCCCTCGGCTGGGGGCAGAGTAAGATATGTTTACAAGGTTTTGAGCAGAGGAGGCTTTGTTTGCAGTGTAAATGGGTACCGAAACGGGTACCCTGTAGGGCTGCAAGCAGACAAGGGGCCCTTGCAGGGTTACGACGAGCAGAGAAGAGTGGGAAGGGGTTATAGACCAGAAGCTTTGGCTTTGCTGGACCGGGCATCCTTCTTTGGAAGACTGGGGATACAGTCTGCGAGGATGTGTTTTAAGTCGCCCTCTGAAGTGGCATTAGTGAAGTGTGGCGCTATACAAAGCTATTTATAAATAAGTGTGTTTTGTTTGGAGCAGATAGGTGTATCTTCCGGGCTAGGGCAAAAAAGTTACCTTTTCCTATATGTTATATAGGGGTACCTTTGATGAGAGAGAGGGCAGGGGGCATTTCTGGAACAGGTAGAGTGAATTTGTTGGAGGGAGGGATGTATTTTCTGAGAGAGGCAGGGGTACTTTTGCCGGGGAGCAGAGATTACTTTTCAGTAGGGGGCAGCGGATTACTTGAGCTGTAGGCGAAGCCTCAGGTACTTAAAGTCTTTGCTGTGCGGGGGCATCAGAGAGGTGCCTATGTAGAGCGGATGGGGGTGAGGGGAGCAGAGGTGCTGGTGCATTTGCTGGTAGGAGAGCCTTTAATTCGAGGGAGGGGAGAGGACTTCCTCCGTCAGGCTAGAGAGCGCTGCCTCTGTTGGATAGAAGAGAGCTTTGCCGGGCAGAGCAGGGGCGTCACTGCGAGGGAATGTGCCATGCCGCCCTGCTGAAGGAATGTAAGGTGGTGTCAGAGCAGGGCTGGGGCTAGGAATGCTGCATTTGTCTCAGCCCAGCAGCTGCCAGCGCCAGCAGTGGCGGCGCACTGCCGGGGGAGAGTCCAGCCCGGAGCTGCCATTTCTGTCAGCCGCATCCTGCAGCCAGCCCCGGCAGTGTAGAGCGGGGGGTGGGGGAGGAGCAGAGGTGCTGGTGCATTTGCTGGTAGGAGAGCCTTTAATTCGAGGGAGGTGAGAGGACTTCCTCCGTCAGGCTAGAGAGCGCTGCCTCTGTTGGATAGAAGAGAGCTTTGCAGGGCAGAGCAGGGGCGTCACTGTGAGGGAATGTGCCATGCCGCCCTGCTGAAGGAATGTAAGGTGGTGTTAGAGCAGGGCTGGGGCTAGGAATGCTGCATTTGTCTCAGCCCAGCAGCTGCCAGCGCCAGCAGTGGCGGAGCACTGCCGGGGGACAGTCCAGCCCGGAGCTGTCATTTCTGTCAGCCGCATCCCGCAGCCAGCCCCGGCAGTGTATACTACATTTATGTGATTTTTTTTACAGCGTGAACTAGGCTCCAAGGGAAGGGGGGGTCAGAGCTCCCTCAGTGACGGCCGTACAAGGAACCTAAAGAGAGCGACCCCGAGCTCCAGGCAGTGTAGGAAACACATTTGTAATAACAAGAGGGAAACAAAAAAAACAAGCGCAGCCGTGAACAAAAGTGAAAGCGCAAGGATGTCGAGCCGGCAAGGCGACCGCGAGCAGGCTAATGTAAACAAGCGCGCGCGTGTCCCTAATTACAAACAGATGGCCCCTGCGCACGCCGCTGCTCACTCCCGCAAGGTGGATGCCAGCACAAGCACGAGTGCTTGAAAAGGGCAGACCAATTCCAAAAGGTCATCTCCTAGAGCAGCGCATGCGCGCTGCCTAGGCGAGACCTAAAAATGAATCTGTTAGTTGTCTTTCAGTTTCAGTACAGAAGTGAGGTATGATGTTCAGGTATTTCTCATTTTAAATAAAACCGAGTGGCCAAAGCAACAAGGTGGCTGCTAGCTAGCAAGTCTAAGTACATCAAGCGCTATGCGGACAAGCAAGCACTTAATTCATTAAGCTATGATACTGGTTGGATTGATCACTTTAATATCATTACTATGTCCAAGCACCAGGAGAGAAACTTTAAGGCTAATTGTTACCTTTGCCAATGCTCAGCGCCGATTTTAGTGACCTCCTCTGCCTTTTGTAGTCCTAGGACATAGATTTGCATGAGTCATGTCAGCTGATCTGAAACACCACGTACATTTACACTGCAGGCGTACTCATCTATCCCTTTATCCACCCTCTGCTTTCATTACTGCAGAGGAGAGAAAATCAAATCGTGCCTTACATCTGTTAAATGAAGGCAGGAAGGCTGTGCAGAAGAGAGAAGGAAAGCTGCAGCAAAACTAAAATAAAAAGGCAGGACTGCTGTGCAGGAGAGAGGAGAGTTGCAGCAAAACACCTGATGCATCTGATTGACGGAATCAATCGATAAATTTGTAGAGCGCTTCTTGCCACCCGTGAGGGTATCCATGCGTTGGATAATATGGGGAACACCACCATGCACAAAGTTTCCTTTCATAAAGGGTTGCCGTAGGTCAGTCAGCACCTTTTTATGCATGTATGCCTTTTCCTATTTATTAATTACTTGTATGATTGTTTATTTATAGGGTTTGCTAAAGTGTTGACCAATTCATAACAGGCGTCAGAGAGCTGTACATAAGAGGACGCAGTGCATTCATTCATTCATTCAGAGTGGTCTGTTTTTTTAGTGCTGCAATACTGATCTCACAGGCTGCAGTTTTTACTGGAGTCACTTTTCCCTTCTCATTCCAAAATCATCACCTTGGAATGGGCTATAATATGATAATATTGTATATTTTCCCACATTCTGATGTGCAAAATTCAGTATGTTGCAGCTTTTCCCTGAACAATTCCGTCAGGTTGTACCTGGCAAAATATGTGCAGCGAAAACATGTGGTACTTTCTCACTACTAGTAATTCCGATTTGGGTGCAAGTGCCGTCTTGGAATTTCGACCCGCAATAATTAACCAAGGCAGTCAGGTTATGCCTGTGGTGTTGCTCCTGTGACTCAACAGGTGCGCCACGGAAGGGTCAATGTGAGACCTGATTGCAGAGGTGGTGATGTAAACTCCCCTGTGGTCTGTGATACTATGGATGGCGCTGTACCACGTGGGCTGTATTAATAAAGGTGCCCCTGCCGGAAGAGAGGTCAAGGCAGATGCAGGCCAGGGCTGAGCAAGCAACATGTTATCAGTGTCATGATTTTTAATGCGACGCAAGTGTGCCCACAATAATTACTTGCCTTAATCTGCATGCCCTGTCTGTCCGACGTAGTCTAGGGGTCAGGACATCACATTGGTGATGAGGGTGGTGATCGAGCGTCATCCCGCAGATTCAGTGGCGGCCACACATGTATGTCTGACGCACGCGGTGCTCGTGCCAGAGTACAGGGGGCGGTGGCCTGAAATCCCAGTGTGGGGATGGTAAAATCAGTGAACGCCCAATGTGCAGCAGCGGGAGGAGCAGAACCTGGTGCACAGTGAGCCGTCTCTGGTATCACTGCACTCTGGTAGGAGAGCACATTAAGGGACGCAGCGCCCTGCTCGCTGGCTATCGGCGAAGTGTCTTCCAGTATTCAGCGCAAGGCTGATTTCGTCATCAATCAATCAATCACAGAATTTGTAAAGCGTGCTACTTACCCGCGAGGGTCTCAAGGCGCTGGGGAGAAAAAAAGGGGGGGGGTGCTGCTACTGGTCGAACAACCAGGTCTTGAGTAGTCTCCTGAAGGTCAGCAAGTCTTGGGTCTGTCGTAGGCTTAGTGGAAGGGTGTTCCAGGTCTTGGCGGCGAGGTGGGAGAAGGATCTGCCGCCGGTGGTAGTTCTTCAAATGCGAGGGACGGTGGCGAGGGAGAGGTCGGCGGAGCGGAGTTGGCGGTTGGGGACGTAGAAGAGGAGTCGTCTGTTGAGGTAGGCTGGGCCAGTCTTGTGGAGTGCCTTGTGTGCGTGGATGAGGAGTTTGAAGGAGATTCTCCTGTCGACGGGGAGCCAGTGCAGGTTCCTCAGGTGGGGGTGATGTGGCTGTGGCGTGGTACATCGAGGATCAGGCGTGCGGAGGCGTTTTGTATGCGTTGCAGTCGCTTGATGAGCTTGGCCGGGGCTCCCGCGTAGAGGGCGTTCCCATAGTCAAGTCTGCTACTGACGAGGGCCTGGGTGACTGTTCTTCTTGTGTCTGTCGGGATCCACCTGTAGATCTTGTAAAATTACAAATAATATGTTTCACTGTATACCCACTCTTTCTACTCTAACCCCATTTACTTATAAATCTATCCCGCATTAGTAGCGTTAAGAAAACGACAAATTAATAATAACACAAGAGCAAGCTGAAGCATGTGAAAACATCAAGCAGCCATTTTAAAGCACACTGCGCAGAAGCAGAAATTTCCCACCAAGCAAAGAAAGACGTCACACCATGTGATATGGATGAGACATGCGCAGTAAGGTTCCCGCGCTTTAGCGGCCATTTTAGAAAAAGACAAGCGTTACTTGTTAGTTAGAACACATAGGCAAGCTTCCTTGCTATTCATGTAGTGTATACAACGTTAGTATACACAATACAAGATTAATAAATTAATACTATGAGGAGATTGTATTCGAGCAAGTCTCATTTGTGAGTCCTTGCTCCATCAATCCCCTCTCTGATGGCGTTTAAGAGCCATCAAAATACTACCCTCAATCAGATGCCAACTTCTAGCAAATAGTTTCATTCTCAGTTTTACATTTTCTATTTTTACCATCCCCTTTCAATTTCTTGTATAATTCACTTCTCCACTCTTCAAGTTCTATTTCGTCAATCTTTCTCTTCTTCCCTTTTCCTGTCACATTATATGTTCCATTCTTTCTACAACATTTGCACCATATTATTATTGTCAGGACTATTATTGCTAACCCTGCTAGTGGTACTAATGACCTATAAGTCCTTTTCCTACATTAGCAAACCAGGTACCAATTGACGAGATACTATTTGTCAATCTTTCCCATACACTATCAACTTCCAGTGGTTTTAGTTCTTTCTCAAGTTTAGTTATATTCTGTATATATGTTCCGATTTCTGCACTTTTATCAGGAATGTAAGTGCAACAATGTTTCGTCTTCAGTAATTTACAGACTCCGCCCTCTTTTGCCAATATAATATCAAGAGCAAGTCGATTTTGCATAACCATAGACCTAATCGCAACCATCTCCGCATTAATCATTAGAAATCCTCCAGCAGTATCCGTTGATAAACGATCAACCACTGTAGACAATTTACATATTTTCCTTGAGTTCAGAATTATTCCCACTGAAGGTATCAATGCACCAAATATATCACCTACAATTTCAGAAAAACTAGCTCTTTTACTACGTGTTAATTTGCTATTGTTTTCATTGCTCCCAGTGTTTCTTTTTACGTGGTATATTTTTGGAAATACTATTCCAAAATAACAACTTCCATACCACCGTGCAGGAAGCCTAAAGTAAGCCTTATTCCCACACACATAATAGATCCCAGGAAAAACTGAATCTGTTCCTCCTTTGATTCCCCAACCTCCAAGAATTAAGAAATTATGTTCACATTCACTGGTACCGATGAAAACATTGTTATAATCAGTCCTTAATCTATGTAGACAAATTTTCCCCATCTTTACAAAATCCAGAGCCATAGCAGCTTGAGCCTTGCCAGGTGTGTAACTACCCTCTTTCTCAGCCCAAGGTGGCAAATGAGCCTTATGCTCAGAAGCTTTCTTTTGAAAATCTTGTCTTCTATTTTCTACTAAATTCAAAAATATCTTTTCTTCTTCGTGTAAAGAACATGTTAGATTGTGTCTATGTGCATGTGTTATATCTATCGATTTCATTGTTAGGAAAAATTCTCCCATAAACTGTGCGTCTTGACTACTAAGCACTGGGTTCATATTCTTTCGAATCGGAACCTCAGAAAATATCACATCTAAGTTTGAATAATAATATTGAAGTCTCCCTGTTCTATCAAATAAACTAGATAAAACACTACATGATATGACATATGTTAATGGTAGGTGGTGATATGTTAACCCTTCTGCTACTGATTCAGGTAACTTCATACAGACATAACAATTACTAACTTCCATGGTATCTACGTATTGAAATAATAACTTTGTGAAAACATTTAAACTAGTGTCGTTATCAGTTATTTCATGATGAAATTCTGGTTCATTTTCTGCCATTAGTTCTACTCTATTACCCTTCATGTTTGCTGTTCTTTCCTTAGTTTCGTTATTAATCTTTTTATCCATTATCATAAGGTAAGGAACTGCTACGATCAGGACTAACCATACTATAAGCACCATTACTAGACTACATATGCATATTGCACAGCATCTTCTACAACATCTCTGTTTTGGTCTCCCAGCAACTCTATCATCAGGCATTTCGACAAGGAAGATTGCTCTTCTTATCTATTATTCGCTTTTTCTTTGTATGACTCTTTTGCGTAGTCAAGGTGGTCTTGTTTCTTTCTCGTACGTCAGTTCTGCACTTGTTCCTTCGTCACCACTTTCACTTGACTCTGAACTTTTGTAATCTTCAAGAATGATGTAAGTCCAATCAGGACCCTTGAATTTGTTATTCACAAGTTTCAGTCTCTTGCTTCTTCTTTTCTTAGTTCTGTTTTCTTGTTCGATTTGACTTGTTACTTCATTTTCTTGATCTGGATCTTCACTTCTGGTTGTTATGTGGTATTTTACTCTTTTAATGACACTAGGCCAATGATCACCTTTTCTTGTTTTCTTTGTTTGCACTGTTTCTTTATTTTTGTCTTCAGCAATCTCTTTATTTTCACTGTTTGACACCTTTTCGTTTTCTGCAATTACTGTTTTTCTTTCTTGCTCTTTTTCAGGTCTGATTGGTTTCTCTTCAGCAGCTCCACTGTGAGTTTCCAATAAGGGATCTTGTGCTTGATTTATTTCTTCATGTTCATTTTTCTCGAGATCTTCTTTTTCTGTATGATTTTCTGGATCTAACTGGTTCTGATCAGGGCTTATTGCACTTTGTACTTCTGCAGCCTGACCGGATTCTTCTAAACCTGACTGTCCCTGCTCAAAACTCGTTGGTTCTTCGTTATTTTGAGCCCAGTTTCCTTTCCCTATCTGGTCCTGCTCAGGTTCTTTTATTGTATGTTCTTCTTTTCCCTGAGCTGCTTCTTCTTCGCCTATCTGATCTTCTTCAATTTCTTCTAATTTTGTTTGACTTCTTGTTCTGTAGTAGACTTTAGGAATTTCTACCACCGGTATCCAGTCCTGACTTGTGCTCGGTTGTTCTTCTGCAGCTTCTCTCGAATCTCGAGCCTGAGATTCTTCAGCTGGGCAACCTTCAGCTTCCTCAGTGATTGATGCTGACTGAGGATTTTCTTCTTCAGGGTCTGGTACTCTTTTGGTGTGGCTTACATGAATCCAATTAGGAAATCCTGCACACTTCACTGCTGTATTGGTAGTCAGTATGACTTGACAAGGTTTTCCCCATCTAGGTGATAGACACGTCTCTCTGGTGTGATTCTTCACTACCACCCAGTCACCAGGATTCAGATCATGTTCTCGTTCAGGCTGCCTCGAAACTACGTCTTCTCCGACCCGATGAGAGACAGAACGCACTAGGTCAGCCAATCCTTTGCAATAATCCAGAACCATATCATCAGATATATTCAGCAGTTTGTTTATGGGAACATGTGCTTGTCTCATTGCTCTTCCCATCATTATCTCATGTGGGCTCAGTCCCGTGTTTCTATCAGGAATGCTTCTTAGTCCCATTAAGACAAGTGGCAATGCATCTGGCCACTCCAATGATGTTGATGCACACATTTTTCCCAGTCTGGATTTTATAGTGCCATTAAATTGTTCAACCACTCCAGAAGCCTCTGGACGATATGCACAGTGCAATTTTTGTTCAATTTGGAATGCTTCGCAGATTATTTGAATCACTTCACTGTTAAAATGTTTTCCTCTATCTGATTCCAAAGTTACTGGGAAACCAAACCTAGGAATGAGTTCTCGTAGTAACAGCTTTGCGACTGTAATGCTGTCGCTCCTCCTGGTAGGGTAAGCCTCCACCCACTTTGAAAACAGACATACTATGACTAGTACATATTTCAACCCTCTGCAAGGTGGTAACTGTATAAAGTCGAACTGGAGTCTTATAAATGGACCCTCTGCCTTTCCAATCTTCCCAAACCCGATTATTGTCTTTCTCCCTGGATTATGCATCTGGCAAATCAAACATCTCTGGCAAAGGCTCTCGGCAACAGCTCTGAATTTGGGATTGTACCAGTTCTGTCTGAAAAGTCTAATCATTGCATCTCTCCCTATGTGTGTGTCTCCATGGTACATCCTGGCCATTTGAGAGAGCAGCCAGTCAGGCATGACTGGTCTGCCATCCGCACAAATCCACACTTCATCATCTCCCTTTTGGGAACAACCCACTTTGACCCATGTTTTCTTCTCATTTTCATCAGCACCATCTTGCAATCTTCTAACCTCATTCCATGTTTCAGGTGGCATATACAGCATAAGTTGGCAGCTGATTCCCATTCTTTCCACCCTTTTATTGACTGATAATCTATTTCTGGCACAATGTTGAGCCACAAGATCTGCATATCGATTGCCAATTACCACCCAGTCATCTCCTGACTGGTGTGCGGCACATTTCACCACCGCCAATTCTTTTGGTGATTGTATTGCTTCCAGCAATTCCCTTACAAATTGTCCATTTTTAATGGGGGATCCTGAAGAAGTCATGAAATCCCTCTGCATCCATAGTTGGCCAAAATCATGCACAACCCCGTAACCATATTGGCTATCTGTAAATATAGTTACTTTTTGATTCCTCCCAATTTTGCAAGCTTTTATCAAAGCAATCAATTCAGCTACTTGTGCAGATTTTACTCCTGGTAAATAGGATGCTTCGACTATCCCAGTTAATTCACACACCGCATAGGCAGCAGTTAGTTTACCGTCTTCATGTCTTTGGCATGAACCATCAACAAACAGCTCCCTGTCTGGCTTTCTAAGGGGCTGTTCTTCAATGTCCGGACGTGGTTTAGTGCATAACTCTGTGACTTGTAAACAATCATGTTCTTCTTCTTCGTCATTTTTAATTTCCTCATGATATGTAAGGTTGCGGGATTTACTATTGTACACCTCACTATGTTCACATTTTCAGCACCCATTATTATTCTTTCATATTTAGTCAGCCGACTAGGAGTAAGATGCTGAGTTTGAGTTCTTGTCAACAGAATCACAACCGCATGTGGAACAAACACCTTTACTGGGTGTCCCATTACAATTGACTCACTTTGTTCAATACTTAAACAGGTAGCCGCCACTGCTTTTAAGCAGCCTGGCAACGCGGCTGCCACTGGATCCAATGTAGCAGAAAAATATGCTATTGGATGTCTGTCTAGACCGACCATGTCTCTGAGTTAAGACTGAAAGTGCACAATTTTCTCTCTCATGACAGAACAATGCGAAGCTTCTCTTATAGTCGGGCATGCCTAGGGCCGGTGCTGAGCACAGAGCATTTCTCAATTTTACAAAAGCTCCTACACTCTCATCATCCCATTCAACTGGGTCCTTGGCTTTCTTTTTTGTCATTTGAATTAGGGGCTTCGCTAACAAGGAGAATCCTAGTATCCATTGCCGACAGTAACCTACTATTCCTAGGAACATTCTTACTTCTCTTTGGGTTACAGGCATTTGCATTTTCTTAATCAATTGTACTCTTTCCGAGGTTATTCTTCTTTTTCCCCTCTCAATTTGGTGTCCCAGATATTTAACTGCTGTTGTACAGAACTGCAATTTTTCTGGTGAGACTTTATGCCCTTCTTCAGCTAAAAGGTTTAATAGTGCAATGGCATCAACAACACAGTCCTCTCTGGTGTTTGATGCCACCAGTAAGTCGTCAATATATTGCACTAGGACTGAGCTACCTGGCATCACTAGTTTCTCAAGGCACTTTTTCAATATCTGATTAAAGATGGAAGGACTTTCCGTGTACCCCTGAGGAACACGATTCCATACATAGACTTTGTTCTCAAATTTAAATGAAAAAAGATACTGGCTGTCTGGGTGTAATGGTATTGAAAAGAACGCTTGGTATAAATCAATTACAGTGAACCATCCTGCACTCCAAGGAATCTGGTACAGGATTACTGCAGGATTGGGCACTATAGGACAACATGGTTCCACAATCTTATTAATTTTCCGCAGGTCTTGAACAATCCTATATTTTCCGCTAGGTTTCTTTAAACCCATTATTGGTGAATTACATGGGCTGCTCATTACTTCTCTTAGTATGTTTTGTTCTACCATTTGATTGATTTCTTCAATGACTCCTGTCTTTACCTCTGCACTCATTTTGTACTGTCTAGTATTTGGGAAAATCACACCTTCTTTTACAGTAATTTTAACTGGGTCTATTTTGGCCATAAGTCCTACTTCCTTTCCTGTGAAATCCCATACTGTGGGGTTTACTGTAGTTTTTAATTCTTCTGGCAGCTCATCTTTTGTTATCAAAGAAAACATCTCATCTACCTCTGTACCTTGTTTTGCAATCATAAACTTATATACATGATCTTCATCTGGGGTCTGAACTGCCACACCATCCGGTGTGCAGAAAATTGTGCAATTCATTTTGCATAGTAAATCACGACCTAATAGATTTACTGGACTAGAATCACACACTACAAATTGATGCATTTCTCTGAAATTTCCAATTTTAACTTCCATTGGTTCGGTAAGAGGTGTTCTAATCTTTCTATTAGCTACTCCCACTACTTGGATAGCTTCTCCAGAGAGAGGAAGGTCTGGAATGTCTGCTATTCTCACAGTAGACCGGTTAGTACCAGTGTCCAAAAGGAAAGTAATATCATTACCTTTCACATTCCCTTCAACATATGGACCTGACTGATCTACCGATAAGGATGCGCCAAGTACGCACTCCTTCTCCCCTCTCCTAGGCACCGTCATGAACTGTATTGACAGAAATCGTCCTGTAAAAGAAACTGTGATGTTACATAATCATTCTTACCACTTCCTCCTTGATATCCGACGTCTGTACCGTGGTTTGCTCTGCTTACATTACCCTGAATAGGTGCAGGTGGCAACTGACTCTGAGGATTTACACCCTGCTGTGAGTCATTCTGCGTCTGTGGATTTAAATTTTGATTTAGGCCATTATTATTCCGAATCTTTTTACATTCATCCTTCCAATGCCCCAATTTTCCGCATCCATGACAAGGAAATTTCTTTTTAGCTTCTTCTCTACTCGTTCGTCCTCTCACTTTTCCACCATTCCCAGTATCGCCATTCGTTCCAGAATCCTTTCCTTGATTTTCACTTGGATTATCCAAATTAATTCCCTGTTTCTCAGCCATTTTCACCTGTGCCCACATCACTTTTTCCTGCAATTTCTTGTGCCTATCCTCAATATCATCTCCACAGTATTTCGCATATTTCAGAATCTCGTCTATGGGCTTGCCCTGCCAACATAACATGTGCTGCTTAATCATCTGACAAATTTCTGGCTTCAGACCATAAACAAATCGATAAACAAACTGACTCATGTTCTTGTCTCCAATGTCCTCAAATCCACTATACTGCTTAAATACCTGCAATAAACGCTCATAATAGGCGTGTACCGATTCACTGGCCTCTTGGGTGGTTCGGTCTATTTTCACCCAATCTGTTTCTTTCGGTGGTATTTTGCCTTTCAGGTAAGTTATCACCTGCTGATACTTTTTCATTACATCATTTGACGGGGCACCTGTCTTGGGATCTCTAGGATACTCGTCACTTGGCCAATCAATTGTAATTTTACAATCTATCCACAAATCGGCAGGTTACCACTATGTCAAACAAGCCATCTAAAATCTTTCAACAATACCTTTGACACCTTCACAAACCTCTCAACCTGCTTGTACCATTCAATTGGTTTTTCTCTCAACTTTGGAAAATCATTCGTAAATGACAAAATATCCTGTCTACTCCATGGGACATGTACATAGCCCCCTCCTGGAACCTCTCGCATCGGATACATTTGATCTGTCTTCCCTGTTTCCTTCATTAAATATTCAGAGGCTGTTCTACTAGATCGTGCCTCTTCCTTTTTCTTTGCCCATCGGACTCTCCACTTATCTAGGTCTCCCCATTTTTGCAAAACTGTCATTAACTCCTTTACTTGTAACTTTCTTCCAGAGGCATTCATATTTTCTAAATCTTTGTCTGAGAAATCTGCTCTATAGGGTTTCTGCAACACCTTTGATCTCCCTATTTCAATTCCCATCTGCAGAGCCAAATCTGATAATTTTTCATGAAATATTTTTACATTTCTGGTAATACTTCTGCATATGAACAATAATTCTTCTTCATCATATGTATTTAGGCGATCTAGCCCTACATTTCCTGCTATTATTTCTTCTAATTCGACTTTTAATTTATAAATGTCCAAAATTTTTGGAGGTGTACACTGTTGATCTGATCCTTGTGCCCACCTTTCTAAGTCTTCGGGTGTTACTACAGTGACACTTTTTGCTCCCGATGAAGTTATTAGGTTTATATCTTTCGAGCACCCAGGTGTAGTTCTCCTGGGAGTACTATTGACAGAATCCCGAATTGGTAAATCCATTAATGATATTGTTGATTCACAATCACTAAAATGATCCTCAACCATTACTGTTGCTTCAGGTTTAGGAATATTCACAGGAGTAGGCATAACTAACGGTGGAGGACAGTTTCCCTGATTACCATATAATGGGACTACTGGACCAATTGTTACAGGTATGGTCAAAGAGTCAGGACGCACTTTTATCTGTGTTATTTTCTGTATTAATTCTGCTCTGGTCTTCTCTAGGGCTTCTTTTTCTTTATCGTGAAGTATCCTACTGGGGGTGAAATCATGCATTACCTGTGGTACTAATGGAGTTTTTAACGGTGGGGCACTTGGAGTGCATCCACTTGTCCCTTCCTGATATGGTGGGGGTTCCTTAATATTTCTTCTATAAATTCATCTTCGGAATCTCCATTTCTCATTAAATGTTTTGTCTTTTCTGTGCATTTGCTTCCTAATTTTTCTTCTGCTGTTAACAATGGATATAATCCTTCTGTAAGCATTGCCCTCCTCCATTGTTTCATCTGACCGTCCCTAGTCTCATGTTGATTTCTGGGAAAAAAAATCCTCTATAACCCCTATTACTCCTGGATCGGTCACGCTCAAATGCCTCGGTTTCCCATTCCTCTAAGGCTTCGTATTGAGTTAATCTAGGTCTGGGTTCCAAATCGTTCATTCTCAATCTCAAATTTTGAAGAATTCTTCCATTGAAGGTACCATTCTCGGGAATGCTAATATTCCATCATTTTTGGTATATTCTATCCAATTCTCTATCCATACACAAGTATGATAACCTCTCTCCATCATCATGAATGAAGCGGGCGTTTTAGCTGGTGGAATGATAATTCCTTCCCTAGTTTTGATTGGTTTATCCTTTTTAAAATAGTTCTTAATCTTTTGCAGAAAGGAAATTTTTCTCTTCTCTCCGTACATTCTATCTAATCTTCGGTGTATAAAATTATATTCTGCAAAACCTAAATATCTCCTATCCGGTCGAGTTCCTGTTAAAGTTGGATCGCGTTTTAACATGCAATCTCTTATCCACTAAGATTTTAGCTTCTATGATATCAACCAATCAAGTGTCTGCTAACTTTTATTTCTGAACCAATCCTAGCGCGGTCTTTCTGTGACGTTTGTCTGTCAACCCCTCCTTTACAATCTGCTCTTCTCTGTCCCTCGCTTGTTTCAACTAATCCCAGCGCGGCACCTGTGACGTCAGTACTGCTCCTGACTACTGACCCCTCCTTTACAAGGGTCTTTTCACACCCGCTGTTTCAACCAATCCCAGCGCGGCGTTTTCTGACGTCAGCTCCCTCTCCGGCAGCTGACCCTCCCTTTACAAAATCTTACGCAAAACTTATTTCCTCTACAAATCTTATTTAAATTTCAGTAACGACATAGAACATTCGCTATCGTGCCAGTTTCTCTAAATTTCGAAAAGATAGTTTCCTCTCACACTTAGTAAAATCTTTCCGTTTACTAAACATACACTACGAGTAAAACCCTTCCGTTTACTCTTCACACAAGCTCCAGAAATACCTGTTACTTCTTCAATGTTACCCTTTCTAGGTGATATAACATCAAATTTTCACCAGCGTACTCCTTTGCTATTACTCACACGCATAGATTCCCTAACCAGTACTGATAGTCCTGCTTAACTTTTCAGTACTATTTCTGCCTGACAGATAACCTCACTGCAGTATGGCTTCCACTTACCAACCGCTATTCAATTTTACCCTGGGGATTCTAGACAACATAGAACAAACTTTGAATACACGGATGTTAGTTCATAAAAATAAAATTCTCATTACCCAATTAACAAAGAGTAACCATCCTCTGATTACCAGAAAACTGATCCAGCGCGAAATTAGCAAACAGCATTCATACACTAGAAACTCACTTGGGCCCATACATTCATACTACGCTAATACTTACGCTGGGGTTATCAGTTGTACTCTTTATCAAAATCCCTGCTACCAATTTCCTTCCGATTGAAGAGTAATGACTTACCAATGAATCCTTTGCTAATTGGGAAGTTTAAAATGAGTGACATTCAATATAGTACATAATCCTGAAATAACCACTGAGTCAGGAAGTTTTAAAATGTTTATCTAAAGTTTTAGCAGAGTAAATTACATAACCACATGGTACTTAATCGCATATCACGGATAAAGCATAGAATAATAATTATTGATTAATGACGGTCCTTTAGAAAGGAGAAGATAGAGACAGCAGCGCAACTAAAGGTTGCATTTATATTTACCTAAGTGCGAGAACCAAACCCCTTGGCCAAGGAGTTGGAAAAGAATAGGACCCTCGGAAGGATGAAGAGCAAAGACCTCCTCCAGGATCAGGACAGGACCGGTGACCTCTCTACAACGACGCCTGCGTCGTTCCCCTCTCTGATACTCGGCTTCTCCTTGATTCTCTCGTGCCTTCCTTCTAATGGACTCCGCCGCCCCCTCCTCAGGACCTCTCTGGACAGCGGTTCAGTCTGCAATCGATCAGCTTGGCAGTCTGGAGCTAGAAGCTTCTACACTTGTTCTCTCTGGTCCTCAGCTCTCTTGCAGCATCTCCTTCTTGAACGCCTGCTCTCTAATTAACTAATGCTATTCTATTATACCCTTCTACGCCCATGTACCTCCCCTTAATGTTGCTAAAATATGAGACCACTACTTCTGATTGGACAGGGACAGGGGGTTGATCCTCACACCATATTGATTTGGATCGAATTCTGAAGCCCATTGTCTTTAAACTACCGCCCATTCAATTTAATACATTTGCTTTATTTCCCACCCGTCTCACGACAAATGTTATATATTCTTCATATACAAAGTTTCAATTTTCAACAGGAAAGGCAAGAGCACAGCAGCTTCGGCCATCAGGTCATGGCCTTGGACGACGTCCAGGTTGACTTCATTTTTATTCTTTGGCAGCCAAACAGGACACATGCGCAGAATCATTGTCTCTCGAGTTTCAGATCACCAACCCCAGGCCCAAGTTTGCGAACTAATAAAAATCAAAGAAGAAAATATTAAAATTACAAATAATATGTTTCACTGTATACCCACTCTTTCTACTCTATCCCCATTTACTTATAAATCTATCCCGCATTAGTAGCGTTAAGAAAACGACAAATTAATAATAACACAAGAGCAAGCTGAAGCATGTGAAAACATCAAGCAGCCATTTTAAAGCACACTGCGCAGAAGCAGAAATTTCCCACCAAGCAAAGAAAGACGTCACACCATGTGATATGGATGAGACATGCGCAGTAAGGTTCCCGCGTTTTAGCGGCCATTTTAGAAAAAGACAAGCGTTACTTGTTAGTTAGAACACATAGGCAAGCTTCCTTGCTATTCATGTAGTGTATGCAACGTTAGTATACACAATACAAGATTAATAAATTAATACTATGAGGAGATTGTATTCGAGCAAGTCTCATTTGTGAGTCCTTGCTCCATCACCTGGATTATTGTAAACCGCACCAGTTGCATTTTCAGTGTCAGGTTTTTGATTAGCTAATGAAATACTGTTAGACATTAATATAATATTGGTTGTACAGGTTAATAGGCTTGATCATAGTGTAGCATAACACACTGGTACATTTGTTTGTCTTCAGAGACTGTTGAATTTTCCTATCAAGACTATCAAGTTTTGATATTCTCCAATTTTTCAAGAGTTTGATAACATAACGTCAAGCAATTTTGCTTTGCTTTGTTCATTTACTAGTCCTGGTTTAGTGCTTGGATTGTTATTTTGTTCTCTTTTTTTTGTTATATTGTTATTTAGTGATAAAGGTGGATTACTGCATTGATGAACCTTTTTCTGTCCTACCTCTTCTGCTAGCACCTGAAGTACAAAGTCATGTGCGCAAATGACAAAACTTATGCGTGTACATTCTAGTTTGTAAGTCACAAAATTGGAATTACCATCTGTAAATAAACTTAAACAAATATAAAATTACACAGGTATAAGATAAAGGGCCTCATTTACAAAGTGGTTAACTGTCACCAAACTTTAGATTTGGTAAATCTGAGGGTTTGCAACCGCCTAAACAGTTTTTTAAATGTACTAAACCAAATTAACGACCTGGAAGAGGTTTTCCAAATAATTAAATGGGTTTAGGAAACTGTAGGGAATTGGGATTTTGAAGTGGAGTGTGTAGGGTGTGCCTTCTAAACAATTATTCCTTATGGAATGTATTAATGTTTGTGACTGAAATCCAATCACAAAACATTAATATTTTACCACCAACTCAATGAAGGTGGTAACCCATTCACATGGGGTGCCCACCTGACCCTTCCCTTTGTGAAAGTTTGTAATTCTTTTTAGGAGTAGACTGTGGTCAATGGTGGTCTGCTGACCCCAGCAGGCCATCATCCCTGTGATGGTGGCCAATCGTAGTGGGTTGCAATTTGCAACCTAACTCATGAATATTGATAAGGTAGATCGAATTGTGACCTACTAAAACCTTGTATTCTCTGAAACGACCTATTAGTACGGGGGTCTCCAACCTTTCCTATAGTGAATGCTACTACTGATCATTGAAAACCATTGTGAGCTACTGCCAATATAGGAATTCTGTAAATGTACACAGAGACAACTTAAACACTGCCCCTAGAGTACTCCAGTCCTTCTACAGGAAGCATACAATGTTAGTGGCACAGGATCTGTATTGCAAAAGGTTTACAGTTGGGATTAAGCATCAGTTTTGTCCATTTTCTCTTGAGACAGCGAAAGAGAATGAGAGATGATTAGAGAGATAGGAAGAGAAACAGAAAACATGAGAAAATGAGAGAGAAAAAAGAGAGCAGAAGAGGATTAGAGAATGGGACAGAGAAAGGAAAAAATGACAGAATGAGTGGAAAAAGCAATAGAGATAGAAAGGGTAATAAGGAAGGAAAAAACAGAGAAAGATAGGGAAAGAAAGAGGAAAAGATAGGAGAGGAAGAATTAGGAAACAAATAAGAAAACAGAGAGAGGAGCAAAAGAAAGAAAGGCGATGAAGGAATAACAAGAGAGAGAAAGAAGAAAATGAAAAAGAAAAAGAAAGTAATACAGTGAAAGGAATAAAGGAGAGGAAGAAGGAAACAATGACAAAAGAAGCAATAGGAAATGAAAAAGGAAGAGTGCAGCAGAGAAAGAGAAAAGAAAGAAAACAAGAGAAAGAAAAAGACAACAAGAAAAGAAGGGACTGTAAGGAAAGAAAAAAGAGAAAGGGAAAGAAAGTCTAGGAAAAAAGCAAATATATAACAAGAAGAAAATATATCCAGAAAAGGACAGCAGAGTAGGAAGAAAGTAGAAAAAGAAAGGAAAAAGGAAAATATGTGAATTCAACAAAAAAGAGAAAGGCAGAGAAAAAAATAACAGGGGGGACACTAAGAGAAAGAAGATAAGACTGAAATAATGGGAAAGAAGGAAAGAAAAACAGAGCAATAATGAAGTACAGAAAGAATGAGATAGGATGGAAGGAAGTAGAGAAGGACAGAACTCAGAAAGAGGGGAAGGAAAAATAAATGAAGAAATGAGAAAGGCAGAAAGGGGAGGAAAAAAGGGAGAATGTAAAAAAACAAAAGAAAGAATTATTGTGAGAAAGGAGAGGAGGACACTTGTTGACAATTTGAGAGTGTTGGACTTGGCCCTGCTTGCAGGGTCATCCCGAACTTTTTCGCCTTCCCCCTAGCCTTTTTGCTGTTGTGGAATGAGTGGTTGTAGGACGTTGGACACTTTAGCGCTGGTTAGCAGTGCCAAGTGTGTGTGCTTTCTGCCTTACATAGGCTTATATTAGGAACCCCCCCCCCCTTTAGGGGACATATCCCCCATGGTAGGAAATGTATATGCCATGTGTGGTGTGAGAGGAAAATAATAAATGCTGTGCAATGGTGCACGCACCTTTATTTCCACCATTGTAGAAATGCACCTTTGCAAAATGTTACTTTTAAAATGGACGCCATTCCTGTCTGCACATGTGCCGCCTGTCTGAGGTGAGTTGGCGGTCTAGTTGTCTGTTTCCCAGCACCCCCAGCTTCTGGAGGGAAGCCTGGCACCCAGGGTGCTCTACAGCTCCCCCTAAACCAGTTGGGACCGGTTTCCCAGGGAACCTTCCAGAAGCTTCCAGCCCTTTCTGGTAGGTGGGGTGAGGGGGGCTGTGCCTCCATGTGCTCAGACGGAGCGTGGACTAGATTGAGAGGGGAGACTCTGCCAGGAGGTACCGCCACATTGGGCCTGTGTGCTGGCCCCTGTGCCCATCTGCACCCCTCCGCTGCCCACAGGGCCAGTGAGAGCCCTTTACTGGAGTTAAGACTGCTGTGTCAGGAGGAGTGCCACTTTATGGGAGATGACTGCTTTTAGGAGCTGCTGTCCTGTTCTGATGAGTACCCACTGCCTGCTGATCTTGCCCAGTATTGCCTGCCTGCTCTCCTGCCGTCCTAAGCCCAGCACCTGGTGAGCACTATATCTTACTGCCAGCTGCCTGCTGCCTAGCACCCAGTGAGCACGTGGTCTGCCCAGGAGAAGAGAGGAGCTGATGCCTGCAGCGCTGTGCTGCTAAAGCGCTATAACTGTGCCACAGGGGAAGAGGAGCGCTGCAACTTTATTTTGTGGGACTTAGCGCTACAACCTTATTCCTGCACCAGGAGAGCGCTGCCTCCAGCCCTGCCCAGGAGAAGAAGGTGCGTGGGTCCTGCAGCGCTGGGCTGCCAGAGTGCCATATTTGCATTGACTGTGCTCTGCTTGCTGCGAGAGCGCTGTAACTGTGCCCAGCAGAAGAGGAGCGCTACATTTGAAGTGACTGACCATCCCTGCCTGCTGGCTAGCGCCTGGAGAAGAAGAGCGCTTTATCTTATTGCCCAGGAGGTGAGGAGCTGACATCTGCAGCGCTGTGCTGCGAGAGCGCTATATTTCCAGTGACTGTGCCTTCCTGCCTGCTCCCTAGCGCCTCGGGAGGGCTATATTTCATTGCCAGTGAAGGGGAGCGCTACCACTTTATGGTGTGGGACCTAGCGCTTTGTGGGCGCTACAACTTAATTTCAGCCCAAGAACTTTCCTGCCGCCTAGCGCCTCGTGAGCGCTATATGTAAATTGCCAAGGAGGAGTCCTGCGGCGGAGGGGGCCCGAGGCACATTGTCGGTGCTTGCCCTCCGCGCTGCTGACGAGGAGAAGGCTCCGCTGAGGGTGAAGCCAGGAGAGGTCCCAGAAGCGGGACCTGTCGGGGCACAATGCCGGTGCCCGGAGACTGCAGAGACATCCAGAGGGGCCTCAGACTGCCGGTGAGTGGGGCTCAGTCATCCTGTGGGTGGGGGGTATGTCGGGGCATATTGTCGGTGCCCGCCCCCGGTGCCAGTATTCTTTGGAGGGCATTGGTTGTGTTTAGAGTCCCATAGGAGGGGGGCTCCAATGTGCCCAGCACTTGTTTCCTCCCTCAGCTGCACGACAGAGGCATTTTGGGAAATTCTAGAGTCCCAGAAGAGGGGCTCCACCGTGCCAGTGTTCTTGTGGGCAGATTCCTGTTAGAGCCCGGAGTGGGACTCCCATCGCTGCATTGTTGGCGCCAGTGCTTGTTGGGTTTACCCAGCTACCCCGCAGGACAGGGGGCAGCTGCACGCATTGGGGGCATTGGATTACCCAGAAGGGAAAGAGAGAGGAGTGAGGGACCCTCCTGCCCTAGCGCTTTGCGCACCTTTGTTTTCGCTGCCCTTGCAGCCAGCCCTGACTTTGCGGGATATAGGGCTTCTGAGCCCCTGAGAGAGGCCAGTTGGCCTGGGCCCAGTTTCAGAGTGTTGTGCCCCCGATTGGGACGACTGGGGCTTATGCTTGTGAGGCCTAGCGCCTCTTATGATTTATGTACAGGTGATTTATGCTAAGGCTATGCCTGCGCTAAGGGGTCTACGCTAATGCATTTATGCTGGTAATGTTTTCCCCCAAATTGCTAATGTGTTGTTCATGCTTTCACCCTAATGGTGCCGCCTCCATGCCCACATGTTCAGGCCTAATGCTGTGTCGCTAATGATGGTGGTGCCTCTATGCTCACCTGGTTTTGCGTAATGCTAATGTTATGTATGCACAGTGTGATGGTATGCCTAAGGTTGCATTTTATGCTAATGCCAATCTGAATATGCATGTTGCATTTCCATGCCTAACCTAAGGTTCTCATCCCATGCCTCCTGTTAAAGTGATTTATACACATGTGTTCATACCTAGGGTTATGCTAATGTGCCTAATGCTTTTTCCTAGGGTGGACATTGCTGAGGTTTATGCCCCGCCTAAGGTGGCCTACCCCTGATGAGAGTGTCTCCTATGTTTCCATGCCTAATAGTTGCCCACAATGTGTTTTTATGCATATTGAGATGCCTCATGCAAGTTGCCTAATGTTATGCCCACAAGGATCCTGCCTGTAAGTGCGGGTTGTTACACAGTTACTGATGCTTGCACATTTATCCTGTGTACTTGTGATGATTCCGGCAGCGGCCCGATTGGCCCTGCCTTGTAAATAGTCCCCCTCTGTAAATGACTACCTGGTGCCAGTTGGCTCCGTGTTCACCATGTGATTGCATCCTACTGTATTTGGTATAATACACAAGTTATTTTCACATCACCTGGTGTGGTCTCTTTTGTAGTGTGCCTGGTGTGTCGCCTGTGAGTGTGCTGCGCAGATGCTTTACACATTTCCTCCGGAGTTTGGCCCGCCCGCTCTGCACCACGCTACCCGTTACTAACATTGGTGTTCAGCGGTGGGATAGGACTTGTGTTTGCGCAGTACCACAGCGACAACGGGTTGCACTGCAAACTGAGCATTTAAAATAATCACAGGTTTCGGGGATTATTTTTCCTGATTGTGCTTTCCTCCTGAAAGTGTTGTTTTTGAATTGTGTCCCCCTGTTGCACTGTGGGTTGTGTATCCCGGGTGTATCTCGCCAGGATGGGGTTAACCTACAATGAGGATGACCTTGTGGAGTACACTGAGCAGGAGGTGATGGACCTCTGCAGAGAGAGAGGGATACCCACAGTAGGCAACATCCGCAGGAAATTGTACCTCTATGATGCCCTAAAAAGGGGGGAACCCTTAGAGCCCTGTGGGGACCTTTCCGATTACCCCTCCGCATATTTAAGGGATGGATTTGGTAGAGACCGTGAGGAGGACTCTGAGAGTGAGGGGTCCCAGTCCATAACCTTGGAGGGTGGTGACTCTGAGGAGGAAGAAGATGACAGGGCGGAGACGCCAGTAGCTAATGAGGACACCGTAGACAGGGAGTCCCGTGCTGGGTCCAGTCCCGGTGGCACTGCCCCACCCCTTTCCCTGTTCCCAGAAGAGTGGGTGGATAGGAGGGAAGAAAGGGAGCACCAGCTGGCTTTGGAGAGGCTCAGGCTAGAGCACGCCAAGGAGTTAGCACAGCTAAGGGTACAAGAAAAAGGTTAGAGACCGAAAAGGTCCTAGCGCAGGAAAGGATGGCGGAGGCAGAGAGGTCCTTCGCTAGAGAGAGACTAGCTCAGGAGGGTAGGTTGTCCCCTGAGAGTGGTTTCAGGA
The DNA here is from genome assembly GCA_963921515.1 of Calotriton arnoldi. NCBI lineage: Eukaryota > Metazoa > Chordata > Amphibia > Caudata > Salamandridae > Calotriton > Calotriton arnoldi. Next base: position 415,691 of record CAWUFW010000593.1, on the reverse strand, counting down.
GTCTGCATTCACCAGTGAGGGTGGGATCCAGTGGTGGCAGCGAGAGTGACTCCACTGTGAGAAGTCCCACTCCCAGAGCCCGGAAGATGGTGCCTGATCCCCAGGAGGAGGGGGGCAGGTTGGAATTTAGGGGCGGCAAGAAACTGTCCCACCAGTCTTGGGGGGAGTATGTGGACGTGTGTTGGACCGCACTGGAGGAGTGGATGGTGTGTGACGTGGTGATCGATTGGGAAGGGCTGTTCCATCTGATTATCAGGGAGCACGTGCTCAGGAGTTGTTTTCCCAGGTTGCGCCAACACCTGTTGCAGTGTGGTCTCTCTGACCCCAGGGAGCTCGCACGGGAGGCAGACCTCTGGGTGAGCGCCAGAGTGTCTGAGGAGGAATTGGGGAGTGATCCTGAAGGGAATGGTGCAGGGCTCTTCCAACCCAGCGAGGTGGGAGAGGTGCAGAATAGCCCAGCTAGGTCCCAGGGTAGTGAGAGGGTTGTAGGGCCTCACGTCCTATCTACAGGAAGGAGTGAGACGGGGAGGTGTCCCGAGGTGCCCCAACCGCAGTCTCAGGGCCTGGAGAGTTCCATAAGGGAACCCCAGGTTGGGAGCCTAGGCTGTCCTGATGGGCCATCCATGGAAGGGGAGCCCCTAGTGTCAGGAGAACCCGGGGCGTCGGTAATCCGAGCTCCAGGGGTTCTGGGGTCTGCTCAGTCACAGGGTTTAGATCCTGGGCTGGGATGCCAGGTTCAGGGACTGCCTGACCTGGAGGGTGGGACACCTGTAATCAGGGTCCCTACCGGTTTGACTTCCAGGGGTACTTCTCCAGGTGGGAGGGTGCAGAACTCTGGAAGGGGGTGCAGAGGGAGGAAGGACTCGCCTCTGGCACCGGCTCAACCACAGGGCTTCGATCCTGGGTTGGGAGGCCCGGTTCAGGTATTGCCTGACCTGGCGGGAGGGACGCCTGTAAGCAGTGTCACCCTGGAGTTGTCTTCCAGGGATACTACTCCAGTTGGGAGGGTGCGGAACTCTGGGAGGGGGTGCAGAGGGAGGGAGGACTCACCTCTAGCACCGGTGCAACCTCAGGGTTTAGACCCTGGGTTGGTGGATCGGATGCAGGGCCACGGCCCTGGACGAGGGAGAGAGTGGTGGTCTGAGGGTGCCCCGCATGGGAGGGGAGTGCGGAACCCCAGAAGGAGAGGTAGGGGGAGGAGAGCCTCGCCCCTGACTGCTGGTCAGCCTGAGGGTGCGGACCCCAGGTGGGTGGACCAGTGGCAGTTTGGAACTGCAAGGAGGAGAAGGAGAGTGGCCAACGGGTACTACAGGCCTGGGGCTACTGCCCCCCACTCTGTGAGACAGCAAGGGCCAGAGACATCTGGATGGCCTAGGGGCCGGTCCTGGCCGCAACTGACTAGGGAGCACGAGTGGGGTGGCTTAGTTGGTCCAGGGAGGTTTGAGAGAGGGAACCATCGGGTTCCAGAGTGGCGGAGAACCTGCGGGTGCCCCTGCAGTTGCGGGCCCGCGTCCACGTTTTCTCGCCCCAAGCAGGGAAGCCCATCAAGGCATTGATCGGTCTACCCTGACTTTTGGCTGGGAGGGGGTTGTGTTGGACTTGGCCCTGCTTGCAGGGTCATCCCAGACTTTTTCGCCTTCCCCCTAGCCTTTTTGCTGTTGTGGAATGAGTGGTTGTAGGACGTTGGACACTTTAGCGCTGGTTAGCAGTGCCAAGTGTGTGTGCTTTCTGCCTTACATAGGCTTATATTAGGAACCCCCCCCCCTTTAGGGGACATCTCCCCCATGGTAGGAAATGTATATGCCATGTGTGGTGTGAGAGGAAAATAATAAATGCTGTGCAATGGTGCACGCACCTTTATTTCCACCATTGTAGAAATGCACCTTTGCAAAATGTTACTTTTAAAATGGACGCCATTCCTGTCTGCACATGTGCCGCCTGTCTGAGGTGAGTTGGCGGTCTAGTTGTCTGTTTCCCAGCACCCCCAGCTTCTGGAGGGAAGCCTGGCACCCAGGGTGCTCTACAGCTCCCCCTAAACCAGTTGGGACCGGTTTCCCAGGGAACCTTCCAGAAGCTTCCAGCCCTTTCTGGTAGGTGGGGTGAGGGGGGCTGTGCCTCCATGTGCTCAGACGGAGCATGGACTAGATTGAGAGGGGACACTCTGCCAGGAGGTACCGCCACATTGGGCCTGTGTGCTGGCCCCTGTGCCCATCTGCACCCCTCTGCTGTCCACAGGGCCAGTGAGAGCCCTTTACTGGAGTTAAGACTGCTGTGTCAGGAGGAGTGCCACTTTATGGGAGATGACTGCTTCTAGGAGCTGCTGTCCTGTTCTGATGAGTACCCACTGCCTGCTGATCTTGCCCAGTATTGCCTGCCTGCTCTCCTGCCGTCCTAAGCCCAGCACCTGGTGAGCACTATATCTTACTGCCAGCTGCCTGCTGCCTAGCACCCTGTGAGCACGTGGTCTACCCAGGAGAAGAGAGGAGCTGATGCCTGCAGCGCTGTGCTGCTAAAGCGCTATAACTGTGCCACAGGGGAAGAGGAGCGCTGCAACTTTATTTTGTGGGACTTAGCGCTACAACCTTATTCCTGCACCAGGAGAGCGCTGCCTCCAGCCCTGCCCAGGAGAAGAAGGTGCGTGGGTCCTGCAGCGCTGGGCTGCCGGAGTGCCATATTTGCATTGACTGTGACCTGCTTGCTGCGAGAGCGCTGTAACTGTGCCCAGCAGAAGAGGAGCGCTACATTTGAAGTGACTGACCATCCCTGCCTGCTGGCTAGCGCCTGGAGAAGAAGAGCGCTTTATCTTATTGCCCAGGAGGTGAGGAGCTGACATCTGCAGCGCTGTGCTGCGAGAGCGCTATATTTCCAGTGACTGTGCCTTCCTGCCTGCTCCCTAGCGCCTCGGGAGGGCTATATTTCATTGCCAGTGAAGGGGAGCGCTACCACTTTATGGTGTGGGACCTAGCGCTTTGTGGGCGCTACAACTTAATTTCAGCCCAAGAACTTTCCTGCCGTCTAGCACCTCGTGAGCGCTATATGTAAATTGCCAAGGAGGAGTCCTGCGGCGGAGGGGGCCCGAGGCACATTGTCTGTGCCTGTCCCTCCGCGCTGCTGACGAGGAGAAGGCTCCGCTGAGGGTGAAGCCAGGAGAGGTCCCAGAAGCGGGACCTGTCGGGGCACATTGCCGGTGCCCGGAGACTGCAGAGACATCCAGAGGGGCCTCAGACTGCCGGTGAGTGGGGCTCAGTCATCCTGTGGTTGGGGGTATGTCGGGGCATATTGTCGGTGCCCGCCCCGGTGCCAGTATTCTTTGGAGGGCATTGGTTGTGTTTAGAGTCCCATAGGAGGGGGCTCCAACGTGCCCAGTACTTGTTTCCTCCCTCAGCTGCATGACAGAGGCATTTTGGGAAATTCTAGAGTCCCAGAAGAGGGGCTCCACCGTGCCAGTGTTCTTGTGGGCAGAATCCTGTTAGAGCCCGGAGTGGGACTCCCATCGCTGCATTGTTGGCGCCAGTGCTTGTTGGGTTTACCCAGCTACCCCGCAGGACAGGGGGCAGCTGCACGCATTGGGGGCATTGGATTACCCAGAAGGGAAAGAGAGAGGAGTGAGGGACCCTCCTGCCCTAGCGCTTTGCGCACCTTTGTTTTCGCTGCCCTTGCAGCCAGCCCTGACTTTGCGGGATATAGGGCTTCTGAGCCCCTGAGAGAGGCCAGTTGGCCTGGGCCCAGTTTCAGAGTGTTGTGCCCCCGATTGGGACGACTGGGGCTTATGCTTGTGAGGCCTAGCGCCTCTTATGATTTATGTACAGGTGATTTATGCTAAGGCTATGCCTGCGCTAAGTGGTCTACGCTATTGCATTTATGCTGGTAATGTTTTCCCCCAAATTGCTAATGTGTTGTTCATGCTTTCACCCTAATAGTGTCGCCTTCATGCCCACATGTTCAGGCCTAATGCTGTGTCGCTAATGATGGTGGTGCCTCTATGCTCACCTGGTTTTGCGTAATGCTAATGTTATGTATGCACAGTGTGATGGTATGCCTAAGGTTGCATTTTATGCTAATGCCAATCTGAATATGCATGTTGCATTTCCATGCCTAACCTAAGGTTCTCATCCCAGGCCTCCTGTTAAAGTGATTTATACAGATGTGTTCATACCTAGGGTTATGCTAATGTGCCTAATGCTTTTTCCTAGGGTGGACATTGCTGAGGTTTATGCCCTGCCTAAGGTGGCCTACCCCTGATGAGAGTGTCTCCTATGTTTCCATGCCTAATTGTTGCCCACAATGTGTTTTTATGCATATTGAGATGCCTCATGCAAGTTGCCTAATGTTATGCCCACAAGGATCCTGCCTGTAAGTGCGGGTTGTTACACAGTTACTGATGCTTGCACATTTATCCTGTGTACTTGTGATGATTCCGGCAGCTGCCCGATTGGCCCTGCCTTGTAAATAGTCCCCCTCTGTAAATGACTACCTGGTACCAGTTGGCTCCGTGTTCACCATGTGATTGCATCCTACTGTATTTGGTATAATACACAAGTTATTTTCACATCACCTGGTGTGGTCTCTTTTTGTAGTGTGCCTGGTGTGTCGCCTGTGAGTGTGCTGCGCAGATGCTTTACACATTTCCTCCGGAGTTTGGCCCGCCCGCTCTGCACCACGCTACCCGTTACTAACAGAGAGAAAAAGAAAAAAACATGAAAAAGAGGAGAAATATAGAGAACAAAAGAGGAGAAGAAATAAAAAAGTAAGACAGAGATAAAGAAGTGGAAATGAAGGTGAAGGAAAAGGAGAAGTAAATGAGGAGAAAATGTAAAAAGAAAAACAGTAAGAGTAAATTTGAAACAAGAACAAATTAAACAGAAAAACTAAATGGAATGCACAACAAAGAAGGAGGAAAAGAAAGAAAGAGGGAAAGAAAGAAGTAGTGTAGTATAAAATAATAGGAAGAAAGAGATAAAGAAGAAGAAACAAAGAGGGAAAGAAAAAAGGGAGGGTAAAAGAAATCGAGAAAGAAGAGATAGACATGAAAGCTAGATAAAAGGAAAGAGAAGAAAGGGAGTCAAAAAAGAAAGGAGAAAAAAGTAAATAAAGTATTTTTCACAAGTGGGAAGGCTGCATCATCCTGCACTGTCAACTTTGCAGCCCTCTCAAAAACGGGCAGTGTTTTAATTAGCTGCCTTATCAGGTGGGCAGCTGTATATTCTCAAGCCTGCTGGCAGATAATTATCATGTGCGAGCTACTGAGTAGCACCCTGCAAGCTACTGGTAGCTCTCGATCAACTTGCTTGAGATCCCTGTAGTTAGTACATAGGTTGGTTTGCAAAATCAAAAACGAATCGGTAAAAGCCAGTACGCAATTTGTGAGCAGTTTTACTAAATCAGTTCTTTGTGTATGAGGTCAAATATTTGATATCTTTAAATCTCCTTGCAGGTTTGGAATGAAGATATTTAACAGTAGTCTCTCCTGCAAAACCGGGTGAACACCCACAAAACTTGCAAGTCTCTAAGTATTCATCAAACTTATAAAGATATTTCTTCACCTTGAAAACAGACCTCTATTCCTGTCAAGGTTAGGAGTAAATTTATTTTCAGGGTGGGAAATACAATGGAGGCTCCCCAAAGTTAATGGGGGTGTGAGCAAAGGGGTTTATTGGGGTTTCTCCGGTGGGGGAAATATTTTTTCTCTCAGAGAAACAAATAAAGTTATTCAGCGTACTAGCATGTTACGTTTACACATTCAGAAATACACACTTGTTACAAGATTGATGGAATTTTTCTCCAAACATGGGAGTATTTCTATTATGGTTCGCTTCAGACTTCATTTGTGAATCTGGCCAGAGGAAGCCTATTTTATGACTCAAAACCTAACAAATGTGGCAAATGTATTGGTGGTGCTTTGGGATTAAGGAGTTATCCATTCAGACAATTTTCAGATAGGAAACCACACCCCTATATACCCTTTTAATGCTATTTTTAATGTTAAAGTTCCCATGACATGGTAGCCCATTTACCAGTAACAAGGTGTTCTCTAAATGAGTATAGTTAATACAATGATTTCTCAAATAGCTTCCATCAGGGTAGGTAGCCATCTATCTACAGAGCGCTGTAAACCTAGAAGCCAGTAAATAAAAGGGTATTTACTTTCTGGTCTGTTTTAGTTCTAGAAAACAGGGATGAAATCTTGAAAATTAATGGTGATAAAAAAACCAATTCAACATGATCCAAAAACCATCATTAATGCCCCATTGCATTTAATGAGGAGGCCATCATTTTAGCAGTAGAGTGAAAAATCGTTTATTATTAGACTCTGTTGCTCACTTGACTTGAACAACTATGTTTCACTTGTGGAGAGCAAGAAATTGTTACCTTGTGTCTGGAGATCTTCATGACTAGTTTTAAAACGTCCCACTCTGCCCCCAAAAATGCCTATAGCAGTGCATAACATATGGAATTATAAATGGGTAACAGTGAACAGTGGGTACGTTTTCACCATATGGATCTGATTCACATCAACTATGCAACAAGAGCAAAACTCAGGTTGTCTATGATGTCACTCATAAGCCTGAGGTGAAAAACATCCCTGATATTCACTTTTTACCCATGCATTATTTTATGACATGCATGGCTCCTAAACTCATTTGCCCCTGCTTTCACCTATGACACGGGCAGAGGAGTAATGGGGAGCCATACATAACATGGCTCCCAATTCCTTTTCTAAATGGAAAAAACATAACTGGCCTCCTGCCACCCACCACTACTGCCCTCTAAGCCTTCCCTCCTCTGCCCCTTCTGAAGCTGTGCTTTCTGTCGTCCTTCAGAGAAGGGATTCAGCACTTCACTGAAAGGCTCTCAGAGAGTCCTGTCAGAGCAACCCGGAAATCTTTTAAGATATAGAAGCAGTGTGAAAAACACTTTTGTTACCCACTGTTGCTGTGTCATAGCAATGAAAATACAGATTTAGAATCTGATATTCACACTAGTGAATCTCAGGGAGAGGCATAAATAACAAAGGTATTAGTAGTATGAAAATGGAACTAGAACTCATAGTAACATTAACGGATAATACATTTAAATGAATTGTTCTACTGCATGTTCATATTTACAAATTGATAGCGACCAACTACCAAAATGTATGACTTTCTGACTATTCACGCATTGACAATTTGCTTTATGGCACTGAAGTAAAATGACAGAGACATCGCATTTTAACATAATTTTAGCATATTTGTAAAAGACATGATGAAATGAAGAAGCCCCTGGTGAATGACCAGGAGGGAGAAGCATCATCAAATACATTTGGAAACATCAAATTTGAGTTGTGCTGTTGAATTTTCAGTGATATGACAATGCTTAACTAGTATTTTAGTTATCTGAGATGCAAACTTGTCTGCTGTTTAAAGTTACTGTTCCAAATACAACATACTTACCTCCAACATTAAGTAGGTGTGGTGATGTCTCTTTAAAGACAGTTATACATCTGGGCATTTACAGCTAATGCCCACGGAATGTTATTGTTTGGTCAGCTAGAAATGTTCTAGTCAGTTGAATCCTTAAGAGGATTGCCCTTTATCACTTCCAGGCTAATGGTTTGGAAGCGAAAATTAATTACAGGCTTGTTGAGTGCGTCCAGTCTGCAGGAAAAACAAGTTTGATATATCCAAAGTTGTTTTTTTTTATTGAGAAACAAATGACAGAGGAACAAAACGAATTACATGTCCAGCAGAAAATAAAACCAAGGCTTAAAGAATTAAAAACATTCCCTGGGGAGTAACAAAGCAAATCAGTATGCAACTTAAGAATCTTTTGTACATAATTAAGGATAGAAGGGATTGTTGTGGTTGAACAAGGAGAACTAAAATAACTAAACGCCAGTGTCCTGGACAGCAACTGCAGCTGCCATCCATTGTCGAACTAGATCCCAAATCCGGCTCAACCTCCTCCTCCATGGATCGTTCTCTACCAACGTCATTTCCAGCATACTAATATTCAGAAACTCCTGCCACCAATTCCAAGGATCAGGAGACTCCCTAGGGAGCCAAGAGCATGCTAGCACCTGTCTGGCCAGGGTGATTGAGAAGAAGTATAAACCCGCTAAGTGAGGAGGAATCACCGGTGAATATCCTAACATAATCAGTTTTGAGTCAATTGCGACTAGAAAGTTTGATATACACTAAAGTCTCACCAAAGACAAATTCCCAAACCAAGTGCAAAGTAGGACAGGTAGAGAAGATGTGGACCACGTTGGCCCCCTCATGCCCACAGCAAAAACAATAGTCCTCCACCCGTAGCTTCATATCAAAGTGGTGATGAAGAGTATAATACAGATCATTAATGCATTTAAAATGATTCACCTTAACGCGCAACATACTCAGAACCTACAGTGAAAGGAAATTGCTAAGCCGCAAGTCACCGGCCATTATTTCTGTCTTGAGGAGTTGACTCCATTTATTAGCCAGTTGCTGGAACGGATCCACTGAGTGATCCTGGGAGAAAAAATAAATTAGCTTATAGACCACCCCAACATTTCTCTTTATGGGAGCATTAATAATAAGCGATAAGAAGTGATTATCCGAACATCTAATCTCATCTCCCTTGAGACTAGTAATAAAGTGTCATACTTGCAGGTACCTATAAAAACCAGCATTAGGAAGAGAAAACTGCTGTTGCAAGTTCTCAAAAGAGAGAAGAACATCATCCTCAAACAGAAGTCTAGCCCTCTCCCAGCTCTGCCGAAAACTATCATGAACACAGGGTGGTAAATTGGGGTTATATTCTGGATATGTAAGCTGATTAGGTGGGGTGATGTAGGAGAATATGCGCTTAAGGGAACTCCAAATGAGATGGAAGATCTTTAGAGTCTTAAATTGAGTTCCTTTAACCTCTTCCATGCTCGTGACGGCTGGGAGCCGTCACGCGTCACGGTGGACGTGTGCGCACGACGGCCCCCGGCCGCCGGAATCCCCGCCCACTAATGGAAACGCCCGCACAGCGCGGAAATTCCGCGCGCACGGAAGGGGTTAAAGTACACTGTATCCACAATACCAGCACCAGGGACAATTGATTCACCCACTGGTAAGAAATCAGTGAACATACGCCCTTGTACCCACTACCCCACCCCCGAACCAGACAAAGTCATGAAAAGAAAGAGGCCAGATAGTTAAATCGCAAAAAAGGAAGTGAAATTCTGCCATCCATCTTAGGCTGCTGAAGGAACTAGATCTTACAGCGAGGCTTCCTGTAAAACTATATAAATCTCTGCCATTAAACCTCGATCTTAGTAAAAAAAAAAAAGCCACTGGAACAGAGAGAGGAATACAATGAAAGAGATCAAGATACCGCATGAGGATGACCATTTTAATAAGGTTACAACATCCAATCATGCCGAGGTAAAGGCGGTTCCATTTCCCAAAAACATTAGCTGTATGTTGGCTTCACGTAGTTGTTCTCAACGATATCCGCCATATGGACGGATAGATCTACCCCTAAAAACACCACCTACTGTCCCCATCTTTTATCCTGTCTGGGGGGGCATTAGACAAGAACTGGGTCTTACCTGAGTTCATCTTATAAACAGAGACTTCCCTGAATGATTGAGCAGCAGCCACCACTGTGGATAAACTGCTTATCGGGGTGGGAGTTAGAACTGCTAGATCATCAGCATAGGCTAATACATTCATTGTATAGCAGTGTATTCTAAGGGGCTGGATTTTTTCAGATAATTTGAGAGATTGAATAAAAGGCTCTGTATGTAGAGTAAATAGCTGAGGAGAGAGAGGGCACCCCTGCCTGGTACCACGAGAGACAGAAATGGAATCCAAAAGGGAGCCCAAACAGCAAATCTTTGCTTTAAGACTGGTATAGAGATGCCAGATTGTAGAGATAAAGCCAGAATCTAAACCTGCGGTCTCCATAACCCACCAAAGGAATGGCCAGGGGACCCGGTAAAAGGCCTTCTCGGCATTTAGGAAAATCATACCCATTAGCCATCCACCGGGCGAGGCCGTCTCCAAGGCCGTAATTGCTGTACTCACGTGAGAAGTTGTATCACGACCTGGAATAAAGCTGTGCTGGTTTGAGTCGACGAACCCCAAGATAATTACAGACAATCGATTAGCAGGAATTTGTGTATAGATCTTCGAATATACGTTGATTAACCCCTTCGGTGCTCAGGACGGCCCCCGGCCGTCCGACGTCACGGTGGGCGTGTGCGGAGGACGGCCGGGGGCCATCCGTAACACGGCCACTCATTAATTCTCCCGCACAGCGGGAGAATTCGCGCAGCACCGAAGGGGTTAAATAAATTGGAGAATATGATCCACAAAGTTTGGGATCTTTCCCTTTTTCTGGAAAAATAGCAATAGCAGTCTCACCCCAAGACCCGGGAACCTAGCCTGACAAATTGAAGGAGTTAAACAGATCCCTAAGCAACAGGGCCAGAATCTGCAAAAAGGTGGCTTAAAACTCCAACGGGATCTGATCGGTACCAAAGGGCTTCCATCTGGCCAGGGAACCCATGGCATTTTCAACCTCCAGGAGACTTATTGGTGCTTCTAGTTAAGAACACTGGATATGGCTCAATATATGATGGAAATACTGCCCAACAAAAAGGAAGATATTTTCGGCGGAGAAGAAGCAGTTGTCTTTATAGAGGTCTTGATAGAACCGTCGAAAGAAATCTCTGATAGCAGCTGGATCTACTACTAGCTCCCCATTCTCATCCCTAATAAGCTGGATGTTATTGAAACTAGAACTATCCTTGACTCTAAAGGAGAGGATGCACCCCATTTCTTTTTATATTTTTGAAGTTAGACATTTGCCTGACGCGACTATTTTTGACCGCCTTATCCCACATATTTTTTCTCAGAGAGGCCGGGAGGGTTATAGACTGATCCAGAAGATACTCAGCCTGGAGCCCATCCCTGGCAATAATGCTATATCCCAGCTTAGATTCTAACGTGCTAAGAGTCTGATGGACCGCTGTTTATTCCTCCATTACCATCCTTCATTGACGAGAAGCAAACTGAAGAGTTTGTCCATGACAAGAAGCCTTGAGTGCATCCCAGACCATCGAGAGTGATGCTGAGCCAAATTTGAACTCCAAATACTCTCCTAGGTGGGAGTTCATGGAACAGACATACCATCCTCAAGTAACAATTTACATTTAAATATCCAGCCTGAGGCCCTAATATCTGAATAGCCCACTGGTTTGAATAAACAAGGATAGAGAATTATGATCGGATAAGACCCATGGATTGAGGGCCATCTTCGAAGACGAAATCAACATAGTGCTTACCAAAAACATGTTTAACTGCAACATAGCTTTATGGGGAGCAGAGTAAATCATAAACCCTGGTTCCTGGGGTCACACAAACCACCAGAGTTCAACCAAAGCGTATGAAGAAATTAGTTGATGCAAAGCCCCCCTAAGCCGATGCTTACCCACAGGAGCCGAGCCTGGATGGACCTGGTCAGAGGCTGTAGACTGAGACACTGAGTCTCTATTAGGGCATAGTGTCCCATTAAGACAGTATAAGGTGGTGACCAGTGATGAAGCTCAATCAGCAGAATTTCCAGAACCCGCGGGTCATTAGTATCTGGCCATAAAGAACATGAATAGTACAGGGAATACTATCCTTCTGGAGATTTGCCAAAAGCCACCCACCCCTTGAATCCACCCTCTGACATAAAACCCCCATTTGCTGTCCTCAACCAATAATGCGACGCCCACCTGAGCAGAGGTAAAACATGAGATAGACACAACTCTACATTGAAACTCCTTTAACAGAAAGCTTTCTGCATGAAATAGATGCGTCTCCTGAAGACATATAATTTAGTGTTTAAGGTGTTCAATTCCTCCCATACCAATTTACGCTTGTGTGGCAACTTGACCCCATTAATATTCCAGGATAAGATATGCAGCTGCTGTCCAGGACACCTACAGTCACCAACTAATGACATTGTATCTCCAGCTCCACGAGCTACCCCTCAACCATGCATATTGCTGCCAACACGCTCTGTACTTGTGTTGCCAGGCATGCATAAGCACCATTGTTCCCCCACGTACTACATTTCTAAACCTCACATTGTCTGCTGAAATTCGCCCATAACCTGTGCAAGATACAACCAATCCAAATTCACATCCCCTGTAGACCCCCACCACCACCACCCCTCACTCCTGATTCTCATAGAGGCGAACCAGTCCACCTCCTCCAAAGCTATGTCCAAAGAAAAGAAGGGCCATTGACCCCACCATTACAGTCTGCCATTTATTAAGGCTTATAGCCGATGTCGTCACCCGGTACAACCCCCTCCAGAGTACAAAAGCAAATCACAAGCATATGAAACCCAACTAGTAAGCCACCCTACAAAAGAGAAAAAAACGGAGAAAAAGAATAGGGGTGGAAACCCATCTTCTAATCAGCCTCACAAACCATACAGCGCTATGAGAGAGAAAAGAGGGAAAAGGTGAAAAACATAGCCGACAAAATACCACCTCCCCAAAACCAATAAACTAATTTAGTGGAGACCAGCTCATCTAAAGACACTTGTACTTAAAGAAAAGAGAATCATCATTAAGCCAGAGAAGACAAAATAACAAACAGAGCACTCTCAACCACCCAACTGCCATTTTGTTAGCAGCTCTTGAACCTTTTGGCCTTCACGACAAAAAAAGGTTTGACCCTCCATTGGAATCCGCAAAATTGTGGGATCCATAAGAGAAACAGATGTCTGTTGAAAACTTACTTCTTCAATGAACATGAGAAGAGTCCTTGTAGATTTGAAGAGGATGTTTATTTGTAAGATGTCAGGGAAAGACAGCTCAGCCACCCAACAGGCTCTCACCACAGCTGATCTTCAAGTCCCTCATAACATTCTATAACTCAGCAAGGGCTTGCCAATAATTCTAGAATCCACACATGTAATGTGGAGAACAAGTAGAGGAGAAGCACATTACAACACATCTCCCTCACTAATACAAACAATATAAATATGGAACAAAATGAAAACTTAAATGAAAACATGTGAACTTGTTTGAAAACAGCATTAGTTGATTAGAACTAACATGAAACAGGTGATGCAGGTTTACACAACATAATCATCCAAATATGAAGGAGCATGAGTTTCCCTTTTTGACTTTCTCAGGAAAGTAGCATCACCCTTGATACCATCATCACTACTACACCTGTCATCAGTCTCATGATTCCCAAGTCTCCTCCCCCTACATATAGCAACTCTGCCAAGATTCCACACCCTATGATCGGATGTTCTAATGGCATTGTCAAAAACTTTAATAACCTTTAATGGTTTGGAAAATTTAGATCCAGTAACACAAAATCCAGGTTTTTTCACCACCACAAAGTCTCCTTTTGTTTTCTATACAGCATGTCTCAAATCATATTGCTTTTTGCTATTCATGCACTTTTCTTTCTTATTCTTTTCCCAATCCTGTATGTCAGTATCTGCACGTTTACTTGAGAGAAATTTGTTCATCATCAATATACTTTATTTCGGCCTACAAGACCATAAAAGTACAAAACACATTAAAATACATTACACATATTTACAATTAGTTAAAATACGCTCATCCATTGGTCATTTCATTTCATCTATATGCCTCGACATTAATTACAGGGGATTCCAAGGGTTAGTTTTGACAATCCAGTTACTTCCCTGGCTGATTGTTCTTCTCAAGAAACGTGACTAGGGCTAATAGGGCAACAGGATACACCACTTGTTCTCGATCAATGGCCGTTCCTTAAGAGGCGCAGATATAATCAAATGTGCAAAATCGCAATTATTATAATCTTCCACAATAAAATGAACTATTCATACAAGAAATTGATAAGATATATATTCAACTAAGTCTATCAATTCTTAAAATCATCAACTACTGTTAAAACCGTAAGGCTTTAAAAGAACTCCTCTTATTTTAAAATGATTCAATATTTACACAGACAAAGCGGTTTCCCTTTTATACCCATTATTTCTTAGTGAAGAAACTTCCCCACACGTCCTTTGTGGTTCTGCGTTAGTTACAACATCACCTTTAAAACCTCACAGGACAATACTTTGCTAAGATAGATTTTACTAGTTGCTTTGGGTCTAATGTGGTTGTTTGAGTTCACGTCTGAACGCTACTTCTCTAACCCAAACCTATACCCTTGCTTGAAATAAGTTTTTCTCAGTCACAGCCGATATACAGATCTATAATCTTTGCCCTCTCTTTTTCCTAATAAAGTTTGTGGCAAATAGGAAGCGGCTAACTCCAAATACTATTAGGCGGGAGTTGTCTGGTCTTAGAATTCTCGTCATATCCTCCATTCTCCTAACACTAAGACAACTACCCAATGGTTTTATCCACTTACTTCTGGGACTATTATATGCTGGGCAGAAGAACAAGACATGTGGGATATCTTCTGCGACCCCCATCTGGCATAAAATACAATCTACCTCCCTCTCCTCAGGCGGGGTAGAGGACCATTTAGCAACAAAGGTGTTTAATTGCAATATTCCATATCTGAATTTCAGATATAAACTCTTTGCCTGTTGTGGTTCTATCTCATCGAGGAAAGGCTCAAAACTAGGGGACATTTTATGCTGGAGGAATTGTGCAGTGAGCCTACCTTGTGAGCCACTCATGATCTCCCTATCTCTAATAAAATCCCAGTATATAATCTTGATCTCGCTTTTGGATTCACGGGTGAACAGACCCGGGTTCGACCAGTACCTGCTCAATCCTAAGTCAGTAAGCCACCCTCGAATATGTTTTAGCCAAGGAAACGTGAGATGAGTGTCGAGTGCCTGTAATTCAGCTAGTGACTCTCTATACACAATTAGCTCCGGGGTTGTCCAGGTTCTGATCCACAACGTCAGAGTTCTCCAGACTGCAAGAGGTTCCAGATGTTTTATATCCAAATCATATGTCAGAGGGATCAATGGAGTATGTTGGGGAAGGGCGACAAACATTCTCAATATTTTGTTCTCCCTAGTGCCTAAGGGCTGAAGGTTGCCACTGCCCCAGATCTCTGCTCCATACAACGCTGCAGATTGCGCTCTTGCTTTGTACACTTCCAGTGCCGGTGTAATGGCCTTTGTGGATGTTGCCGCCATTTTTTTGACGATAGGGATAGAGTTTTGCGTTAATATGTCTTTTGACTTCTCCGTCTGGGTAGACCAAGAGAGTCTAGAGTCTAGGGTAACCCCTAGATATACGAAATTTGATACCTGTTCCAATTCAGTGCCATTCCAATATATTTTACTCTTAAAGCTTCTATGAGGCCTTATCGTCATATATTTAGTTTTAGTTGGATTCACCTCTAGTCCTTTTCCTTTGCAGTAGCTAATAAGACTATGGAGTAGGTTCTGCAGGCCGTTGGGTGTCTGGGACAACAAGATGGTATCGTCCGCAAAAGTTAAGGCACAGATGTGATTGCCCCCTAATTTTGGCGAGTCATGTGCACAGTTTTGGAGGTGTTCTACCAAATCATTTACCTATAAGAGGAACAGGGTTGGCGCCAGGACACAGCCCTGGCGCACTCCCCTCCTAACAGGGATTTCCTCTGTGAGCTCGCCATTTTTGCCCCATCGTACCTTGGCATAGTTGTCTTGGTGTAACCTAATGATATGGGTTAAAATCTCCTCGGGTACACCTTGCTGACTCAGGTTTTCCCACAGCTGGGTTCTAGGGATGGAATTGAATGCCGCCTTTAGGTCTATAAAGGCGACATATAGGTGACTCGATTTTAGTCTGGTGTATTTCCATCCCAAGATAAAGAGTCTAAATACTTAATCTATTGTGCTGGTCTTCTGTCTGAATCCAGCCTGGCATGATGATAATATATTCTCTGCGACTATCCAGTCTGTGAGCCTAGTTAAAATTTGTTTGGCATAAACCTTCTGTAAAACGTCTATCAAGCTTATAGGCCTGTAGTTTGCCGGATCATCCCTTTTGCCCTTCTTGTAAATGGGAATTATTTCTGCTCCCTTCCAGGAGGATGGCACAGGGTGCCATCCCCTGGCTATAGCATTTGATAGTTCGTTTATATATGGTACCCAGACTTCCTCACTATGCTTAAATAGATCCCTTGGTATTCTATCAGGACCTGGTGCTTTTGCTGGCTTAATCGCTGTTACAGCCAGCGCCGTATCCTCTAGGCTAAAGTTTAAAAAAGACGTTTGGCTCGTGGACCAAGTTCCCCAGGGGTCCTTCCCAGGATGACTGACTGGGTCAAGGATATCATCACTATGATATAGTTTTGAGAAGTGGCTCTGCCAGGTTATGGGATCTAAAAAATGGTCTGAGGGCGTCACGCCATGCTTGGTTCCGTGCGTCATTAGCTTCCAAAACAAGGCTTGGTCCCCAACTGTTATCTTCCCACTTCCTTTGGGCTACCTTTTGGATTTTCTTGTAGTTAGATCTTTCCTTTCTGATCTCAGGCGGATTTTTTTTTTAATGGCCTCAATCAGCCGAGATTTTGCCATCCTACAATCCCTGTTGTACCAGATGCTGGGTGTATGTACCCCTAAATTTAATGCGTCCTTTTTTGTCTGTGGTTTCGTTAAGTGTGCTTGTATTTCCTTTACCAATTTTTGATGGATATCGCGATCTTGATTAGTTTAGGATGTTGTTCTAGGTAAGGACCTACAATTTCACTAAAGGCATTGTAGATATGGGTTAGGGGTTCCACCCGATCTAGGACAACAGGCCATCTAACTGCCCTTCTATTGTTAGATATTAGAGGATACATTGCTTCAGGCGGGGGGTGGGATTCTAATAGTGCATGAGTAGGAAAATAAGTCCCATCCAGAAATAGGCATAGAGGAAGATGATCACTTTCTGCTCTTGTGTCGACTTTAAAGTCTTTTGCATAAGCCCAGTGTGAGGTAGAAATAAGTATATAGTCTATTCTAGAGCCTGTATTTCCCCTTGAGAAGGTGTTTGCACAGGCCAGGTCTGAAGTAAAGCGACCATTACATGCTCTAAGGCCTTTCTCAACAGTGAAATGAAGCATTTGCAGGGCAGAAGTGTTACTCCTTGCTATACACTTTGTTTGAAGAAGTGGAATCCCTCTAATTTGGTCTTCCTCTTCAGTAACTACTTCCAGTCCCCCCATAGGTTCATAGCAACAGTTAAAGTCGCCCCCTATGATGATAAAGTTTTTTGTGTCAATGGGCTCTAGGATCTCCTTAAAGTGAACAAGCAGCTGGGATTCTTTGGAACATTCCCTCGGTCTAATATATGTGTTAAAAAGATTCAGCTGAGTATTATTAGCAAACTTGAGGTTCAGGCCTAGGATGTCCTGCGAATGTATGGGCAAAATTCTTATGGTGGCATTTAAGCTAATTTTTATCCATATTGTCAAGCCGCCCGATGCTCTTCCCTTTTTTTTTGCTTGTAATGCCTCAATGCTAAAGGTTCTATATCCTGCTTTATGGTGTTGTTCCCTAGCCCACGTTTCCTGGAATAAGCAGAGGTCAAAGTCCTCCATATATCTTTGCCAGTCAGGTTCCTTAATTTTTTGCTTTAGGCCTGCTATGTTCCAGGAGATTACCTTGATGTCCTTTGGACTCTGGGGTGTGTCGTAGATCTGCGTCTCATATGGTACAGGGCTTCTGGGCTCTTCCTCTATTGTATTAATGTTATCTTCCCCATTTTCAAGCTGTGCTGCATAGTGTTCAATGGTAAGACACAACTGTGGGCAGGGGCTACAGCTAGGGCTGGCAGGGTTCGTGTATTGCTCTATGGGATCTTTCTTCTCCACATTATACTCCCCTTCTGACGGAGTCAGTCAATCTACTGAGTCTAAGTCCCTATCATCCTGATTATCTTGGTGTAAATTGATGCTGTTAGTTGGATCAGTGATGTTCAATCTTATGCCAATTGTGGAGTCAACGCTATTAAATGGGCGGAGATTCATGTCAATTAAGCTATCCGCTATAAACTTTGACTGAAATGATAACTTTATATTGTCTAATCTTCCCCCTCTCTGGTAGATCCTTTCATCTCTCACAATATCCGATCTTACAACAGATAGGCACTGGCGCTTGTGTCTGATCCAGTAGATCGATTTATTTATCAGGGAGTCCTCATCTTCTCTGGTAGCAGAATTTAGTTTTGGGTCATTAGTCAAGAAGACATTATATAAATTGGACTTGTCTTTCAGTTGATTCTGTATGGGTGGGTATGAATTCTGTGATTGGAATTGATTCCCCCCTCCCACCCACATTTCAGATTATGACCAGGCCCATGGGAGTATAGTGGATTCCACCTACTTGTACTGGCACTTTGGGGCTCCCGCTGGGCTATGCTGCATCCATCACAGTTCCTGGTGCTGCTAAGCTCAACTAAATTATCCGAACATGTTCTACGTGCATTTGATCTTGGTAACTGTGAGGGTGGTCTTAATAGAACCATGTTCTGGGCAGCTGGAGTCTTAGGTGACTTATTACTCAGTTCCTCAGATGAATTTGGTGGGCCCTTATTTGCCCTCTTAAGGAAGTCCCGTTTTTCCCTAGAATACGTGAGAGTGTTTGGAGGACTAGCTTTTTCTTCGAGGGTTGCGGGGGGGCTTTTTGATATGTTAATTAGCCTTCTCTTGACTTCAGCGAGCTCCTCTAGTATTAGGTTCTGCTTCTGTCTCAAATCCCTCAGTGCCTTAATGGTGTCCTCAGGATCTGACTGGGTCCCTATTTCTTTCATGCCAGATAATGCCTGTACTGGGGGCTCTGTCCTCTCCTCTAGACTCTCGCTAAATTCACCATTGCCAGTAGCTAGAACTGAATATCTGTTTGAGCATTCTAAATTGATGGTATCAAAAGATGGGACATTCCTCCCTTCTTTGGCTAGATTTACTTGACTCAACGGGACCGTTTGGGTCAAAGAACCTTGCCTGTCAGGAGGAGAGTCTTGGGCATGGTGCACGGATAATAGGGGGCAGGATTGCTTGGGATTTTGTTTACTGGAGGTTGCTTTGGCTTGTTTATTAAAAAATGTCGTGATTTTCTTAGGACCTTTAAGGGTTGTTTCATCCCCTTTTCCTAGCATAGTTTCGACTTCCTCAATCAGCTCATCCATCGATGGCTGCTAAGGTGCAATTATCTGCTGCAGAGATCACAGGTTTACTAATCCCGCTACTAACTCAGGTGCCTTCCTTTTCCCCATTTTTCTCACAGCAAGCCGCTCAAACTTGTTGGGAGAGATGTTAATTAGGATAAGCGGGAAAGCCTAGAGCGCCAACAGTAAGCCGGTTTGACTACAGATAGCGGTAAATGGACTCGATTATTCAATACCTTGTAATAGAAACGATCGAAGAAATCAATTGACTATACCTTTCTTTACATAATAAAAGAAAAAATAAAATAGAATAAGAGCATATGGTTTTAAAATAGTAATCCACTCAGCTTGCAATGTCTTTTACAGAGTCTCAGTATATGCTCGAATTAAGTTTGAAGTGGGCCCAAAAACTTTAAGCAGTTAATAGAGAGAGCCTTGGATCAGAGAATGGAATGGAAAGGGGGATACAGACGTATGCAGAATCCTTAAAATCGTTTAGATATATGAGATAGGATAAGTCTTACCCCCATGCAACAAGGAGCTTGATTAGTTGCTGTTCTTTAAAGCAGCCAAGGGTGGTAGCCCTGCCCTGCCTCTGTCTGGCGCGGACAGGTGCGGACGGGCCCGCCCTTGGCCCGGGCTTAGCCCGGGCGCGGCCCGCGCGCGTCCCGCGCCGCGGTGTCCGTTGGCGCGCTTTGAGCGCGCGGATGCAGTCTGACTCCTCCCCCTGGGAGTAGAGTGGATTCTGGGACTTGTGGTCCCCCTGGATGGTGCTGCAAAGGCTGGCGGCAGGCTGATGGCGCTTTGTTGACCCACTGGGGTTCCAAAAAAGTATCAGGATGCCTACCACGAAACAGAAAAAACGGGGATTTACCTGTTGTCGTGTGAGGAGCAAATCTATACACTCCAACCCTTTTGGAGACCTCCTCTTTCCAATTAAGACAGTTAATTTTTGCCAAAGAGATTGTTTCTTTTATGACTTTGTTAAACCTCTCCACAGTTCCATTGGATTCCGGATGGTAAAGAGCAGATTTTTTATGATGAATGCCACAATTTACAAGAAATTCTTCCATTTCTTTAGAAACAAGTTGAACACCATTGTCTGTTAACAACGTTTCTGGTAGCCCTTCTCTTGTGAATAACATTTTAAGAAAATTTATCAGTTTTCGTATCCACACCCTTAGAAAAACGTATTTCAGGCCACCTAGAGTAAAGATCCATCACTACAATAACATAGGTGTCTAGGCCATCACCATGTACAGGACCCAGAATGTCCAAAGCGATATCCTTCCAAGGACCACTAGGGCAAGACCTAGTTACCATAGGCTGAGTTCTAGTTTTCATGCTTTTTTCACTCAGCGAGCATTGTACGCATTCTTTCACCAGACGCTCAACTTGGAGATCCATTCCAGGCCACCAGTAAGTGGATCGCAATCTCTCCTTGGTTTTTGAAATACCTAAATCAGAATTATGTGCCATATCCAGTAATTCTTTGCGTAACACAGTGGGAGGAACTAACCTATGACCTCTCCACAGCATGCCCTCACTAGAGGATAACTGATCTTACACACACCAAAATTCTCTATAACATGAACCACCTTGTTCTTAATAGTGCCAACCATCACAGATAAGTTTCATGACACCTTGAAGAACCTCATCTTCCTGACACGTTTCACGCCAACGTTCTTGTGAGATAATCGTGTAGTCAATTTCACAGACAAAGTCATGGGATTGATTGAAGGCTGGATCATCCTGGGAATTTGAATCAGCAACAGGGATCAATCTGGACTGTGTATCAGCTACAATATTTTCAGATCCAGGAATATATCTCCCACACAAAAATTGTATCCTTGTAAACTAACAACCCATTTGGAAATTATGGGTGAAATAAAATCAATGCCCTTGCTAGTAAATAATTCACATAACGGCTTATGATCAGTTTTAACCATGAACGAGGTGCCCCACAGAAATTTCTTTAGTTTTTTGATGGCCCAATGGACCGCAAGAGCCTCCCTTTCAGTGACTGAGTATCTACGCTCAGCTCCTTTGAGGCTTCTGGAAATAAACATAATGGTATTGTTAGGACCAGAACCACCTTGGTATAAAACAGCACCAAGTCCCTTAAAACTTGCATCCGTGGAGATGACAGAGGGTTTGCTGGGATCAAAATTACGAAGTTTAGGTGCATGAGATTATTTAATCTTTATCTCACTGAACTCTTGTTCACATACCTCATTCCATTCAAATGTAATACCCTTTTTTAACAAGTTCCTCATATTAAATGTGACTTCAGCAAAGTTTTTTACAAATTTGTTATAATATTCAGCCATACCTAAAAAGCGCATGAGTTCTTCTTTTGACGAAGGAGAAGCTAAATCCTTAATGGTATCAACTAAATCTGCCTTGGGAACTACACCATCAGCAGTAATAGAATGCCCTAAGTTGTCTATTTCACTGAGACCATTCAAATCCGCAAAATTGTGGGATCCATAAGAGAAACAGATGTCCCAAGCTTCTGGAGTGCTGTGATATGCTCCCGAGTTGCCAACGTCTCGCCACAGTTTGGTGACAAAAATCAGAGCAGACAAAAAAATACACCCCACAGGGTTTAACAGGCACCTTGGGAGTGGCAGCTTGGTAAATCTCTTGTTGCAAGATAAAGCTCCCACTATAGATTAGGATGGCCCAGGGATAGTGAGAAGGCTTGCTGGAAGGTCTGAATGGAAAGCGTTATACCCTCTGGATCATACGGTCCATGTCCCAATCACTCAATGTGGTAAAAGCCTCACAAAACAAGCGGACAACAAAGTCCCTACGGTCATAACCTTATGTGCCTTCAGGGACACCTAAAATCCGTAAATTATTTTGACGTGACCTGCTCTCCAGATCTTCCACCCTGGAAGAGAGGGTAGTAAGCTGTGGGTCATGCTGAGCAATCGCTTTGCTATTTTCTTCCACCACTGTTTGGAGGGCCATTACGGACGATTCCACTGCCCCAAGTCGGGATTGTATAATATCCATATTTTTCCACAGTTTGCAGAAGACTACTTGAGTTTTCAAATGAGCGGCCTTCAATGCAAGCAAGTCTTTCTGATAATCCTCCCTATGCTGCACAAGGAGATGGTAGATAGCACCCATAGTGAGGGCATCTTGTGATGATCCTGCCGTTGGTAGCCCTGACAAGGAGGGAGGTCAACCCCTGAAGCTAGATCATTATGTAAAGACTGAACGGCCGTAGATGGAATAATAGGGGGTGCCGATTCCAATGGAGAGCGATTAGTAGATGTTAGCTCTGTCCCATCTGGATCCCATAGTAGCTCCTCTGCTCCTTCCAGTGAACAGGCAGGATCGATTACCTCCTTGCTCAAAGCTGCCGAAACAAAGTCCTTGAGTTGGGCCATTTGTGCCCCCCTGAGCCACTCCCTCTCCTTAAGGAAAACAATGTAATGGCAGAGAAATAAAAACTCATAGACTGCCTTGTTGGAATCTCTAAGCAGTTAGTGTGGAATTTGGCAGCTACGACTGATTCGGCCACTGGATCCACTTGCTCATCCCAATCAGTGTCAGACAGGTCCAAGAAGGAAGAGAGTGGCTCCTGGCCATCGCCCCCCAAGTGGCAGGTTCCGGACCGTCTGGTCAGGCAAATTGGGAGGACTGAGGAGGTTGTGCCAAATGTGCCGTACAAGCCATCCTCATCCCTGTTTCTGACTGCTGAACTGGGAGGATACTGTTCATCACAATAGACTCCTTACTGCTAGCTGGGAGTTGTGCCAGAGTGGAAAGAGGGGAAATCTGTGCTGCTGACTCCAACTATGCTTCCTTCAACACCGCCCTGGGACCCGGGTCATCCCTAGAGGCAACAGAGACCAGGGATGGAAGTGGAACCATAAAGGAGTCCAGCATTTACTGTGGGCTGAGCAGCACCCCCCAATCCACCCCACCAGGGCTTGGCACCAACTAGGAAGAATCCCCCAACAGCTTCTCTGCAAGCTCCAGATCCATTTTGGCCACATCAGGGCTATGTTCCTACCCACTCAAGGATATGGGAGGTGCAGCTGAATGCTGTATAGTAATTTTGCTCCCCTTGAGCCCGCCGCAAATACCATGGGTACAGTTGCCCTGTTTACCAGATAGCAGTTGCTTCTTCTCTAGCCTTGGGAAGATATGAGAACTGGCTGAGTCTGGCCACCCTCCTTTCCTTGGCCCCACCCCGGCTGGCATCTTGGGTTGCACACTGTCAGCAACTCGGAAAATTCCCTGCAATGTTAACAAAACCTCCTTAATGGTCTCCACTACCTCTGTCCTTGTCCACTATTGTCGAGGAAATTCACCCATAAGTGGAGAAGCAGCGTGTCACAAAGTATCAGCCAGAGTTATTGCCTGAGCAAACAGTAGACTAATTTGCGAGCAAAGCCTGCAACAAAGTGTCTATTACAGAGGGTGAGCGGCCTTCTCCTCACCTTGCCAATGAGACAGCCCTTATTATCACTCCTCCAGCCACCACAGGTATTACTAGGTGCCAGACTGATGAGCGGTACTGTTGAACCTGAGTCAGGAAACAAACAAGGGCCGCTGGCTGTGGTGTCCCGCTCCTAATCCCCGACTCCTGCGACAATCTCCTTCCTGTAACTGCAGCAACTCCCAGCTGCTCCAGACTCCTTGAGGGCTGCCTCAGTCAGCAAGCGAAAGCCCAAAGGGGGAGCAGGAGGGTAAACAAAGCTCAATCAGCCAGAAAGCTGAAAGGTTTGCGCTGCTGCCGGCCACAGCGTCCAGAGTTAGCTCCCACTGTATGCCGTCTGCCGTGCACGTCTCTTCCTCGATATCGGCCATGGTCTCGAAATCACCCCGTGGCCAGAAGGAGGGGGGGTTCGAAAGTCAGGTCTCACCAGAGACCAAAGGCAGGTAAGAGTCAGGTAGAGTGGATAGCTCAAGATGTTATTCTGTGCATTCCTGGGGGAGCCGGACATCAGAGCAACCTCAGCCATGAGCCTCCATCTTGCTCATCCACCCATATAGTGGTATTTTACATTGTGACTAATATATCCGAAAATGTGGATAGCATTTTGGGGTCCTATTGCACAAGTCCAAATAATCTCACAAATAGATGTCCTTTTCAGTTCATGAGCGATCATATTGCCACATTCAAGATGAGCACGACATGGTTAAGGACATGGTAACTTCAAACTGAACGTGAACAGTTGGATAGTTGGATTTGACACAAAATGTTTTAAGTAAAAAATAATATGATTTGAAACATTGTCTCAAAGTACATAAAGGAAATAATTTGGTTGGTTATTGAGCCAGAATTAAAGAGCCTTCACTTGTAAATAGGAGATTGTCAAATGTAGGACATGTGAAATTTGAGGGTTTGAGTGGAAATGCCATTAGAGTGAATGGCCATAGATGGTGAAATTTGAGCAGAGTTATCAAGGTAACACATGAATAATCTTTTTGGTGATGGGGGGGAGAAGGGATTTTTTTAGGTCCAGTGGAACAGGATGGGTTTCAAAATATATCTCAAAGGATCAAAAGCAATAGGGTCATTGGTAAGCCTGTTAGATTTTTTGATGGTTAAAGGGTTATCTCATTTCTTCATTCCATGTTGTCAGGATCATAATCAGAAATGTAGTTTTTATTCTAATAGTATTTTGTACATCAAAACATCCCATGGTATGTGTATATACATATATATATTCGGATCTGTAGTATGTTGTTGATTGCAATAGGTTTTATTCTAGTATTTTGCTTCACATTTTGTACCTTTGTCTCTTTTGATTTTAATGTTAAGTGTTTGTGAAGAGGGGATGATGTTGTGGTGATAGATCTTTAAAAACACTTGTACATCTGGGCATTTTACATCTAATACTCATGGAATGTTGTTGACTGGTCAGCTAGAAATGTTCCAGGCAGTTGAATCCTGCTGTTGACTGGGCTGGTGGTGAATAAAACCTGCTCGTTATCATGCTTTTGTGTAAAGAGGTATCACTACAGTAAGGAAGGAATATATACTTATATGTACCCCACAATGTAGTGGAAGGTTCATTTATTGAATGCCATTCTATTGTAGGTTGCTTTTGTCCATCTCAATAAAGTGAAATACCAACTATAAATAGCAACTTGAACAATCACCATAACATAAAACTTAATAAGATTTTATGACTCTATGGAGATATTCATTTTCATTGTGGCGTGCATACAACAAATTAAATCTTCTATTAGCACCAAAGAACCTAAAGGTGCCCTAACAGCAGCAGGACGGTGTGGAACCAACTCAAGATTTAAAAAAAAAAATAAGGAAACATAAAGATCATCAGTACTTTCTTAAAAAGAATCAAGGTTGGGACTGAGTGAGTCTGGTGTAAGATGATCCTGTAAACCAGGAGCGTGAACTGAGAATTACCCACCACATATACCGTGAGAACTACCGGAGATCCAGTGCTGTCGATCATAAAGACCACAACAGGATATGAGGCACAATTCTATTGATCTAATAGACAGGCTAAACCGTTTAATTCATTTTAAAGTTAAATGGTTGCTCTTGAATTCAACCTGCTTTTCAAAAGAAAACCCATGCAAAGATCACAAAAGCAAGTAAAATAAATCCATTTGTTTCTGACCAAAGATTAGATATGCCCCTCATTTTTGAGTTCCTGCAACAAATGGACCAGATAGGCAAGGGGCTAGGTACACACATTGGCATGATCGTGCCAAACGTTTAACAAGCTCTGACTATGATTGTTTGGGATGAGTTGGCAGACTCGTCCCAAACAGCCCTGTCAAGCTGACAAAGCTAAAATGAATTATCCTCATCAATTACCCCTATATGGGAAGACAACGTCTAAATTGGCAGCCCTTATTGCCACCATTTTTTTTTAACCTTTTTCACAAGTGCCTTTGAGTGAATAATAAGGGTTAGGAAGGTATAAAGGCACCAGTGGGGAGGACAACAGGGCAGACTAAAGGCAAAGTATGAGACTGCCCGTTTTGACACGTTAACTTAAGACTATTTTTGCGCATCCGGTTTCGGATCAGGTGCAAGCTTCTCAACCCTGCCCCAAACTGCTACAAAATTGGAACCTACATAGTACAAAGCAAGCTCGAGGCCTACTGAGTGCAGATATGGCATTTTGTTCTCTACAAGCTCAAACAATTTACCGATTTATCTTGCAGTACTAGAGCCAGTGAGATTTTCGGCAAGTCAGGTGTTCAATTGGTTATTTAGAAAAAACTAATATTTATGGATGTACATGTTCTCACAGTAGTACTCCCCAATTTTGGGGGACAGCTGATTCAGATGGACAGCCATTTTGGGTCTTGCTATGAAGTTCAACCAAAGCTGGTGCTACAGCAACTACAGCAAGGCAATTTGAAGCAGTTGTCAAGAGCACAGTCAGCAATGGGCACCAAGCTTCAATCATAAGTTGTCACATCACAAGTAGAGCGGGGACAATATGTAATTACACAAGGGCTCTTAAAATCCTAGCGCCTGACTAGTATGCAACAGCAAAAAAACAAAAAATAATTTTTCAAACTACAAACATGTTCTACGACGGTTCAAGCACATAATGCTCGCCTTCCTTAGGCATGATATCGTTTTTAAGGAAATGTATTTCCGTATTGCGACTGAATTTTGGCTCACCGTTACGATATTGCTGTGAAGACTATGTGCCTCATACAGAACTGATCCCCCGGCCTATCTCCCTCCTGAACGTGGAGGCGAAGGTATTGGCCAAGGCCTTAGCGACAAGACTGCTATCCGTACTGCCCGACCTCGTGCATGTGGACCAGTCGGGTTTTATGCCCCACAAGAGCACTCGGCACAACCTGCGGAGGCTCTATGGTATTCTGCACATGACTAAGGACGTGGGAAATGCGCAGACGGCATTGATGGCGCTGGACGCCTCAATGGCCTTCGATAGCATCGAATGGCCATACCTATTTATGGTGCTGAATAGACTGGGCTTGGGCCCAGTGTTCGGTAGCTGGGTGAGACTCCTATACACGCAGCCGATGGCAAGGGTGAGGGTCAATGGGGTGATGTCCCGGGCTTTCGCCCTGTATAGGGGCACTAGGCAGGGCTGCCCCCTGTCACCGCTCCTGTTTGCCCTGGCTTTGGAGCCGCTTGCTCATTGGATCAGAAGAGATAGGGCCTTTTGGGGCCTGGCACTCACGGATGAATGGGAGGAGCGTATTTCTTTATACGCTGACGATATTGTCCTGTATATGGCCAGACCCTACCACTCAATGGCGCGGGCTCTCCACCTCTTCGCCCTTTTCGGCAGCTATTCTGGCTACTCGATCAATTGGGCCAAGTCGGTGGTTTATCCCCTGTCGGGTCCACCTCCTCGCATCCCGCGGGATTGCCCAGCATCGCTAGACACCGCTGGATTCCGGTACTTGGGAGTGTACGTCACCAGAGACACAGAGGAGTTCTTCGCCCGTAATCTGGAGCCTCAACTGATGAGGCTGGGGGTGGACATTGGACATTGGAGGTCTCTGCCCTTGTCCTTGATGGGGCGCGTGGCGCTCTTTAAAATGCTGGCGCTGCCACAACTGCTATATATCCTCCAAAACACACCGTACCTGGTCCCGACGGCGACATTCAAGCGGATCTCCCGGGAGTTGCGGACGTTACTCTGGGACGGCGGCAGCCCGAGGATTGCACTGCAGAAGCTTACGAGGGGGGTGTACGACGGGGGGCTGGCCCTCCCGGACGTTCAACTCTACTACTGGGCAGCGCAGTTGCAGGTGGTCAACGACTGGGTTTACGCGCCGATCTCGGAGCCGGCTTATAGAATGGATAGGCACGCTATGATTGGGGGAACCTGTGAGCCATATCTCTACTCCCGCAGGCGGGGTCGTGACCTGCCTGCGCACACCGAGGTGGTGCTCCACTGCTGGAGGGAGGCCAACAAATTCTTGGGCTGGACGAACACCCTAACGGGACGGACCCCGCTTTGGACGGGCGACCAGCTAAAGGAGGTGGCGGGACTATCAGGCTATAGGGGTGGAAACTGATCGGCATCGAGTATCTTGGTGATGTGTGGAAGGGGGGCCCCGGTCCCCTTTGCGGCTCTGAAAAAGAATACCAACTTAATGATTCCCAACAATACCATTACCTGCGCCTTGTACATGCATTGCGAGCCCACATCCGTGCTGGCACTTCCATCCCGGAGTACTCCCTATGGAGGACAGGCTCCTTCTCGACCCCATTCTAACGAAACCCACGTCAACGATCTACCGAAAACTCATTAATAATATGCCGGACCCCCTTGGTCCCCTGCGGGCGAGATGGGAGGGAGACATGGGGACACTAGACGATGACGACTGGCAGGACGCCCTGCAGAGCCCTCGCGAAGTTGCGATCCGGCCGCGATTCCGCCTTGTGCAGTTAAAAATACTTCACAGGGTCTATTATCCCCGCACCCACCTGTTCTCCTGGGGTAGGACCCTATCGCCCTTGTGTGTGAGGGGCTGTCAAGGGAGGGCTCATTCTATCACATTCTATGGGATTGCCCACTCATAATTCCGTTTCGACCAGGGTGACGCAAACGATGGAGGGAGTGGTGAGGTCCCCGGTCCCACTGGAGCCCAAGTGGCTCTTGCTCATGATTAAAGGAGCCACAGACTGGACACGCCATAACGAGATTTGGTTAGGGCTGGCAGCAGGGGTGGCTAAACGCAATATTGCCAGGTGCTGGGGTGCACAGGCGCCCCCCTCGTGGGATCAGTGGCTCTGTGACTTGTATTGGTGTCAGAGGGCGGAGGAAACGGTCTATAGGTCCAGGGGATGTGTGAACAAATGGAGGAAGGTGTGGGGTCCCTGGCAAAGGTTTCGAGCCGTACAAGATGGGTTGGGATAGAAGATTGTTGCAATTACTCATCTGTATTTCCATGCATGCAAAATATATGACGAACTGTGATCCCTGTGACTGTATCATGAACTGCCGCTGTGTACTGTACTTGAACATGAGCAATGTTAATAAAAAGAATTAAAAAAAAAAAAAAAAGAACTGATCCCCAAAACATATCATAGTGCTTTAGGTGCTATTCCTGGTGCAAAATTTCTGACTGGACCCTGCGTAGAATAGAACCAGTAGTTACAGAGAGCTGCTACAAAATAGGGATTGCAAGGATCTCAATTGCCTAATCAAGGGGGAAGCTTGAGATTTTTTGATAAGTGGGTGAAGATGAATTTTTAAGTGGCGGATATGGTTGACTTCCTGGTTTTTGGTTCTAGTGGTGGGGTTAAAGTTGCATTGATGGTATACCTTGTTGATACAAGCAATTTTTCATAATTATGCCAGCAGACATGGTAGCGGTTACTGTTTTGGTCTTGGGTGGCTGTACTAGGACTGGGTGGAGCAGAGTTCTGCAAGCGCTGGAGTGCGTAGGTCGCGCGTTCGTTCTGATTTTTAGCACCGGGTGTTTGTCCCGCACTGGAAACTCAGCGTGAACGGCACCATACGCAGTGCAACAGGGCGCTGCTTCTTTCTGCCGCTCAAGTAGATGTTCTACTCGAGGGGCAGCTTCCTCAATGTGAATGGAAGGTTTCTCAACGCGAGCGGTAGTGGCAATCCGCGACCGCCCACTTTGAGAAATCTCGCTGGTAGGTGGTCTGCAGTAAGATTTTCTTTGCTTGCGCTCGCCAACTTCACGTTGGCGAGTGCGGAAAAAACTCCACTCTGCATAGCATTTTTCGGAACTCTGCACACTGCGCGGAGTGGGAAAAACTCTGCAAACTCCTTGCGCGGAGCAGAATTTCACGCCCAGGTACTCATATGACATGTGCGCTAGGTTTGAGGTGGATTGATTGCCGGATTCAAACGATCTCTGGTGAGCTAAAAACAATGCAATGGAATGTTACCAAGCAGCATTTATTGTGACTAAGAATTTTTGGCTTAGGCAGCTCTGCCCATCATTGTTTAGTTGTCTCTGTCAATCTCTAAATTGGGAACTTTGAGGATGATGACAGTCTCTGTGTGCTGATGGTTTTCCCAAATGTCTGTGGAGCCTCCTGAACAGAACTGCAATATATTGAGAGGAACCTGGCCTACTTTAAACGACTGGCAGACAACATCCTTGTCACTTTGATTAAAGTTTTCCACCAATGCCCAAAAGACATTTTGCCTGCATTTAATCACTACATCCAGACAAGTGTTAACAAGCATTGGCATAGCCAATAGGTCTCGCCTTTGGGACCTTATAAGTGTTTAGCTAGAGATATTGACTTTGCCTAAGTCTTTAAGCTGTGCTGTACAGAAGTCTGCAGCATGCTGAAAAGTTATAATAAAGAAGTGTCAGAAGCATTTTTGTTACCTTATATATGACCAAGAAAGCATTATGTACAACTGAACGACCATATTAAAAAGTATTAACAATAAATAGTGTCTTGAGTTTTTTTGTTCTTTTAATGCTGGTAACTTCTATCTACCTGTCCCAATGGTTGCTTGTTATGGGTTTTTTTGTTATGGGGGGGGGGCATAAATAACAGGAGGGTGAAGGTCAGTCAGTCAGTCAGTGAGACTGAGAGAGTCAGTCAGTCAGTGAGACAGAGTCAGTCAGTCAGTGAGAGAGTCAGTCAGTCAGTGAGAGTGAGAGAGTCAGTCAGTCAGTGAGAGAGAGTGAGAGTTAGTCAGTCAGTCAGTGAGATAGTTAGTCAGTCAGTCAGAGTGAGAGAGTCAGTCATTCAGAGTGAGAGAGTCAGTCAGTCAGTCAGTGAGAGTGAGAGTCAGTCAGTCAGTTAGTCAGTGAGAGTGAGAGAGTCAGTCAGTGAGAGAGTCAGTCAGTGAGAGAGAGTGAGAGAGTCAGTCAGTCAGTGAGAGTGAGAGTCAGTCAGTGAGAGTGAGAGAGTCAGTCAGTCAGTGAGAGTGAGAGAGTCAGTCAGTGAGAGTGAGAGAGAGAGGCAGTCAGTCAGTCAGTCAGTCAGTGAGAGCGAGAGAGTCAGTCAGTCAGTGAGAGTGAGAGTGTCAGTCCGTCAGTAAGAGTGAGATTTAGTCAGTCAGTCAGTCAGTGAGAGTGAGTCAGTCAGTGAAAGTGAGAGAGTCAGTCAGTCAGTGAGAGAGAGAGAGAGATCGAGAGAGTCAGTGAGAGAGAGTGAGAGAGTCAGTCTGTCAGTGAGAGAGTCAGTCAGTGAGAGTGAGTCAGTCAGTCAGTGAGAGTGAGTCAGTCAGTCAGTCAGTCAGTCAGTGAGAGAGTCAGTCAGTCAGTGAGTGAGAGTGAGACAGTCAGTCAGTCTAAGAGTGTGTCCACCAAGTGAAAATTCACACACTGAAGTTACATAACTCATATTTCACAAATTCATTTAAATGAGAAAAAAAGTAAAAAAATCAACTTTAGGAATAGAGAAATAAAGTTATTTTTTCAATCACACGATTTTCAGTCAAAAGGTCCCCCGGTTTCAAACTCTTCAGCTTAACTGCTCCACCACCGCATGCGCTCCAAGATGAAAGCGAGAATCCCAAAAAGTAAAGGCTTCCCTGGCCTGTCTCAACATTCCCACAGAGGTCACCATGAGGTAACTTTCATGGACAGCATGCAATCCCGCCAGCCTGCACAGAGTCCTTTCCCTCGTGCCGCATCTCACCCTGGAAAGGACTGCTCCCGGCCCCAGTGGGAAGGAGGGTCTCGCCCCAGTTACACAAGTTGGGTCAGCTTATGGGTGGGTGGTCCAGGTGTTGTGTGGGTGGCGAGTTCATCAAACAGAAAGCTTGAGATGTCCTGTTGGTGGCATCTGCCAAGATCACCAAAGAGGTCCTGTGCTGCAAGGTGACCCGTTCTAAGACCCTCTTTGGCCTTACTCGTCCCCTCCTGACACACTGGGGCCATAAACAGAGGGGCGAGCAGCCCCCTTCCCTACAGTGGCCTCAGGCGCACAACTGCCATCTCTAGGATGCTGTCCATGTCGCACTGCGTGCGATGGTGCCAGCTGCCCCTCGGCTGGGGGCAGAGTAAGATATGTTTACAAGGTTTTGAGCAGAGGAGGCTTTGTTTGCAGTGTTAATGGGTACAGAAACGGGTACCCTGTAGGGCTGCAAGCAGACAAGGGGCCCTTGCAGGGTTATGATGAGCAGAGAAGGGTGGGAAGGGGTTATAGACCAGAAGCTTTGGCTTTGCTGGACAGGGCATCCTTCTTTGGAAGACTGGGGATACAGTCTGCGAGGATGTGTTTTAAGTAGCGCTCTGAAGTGGCATTAGTGAAGTGTGGCGCTATACAAAGCTATTTATAAATAAGTGTGTTTTGGTTGTGGCAGATAGGTGTATCTTCCGGGCTAGGGACAAAAATGTTACCTTTTCCTATATGTTATATAGGGGTACCTTTGATGAGAGAGAGGGCAGGGGGCATTTCTGGAACAGGTAGAGTGAATTTGTTGGAGGGAGGGGCAGAGGGATGTATTTTCTGAGAGAGGCAGGGGTACTTTTGCCGGGGAGCAGAGATTACTTTTCAGTAGGGGGCAGCGGATTACTTGAGCTGTAGGCGAAGCCTCAGGTACTTAAAGTCTTTGCTGTACGGGGGCAGCAGAGAGGTGCCTATGTAGAGCGGGGGTGGGTGGGGGAGCAGAGGTGCTGGTGCATTTGCTGGTAGGAGAGCCTTTAATTCGAGGGAGGGGAGAGGACTTCCTCCATCAGGCTAGAGAGCGCTGCCTCTGTTGGATAGAAGAGAGCTTTGCCGGGCAGAGCAGGGGCGTCACTGCGAGGGAATGTGCCATGCCGCCCTGCTGAAGGAATGTAAGGTGGTGTCAGAGCAGGGCTGGGGCTAGGAATGCTGCATTTGTCTCAGCCCAGCAGCTGCCAGCGCCAGCAGTGGCGGCGCACTGCCGGGGGAGAGTCCAGCCCGGAGCTGCCATTTCTGTCAGCTGCATCCTGCAGCCAGCCCCGGCAGTGTAGAGCGGGGGGCGGGGGGGAGCAGAGGTGCTGGTGCATTTGCTGGTAGGAGAGCCTTTAATTCGAGGGAGGGGAGAGGACTTCCTCCGTCAGGCTAGAGAGCGCTGCCTCTGTTGGATAGAAGAGAGCTTTGCCGGGCAGAGCAGGGGCGTCACTGCGAGGGAATGTGCCATGCCGCCCTGCTGAAGGAATGTAAGGTGGTGTCAGAGCAGGGCTGGGGCTAGGAATGCTGCATTTGTCTCAGCCCAGCAGCTGCCAGCACCAGCAGCGGCGGCGCACTGCCGGGTGAGAGTCCAGCCCGGAGCTGCCATTTCTGTCAGCCGCATCCTGCAGCCAGCCCCGGCAGTGTATACTACATTTATGTGATTTTTTTACAGCGCGAACTAGGCTCCAAGGGAAGGGGGGGTCAGAGCTCTATAGCGACGGCCGTACAAGGAACCTAAAGAGAGAGCGACCCCGGGCTCCAGGCAGTGTAGGAAACACATTTGTAATAACAAGAGGGAAACAAAAAAAACAAGCACGGCCGCGAACGAAAGTGAGAGCGCAAGGATGTCGAGCCGGCAAGGCGACCGCGAGCAGGCTAATGTAAACAACCACGCACGTGTCCCTAATTACAAACAGATGGCCCCTGCGCGCGCCGCTGCTCGCTCCCGCAAGGTGGATGCCAGCACAAGCACGAGTGCTTGAAAAGGGCAGACCAATTCCAAAAGGTCATCTCCTAGGCCAGCGCATACGCACTGCCTAGGCGAGACCTAAAAATGAATCTGTTAGTTGTCTTTCAGTTTCAGTACAGAAGTGAGGTATGATGTTCAGGTAGTTCTCATTTTAAATAAAACCGAGTGGCCAAAGCAACAAGGTGGCTGCTAGCTAGCAAGTCTAAGTACATCAAGCGCTATGCAGACAAGCAAGCACTTAATTCATTAAGCTATGATACTGGTTGGATTGATCACTTTAATATCATTACTATGTCCAAGCACCAGGAGAGAAACTTTAAGGCTAATTGTTACCTTTGCCAATGCTCAGCGCCGATTTTAGGGGCATATTATCAAGCGGCAGCGATAATTATCGCTGGCCGCTGTTAGCGTGAGGAATCCTATCGCCGGCTATCGCTGGAAATTATCGCCATGCTAGCTCTGTATTAACAACGCTTAGCGCAAAGGCGATAATTTTCCAGTGATAGCGATGTTTTACATGGAACATCGCTGGTTTTCCAGCGATGTCCCATGGAAAACGGCGATATACTTGGCGATAGGGCCTGTGGTCTTAGCCACACAATCCACCCCCCATGTTAGGTATGCCTTAGTCAGGAATTTAGCAGACGTTAAATTCCTGCGTTAAGGCATACTTAACGCAATTTAAAATATCGCTAACCCACGTTGCTAATATGGCGATACCTGGGTTAGCGATATTTCCCCCTGTTGTTTCCACAGGCACGCCCCCTTTGCATCTCATTAGCGATGCGATGGGAGGCGTGCAGAAAACGGACGCTAAGTCAGGAATCACGCGCTAGCGTGTCCTTGTTAATTCGGCGATAAAATTATCGCCGCTTTTCGTCCGAAAACGGACGCTAAAGCGGCGATAATTCATTAACGCCGCCTTGTTAATATGCCCCTTAGTGACCTCCTCTGCCTTTTGTAGTCCTAGGACATAGATTTGCATGAGTCATGTCAGCTGATCTGAAACACCACGTACATTTACACTGCAGGCGTATTCATCTATCCCTTTATCCACCCTCTGCTTTCATTACTGCAGAGGAGAGAAAATCAAATCGTGCCTTACATCTGTTAAATGAAGGCAGGAAGGCTGTGCAGAAGAGAGAAGGAGAGCTGCAGCAAAACTAAAATAAAACGGCAGGACTGCTGTGCAGGAGAGAGGAGAGTTGCAGCAAAACACCTGATGCATCTTATTGACGGAATCAATCGATAAATTTGTAGAGCGCTTCTTGCCACCCGTGAGGGTATCCATGCGTTGGATAATATGGGGAACACCGCCATGCACAAAGTTTACTTTCATAAAGCATTGTCGTAGGTCAGTCAGCACCTTTTTATGCATGTATGCCTTTTCCTATTTATTAATTACTTGTATGATTGTTTATTTATAGGGTTTGCTAAAGTGTTGACCAATTCATAACAGGCGTCAGAGAGCTGTTCATAAGAGGACGCAGTGCATTCATTCATTCATTCAGAGTGGTCTGTTTTTTTAGTGCTGCAATACTGATCTCACAGGCTGCAGTTTTTACTGGAGTCACTATTCCCTTCTCATTCCAAAATCATCACCTTGGAATGGGCTATAATATGATAATATTGTATATTTTCCCACATTCTGATGTGCAAAATTCAGTATGTTGCAGCTTTTCCCTGAACAATTCCGTCAGGTTGTACCTGGCAAAATATGTGCAGCGAAAACATGTGGTACTTTCTCACTACTAGTAATTCCGATTTGGGTGCAAGTGCCGTCTTGGAATTTCGACCCGCAATAATTAACCAAGACAGTCAGGTTATGCCTGTGGTGTTGCTCCTGTGACTCAACAGGTGCGCCACGGAAGGGTCAATGTGAGACCTGATTGCAGAGGTGGTGATGTAAACTCCCCTGTGGTCTGTGATACTATGGATGGCGCTGTACCACGTGGGCTGTATTAATAAAGGTGCCCCTGCCGGAAGAGAGGTCAAGGCAGATGCAGGCCAGGGCTGAGCAAGCAACATGTTATCAGTGTCATGATTTTTAATGCGACGCAAGTGTGCCCACAATAATTACTTGCCTTAATCTGCATGCCCTGTCTGTCCGACGTAGTCTAGGGGTCAGGAGTCAGGACATCACATTGGTGATGAGGGTGGTGATCGAGCGTCAGCCCGCAGATTCAGTGGCGGCCGCACATGTATGTCTGACGCACGCGGTGCTCGTGCCAGAGTACAGGGGGCGGTGGCCTGAAATCCCAGTGTGGGGATGGTAAAATCAGTGAACGCCCAATGTGCAGCAGCGGGAGGAGCAGAACCTGATGCACAGTGGGCCGTCTCTGGTATCACTGCACTCTGGTAGGAGAGCACATCAAGGGACGCAGCGCCCTGCTCGCTGGTTATCGGCGAAGTGTCTTCCAGTATTCAGCGCAAGGCTGATTTCGTCATCACACCAGGCACATCAGTCCACATGGCAGGAGTGTAATTTTTACCTACCCACAAGCTGAACTGGTGTCAACCCAGTATTATCAAGGTCAGTGGTGGTCTGCTGGGGGGAACATGTGAGTACAAAAAAAAAAGAAAAGAAATAAAATGCACAGCCTAAAATATCATTACAAGTATACCTGTTCCACCCAGAGAAAAAAACCCTCATCATGGCCACAATACCACTCATACAGCCATTCACGGTGGATGGGGCCCCGACAGCGCAAGCCCCCAGATGGATAGAATGGGTGGAGAGGGTGCTACTATTCTTTGAAGCCACCAAATTTGACAATGCCCAAAAGAGAGCTATGATTCTGCACCTAAGGGGAAGGGATATTTATAAAATATCAAAGTCCATCAATGAAGCAGCTCCCAGAACACACCTCACCCTCATAGCCGCACTCACAGTGAATTTTGTGCCCATGGCGAATCAGGACTACGAAAGGTTTGTGTTTCGTCAAGCGTGCTAACAAGCGGAAGAGCCCATTGATGCATTCCACGCTCGCCTTTAGAACTTGCTAGTACGTGTGGATTCAACAATGAAAACGAGGAAATACGAGGCCAGATCATACAAGGGTGTGCCTCAGCCAAATTTCGGGAGAGAATACTCGAAGAATCTGGAAAATCCCTAACGGATATTCTAACACTGTGCCGGACAAAAGAGTTGTCCCGCGCCAGGGCTGGCCACATGGAAGATGCCCTACAAGCCCCGGTAAAGATGGAACCTGTCAATGCAGTCACAGCACACCCCATGACCAAACCAGGTCGGAGGGACAACCCGAGGACACACACCAGAGGTAGCAGCTATAGCCCTACTGAATGCCCGGCACGCGGAAAGAAATTTGCGGAGTGCGGCAAACTCAACCACTTCATGAGCGTGTGTGAATCCGGAAAAGGTCGAGCACAGCGCCGCACTGAAACTTGCTCCCAGAAATAAGGGGAGGAAACAGTGAAATGGATGAAAATGACACGGAAGAACATACCGTCCACTCCGTCTTCAACATGGGCACCGCTGCTCAAACATCACGACAGCTACTGCAATGCCAGGTGCAGATTGAAGAGCAGAGTACCACTGCTGTCATCGACACAGGAGCAACCATTTACATAATGTCGGCAGAGGCCTTTGATACTCGTTTTTTTTAAATGTTAAAAAAATAATCTAAAATAAATTAAATAATACATATAATTAAAAGAAACATAGTTAAAATTATTTTAAAATGTTTAAAAATAAAAACTGATACATATAATGTTAAAATAAATTAAACATGTACAGTTAAAATATAATATATATACTTACTTAATCATATTCATAAATAATTATTATAATAACTTATAAATTGTTAAAAATATTTGATAAATTATAAATACATACATACACATACAAAAATAATATTATTACAATTTTTTTAAATATATTTAACAAATTAAAAAAATTACAATATTTTTCATTTTTGTAAAATAAATTATACACAACATTAAGTAAAACAATACAGAAAAATATTGGATAGCGGAGGGAAAAAAATTACTATTCCCACTCCAGTGAGTGCAACAGTAGGGAAAGTGTGGGATAGCGTAGGGGTAAAAATTACTATTCCCACTCCAGTGATTGCAACAGTAGGGAAAGTGTTGGATAGCGTAGGGGTAAAAATTACTATTCCCACTCCAGAGAGTGCAACAGTAGGGAAAGTGTTGGATAGCGTAGGGGTAAAAATTACTATTCCAACTCCCGAGAGTGCAACAGTAGGGAAAGTGTTGGATAGCGTAGGGGTAAAAAATAACTATTCCCACTCCAGAGAGTGCAACAGTAAGGAAAGTGCTGGATAGCGTAGGGCTAAAAATTACTATTCCCACTCCAGAGAGTGCAACAGTAGGGAAAGTGTTGGATAGCGAAAGGATTAAAATTACTATTCCCACTCCAGTGAGTGCAACAGTAGGGAAAGTGTTGGTTAGTGTAAGGGTAAAAACTTACTATTCCCACTCCAGTGAGTGCAACAGTAGGGAAAGTGCTGGATAGCGTAGGGGTAAAAATTACTATTCCCACTCCAGAGAGTGCAACAGTAGGGAAAGTGTTGGATAGCGTAAGGGTAAAAATGACTATTCCAACTCCAGAGAGTGCAACAGTAGGGAAAGTGTTGGATAGCGTAGGGGTAAAAATTACTATTCCCACTCCAGAGAGTGCAACAGTAGGGAAAGTGTTGGATGGCGTAGGGGTAAAAATTACTATTCCCACTCCAGAGAGTGCAACAGTAGGGAAAGTGTTGGATAGCGTAGGGGTAAAAATTACTAATCCAACTCCAGAGAGTGCAACAGTAGGGAAAGTGTTGGATAGCGTAGGGGTAAAAATTACTATTCCCACTCCTGAGAGTGCAACAGTAGGGAAATTGTTGGATAGCGTAGGGGTTAAAAATAACATACTTATCAATTAAATAATTGTTTTAATTAAATAATGATTCATTAATAAATTAACAATAAATTAATTATAAATACCAATAAATGAAAATTAATAATTACTTTAATAACATTACATTTCTTCCCACCCTATTCCCCAATAAACACAAAACCCACTCCACATAAAATGTAACACAATTAATATAATTATCAATTAATCAATTAATAAAAATTAATTAACAATTAATAATTAATTAACAATAAAATAATTATCAATACCAATAAATAGTAATTAATAAAAATTAATTATCAATGAATAATTAATTAATAATAAATTAATTATCAACACCAATAATTATTAATAAATAATTACTTAATTATAATTTATTACTTCCCACCCTATTCCCCTATAAACACAACCCGCTCCTAAACTAAATTAACACAATTAATATATTTATCAATTAATTAATTAATAAAAATTAATTACCAATTAATAATTAATAAACAATAAATTAATTATCAATACCAAAAAATAAAAATTATTAATTACTTAATTACAGTTAAATTACTTCCCACCCTATTCCCCTATAAACCCACAGTCAGCTACAATAAAAAATGTATACAATTAATATAATTATCAATTAATCAATTAATAAAAATTAATTACCAATTAATAATTAATTAACAATAAATGAAATATCAATAACAATAAATAAAAATTAATAATTACTTAATTACAATTAAATTACTTCCCACCCTATTGCCCTATAAACCCACAGCCCGCTACAGAACTAAAATGCAAAATTTAATAAAAAATAATTAATAATTTCAAAAATTATGAATTAATTTACTATAATTAAATTACTTCCCACCCTATTGCCCTATAAACCCACAACCCGCTACGGTACTAAAACGCAAAATTAACTTTAAATAAAATTACTAACTTCTAAACAATTAATACATATATTAAAAAAAATAATACAAAACATAAAACATGTGGAACACATACATATAAAATACATACTAAAATACATAACACTAACATAAACATCGATAT
This sequence comes from Calotriton arnoldi, assembly GCA_963921515.1. Taxonomy (NCBI): domain Eukaryota; kingdom Metazoa; phylum Chordata; class Amphibia; order Caudata; family Salamandridae; genus Calotriton; species Calotriton arnoldi. The sequence goes on along the minus strand of CAWUFW010000593.1, from coordinate 376,147 downwards.
TATTAAAATCGATATTTTTACTATCGATATTAATAACTTCGATATTAACAAAAACAATATTTCTTACCTTCAGGTCGATATTCTGGTCACCGATATTCTTGATGTCGATATTCTGTCCCTACGATATTAAAAACTCGATATTAATGTAGGTCGATATTTAAAAATCGATATTTTGACTGTGCACCGTTTGCATGTGGTCAAGCCAAGCCGCTGGTGATGCGAGGAAAATTCAAGACGACCATCTTCTACGGCTCCAAATCCATAGCGTCGCAGGTATATGTCGCCGAGGAAGGCCTTGGTATGCTCTTGGGGAGCAAGGCGGCTGAAGGCTTGGGCATCGTCTCTTTTGCTTTCGGTATTCATCAAGAAGCCATGCCCCACATATTGCCAGAATTTCCGGCCGTCTTTAAAGGCATTGGGTGCCTAAAAGGGAAGGAAATCCACTTGCATATTGATACCTCTGTGCAGCCCATAGCATTACGTCACAGACACATCGCGTTTCACTTGTGACCTTTGGTCGCGAAGGAGTTGGCCAAGCTTGAGAACGCTGGCATAATTGAGAAGGTAACGGGGCCCACCCCTTGGGTCTCTCCAATTGTCATCACTAGAAAACCCGAGCAACCGGGAGAAGTGAGAAGATGCATGGACATGCGTATGCCCAACGTGGCGATAAAAGGGGAACGACACCTCACACCTACAATCGACGAGTTGATTGGAGAATTGAGAGAAGCGTGCTGGTTTTCCAAACTCGATCTGCAATAAGGATATCACCAGTTGGTGTTAGATGAAGAGTCAAGATACATAACAACCTTCTCTTTTTTTTTTTTTTAAATCTTTTTATTAACATTTCCATACACAAACAATTTGCCACAGAATTGACATCAGTACATTCTCTGTAATATAGGAATACCCCCAGGGTATCTGGTAATTCACAGTCTCAGGATCTATACGGTCTGTTGCTCCTGAGAATAGGGAAAGCAAGTAAGTTTAGGCACTCTGGTATACGTTTCAGAATATTTTCTACTGAGTCCACACGTTTACCTATGACATGCTCACTGACTCATTACTGTCTATACATAAAAAACCATAATACACACTTAATTAAAAACAAAAACAAAAACAAAAAGGCAAAAGAACGGAAAAGCAGACAGAGCTTTGGAACGACTCATGCTCATAATACCATCAAAAGGAAACTTACGTAAAACAACTAAAAAATAACTGCCAGGGGTCCGCGTGCTCCTATAATAGAGAGAAAATATGCATCGATTCTCTAGGCAGGGACGGGGGGAAGGGGGTGGAACGAGAGAGGGGGAGCAGCACCCCTCCTCAGGCGGGGGGCCAGGGCTCTCAGTTCCAAGCACTCATGACACTCTAGTCCTCAGACTCCGTCGAATCATTCCCCTCGGCATGGTCCAACACATGTCGAGCCTCCCAAGCCCAAAGAATGTCTCCCCACGGTTCCGCATATGGCCGGCGCCGTTTGGTAATCCTATCTTCCGCAATCAGGGCCCTTTCCTCCGCTCTAGCCCAGCATGAGACATCCGCCTCCCATGATGTCATCAGTGGTGGGTGTGCGGACTTCCAACCAAGCGCTATCCGTCTTTTGGCCAATAGGAAGGCCAGGTCAGTAAACCTATGTCCCAGCCTACGAGCTTTAGGTCTCGGAAAGAGGCCCAACAGACAGACCTCGGGAGTACACAACAGAGTACAGGACAACACCTTATTAACCATATCCACTATCCTAACCCAATAAGCAGAGAGCCGCGGGCAGGACCAAATCATGTGATTGAAGTCCGCATCCTCTAGGAGGCACCTAGCGCAAGACAAATCCACTCTATTATAGACCACATTTAGCCGGTGCGGGGTAAGATATGTTCGATGGAGTGCATTAAATTGAAGGACTTTAAAGGCCGTATTCCTCGAGACTTTCTTGGGGCCTTTCAGGACTTTCTGCCACTTCTTGTCTGTCAGGCTCCTATGTAAGGTCCCCTCCCATCGCTCCCGTAAGCTGGATAATGACCCCGGGCTTAACTCCAGTATTGCGAGATAAAGCCAACGCACCAGGTGTCCCGCCGAACCCAATGTCACTACCGCATCTAAAGCTGGGTGGGTCTCAGGTTCTTCTGTGCCATCTCCCCACAGTTCCCGCACTGCCCCTCTTACTTTGTGGTAATTTAAGAACTGCACTCGCTGGGAGCTCGTGTGATATTCTAAAAAGTCGTCTAGGGGAGCAGTTCCTTATCCCTGTAGCAGTCTCCAATCGTCAGTACACCTACTTCCTCCCAACCTGCCAATTGGCGCCGCGATAGTGGTGGGCCCATCCCTGCCTGGGGGATGCATATGAGCGGGAGGCTAGGGGTATAGAGCAATCTATTTCTGGAGCGCGCTGCGCACCTATCCCAGCATTTAACTGCCACCGAGAGCAACGTGCCCATGTATTGAAGTTTCTGGCATCTGTTGAGAAGCCTGGGAAAGAGCGTAGCCTGCACAGCACCTGCGGGAAGCGGCAATGTAACCAGGTCCCTGCCATCTAGCCATCTGGCTAGCCACTGTAACTGCGCCGCTAGATAGTAGGCTTCAAAGTCGGGGCCCCCAGTCCTCCATCCACAAGCGGAAGCCGCAAAGTCTGCAATGACACCCTATTGCGGCCGCCATCCCATACCAGGTCTCTCAAGAGTCCGTCCAGTGTTTTAAACCACGATCGCGGTATCAGCACTGGGAGGTTGACAAAATAATATAATAGACGGGGCAGGACCACCATTTTGGATAATGCCACTCTCGCCGTAATTGGCAACTTAAGAGTGCGCCAGAAGTCCACGTGCCCCCGAAGCGCCCGCAGGGCGCCCCCGAGATTCCCCTCGAACAAATCGGCCTGTGTATGGTAGACCTGTATCCCCAGACATTTAAATGACACCGGCGCCCATTCTATGGTGGTCGGCAAGGACAAGGGTCTTTCCATGGCGGGGTGCAGCGGGAACACAAAGGTTTTCTTCCCATTTACTCGCAGGCCCGAATAGGTGGCAAACTCGTCCAGGATGGTTAAGATAGGGCGGACCCCCTGCATACCATCTCGGAGATAAATCAAAACATCATCCGCATATAGCGAGATAATGTGATAGGCCCCGTCCAGGGATATCCCCAGAGCTGCTCCCTCTCTCCGGACCCGCGCCGCCAGAGGCTCCATTGCCAGAGCAAAGAGCAATGGCGACAGGGGTCATCCCTGTCTGGTCCCTCTATAAATAGGGTAGGAAGTCGAAACCATTGTTCCTGTGCGCACTCTGGCAGTGGGCTTCCCATAGAGGAGATGGACCCACTGCAGCCATTCCTCTCCCAATTGCATCGCACCCATGACAGCCAATAAAAAGTCCCAGCGGAGGGTGTCAAACGCTTTTTCGAAATCAATTGCCACCACCACTGCCACTGGATAATCCTGCAGATCCGAGTGAAACATGACATGGTACAACCTCCTGAGGTTATTGGACGTTGAGCATGAGGGAATAAAACCGTTTTGCTCTACGTGGACCAGGCGACGCATGTGGGGGAGGAGTCTCAGGACCAGTGCCTTACTCAATATTTTGAAATCTATGTTTAACATGGAGAGAGGACGGAATTCAGTTAAGGGAGCGTGTACAGTCTTAGTCTTGGGCAAAGGAATGACCAATGCCTCACGCAGCGTGGGCGGTAACTGGTTAGCCTGGAATGCAGAAGCATAGACGCGTTCAAGCTGCGGAGCCAATATGTCTATATAAGTGCTGTAAAACTCGGCCGGTAGGCCGTCGGGTCCAGGCGTCTTCCCCCGGGCCATGTCCCGGACCACTGCTCTAGTCTCACCTGTGCGAATTGGAAGGCCTAGCGGGTCTCCGGAGGCCCGATCCAGTTGCGTCAAGGGTTGGGCAGCCAAATATATCCGCAATGCTTCCTCCTGGGGCAGCCCTGGGGTATCATAAAGCAGTTCATAATATTCCCTAAATGCGTCATTGATAGCCCTCGGGGAGGAGAGCGTGCGACCATGAAGATCCCTAACGCTCATAATTGGCGCGCCTCAGCTATCGGATTTGATTAACCAAGCCAAGAGCCTCCCAGCCCTACCTCCCACTGTATGTTGGGTGGCCTGATACGTGTTAAGATCTAGCACCCTCAGTCTATCCCAAGTGGCGCTGTACAGGCTTCCAACTTCAGCTAGCTGCCCGTGGACCCCAACCCCCTCGGCAATCTCCCTGTCTAAGGTCAAAATCCATGATTCCAAATCCTCCAGCTCCCGGGTCACCAAACGTCAAGTGCCTACAGTCTGACCCAGGCAGTGTCCCCTAGTCACCACCTTAAACGCCTCCCATTCCACTAGAGGCGAACTGGCAGTGTCCTGATTATTTAAGAAATAGTCACTTACAGCTGCAGAGAGCACTTGACGGAACCCATCATCCTCTAACAGAGAAGGGTCCAGTCGCCACCACGGTATCGGGGGCTTCTCAGTGATCGGGGTAAAACCCAGGAGTAGAGGACTGTGGTCAGAAAGGGCCCTGCCAAGGTATTCAGCTCCAGACAACAGGGGGGACAATGTGGGTGAACAAAAAAACATGTCAATGCGTGTGTGTAGGTCATAGAGATGAGAATAATAAGAATACTCTCTACTGTCGGCATGGTGGAGACGCCAGACATCATGAATATCCCAACCGGAGTCCCCTTCCCCGAAACCCTCTAGCCATGGAGGCAGCCATGGCACCCCGCAGCGGAAGTGTGGACCTACCCCACTGCACATCATATACACAATTGAAGTCACCTCCCAAGATTAGATTCTCATGGGGGAGGCTCGCCAGGACACCAGAGAGCCGGTCCAGAAAGGATAACTGGTCCTGATTCGGGGAGTATATACTACCTATTGTAACCTCCTTGCCCTTCAAAATGCCATTAATGACCACATACCTCCCCTCTGTGTCAATCACCTTCCGGATGAGCTGGAAGGGTACCCCCGGCCTGACCCACACCAAGGCTCCCCGGGAGAAGGCCGAGTATCCGGTTGCAAAGAGCTGACCCCTCCATCTACGACTCAGGCGAGCAACCTCCGCCTCCGTAAGGTGGGTTTCTTGCAGCAAAACCACATGTACCCCTCGTCGCTTAATGTAATTCAGTATATTATATCTCTTAGAGGGCGATCCCATCCCCCTGATGTTCCAAGTCATGAATTTATACTCCCCAAGGCGACCATCAGACCTCGCCATGAGAAGTCAGAGCGTGTCCCCCCCAACCCCCCCATCCCAGCACCAAACTCGGAGCTACCCCGGTCCCCCCGGCATGTATCAACAACCCCAACAAACGAACTCCCCATCCCAAGGGTGGCCTGACAACGGTCAGCTGCCCAAACTTATACACCATGGCAATAACTACGCGCCTGGTGGTACCCTATACCAAATCGGAAAGGTCCAAGGCAAACGGCCCTAGGACCTACAGAGGGGGCGCAGCGTGCACAAAAAAAGGGCGGGTATACAAGAGGTCAGTTCTCCCACCATTGCAGCCTCGAAGGGCTGCTCCAGCCTTCCCCCTGGTGCCTCCACCCAGGAGCCCCCCCTCCCCCCCTCAAGAAAAGAAAACAACATCATAGACAATGCAGCCCAGAAACCCCGAGAAGACTGAGCATGGTATCGGGGAGGGTAGAGGAGAGGGAGAAGGATAGCAAAAGCGGGACAGAGATCCCCCCCAGGGTCACTTTAGTCTACAAGTTCGTCTGCCTTCTGCGGGGTCACCTTCGGCATATCATCATTCGTGACCTGTGACGCATCAGAGTCAGTTTCTTCTTCTCCATATTTGGCCTCAGAGTCCTTCTCCGAGGATGAGCCCCTGCCTCGCAGCAGGTGTGCCACGGATGCCAGCGCTTCTGCCCTCTCCGTCGCCGTCTGAGATGGACTCGGTCGTTTGGAATCCCTTCGATTCTTCCGGTGTCTCAGTCTCTTCTCCGGACGTTCTGATCTGGACACCTGTCGCGCAGTACGCGGCTTGGAGGCACCTTCCGATTTATAGGATTCGATCCAGTCCCAGGCATGTTGCGGGTCCTCACAGAAGAACGTTTTCCCGTCCAGCATGATCTTGAGCCGGGCAGGAAACATCAACGAGTACTGGACGCCTTCCTCGCGCAGTGTCTTTTTTACCTCCAAAAATGAAGAGCGACGACGTTGCACCTCCTGTGTATAGTCAGGAAAGAGGGAGACTTTACTGTTCTCTACGGTAAAGGGACCATCGGAGCGGGCTTTCCTCAATAACAAGTCCCGATCCCGAAAATGGAGCAGCCTAGCCACCACCGCACCTGGAGGACGGCCCGGTGCCGGCGGGCGGGCAGGCACCCAGTGGCCCCTCTCCAAGGTGTAAAATGGAGAGAGGCCCTGGGGCGCCACGACGTCTCTCAGCCATGACTCCAGGTAGGTGACCATATCCTGCCCCTCCACTCCTTCCGGAAGGCCCACTACCCGCACATTGTTCCTCCTATTACGACCTTCCGCATCTTCAGCCCTCTTTTCCAGGGTAGAGACCTTACCCGCCAGCTCGCCAACTTGAGCCGATAACTTGTGGTGGGCAGGGGCCAGCACCGCTAGGTCCGCTTTCGACTGCTTCACTTTGTCTGCAAATTTGGCATGTTCGGCGCGCAGCAGGCCCAGGCCCACCGCCACAGTGCTGATGTCCTGGTGCAGTGTCGCCTTAGTGTCTACAATGGCCTCCAGGATTTTGGCCAGTTGTTGTTGGACTGGGACCTCCACGGGATTATCCCCTACATCCTTCGTAGCTGTCTCCGGTGGAATGGACTCAAGGTCCGGCTTGTTTCCCCTTCGGTTTACCCATGTCGGGGAACCCAGGTTCAGCCACCCTCGACCAGGTCCTTCTCTCCCTGGGCAGACACGATGCCTCCGCCAGTGTCACCGGTACCCACCACTCCAGGGTCCGATCGGCCCCGACAGGCCTCCACTTGCGGGTGTCTCCTACTGACTCCCTGGCGCCATTGTTGGATCAGGCCGTCCCGGCCACCCCAGACCTGGCAGAAACACCACAAGGGTCACCCCAACGCTGTCCCAACACTGTCCGGTGCCAGCACCAACTCAGCTGCGCGCAGCCACAGAAGGACTCCGAAGCCGCTCCCGGGTGTGTCTCACCACCTCTCCCTGGCGGTGGGCGGGAACCAGCAGGCCTCGGGCTCCCTTTCCGAGCCGCCCTCAAACGTGTCCACCCCACTCACTCAGCCATCACGGGAGCCTCACCGTCCAGCTCACAGCAGGCCCACAGGATCACCTGGCAACATGGCGGGTAAACTCCAGAGTCTCCGGTGCTGTCCGTGGCCGCCGCACACGCTGCCGTCTGCCAGGCGCTGTCACTGCCCTTCAGCCAGGCGTTACATGAACCGCCCTCCGCACAGCCCCGCAGAGATTCCACTGATCTCACTGTGCGGCAGGCTCAGCCGGTCCGGGGCCGACGCCATACATTCAGCGCTCCCTCTCACCGGAGTCAGCGATGTCTCCGCCCGGCCTGCAAATCAGCCACATGGGGGTCCACGGGAGGGGTTCACTCACACGCGACACCACAGCCGCCCTCCGGGGAGCAGCCGCCGCACTGCGACGCTTCCGTCAGTCACCCCACGGAGCTACGCGCCAGCACTTGCCGCCATCTTGAGGCCGTCGCGGCCGGTCCGCCTCGCCCGCCAAAGCCTCCGAACAGCGATCACGTAGAGGCGATCAGGGGGGGAATCAAAAGTCCCCAGCGCTCACAGGGACCGGCCCCCGCTCATGGGCCCCAGGGCTCGGGCTGGATTCCCGTTTTTAAACGGATAATTGGCGAGGCTAGCGCGGAGCTCCGGGCTCACGCGTCCGCCATTATCGGCTCTCAAGCCACGCCCCCCGATACATAACAACCTTCTCAACCCATGTAGGCCTGCGGCGCTACAAATGGTTAAGCTTCGGCATCTCCAGTGCGGCCGAGGTATTTCAGAACACCATTCAGGATCTATTGGCAGACATCCCTGGGGTTGTAAATGTCAGTGATGACATACTAATCCACGCGGAAACCATTCCAGAACACAATGTGAGGCTAAAAAGGGTACTCATGAGGATTCAAGAGTCCGGTTTGACGCTTCACTGCAACAAATGTGAGTTTCTACAGCAGAAGCTGCAATTCTTTGGATATGTCTTCTCATTAGCAGGAGTAACGCCAGACCCAGAGAAAGTTTGAGATATCAAAGAAGCGCCCGCTCCTGCCACGGTAACGGAGGTGAGAAGTTTCCTAGGGATGATAAACTATTGTGGTTGTTTCATTAGGGACCTCACCACGCTAACACAACCTCTACGTGAGCTCACCAAAGTGTCAGTTCCATGGTCCTGGGGCCCTGAACAAGAAGCTGCTTTTCAGGCCACCAAAGATGCTCTGTCATCCAAAACCACATTGGCCTACTTTGACCCCCAGAAGAACACCATGCTTGCCGTAAATGCTGGCCCAAATTATTGGGTGCTGTCTTAATGCAGCAATGCTCTGAATAGGAGGACTGGGCTCCGGTGGCCTTTGCCAGTCGCTCACTAACCAACACTGAGCAGAGATATTCTCAAATCAAGAAAAAAGCAATTGCGATTCACTGGGGTTGCCGACATTTTCACCTATACGTCTATGGTCACCCGTTCAAAGTAGAAACCGATCACAAGCCACTTCTTCCTTTGTGCATGAGAAATGGATGGCTATACGGACCATGATGGCCTGGACTGTCCTGAAAGTGAGTTTTGGAAACTGCCTAGGGCTGATACTGAAGTACCTGGACTAGCTGACACCCCAGCACCGGATATGGTTTGAGGCATAACCCCAAGCCGTCTACCCGACTGAGGGATCATCTGATGCAAAACATTTCCATTTTACTTTATTATGTTAAGATGTCATCCTGAGCTATTGATGAGTGAGCATTCCCAGTTGTGCATGATGTTGGTGCACTCTGTAACTGTTACCTTGTTGATTTCTGTTACCAAATTTGGGGAGGAATGTAGTGTCGCTCCTGTGACTCAACAGGAACACCACAGAAGGGTCAATGTGAGACCTGATTGCAGGGGTAGTGATGTAAACCCCCCTGTGGTCAGTAGTACTATGGATGGTGCTGCACCATGTCGGCTACGTTAATAAAGGTGCCCCGGCCAGAAGAGAGGACAAGACAGATACAGGCCGGGGCTGAACAAGAAACATTTTATCAGTGTCATGATTTTCAATGCGCCGCAAGCGTGCCCACAATAATTATTTGCCTTAATCTGCATGCCCTGTCTGTCCGACGTAGTCTAGGGGTCAGGACATCACAATGCCAAGCAATGCAACAGATAGCAGTAGTGACCAGATATCATCCCAGATAGCAGTAAGAAAAGGTAGCATCATAACTGTCTCACCATAAATATAGCATATCCGGTAGAAACCTATGGGTGACTGGAGCTGGGCAGCAGGCTACTGCAATCCAAAAAAAATGGAGGTTTCCTATGGGAAGGTTGGCTTTGCATGCTATCTGGGTTGGGGGCACCCTGGGAAGGAGAAGAGACTAGGAGAAGAGACTACCAAGAAAACAGGCCTTCTTGGACCCTATATTGTGTGCAGCAATATGGAGAAGACAAGAAGTTGTGGATAGGTGATCAATGTGATCCCAAGACTACGTAGAAGGCCTTGTCGGGCCATTTGGAAGTGAACACTGTATGGCTGTGTAAAGGGCAGAAGAGTGTAAAGGCCTTAAAAGAGCATTAGGTTGGTTGTGGTAATAGGTAGTGTGTGAAAGTACGTGTAAACATAGGGCTATGGGGAAGCTATCCCTAATGCCCAGAGGGTTGAGAGGATTCTACATTGGAGTATAACCTCCCAAATCAAGATTTTATATCACAAAAAATACTCCTATAGACTAACTAATAGATAACATAAAAACTGTGTTACCTAAATACGATAGGGAGGTGTCTATGTGAAGATCTAGAACTGCAGACACCCAGGGGTGCGCAAGGAAGCAATTCCTTTTTGTTTAGTTACCCTCACACACCCTAGTGGTGTCATGCTTCATCATCGGGTCACCCCGACGCCTATAAGTCGGGGTGGGCTCAACCACAGTGTTGGGAGCTCTTTGGAAAGTGAAGACCAGGGGGATTAAAGATAAAAACCCTCCGACAGGCCCCGGTTTCCCTTTATTATTGGGTCTGTCAGGGATATTAAAAATAGTTAAAAGAACGGGTCAATGGGAGTGATTATGGTCCTATGACCCTATTGCCAACATGTTTCAGTCCTGGGATGGCCGTAAAGGTCCTGGACTTTCTTCAGGGCAGAGGTCGTCCTCCCTGGGAACAACAGTGAAAGGGGAGTCCCTATCCTGTGAATGAATAAGGGCAGAGTAGCTGCTCCTTTTGTATAGATAACAGATGATTAATCTGTCATACGCAGTCCTTCATCTCTGAAAAACACAAGAAACAAACAAACACCATATCGTTTCTTTTGAATATACATCATTTGTGTAGTTATTAACACTCCTAATTAGGTGCGTTGACTGTGACCCAACATCTAATAAATGCCAGGTGAGTGTGCAAATGGAAGTTCTCATTTACATCATACTCGTGCCATACACACCTATATCTGTAACATAATAGTGCTATGTGGCAGATAAATGTGCGGTGGCGATTTTACTCGCATACTGACTTTATCAGCATGCCAGTGTGTGTACTTATTCAGAAGTGAAAATATCGCGTGACAGTCTATAAGAACAGCACTAGGCTGCTACCGAGCAGTGTACTATTGTGCAGGTGTACACTCGCATCTTTGCTTTACAAAGTACTATTCATAATAAAAGCATCCATTTTCTTACCCAATTTGTGGAGAAAAACTGTGTCTCAGGGGCCCGCTAGGCGTGATGGAATAGCCCTGTAGTCAAACTCTATTGTATTGTTCGGGGGTAGGGAGAAGATAAAGTACAGCGGAAGTTTTTAGACAGGGCAGAAAATCTGTGTTGAGCAAAGTCACAAGACTAAACCTGTTGTAACCACCTATCACCCCCCTACTTACTTCTTCAAGGGTCCTATCCCGCCTGCTTACCTACTTGGTCCGCTTCCCCGGCTTTCGCTCTACAATGCCGGTGAACTGGGTTATAAATGCCTTTATTCTAGCGGGAAAAACTCAATTGAGAGTCACGCCCATGGTATGCTCAGGTGCCGTTAGGCACGTAGATGCGTGCTTCATGTGCCATAGAGGGTCATGGGATTTGAAGTCTTATACAATATGGTGTCTCGATCCGAAAACTACAATCTGCTCGCATTAGTATGTACATGTATAAGTAACAATTGTTTATTTACGTACATGTAAATACAATTATTATGTATATAGAAAGAGAGGGACTCCCTGATTTACGGAAGAAGCCTCAATGTAGGGCTGACTCTTACCACGTGATTACAATGTCGTGACACACTTAAATGTTACGTATGTGTCATACAATGTATACACACAGGTGGAAGTTATTTTACACAGTATAAGAAATATAAGTGCTCATGCTCGAATATCAGTGTGTAATTAAGATGACGAGCTGGATGTCAATATCATTATGGAAGGGGATCATGGGAACTGTAGTTCCTTTATATTTAGAGGGAACTCGAGCAGTAAAGTCTAGTCTATTATACTAGTGTATATAAATTCGTTTTTAGAAGTAGTCACTTTTTACACTCCAATAAGGAAGGAAAAAACCAAAAGACTATCCATAGATACTGTTCATATAAAGTCAACAACTGGGGACTTTATATGAACAGTATCTATGGATAGTCTTTTGGTTTTTTCCATCCAGCTCGTCATCTTAATTACACACTGATATTCGAGCATGAGCACTTATATTTCTTATACTGTGTAAAATAACTTCCACCCGTGTGTATACATTGTATGACACATACGTAACATTTAAGTGTGTCACGACATTGTAATCACGTGGTAAGAGTCAGCCCTACATTGAGGCTTCTTCCGTAAATCAGGGAGTCCCTCTCTTTCTATATACATAATAATTGTATTTACATGTACGTAAATAAACAATTGTTACTTATACATGTACATACTAATGCGAGCAGATTGTAGTTTTCGGATCGAGACACCATATTGTATAAGACTTCAAATCCCATGACCCTCTATGGCACATGAAGCACGCATCTACGTGCCTAACGGCACCTGAGCATACCATGGGCGTGACTCTCAATTGAGTTTTTCCCGCTAGAATAAAGACATTTATAACCCAGTTCACCGGCATTGAAGAGCGAAAGCCGGGACTCGGACCAAGTAGGTACGCAGGCGGGATAGGACCCTTGAAGAAGTAAGTAGGGGGTGATAGGTGGTTACAACAGGTTTAGTCTTGTGACTTTGCTCAACACAGATTTTCTGCCCTGTCTAAAAACTTCCGCTGTACTTCATCTTCTCCCTACCCCCGAACAATACAATAGAGTTTGACTACAGGGCTATTCCATCACGCCTAGCGGGCCCCTGAGACACAGTTTTTCTCCGCAAATTGGGTAAGAAAATGGATGCTTTTATTATGAATAGTACTTTGTAAAGCAAAGATGCGAGTGTACACCTGCACAATAGTACACTGCTCGGTAGCAGCCTAGTGCTGTTCTTATAGACTGTCACGCGATATTTTCACTTCTGAATAAGTACACACACTGGCATGCTGATAAAGTCAGTATGCGAGTAAAATCGCCACCGCACATTTATCTGCCACATAGCACTATTATGTTACAGATATAGGTGTGTATGGCACGAGTATGATGTAAATGAGAACTTCCATTTGCACACTCACCTGGCATTTATTAGATGTTGGGTCACAGTCAACGCACCTAATTAGGAGTGTTAATAACTACACAAATGATGTATATTCAAAAGAAACGATATGGTGTTTGTTTGTTTCTTGTGTTTTTCAGAGATGAAGGACTGCGTATGACAGATTAATCATCTGTTATCTATACAAAAGGAGCAGCTACTCTGCCCTTATTCATTCACAGGATAGGGACTCCCTTTCACTGTTGTTCCCAGGAGGACGACCTCTGCCCTGAAGAAAGTCCAGGACCTTTACGGCCATCCCAGGACTGAAACATGTTGGCAATAGGGTCATAGGACCATAATCACTCCCATTGACCCGTTCTTTTAACTATTTTTAATATCCCTGACAGACCCAATAATAAAGGGAAACCGGGCCTGTCGAAGGGTTTTTATCTTTAATCCCCCTGGTCTTCACTTTCCAAAGAGCTCCCAACACTGTGGTTGAGCCCACCCCGACTTATAGGCGTCGGGGTGACCCGATGATGAAGCATGACACCACTAGGGTGTGTGAGGGTAACTAAACAAAAGGAATTGCTTCCTTGCGCACCCCTGGGTGTCTGCAGTTCTAGATCTTCACATAGACACCTCCCTATCGTATTTAGGTAACACAGTTTTTATGTTATCCATTAGTTAGTCTATAGGAGTATTTTTTGTGATATAAAATCTTGATTTGGGAGGTTATACTCCAATGTAGAATCCTCTCAACCCTCTGGGCATTAGGGATAGCTTCTCCATAGCCCTATGTTTACACGTATGTTGCGCAGCGTACAGCTGTAGGGTATAATTCAGAACTCATTCTGAAACTCTTTAATGGTACTTTAGTTAGTGAATAATATGAGCGTGTACAGTCACGTACAGCATCACACACTGTTTATTGTATCATTTGCATCCATTATCATCCAACATTATCATGGCAGAACAATTAGGACTAGGCTACACAAATGACATTGCATCTGCCATTTTGGCAGGGCCATCCCTGTTACCTGATACCAATATCAATCAGAGCCTTACCCAGGCACAAAACTGGGATGAATTGAAAGAACTGAAGCGATGCCAGATGAGAATCTTATTACATGGTGCCATCATGACAGAATATCTCCGTGGAAACGTAACACCAAATGGACTACTAGTCACCAATGCCCCAAGAATATTCTTAGATGACCCCCAATTCAAAAAAGAGTAGTCACTGATCGCGTGGCGGTGCTCACGCGACTGGTTGATCCTCATCATTAATACGGCTAAACGCTTATCTGAAGCATTAGTAATCAAAATCAAAACCAGCGAAGACTGCTTGATTACAGAAATTAAGCTGACTCTCTATAAGAAAAAACTTGAAGAGGTCAATAAAGAAATAAGTGAACATAAAGACTATTTAATGCAAAAGAAAGTCAGTAAATTACAAAAAGACCTGAAGAAGTTTAGTCATGAGAGGGTGTATCCCTATATAAAAGATGACTACAAGGGTTATGAACACTCGGACTCAGGATCCTCTTATAGTGGACAGTCGGTATCTTCCGACTCGGAACAAGAGGAGTGGTCCAGTGATGGTTCTAACAGAGGCAGGAGAGGAAAACCAAGAAGACCTCGAAGAGGGGGTTTTAACCAAAGATTTGTACAACCACAGATGTATCCGTGGCCTGGCCCATTCGGCCCAGCTCCATTCCATGGACCACCACAATACCCTATTGGACCCTACTACCAGCCTGAATTTAACCAACATTTTTTAGGACAGGGCAGAAGAAGAGGCAAACGAGGAAGACGTGGGAACAAGGGGGTCCAGTGGGAAGACGACAGGACCCCAATCAACACACGGAGCCATACCAGAGGTCAATCACAGCCGAGCACGAGCACAATGAAGGACTAATCGTCAACTTAACAGACGTAGTCTTGACGACAGAGGAGAAGGCGATCCTGGACAAAGGATTAGGTTTTGTTCCAACTACCTACATGAATAAATTCCGTCTAAGATGTGAATTAAGCGAATTCTTCAGGAAGATCCGCCTCAAGACTTTCTTTTATGGATAAAGAAAGACAAGATAACGATGACAGCCATACCAACCTTAAACTAAAGTCCACGTTTCTTCCTCCAACATCAACAATGCCCCCAGAGGTGTTGGCCTTCGAGGAAGCAGTAATCAAAGAAATTGAACAATTACAACCAAAAAGAGACACATTCAATAATTTGAGCACCAAGGAACGTACAGCCTCGAAACCTTAAAAACCAGAACTGATATAATTATAAAACCAGCAGATAAGGGAGGTGCAACTGTTATTCAGAGGACTAATGCATACAGAACAGCTTGCTTTGATCTCTTGGCAGATACCAAATATTACAAAAAGATCAATAGGGACCCAACTCAATGGATCAAAACCACGATATCTACACTGACGACAGATGCCCTTGAAAAAGAATGGATCACCAAAAAGGAGCATGATTTCCTCAACCAAGATGATCCAAGGATACCTCTGTTCTACACAATACCTAAGATCCATAAAGGCAGGATACCACCCCCAGGAAGACCTATTGTATCTGGTATCGGATCTATCCTCGAACCTTTATC
The DNA here is from genome assembly GCA_963921515.1 of Calotriton arnoldi. Lineage (NCBI taxonomy): Eukaryota > Metazoa > Chordata > Amphibia > Caudata > Salamandridae > Calotriton > Calotriton arnoldi. The sequence goes on along the minus strand of CAWUFW010000593.1, from coordinate 360,776 downwards.
GAAATACGCTGACTGGTTCCTACGACCGCTGGTTACACACATAATCTCATATGTACAAGATACAAAACATCTATTTAATCTTCTGACTGATATTGAATATGACCCAAAGGAAAACATTTTGGTATGCCTTGATGTGGAAGCACTGTATACCAGTATTCCTCAGGAAGAAAGCATCAAAGTAATAGAGGATATTCTAAAGCAAGAAGAATGGCAGTGGGCAGCTCCTATTGAGTGGGTCATCACTTTGATTCGGTTAGCCCTTACAGAAAACTTTTTCAAATTTGAGGACCAGTTGTATCTTCAGATACACGGAACTTCGATGGGCAGTACCTTTGCCCCCAGTTTAGCCTGCCTGTATATGGGTCATTTTAAAGATCAACATATTTGGACGGCAAATGCTTATACTACTAACATATACAAATGGTACAGATATATTGATGATGTACTTCTCATCTGGAAAGGAGAAATTTCTACTCTCAATAGCTTCATTGATTGGATTAATCATTTAAATCCCCATCTACGATTCACCATGAATATGGATAGAGAAAAGATCTCCTTTTTAGATATCACACTGAGAGCAGCTGGTGGTACTTTGTTGAGTTCACTATATACAAAGTCTACTGACAGGAACAGTTTATTAAGATTTGACAGTGCACACCCACGCTCTCTCAGGGAGAATCTCCCGGTAGGCCAGTTCTTGAGAGTACGGAGAAATTGCTCAGATTTGAAAGACTATAAAAAAGAAGCTGCAATTCTCACCACCAAACTTAGACAGAGAAAATATCCAAACAAAATTATAGAAAGAGCTAGTAAAAGAGCTCGTAACACTCCAAGAGCGGCACTTCTAGAGACCCATCAAAAGACCCCACTTGATCAAATAATTTGTGTAACCACGTTTAATTCCTCATCCAATGAAGTGAAGAAAATAATCAACAAGAAATGGCCCATACTCACTTCAAATAGACTCCCTTATGAGAAACCTATGTTCTCATTCAGAAAGAATAAAAGCTTGAGAGATACTCTTGTTCACACTGACACCTTCAAAAGTACAAACAATGTTCAACTTACATTGTGGAATAACCCACCTGTGATGGGTCACTTTCCATGTGGATCATGTGTAGTGTGCCCCTTACAGAACATACTAAAAGCCTTGATTTAGGCCTACACTTTCCATGGGAACAAAGATCCCATACTAATTGTAATTCAGAATCATTTGTCTACCTCATCAAGTGCCCATGTAATTTGAGCTATATCAGTATGACTAGTCGCAAGGTTAAAGTTCGTATCAGCGAACATAGAAGCACAATAAGGCGAGCAGTGACCGCAACTAAATTAACAGCACATTACAAGGAAAAACAACATAAAGACACAGACATAAGGTGGACAGTTATAGAGAAAGTGAAAGGCTCTGGCAATCTGATGAACAGACTTCTAGAACGAGAACAACGATGGGTGTATCGTTTGAAGACATATGAAATTGGTCTGAATGATTCTATACCCTGGAATCAGCTAAATAAATGAATATTACTGAGCTACATATCATCATTGCTATCTCCCTTTATATGACAACTGGGGACTTTATATGAACAGTATCTATGGATAGTCTTTTGGTTTTTTCCTTCCTTATTGGAATGTAAAAAGTGACTACTTCTAAAAACGAATTTATATACACTAGTATAATAGACTAGACTTTACTGCTCGAGTTCCCTCTAAATATAAAGGAACTACAGTTCCCATGATCCCCTTCCATAATGATATTGACATCCAGCTCGTCATCTTAATTACACACTGATATTCGAGCATGAGCAGTTATATTTCTTATACTGTGTAAAATAACTTCCACCCGTGTGTATACATTGTATGACACATACGTAACATTTAAGTGTGTCACGACATTGTAATCACGTGGTAAGAGTCAGCCCTACATTGAGGCTTCTTCCGTAAATCAGGGAGTCCCTCTCTTTCTATATACATAATAATTGTATTTACATGTACGTAAATAAACAATTGTTACTTATACATGTACATACTAATGCGAGCAGATTGTAGTTTTCGGATCGAGACACCATATTGTATAAGACTTCAAATCCCATGACCCTCTATGGCACATGAAACACGCATCTACGTGCCTAACGGCACCTGAGCATACCATGGGCGTGACTCTCAATTGAGTTTTTCCCGCTAGAATAAAGGCATTTATAACCCAGTTCACCGGCATTGAAGAGCGAAAGCCGGGGACTCGGACCAAGTAGGTACGCAGGCGGGATAGGACCCTTGAAGAAGTAAGTAGGGGGGTGATAGGTGGTTACAACAGGTTTAGTCTTGTGACTTTGCTCAACACAGATTTTCTGCCCTGTCTGAAAACTTCCCCTGTACTTCATCTTCTCCCTACCCCCGAACAATACAATAGAGTTTGACTACAGGGCTATTCCATCACGCCTAGCGGGCCCCTGAGACACAGTTTTTCTCCGCAAATTGGGTAAGAAAATGGATGCTTTTATTATGAATAGTACTTTGTAAAGCAAAGATGCGAGTGTACACCTGCACAATAGTACACTGCTCGGTAGCAGCCTAGTGCTGTTCTTATAGACTGTCACGCGATATTTTCACTTCTGAATAAGTACACACACTGGCATGCTGATAAAGTCAGTATGCGAGTAAAATCGCCACCGCACATTTATCTGCCACATAGCACTATTATGTTACAGATATAGGTGTGTATGGCACGCAGTATGATGTAAATGAGAACTTCCATTTGCACACTCACCTGGCATTTATTAGATGTTGGGTCACAGTCAACGCACCTAATTAGGAGTGTTAATAACTACACAAATGATGTATATTCAAAAGAAACGATATGGTGTTTGTTTGTTTCTTGTGTTTTTCAGAGATGAAGGACTGCGTATGACAGATTAATCATCTGTTATCTATACAAAAGGAGCAGCTACTCTGCCCTTATTCATTCACAGGATAGGGACTCCCCTTTCACTGTTGTTTCCAGGAGGACGACCTCTGCCCTGAAGAAAGTCCAGGACCTTTACGGCCATCCCAGGACTGAAACATGTTGGCAATAGGGTCATAGGACCATAATCACTCCCATTGACCCGTTCTTTTAACTATTTTTAATATCCCTGACAGACCCAATAATAAAGGGAAACCGGGGCCTGTCGGAGGGTTTTTATCTTTAATCCCCTGGTCTTCACTTTCCAAAGAGCTCCCAACACTGTGGTTGGAGCCCACCCCGACTTATAGGCGTCGGGGTGACCCGATGATGAAGCATGACACCACTAGGGTGTGTGAGGGTAACTAAACAAAAGGAATTGCTTCCTTGCACACCCCTGGGTGTCTGCAGTTCTAGATCTTCACATAGACACCTCCCTATCGTATTTAGGTAACACAGTTTTTATGTTATCCATTAGTTAGTCTATAGGAGTATTTTTTGTGATATAAAAAAAAGTGTGTGAAAGTAGCCATAGAAGCTAAGTGGTGTGCAAGAAGCTGTGTATACGCGGCTGAGCCATACACATCAACAATTATCAGGGCAGGACAGAGAACTGTGATGTCTTATGAACACAAAACTGGGATGCTGTGGGGGGTAAGGACAAGCGCCTAAAACCAATGCTTCAGAGAAACCAAAAAATGACTGGTAAGAGTTTATGGGACAAACTTCTATGATGTCAGCAAGGATAATTTGATAGCAAGATTATTTTATATATTCACAAGAAGGCAGGTTTTATGTTCTTGCCGAGATGTGAGAAAGACTGAGAAAGACCGATTCATGGTTGTGACATTAATTCTTCAGGTATGTTATTTGTATTCAGGTATTACATTCAGGCCGTTATATTTTTGCATTTGTACGCTTATTCACCAACTGCCAAATGTTTGGCTGAAATTTTAATGAGGGCCTTTCTAGACATGCAACATAACCTAACTCGCATCTTGCATCAAAAGAAATGGCATAAGGACTCGCTTAACCAAGGCACTGTGTCTCACCTGCAGTGCTGCTATGTGTTTCATTGATCTGGAAAGTACTGCAGACACTGAAGACATTGCATAATGCATACTGTATGAGGAATGGTATTAAACATCTTTCCGACAAGAAGGTAATATCATCTAAGCATACATTGCAATGAAGTTTGTCTTACTCAGGACATCCATCATGCTTTTTTCTTCTTTTGTACGTCTTACTAGAATTTCATGGGAAAGCGGGCACCGTCAGGCTCCAGAACCGCTATACTTAATCATAAGTCTACGTGCAATGACGTTCCGGCCCAGGCAGCGCGCTCTGACTGTGACCACGCTCAATTTAAAAGTCCCAGTCGCGCTATGGGCCATCGGTGAAGAAGACAGTTCTTCGTTGCGCCTAACTCCCCTCGGCTGGTAACACGTTTATTTTGGGAAACGAGGTAGAAGAAAGGGACCATGGGAAGTGGATTTTGATGCGTTGTGATGTTCATCGCCGTTGGAATATAGAGAGATGGCAGCTAGTGCGCATGGCAGCAGCGCGCGCTTCCATTGCGGCAATGGCATTACCCCCTACTGCGGCGGCTTAACACGAAATGATTTGCCCCCTTCAGAATCTGGCGAGGGATCCCAGAAACACACGTACCTCACAGATATTAATAGGCCCTAGGCTAAATGAGGGGCGCCTTAAGGGTGAGGCCCCCGCACCCCCCCCCCCTGCAACGCCCACCCGGCACCCCCCTTGCAGCGCAGGTGCGGGTGGGGCCCCCCTTGCAACGCAAGTGCCTGTGTTTATTTATTTATTTTTATTTATTTTATTTCTGTCATTTATAAAGCGCATGAATCACCCCAAATGGGGTATCTCCGCGCTAATGGCGACTAGAGAGGCACAGAGGACTAAAAAAGTGAAGTTTTAAGTTTTTTTCTGAAAGTTAGGTAATTAGTGCATTGGCGGATCTCCAGAGGAAGCTGGTTCCATAATTGTGGGGCTATGTAGGAGAATGCTTTGCCTCCTAGCCTAGTTTGTTTTATGCGCGGGACAGTAAGAAGGCCCTTATCTGCTGATCGAAGGGTGCGCGACGGTGTATATCTAACCAGTTTGTCTGCTAGATATTTAGGTCCCATTTTATTGAGGCCTTTGAAAACCAGGCAACCAATTTTAAATTCTATTCTTTTACGTATTGGCAGCCAGTGTAATTTGCGTAGCAGGGGACCTGATGGAGTTCGGGGGAGCACTAGTCACCAATCGGGCCGCCGTATTCTGGACCACTTGTAAGCTGCTCAAGGCAGTTGTTTTAGCGGAGATCAGCAGAGCATTGCTGAAATCCAGTCGGCTAAGGACCAATGCATGTATCAAGGTTTTTCGTGTTGAAGAAGGGAGAATGTGAAAAACCTTCCGGAGCAGACTGAGAACATGGAAGCAGGTCCGTTTTGTAGTGGCTATATGGTCATCCAGATTAAGTTTGCTGTCAATTAGCACGCCCAGATTCTTGACCACTAATTTAGGGGATGGTGCTGGTCCCAGCTCCTCTGGCCACCAGCACGGTGACCAACTGGTCACTGCGTCTTTGAATAGCATTATTTCAGTTTTATCTGCATTTAACTGCAAAAAGTTATTACTCATCCATGATGTGATAGTTTTCATGCCATTTGCAAAAGTGCTCTTGATGTTAGGTGTATTTTTGTCGAAGGAGAGAAGGAGCTGTGTGTCGTCCGCATATGAGATGGGAGTAAATCCAATCTTTCTTAAAAGTGCTGCAAGTGGGGCGACATATATATTAAATAATGAAGGGCTAAGACAAGAGCCCTGAGGCACACCCTTTGTTACCATACTTGTCTGTGATTTGAAGGGGCCAAGGTTAACTGTTTGAGTTCTTCCCTTTAAGAAATCAGTTAACCAGTCCAGTGCATAGTCCTGTATTCCTATAGCTCGTAATCTCTCCAACAAAATCTGATGTGAGATAGTGTCAAATGCTGCGGAGAGGTCGAGCAGTATAAGAATCACTGCTCGACCAGCATCCGCATGCATTCGGATGTCATCCATGACATTGACCAGAGCTGATTCAGTACTGTACTTAGGACGAAATCCCGACTGCGAATAATCAAGACAGTCTGATGATTCTATAAAGGTAGAAAGATGAGTGTTGATGTGCTTTTCCAGCATTTTACTATATAGAGGGAGAAGTGAAATGGGACGATAGTTGGAAATTACATCAGGGGGTAGTTTGGTGTTTTTCCTAATAGGCATTATCTGGGCAGCTTTCCACTCAGAGGGAAGCTTGCCTTCTTTAATTGAACTATTTAAAATAGAACACAGGGGGCAGCCAACTCTGCTGCTAAACTTCTGGAGATTTTGGATGGAATTAAATCTTTAGGGGATCCGGATTTAATAGATTGTAATAAGTTTTCTGTGCTTTTAATAGTGAGCAGAGGAAATTCTTTTAAAGTGAGAGAATTGTATGAGTCAGAGGGTAATTCTGCAGTTGGTTCATTCCTAGTGCTAGTAACAGTAGTAATTATTTTATTGTAGATGTTATCAATCTTTTGCGTAAGAAAGTCCGCAATGTTATCACAGAGTAACTGGGTTGGTGCGTCTTCCTGAGTACAAGCTTTGGGATTTATGAAGGTGTTGAGTACTTGGAAAAGCGCTTTAGAGGTGTTATCTGCTAGTGCTAGCTGGTCTGCTATATGTTTTTTCGAGCAGCTTTGATGTTTTTATGATAGGAGTCTATGGCAATTTTATATTTTACTTTGTCAGAAGGTGTCTGGGATCTGCGCCATTGACGCTCTATCTTTTTGCATCGACTTTTTCGAGTCGAAGGTCTGTTGAGTACCATGGAGTCTGGGGACGCTTGGGGGCCACTGATGAACTTTTCAGGGGATTAGTTCGTCTAAGGTGATTAGTAATGCGTCCTGAAAATCCGCTAGTCGTTTCTCTACCGTATCAAAAAAGAGAAATCTGGAGGAATAAAAGTTTCACTAAAAAGTGTAGGTGTCAGTTTGTGCCATTGTCTATGGGTTCGCGTAATAGGTTTTCCCGCGCATTTATGGGCGGCGGGGCCCTCTAAATCAAATGAAATGGCGGAGTGATCCGACCAGGTCAGAGGGTGGTAGATTTATACAATATGTGTGGGGAGTTAGAGAGAACCAGATCCAAAGTATGACCTGCAATATGCGTCGGCGCCTCATTAATTTTTGTGAGTCCCAATGACGCGAGCTCGGACAATAGAGCAGAGGCCTTGGGATCTTCTGGATTCTCACTGTGAACATTAAAGTCACCAAGTAAAAGAAATTTATTGGAGGATATTAGATGTGGGGCGATCAGGTCCAATAACAGGGTGGTGGAATCAAGTAGCGGTCCCGGGGGCGGTATACGAGAGCTCCCTTCCAGCTCAACTGTGCGTGAAGATCTAACCTGAATACCAGAATTTCAATTTTATCATTGCTAAGATGATCTAATAAAGTAGCTTTGATCGAGTCTTTGTGAATAATGGCTACCCCTCCTCCTACCCTGCGTGGTCTATCTAATTTCAAAATACGATATCCATCTGGGATTGCCATGGCAATTGCTGGGAGTGAGGATGGTTTCATCCATGTTTCCGTTAAGAATCCCATCAGACTTCTACTGTCAGACTTCTACCGGCCATTTCCGGATAGAATACAGGCCTCCTGTTCCAACTCGAAGGTCAGGCAGGGAGAACACAATTACATCACGCACGAGTCACAAGAACCACTCATTGGAGAAGATACTTTTGATTTGAATTTTAAATTGCAACAGTGATTTTATTTTTCTGCAGACCGCTTTTCCTGGCAGCGGGCAAGGCAGCCGCGGCTGCATTTCAATGAAGGTAGTTTGTGGAGCAGAACCTCTGATGGTTCCAATCATCTTTCATAAGCTTCTCAGTAAAAAAAAAATCTGCATTCTCATAGAGCGGGGGAGCATTGCAACTGTTTGAAACTAATGCATATTTCTCTTTGATTATCGCCGTTCCTCCGAGCTGAGCTCGTCGTTTCAGTCATGAGTACCAATTGTAATCAAGCAATCACAGTGACGGCGGCGCACTTGGAGATCTCAGAATATAAAACACTGTATAAATGCAGCAAGGGCCATTATTAAATTATCATCACAGTGCATAACTACTGCGCGAGCTCACTCAAACAACTTATGTTCGTGTACAGGGATACATCACACAAAAGCTTAAGCGAGAAAGCCCTGTAATTTAGACCCCTTCTAATTCATCAGGACTGTTTAATACTTCATAAACTATTCTTGTTGCCTCGTACATCAGAGGAATGTTTATGTTAAACAGCTTCCAATATTACCTCTGATGCTGGCAACCTCCCGCCTTCTTCTGCAAGATATGGATATGTTATTAACGTGTGTTTAAAGAATCTGTTAATGCTAACAAGATTATAGGATGGCTAACTATTAACACTTTAGAAGGAGAGGCGAGTGTTGTGTGTCTGGAATTGCCAAAGAAGAGGAAGGCAACAACTGGAAACGTAGTTACACTTGGAAAAGTCAATGGGTATGATTCATAAAGGTAAACTTACGCTTTTGTGTAAGTTTCAGTATTTTTTTGGTAGTCACAAACTGCGAGTTAACCGTAAGTTTAGGACAGTCGAGGTGAACTCCACACATAAAAAGATAGGCCTGCCCTATCTTTTTATGTGTGGAGGTCTTCCCCCCTGAATGCGGAGTCTCCGCAGTCAGGGCCGGACTGGCCGTAGCGGGCACCGGGCATTTCCCCGGTGGGCCAGCAGGGTGGGGGCCGTTTTTGTTACAGGGCCGTTTTTGCAGCATAGCTGCAATATCGGCCCCTGTAACAACATTGGGCAAAACCGGCCCTGGCCAACAGCTCGGCCTCACCCCCAACCCCCCGGGGGGCCAGCCGAGCACTTTGCCAGGGCCAGTTTTGGTTCCCAGTCCGGCCCTGTCCTCAGTAATAAACTTACTATTGAGTCATAGTTTGTGAATACCAAAAAACGTAAACTTACACAAAAGTGTAAGTTTACCTTTGTGAATCACGCCCAAAGTGAACAGTATGGAGAGCAGGGCCCACTCCATTTTCTCAGATCTGCATGGTTTGTGTTATCAGATGACCATATGTTATCACTCAAGTGACTGTCGTTTGCGGCAGTTGTGATTTTTGCACTTTTTTTGCGCAACTTCCATCAAATATTGAAGCGTGGACGCATATTGCGCTAAAATAGTACATTAATTGACAGATTCACATTTCACTAATTATGAGTTCTTTTACTTCATTTTCCAGAATTTTCACATAATTATCCGAAAGTGAATTACATGGATTTCGTACACCCTTAAAGATGGCCACGTCCACTAAGATTCCAAATCTGACCTCCCCATATAGGATTATTGGTAATGATCACTCCTTGCAGCCCCTCGCTAAAGCAACTCTACTCTTGCTCTTTGCATAGGATGATTGATAGTGCGAGGCTTGCAACATGACTAATTTCTATCCAACATCGATAGACCGTAAGTGGAGACATATGGACATGTTGCAGCCTGCCCCACTGCTGCAGGTTGTCACTGTGAGTGTTTATGTGTTAGTGTGGAGATCTGTGATTGGTTTAGCTGGGTGCAACTCCAAGGGTCTGAAAATGAGCATCACTACTTCCTTCAGGGTGCCCCTGGCGTGCAACACCCATAGGGCTAAAAGGGTATTAGCCCCAAATCCTCCCCCCCCCCACTCTGTCGTGTGTCCAAGCCTGGGCTGATGCAGCTTCAGGACACACACACAGAGCTTGAGCTGCTGTATGGGCAGTGGCTGGCACTTATCTCAGCCTCATCTGAGCATTTCACAGGACTTTAAAACCATTTACATGCAAACAAGGCTTTCTTTTTTTTCACTGGTTCCAGTACCCCCTGCAACCCCACTCTGCCTGATACTTTTAAAAAGAAATATGCAACTGGAGACAAACCATCATTTGTGAAGGTCAGTAGACCACAGCAGGTGCTAAAGTGGCAGCGTAATTTTACAACTTAACCATGGCAGAAAAAAAGGAGATTCCTGGATTGTTACCTGCTTCTCCAAAGGTAAAGAAATCATGTACACATTGGAGACTGCATCCGCACCCAAACTCAAATGAGCACATCACTCACCCTGCACTCACTGCTCTCACCCTGCTCTCACACAGGCCCATCACTTACCCTGCACTCATAAAGGCACTCCAACAGGTCAACCTGCACTCACACCGGTACACTGCTCAGCTTGCACTCACGCAGGCACTCTGTTCACCCATCACTCATGCAGCTCAGCCTGCATGCACACAGTCACAATGGTCTGCCAGAACTTATTGGGACACACCACTCTCCGTGCACTAACTCCTCTCACCAAGCGCTCACCAGTCACTCCTACAGCTGAACCTTCTCTTTTGCTGCTCACCCTGCACTCACACAGGCACAAAGGTCCCTCTTTTTTTTACATTGTAAGTTGGGTCTGAAAATCCAAACAGGCAAAGGGTTACTGGATAAAAAACATGTTTGCCAAAGGAGTCAAGCATTTCAGAAGATCAGTTGAATATTGTTATATTAATTTTTAAAAAGTGAATTAGTTAATAGTGTTGCTGCTTGACTCACATGTGAAACCAAATATAAACCCTTTATAGCTATTTTAAGGAAGTGTACTTTTTCATTCACATCTTAACAAGCATTGACAAGGCCATATGTTATGATTTCTGAATAGTGTATGGAGAAAATGTTTTTGCTAAGCTTCACTAAAAGGCAAGACAGGTATAGAAGGGGCAGCAACATTGCATGTATCTAAAGGGGTCTGCAGGGATTATATTGAATTCAGAACATGTTGGACAGATATATATTTCATGGCTTCGATATCTGTAGAGCAAATTAACTTGAAATGAAAGGTTTCATTTGGCTCATCGAATTCTGTACCTTTTCCTTGAAAACTAAGTGGGTTTCCCACTTATGTCAACCCTAGAGATGGGACTTTGTTCAGCTTGAAATCGTGTGTAAAGCCAATAGGTCTGGCATTGGTCATAAGCCTTTTAGATTTGTCGATGCTTGTTTGCTTTGTCATGGTTTTTGTGAAACTGTATTGTTTGGAAAGCTGCTAGTCCCTCAGCAATATAAAAAAATTACAAAAAGGCCCCAAAAAATTTTTGTTTCAAAATCGCACATTTGTATAGTTGTCCCTGCCATTTAAATGACTTTGTGTGGATGTGCTCCCTGTGAAAGGACAGAATGGTGTCCCTCACAGTTAAGTTAGGCAATGGCTGAAGTGGGCTGACCCATTGCACCCATGCTGTATGTTGCAGCTTGTGGAAGGAAAAAGTGAATGACCCAATACCAGACCAATAAATGACGGGGGCTGGCTGAAAGCCTGTGTACGTAAGTATATTATACATATAACTTAAGTAAAATGAAAAGGTTTTAACTATCAACAGAGCTAATAAATTTTGCTGAACACATGAGCAGTATTAAGTGACAAAATAGGTCATGGAAAGTGAATCTCTTTTAGCAGTGACCAGACGTTGTCAAACTGCATTCGCTACTCCAAAAGATAAGGAAACAAACTTTGGGAAAGAAAACAATCATACTGCGCACTTCCATGTTACAAAGTAATCTCCTGTTCTGTTCTGTTATTCTAGGTTACACCATTGTTATGTTATGTTATGTTATACTATGCTATGTTATGTTATGTTATGTTATGCTATGTAATGGTATGTTATGTTATGCTATGTAATGGTATGTTATGTTATGCTATGCTATGCTATGTAATGGTATGTTATGTTATGCTATGCTATGTAATGGTATGTTATGTTATGCTATGCTATGCTATGTAATGGTATGTTATGTTATGCTATGCTATGCTATGTTATGGTCTCTTATGGTCTCTTATGGTATGTTATTGCAGGTCGAACCATTTGCTAGGATATCTTTGGTTTTTATGTTATGTTATGTTATGCTATGTTTTGCTCTGTTAGGTTATGGTATATATGATATGTTATTCCAGATTAAACCATTGCTAGGTTATCTTTTCTTGTTATGTTATGTTATGTCAGAGCCGCTACTTGATGAAGCTTGTGTGGGCCAACACTAACGCTTTCCCGCTTTTCTGTATCTCCAAAGAGACCTATTAGCACAGGTTTGGGAGTGAACCCCCAATTCCATGCGACACCAGTTTTTCCATATTATTTCTCTCATCTGATTTCCCCGTGTGGCTTCCTTCTCTCTTCCCTTCTGTCATTCTCCATAGTTTCTACAGCTATTCCCATCCTTTCTCCTCACGTGGCTTTGCTTTTCCTATTCTCTGCAGGGAGGAAGACTGCCCAGGTGTCCACCTGTCCATACTGATAGTTTCAAGGATGCTTTCGTTTCCAGTTGCCTGGTGGAGAGAAGATACTGAAATATATATGAACACTGGCACCTTGTATCTTATGCATGCAAGCGTTCTTATTGAAAAAAGAAAAGCAAATGATGTACAAAGATCCCTGAGCAATAAACAACTATTATTGGGCAGTGGTACGTGCCCACACAAGGAAAGAGAGGACGGCCAAAACATGTTTCTTAATATATCCTCTATTCCCACATGGGCTATGGCAAATGTGCTGCGTCTCACTTGCTTCTTTTGCAGCAATTTTGATGATGAAGTGGAATATTTATACATAATCCTCTCATTGAATGTTAGGCAGAAATGAATTTCCAGCACAGCAGTTCTCTCTTCTTCACGTGCTCTGGCCACAGATACAACTGCATGAGTGCGTGTGTCCTCGGATTTATGATGTTTCGGCTTGTGAAGCTTCCTTTGTGAGTGCAGAGCTGCTGTAACATCCCTACATTATTGATGCGTGTCCGTTTTCTATTTTGCCATGCAGGACATAACTCTAATGGAAAAACATATAAAAAAGCTCAAATCTTTTCGCATTTACATGACGTGTGTTTTAATCGAGACCAATTATCTCACCCATCCAAGTCTTCCTTCCTGCTCGCCTTCTCCGTTGATATACATTTATCGTCTGTGGTATATTTTAAATATTTAAGAATGTATACATACTATTCTATTAACCGTGGAAGTTGCAGGATCATTTTCTTGCAGGGAAAAAAGTCCAACAGAAACATAAGAGCAAGAAGACAGTTCTGATGAGTAGAGTTATTATTACTTTTACATACATCAGGATTAAGTAATCATTGGGATGAGGCTATGGCGCCTCCCGCTAGCGCGTAGCCTCAGGTGATGCTCCTCCCCCCTCCTATGACGATGTTTGGTGGAACAGGAGCGGGAGCGGTCGGACGCTAAGGATTATCGCGGGTTTTTGAATTTCACCGCGTATTCATTTTCGGATGCGGCGGCTGTGCTTCCAACGGCTGCATTTCTTGGCGGCGTTTGAGGCTTTCGGATTGGGATTTTTCCTGTGTTTAAACCGGAGAACTGTTTATTTGTTCAAGGTGTTCAGCTGAGACTGGAGGAGAGTAGAGGATCCGGCTAGATTCCATCTGATGCAGTGACCGTGGCTCGAGACTCTGCACGAGGGTTCGCGATGAGATTGAGAACCGGAGCTATATGGGTTTTTCAATTGACTGCGGCGTGGGATTTCTGGAGAGCCTAAAAACTTTGGGACTGTTGCTGGAGAACGGCAGGAGGGTAAGTCCTGATGAGCTCATAATTTACCTGGCAAGAGACTTTGGCGGTTTGGCATTGGTGTTTTAAGTGGGGTACCTTGATAAGCATTTTATAATGAAGAAACAGCTGAGACTCGCCGCTGCTGCAGCAAAAGTGGATGCTGCAAAGATTAAAGCACGCACTGCCAAAGGGAAGCTGAATTTAACAGTGACTAAAGTGGGAGGTAAAATGCGTCATGCGGAGTCCTCCTTTAGTTCACAAAGCTCCGAAGCGGACGATCTTTCTTTAAAGGAGATTAGCTTAACAGAAGCCTCAGGAATTAAGCCAAGGGATATTGATTTAGCTAGCTCACCAGGAGGTGGCGCATGTTATAAAAATCAAGAGCAAAAAAATGCCAGAGACTTTCCTCTCTTCTCCAAAAAAATGTTACCTCCTGTCACCTCTCCCTGCTCAGATATGCTGAGTCGAACTCTTTTAGCCCAGAATAATCATGACATATTAGAAGAGTCGATAATGTCAGCTGTAACACTAGAGCCAGTAAAAGCTCTAGGTTCAGCATCCTCCTCTCCTCTAGTGGTCTCTTCTCCGGATACTCAAGGAATACAGATACAAGTGGAAGATCCGCCGATGGCTTTACTTGATTTGGAACAGCTTAAAATCACTGCGTTAACATTAGCAAAGGCTGTCGCAACCCCGCTTCCTCAATCCCCGCCTTCTCTTCTCCCTTCTCGTGAAATGTCTATTCAAATGCAATCTAATGAAATTATGACAGTTCAGCAAGAGCAGCAAGACCAAATAGTAGCCTCAGCCTTAGCTTTAGGAAAGCCTAAACCATTGGGTCCTTTGATGCCTGAACAGAATAACGAGACACTATTTGGAATTAAAGATTGTGACCTGGTTCTTGAGGGTGAAAACGAGAAGGCTATGTCATATCAGCTGGATGTTAAAAATATGTTAAATATGATTCTTGAAGAAATACGCGATATGAAAAAAACACAACAAACGGATATTGCAATGATACAGCTGCGCTTGGAGAAGATAGAAGATGCAGTAGCCAGCCTTCCACCTCGAATTCAGGAGGCTGAAGCAAGAATCTCCCTGGTTGAGGACCAAATGAACAATATTTTGCAGCAAGTAGATTTAGCCTCCCGGGAGAAAACAAGAATGGAAAATAAGATTGAAGAACTTGAAAATTTTTCACGCCGCTCAAATCTTTGTATAGTGGGTGTTCCGGAGCGGATTGAAGGCACGGATACACTTAATTGGGTTGATTCCTTTTTTAAGAAGGTTGTGATTCCTGAGTTTACGGGCGATCTGACTGTAACCAGAGCTCATCGGGTCCCAGCGCATCCTTCCCTAATCTGAAGTTTCCCGCACTATACTTGTCAATTTTGCAGACTTTCGTATAAAGGAGTAAATCTTGTCCAAGGCAATTTTGTCTAGACAGTTTGAGATCGAGAATGGTGCGAAATGCAGAATTTTCTCCGACATGTCTGCGGAAGCGGCAAGAAGACGCAAAGAGTTTGTTAAATTATTGTTCCTTTTTAAAGCTCAAGGGGCACAAGCCTCTATTGCTCAACAATCCAAGCTCAAAGTCCTTGTGCAGGGGAAATTTCACTTATTTACACGCATTGAAGAGGCGCAGGAACTTCTTAAAGCTATTTCAGCTGGAAAATAATCTGGGTTTGCTTGACCTCTGTATTGTTTTTTTTTTGTTGTTGTTTTTTTTTTTTTTTTGAAAAAGGAGAGTACCATTTAGATCCTGTTACCTCTCTTTTTTTCCTTCTCTTTTTTTAGGAGGGGGGTAGCTCACCTTAGGTGCAATTTCAGGGCACCAATATTAG
Organism: Calotriton arnoldi; assembly: GCA_963921515.1. NCBI lineage: Eukaryota > Metazoa > Chordata > Amphibia > Caudata > Salamandridae > Calotriton > Calotriton arnoldi. The sequence continues at coordinate 345,367 of CAWUFW010000593.1, read as the reverse complement.
TATTTGGGGTGGTTGGGAGAAGGTGGGCAGCGGGGCTAGCCACCTTCTCAAAGGGGAGGCTGTGGGTCACTGGGGTGAAAAAGGCAGTATAGCCAGAAAACGAAGTCCATTTTTCTAATCTTTATACATCCATTTTTAGATCAATGCTTTTTTAATACGTGAGGGGCCGTTTAGGTGGTTAGATTTGCTTCTTATTTATTATGGTTAGTAAGGAGATTTTGAAAGTGGTCTCTTTTAACGTCAACGGTCTTAATAATAGAAAGAAAATGCGGGCAATTGAAATGTGGATTAAAACAGAAAATCCGGCGGTAATTTTATTACAAGAAACCCATATACCAGCTGTGAAATTGTCAGACTTTTCTATGTTTAAGTCATGGGCAGCCTATAGGGGATTTTCTTCATCTTCAGCCTCCCTTCGAGGGACGGCAATATTTTTAAGTAAAAAATTCCAGGCGGAAGTCATCAGCTTTGACAAAGATCAGTATGGTCGTTGGTGTTGGGTCACTTGTATTGCTGGACAGAAACCGATAACCTTTGCCAGTATTTATGCTCCTGTAGAGGATAATCCAAAGATATATGAGGAATTTTTTCAATCTTTAATTCAAACACCCGGGGAACTGATTTTGGGGGAGATTTCAATGTTTTAATGAATCCTAGAATTGATTCCTCAGTGCTGGCTAAAAAACAATTGAAACCTAAAACTTTAAGAACAATACAACATTATGGGGTAACTTTAGATCTACTGGATCCATGGCGGCAATACCAGAATCTTTTAGACAAGGAAACATAGTCAGTTTTTAAAAAAAGGGTAAAGTCAGTGAAGATCCAAATTCTTATCGTCCTATAACGTTATTAAATTCGGATTACAAAATTGTTACTAAACTTTTAGCTAATCGGTTTAATCAGCATGCCTCACATTTGATTCACCCGGACCAAAATGGTTTTATTGCTGGCAGGCAGCTGGGTACTAATACACATTATTTAACGGAGGCATTGGATTATTTTGAGACCCAGAAGATACCTGCATTAGTCCTTCTTTTAGATGCTGAGAAGGCATTTGACCTTGTTGTCTGGGAGACGCTGTTTATTATCTTGCAAAACTTTGGTATATCCTCCAAGATCACGGGCCTGGTCCAAAATCTTTATCTTAATGCTGAAGCTAATGTAATTATTAATACCTCAATGGCCGGCCAGGTTAAAGTAAAATGGGGGACTAGACAGGGGTGTCCTCTCTCCCCAGTTTTATTTGCTTTTTTTATTGAGCCATTGGCGATTGCAATTAGGAACAGCGTTGATATTCGCCCTCCAATTCCCACTATGGCGAAATTGAAATTATACGCCGACGATATTATGCTTTTTATTAAGCCTGAGTTAGAGGTCCAGGTAAAAACCTTTAAGATTTTTGAGGAATTTGAAGCGTTAGGTGGGTATAGAATTAATAAAAGAAAACTGAAATTATACAGTGTGGTGGGGTGGGCTTGGATTTGCACCCTGATATTCTCTCTTGTTTAAACACCAAACCCAAGAGATACCTGGGGGTTTATTTCTCAGAACGTATAATTGATTTATTTCATTTAAATTTTGTCCCGCTTCTACGAAAAATTCAGGATCTGTTTTTACGCTGGAATTCTCTTCCATTATCTATCTTGGGCAGGGTTGCACTAATTAAAATGTCTGTTCTTCCACTTTTTAATTTTCTTTTTCGGCCATTCCATGTATTTTGTTTGGTTCTTTTTTTTCCCGAATAGAGTCTATGTTTACAACTTTTCTCTGGGCAAAAAACCCCGCGAATTGCACTTAGCACTTTATACGAAGGGTTGGAACAGGGAGGTTTAGCTCTTCCGAATCTCAGGGATTACTACTTTGCGTATTTTGCACAATATTTATCCAGATTTAAGCCTCAACAACAATCAAATATTTTTATTAATAGTTTTATGAATTTAATGTGTAAGGAAAGTCAGATCCACTCCCCTTTATCAATTTTTAAATCTCCTAAATTGGTGCGGTATAAGTGCCTACAATGGTTTTTTTTAAAACGTCAGGCCCTCTACAAAAGATATTCTATTCCTTTAATTAATTCTTCAACTTTGTTATCTGGCCCTATGTCATTGTCGGGGATTAAAGAATCTACAGAACTTATATCAAAGTGGGCTAATGTTGGATTCCGTAAAATCTCAGATTTTTTGAGGAATGGTAGATGGTTGAGTATGGCGGAAATGTCACAATTGATCATTAACGATTTTCTTCTTCTATGGTCATATAGTATTTTTAGTAAATTCCTTAGTGAATTAGATTTAACCCAAATTTGTGATCAACATCATATAGTCCATGAACTCTTAGAGGATACGGTTGTTAAAAAACCTGGGGAATGGAAAAACGCTTAGCTTTAGTTAAAGGTGTTGATCTTGGGAGTAAGGCAATCGCAAAATGGATGAAACATGAAGAAGTAGAAATTTCAGCCAGTATGTGGTCAGCAATTAATAATCTTAATTTTAGCACGTTAAGAGGAGCGAATTGGCGAAGGATGTTGTTTTTCAGTAAATGGCAACTTTATCGAACTCCTCTTTTCCTTTCTAAGATTTATGTCAATCAATCGGCACAGTGTTTCCGTTGTATTAACCATCCCACTGCCAACTGGTCACACATTATTTTGCAATGTCCTATGATTCAGAGGTTTTGGAAAGATATTTTTTGTTATTTGGAATGTGAATGTAGTATTGTGTTAGGATTGAATAATCGTTTAATAATTTTAGGTTTTGATCCAGACCTTCTCCTGCCTGACAAGTTTGTTAAATTTTTATACATTGCAATGGCGGTAGCCAGATCACTTTTGTTGCAAAAATGGCGTACAGATCTCATACCCTCTGTCTATGAATGGGCTCGAAAGATGAAATCAGTTAAAAGAGTGAACGAATTTATGCTTTACGAGTTGAAGGGCTTAAGAAATTTGAAAAATCTGGGCAACTTATTTTGATTAAGATTGGGTGGTCACACCGATGTATGGGAGTGGATATTGCTTTATGCTTGCTTAGAGGCTTAATTTGAGGATTTATGGTTGCCCCCTCATTGTTCATGACTTTTCAGTATATATTGGTGCTATTTATTGATCTTGTATTTTTAATATCTTTTTATGGATGTATTTATGGATTTTAAAATGTTTGTAATCTGGACTTCAATAAAATTTAAAAAAAAAAAAAAAAGGATTAAGTAATCATTGTTTGTTTATTTTGATGTTCAGCCCAGACCCAATTTCGTACTGCCAGTGCAAATAAATGTTGTTTTATTTCTACAACTTCTTCAGAGTATTTCAACCTCCCATAGGATGTTACTGAACTATAACCCTTTGCAACAGCAGCCGCTCCATTAGACCGGAGAAGCGCCATCCCCCCGCCCCCACCAGCAAATAAAACGATAATAAAATGAGTTTGAAACCCATTTTATTATCGTTTTATTTTAATCCCCTGGATCCGCCCCAGGACTCTGACGAGTCTTGGGGGCGGGTCCATGGGATGACATTGCTGGTGGGGGAGTGGTGGGCACTCCCTTCACTGCGCATGAGGTGTTTGGCTGTCCGTCTCAGGCCGGGCAAACACGTCATGCGCAGTGAAGCTCTCTCCAGCCCCAGCTGCATTGCTGGGGCTGGAGAGAGCAGGCACATGCTCCCAGTCTGCCTGGGAGCGCAAGTTGCCGGTGCTCAGGCCAATCCTGACGCTGCTTTCCTGCAGTGTCAGGGTTGGCTGCAGTGCATTCTGGGAGCCTGTGCCCAGAAGCAGGAACAGTGTGATGTGGCAGGAGAGGGCGTCGGCATTAAGATAACTTTCTTTATTTATTTATTTTTTATTTTTTTTGTCCCCGAACCCCCCTTTTTTCCCGAACACCCCCCCCCCACTTCCCCCAGCCCTCCACCGACCCGCCCCGCCACTTTGGCAGGGGACGGGCCACTACAGACCCTTTGAGAAGTACCTCCGCGAATGCAAAGTAGATGTTCTTTCGGCCTCATTACTCTACCCTATAACCTGGTGCGAGTGCTTCAGTTTCTCCAGAAAATGGAGATCCAGGTGAACAGCAATAAGTGCCATTTTATGATCCTTTATCTTTTTTCCATGCACGCTACTCGGTGTGCTCGGTGTGCATGGCAAGACAAAAGAATGAGCACATACATATAAAACTTTAGATACTGGCACATCTGGTGTGCACACTTGATGCAAATGGCATTCGCATCCACGGTGTAACATTGTGGTGTTGCCTGCTAATAATATGACTGGCTAGCTGCTCAAAAAACAGTAGTTAGACATGTTTATGGGTCTTGCAACTAAGAAATGTTGCTGCATAAGCTCTCTGTTAGACTTTCCTGAAGCAAACTCCTCAAACCTCTGTAATGCCCAGTTCCTGCTTGCAGCCGACTATGCCTGCTCCTTCAGCCAATCGTCACGCAGCCCCCTCATGCCTGCTGCTTCCTTCCTCCTTACCTCTCCTTACGGGTTCTGTGTCCTCCTTTCTCGTCATGTGCTTCCTTTCCTGATGCTCCCTTCTGTCTTGCATCTTTTTGCGTCCATCCTACATCCCAGCTGTACAGTGTCATAATGTGGGCCCCTACTCATCCCATCCTTCTTTGCTCTGCCCCATCTGCACTGATTCTTCCAGTGTCTACTCTTTACCTCACCACTCTGTGTTTGGCACAGCTATGTTTTACCAACATAGTGAACTTGCATCAAAATACAGAGCTATGTCTGCGTATAACATACAGTTTTTCATTGATTAACACACACTTATACAATTAATACAGTGTGGACTTCATATGCAGAAATCACATTGAAATTGTAAAACTGGCATCCATTTTTATCTGCAATTTCATTTTTGAGTATTTTTCAAATGACAATCATTTATTATTTTTACAAGGGACACTTTACCATGTAAGACCTTCAAACTGGGTGGTAAATCAATTATTTTGTATTTATCAGCATATTAATTGCTGTTCTTGATGTAACAAGTCCAGTACAGTTTAGATAAATTATAATATGTAAGGAGCCATTGACCAATATGCTATAAATTAGACAAATATCTCTCTGCTCATGAATGTGCTGTGCTTCTTGTGTACAGTGGACCAATACCCCCAGTCGAGACCCACCTTTCTCTTTCAGGCAGGTAAGCTCTTTGTTTGAACTATTTGTTGCTGATTGTTCTTGATAGTTTCTCTTTCCCTCCTTGGTTGGGGCTAGCTCAATGAACGTGCTGGTTTGGATTGAGGACCCTAATCCCTAAACCATAAAAACAGTCATCATGCGTAAATTCCACCTATCCCTGACGCCTAATTCCACCCATCCATGAACCCTAAAAGTCCATTCTATCCCCAAACTAAACCCATCGCTGAACCCTTAAAACCTCTCATTACCCCACACTGTAACCATTCCTGAACCCTAAAACCACTTTCTATGCCTAAAACCCACCCACCTCTGAAATCTTAAGACACCTCACTACCCCTAAACTCCACCCATCCCTGAACCTTAAAGAAGACCTCACCACCTCCAAACACAACATATCCCTGACCATAAAAACCCCTTACCACCCCAAACAGCACCCATCCCAGATCCCTTAAACCCCTCACCACCCCCCAAACACCATACATCCCTTATCCTTAAAAGCTGTTTCTACCTCTAAGCTCCATCCATCCCTGAGCCCTAAAACCGCCCACTACCCCTAAACTTCACCCATCTCTGAATCCTAAAAACGGCTTTCTATATCTATACTACACCCATCCCTGAACCCTTAAAACTCCTCACCACCCTAAACGCCACTCATTTCCGAACCCTAAAATTCTTTCTGTCCATAAACATCCCCCATCCCTGACCCTAAATCCCATCACCACTACTAAACTCCACTCATTCCTGAACCCTAAAACCCTTCACCACCTCTAAACTCTCCCCGTCATTAAACCTTAAAAAACCCTCACCAGCCCTAATCTGTGTGAACCCTAAAAACTCAACTCATTTGTGAACCCTAAAAAGCCCTCACTACCCATAAACTCCATCCATTCGACTGCTATAAACCTTCACCACCCCTAAACTCCACCCGTCTTTGAACCTTATAAACCCCTTTCTACACCTGAACGCCACCAATCCCTGAATCCTAAAAACTATTAATCACCCTTAAGCATTACCCATTGCTGAACCCAAAACCCACTCACTACCCCTAAACTCCACCCCATTTTAGTATCATTTTTTATTTTTCCTTATAATTATCGTTCCTTTAAAATGTTTCTTTTAATTTTCAATTTTTTTTGTATATTCTTAAAATTGTCTTTTCTCGGGTTTGGTTTTCCATGATTTGGTTTCCTCTAATGTGATTTCCCAGTTTTTGTTTTTCCTATAATTCACATACATCAGATAAACCATAAACTTAAGTACTGGCGTGAAAGATCTGGTTTTTAGTATGCTCTCCACCTTCTTGGCAGACTCTTTAAAAGCTTTCACCCGTGCCCCTGTTGAATCCAACTTTAAAGACATTCACTGTGTTATCCCCAAGGCCCTGCCCCTAGTTCCCACATTGTTTAATATTTATGTGCCTCCCCTCCTGCAGAGCTGATTTGCTCAAAGACTTTGAGGTTTAATGCCTATGCAGACGTTTCTCAACTAATCTTGAGACTAGACAGAGACCAAAGATTCTTACATTCCCAGTTTTAGGAATACATGTGTGCCATTGCTCCATGGATGGACATGGACACCCTCAAGTTAACCACCAATTAAACTGTAGTTATAATCTTTAGGTCCCAATCCTCTTTGACTTCCAATTGGTAGCCAGAGGAGCATGGCTATCTTCTAGCACTGACATCTACAGCCCACAAGTTGGACAACATCTTTGATGGGCATCTTACTCCCATGGCACAGATTAGATAGCTTTTTCATAATGATTTTCCATGTTGAGGCTCATTAGAAAGATCATTTTATTTCTCCCTAAAAACGTTTGGAAAATTATTGTGCAGGCACTTATTCTTTGTTGACTGGTATATTGCTACTCTTTATATCTAAGTTTACCAGCGTGTGCATTGGCCAATATTCAATGCTTCCAGAAAGCTGACAGTTGTTTGATCCTCAGATTAAATTGACACTCAGTAATCTTCAGTCATTGGCCTGTTTTCAAAATATGCATTTTTAAGGCTGTTTGACTCCGTCTCATAACTTCACATGATAATGCGCACTGTTGCATGCATAAACATTTCTCTTGCAATAGTCCTGTAATGATAACAGTCCCTAACTCATTACCTCCTGCTTTTTTTTGTCAAAGATATTTTTATTGTGAGTTTAACATAATAAAACATGTGACATTACCATCAGTGTTCCCATCTCGTTGATAGTACAGGATCAGTGCGAGCAAAAATTATACATATCATTCAAGTACGAAGACATCGCCCTCCACCCACTCTGAACATAAAGCATAAAGAAAGGTACATTGTCTGTCATGCCCGGGCGATGGACAGTCTCCCCCTCCTGTACAGTGCCTAATCCAGGATGAGAACTCGTCCCACCCCCTTTTAGGATGGCTCTCTCTAATGCCCCTCTAGTCAGAAGGCATTGGCATATAATGTTTGCTTCCTACATGAAACCGCCCCCAACTGGGGAGCAGACAAACAAAAAGAAGGGGAAAAAAACAGAACCCTACCCCATCCCCATCCCCTCCCCCTCCCCCTCCCCAACATGGTGGTGGCGCCGAATTGTTATTTCAGCGAAGCTTCCGGATAGGGTTCACTTTATATCTGAAAGAGGTGAAGCGCTCTAATGGAGGCGGGGCATACCGCGGATGGAAGGCCACAGGAGAGGAAGGCGACCAAAGGACCCCATCGGAACTCAAAATTTTTGAAGGCGCCTCTAGAGACGTCTGACATTTGCTCCATACTAAGTAAGTTCCACAGTCTGGAGTGCCACAAAGAGATAGCTGGAGCCTCCTTTCTCTTCCACGCAGCTGCTAGCGTAACCTTAGCTGCCACCAAACATAGCCACATGATTGCCTTATCAGCCCGGGTCTGGTGCCCCAGAGAAGGATCACGCAGCCCCAGCAGGACCCCTTCCATAGTGGTCGGGACAGGATAGCCCAGCATTTCTTTAATGTGTGCCAGTATTTCTTCCCAGAATGGTCTAATGTGTGGCAGTCCCACCAAATATGTTGGAAATCTCACAAAAGTCCACATCCTCTCCAGCAGCGGTCTGACGTATTAGGGAAAATCTGCTTGAGCCTGGAGGAGTGGAGATACCAATCCATCATGGTCTTAAGGTGTGCCTCCCTGAGAGCTATAGAGAGGTTAAATTTCACTATATCTGACCACAGATGGGACCACTCATCCTCTGATATGTCTTGCTGCAGAATTCCCTCCCACATGGCCATATAGCGTGGGCGCGGGGAGCACGTAGTGGTAAGTAAAAATTGGTAGAGAAAAGAGATCGCGCCCCTCATAGATGTGGTTTTAATGAGAAAGGCTTCAAATTTTGTAAGAGGCCTAGTAGCCGCCTCTCGTACCTGTGGGGCAAGAGCCCAGTGCATTAGCTGAGTATAGCGGAACCGTTCTGTACTCTGCAGCCCAAAGTCCCTTTTGCAATTATCGAAGGTAAGGCGGTCATAATTATGGAAAAGATGCGTCAATGCCAGACACCCTCGCTCCCGCCAAGCATCAAACGGTCCAGCCTGCAGCCCTGGAGGGAATGCCGGGTTGAAGTGTAAGGGCATGAATGGAGAGGGGAAGGAGGTCCACCGCCCATCACTTGCTACCGAGTCCCAGACTCGCAGCGTGGTGCGTGTAGGAGTGCTAATGTATGCGTTTGGGCCACCAAATCAGGTCCCATATAGTGCGTCCAGTCACACTACGATCCATATGGAGCCAATGTTTGTCGGAGTCGCGTTTTGTCCATTCTATTAATACCCGTAGTTGGGCGGCCTTGTAGTACAGGTGGACATCCGGGAGACCCACCCCACCTCCGCTCTGGGGCGGCGGAGAATCAAAAATGAGAAGCGGGCCCTTCTTCCCTGCCACACAAAGTTAAGGATCATAGTTTTGGTGCGTTGAAAGAAATCTCTTCCTAGTTCTATTGGCAGAGCTTGGAATAGGTAGAGAAGCTTAGGCAGGAGTGTCATTTTTATAGCGTGAATTCGACCCAACCAGGTCAGAAAGAGAGGCTTCCATTTGGTGAGTTCAGTTTGATTGCGTGCTAGTATGGGCGGGAAGTTGGCGGCGTAGAGACTTTCCACTTTTGGTGTGATTTGGACCCCTAGATATTGTATGGAGGTCTTGGCCCACTGGAGGGCTGTGAGAGGCTGAAGCCTATCTAATTCTGCTCCGGGCAGTGTAAGGTTAAGGATTTGTGACTTTTCCAGGTTTATCTTAAAACCCGCCATCGCCTCGAACCGTGCCAGCTCCTCTTGTAAAGGCGGCAATGATGTAGCCGGATCTGCGAGTGACAGCAAAACGTCATCCGCAAAGAGTGAGATTTTATGTTGTTCTCTAATAAAGGGGATCCCCTGAATTGCGGGATGAGCTCTAATCGCTATGGCTAGTGGTTCAATGCTGAGAGCAAAAAGTAGAGGGGAGAGCGGGCAGCCCTGTCTGGTACCCCTGGAGTGAGAAAAGGATGCCGAGGGTCTACCATTGATCACTACTTTGGAATGGGGTTGCTGATAGTTAGCTCGGAGCATTGTAAGGAAGTTAGGAGCAAAGCCAAAAGCTTCGAGAGTGCAGAAGAGAAAGGGCCAGTCCACCCTGTCAAATGCCTTTTCCGCATCCAACCCCACCAAGACCGCAGGGATCCGGCGCTTGTGAGCTTTTTCAATCAAATGGACGATACAGCGGGTGTTATCGTGGGTTTGATGCCCCTTTATAAATCCAGATTGATCCGGATGGATGAGGTCTGGTAGGATATCATTCAGCCGCCTAGCCAAGATCGAGGAGTAGAGCTTTGCGTCCAGATTAAGCAGAGCAATAGGCCTATAGGAAGTGCATACTTGGGGGTCCTTCCCTGGCTTAGGTATAACCGTGATCGCCGCTTCCGACAAGGAGCCGGTAGTCAAGCCCTCCTCCGCCATTTTATTGAAAAGTCGCGTGAGATGCGGGATAATATCTGGGGCAAATGTCTTGTAGAAGAGGGCGGTAAGGCCGTCTGGGCCCGGTGCTTTGTGGGGTTTGAGCGCCTTAATGGCAGAGGTAACATCTTCTATGGTGATGGGAGCGGACAAGCATTCATTATCCTCTACGGAGACCTGTGGCAGGTGGAGAGACCGGAGATACTCCCGCTGAGCGGCGGGATCCAAGAGTTCCCCAGAGTAAAGGTGTTGGTAATAGTCGCCAAAGATAGCCGCCTTGTCCTCATCTTTGTGAGTGAGGTCGCCATGCGTGCTACATATCCCCCCTATATATTCCCTTTCCCGCTTGTCCTTCAGCTGTCTAGCCAGGTGCTTACCAATTTTATTGTCTTGGGAATAGGAAAGTTGGCGTAGTTTAAGTAGCGTAAATTCCGCCCTACTGGAGTATATAGAGCGAAGCTTCCACCTAAGCACCGTCAGGTTGCGAAGGGTCTGCCGCGTGGGGTTCGCTTTATGGGCTTGTTCAATTGTAGTTAATTCCGATTCCAATCTCACTCTCTCCTGAGCACGCTTGAAGTTAAGTGCGGCATTAAGGGAGATGCATCGCCCTCGGAAGACGGCTTTGAAGGCATCCCAATTAATATATTCTAATGTGTCTTCTGATCGATTGATATCAAAGAAGTCAGTGATCGTTTCCCTAAGCTTCGTACACGCATCCTTATCCCATGAGAGAGCGGGCGGGAAGTACCATCTAGGTAAAGTAGCTTGACCCACCCCCCAGGCCAGCGAGACTGCCAGAAGGCTGTGATCCGATACCGAAAGAGGAACATTTTTTGCGTCCTGCAGGGCGCCACGAAGCGACTGGCTAATAAATACATAATCGAGACGTGAATATATACGGTGCACGTGGGAATAAAATGTGTAGTCACGGGAAGCGGGATATAAAGTGCGCCATGCATCGAGAAGGCCCATGTCTTGAATTTTTTGTCGTGTATCTGGGGAAAAGGAACTCGTCTCTGAATGATGCAGGTGGGTGCTATCTAAATCGCTTTGCCAAGTTAAATTGAAGTCGCCCATGAGAACCAGGGAGCCCTCCATAAAATCCAACAGTTTACCCAAGAGCTGCTGCAGAAAAGCCAATTGTCCCGTGTTAGGGGCATAGACCGCCACAAATGTGCTCAATCGTCCCTGTAGTCACCCCTTCACCATAACCCACCGCCCGTCCTTGTCATGTTGTATATCCAGGGGCTGGAATTTAGTTGTTGACCTAAATAAAAGCGCCACCCTCCTATGTTTCGTGGGTGCCGAGGATTTATAAATCAGTGGGAAGTATTTGTGCCGGAACCGTGTGTCCTCTTATCTAGCCAAGTGTGTCTCCTGAAGGGCCACTATGTCTAGATTATGATCGATGAGATATTTCCAAACTGTCTGGCGCTTCTGGGGAGAGTTAAGGCCCTTAACATTCCAAGTACCGATAGTGATCGTCATGGCATCGTAAGGGAAGAGCGACTCTCATCTACTATCCAACCAAACATGACCGATCTGTTACATGCATATGAGCTCCCCAGGGACCCCCCACCTCTCTCAAGAAGCACGACATCCTGTGCTCCGAAAACCCATCCACACTAGGGATTAAAAAGTCACCACCATGACCCACCCTTCCCCACCCTACAATTCCCCAAAAATAAAAACGAAACCAACACAATACAACCCAGATTTGAATATCAAAAAACAGTGACATTGCCCCGTAAAGGGTAAACAGACCCCCCAGGAACTCGGGGAGGCGGTGCGGCCACCCGGAGCAACATCAAGATGAGTAGGAAAAGAGTGTCTCCTAGGAGTCAGTACCATTGTAGCCCAACAGGCCGTCATCCGACTTGAGAAGGATCCGCCCCATGGTACCTGTTCCTTCCGTATCAGTGGGGATCTTATGTGGAAAGCGAAAGCCCCCAAGCGTCTTCGAGAGCAGCTCACCCTTCCTCAACCCCTACCTCAATGGTTGCAGCGAGTACTCAATCCACCCCTAATCTGGGGCGTTGTGGTGCATAGAAACCAAATATAGAAGCCTGAAGTATATGTGGGTGTGACAGTCCTTCATATCAAGGTAACAGCCATCTTTGTCGACTATAGTTAGCAGTGGCCAACATAACGATTGTAAGTCAGGTGGACACCGACGTGGGATCCAGAGGTCGTCAAACCAGGAAGCATTCAGTAATGAGTCATCTGCAGCCTCTGCGGGGACCCGTGGTCCATGTAGATGTGCCCATCTCCGCCCTGCGTGTGCCATCAGATTTATCTACAGTCGAGTCTGTGTCCTCCGTGGGGAGACCAAGAAGATCCAGGCCCACCTGAAGGTCTGAGATGTGGCGCTGCTTGTTATGAAGTTCGAAGCTAAGCCCAAACGGATAGGTCCACCGGTACCTGATCTTGTCGTTTCGTAGTTTGGTGGTGATAGGCCTGAACACCTGTCTCCGCGCTAGCGTGGCTGGTGCTAGGTCCTGGTATATCACACAGGTGTGATTTTGAAAGGAGACGACATCTTTCGATCTTGCTGCCGCGAGTACCGCCTCCTTCACCTTGAATGAGTGAAACTTAGCCAAGATGTCACGTGGCCTCCGCTTGTCGCCCTGTAGTGGGGGCCCCACTCGATGTACCCGGTCCAGCTTAATTTTGAGGGACTGAGGGCCTAGGATCTCCGCAAAGAGACCTTCCATAAAAGCTCCCAGGTCCGGTCCCTCCGCACCCTCCTCCAGGTCTCTGACGCGGATGTTTTCCCTCCGGGCCCTGTTCTCCAGATCTTCTGTCTTGAGCTGGGATTGAAGAAGCTGGTCACGGAGCAGCCGGACATCGTCCCGGAGCTCCATCGTTTGTTTGTCCTGATCTTGTTGGTGGGCCTCCAAATCCAGCACCCGGGTGCCCACGGAATCTACGTCTTGCTGAAGGGAGGTTAGTTTCTCCGTCAGGTCTGTCCTCAGCTGCTCCATGGAGGTCTTTATATCCTGGCCTAAATATTTTTGCAGCTCAGATTTAAAGTCTTTAAACATAGCCAGGAGGTCTGCTTTCATGATCGCCATAGTGGTAGCTTCGTCCTCAGCGGCCCCCACCGCGCTTTTTCCAGAGGTCACAAAGAAATCCGAGACCTTCGAAGATGTCCTGGTCGTCCCTTTCTTGGGAGGCATACGGTCCCGCCCCGGGGCCCCTTCCGTCGCAGCGCCGACGCTACTTACAGGATTCTCCTAGCAATGTATATGTACTGGGCCGTCGCGATGTGGTATATGAGGATAGTGCACGGGGGCAAGCCTCAGGCCCATCCCTTTCTCGACCGCCTGGGCCTCCGCTGCAAGGCGCACTGGGCCACCGTGGCACAGCCCGTACAGTACACTTCCCTGTGGCCTGTGTTAGCTGCAACAGTTCGAGGACTTTCAGATGGGGCTGGTCAGACTCGTATCTATGCTCATCGTAAATATCCCAAGAGCCAGGTCTCTCTTGTCCCAGTTATGCCGCCTCGGTCACATTTCTTCCCCTACCCGGTCTCACTGGCATGCCGGGGCAGAGTGGCTGCCGTCTCCAGGCCCCAAGCGCATCCGGTCGCAGGCCTCGGACCCCCAGGTCACTAGACGTAGTCGGCAGGGCTCGCTTCACTTTCTCCCTTGCGACAGCCCTATGCTTGCCTACCGCACATGGGACGTGCGACAGTACCTCCCAACCAGGGTGCGCAGTGCGGGGTTTCTAAGGAATCCAGAATTGTCAACGAGAGTGTCAGCAAGGAGAGACCCTGGTCCCTCTATCCCCAGGACCAGGCGGCCAACAGATACAGCAGGCCAGGTTCACAGATCAGCAAGGGCGATGCTCCGGCCCTGCTTGCCTCATTATCGCCAGGTCGCCAGTAAGCATCACTGGAGGGGTGGGGGCGGCAGGCGACGTCAGTGCATCCATCCAGCGCTAGCCCGAGGATCTCCTGCCCCCCGTCGTGGGTCCACCTTATGGTGGGGGAAGGCTCCAGCAGTGCTCCCAGTCTTAGCGTTCGTGCTGGCAAGCCGCCATTTTAAAGTCAGGCAACAAGGTGCCTGGTGGTGCGCCTCCCGGTGTAGGTCAGTGAGAGGCCGCCAATCCGCCCCAGCCGCTGACAATCGATCCCTCCTCACCTCCGCAGCACAGCGCAAGCAGGGGAATGAGGACTTCGAAGCATGCCTACGCCAACGGCCCCTCAGCGCTCAGCACTTGACTTCAGCCGGCAGCCGCCATTTTACCGTCCAGTCGCTCTCCGCTGTAACTCCGATTCTGAGCTTCCCTGAGCAACTCAGTTCGCCGGGAAGCGCTCCAGCTGTTCGCCCCACCTTCCGCTTCGCCTGGGAAACCTTCTCAGCTCTCAGGAACCCCGGAGACCGCCACAAATCGCTCCGTGACTGCGCGCAGACCGGGAGCCGAGACGGATTACGTCCGCTCGGCCATCTTGCCCGGCCACGCCCCCCTATCTCCTGCTTTTTAGTGCACTAGGATCTAACAGACTGGCTAGGCTGGCCTCGTGGGGAGTGCGGTCCATTGGGGACTTGCTACCCGATGGTGAGTTTTATCCAGGGCTCGACGGAGATGGAAAGGGCTGACGCTAATGCACTCAGCTCCTTTCTTTACTTGCAAGCTCGGATGAACTGCAGGGAACACTACCCGGAGTTCCAAAAATGACCTCTGAATGCCAAACCCTGTCTGTTCTCCTTACAGCGGACTCTGGTTGGCACATGGTCATGCGTCTTTACAATACTAACCAGGCTATGGCCCCCCTCACAACACCGGATACCCGGGCTGCATTGGAAGGTGACTTGGACGACACCATTACTCCTAAAGAAAGGTCCTACTGTTATACACAGATTGGCGCATTAATCCCAAATGGCCGATTGCTGTTAATACACTTTAAGTTCCTGCACCATGTTTATTGCAACCCGCTGCAATTACATACTTGGGGGCTCCGCCCTACATCTGAGTGTACCCGCTGTGGAGCATTGGATGCTGCTTTTATCCATGGTGCTTAGTGTTGTCCCCATGTGGCAGCTTACTGGTCCTAAGTGTTCCAGGTCCTCCCACTTATGACTGATCTGACTCTATCATTGTCTCCTTAGGTGGCCTTGATGGACTGCACTCAAACTGTGCCGCAGAGTGTGCATAAATATTGTCGCTTGCTCTTGTGATGGCAAAGTGACTTGTCACTGGGGCAGGAGGACTCCACCACTGTTGTCTGACTGGGTGTGCAATCTTGCGTACTGTCGGGAGCAGTAAGACACATACTGCCAGCTCCTTCCCCCAGCGATCATTCTGAAAGATATTTGGGACTCCCTGTGTAGTTACCTCCTTCAACTTGATGACCAACCTATAGGTGAACAAACCACCTAGTGGCGCAGGCATGGTAGCCCACACTGCATCAACCTCTTACAACAAGTAGGTAACAACTATTTTTCCCATTGACTGGGGCTGACTGCATCTCTGGACTGGGGCTTGATGTTGTTGTCATCTTTGGGCCCGATTCACAGAACTAATTTAAGACAAAATCCTAAACTTACTACCATTTTGGTATTCACAGAAGGCACTTACTCATTTTGGTATTCACAGAAGGCACTTACTCATTTTGGTATTCACAGAAGGCACTTACTCATCAATGAGTAAGTGCCTTCTGTGAATACCAAAATGAGTAACTTACTCATTTTGAGTAACTTACTCATTTTGGTATTCACAGAAGGCACTTACTCATTGATGAGTAAGTGCCTTCTGTGAATACCAAAATGAGTAAGTGCCTTCTGTGAATACCAAAATGGTAGTAAGTTTAGGATTTTGTCTTAAATTAGTTCTGTGAATCGGGCCCTTTATTCCTGTCTTGTGTCTTGCATGCATATATATATTGTAGATTGTACTGGACTATCCCCCCTGATTGTCCGCTGTCCTCACTGCTCATCCTGGCTCAGCATCTGCAATATGGACACATTTAGGGGTCTATTTACTAAGATTTAACGCTGTGTTTGCGTCACAAAAGTGATGCAAAATGATGCCAAATCTTTTTTTACTTATTTACTTTCCAGCGCTAAAGTTCTTTAGCGCTGGAAAACGCATGAAAGTAGCGCAAAGCAGTGCCTATCGATGCTTTGCATTACTTAGCGCCAAGGGGGCATACCATGGGTGGTGCATGGGTGTTCCCATGCAACCACCCAACGTTTCTGATGCTAAGCCCTATTTACTTAAAAAAGTAGTCAGGGTTCACTGTAAGAAAATAGCGCCCATTTCAAATAGGTGCTATGAAGGAGAAATGCTTTCATTTCTCCTTTTGTTTTCTAACTTTGTATGTGTGCTGCACTGTACTGCACACATACAGAGTGGGAAAAGGTTTCAAGTTAGTATAAGCATGGTATTTTGTACTGGAAGAGTTCCCTTCCAGTACAAAACGTATGCTAGACTCCCGGAGACACCCTTGTACTATAGTCCAAAGGTGTGTCCGTGGCTCACGGCAGCACATTTTTGCGCCGGCGCTAGGGAGCGGGGTGGAGAGTGCCATATTTCGGTAATAATGGCATTCTACTGCTCTATCCTTCTCACACAGCGCAGCGTTTGCAACTGCTGCACTGAACGAGAAACTAGCAAATCTGCCCCTTATTGTTTTTTCATGGAGCAAAGCATTGTAATTGGGATTTATTTTTGCTGCAGTTGTTTGCAGTACCTGATCTAGTGCTCAGGATATTGTGCTCACAGGATATATACTGTTTATTGGTCAATAAAACACTAATAATAAAAAAAAGAATCCTGCAATGATTCTTCATTCAGATACTGCCAATCTTCTATCACCCCCGAAGTCAGCAGAGTTCTTACCAGAGGCTAGGCCTCCTTTCTCATTGCAGCAAACACATGGAATTCCCTTCATGTGCCCAGTGCACTGTTGCAGTTTCAAAAGCTATTAAGAACTCATCTGGTCACCTGCTGTTTGAGTTCTTCCTGTTTTTTGGCCCAAGTGGCAGGAAAACCTTTCCCTGGCTAATCGTGAACTGAATAAATCACATATCAAAGCAAATCAAATCACTGTCTGGCACTTGCATATGAGCTGGAGATAGATTTAAATTAAAATAAGCTGTTCATTGTGGATAAGACATTTAAGGAGAGCTCACTATAAGCCCCCTCTCACTCTTTATCATAGAGAAGGTTCTGCTTTTTAACGTTAAAAAGCAGAACCTACTCTATGATAAAGAGTATGTCTACTAAGTGTGCTGTGCCTTTTCTTATCTTTTGTTGGAGTGCTGACTACTTGAAAGCGAGTTTTCCCTGTTTATCTCCTTCCATGAACACTTTTTAGCTGTTCACAAAAAGGGGAGGGACCATACTGCCTGGCATACCAGCACACAATTTGCCCAGATGCATTGTGGTAAATACAGTGCCTGATAATACTCACTTTAGTTCAAAGTCTATAATATTCACCTTTGTTGGTGCAGCCATTGCTGTGTATCTTTTGACATGTGTTTCAGGATATTTGTCCCTCTTCAGTAGAGAGTAGCGCCTAGGTGCAGCTCAATGAGCTTTTCAGCCCAATAACTCAACAAAGAGCCAATCACAAAAAGGGGAGGGAGCATACTGCCTGTAGTAGGTATATCTAATCAGTGTGCTGTGCCTTTTCTTATCTTTTTTTGGAGTGGTGACTACTTGAAAGCGAGTTTTTTCCTGTTTATCTCCTTACATGAATACTTTTGAGCTGTTCACAAAAAGGGGAGGGAGCACACTGCCTGGCATACCTGCACCCATTCGCCTAGGTGCATTGTGGTAAATGTAGTCCATGAAGACACTCACTGTAGTTCAAAGTCTTTAGTATTCTCCTTTGTGGGAACAGCCAGCGCAGTGTATCTCTGGGTATATTTTTCAAGATATTTGCCCTACTTTTAAGCGACTGACTGTAAGTAATTTCTGTGGGAGGATTGTCAACATGCATGCCTCCTGTGGATCTCTGTCCAGCAGTAGAATGTGTCCGTCCTAATTCTAAGTCAGTACTATAGTACTATCTTGTCACATTTATATTTCGTTTAATCCCTTGTTCTAGTCCGACAAACCCCATTTCACCCATGATAGGAACCTGACTTTGTGATGAGGCAGCTCTGATACAGGGTGGATGAAATCTTTGCATTTTTTTCATAGCTTAAACCATAATGAAGCATTGTAGCGGTTTTTGAAAGTCAAACACAGCCCTGCAGCACACATCACTTTACAAGCCCTAATAGTCCCCACATTACACAAAGCCTCTGATGATTCAGGCCAGCACTTACAGGAAGCTCGGTTTAGAGGAGCTATTCTAAATTCAATGCATCATCTTAATTGTTCAACAAAAATGACCCCTTTGAATCACCCGGAATGGTTTAGCTGGCGCACAGCAGTTTTATTATGTTTAAAGCTCGTAAACCTGAGGAGGCCTCAAAAGAGAACAGCGAAGAGACCATCAGCCTTTGTGGATTCTTATAGCCTGAGAGGTGACCTTAAGCATATACACGACTTGCTGCATAAAAACAAACACTGCGGATTGTTGGCAGAGGCAATGACTCCCAAGATTGTAAAGCTTTATACTGGCAGATTAAGGTCTGACCTGATACTTTACTCTTTATTCACACCTCATCACTTTTAAAAGGCTGACTGATGCATACATAGACTCGCACCTTTCTTTATCTCCCTTGTACAAAGTTTTGCAATCGACGTTGAAGTTCAGGTTAGTAAATTAATAACAGTCTTGGAGGTTGGGTATACGTCGAAAAATTCACGGTTCAGTTTCCAGGGCCTTGACAGGCCTACAGTTAGGGCGACCTGCAGAAAGATTCAAAGGATCTCACCCCTTCATAGACCAAAGTCCACCTAGGGCAACTGGAACAACTTTTCCTTGAATTACCCCCATTTGCGAACTCGACAATAATCCTCCATGTTATGTTAAGGCAAAAGGGTAGCCTTGCCAATACATAGGACTTCTCAAGTATAATGGAATATCACCACATATAATTGTGCAAAGGAACTAAATCTAATTTCTTAATTCTCTTACACCCAGCAATCAATATTTCAGCCTTTTATCAGTCTATTGAGTGCAGATTATTTTCAAACCTAACTAGTTTCCACTGAGGTCAGGACAGTCACAACAATGCCATCTTTATTCTTTGAAGCATTGGATGCAACTTTATTTCGGTACAGGTAGGTAGCGACAAAGCTGTAGATCTGAAACATGCACATCTATGCCTTATTATATTATATTTTTAATAGTCATTGTCTTATGCTCACCACCTGTGAGCAGGAGCGTAGGCCCATGGAACCTGAGGATAAATTAGATTCTGGTTCCCCATACCACTTTTGGCAATCCTCCTGTAAGATAAGAACAATCACAGGCACCTGGCACTTCGAAGGTTGCTTGCGAAATGTCGATAACATGTGAAAAATGTACATAGATCTGTGTGAGGTGTCTGTAACGTGTAATATTTTCTTCTTATACAAAATTATGTAAGGTGCTATCATAAACTCCACAGAACCTTGCATTTATTTTAGGAAATATTTTATTTCAGGTTTATGCCCCATATTAGTTGATAATGACCACGCTTTTTTGTTTATTAGCTCATGTACTCGTGAGACCAAATCCAGACGTTTATGTAACACCTGAGAAGTGAGAATATATATTAGGAAATTATGCTATATATTAATAGACAACTTATGAAACACATATGGGAAAATGCAACAATTCGAACTCAAGGAAATGTTGAGCATTGTGTCACACCTGAGCCATGTGAAGCTCTTCAGGGCCACCAAATACCTGACTTTTTTGTTGAACTGAGAATTCATGAAACACTTAAAAATGGATACAAACCTGTTGAGAATTATTTGACCCTGGCTAATGAGAATAATTCTAAAGTGAACCGAGTAAAACCGTTCATTATTGACTCCTCTTCCTGATTCCTGATGAACCACTGTAGCTTACTCCTCTTCCTGTGTGTTAAAAATACTGGGGATTGTTGTTTCCTTCTCTAGGAGTTCTTCATTGAAGAGATACTGATGAGCCTTCTTTGGGGATTCACACGAAGGCCAATAACAATGATGCTCCCACTGCAAATCATGAACATTGGACAATGCTTGCTCTTCTTGTGAGGTCCACGTAACGTAAAAAATTAACCCTTCTGCGGTGATTCATGTTAGTCTTCAGATTGTTGAGCCTCACTGTGAGACTTGTTTAAGAATGTAGAGTGATCCTCCCTCTCCTCTTAACAAAATAACCCTGGAGGCAGTGCCCTCTTTAAATCAAGTTTCAGTAATACATCTTTCCTGCAGGATGACCCGGGGTCGGACTGGGACAAAAAATAGGCCTTGGCACCATATTAAAAGCGACTCCCATTAGTGAGTCAAATAGGTAAACAATGGCCCACATTTGCAAATCAGGGCAATTTTAAACTTGTAAAGACAAGCTGTAGAGGTTATTTTGCAAGGCATGGGATACTGTATGCATCTGTGTTTGCTGCAAAGTTTGTGGTAATATGGGGGGCGCTGGTGAGCGCGCTGCAAGATGGCTGCGCCATAGTGCAGCTCTGCCAGCTGAATATATAATCCGGCAGAAATCCTGCTCCCTAGGTGCTATCCGGAGCATAAAACAAGAAGTGAGGTGTGGTGAAATCGAGGCGATTGAGCCGGAGGTGAGCTGCGGACGGCGGGCTGGTTTGGCGGCCCAGAACGGTGCCCAAGCGTGCTAGCGGCCTAGCTACATAATATGGCGGCTGTGTGACTGGCTGCGGAGCGGCACAACGTTTCAACACTGAGTCGCCCTGGGGAGTTAGACGAGCCTGCTGAAAGCGGTGCAGTGACTCACTTGCGCCAACAGTGAACAGCGATGGACCCCCGAGGTCGACCGTGGCCGGTGAGGGTGGCGAGCGGCAGACTGCACGCCACCCGAGTGCGAAACACGGTGGACACGCTGCAGAGTACCCAGCCAGTATACCCCGGTGAGCCGAATTATAAAGACCTGCGGCCGGACGAATAAAAGGACCCCAGGGAGCGCTTGTTGCAGCATCGCTCCTGCAGTGAGAAACTGGCGGACAGTGGACCGTGATCCAGGTGGAGGCCCAGGCTCAGCGGACCTGGGTGCGAGGCGGCAGGTGGAGATGCTGCCCCCCATTGCTTGTGGCCCGCCGTGGGACAGCCAGTGAGTCGGAGCGCCAGCTGAAGTCAGCCTTCTGCGACATCGGACCCTGGTGAGCGCCCACTGCGGCCGAGCTACTGCAGCAGGAGGGTTGGGAATCGGGTGCATCGCCCAACGAGAGGCCCCGACGAAGCAGGCCTGAGAGTGCGGCCTTCGGTCTCCACTGCGCGTCTGGTGCTGCGCTCGAGAGGACTGCAATGAAAGTGCCACGAGGTGTGCCATCCTGTCCCCGACAATCAATAGTGGGCTTGTGACTGTGTGGGTAGAAACGTGCGGACACAGGGCCCAACCAACACATAGCGCAGATGGACTCGAGCTGGAAAAGGCCTGATATATAGCGACGCTGCCCTGCGCGCTTCATTCTGTGCTGATTTGATTCCACGGGTGCAGATCTAAGGACGGTAGATCTGAATGTTAAGCGGCTCGCAGTAGGCGGGGGTACCATTAGCTCAAGACCCAGGGCCCTGTTGGTGCGCGGCGCGCAGCTGAGCGCCACTGCCTCCCCTGGAAACGTGCGAGCAGCAGTGGGTAAATCACTTGGATAGCAGGCCAGCACACTAATAACGGAGAAGCCTACCCTGACCTGCTCAACGTAACTGACGCGTATACAAAAAGTAGACATGGGCAAGTCAGATAAAACTAAGCCTCGTCTCACATTCGAGCCCCGCACGCCAGCAAAATCGAGACAGCGTGCCACATCAGACTTGGAGCTTGACGCCCCCTCCGAGAGCCCACCATCATTGGAGGCGACACTCATCGCCATTCAGAACAGCCTGAAGTCCATTGATGGGATATAGCCGCCCTAAATACAAGAATGGATCATATTTCTGCCAAATTGGACAAGCATGCTGCCAGGCTGGGGGAGGCGGAGAAGCACATATCGGATACGGAGGACAATCTACAGAAAGTAACCTCTAAGACTCTTGACATGGAGAAAGTGCTCGCCATTATACAGGCCAAAAATGAAGACTTGGAGGCCAGGTCCCGGCGAAACAACATAAGAATCACGGGCCTGCCGGAGTCGACAAACACCGAACGACTGGAAACGTATGTAGAATCGATGCCGCGTGAGATATTTGGGCCGGAGCATCTATCCCAGGTCTTGATTATCGAGAGAGCTCATCGGTCACTATCTGCTCGCCCGCCCCCGGGTGCGCCGCCGAGGCAGATCATCGCCCGGTTCCTGAACTACAGAGACCGCGATTCAGTTTTGCGGATGGCCCGGGAAAAGGTCACTATAACATATCATGGAAATGCATTGGCGTTTTACCCGGATTTCACAATGGCGGTTCAGGTGGTAAGAAGAGAATATCACGCGGTAAAGAAACTGCTGATAGCGGAGAACGTCCCATACGCTATGCTATACCCGGCCCGCCTGCGAATCGGAGCAGAAGATAAATCGAAAATATTCACAAATCCTAAAGCAGCTATGGACTATGCGAAGACCCTTAAATGTCACGCTTGAAACACGCCCGACGCACAGGATGAAGAAGACTGAACACCTGCTGAACATATGTGGTGATGTACTCGCTCAAATGACACAGTTCTGTATTGAAATGTTATATAGAAAAGAAACATGGCTGTTCCTGCGGGGTGGCAGGTGGAGGACAGCACTGCTATCTCTCTTTTGCTAAGTCCTGGTCTCGCCCACCGAGCCAGTCATTGCACTATCACACTGTAAGCATTGCATGTTGATACGACCAGTGACTATGTGCTGCATATCCCTTTACCAATAGAAACTTCAAAACCTAGACGGAGGTATATACATACCTTCAGCCACCTCCCTTCTCATCTGGGAGGCTGACTGCGCTCCGGCGTTTTCCCAGTGGGTGTACCCCACATTTGATTGTGTTTATGTTCGACACAGGGGGTTGATTGCTGTTTTTGGGATGGCTTTAGCAAAGTTGGGGGTGCTGAAGTGGGAGGGGGAAGGAAGTGGGTGGGGGACCACACAATTGTTTTTAAGTGAGTGATCGGGGGATAAGAATATGCATATGATTGCTTTTTTACCTTACTGCGTAGATACATACGAGATCATTCAAGTACAAGTACATGACAAACTGTGAAAAAGATAAGATAACCTGCATGACGTGGAACGTCCGTGGTTTGAACTCCCCCCAAAAAATACGGCAAGTGTTAGCCTATCTAGACAGGCATGATGTCAAGATTGCTCTGCTGCAAGAGACGCACTTCACCAAACAAACAGAGGCCAAGGTGGGGGTATGGTGGGCTGGATATCGGTTGGCATCTTCGTACTCATCGTATGCAAGGGGGGTACTCACACTGGTGAAAAGAGGTCTCCCACTCACTGTCATAAAGTCACACACAGACGCTGAAGGCGGTACGCCATATTGCACTGGAAACTCTTTGGATCGATATTCACCATAGTGAATGTATACGGGCCCAACACTGACACGCCTGCAATTTTTGAGGACATATTCACTATCCTGAGAGAGTGGCCTGAGGCGCAGATTATAAGGGGAGGTGATCTAAACACACATCTAGACCCTGGCAGAGATAAATCTAGCAAACAGGGAGGGCAATCACCCAAGGCGGCACTCGTCATAAACAACAGGATGGATGAGATAGGACTCATAGATGCATGGAGACACCGCAACAGTGACAGACTAGAAGGCACACACACATCCACGGCGCATGGCAGCTGGTCGCGACTGGACTACTGGCTGGTGAGTGAGACGGTTAACCCGTGGATCCACTCGGTAGCCACATTACCTAGAATGCTATATGACCACAACCCAGTAAGGCTTACCCTACACATCCCGTCGAGCATCCCACGTCAGTTCACCTGGCGCTTTCGGTCGGAGGCTCTACTAGATCCGCTGTACACAAACACAATAAGAGAAGCCATAATCCAATACTTTGACTTAAATAAGGGGACAGTGGAAAGTACTGCTACACTCTGGGAGGCCTTCAAGGCCACAATCAGGGGCACCTGCATAAGCTCAACCTCCAGTATCCTAAAGGATATTCGCGGTCAGCTATCCCGTAAAGAATCTGACCAAGCGCAGTTGGAACGAGAATATGCGGACTCCCCAAATGCCGCCACGTTAGCACGCATAAAAGAACTCATGCTGGAATATAATGAGTTGGCAATCGAGGAGGCGTGTTATCAATCTAAGAGGCTCGTCGCACGTGCATATGGTGAGGGGGGCAGGCCGGAACACAATCTGGCTGAAAAGATTAAGATAAGGACCGAAACCAATGTAATAACAAAAATCACAGATAACGCTGGGCAGGACCACTACACCACACAGGCAATTGCGGAGCAATTTCGCAGTTGTTACTCTGAGATGTACACATCTAAAGGAGAGACTGAGCCCATGGAACTAGATGATTATCTAGAAGATATTGCCCTAGCCTGGCTATCCTCTGGTCAGCGAGAATATTTGTGTCAGCCAATTGAAGCGGCTGATATCCGGGAGGCGATCCGCTCACTGCCAAACAAGAAAGCGCCGGGGCCGGATGGCCTCACAAGCGAATTCTACAAGGCATTTGCAGATGAATTAATTCCATACATGCTAGAAATGTATGCGGAAGCCTATGAAACGGGAAGGCTGCCGCCAACCCTCAGAGAAGCGCTAATCATCACTCTATTAAAAAAAGATAAGGAACCCTCGTGCTGTGAGTCGTACTGCCCCCTGTCACTCATCAACATAGACGCAAAAATTTAGGCAAAAATTTTAGCCACAAGACTTCAACCACTAATGCCAAACCTGGTTCTACCGGATCAGTCTGGATTCATACCGCAGAGATCCACATCACACAATTCACGCACAATTTTTTGATGTTCCATATACTTGACCCTGACCTGCAAGCGGCGGCAATTATGTTAGATGCTGCTAAAGCATTTGACTCTATAGAATGGGGATACATGTTCCGCATCTTACAATGCATAGGAATCCCCGTGGGATCCTGCAAATGGGTGAGTTTATTATACACAAACCCCACGGCGCGTGTCAGAGTGGGAGGGTTCACGTCAAGTCCAATTCGGATTGAAAGAGGCACCCAACAGGGGTGTCCTCTATCGCTGCTCCTCTTCTCCTTAATGTTGGAGCCATTAGCTTGCATTATTAGGCAAAGACACAGGGAGGCGGCGTTGCGATTCGCACACAGACCTGTGAGCATATCACTGTATACTGATGACATGCTGCTCTTTGCTTGAGAACCGCAGGTGTACCTGGCGCCCATATTGCGAGAATATATCAGATTCGGGTATTTCTCAGGGATCAGCATAAATTGGAGTAAGTCACTGGTGGTCCCACTGACCAAAAGCACGTTGACCCACGCCCTGGACTTCCCTATTGTATGGTCCTCGAACCCTGTCAAATATTTAGGGGTGTGGATTCATCGGGATCCAGACATAATCATACGGGAGAACTACGGCATTGCATGCGCCGAGCTTGAGCAGCAAGTTGATCGCTGGTCAAGGATGCCATTGTCACTGGCGGACCGCATAGCCCTCATCAAGATGGTCATCTTGCCCCGCTTTCTGTATCTGTTCAGTAATATACCAATAAAATTGACACAACTTTTTCTCAAAAACATGCGCTTGCTGTTGTTTCGGCTGATCTGGGGAGGGAAACAAGCCCGTGTGAGCTGGGACGGCCTGACATTGGATTATGGCAAAGGCGGGTTTAGCGTGCCTGACATGCATTTATACTATCTCTGTGCGCAAGTGCAGTATGCGTATTACTGGCGCAGTCACCACGAATTTATACCGCATGTGGCGGTGAAAGACGGTGATGCTCACCCGGTTCCCCTAAAATGTTTCCTATCGCACACTCGCAGAGGCACTCCTAAACAAGAAATCAACAACTAGACACTACAATTGTGGCCTGGCAGGATATAGGCCGACTAGCCGCGAAACTCCCATCGTACGCCCCGTCGCTCCCGCTAGCACATCACGCAGCACTATCAGTAACGCAAGAAGCAGGCGCTATGCACACACTGGCACTGGCAGGTATAGACAGTAAGCAGGATCTGTCCCCTAATGGCAGTTTTCTCACGGATGAGGAGATGGGGTACGTTCAGAACAGATCACCACTCTTCCTATTTATTTTCCACAGACTCAAGAAGGCAATACAGGCACACTACCCCACATTTCCGGATGAGCTGCAGACACTGCAAACGCTCCAACTGCTTTTGGTCAGTCCCACGCGACGAAAGCTAATAACGAAATTATACAGGGCAGCCAGGGACAAGAAGGCAACAGGGGACCACACAAGCCTGGACAGATGGAACGCCAGGCTACATCCTCAGCTAATACAAAAAGAGTGGGAATGTTGCTGTAAACTCACCAGTGCGTTTACATCAAATGGCAATTTACGTATAATTCATTTCAAGTACCTGCATCAGACATACCACACGCCAGCTAAACTGTTTAAATACGGTCTTCATGATAGTGATGCGTGTAAAAGATGTGAGATGTTGGGTGCAGACTTCTGGCACTTGGCCTGGGAATGTGGCTGGGTGGCTGAGTTCTGGACAGAGGTGCTGAACAGGCTCAAGGTCATGACCAATATTACTCTCTCATGTACTCCTCAGACTTGCCTATTGAGTTTCATGCCACACCTAAAAGGTGCCATTGGTAAATTTATAAGAGTGGCTTTATTAATGGCGAAGAGAAGAGTAGCGGTGACATGGGAGGGCTCACTTGCTCCACGACCAGATCATTGGATTAAAGACCTGCAGTGTACTGCAGGGAGAATCTTGAACTCTATGCTGAGGAGTTACCACCAACATCGAGACCAAAAGACATTTGGGAACCACTAGTGCAGTATCTACGGACTAAAGATCAAGAAACAACCTCTGAATCCGTAGAAGGATAATTATGGTCGTGTATGGCATGTGCTTTAATATGTAGAATGGATAATTTGAATGTATCTATGGGCAAACTCAGTAATGAACTGATCGATCACGAGGGGTAATTTTCTGATTGTTTTATATCATTGCATTGATATGTTGAAATGCACACTGTTTTCACCTGTATGCTATATGGAAACCCAATAAAAACATTTTTTTTTTAAAAGTCTCCCTGACCATGGGGCCGATAGGCGACATGGCTTCATCCACGAAAAGGCTGGGTACCTTGCTGAGGTTGAAGCGGCTGTCTGTACGAGGTGCTTCTGTCAAAGCTGCAAAAAGATTTATACAGTTGGCATGGCGGAGCAGATGGTACCTTGCTGAAGTAGCTGTCTATACGAGTTACCTCTGTCAAAGACACCAAAGGAGAGAAAAGGTTGATGCAGTTGGCATGGCAGAGCAGACAGGCGTAACGAGTGAGCTGTGGCCCTCATCTTTTTGAAGCATTCAAGAGCGGAGTCTGCTTTGTCCCCCAAAAAGAAGAGTCCCATCAAAGAGCATGTCCATAAATGGCTTTTGTCAGGTCATTTGGTAAATATGGGAGGATTTGAGCAACCGAATCCCACAGGGTATGGGAATATTGACCCAGCAGGCAACTAGCATTAATGGACCAGAGGGTCAAACTCTTAGAGGAAAATGCTTGCTTTCCAAACGTCTCCACTCTCTTGGATTCCCTCTCTGGGGGAGTTGTCAGGAAAGCATTAAGGTGCATCTGACTAGTGGAAGCTTGAAACACTAAATTCATAGGAGAGGGGTGCTGAGACAGAAATGCAGGGTCATCTGGGACAGGACGGTGGCATGTCGCAATTTGGCAATTTACTGGGTGGGCCAGACAAGGTTTGGCCCAAGCCCCTAAGAAGCTGTTGGTCAGTGCCTCATTGAAAGGCAGCAAGGGCTCAGTATTTGTCATCATACCAGTTTTCCTTGTGGCAAGGTTGGCCAATTTCATCACCTGCATTGTAGTCATTATTGGAATCTGTCCCAAACAAGGAATGTAATGCATGGGACCTGCCTTGTGGAGAGGGACACTAAGTGGGTCAAAGGGGAATGGCTGTGGTTTAGCAGAAAACAGTTGATCTTAAAGCGGCATCAACTCAGAGTCAGAGAATACAATGGGCACCGTGTCCTCCAGCAGTGATACGCTGTCAACGTTTCAGGAACCGGCCTGGGTCGTGGAAGCGGAAGTGGAGTTGGTACAGGGGCCGGAGAAGGCCATGTGACAAGTTCAGAAGGTCCAACTGGTACAGAGGGCGAGCACTCCGCAGTATTCCAAATGAAGGGCATCTCGGCTCCATGGGGAATGCAGGCGAGCCAGAGGGAGTTGGAAGGGGTCCAAGGAGCCGGAGCGTGGCCTTGCAGAAATCTTGGGTGTAGCAGACCGCCCTGGAAACTCTGGTTGTGCTGGGACAAGTTGCGGGATGGGCTCAGATGTCGAAGAACATAGGGAGCAAGATCAAGAGGCATGGAGATGCATTACGCCTTCTCATGTGTATGAGAGTGGCGGGAAGGGACTGAGTCCCGCATGGATTTTTTATGCTTTTTCTTCCACTTACCTGAGAATTTGGAGCATGATGATGAACGACCACTGGATTGAGTCCGGCAACTTCTAGACCAGGAACGGGACCAAGACTGACTCTTGGAATTGGACCAGTGAGGATGTGGAGTCTTTCAATGCTTGCTAATGTATAGCTTCGCCTTGGGATCTCATATGGCCTTTGGGTTCATCGACTTGCAGTCACTGTAGGCCTTAGAGTCGTGACTCCAAGCACCACAGGCAAAGCTGATGAGGATCTGTCACAGACATTTGTTTGTGACAGTCCTTACAGGGTTTGAATCCTGTCATCTTGAGAGGTGACAAATTTATGTAAAAAGCATCTTCAAAGAGATGACAGCCCAGAATCAGCATCTGATGGCGTGTAAAGAAAGGAACTGATGTCAGCACGCAGGAGTGGTGCCTATATGGGCCATCACACCATTTTCAGAGTGGAACGACATCCGTGCTCACCCACACAGCTTCACCTATTGGCGCGTAGAAGTACTGCTCAAATGTTTCCGATCCAGTCTCACACATGGGGAATATTCAAAAGGTGAGGAATCTGCAGTTAGAAGCCTCTATCCGAAGTATAGTTATTACTATATCATGCCCCTATCACAAAAATCTGCAAAAATAGCAAAATGCCTTCACAATTTCAGGTTCAATTAGATACTATGCAAGGGTGACTGTTTTCTTCTGCATCCTTTAATTCATTATTAAACCATTTGCTATCAAAATAAGAAAAAAGCAGTGCAGCCATCCTGTTTAACTTACTGGGGATGGCACCGTGGCGCGCTCCTCCCTTGTGTACGCATGAGGTGACCACACCAAGCTGACAGTTTACTTGTTGATGCAAGTCGACGTTGACAGCCCCTGAGTGTAGCCATCTGACAGATGTGTGTAAAAAATGTGCGGCGACCCTGACTACCTCTTCCCTATGTGAGCATCCGCTCAACCCTTCCAACACCCATACGGACACAAACATATATTGTAGATGGCAAACAATGTAAACAATGCAGGGGCTTGGAGGGACGGGCTGATATCTAAGAGGTGGCTATCGCTTTATTGTTCAGTTGTTATCTTTATTTACGTTTATCCGGTTGCTGAACTTAGCTGTTTAACAACCCATGCATGCACGTCACATTGATCGAAATCTGATGTATGTAACACTTGATCTAATGTCAACAATATGTAACTGGCACCATGCACAGACGCCCTCATCTATGTAACTTTTTGAGGTAACTACCCGCACACTTCCCGAAGGTGCATGCTCACAGAACAGTTTATACACGATAAGAAGCAATATATGCTGTGTGTTATAATGACGACAAATGCGCACTCTATATATTGTAAATGTAACAGAAAATTCAATAAACGGATGTTTAAAAAAAAAAAAGGTTTGTGGTAATATCAGAGAAATCAACACTAAAACCTGGACCACCAGACCATAAAACTGGACAACAAACAACCAAAGCACCAGCACATACACTTATCTGTCAGACCAAGCCATCAGGCACTGCCTGATTGCCCTAAATGCCAGTCCGACCCTGGGACAACCCTTAAGAAAACATCTATAGTGGCTGCAGCCCTCTTGCCTAGATCCTTCATATATGCCATGTGCTCGCAATCTACTTATGTCACTCTCAAATAAAATAAAATAAATCAGACAAACTCCTCTCAATCTTTCTCTTGCAATACGTGCACACACTGTGTAGTAATGATTTCCATGTTGTAGAAGAGACCTGTAGTATGTTTTAGCCGGCGTGCCTTAGCAACCTCCACCCTACAATCTGTTTTCTCACCCCTTTTAAAGCTAGTGCAGGTTTGGACTTGCTTAAACTGTTTATTCACAAATCAGCCCAAATTTTCAAACTATCATAAACGTTGGCCTTAGTTGAACAAGTACTGGTTCATAGTGTTCATAATTATGCCTGTTATGTATAATTCTGCCAAATTTACCATTTGCATGCAGCATTGCTGTGTTTGTTACCAAGGACCAAAACTGAGGTTCAAACGTCCAGATTACTGAAACATCTTCTCCAGTTATATATGATATAAAGTACCCTAAATCATATATTTTGAGGATATTGCAAGTCATCAAAGAGTTCTGACGCCATGCTGCCGTGTAATTCCTACAAATCTATATAGAGTCTGCACGTTTAGACAACATAAACTAAGGGTTTGGTGTCCATACTGATTCCAGACACCCTCAGAGGATATGTTAGTCTGCAGACCAGCTAGCTCTGAGTGGCACTATGAGCCCCTCTTACCAAGGAGCGAATGGTTTCTGGCAACTATCAAACATGACAACCCTGACCCCTCAGGGATCGTGGAAACAGTACAGTGCTTTTCGCTCAGTCACTCGTGCTCACTTTGTCTCAGAGAGATACACAGAATAAACGATGGGGACGTTTTCAATAATCATTTATCGAACCAGCATAATTTTAGTATAAAATACGTGTGCTGCAACAACCATTAGACAGAAACAGATATATACAATTATGAGCACCAATAGAGGAAAGAAAAGGTAGAATTCTACCATAGTGCTAAAACAATGGATATATGCAGGCATATAGATACATAACAGTAATAATGTGTACTCCTACAATGCAAACCCTAACTAGATGTACCGAAGTGTACCTACTATGTATGTAGGTGTAAAGCCAAGAATCCTCTAAGGATAAAGCCAACCCCATTACCTGATGTGAGAATGAAGTACCCCGTCTTTGTCTCGAGACGGACACCCCGCGAGCGATGTCAGACCACTGCGTGCTGGAGGGTCTGCGTGCAGGAACCTCAGCATCTCGCGTCAGCGTGTCAGCATGGAAGTCTTTTTCTCCTCTGGTTTGCCCAGTAAAGATGTAGGGTATATATACCCGAAAGGTACCCTCAGGGGTTCTACCTAAAAGTGTACTATGGGCATGTCGGGCAAGGATGACGATAGTGGTGACCCTTATACAGAGTTACTATGCAGAAGATGGTAATCCTGCTGTGATACTGAGAATCCTCATGCATAATAATTAGGCTACTTTTCGGAGAAAACCACACGGCATTTATAAAGCACCTAACTAGGTAAAAGGTCAGCACCAAAACCAATATGTAGAACAATGGTAGAACGAATATGGGTAAAAGGTTGTGTAACTACCTAGGCCTATATTGGGGTTCATAACAATGCAGAAGAACACGCTGGAGGCTGAGTGCCTTTATAAAGTCACAGAACTCCGAGATGATGTGCAATATAATTTTCATTTACTATTGGTGTATTTCATTTCATATAATATGTGTCTTGCTGCAGGCTTTACTACTACTACCATAGTTGTGAAGTATATAACGACGTATTTACATCTTTAGCCAGTCATTGATTGTTCGTCGAAACCACTTGGGATATTTTGAGTACAAATATTCAGTTTAAACATATAACTATACCAGTCCCCGAATGGATGGTGTTGTTGATTAGAGACCCAGCACTGGCTGAAGATATCAGCTTTGACATGAACTAAGGAGCAGTTTTTAAAACTAAAACAAATCTCGCTTGGCCAGCATCTAATTACTTTTAATCACAATCCATAGCCATATGGAAGGGATTCTGTATTTACCAAGTGCTAGCAAAAGCATCTTTCTTTTGCATCACACTTAGGTGTGATATCTTTTTTTTGTGTACCATGTGAGGCATGCCTTTAGGGCCCACTATTTCTGTGCTGCCTTGCGTCAAATGGAGAGAGAAAAAATATGCCATAACTAATAAGATATGGTGCATGTCTTCTTTTCATCAGCACTGGCTGCACACACCCTTGCGCCATAGTTGAAGGGTGTGTGCTTTCTCTAACTAATAGTTTTTGTACTGGAAGGTAATCCTTCCAGTACAAAAACTATCCTTTAACAGATTCCCTGCTTTGCATGTGTGCTATACAATGCAGCCACATACAAAGCAGGAGAAACGAGCTGAAATGAGAAGATTTTAGCACTGATTCTTGTCTGCAAATGTTTGTAAATAGGAATTTGCATCAAAGCCCATGGGTGCTTGCATGAATAGCCAATATACCACCCATGGAATGCCCCCATGACGCGAAGTAATGCAAAGCCTTACATAGCATAACTTTGCGTTACTTTGGATAACTTTCCACTGCAAATTTTGGTAAACTATCCAAAGCAAATCCTGATTTGCCTTGGATAGTAAATCCCAGCAAGCCATTTTGCCTCAGGTTTGCATTATGAAATTGACACAAACCTGGTGCAGAGAGGTATTAAATCTTAATCTTAGTGTGGAGATGTTCCTACTGACAAGTGGAGTTACTTCAGTGTAGCTGAGAGAGCATATGGACGCAACCCCTTTCCTTAGAATTGTGACAGAGGTTTTGTGTGCAGTAAGCAAACACAATCCCTGTGCTCTGGAATAAGTAGGAGTTTGCATTTTCTTGACCTGTTTTCCTTTTACTGTTAGACAGTGCACTCTCACCTTGTTCTCTCACTGTTTCTGAGAGAAGGTGTCCACATGCTATGTGCTTGCCTGAAAGACCAGCCCTGTGACATCACTGCAAGCTAGTAATAAGTTCTGGTGTCAGAATGCGCTGGTAATTTATAGAATTGTAGCTGGGTAACAGTGAATTTCGGCAATATTTTTCACTGAGGGGTGATGAGTGAGAAGAAATATACAACGAGAATGAAGCATGTCTATTTCATGTCACTCTCAAACCCTGAGGTGAAAAATATCCCAGTAATTCGCTTTTTACTCATCTTTAACTTTATGTTATGTGTGGCATCCCCAAATCATTAACCCCTGCTTTCAACTGCTACCCAGGGGAAGCAGAGTGAGGGGGGAGCCATATATAACATGGCTTCTCCTCCCTGTCCCAAATAAAAAAAAGATACCCGATCTCCTGCCACCCAACCCCACCACTCTCTGTGACTTCCCTTCCCTCTTGTTGCAGCGGAAGCTTTTTTTGGTTTCGTAGCACTGGGCCCATACAGGTGACGTTTTATTTCAGATTCTATACTTCACCCACAGAGGCATTGGTCCTCAGATGGACCTTTCTTCGTCGTAGTGAGAGTTGAGAAATCAGGATGTCGCACGGTCGGTTACCCAATGAGGATCAATTATTGGTAGCCAACTCACAGATTAGAGATGAGACTCAAATATTTTACTCTCAGAACCATGCTGTAAAAATAGAGTATAGCAGATGGAATACCCAAACTCATAAAGAAGTTCAGTCTGACAAGAATCATACAAACCAATAGTTCTGCTGTGGCTACACAGAACAAGAGCAAAAGAACCTGATGTTCTGAAAATAATCTATGACTTTCTCTATCATGCATTTAGAAATCAGATAATTTTAGGCACAATCTCTGTCAAAAGAACATTTAGACACAAAAAGACTCAGACAAATTTAGATAATTTGGTTATTGTATGAAAGATCAAAAATCAATACATAGTAACATTTTAAGAAACTGTCATGGGTCTAACAGCTCAAAATAAAAAAATCACACATCTAGCTAAAGTAAATCTTATTTCTAAATAAAGGCATCCATAAGAGGATGGTTCCAATCGTTAGAGATTCCTACCACCAACAAAGGCAGGAGGATGGTTCACAAGGTTCTCTTAGCATGGGCAATGTGATGAAGTTAGAGTTTACTAGGGGGGGAGCCCCTTTACTGATGGACATCAGTAAAGGGAATGGAGCATTAATCAGGAAAGCTCAAGCCTGGTTTCTCACCAGACAGCTCCAAATCGCCCAGGAGTCAATTTCGACAGCAAGGGTAAAAAGTAAGGGGCATGAAAAAATAGTCCGGCAGGCACACTGGAGGCAAGGAAAAGTGAAGTGGTAGCCTAGAATTGCAAGAACGGCTCGGCTGAGCACAAGGGGAAAGTGGGGCCCCT
The DNA here is from genome assembly GCA_963921515.1 of Calotriton arnoldi. Lineage (NCBI taxonomy): Eukaryota > Metazoa > Chordata > Amphibia > Caudata > Salamandridae > Calotriton > Calotriton arnoldi. The sequence goes on along the minus strand of CAWUFW010000593.1, from coordinate 310,843 downwards.
CCTCTTAGTAAAGTCACTTTTTATACATTAAATTGTCTGTTAATGACATCAGTAGTCACCATAAAATGGTCTGATAATCATGTGATCGTTCTTTCATTCACCAGGTACAAATTGATACTCCAGCATACTTTCCCATGCTCATCATGAGAAACGACTGACCATTCCGTCCTCACAAGTTAGCTGACAAAGAGCTTATTGACTTTGTTTCTCTTCATGGATATAGTTCAACGGTCAGGTTCCCACCAGTTCACATACAAAAAAATACTGAAAAGTGTCTTGTCGCTTAAAGAATGTCGCATGAACAGAACAAATAAAGCAACATTTGAGGAAATGTATCAAAAGTCCATTACACCAGGCTATGAAATAATGAAGCCTAAGGAACAAGCCACTTCAAAGCATTTTAAAGTTAGCATTTCTTATGTAATAAAATTAATTCCTAATTAAGTTCAAACATAACAAAATACATCAAACATATCATATATGAACATTTTTGTAATGTTGTCAGTGATTATTACACAGAAATGTTCAACTTTAATTATGGCCTAGTACCAAAAATTTCAAAAAGTACCTACATGGAAACTATCTCTAAAAATCATTTAAATAAAATTGTTTCTATAGATATATGATCTTTATAATGCTGAGCAGTTATACTGAAAGTTTCAATCATACAACAAATTGCATACGTGAATTTCCCCACTTTGTAACTTGTTATGGTGCTCTTTAATAATTCAATAAAAATGCTAAGTTTCTTCATTCATTTTTCATGGCGAATTTGTTGAAAAATAAGATAATTGGTGAATTAGTTAATTAAACATGTTAAATTCATTATTTTATTAATCTTTCTATTTTTACCTATCCAAGCACACTTTTATGGTGCTGGTACTTGAATTTTTCTCAGTTTCAGTGTTATTTTCTAGATGTGTGCAAACTGCACATTAGAGTTTTCGCTGTCACAATTCGTTTGTTTGTCTTAAAAAAATGATTAGCTTTTATGCTTCCTCACTCTCCTTCAGAAGCTTTGCTCCTTGTATTCTAGCACGTTTTTGTCAGGCTCTCACAAAACCCAGCCAGAGCAACCTTGTATTTCCTTATGACGCAGCAACAGTGAGTTATGAGATCTGTAACCCACCATTGCTACGTCACAGCACTATGTTATCACATTTAAGATGTGATATTCACGCAAATGGCTCTCAATGAGAGCTATACATAAGAATAAAATAAACCATGGGAGTTCACCCAGAAATAAAAGCCTCCCATATATTAGAATAGTACCAGACAGGACAGTTTGAGGTTTTGTTGTACTACATTGGACTGGATGTACGTTTTGGATGGTCACAACAGCGAGACAATCATTTTTTGACTGAAACCTACTGTTAGTGAAGGCTGTCCATTACTATCAAAATTAATAAAGTGATGTGCTGTACTGTACACAGTGAAGTAGTTGTAATGCAGTCTGTCGCCAGGACAAATTAAGAAAAAGGAAAATATTCTCTCATAGCATCCCATTCATCTACAAATCATAGAGCTTTTATTCTCAAAGAACTCTCTAGCTATCCTTATTCCTGTAACATACATCAGGTAGATGTTTCCTCATTACCACCACAAAAGCTAGTAGTAGATAAGAATCCCAAGCATTTCAGTGCCACCACATTTGTGGATAGCCAGGTGTGAACTCACTCCCTCAACATCCCACCAGAGTGATTAGGGTTAGACTATAGGTGTTGTCAGCGGTACTATACAATTTCTGCCTGAACATTATGTCATTTCCACTGCATGTTAGATACATGCTTCTTTTGACACTGATTATATTTTCATGCCTCTACAGACAATCCAATATGAACATCACAGTGAGAATGGGCAGAGGTAAAATGAGGTTCATAAGAGAACAACTTACCTTTTTGATGTAGTGGTTGAACACAATAGTGCACACATCAACACTTAATTCACTGCAGCTCTAACACTTTATACATTTTGTGTCCCCAGTATGATCAATTAATTAAGAAGTAGTAATTGTACATTTGCCTGCATTTAAGGATATTTTGTGTATGGCTTATGAGTACGGTGCTTTCTTTGCCCGTATAGTGGCCTTGTGGATAACGAGATCTTACTAGATTGAAGGTAATGGGCAATGAGAACACACTCAACCAAAAATTATGTTCTGCTAATTCAGGACTATTGCACACACTGGCACTCATTTTCTACAATAATCCATCTTCACTGAGCTACTTATGTCACTACTGATAGTCTTTTACTGTTACCATAAAATTGTCATCTCTTTGAAGGATACAAATTTAGAATACTGAATATGCAAGACTTCCAAAGGTTGACTGTAGCCAAGAGGTTGAAGCATTTGCTTACAGCAGAATACAAGTTGAAAACATTATTAAATGGGAAAATGGTATTAGGGGTGAAAATGAAAGCTTGATTGGTTAGGAACAACAAGGGCTGCACAACAGAATCTTCTCAGACCACCTCTAGTGTCATTGAAACATAGCAAAAACTACTTCTTTGCAACCTGAATTATTAGCTCTGTAATGGGATAGAGTGGTCCCCTATGCCTCCACTGGGTCACCTCAAAGAATATCACTCATCAATGCTTAATTTGAGCTGGTGGTTGAAGGTGGGGCCCACTGGCGCTCGTTTTTGGGGACCAGCACTTATTTTTCCTCATCACACTTTGAACTAGAGCAAGAGAGATACAAGGATAAAAGGGGGAAAAGAGGGAAAAGAGGAAGAGAAAGACAAAAAAACAGTGAGAAAATTGGTATGAAAAAGAACCTGTAAGAGTGACATAAAAAGCCAGGGAATGTCTGGTGATGGCTTCATGTGGTAGGAGGTGAAATAAAGACTACTTAGCCTTCGTATTCGACAACCCGTCATTCAGTAGTGCTGGCCAAAGGCCTCTGAGCTAAACCTTGGGCCTTGGCTCTCATTCTTGCTCAAATTAAGCATTGTCACTTAGATTGTGTCTTCCTCTAAGAAACACATAAGCTACCTAGTGGTCCATACCCAGTGCTTCATGTGTTCTGGTAGTGGCCCCAACTCTAGGATTTATTTTCCATCATCTGACCCAGAGCAAGAGAGACAAACACAGAAAAGGGAAAAATAAGAAGTTAAGAAAAAGAGAAAGATAGGAAACTGTATCACAAAGAGAAGGCAGGGATGAAAAAGCACCTTTAAGAGATAGATAAAGGGGGGGGGGGGGTTACCGTGGGTCTGTTTGATCCTACTACTCTGTACCAGACTTGCATTTATTGGCTGCTCGTATACCTGTTGAAACCAATAAACATATTTTTTTTTTAAAAAAGAGATAGATAAAGGAGCAAGAAGTGTAGAGTGGAGGAAAGAAGAGGCATTATATGGAATCAAGACTAGGCAGTCTTGGTATTTGGCAACAGTACCATTAGGATGCAATGGTAGCACGATCCTTACATTAATTTCTTTTACAAATTAAACACTGCCTATAATGCAATTCTTTGATAAAGGAATGTATACAAATTTGCCTCTTGAATAGGAATCTCCATCAATCCCTAATTTGATGCAGGGGTACCTCCAAAGGCTCTAAACATTTATGGTGCTCTCCACTGTTTAAGAAACCATTAGGAAATTTGACAAGGTAATTTAGTAACTTAGGACTGACTACAAACATTACTTTGTTGGTGTAAAGTAAGGGGAACAGTACACATTATTTATCCCTTTCTAACAATATAGCAACACATTCCAAATATTGGGGATCTGGCAAATTGGGTTTCTGTTGGAAAGGAGGCAGTGATGCCAAAAACACTATTTTTTTTTTTTAAAGGGAGTACCTACTTTGCATATACTTTGAAAATGTTGGCTATATGATATTATTTCATGTAGCACAATGCCAATTGCTTTCAATGACCCCTTGATGCCTTTCCAAATGTAAAAGCTTCATGGCGTTTACACTTAAACAGGAGGGTTTTCCTATGGGAATTGGGTTTTGCCCCCTCAGGTTCAAACCTTGTCTGTGTGCTTGTACCACTAGTTTGATTGTGTGGTCTGCCTCTTAGTGTTTGTTTCTGTAGGTCTAGTGTGCATTTCTTATTCATGTTTTCCAAGGTCTCATGGTGGTTGTGGGTATTTACTCTGTCATTCCCACCTACTCCTTATTCAACTGGCTTCTAACTTCTGGTTGTGGCTTAGTTCCAGGCGGGTGAGTGGCGTGTCTATCTCCAACGTGTGTGTGTATGCAGCAGTGAGGGACACATGCTGTGCTATTGGCTACCTCTTTGGGTTGAGATCTGTGTGTCAGTGTAAGCTGCTTCCTTGGTGGTACTTTGTATCCCAGCCTTGTTTCAAGATTGTCAACAGCTTCAATCTAATTGCTGCTAGTCTTTTCTACCCACAATGGCATTGCATTGATGGTGTTGTGTATGTTTGATTTTTGCATGTTTACCCAAATTGTCACCCTCTTGGGACATGAAGGATTTATAATTGTGGCAGCAGAGGGGAATTCATACAAAAGTATTATTAAATTCAATTTACCAATATAAACTAGTAACCCTAGTGCCCTGGTAATCAGTTTTTCCTGGCTAGGGATAGTCATTGAGATATGTGTGGCCTTACAATTCAATAGCTACTTAACTCCTAATGCCCCTTTTAATGATCGCTAATATGGTTTAAAAGATTTCAATATATAGACAGCAATGCCAAAAGTACTCATCAATATCCACAGGATGCTGGATGAAGGAGAACCCTTCCTGTTTGTCCTATTAGATCCATCTGCAGCATTCGATACATTCGATCATAGAATACAAGGCAATGTCTTACCTCACATAATGGGACTTTGCAAGCAAGTCCTCAACTGGTCGGCACCCTTTTTCACCAAGGAGTCTACTTTGCAAACTGGCAAACATACATTAGGAAGACACATGTATTGCAAAGTCCTAGTGTCCGTATACACTCTGTTTCAGAGTTAGAAGGAGGGTGAGGTAAAGTATTCTTATTTGCAATCCTGCACTTGTCCCAAAGAGCCCAGGGCGTGTGGCAGGATGGATATATCAGGCACATGGTCTCATTTGAAACCAAAATCAGTTCTGGCTAATATGTTCAAACCAGTGCAACAATACAGGAATCCAGGACTCGAATGGGGTCATAAGGGTATGGTTAGGTCATGGCAGCCAATCCTGATCTAAAAGTACCTCTCTAGCCTGCAGCCTACTGATGAAATGCTGGAGGTTTAAAGGAACTTTCCAGTCCTGATCAGGCTCTTAGGATGGGGCCCTCATCTCAATTATTAGGGGCATTCCCTGCCACTCTCCAATTCCAGGATGGCATGGTCTTGGCTGCCAGTGCTCTATGCATTACCATTGACTACCATTTCTGGATGCTCCAGTGATACTTCAATTGCACAGGCTTAGCATGGGCTGCCTTGGAAGCATTGTAGATTTTACAGGCTGCAGATCGCTAATGCAATAGCAGCAAGCTAACCAGTGGTGCTTGAGCAATTTTCAGCAAGGGTGCTGCTATCAGGGTTACATCACTGAAATCATAGGAACTGTGACAAATTAAAGCATCACACTAAGAACAAGTGTAGCATATGGTACGGCAGTGGTATATAGCTAATGGTGCGTTTTGGAGCACACTGTGACACATATATTCCTAAAGCATGGTGTGGTAGCTTACTGTCATTAACAAACAGCACATTTTCAATTGAAATGAGCACTAAGTTGCATAGATATGCAGTTTTACTGATTAAACTAAATAGCACACGAGCAATACTGTGTGGAACTTTACGTGGATGACTCAATGATACACCTGCGTCAGCTGGCCATGTCTGTCAAATCCTGTTGAACGCCATAAGGGAATTGAGGGAAATATCGGGGCCCCATGCAAACCATTCAAAATCTGCCTTTTTCCCACTGAGGCAATTGAAGGGGATACCCCATGGATAGCTTCCCATGTCTGGTCTGCCCTGGAGGGGTCAGAGTGTTAAATATCTGGGAATGCACATAGCACATGGGCTACAACAGTGCCATGATCTGAACCTGGGGAGGGTTATCCGTAATCTCTGTCCATCCATTAGATTGTGGAATTCGCTAAAACTAACCCTAATGGGGAAAATAGCGTATATCAAAATGGTGGTGCTGTCCAGATGCCTGTATGTGCTTCAGGGAACCATGTACGAGATTCCTCGGTGTGAGTTTGAGAATTGGATCGGCTATTGGTGGACCTCAGCATGCAGTCCACTGGCTTGATCAGGATGGAAACTGGGAAAAGACTCTCCTCAATGGTATGTACTGCGTGCATAATCTTTGGGCCCTGTTGATGAGAGGGAAAAGATTCCCTGAATCTCTGCCACATATGATCCGGCTGGTGTGCTGGCTCTGGGAGAGAGCAATTTAGAGAGTGAATCGGAAGGTGCCATATGCGCCGAACTTAGATATCTGAATAGTTTGGTTCTTTGCACACATAGCTCAGACTATGGCTGTCGGCCGCTGGCTGGATATCGTGTGTGCCATGCTGTCTGATCTCTACCCCACGGACCATTTATCACCATGCACAATACATTTGAGGCATTTGCATTGGGTCCCGGTCAGTTTCTGTAGTATGCAAAATAGCTATCACAGCCAGGGGGAATATGGCCCTTGTTCCCTGAGGCCCCTGAACCCACGCAGACAATGGTCACCATGATCTTGATGGCAGGTAGTCGGAAACTAATCATGCAACTGTTGTGGGCCATTCGGGCGGATAAATGGCCAACACCGCTGAAGGTCGAGGATGTTTGGCAGCAAGTTAGCGATAATCCTATTACCACTAAGGAATGGCTTAAAATACATGGTGGAGTGTGTGACGTGTTGATCAATGCAGTGAAATGTCACCATATTGCTTACCTCTCCCCTAAGCCGTTGCATAATATGTATCCAGCAAGGGACCCTGGATGTGTACATTGTGAATGTGTGATGGCTGATTTCTTTTGTGTTGTATGGAGCTGCCCTGCTATTTTAAAATTCTGGGACGAGGTGTTAGCCCCCATCAATGGGGTTACGGGTTGGGCTGTCACGCTCACGGTCAAACAGTGCCTGCTGGGCCTACTCTCAGACAAGAAAAAGAAGAAATTGAGCAGGAAGTTTATGGTATTCAGCCTAATATTAGCTAAGAGGTGTATTGCCATTAAGTGGCTGCGTCCCCGGCCCCCTTTAATAAAGGACTGGCGGCAGGATTTACTGGAGTTAGCAGGAGCAGAGGAAGTGCATATGAGAAAGGTACGGAAGGACGAGAAGCTAGCAGATGACTTGATCTCTTGGGGAGCTATGATACAGGTCCTAACAAACCCCCCCGGTACCAGTCACCCATGAGGGACTCGCCAGACAATAATAGAACGCTCGAGGCAAGGGGAAGGTGGTGTGCCCATGTGGTGTGTAGACCCAATGCTTGATATAGGTGGGAGATTTACTGAGTGTGTCCGCTTGAGGGAAAAAATGAAGGACAAAGTAGGTAGCGCTTAGGCTACGCTGGCTAGACTGATGGATGGAAGCACAGGGGGAGGAGTGGGGTTTAGGTTCAAGGAACTGTTGTTTTGTTACTAGCTCGGTCTGCACTAAGCGGACGCTGTTTATCTAAATTGGTATGTTATACTGCACTGAACTTTTTGTTACTACAAATGTAATCCTAAAACTGCTCTAGTCACTTTGTTTCCATCATACTTCAGAATTACAAAAAATTTGCTTCATTTATGCATTCCTAATAGCTGATCTAGTGGGAATAATGTGTACAATTAATTTACAGGTATTTAAATGTAGCTGTGTGTCACAATAAAATTGACATCCTGCAGCCTTTTCTTCCACACTTCCTGAACCTAGCAGATAATTCACTTTACAAAATCCTCTCACTTTATTTTCAGAGAATGAAAAGGAAACCTCAATCTCCATGTCAAAAGAATAAGCAGCAATTTGACAGAAGAAATAGCCTGACATTTGACCTCTGTCTTTGAACACACAGCACACACGCACACACACACACACAATCTTAAGTGAAAGGAATTCTCTTCTCACAAATTAAAGTTTTCAGTCAGAAGCTGTCTTGATGACCTTTGGTCTCCCATATTTATTGTATCATACACCTCCTTGTTCACTCCAAACATACAATAACAAAAGTAACCTACTCTAGATAATAACTGTCAATTTGCATTTGTATGTCAAAGATATTGAGGCACTCCACATAATAAAGGTTTTTGCATGGACTGCATTGAATTTTCAGCAATATTATAATCACATTCACAACTGGGTGGTTCTCAACTGGTTATTCATTACAAATTTAAAGAAACAGTTTCTGTTGATACCTACTGTTAGACCTGGCATCTTTTGGCATGTTTCCCCTGTCTTTTTGCTTTCTGGCCTCCTGTTTTTGTCGTATGCTGGACTCTGTATTGCTGGTTTAGTGTCTCTTGCACCTTTTCACTGCTATCCAGTGCTAAAGTGCAAGTACTCCGACTGTAAATTATGTTATGATTGGTTTCCCATGATTGGTATATTTGATTTACTGGTAAACCCCTAGTAAAGTGCACTGTGTGTGCCCAGGGCCTGTAAATCAAATGCTACTAGTCGGCCTGCAGCATTGGTTATGCCACCCACACAAGTAGCCTTTCAAATGTATCTCAGACCTGCCACTGCAGCATCTGCACGCACAGTTTTTTAACTGCCATGGTGACCTGGCAAGTGCACCCACTTGCCAGGCCTTAACCTTCCTTTTTGTTACATGTAAGTCGCCCCTAAGGTAGGCCCTAGGTATCCCCATGGTCAGGGTGCAGTGTACGTAAAAGGTAGGACTTGTAGTAGTGTGTTTTACATGTCCTGATCGTGAAATACTGCCAATTTTCTCTTTCACTATTGAAAGGCTGTCTCTCCCATAGGTTATCATTGGAGCTGCCTTGTAACATTTTACAAGTGTAACTTTCAATTGGGAAGAGATAGAAGTTTGGAGTTTAGGTTCCCCAAACTCAGGATTTAAAAATACATCTTTTGGTGAAGATTGTTTTTAAATTGTGTGTTTCAAAATACCACTTTTAGAAAGTGGGCATTTTCTTGTTTTATCATTCTGTGTGCCTCTGCCTGCCCGTGTAATCAACATCTGGGTTTAGACTGACATGGGGCTGTTTGTGCATTCACTCCAGACACTCACACAAAGGGAGCTGAGGTATGCCCTGCATATCCTGATGGGCTTTCCTGGGTTAGAGTGGTGGGAGGAGTTGTCACTGAACACCTGACTAGGCTGTGGCTGCCTTGCACAATGCTGTCTCCATCCCCTGGAGGCTGGCTGGACCAAAGAGGACAGAATTGGTTTGTACTGAGCAAGAGAAATGTTTTTACATAGACTTCAAAGGGAAAAAGGGGTATAAGTATTAGACCTAAAACCTCATAACTTTATATTACTTCTGGAATCAAGAGAAACCTCTGCCAAGTCAGAAGAGCTGCAGAGCTGTGAGGAGGAGGAGTACGGCCCCTTTGCTGTGTGTTGCTTTTATGGGTTGGTCTACAGTTGCTGCTTCTGCCAAGGAGAGGACAAGACTGGACTTTGCTGTGAAACCTGCTTGAGAAGAGTCTCCAAGGGCTTGTTTGTGCTTGGCTCCTGTCTTGAAGTCTCAGGGACACAAAGCTTCATCTACAGCCTTCTTGAACTCCACTGCTGGGAGTTCTGACCTGCTGGGGATGCCTATTCCAGTTCTGGCCCCTGGTAGTTGTTCCTGCTACAGAAAGCTGTGAAGAACTGAAGAAATCATCTAAATCGACACTTCACCCTTCTTGCAGCTGTTTTATTCGATGCTGCACCGCCGTGCACGAGAAAATTGCGACGCACGGCCCGTGCGCCCAAAGAATCGATGGAGCGCCTGTCAGCGGCCCGAAGAACTGCCGCACACCAAGTCCAGTGCACCAATCTCTGAAGTCCGAGATTGCCGCACCGACTCCGATGCAGGCCTGGCTGTGCGGGTGAAAGAATCGATGCATCGTTGGACCGTGGCTGAAGGAATCAACGTAGTACCTGTGTGACCGCTTCCACATGGACCTCCAACACGTCCGGATTTCCATGCATCGCACCAGGGCGCCAAATCTACATCAACACTGGGGCTGCAGTAAGGAACTGATGCATCAGCTCCCTGCACAGTAAGAAACCAAAATCATCACCTCCTCTGCAGTAAGGAACTGATGGATCACCTCCCCTGTGTGACAGTAAGGAACCAACACATCACCTCCCCTGGAGCAAGGAACTGACGCATCACCTTCCCTGCACGTAAGGAACCGACGCAACAACTTCCCTGCACCCGTTTTGCTTGTGATTTTCGACGCATCCTAGGTACTTTGCAACAAAAGTGACACATCCATAGTTTTTTATGGGCATAACTGTTTTTACCTTTTAAAAGTCATATTGTGATATCTGTATGTTGGATTTTTGTCATTTTGGTCTTGCTAGGTTTAGATAAAGATACTTTATTTTTCTAAACTGGTGTGGTGTCCATTTGTAGTGTTTTCACTGTGTTACAGTGTGTTAGGTGCAAATGCTTTCCACATTGCCTCTGAGATAAGCCTGACTTCTCATGTTAAGCTACCAAGGGGGTGAGCAGAGGTTATGTTAGGTGTATAACTCTATTTTCCTGTCTAGAAGGAAGGGTCCCTACTTGCACAGGGTGCAAGCCACTGCCAACTAGAGACCCCCATTTCTAGCACCTACTAATAACAGTTTTCATTGGTCATAATGCTGTATCTTACATTCAACATCATCAACCAATTGACTTCTGTGGTTGAGGAAGTCAAAGTTCTTAGGTGCTCTTTGTGAGGTAAACACAAATTCGGGAAATAAAACACAGCACTAGGCTTTTGGTTACTGCTGGACTTCCAGCATGGTTTTACTGTGGCTTCTGGCATTTTGCTATCAGTAGTAGCACATTTGCTGTATCTTTAATTAGTGGTGCCCTTTCAGTTCACATCACTTTGCATTCTAATAGCTGTAGTCCAGGGTTTATCATGGGGAAATAGATCAAAGGGCCCAGGATGGAGAATACTGCAGTGGAAAGATCCCGGAACAGCTGGCTACTTCACCTTGGAAATGATGATACCTAAGGATTTGGTTGAACTTACATTTATTCTTTAGAGCACTGTATCAGCTGTAATCCACAGGCCATTATGAAATCACTTAAATTGCCCTCAAATTGGAGGATATTTACAGTAAATATATTTTATGTAATACATGAGAGCATAAAACCCTTGTAGAAATGCCCATCTTTAATTTTCTCATTACAGCTGAGATGTAACGACATAATGCCTCCTGCCATAGCCTGCAGCCAAGGTGAATGGCAGGTCACAGAGTATAGTTACAGCTGCAGTTTAAACAACTAAAAGGAGAACTGTTTTTTCATTCTTCTGCTTTATTTTTCTAAAATGTACAGCAATCAGCAGAAAAGAGATTAGTGGCACCTGTAGGACATTGGGTTACTGGTTGAGGGGGGCCCTACTCAAGCAGCAACGACAATTCTTGTCAGGGTGAAACACAAACAAACCCCAAATTAACCTGTGCTTTACTCTCTGGTAGCTTGGCAAAAAAGCAGGCAGGCTCAACTTAGAGGCAATGTGTAAAGTATTTATGAAGCACTTCAAACAGTATTAAAGTGAAAACACGACACAATAAAAATCCCACACCAATAAAAGAAAATAGAGTAAAATGTAATAAATTATTTGAGATCAAAACAACATAAATCCAGTCAGTAGAACCAGAGATATGCAATTTCAAACGTTTAAATAAAAATAGTGCCTAGAAGCACAAAGCGCAAACTGTGGTTATCTGGCTGCGCCAGACCAGGACAAACTTACAAGTTCAGGCAGACCACAATGGAGCACAGGCCAGATACTAGGACCCAGTTAGGCCCGCTGAACAAAGTACCTTGAATCTTGGTTTGCGGAGCGTTGCGAGATCCTGTATCAAGGAGGTTTTGCGCAGCGGTGGTTTCGAGGAGGCTGCGGGGCTGTGATGCAGAGACTGTCATCGCTGTCGAGGATGCTGACAACAAGGGCCTTGCAATGCAAATGCGTGACTCGAGGATGAAGGTGCTGCTGCGATGTAAAGTCCTGCACCATCGTCGAGGATGCCGTAAATGGCGGGCTTGTGATGGGAAGGCCTACATTGAGGATGCGTTGCACAGTGGCAGTTCCAAGGAGACTGCGGGATGCGAGGTCCAGCGGTCGGGGATGTGTTGGGGAACTCCACCTGGACCCATGGACAGACAACTCACTGAGCACCTGGTGTCCAGCCGGAGCACCTCAGGGCAATATGATAAAGCATGGTGACAGTGACTGTCATTCCACATTAGCACATTGGCCCTACAATGGTAGTATGAGTTGGCCAATGATGCTTGCTGCATGGGGCCAATAATGTTACTATATGTGGCTATTGATGCTTGTTTGCTTGTTACTGTGTGTCTTTAATAAAGTTGGTTACTTGTGGAGCCATAATTGCTCATTACTAGGCGGGCTTTAATTATTGTTAAGAATTAGACTGTTTATAGTTGTTACTATGTATGGCCATTAATGCTAGTTACAGTGTCGGGCCATTAAATCTGGCTACTGTGTGTGGCCATTAAATCTGGCTACTGTGAAGGGGCATTAATGGATTTTTACTATTTGAAGCCATTAATGCATATTCGTCCAGGGTCATTGAGACATAAAATACCAGTCAACTGATGCACATATTGCCTATGTCAGGACCACTTATGAATCTACTATGATCATTGTTGCATGTTATTGCCTGGTTTACTGATGTGTGTTCCTATTAGGTGGACTGACACAATACTGTCTCAGAAAATTAATATTCACTGATATCTTTGGTCATGGACTTTTTTTTGCAAATATCTTTATTAGATTTTTGTTCAAGAAAACGCATTCACATTTAGGATACGTCCCATTCAACAGTGTAGGTATTACCATATCAGTTACCTCAGATATCCATTTTTTAACCATATCAACTATAACATAACAATGAATGGCCCTTCCAACACACCCCAAACAGCTTCCATCTTTGGTCACTGACTTATGCTGTGTAGGCATCAGCCTCTCTCGCCTTCACTTCCATTTCAGAAGAAGCCTTACTCACTGTCTTGGATAGGTGACAGACTGGTACACTGAGCCTACGGAACATGTGTACATAAGTATATATGCTAAACCAACTCTATTTGAAGCACAGGATGGAAAAGACTTTGCTAATGACCAATAGGTTTTATATAGGATTGTAATATCCTGAGGACATGTCACTGCAGCCCCCACTTCCAGAAGGCCTGCCCCTAAATTCACACACACCTATCCATCACAGGCATCACCAGTCGGGTAATATTGCCAATAAGTTAGAACTAGGCGCAGATGCCCTAACTCCAGTTGCAATCCAACACTGTATCTCTGTGTCATCCTTCGCATGAATGCCTGTCTCGGGTCTGTGACATTACAATGATGATGGGGATAGGATTAGAACCAGCCTGCTGCCTTACTCTGGGAATGGAAAGGCTCACATTAAACTCTGATGCTGCAGCTGCTGATAACCCCTGGCGATATGTCGGTTGGCTGCCCATGCCGACGCATCTGTCCCTCTAACAATGTTTGCAGACATGGAGTGAGTGGGGCACACAAAATTCTGGCCCCATGGAACAAAGAAGCCTCATACCATGTTGCTGCCTGTTCTCCGGTCCTGCCACCAACAGGAGAAGGACCAGATCTAACCTGCTGGTCCCATTAACCCAAGGCCTGCACCCACCCCCATTCCTCCGCAGCACTCAGCACCAACAGTGCTGGCCCTAGCCAAAGGAGAAGAAGCCTAGCTTAGCGGAAGAGGCCTAGCTTAGTGCTACCTGACTTCAGCACTCACAGTACTGAGGGTGGACTCTGATCCTGTACGTTTTGGATTCTGAGGACCGGGACGATGCTGTAGAGCAGGGGTGTAGCTTAAGGGGGGGGGGGAGTGGGTGGTTTGGGGTGTTGCAACCCCTCCCCCCCTCCCAATAAATGTAGTTTTGGGAAATTAGTTGGTTACAGGTGCTTTCAGTCGGGTATGGTGAGGAGTCTGCCGGATTTCACAAGGAAATTTTTACATAGATACAGACAAAAAATCTCTGTTTTGAAAGTCTTCAAAAGTGTTGGTTATTTTATCAAATATTGTGTTTTCTCCCACCTAGCATCCCCACCCATCAGTATTCTTCTCCCTTTCCACTGCCCCTAAAGTCCATCTAATGTGCCTTGCTTGTCTATCAATCAATCAAAGCAGACTTATATAGCGCTGCTAATCACCCGTGAGGGTATCTAGGCACTGAGGATCTTGCTGCAGATGTCTGTAATGTACTTTAACATCCCATGCCAGAGTGATTGTTGGAAAATCTGAAGCTGGAGTCTTAGTGACCAAACTACACCCCTGCTGTAGAGGCTTATGGACTCTTTAATCTCCACTGCACTGCTGCCTCCCTCCTCCACCACTAGAGGCATGTTCGGCCTTTGAAGGGGAAATGATTGAGACACATTACCATTTGAGAGCCTCCGGTCCTACTTCCATAAATTAAATGGAAAATGATAGGTCTCTGGCCTCCATGCCTTACAAAGAGGGCTGCACCATGTTTGCTCCCCTTTGCCGCTGAACACTGAATAGCCCAACCCGCAGAACTTACTGGCTCCGCCTGAGAGACTCCCTGCACCCACCACATCATGGTGTTGGCAGATGAAAGAAGAGCTATAAGTCAGACATCTGCACGTGAGGACTGATCCCAAGATCACCAGCATGCTCCCACCTCCTCAAAGAATGACTTGCCATCTCCCTGTGCAACACTCAACCTGCAGATGTCCTGCCCCCGGGGGAAATAATGGAACTGAGCCAGCGACTGTACTTGTCAGGGCTTAAAGAGACAGGTCCAAAGTAAAATAAAATGGAAAAATGATGGAAAATGACATGAATAGAGAACTAGTGCGGCAAACAGTTGCCTGGAACGTGCCTATGTGAATCCTGTCCTAGACAGCATGTGCCTCCCTGCACTGAGGCATGCAGTACCCATGAATAGCCTGATTCACGATAGCCATGGCCCACTCCCCCCTCAGAGTTCCACAAGCGGCTAGGCAGTTTTGGCCTTTTGGTAGCACACACGTGGTGCACACAAAATTCCAGTGCATCATACACAGAGTACTGTGGCGACACGTACAAAGTGCCTCCTCATTTGAGAGCTGGCCTCGTGCTGTTGCCCTGCAGGATAACAACGTTGGAGGTGGCCAGGACGAAGAATTCGGAAGCTCAAGTTTCCAGGTCTCTTAAAGATCATCTTCAGAGAGTCACGTGACACAACCAATGAAAAACTAAAAACTTCGCATTGGAGTCCACATGTCTCCAGGCAGTAGCAGCAGTGCAGCGGCCAGAGCGGCTGACTCCTAATTGCCGGGGCTCGCGGTTCGATCGCCGGAGGCACCTGAGCTCAGCATCATGTGACTCTGGGCAATAGAGCACTAAATCTCCCCGACGGCCCCCAGCGCCTGGAGACCCCTGTGGTGATATATCGCGCTTTACAAATCTGGAATTTAAGTAATCCCTCTGCTGCATCGTTTGAACTTTAATGAACAAAAAGGTCCCGTGCATCAGTAAGGTTGACCAACTCTGTACTCTCCAGTTACTATCTTACCATGTATGCCGTCAAAAGGTTCTGGACTTCTCTGCATCCATGTTTGTGTCCTAACTCACATCAGTTTAAGCAATGAACTCGTGGTCCTCTTGTAGCCGGCACCGTGTGTCCACCTCTGTTCTTCCGAATGACTCTGAGACCTATAGAATCACGTTTGCCCTGTTTTGTTTTGTTTTCCACTATTGTAACTGTCCTTTGTTTTTTTCTGAGACAATACTCCAGCCCTGTCTTCCATTGGGCTTTTCCTATTCACAGGCCTCACACGTCACGTGACCCTGCTAAAATATTGGTGCTGGGCACACATGCCTCCCTCCACTCCTGTCACAATCCAGGACACGCTTTACTCTGATGCAGGACTGGGGCCCACAAGAATCAATTAGGCAATATCAAACCTAGTGCATTGGTAAATACTATTGCAAACAGTGGCTCCCACTTCTTGCTGCTTGATAGAGGCCATCGATTGCTGTTTCCTCTGTTGTACCAACCAATTATTATAACTGAGCCAACCACATATTCTTCACGTGTAGAGATTACTTCGCACACGCTGGAAGTACATTTTCCTCTAGTGTTACTTTGGCACCGTTTTGCCCATTTTGAGCAGCAAATCAAAATGAATTGCACATATTTCATCTTCCTACCCTTCGGATAAAGTGAAATTTTGCGGCATGCACAACCCTGAAACGTTAACATATGCATCCGCAAACAATTATCTAATGCAAGTCGAGGTTAGCTCCCATTCACTTACCTGGAGTGGCAACACTGCGTGGTGAAGAAAAACACGAAGAAAAATAAAACACCGAGGCCTCATTTTGGCAAATCGCACGAATTGTGTCTAACTGGATCCTGCCGCGAGACAGAAACTCTGTTCTTTTTTTAATCAATTGAATACATGCTACTGGGTTCTGTCATTGTCCATACAAAATCCAACTCTAACATTATCAATTAAAAAGCTGCATCTTCAGTCACTGAAAACCAGGTCGAATTGTCAGATCACACCAACTAACAAGTACATTCGCCCTGGGTTACCAAAAGTTAAGAAAGTCACTTCTTTCAATCATGCCCCAAATAACCGCGTATTATGGCTGAGCAATTTTCCTAAACGACTAATAAAGGAATTAACCCTTTATCCCACGAGCAAGGCGGCAACTGAACACTTCCTGTGGGTTTGGGCTTTAATCATCTTGCATCTTGATTCTCCCTCCTAGCAGGCCACCGCTCCACCCACAGAACAATATATTGCTTCCGGGCGCTTTCAAGTGAGCAAGCAGCGCATATCTGCTTTTTTCTACAGTCAATACATATTAACTGGCTACCGGGTCTACGTAACAATTGACTGATACTTAATTGGTCAATATAAATTCTGCTGCGGCATGTTATTTGAAGAATGCTTCGCCGGAACCTTAGCTACCCGTTACCACAAATCATTATACCAGTACACTAAAACGTATTGAGCATATGACATCAATAAGTACAATGAAAATCATTATTAAGCTGCCTCCATTACAGTACTAAATCGAAAATTACCTGTTGTCATTCTTACCCTATAGTAGGACCACAGAGACTTTTTGGTTTTATTCAATTTTAGACCTTTCGATTGTTTTAAACATACAAAGAATCATTCCATGGGTTTGTTTAATAGGATTTTTTTCAATTCAACGTGTCATTTGAAGCATTACTGGTCATTGTTGAACGTTCTTAAATAACTTTTGATCCGATTAATCATTATTTTCACTGCCCACAGGTCAATTTGAGATTTTTTTTGTACAGTGCAGTACTCTACAATGTGAGACTTTTTTCTCTAGAGCGCAGCACTCTGCCCAAGTGCCCTCTTAAGAGACTAGCTTTTTGGGGGTGGATGGTGGGGCGGGATGATCAACATCTGCCCTGCAATTAAAACGCATGTATTTTGCAGTGGCTCCGTCATCACGCGCACCAGACCTCCAGGGCACGCAGCTTCCCAGCCTGACGTCTGTTGTTATTTCGAAAGTGGCCTAGGTCGCTCTGACTCCCAGGGCTTAGTTTATGGCCACCCCGCCCTGAGGTAATACTTGCCGTGCTCTCTTCTGGGCCATAAAAGCCCCTTAGCACAGTAGGTTTGTGTCAGGGGACACATTTGTTTACTTTGCGAGTGCATTTAATGTGGAGAATGCTCACTTAACTGGAATCTGCATGGGAATAGGGAACGCGCATTAGTAAGGTCAGCGGCTTGTCTTAATGCACTGTGTAAACACACATTAAAGAACACACGTAATCGCCTGTTCCGGGGAAGGGCGTGATTGTGGGTTTACCACGAGGGAGACAGGTTTGCAGGCCTTTGGGCAAATTGGTCTGAAGTGTTATTAAGGGCGGAACGACATTTTGAATACAGGGAAAGGTTAATGATTGTAGAGAGTTCTGAGGTGAAGGCGGACCGGAGGGCTGCCTCCTGCTGCCTATTTATGTACAGAACGCGGATCCTTACCCCAGGAGGACCCGAGCAGTGCCTTCTGTCATGGTTTATTTACATATTACAGGAAGCCTCGTTCGATTGGCTTATTCAGTTTCTTTTACTTCAGATGCCCTGTAAAAAGAACAAAACAGATACTATACAAAATATATGGAAGAGTATGTGTGTGTAATCATATATATATTCACTGAAAAAACCATAGGTTTCAGACACGTTGTAGTTAGAAATTAGCATTTAAAAAACCTTTGAAATTCACTGAAAAAACCATAGGTTTTAGGGACAGTTATAGTTAGTTGGACATTTCACTCGTACAAAACCATAGAAATTCCCCGTTATAGTTAGTTCAGCTAACTATAACTCGCGCCCAGCAATGCACTGCTGATGACGTCACATATTACATCACTCATGACATGGTCAGTGACATCACTGATGACATCACTGATGACATCTCAAATGACATCACTGATGACATCACTGATGACATCATCCATGTGATAATTTCATGCATCTTCTCACACCCTAATATAACTTTTGATACACCCACTCTAAATTACAGACTACCATTCTCAAAGTCATACACACTCCAATACCAATAACTACATACCCACTCACTGATTCTTAGGTCTAAACACATATCCACTCACTCACCCGTACAGTAACTCATACTTACAGTCACTCAGTACAGGACTATCATATGCACTCATACACCTATATAAACACTCACACACCGCCACTCATCCATAGAGGTACTCACACACCTAGTCAGTCATGCAAAAAATTAATCACACACCCATTTACTCACCTATACAGTTATACACACACCAGCTCACTTACTCATACAAATACTAGCACATTCTTACGCTCTTATACAATAACTGATACAAGCACACACGCATCCATACAGCCACTCTCACAATCACACACCTATGGTTTTTTCAGTGAATTTCAAAGGTTTTTTAAATGCTAATTTCTAACTACAACGTGTCTGAAACCTATGGTTTTCTCAGTGAATTTCAAAGGTTTTTTAAATGCTAATTTCTAACTATAACGTGCCTGAAACCTATGATTTTTTAAGTGAATTTCAAAGGTTTTTTAAATGCTAGTTTCTAACTATGCCTACAGAGGTAGGACATGTGAAGAAAGAAGAAAAAACGCACAGAAAGAAGGAAAAGAAATGCAGAAAGAAGCAACAGAAGTCCACAAAGACGAAGAAAAGTGCAGGAAGAAGCAAAAGATGTGCAGAAAGAACCAACAGAGGAGCAGAAAGAGGCCTTGTTGCAAAATCATCCTGTGCCCACAACTTTTTCAGACGAGTACTGGTGGTAACTGACTCTGACTAACCAGAGCCAGTGCTATGCTAAAAGACACTTAGAATACAGTGAAAACACCTACATACACTAGGGAACACTATGCGTTGGGGTACCCCTGTGATTAGCATGACCTCCTCTGTAAGTCCCTAGTACATAATAGGGCAGGGGATTAAAATTACCTCTTAAAACGTGCTACAGGGCGCGTTTGCACAGTGGTGAAGGGAGGGGGGCCTGAGGTGACATGTGTGCAAACGCGCCTCGTGGCACGTTTTAAGTTGCGGGATTAAGTCCCCTTGAATCCTGAGGGTCCCTGGGGCCCAACTAGCCCCCAGGTACCTACAGTTAGGACCACAGAGCTGAGTTGCAGAGAGGCGTTCCGAGGCCACGCACCTTTTTCACCTCTCTGCAACGCAACTTTGTTGTGCTTACTGAAGGTACCTGGTGGGCTAGTTGGCCCCCAGGGTCCCTCAGGATTCAAGGGGAATTAATTCCCCAACTTAAAACGCACCACAGGGCGTGTTTGCGCACATGTCACCTGAGGACCCGCCCCCTCCCTTCACCACTGTGCAAACGCGCCCCGTGGCGCGTTTTAAGTTGGGGGATTAGGTCACCTTGAATCCTCAGGGTCCCTGGGGCCCAACTAGCCCACAAGGTACTTCCAGTAAGCACCACAGGCCTGCGTTGCAACGCCTGTAACAAATTGTGCAGTTGTGTTTAGGTAGTGGAGGGGGTCGTGCTGGAGGTAGTGTTTTAGGGTTTAGGGTAGTGCAGTGGTGTTTGTGTAGTGTAGGGGGTCATGCTGGGGGTAGTTTTAGGGTTTAGGGTAGTGCAGTGGTGTTTGGGTAGTGTAGGGAGTCGTGCTGGGGGGAGTGTTTTAGGGTTTAGGGTAGTGCAGTGATGTTTGGGTAGTGTAGGGGGTCGTGCTGGGGGTAGTGTTTTAGGGTTTAGGGTAGTGCAGTGGTGTTTGGGTAGTGTAGGGGGTCATGCTGGGAGTAGTGGTTTAGGGTTTAGGGTACTGCAGTGGTGTTTGGGTAGTGTAGGGGTACTGCTGGGGGTAGTGTTTTAGGGTTTAGGGTAGTGCAATGGTGTTTGGGTAGTGTAGGGGTACTGCTGGGGGTAGTGTTTTAGGGTTTAGGGTAGTGCAGTGGTGTTTGGGTAGTGTAGGGGGTACTGCTGGGGGTAGTGTTTTAGGGTTTAGGGTAGTGCAGTGGTGTTTGGGTAGTGTAGGGGTTCATGCTGGGGGTAGTGTTTTAGGGTTTAGGGTAGTGCAGTGGTGTTTGTGTAGTGTAGGGGGTAGTGTTTTAGGGTTTAGGGTAGTGCAGTGGTGTTTGTGTAGTGTAGGGGGTTGTGCTGGGGGTAGTGTTTTAGGGTTTAGGGTAGTGCAGTGGTGTTTGTGTAGTGTAGGAGGTCGTGTTTTAGGGTTTAGGGTAGTGCAGTGGTCTTTGGGTAGTGTAGGGAGTCGTGCGGGGGTAGTGTTTTAGGGTTTAGGGTAGTGCAGTGGTCTTTGGGTAGTGTAGGAGGTCGTGCGGGGGTAGTGTTTTAGGGTTTAAGGTAGTGCATTGGTGTTTGGGTAGTGTAGGGGGTCATGCGGGGGTAGGGTTTTAGGGTTTAGGGCAGTGCAGTGGTGTTTGGGTAGTGTAGGGGGTTGAGCTGGGGGGAGTGTTTTAGGGTTTAGGGCAGTGCAGTGGTGTTCGTGTAGTGTAGGGGGTCGTGCTGGGGGGAGTGTTTTAGGGTTTAGGGCAGTTCAGTGGTGTTCGGGTAGTGTAGGGGGTCGTGATGGGGGAGTGTTTTAGGGTTTAGGGCAGTGCAGTGGTGTTCGGTAGTGTAGGGGGTCGTGATGGGGGAGTGTTTGAGGGTTTAGGGCAGTGCAGTCGTGTTCGGGTAGTGTAGGGGGTCATGCTGGGGGGAGTATTTTAGGGTTTAGGGTAGTGCAGTGGTGTTCGGGCAGTGTAGGGGTCGTGCGGGGTGGTGTTTCAGGGTTTAGGGCAGTGCAGTGGTGTTCGGGCAGTGTAGGGGGTCGTGCTGGGGGTGGTGTTTCAGGGTTTAGGGCAGTGCAGTGGTGTTCGGGCAGTGTAGGGGGTGGTGCAGAGGGTGGTGTTTCAGGGTTTAGGGCAGTGCAGTGGTGTTCGGGCAGTGTAGGGGGTGGTGTTTCAGGGTTTAGGGCAGTGCAGTGGTGTTCGGGCAGTGTAGGGGGTCGTGCTGGGGCTGGTGTTTCAGGGTTTAGGGCAGTGCAGTGGTGTTCGGGCAGTGTAGGGGTCGTGCTGGGGCTGGTGTTTCAGGGTTTAGGGCAGTGCAGTGGTGTTCGGGCAGTGTAGGTGGTCAAGCTGGGGCTGGTGTTTCAGGGTTTAGGGCAGTGCAGTGGTGTTCGGGCAGTGTAGGGGGTCATGCTGGGGCTGGTGTTTCAGGGTTTAGGGCAGTGCAGTGGTGTTCGGGCAGTGTAGGGGTCTTGCTGGGGCTGGTGTTTCAGGGTTTAGGGCAGTGCAGTGGTGTTCGGGCAGTGTAGGGGGTCGTGCTGGGGGTGGTGTTTCAGGGTTTAGGGCAGTGCAGTGGTGTTCGGGCAGTGTAGGGGGTCGTGCTGGGGCTAGTGTTTCAGGGTTTAGGGCAGAGCAATGGTGTTCAGGCAGTGTAGGGGGTCGTGCTGGAGGTGGTGTTTCAGGGTTTAGGGCAGTGCAGTGGTGTTCGGGCAGTGCAGGGGGTTTTGCTGGGGGTGGTGTTTCAGGGTTTAGGGCAGTGGTGTTCAGGCAGTGTAGGGGGTCTTGCTGGGGGTGATGTTTCAGGGTTTAGGGCAGTGCAGTGGTGTTCGGGCAGTGTAGGGGGTCGTGCTGGGGGTGGTGTTTCAGGGTTTAGGGCAGTACAGTGGTGTTTGGGCAGTGTAGGACGTCGTGCTGGGGGGTGGTGTTTCAGGGTTTAGGGCAGTGCAGTGGTGTTCGGGCAGTGTAGGGGGTCGTGCAGGGGGTGGTGTTTCAGGGTTTAGGGCAGTGCAGTGGTATTTGGGCAGTGTAGGGGGTCGTGCAGGGGGTGGTGTTTCAGGGTTTAGGGCAGTGCAGTGGTGTTCGGCCAGTGTAGGTGGTTTTGCTGGGGGTGGTGTTTCAGGGTTTAGTGCAGTGGTGTTTGGGCAGTGTAGGGGGTCTTGCTGGGGGTGGTGTTTCAGGGTTTAGGGCAGTGCAATGGTGTTCGGGCAGTGTAGGGGGTCTTGCTGGGGCTGCTGTTTCAGGGTTTAGGGCAGTGCAGTGGTGTTCGGTCAGTGTAGGGGGTCTTGCTGGGGCTGGTGTTTCAGGGTTTAGGGTAGTGCAGTGGTGTTCGGGCAGTGTAGGGGGTCGTGCTAGGGCTGGTGTTTGAGGGTTTAGGGCAGTGCAGTGGTGTTCGGGCAGTGTAGGGGGTCGTGCTGGGGCTGGTGTTTCAGGGTTAGGGCAGTGCAGTGGTTTTCGGGCAGTGTAGGCGGTTGTGCTGGGGCTGGTGTTTCAGGGTTTAGGGCAATGCAGTGGTGTTCGGGCAGTGTACAGGCTTGTGCTGGGGCTGGTGTTTCAGGGTTTAGGGCAGTGCAGTGGTGTTCGGGCAGTGTAGGGGGTCATGCTGGGGGTGGTGTTTCAGGGTTTAGGGCAGTGCATTGGTGTTCGGGCAGTGTGGGGGGTCGTGCTGGGGCTGGTGTTTCAGGGTTTAGGGCAGTGCAGTGGTGTTTGGGCAGTGTGGGGGTCGTGCTGGGGCTGGTGTTTGAGGGTTTAGGGCAGTGCAGTGGTGTTCGGGCAGTGTAGGGGTCGTGCAGGGGTGGTGTTTCAGGGTTTAGGGCAGTGCAGTGGTGTTTGGGCAGTATAGGGGGTCGTGCTGGGGCTGGTGTTTGAGGGTTTAGGGCAGTGCAGTGGTGTTCGGGCAGTGTAGGGGTCGTGCAGGGGTGGTGTTTCAGGGTTTAGGGTAGTGCAGTGGTGTTCGGGCAGTGTAGGGGGTCATGCTGGGGCTGGTGTTTCAGGGTTTAGGGCAGTGCAGTGGTGTTCGGGCAGTGTAGGGGGTCGTGCTGGGGCTGGTGTTTCAGGGTTTAGGGCAGTGCAGTGGTGTTCGGGCAGTGTAGGGGGTCGTGCTGGGGCTGGTGTTTCAGGGTTTAGGGCAGTGCAGTGGTGTTCGGGCAGTGTAGGTGGTCAAGCTGGCGCTGGTGTTTCAGGGTTTAGGGCAGTGCAGTGGTGTTCGGGCAGTGTAGGGGGTCATGCTGGGGCTGGTGTTTCAGGGTTTAGGGCAGTGCAGTGGTGTTCGGGCAGTGTAGGGGGTCTTGCTGGGGCTGGTGTTTCAGGGTTTAGGGCAGTGCAGTGGTGTTCGGGCAGTGTAGGGGGTCGTGCTGGGGGTGGTGTTTCAGGGTTTAGGGCAGTGCAGTGGTGTTCGGGCAGTGTAGGGGGTCGTGCTGGGGCTAGTGTTTCAGGGTTTAGGGCAGAGCAATGGTGTTCAGGCAGTGTAGGGGGTTGTGCTGGAGGTGGTGTTTCAGGGTTTAGGGCAGTGCAGTGGTGTTCGGGCAGTGTAGGGGTTTTGCTGGGGGTGGTGTTTCAGGGTTTAGGGCAGTGGTGCTCAGGCAGTGTAGGGGGTCTTGCTGGGGGTGATGTTTCAGGGTTTAGTGCAGTGGTGTTCGGGCAGTGTAGGGGGTCTTGCTGGGGGTGGTGTTTCAGGGTTTAGGGCAGTGCATTGGTGTTCGGGCAGTGTAGGGG
Source organism: Calotriton arnoldi (assembly GCA_963921515.1). Classification (NCBI taxonomy): domain Eukaryota; kingdom Metazoa; phylum Chordata; class Amphibia; order Caudata; family Salamandridae; genus Calotriton; species Calotriton arnoldi. Next base: position 286,753 of record CAWUFW010000593.1, on the reverse strand, counting down.
GTCGTGCTAGGGCTGGTGTTTGAGGGTTTAGGGCAGTGCAGTGGTGTTCGGGCAGTGTAGGGGTCATGCTGGGGCTGGTGTTTCAGGGTTTAGGGCAGTGCAGTGGTTTTCGGGCAGTGTAGGCGGTCGTGCTGGGGCTGGTGTTTCAGGGTTTAGGGCAGTGCAGTGGTGTTCGGGCAGTGTACGGGCTTGTGCTGGGGCTGGTGTTTCAGGGTTTAGGGCAGTGCAGTGGTGTTCGGGCAGTGTAGGGGGTCGTGCTGGGGGTGGTGTTTCAGGGTTTAGGGCAGTGCATTGGTGTTCGGGCAGTGTAGGGGGTCGTGCTGGGGCTGGTGTTTCAGGGTTTAGGGCAGTGCAGTGGTGTTCGGGCAGTGTGGGGGGTCGTGCTGGGGCTGGTGTTTCAGGGTTTTGGGCAGAGCAGTGGTGTTCGGGCAGTGTAGGGGGTCGTGCTGGGGGTGATGTTTCAGGGTTTAGGGCAGTGCAGTGGTGTTCGGGCAGTGTAGGGGGTCTTGCTGGGGGTGGTGTTTCAGGGTTTAGGGCAGTGGTGTTCAGGCAGTGTAGGGGGTCTTGCTGGGGGTAGTGTTTCAGCGTTTAGGGCAGTGCAGTGGTGTTCGTGCAGTGTAGGGGGTCATGCTGGGGGTGGTGTTTCAGGGTTTAGGGCAGTGCAGTAGTGTTCGGGCAGAGTAGGGGGTCGTGCAGGGGTGGTGTTTCAGGGTTTAGGGCAGTGCAGTGGTGTTCGGGCAGTGTAGGGGTCGTGCTGGGGGTGGTGTTTCAGGGTTTAGGGCAGTGCAGTGGTGTTCGGGCAGTGTAGGGGGTCGTGCAGGGCGTGGTGTTTCAGGGTTTAGGGCAGTGCAGTGGTGTTCGGGCAGTGTAGGGTTTCGTGCTGGGGCTGGTGTTTCAGGGTTCAGGGCAGTGCAGTGGTGTTCGGGCAGTGTAGGGGGTCTTGCTGGTGGTGGTGTTTCAGGGTTTAGGGCAGTGGTGTTCGGGCAGTGTAGGGGTCTTGCTGGGGGTGATGTTTCAGGGTTTAGGGCAGTGCAGTGGTGTTCAGGCAGTGTAGGGGTCTTGCTGGAGGTAGTGTTTCAGGGTTTAGGGCAGTGCAGTTGTGTTCGTGCAGTGTAGGGGGTCGTGCTGGGGATGGTGTTTCAGGGTTTAGGGCAGTGCAGTGGTGTTCGGGCAGTGTAGGGGTTGTGCAGGGGTGGTGTTTCAGGGTTTAGGGCAGTGCAGTGGTGTTCGGGCAGTGTAGGGGGTCGTGCTGGGGGTGGTGTTTCAGGGTTTAGGGCAGTGCAGTGGTGTTCGGGCAGTGTAGGGGGTCGTGCACGGGGTGGTGTTTCAGGGTTTAGGGCAGTGCAGTGGTGTTCGGGCAGTGTAGGGGGTTGTGCTGGGGCTGGTGTTTCAGGGTTTAGGGCAGTGCAGTGGTGCTCGGGCAGTGTAGGGGGTCGTGCTGGGGGTGGTGTTTCAGGGTTTAGGGTAGTGCAGTGGTGTTTGGGCAGTGTAGGGGGTCGTGCTGGGGATGGTGTTTCAGGGTTTTGGGCAGAGCAGTGGTGTTCGGGCAGTGTAGGGGGTCGTGCTGGGGGTGGTGTTTCAGGGTTTAGGGCAGTGCAGTGGTGTTCGGGCAGTGTAGTGGGTCGTGCTGGGGGTGGTGTTTCAGGGTTTAGGGCAGTGGTGTTCGGGCAGTGTAGGGGTCTTGCTGGGGGTGATGTTTCAGGGTTTAGTGCACTACAGTGGTGTTCGGGCAGTGTAGGGGGTCTTGCTGGGGGTAGTGTTTCAGGGTTTAGGGCAGTGCAGTGGTGTTCGGGCAGTGTAGGGGGTCTTGCTGGGGGTAGTGTTTCAGGGTTTAGGGCAGTGCAGTGGTGTTCGGGCAGTGTAGGGGGTCGTGAAGGGGTGGTGTTTCAGGGTTTAGGGCAGTGCAGTGGTGTTCGGGCAGTGTAGGGGGTCGTGCTGGGGGTGGTGTTTCAGGGTTTAGGGCAGTGCAGTGGTGTTCGGGCAGTGTAGGGGGTCGTGCTGAGGGTGGTGTTTCAGGGTTTAGGGCAGTGCAGTGGTGTTCGGGCAGTGTAGGGGGTCGTGAAGGGGGTGGTGTTTCAGGGTTTAGGGCAGTGCAGTGGTGTTCGGGCAGTGTAGGGGGTCGTGCTGGGGGTGGTGTTTCAGGGTTTAGGGCAGTGCAGTGGTGTTCGGGCAGTGTAGGGGGTCATGCAGGGGCTGGTGTTTCAGGGTTTAGGGCAGTGCAGTGGTGTTCGGGCAGTGTAGGGGTCGTGCTGGGGGTAGTGTTTTAATGTTTAGGGTAGTGCAGTGGTGCTTGTGTAGTATAGGGGGTCGTGCAGGGGGTAGTGTTTTAGGGTTTAGGGTAGTGCAGTGGTGTTTGTGTAGTGTAGGGGGTCATGTTTTAGGGTAGTACAGTGGTGTTTGGGTAGTGTAGGAGGTCGTGCTGGGGGTAGTGTTTTAGGATTTAGGTTAGTGCAGTGGTGTTTGGGTAGTGTAGGGGGTCGTGCTGGGGGTACTGTTTTAGAGTTTAGGGTAGTGCAGTGGTGTTTGTGTAGTGTAGGGGTCGTGCTGGGGGTAGTGTTTTAGGGTTTAGAGTAGTGCAGTGGTGTTTGTGTAGTGTAGGGGGTCATGTTTTAGGGTAGTGCAGTGGTGTTTGGGTAGTGTAGGGGTTGTGCTGGGGGTAGTGTTTTAGGATTTAGGTTAGTGCAGTGGTGTTTGGGTAGTGTAGGGGTCGTGCTGGGGATAGTGTTTTAGGGTAGTGCAGTGATGTTTGTGTATTGTAGGGGGTCATGCTGGGGGTAGTGTTTTAGGGTTTAGGATAGTGCAGTGGTTCTTGTGTAGTGTAGGGGGTCGTGCTGGGGGTAGTGTTTTAGGGTTTAGGGTAGTGCAGTGGTGTTTTTGTAGTGTAGGGGGTCATGTTTTAAGATGCAACGCTCCAATACCTGACCAGTCTGCACTACATAAAACTGCAAAAAACTAAAAATAAAAAGTGTTTTGCACACTTTTGTCATTGGGCTATATGTGGGCTACATCTGGGTAATATTTGTGCTACATTTGGGCTCTTTTTTCTCTGGTGGCCATCTTGGAAGACTTCTTTGTTATGAAGTTTCCTAATTTCCTCATTTACTGCAGTCTCCTCAGTAGGAAATGCTTTCAGTTTTTACTTTGATTCCATCAAGAAGGCATTCAGATGTATCTCACATTTGCCATAAATTCAGAATGTTAGCACTCTAGTTGCTCATTAGATCACTGTAGTAAAGCTACTGCTCACCAGGGAGTTAACTGGAAATCTGCTGCTGGTATTGAAAGTGATTGTTTCAGTCTGCATGTCAGAATTTTCTAATGAAATAGAAGAGGATTTGAGATCTCACTTAAAACATACCCTAATTTTTCTTTCTGCAGCACTAACCATAATTTCTATTTCAAAAGAACCCCCTCATTTTGTTCCTTTTTAAATTAAATGTTTTAAGTGTTACCAGTTTATTCCAATCAAGATGGCTTCAGGTGTGCCATACTTTTGTCATAAGTAAGGCTGTTAGCGCTCTAGTTGTTCTTTAGAACACTCTGGGAAGCTGCAGTAGAACACAAAGGCATCAACTGGCAATCAATCAATCAATCAATCATGTCACTTATAAAGCGCACTACATACCCGCGAGGGTCTCAAGGCGCTGGGGGAAGAGGGGGTGGTGCTGCTACTGATCGAAGAGCCAGGTCTTGAGGAGTCTTCTGAAGGCCAGTAGGTCTTGGGTCTGTCGGAGGTTGTGGGGAGGGTGTTCCAGGTCTTGGCGGCGAGGTGGGAGAAGGATCTGCCGCCGGCGGTCGCTTTCCGGATGCGGGGGACTGTGGCGAGGGCGAGGCTGGTCGAGCGGAGCTGGCGGGTGGGGGTGTAGAAGCTGAGTCGTCTGTTGAGGTAGGCTGGTCCGGAGTTGTGGAGTGCTTTGTGTGCGTGGGTGAGGAGCTTGAAGGTTATCCTCTTGTTGACAGGGAGCCAGTGCAGGTCTCTCAGGTGGGGTGTGATGTGGCTGCGTCGGGGGATGTCGAGGATAAGACGTGCAGAGGCATTCTGGATGCGTTGCAGCCGTCTCAGGAGCTTAGCCGTCGTTCCTGCGTAGAGGGCGTTTCCGTAGTCCAGCCTGCTGGTGACAAGGGCCTGGGTGACTGTTTTTCTTGTTTCGGTGGGGATCCACTTGAAGATCCTGCGGAGCATTCGGAGGATGTTGAAGCAGGATGAGGAAACGGCGTTGACCTGCTTAGTCATGGAGAGGGTGGGGTCGAGGATGACCCCTAGGTTGCGTACGTGGTCGGTGGGTGGCGGGGCTGTTCCCAGTGATGTTGGCCACCAGGAGTCGTCCCAGGCTGAAGGGTTGGAACCAAGGATGAGGACCTCCGTCTTGTCCGAGTTCAGCTTCAGGCGGCTGGTCCTCATCCATTCGGCGACGGCCTTCATTCCTTCGTGGAGGTGGGCTTTGGCGGTGTGAGGGTCTTTGGTGAGGGAGAGGATCAGCTGGGTGTCGTCGGCATAGGAGATGATGTTGAGGTTGTGCTGTCGGGCGACGTGGGCGAGGGGTGCCATGTAGATGTTGAACAGCGTTGGGCTGAGGGAGGAGCCTTGGGGTACGCCGCAGATGATCTTGGTGGCCTTGGATCGGAAGGGGGCGAGGCGGACGCTTTGTGTTCTGCCGGAAAGGAAGGATGTGGTCCAGTCCAGGGCCTTCTCTTGGATCCCGGCGTTGTGAAGGCGTGTTCGTAGTGTGTGGTGGCAGACCATGTCGAAGGCGGCTGATAGGTCCAGGAGGATGAGGGCTGCTGTTTCTCCGTTGTCTAGCAGGGTCCTGATGTCATCGGTGGCGGCGATGAGGGCGGTTTCAGTGCTGTGGTTGCTGCGGAAGCCGGACTGGGAAGGGTCCAGGATGTTGTTCTCCTCGAGGTAGCGGGTCAGTTGTTTGTTGACGATTTTCTCGGTGACCTTCGCGGGGAACGGGAGCAGAGAGATGGGTCGGAAGTTCTTGAGGTCCTTGGGGTCTGCCTTGGGTTTCTTGAGTAAGGCGGTGATCTCGGCGTGCTTCCAGCTTTCCGGGAAGGTTGCTGTCTCGAAGGAGATGTTGATTATTTTCCGGAGATGGGGCGCGATGGCTGTACTGGCTTTGTTGAAGATGTGGCGAGGGCACGGGTCTAGCGGTGAACCGGAGTGGATGGTGTTCATGATCTCGCTGGTGTCCTCGTCGTTGATGTTGGTCAAGGAGAGCAGGCGGTTGGTGGTTGTGGGGGCAGTGGTCTCGGTGGTTGCCGGGGCGGTCGTGGTGTTGAAGCTGTCGTGGATGTCGGCGATTTTGCGGTGGAAGAAGGTGGCCAGTGAGTTGCACAGGTCTCGCGACGGCTGGATGTCGTTGGTGTTGGAGCTGGGGTTGGAGAGTTCCTTCATGATGTTGAAGAGCTCTTTGCTGTTGTGTGCGTTGTTGTCTAGGCGGTCTTTGAGTGAGGCCCTTTTGGCGGATCTGATGAGGTGATGGTGACTGCGGGTGGCGCTCTTGTGGGCGGCGTAGCTGTCCGCTGTCCGTTCGTGGAGCCAGATCTTCTCCAGTTTTCGGCATGTTCGCTTGGAGGCCTGGAGGTCTTCGGTGAACCAGGTGGCTTTCTTGCTGGTGTGGCTGTTGGGCGGATTCTTGAGCGGGGCGAGGGTGTTGGCGCAGTCGTCGATCCACTGTCTGAGGTTGCGGGCGGCGGTGTCGGGGTCGGAGGGTTTGGCGGGTGGGCTCAGGGCGAGGGTTGTGGTTAGCTGGTCTTCCGTGACTCTGCTCCAGCAGCGGCGAGGCATTTGTTCGGTGCGGTGGTGCGTGGTGGGCTTCCTGTAGGTGAAGTGGATGCAGTGGTGGTCAGTCCAGTGGGGTTCGGAGGTGTGGTTGAAGGAGACGTGTGGGCTTGCGGAAAAGATGGAGTCTAGCGTGTGGCCGGCGGCGTGGGTGGGTGTAGTCACGAGCTGTCTGAGTCCGAGGGTGGCGAGGTTGTCGATCAGGGTGGTGGAGTTGGTGTCCTTGTTGTTCTCGAGGTGGAAGTTCAGGTCCCCGAGGAGGATGTAGTCCGTGGAGGCGATGGCGTGTGTGCTGACGAAGTCAGCGATGGAATCGCTGAACTGTGGTCGGGGTCCGGGGGGTCTGTAGATGAGGGTTCCTCTGAGGGTGGTGTTGGGATCGGTGTGGATCTGGAAGTGCATGTGTTCGGCGGTGCTGAGGGTGTCGTCGGTGTTGGTTGAGACTCTGAGGGTGTTCCTGTGGACGATGGCGATGCCTCCTCCGACTCCGTTGGTGCGGTCCCTGCGGGTGATCTTGTATCCGTCCGGGATGGCAATGGCGATGTCGGGGGCTGAAGCGGGATTCAGCCAGGTCTCCGTCAGGAATGCGACGTCTGGGGAGGTTGAGTCGAGAAGGTCCCAGAGTTCGATGGCGTGTTTGCGGGCGGAGCGGGTGTTGAGGAGGATGCATCTGAGGTAGTTGGGTTCTTTCCTGGGCGGTGGTTTGGCGGGGCGGGTGCTGGCGAAGCTGCAGTTCCGGCAGGTGAAGGGCCCTTGGGTGCGCTTCGGGGTGGCCTGGTAGCAGGCGTGATCTTTTCCGGGGTTGAGTGCGTGGAGGGTGCTGGCGTCGTATCGGCGTCTGTTGATGTGGCGGGCGCGGGGGATGCCCGGACCAGGGGTCTGGCACTGGGCGCGGTCACGGCGCGGACGGGCGCAGACGAGCTTGCCTTAGGCGCGCCTTTGGCGCGCCAGCGGCGTGGCCGCGCAGCAGTTGCCATAAATGGGGAGGTGGGAGAGAGGAGCAGGGAATGGGGCAGCGAATGCGCAGTGAGGGGGCGGGGCCGCAGGGGCGCAGCGGCGGGAAACAGGCACAGAAGGGAAAACGAGCACAATCAGGGCATCAAGGGGGCACAGAAAGGAAAAGAAAACGAGCACAATCAGGGGCAGCAAGGGGGCACAGAAAGGAAAAAACGAGCACAATCAGGGGCAGCAAGGGGGCACAGAAAGGAAAACGAGCACAATCAGGGGCAGCAAGGGGGGCACAGAAAGGAAAAACGAGCACAATCAGGGGCAGCAAGGGGGGCACAGAAAGGAAAAACGAGCACAATCAGGGGCAGCAAGGGGGCACAGAAAGGAAAAACGAGCACAATCAGGGGCAGCAAGGGGGGCACAGAAAGGAAAAACGAGCACAATCAGGGGCAGCAAGGGGGCACAGAAAGGAAAAACGAGCACAATCAGAGGCAGCAGCAGGGCACACAGACGGATCTGTGTGGTGGGGAGCGACCTACCAGTCAAGGTCAGGGGTCGCTCTCTTCACCACGCAGCGGCCGCCATAAATGGGGAGGTGGGAGGGAGGAGCAGGGAATGGGGCAGCGAATGGGCAGTGAGGGGCGGGGCCGCAGGGCGCAGCGGCGGGAAACAGGCACAGAAGGGAAAACGAGCACAATCAGGGCATCAAGGGGGCACAGAAAGGAAAAGAAAACGAGCACAATCAGGGGCAGCAAGGGGGCACAGAAGGAAAAACGAGCACAATCAGGGGCAGCAAGGGGGCACAGAAAGGAAAAACGAGCACAATCAGGGGCAGCAAGGGGGCACAGAAAGGAAAAACGAGCACAATCAGGGGCAGCAAGGGGGGCACAGAAAGGAAAAACGAGCACAATCAGGGGCAGCAAGGGGCACAGAAAGGAAAACGAGCACAATCAGGGGCAGCAAGGGGGCACAGAAAGGAAAAACTAGCACAATCAGGGGCAGCAAGGGGGCACAGAAAGGAAAAACGAGCACAATCAGGGGCAGCAGCAGGGCACACAGACGGAGCTGTGTGGTGGGGGAGCGACCTACCAGTCAAGGTCAGGCTGCTCCTGTTGAAATATAACAGGAAGATATTTGAGATCACACTTGAAACATGTCCTAATTTTTCTTTCTACAGCACTAACCATAATTTCTATGACAAAATGAACCCCATCATTTTGTTCTTTTTTAAATTAAATGTTTTAAGTGTTACCAGTTTATTCCAATCAAGATGGCTTCAGGTGTGCCATACTTTTGTCATAAGTAAGGCTGTTAGCACTCTAGTTGTTCTTTAGAACACTCTGGGAAGCTGCAGTAGAACACAAAGGAATCAACTGACAGTCTCTGCCCTTGTTGGATGTACATGTTTTACTGAGAATGTCAGACTTCATTCTCACATGACTGAGAAAGATAATGTGAATTTACAGAAAATATGCTCTCATTTTAGCTTCTGGAGCACCTTCCAAAACTCTATGGGACAAGCATGTGAAAATAGTTTTCTCTCAAACATGATTCATGATATCCCAGCAGAAGGTTTTTCACAGGGTAAAATCACCTTAGAACACACCACTATTCCTGAAATTAGTATGGTACCATCAACAAATGAATTCTAATGTAACTAAAGTCTGTTATCACCCTTTATAGTTCTCCTTTTGGTAACCCTCAAAATCTTTGATTCACTACAATGCATTTCAATGGGGTACTATCATGTATGGCTGCCAGCAATTCCAGGATGAAGTGCTGACAGCCAATCAGATCTCACGATGACATGTGTGGTTAGGCTCCGCCCAGATATATATGTGATTTTACTTTTGATTTTCTCAGGAACTACTGAACGGATTTACACCATTTAACCAAAAGGCACGACTCTGAACCAAGGGCTACCTTTTGCCAAATTTGGTGTAATTCCGTTCAGCAGTTCGGGCTGTAGCTGCGACTAAAGGTTCCTATGGAAAATTGCATGGGGAAAACACGTTTTGGGACCCCCTTTTTTCTCGGCCCCCACTTGACGAATCGCCCCGAAACTTTCAAGATAGGAGCGGACCGGAGCAGGCCATAAGTTTTGAAAATTTCGCGAATATTCGTCAACCGGCGCAAAGTTATTGGGAATAGAATGTTGCGGATTTCCTATGGAAAATAGGTCCTAACTATAACTATCTACTGGCGACCGCCAGTAGATAATATATGACCAAGACCCCGGGAGAGGTCGAAACGCATCTTTTTGTTTGCCAATAAATCCGTATATTTACACCCCCACAACCGGAGTGGCTCGTCTATTCTCGCATGCACAAGCGGGGATTACCTTCTGTATATATAGCATGAACAAAAAATTACAACTGATCTGTACCACAAGCCTACAGATGCTCATTTGTATCTAAACTGGACTTCATGTCACCCACACCACACTAAACTGAGCATCATCTACAGCAAAGCACTCAGAATAAGACGCATCTGCAGCAATGAGGAAACCTGTAAAGACCATCTACAGGAGCTTGCTACATTATTTAAAAGACGAGGCTATCCTCTGCATATCATACAGCAACAAATTGACAAATCTTTGCAGTTACCCAGAGAAGCACTTATTTGGAATACCAACGGCAGAAACAAAAGTGACCGAACTCCATTTGTGGTTGACTATCATCCATCAGCTCCCAACTACAGAAATATAATGCAAAAACATTTCCCTTACTGTCTACTTGTGAAAAATTGCAAAAGGTTTTTCCAAAACCGCCAGTCATTGCTTACTCGCAGAGCTCCAAATTTACGATCTCTTATTGTGAGAGCTGAACTCAAGCAAGTTGTAACAAATGCAGGGGTTCATTGCTGTGACTCTAAAAGGTGCATCACGTGTGAATACCTTTTACAAACATCATCAGTAACTAGTTCTGTTACAAGAAGGACCTATGGAATAAGACTGCATCTTACATGTCGCTCAACATGCATTATTTATGTGATTCAGTGCCAACGGCAAAGCTGTAAAAAACAATATGTAGGCCAAACAGTGAATGACCTCCGTACACCGATTCAGGAACCACAAATCGGCAATAATTAATAAGAAAATTGACCAGCCTGTAGCCAATCATTTTAACCTTCTGGATCATTTACTATCAGATATGAAGATTTTCCCCGTGGAACATGTCTCAAAGGAAGAACTACTGGACTCAGAGAAAACTTCTGGATGTACCGTTTAAAATCACTGCATCCAGATGGACTGAACATTACTGATAATACAACCTGATTACTGCATATCTCAAGAGCTCTCAGGACTGCATTGATTCCACATTCCAAATGGAATCTTCACTCATGATGCTTTTTGAAAATTCAGCTGTGTCATCTGTGCAGCCACTGAGCAAACCATCTTGTACTACCTGAGGAAGGCGGAAGCTGAAACGTTTTAGTGGAAATATATTTTTGTTCTTTGGTGAATCTATCTGTTTGAGTCACTTCTTTCTTGGATATTTTATTTCTTTGTGACTCATTGTATCCTTTGGGAGCCAGATTTTTGCCCTGGCTGGCTGTTGTTTTCTTGTGATCCTCCATCTTCAAATATATATATATATATATATATATATATATATATATATATATATATATATATATATATATATATATATATATATATATATATATATATATATATATATATATATATATATATATATATATATATATATATATATATATATATTTATATATATATATATATGTATATATATATATATATATATATATATATATCAATGCTAATGCTGATTCTTTCTTCTCAAACAGCACGCCGTAGACCAGATAAGTTGCAAAGCGGTTGTTTATTTCAGGCTTCTGACACACTCAACGCGTTTCGGGAGAACCCCTTGATCACGAGTAGAAATGTCTCTGGTTTGTTAGTTTAAATAAACAATCATGTGATTCAAAACATAGTGAAAAGACTTCAACGAGTTACATCACTCGCAGTTACATTTTAAAATAAAGAAAAACTTACACTGGCAATCTCTGTGCGTTTGGCATTTCTCTTATCGCATTGTTACATATTGCAGTTGATACATGAACGTTTGCAACGTTTATAAAGTAACTGGTTCAAAGCTACAATAAAACGTTATTGTCCACACATGCCAATTCTACAATGCAGCCCTCATTTCTCACATGGTCCCGCCTTCGTGAGGCTATATGTTTTTGTTTTTTTGTTTATATGGATCGTCTTGCGTAACCATAAAATAAAAATGAAAATCGAACCCAATTTTTTATGTCAACAAAGGAGACAAACTCTCCGTCCAAGACCGCAAAGAATGAACGAAGAGCAAACAACAACTTCAGGCGCAGGCAGAGGCGCAAAGCAAACAAATGCCGCACAAAATTACACCAAAAAGAGGGGAAGGGGATATTGGCAGAAGAAGTAAACAAAACGGATGCACCCTGCCGCACCATTATTAACCTCTCTAATATTATTTTGTCAGCCAAAGAGGAAAACATTTTAAATTTGGGATTGACATATTCTCCAGGAGCTAATTTTGATTATGCATCGACACGGTTAGACGTATATAAAACAGTAAGGAAACTTAAACTTAAAAATTCTTTTTACTGTCTAAAACGCAAGAGGAGTCAAACAAAGCAATAGAACAAGGCCTTCAAAGTTATCCAAATCTATCGCAATCTGATGTACCCTTATTAAAGGACATGGAGAGCCTTTGGGACAACACTGATCATGACCAGCTAACTCCTTTTAAACAACCCTCTACTTTTAACCCCATTACTCCTCGAGACTCTATAGATGTCTTCCATGAGACGGTTACAACACAATTAAAAACTCAGCAAAGCAGTGGGGATGACAAAAGTTAAGTATACCAACCAACAGCGACAATATTACAACTTGGTTTCTAAATTGAAAAAGAGAAAAACATCATTATAAGGAACAGCGACAAGGGAGGTAATGTAGTTATTTGGCCTCAAGTGGATTACCTAAAGGAAGCATTTAAGCAGCTTAATGATAGAGAATGCTACACAAGAAACAATGCGGCAAATCTGAAAACTACATATGCCTTATACCACAACAAACTTTCATTATGGAAATCTAAAGAACTCATTACCATTAATGAATACAAATTCCTCAAAATAGACAACCCAACAACACCAACGATTTATTTCATTCCCAAAATACATAAAGATCCAGTAACACCACCAGGGCGTCCAATAATATCGGCTAGGGGTGGTCTTTTGGAACATACATCTATGTATGTGGACTTTTTTTACAAGATTTTGTCAAGAAATTACCATCATATGTACGTGACACTGCAGATTTCTTGAGACAAATCAATGAGGTAGAATGGAAGGATGACTATCTACTAATGACAATGGATGTAACCTCCTTGTATACCAGTATAAAACATGAGGATGGTATTAAAGCCATAAAACATTATTTGGCGCAAAGAGCAACATACCATAATGAGCACAACAACATGTTATTGGAAATGATAGAGTTCTGTTTAACCAATAATAATTTTATGTTTAACAATCTTTTGTTTCAGCAAACTCGAGGAGTAGCCATGGGGGCCAGTTTTTCTCCCAGTTATGCCTGTCTTCATATGGGCTACTGGGAGGAAGTGGTCCTCAGAAGTAAATACAGTCATCACATTGGCAACCATATACAACTTTGGCTCCGTTATATAGATGATTTATTTGTGATATGGCATGGCACTCAACAAGAGGCTCTTTCCTTTGTTGACACTTTGAACAACAACCAATTGAACCTACATTTCACAACCAATATAAGTGCCAATATAGTCAACTTCCTCGACACCCAGATATACATTAATGAGGGTAAAATAGAAAGTAGATTGTACCGTAAAGAAACGGCGGGAAACACTACTCTCCACGCAAGCAGTGCTCATCCAAGACATCTCATTAACAGTATACCATATGGTGAGATGTTACGGCTACGCCGTATATGCAGCAATGAACAAGACTTAAAAACAGCACAAGCAGACAGCTGCATGAGACTCAGGGAAAGAGGATATAGCAAACATATTATCACGAGAGCTATATCAAAATCTATGTTACCTAGTAGAGACTCTTTACTTAATGAGAAGCCTAGGAGCACACATATATCAAATGCAGGTCTTGAAAAACAAAAAAAGATACAGATAACACATTCAGAATGATCATTAGATATAGCAACCAGCACATTAAAATACAAAAAATTATACAAAAAAACTGGCCACTAGTATTAAATGATGCCGTGATTGGACCCCTGCTGCCGCAGAGGGTGTCCATCACATATAGCAAATCACCCTCTATGAGAGATGTTCTTGTGAACACTAGTCCAGAGATAATTGAAAAGACAAACTGGTTGCAATCAAATAAGGGTTTTTTCAAGTGCAGAACTTGCAAGGCGTGTGCCCATGGTATGAACAAAAACACATATACAACACCGTTCAGTGATAAGGCAATTAAGATACAGAGATATCTCACATGTAAAACTGAATATGCTGTCTATGTGCTGGAATGTCCATGTGGCCTCCAGTACATAGGCAGCACAAAATTACAAGTGCATAAACGTATCTTACAACACTTACGTGCCATCAGTAATCAGGATAATACATATCCGGTGGCACGCCACTTCAGAGAGGCCCACAATTCCAATAATACAGACCTTAAATATTATGTGATTGACAGTGTACCCCCAAGCAGACGGGGAGGGGACAGGGAATCAAAATTACGAAGATTAGAAACAAGATACATACTACAATTAGATTCCAAATCACCAGGAGGTCTGAACGCAACGGAGGATATGTATACCTGTTTAGGTTAATAGTATAGAATGAATTCAGCATCATGTTTGATTTTTAATATGTTTGGATGCATGGGAGGAAAATAACCATGACAATCATAGGTGATGGAGGTTAACATGTTGATGTTAATGCAGTGATCAAGTGTTTACAAGTATCAAAAAAATGTGCATTAAGAAATAAGGGTATCCTTGATCGTACAATCACTATAGATTGAGCACAATGATAAAATAGTATTTTTTGAACAAATATTTACATGTAAGGAATTGATACTAAGACGATGATCGGATGATGTTTTTATCAGCAATCTGACTTTCCTATTAACAATCTCTTAACATCATTTTTTGTATATATATGTATGTATATGTTAGTATATTTATATATTTATATATTTATGAAATCATATATTTATAGGTTTTATTAGACTTTTATCATAAATATACACAACAATGTACTCATATTGTACACTGTTCACATGTTACCTTTTAATGTGATATTTAATCTACCTCTAATAATGCATAGCCCAACATATTCTTTTAATCAACAATTCAGAATACTATTGTACAGATCCTCAGACATCAATGAATACTACATATGGATATATTTATTTGTATCCATATGGCCACCATATACTATGTTCTGCATTTAATTCAGATATTGATATCTACTTTAGCACATACATGAGATCAACAAGGAGTTCAATGATTTTAACACATCTATTTATACATTCCTTTTTTTTAAATTGCACTGGCACTTTAGGATAACATAGACTTTTTTACAATAATTTCACATAACTCTTATTAACATTAAGGTTATTTATTGTATTATGGTAAAACGCAACAAATATTTATACAATGAGAAATTACAATATTTTATTGATGGAGTGAATTTTAAACTCGCAAAATTTATGATTATGTAATAAATTGTATAAAGTGAGGTATTACACCGAAACAACAACACTAAAAGAGAAATTACATATATACCTTCGATATAATAATACATACCAAGTAGGAGATATTATGTAATTATACTATTATTTGTTTGTCTTGATGCAACTTCTATGTCTATGAATTTTAACCATCACGTAATTGCAATTAGTTCACGCACCTGTCACTTTAAATTCGTCCACATGTGTTCTTACTGTGTCATGTGATCAAGGCTCGTAGGAGCTGAAACGTTATGGCGGCACAGCAACAATAAATTAAAACAACTGAAAGTCTGGGTCCGTGTCCGTGTTTGGAGCAGAATCCGGTGGTACACGGAGTGAAGCTATATATATATATATATATATATATATATATATATATATATCAATGCTAATGCTGATTCTTTCTTCTCAAACAGCACGCCGTAGACCAGATAAGTTGCAAAGCGGTTGTTTATTTCAGGCTTCTGACACACTCAACGCGTTTCGGAGAGAACCCTTGATCACGAGTAGAAATGTCTCTGGTTTGTTAGTTTAAATAAACAATCATGTGATTCAAAACATAGTGAAAAGACTTCAACGAGTTACATCACTCGCAGTTACATTTTAAAATAAAGAAAAACTTACACTGGCAATCTCTGTGCGTTTGGCATTTCTCTTATCGCATTGTTACATATTGCAGTTGATACATGAACGTTTGCAACGTTTATAAAGTAACTGGTTCAAAGCTACAATAAAACTTTATTGTCCACACATGCCAATTCTACAATGCAGCCCTCATTTCTCACATGGTCCCGCCTTCGTGAGGCTATATGTTTTTGTTTTTTTGTTTATATGGATCGTCTTGCGTAACCATAAAATAAAAATGAAAATCGAACCCAAATGCTTAATGAATCATGCCCCTGTGGGCAAATCATCAATTCATTAGTAATTTATTCTTTTATGGGTTAAAACCTTTTACATATTAGTATGGTTTACAGGCTCTGCTGAAACCTCCTGTGAAACGCAACAATCTGGCCCTAGTGAGCATCTCAACCTGCCTCGTTTATTTCTTATTTGTACAATCCTGCCCCTGTGGGCGAATTTTAACTTGACAAAAATAATCTCTGCCACCCTATGTGGCCAAACAAATATTCCAACTTGGATCCTTCATTCATATTAAACAGCTGTCTGGCGATAACCGGGACTGACGTCTAGGACAGTGAACATAACTTCATGTTCTTCCATTGCTGCATTCTATTCAACCTATGATCTAAAAAGAACAGAGATTGTTCATTTCACTTAACTTATAAAATTAAAATCTACACAGACAAATATGTACATTGTGCTGCGAGGCAACAAGCTAAATCAAAACTAATACAATTCGGTACTACAATAAGATGTAATCACCCAGCAATGATGCCTGTGCATCGTGTGTAGGGACAGTGGGAGGTAACAATGAGGGTTATACAATTACGATAGGCCTAATATTTACAGCAGAACATTTCTATAGCTGATATGTTTCAACAATACATGTTAAAAATTCAATAGTAGCTCAAAGAATACCCTAGCCCAAGTGGACTGACAGTTCTTCGTCACAGTTGTGCCCACCCGTAGCCATTGTATGGTATTGGATAATCAGCCTTGATTCAAGGCGTCTTAGGTCTTGTACCCGATTGCCTCCTCTCACATTCACACTTACTGTGTCTAAGGCACAGAAAGTTAACAATTTATCATCCTGATTGTGAAATCTCTGAAAGTGTCTCGCGACCGGGTATTGTTTATCCCCATTTCTTATGGCTCTCAGGTGCTCTAATACACGTTTTTTCGCTTTATGCAGTGTACTCCCTATATACGTTTTATCACAAGGACACTTTAAGGCATACACTACGTGATCTGTATTACATGATAGATGTTTCTCGATGACAAAGGGTTTGCAGGTTGATGACAGTTTGCACTCCTTGCAATTTTTACTATATTTACATGCTTTACAATTCCGGCATGTGAAAAAACCTCTAATGTCAGCTCAGCTGTGGGATATATATATATATATTCAAAAAAGAGGTTGCCGCTCCGGTGGAACGCACTCGCCGGAGGTCTGGCCAAAAACAGGGCTGCTCACTCAGGACATCTCCCCACATGTGCGCCGCCTACGCGTTTCGGGATACCTCCCTTCCTCTGGGCAGCATTCGCACAAAATGAAAGACACCAGCAAGTTATAAGGAAGTCCCATCTTTATTTTGCATGGTAAACCCCGATATGAATCAGGTGAGTGAAACTGTAGCATGATGGGACTTGAAGTCCTGTTACATATCCAAGTGGATGCTGGCTTCCAGATTGTGAAATGAATTTCCTCGTGGGACAAACAATGTTCAAAGTGCCGCCCTGACAATACAAACGACCCTCCAGCTCCGCTGTGCAAGGTAAATCCATTGCTGTGGACCCACTCGGGTCTCGTGGTGGTGCGAAGCCGTGGCCTGGGCTTGGCCACACATATTCAAAAAGAGGTTGCCGCTCCGGTGGAACGCACTCGCCGGAGGTCTGGCCAAAAACAGGGCTGCTCACTCAGGACATCTCCCCACATGTGCGCCGCCTACGCGTTTCGGGATACCTCCCTTCCTCTGGGCAGCATTCGCACAAAATGAAAGACACCAGCAAGTTATAAGGAAGTCCCATCTTTATTTTGCATGGTAAACCCCGATATGAATCAGGTGAAAGAAACTGTAGCATGATGGGACTTGAAGTCCTGTTACATATCCAAGTGGATGCTGGCTTCCAGATTGTGAAATGAATTTCCAAGTGGGACAAACAATGTTCAAAGTGCCGCCCTGACAATACAAACGACCCCTCCAGCTCCGCTGTGCAAGGTAAATCCATTGCTGCGGACCCACTCGGGTCTCGTGGTGGTGCGAAGCCGTGGCCTGGGCTTGGCCACACATATTCAAAAAGAGGTTGCCGCTCCGGTGGAACGCACTCGCCGGAGGTCTGGCCAAAAACAGGGCTGCTCACTCAGGACATCTCCCCACATGTGCGCCGCCTACGCGTTTCGGGATACCTCCCTTCCTCTGGGCAGCATTCGCACAAAATGAAAGACACCAGCAAGTTATAAGGAAGTCCCATCTTTATTTTGCATGGTAAACCCCGATATGAATCAGGTGAGTGAAACTGTAGCATGATGGGACTTGAAGTCCTGTTACATATCCAAGTGGATGCTGGCTTCCAGATTGTGAAATGAATTTCCTCGTGGGACAAACAATGTTCAAAGTGCCGCCCTGACAATACAAACGACCCCTCCAGCTCCGCTGTGCAAGGTAAATCCATTGCTGCGGACCCACTCGGGTCTCGTGGTTTTGCGAAGCCGTGGCCTGGGCTTGGCCACACATATTCAAAAAAGAGGTTGCCGCTCCGGTGGAACGCACTCGCCGGAGGTCTGGCCAAAAACAGGGCTGCTCACTCAGGACATCTCCCCACATGTGCGCCGCCTACGCGTTTCGGGATACCTCCCTTCCTCTGGGCAGCATTCGCACAAAATGAAAGACACCAGCAAGTTATAAGGAAGTCCCATCTTTATTTTGCATGGTAAACCCCGATATGAATCAGGTGAGTGAAACTGTAGCATGATGGGACTTGAAGTCCTGTTACATATCCAAGTGGATGCTGGCTTCCAGATTGTGAAATGAATTTCCAAGTGGGACAAACAATGTTCAAAGTGCCGCCCTGACAATACAAACGACCCCTCCAGCTCCGCTGTGCAAGGTAAATCCATTGCTGCGGACCCACTCGGGTCTCGTGGTGGTGCGAAGCCGTGGCCTGGGCTTGGCCACACATATTCAAAAAAGAGGTTGCCGCTCCGGTGGAACGCACTCGCCGGAGGTCTGGCCAAAAACAGGGCTGCTCACTCAGGACATCTCCCCACATGTGCGCCGCCTACGCGTTTCGGGATACCTCCCTTCCTCTGGGCAGCATTCGCACAAAATGAAAGACACCAGCAAGTTATAAGGAAGTCCCATCTTTATTTTGCATGGTAAACCCCGATATGAATCAGGTGAGTGAAACTGTAGCATGATGGGACTTGAAGTCCTGTTACATATCCAAGTGGATGCTGGCTTCCAGATTGTGAAATGAATTTCCTCGTGGGACAAACAATGTTCAAAGTGCCGCCCTGACAATACAAGCGACCCTCCAGCTCCGCTGTGCAAGGTAAATCCATTGCTGCGGACCCACTCGGGTCTCGTGGTGGTGCGAAGCCGTGGCCTGGGCTTGGCCACACATATTCAAAAAGAGGTTGCCGCTCCGGTGGAACGCACTCGCCGGAGGTCTGGCCAAAAACAGGGCTGCTCACTCAGGACATCTCCCCACATGTGCGCCGCCTACGCGTTTCGGGATACCTCCCTTCCTCTGGGCAGCATTCGCACAAAATGAAAGACACCAGCAAGTTATAAGGAAGTCCCATCTTTATTTTGCATGGTAAACCCCGATATGAATCAGGTGAGTGAAACTGTAGCATGATGGGACTTGAAGTCCTGTTACATATCCAAGTGGATGCTGGCTTCCAGATTGTGAAATGAATTTCCAGGTCGTTTGTATTGTCAGGGCGGCCCCTTTTACACCTCTCTGCAACGCAGCTCTGTGGCGCTTTTTAGAAGTACATGGTGGGCTAGTTGGACTCCAGGGACCCTCAGGATTCAAGGGGACTTAATCCCCAACTTAAAACGCGCCACGGGGCGCGTTTGCACAGTGGTGAAGGGAGGGGCAGGGCTTCAGGTGACATGTGTGCAAACAGGCCCCGTGGCGCGTTTTAAGATGGGGAATTAAATCCCCTTCAATCCTGAGGGTCCGTAGGGGCCAACTAGCCCAACAGGTACGTCCCGAAAGCGCCACGGAGCTGCATTGCAGAGAGGTGCAAAAAGGGGCGTGGCCTCTGAACACCTCTCTGCAACGCAGCTCCCTGGCGCATACTGGAGGTACAGGGTGGGCTAGTTGGACCCCAGGGACCCTCATGGTTCAAGGGGACTTAATCCCCCAACTTAAAACACGCCACGGGGCGCGTTTGCACAGATGTCACCTCAGGCCCCGCCCCCTCCCTACACCATTGTGCAAATATTCCTCTAAAATCAGCTGAACTACGAATTCCTATTTACTCACCTGTTATCAGGAGAGACCTCAGTGCTGCATCTTTCAGCCCAGTACTGATCCTGAAAAGTAATTTTAACCGTACTTACCAGTAACTTGAATATCCTTCCATAGGCTAACATTGACTGGTTTCACTTGGAAAATCTTCTAAGTGTGGAGTTTTGGAACTTTATAATATTCCTCTAAAATCAACCGAAATACGAATTCCGATTTACTCACCTGTTATCAGGAGAGACCTCAGTGCTGCATCTTTCAGCCCAGTACTGATCCTGAAAAGTAATTTTAACCGTACTTACCAGTAACTTGAATTTCCTTCCATAGGATATCATTGCCTGCTTTTTGCTGAAAAAGTTTCTAAGTGTCAATTTTTGAAACATACAAATATTCCTCTAAAATCAGCCGAAATACGAATTCCGATTTACTCACCTGTTATCAGGAGAGACCTCAGTGCTGCATCTTTCAGCCCAGTACTGATCCTGAAAAGTAATTTTAACCGTATTTACCAGTAACTTGAATTTCCTTCCATAGGATATCATTGCCTGCTTTTTGCTGAAAAAGTTTCTAAGTGTCAATTTTTGAAACATACAAATATTCCTCTAAAATCAGCCGAAATACGAATTCCGATTTACTCACCTGTTATCAGGAGAGACCTCAGTGCTGCATCTTTCAGCCCAGTACTGATCCTGAAAAGTAATTTTAACCGTATTTACCAGTAACTTGAATTTCCTTCCATAGGATATCATTGCCTGCTTTTGCTTGAAAAAGTTTCTAAGTGTCAATTTTTGAAACTTACAAATATTCCTCTAAAATCAGCTGAACTACGAATTCCGATTTACTCACCTGTTATCAGGAGAGAACCCAGTGCTGCATCTTTTAGCCCAGCACTGACCCTGAAAAGTAATTCTAACCGTACTTACCAGTAACTTGTATTTCCTTCCATAGGCTAACATTGACTGGTTTCACTTGGAAATTCTTCTAAGTGTGGAGTTTTGGAACTTTATAATATTTCTCTAAAATCAGCCGAACTATGAATTCCGATTTACTCACCTGTTATCAGGAGAGAACCCAGTGCTGCATCTTTAGCCCAGCACTGACCCTGAAAAGTAATTCTAACCGTATTTACCAGTAACTTGTATTTCCTTCCATAGGAATCCATTGTCTGGTTTTCAGCAGAAAAGTTTCAAAGTGTCGATTTTCACAAACTACAAATATTCCTTAAAAATCGCCTGTATGACTTAAACGCATTCTTTCAACTGTTTACAGGAGATGCACCAGCGCTGGTTCCAGGATCCACCTCTGAGTAAGAAAAAGTAATGATAACACTACTTACCGGCTAAGTGAATTTCCTCCCATAGGATAACATTGGTGATTCTATGTGAAAAAGTTTCTAAGTGTCAACTTTTAAAATACAATAATATTCCTTAAAAATCACTATTGTAACCAAAACGCTTTTACTCAACTGTTTACAGGAGATGTCCCAGGACTGAATCTAGGATCCAGTCCTGTGGTTAGAAAAGTAATCCATAAAGTAACTAATTGCATTTAACTAGAAATTCACATTGAGCTCAATGTTGCATTGTGTTTGAAATTGTGTTGCCCATTGCAACAACTGTAACTACTGTACTTAAAAGTCTATTGCCTATTTGCAAAGTATTTAAACTAAAGTAATTCATTCTGAGAAAGTATATTTTGTAATGTAATGTATAATGTAATTACAATGTAATTTAAAAAATAAATAGTTTAAAAAAATGTAGAAAATCAGTATCAAAAAATAAAGATAACAATTAATACATTTAAAAATTGTCATTTACAAAACCTTGGAAATTCACTGAAAAAAACCATAGGTTTCAGACATGTTATAGTTAGGAATTAGCATTTAAAAAACCTTTGAAATTCACTGAAAAACCATAGGTTTCAGGCACGTTATAGTTAGAAATTAGCATTTAAAAAACCTTTGAAATTCACTGAAAAAACCATAGGTTTCAGACACCTTATAGTTAGAAATTAGCATTTAAAAACCTTTGAAATTCACTGAAAAAACCATAGGTTTCAGGCACGTTATAGTTAGAAATTAGCATTTAAAAAACCCTTGAAATTCACTGAAAAAACCATAGGTTTCAGACACGTTATAGTTAGATATTTGCATTTAAAAAACCTTTGAAATTCACTGAAAAAACCATAGGTTTTAGGGACAGTTATAGTTAGTTGGACATTGCACTCGTACAAAACCCGTGAAATTCCCCCGTTATAGTTAGTTCAGCTAACTATAACTCGCGCCCCGCAATGCACTGCTGATGACGTCACATATTACATCACTCATGACATGGTCAGTGACATCACTGATGACATCACTGATGACATCTCAAATGACATTACTGATGACATCATCCATGTGATAATTTCATGCATCTTCTCACACCCTAATATAACTTTTGATACACCCACTCTAAATTACAGACTGCCATTCTCAAAACCATAGACACTCCAACACCAATAACTACATACCCACTCACTGATTCTTAGGTCTATACACACATCCACTCACTCACCTGTACAGTCACTCAGTACAGGACTATCATATGCACTCATACACCTATATAAACACTCACACACCGCCACTCATCCATAGAGGTACTCACACACCTAGTCAGTCATGCAAAAAATTAATCACACACCCATTTACTCACCTGTACAGTTATACACACACCAGCTCACTTACTCATACAAATACTAGCACATTCTTACGCTCTTATACAATAACTGATACAAGCACACACGCATCCATACAGCCACTCTCACTATCACACACTCTCACTTATAGCCATTGAAATACTCTAACACACATATATACTGCCTTTTACATATGTAGTTACTCGCACATGTACCACTGAGATATACATTCACTCACTAACACACCCATACACACACTCACCCACCCAAGCAGTCCATCACAGATGCACTCTTGAAATCATGCACCCAGTGAGTCACCCACTCACACATCTATGTACAGAGTCACAAACACCCCACCCACACAAACACTCAGGCAGCCATACAGATACTCAGATAACCAATCAATAACTCATATAGACACTCATGTAGCTATTTACAAACCCATGCAGCCACTTAGACACCAACAGACAGACAAATAAAGACATTCACACAGTTTAGTCACTAACCCATGCATTTAGTAATATACGTTTAATCACTCACTTATAGAGTCAGTCACGCACCTACTAAATCATCCATCCAGACACTTATACACCCACTCATTATTCAATACACCTTGGCATATATAGTAAACATATTTAAACTTTATAGAAACACACAGTCACTGCATGATGTCATCAGTGATGTCATTTGAGATGTCATCAGTGATGTCACTGACCATGTCATGAGTGATGTAATATGTGACGTCATCAGCAGTGCATTGCGGGGCGCGAGTTATAGTTAGCTGAACTAACTATAACGGGGAATTTCACGGGTTTTGTACGAGTGCAATGTCCAACTAACTATAACTGTCCCTAAAACCTATGGTTTTTTCAGTGAATTTCAAAGGTTTTTTAAATGCAAATATCTAACTATAACGTGTCTGAAACCTATGGTTTTTTCAGTGAATTTCAAAGGTTTTTTAAATGCTAATTTCTAACTATAACGTGCCTGAAACCTATGGTTTTTTCAGTGAATATATATATATATATATATATATATATATATATATATATATATATAATCTCCACTCTACCTAACTCGACTTACGCCACTCCACTGTAAGCTACTCCCAGTGGCGTAACGAAAGTTTAAGGCCCCCCTGCAATGTACACGGAGGGGCCCCCGCTCCGGATTTAATCCAGAGCGCTCAGGCCTGAGTACTGTGCTGAGTGGGCCCCCTGCAGCTCGGGGGGCCCCCGCACCGCGGGGGATGCGGGGGCCTGTGTTACGCCCCTGGCTACTCCAATATATGCTATTCCACTGTACGCTGCTCCACTCTACCACACTCCACTCTATGCCATTCTACTCTACATCACTCCACTGTACGCTATTCCACTCTATGCCACTCCACTCTACGCTACTCCAGTCTAAGCTGCTCCATTGTACACCACTATACTGTACCTCACTACACTCTCCACCTCTCCACAGTACGCAATTCTACTGTACGCCACTCCGCTCTATCCCACTTCACTCTACGACACTCCACTATACACCACTCCACTGTATGCTATTCCACTCTACACCACTCTACTCTAAGCTATTCCACTGTGTGGAGCTCCACTGTACGCCACTCCACTCTATGCTATTCCAATCTATGAAACTCCACTGTATGCTATTCCACTGTACTGTACTCAATTCTATACCACTCCACTCTGCGTTACTCCACTCTAAGCCACTCCATTGTATTCTATTCCAGTGTATGCCTCGCCACTCTACCCCTACTCCACTCCATGCCACTGTACTCCACTCAATGACATTCTACATCCCTCCACTCTATCACACTATACTCCACTCTATAGCACTCCACTGTACAACAATGTACTCCTGTCAAAGTCAGTTTACAACACTCTAATTTACCCTATGCTACCCTACGACACTCTACTCCACTCTACGACACACTGCACTGCTCCTGCTATGCAGCTGCTCCCCACTTTACTATACCCGACTTGTAGGAAAGTGCACTTTTTGTATGGTCATCCCCCCCACTTTGTGCTCTAATGCTGATGGTTATGACTCTGAAAGTGCACTGGAGCCTACTGCTCATGGGACAATTATGTAGTCAGAGGCTAGCCATGCCTCTAGGGTGGGCAACCTGGTCTGTACAGCTCAGAAAGGTTTCTGACATTTTCAAAAGTGGCAGAATAGGGGGTTCTGGGTAGAAAAGGTGTCACTCCCCACCCCCGGAATGTGGTCACCTTTGAGGCGGATTAGCCACTCAGGCTAGTAGTCCATTGGCCACTTGTACCCACAACCCAACACCCCTAAATTTAAGATTTAAGGGGCACCCCTGACACCAGAGCCTCAGTTCTGATTCAAATTGAAACAGAGGACACAGAAGAGACCCAATCATTGATAACAGGAACTGCACAAACCAAAGTTGCGATACTCTGCACCTGTGGCAACCATTCTGGAACTGCACGACTGAGACTTGTTCCGGAACAAGAGGCCGGTTCCCCCAGACAGAGCGACCCCTTTGAGAACCAGAGGCAACTCCGGACTTCCTTGGACTAGTCCCCTGCAGTCCGCAGGTAAAGAGAATGTCCCAGAACCAAAGACTCGCTGGCCATCGGGCCCTCAGTGGGATCGCCTAAAAGTAGATGGTCCAGCGAATTCTAGGAAACGTAGTCCTGACCTCCAGCAAGTTTCAGGCAGTTTTGTCAAAGTTTTGTACACGTTTCCTCACCAGCGCTGTGCATGCAATAAAACTAGCTCCCCTGTGGCTCCCGCAACAAAAACAGCCAGGACAACTCTGTACCCGGGCGTCTCGAACCAGGTAAAATCAAACTGACTGTTGTGGCTTGGTCCTGGGACCCGCATCACCATAACCCTCTGTGAGTTCCACACAACTCGACCTGCAAGCAACCGATTGTCACTAATGCTTTTACCCATTTACCGCAATGCTAAAGTTTTCCAGTATTGATTTGCAATGATATGCTTTTGCTTCTAAAATCCATAATTCCAGCTATACTTATCCGATTGACTTTGTTTTGGTGTCCAAATTTATAGAAAAATCTGCTTAATTTTTAGGTCGAGCCTAGCGGCAGCGCGCATGTACTGCTCACTCTGCGAGACTGCTGTAGCAGAGTAAGGGAGTGAAGCAGTGCCCACTCTCCTCTCATATTTTGCATTGGCTTGAGTTATTGTCTTTCGTAAATGCTGCCTTCGGATTCATTATTGGGCTTGTCAGTCCCTCCTTAGTAAGGCCTTGTCTTCATTTTTACCCTCCCATGGAGACTGGCCCTTTTACTTCGGTTGTTACACGGGACCTGTTATTTAGTCTGTAAGCACTATTAACTTTATTGGGTTTCTCTTACTGCAGGCCGGACAGCTTCAGCTGAAACTGCTTGAGTATTTTTAAGCAGCACGGCCGCCCCCGTAACACGGGCACCTGCTTTCAATCATTTTAACCCGGCATTATCTAGTGTCTGTTTCAACCCCCCCCCCAAGTAAAATGGATTTAGAAATGATTAGTGAAAGTCATGTGAATTCCACGTAGCACATAATCGTGTGCTAATGGGCTGAAGCTGACAACAGCACATCTGTGTTACATGTCATCTGTACTAAAGCCACCTGACGGGTTGTTTTCAAAAGCCTGTTTTATTAACAACATCACGACCAATACCACCACCAATACCACCACCATCAATACCACTACCACCTCCACCAATACCACCACTCACCAATATCACCACCACCAATACCAACACCACCGCTAATACCACCAATACCACCACCACCGCCAATACCACCACCACCAATACCACCACCACCAATGCCACCACCAATACCACCACCAATACAACCAACACCACCACCAACACTAATACCACCATCACCACAGCCATCAATACCACCACCTCCACCACCACCTCCACCTCCACCAATACGACCACCAATTCCACCACCACCACCAATGCCACCACAGCCACCACCAATACCACCAATACCACAACAAATACTACCACCAATACCACCACCAATACCACCACCACCAATACCACCACCACCACCACCAATACCAGCACCGCCTATACCACCACCACAGCAAATACCACCACCACCACCAATACCACCACCACCAACAACACCACTACCCCCAACACCACCCCCAATCCCACTACCACCACCAATACCAATACCACCACCACCACCAATGCGACCACCACCACCAATACCACCACCACCAATACCACCACCAATACCAACACCACCAATACCACCACCACTAATACCACCACCACCAATACCAATACCACCACCAATGCCAATACCACCACCAATACAACGACCATCAATACCAACAGCACCAATACCAATACCACAAAATACCACTATCAATACCACCACCACCACCAATACCACCATGACCAATACCACCACCACCATCACCACCAATACCACCGCCAATACCACCACCAATACCACAAATACCACCACCACCAATACCACCACCACCAATTCCACCAATACCACCACCAATACAACCACCACCAATACCACCAAAACCAATACCAATACCACCACCAATCAATCAGGGTTTTATAAAGCGCGCTACTCACCCGTGAGGGTCACCACCAATACCCCCACCACCAATACCACCAGCACCAATACCACCACCACCACCAATACCACTACCAATACCACCACCACCACCATCAATACCACCACCACCACCAATATCACCACCACCAATACCACCACCACCAATACCAACACCACCAATAGCACCACCACCAATACCACCACCACCACCAATACCACCACCACCAATACTACCAATACCACCACCACCAATACCACAAATTCCACAACCAACACCACCACCACCACCAATACCACCACCAATACCACCCCCAATACCACCAACACCAATACCACCACCACCACCAATACCATCCCCACCAACACCACCACCACCAATACCACCAATACCACCAATATCAATACCACCACCAATACCACGACCACCAATCCCACCTCCACCAATACCATCACCAATACCACCACCACCAATACCACCACCACCACCACCAATACCACCACCACCAATACCAATACCACCACCAATACCAACGCCACCAATACCAGTACCACCAATACCACCACCACCAACACCACCAACACCAATACCACCAATACCAGTACCACCACCAATACCAGTACCACCACCACCACCAATACCAGTACCACCACCACCAATACCAATACCACCACCACCAATACCAATACCACCACCACCAATACCAATACCACCACCACCAATACCACCACTTCCACCAATATCACCATTACCAATACCACCACCACCAATACCACCACCACCACCAATACCAACACTGCCAATACCATCACCACAGCCAATACCACCACCACCACCAATTCCACCACCACCAATACCACCACCGCCAATACCACCACCAATACCACTACCACAACCAATACCACTACCCCCATCAATACCACCACCACCAATACCAACATCAACACCATCAATACCACCACCAATACCACCACCAATACCACCACCAATACCACCATCTCCACCACCAGTACCACCACCACCACCAATACCACCACCAGTACCAATACCACCACCACCACCACCAATGCCACCACCACCAATACCACCACCAATACCAACAGCACCAATACCACCACCAATACCACCACCACCAATACCACCACCGCCAATACCACCACCACCAATACCACCACCAATACCACCACCACCAATACCACCACCACCAATACCAATTCCACCAACCCAATACCACAAAATACCACCACCAATACCACCAATACCAATACCACCGCCAATACCACCACCAATACCACCAATACCACCACCACCAATACCACCACCAATACCACCACCAATACCACCACCACCAATTCCACCAATGCCACCAAAACAAATACCAATACCACCACCAATACCACCAGCACCAATACCACCACCACCACCAATACCACCAATACCACCAATACCACCACCACCAATCCCACCAATCCCACCAATCCCGCTAATAATACTACCTACACCATCAATACCACCACCACCACAAATATCACCACCACCAATACCAACACCACCAATACCACCACCACCACCACCAATACCACTACCACAATACCACCACCACCACCAATACCATCACCAATACCACCACCACCAATACCACCACCACCAACAATAGCACCACCACCACCAAAACCACCATTACCTACACCACCACCAATACCCCACCACCAATACCACCACCACCACCACCAATACCACCACCAATACCAATACCACTGCCACCAATACCACCACCACCAATACCACCACCACCAATACCACCACCACCAATACCAGTACCACCACAACCAATACCAGCACCAATACCAATACCACCACCACCAATACCAATACCACCACCACCAATACCAATACCGCCACCACCAATACCACCACCTCCACCAATAGCAGCACCACCAATAGCACCAGCACCAATACCACCACCACTACCACCACCAATACCACCACCACCAATACTACCAATACCACCACCACCACCACCACCACCAATACCACCCCCACTAATACCACCACCAATACCACCACCACCACCACCAATACCACCACCACCACCAATACCAACACCACCACCAATACCACCAATATCACCACCACCAATACCACCACCACCAGTACCAATACCAATACCACCACTAATACCAATACCACCACCAATACCAATACCACCACCAATACCACCATCTCCAATACCAGTACCACCACCACCAATACCAATACCACCACCACTAATACCATCACCAATAACACCACTACCAATACCACCACCACCTCCAATACCACCACCACCTCCAATACCACCACCACCTATACCACCACCACCAATACCACCACCACCAACACCACCACCACCAATACCACCACCAATACCACCACCACCAACACCACCACCACCAATACCACCACCACCACCACCAATACCACCACCACCACCAATACCACCATCACCACCACCACCAATACTGCTCCACCAATACCACCTCCACCAGCAATACCACCAATACCACCACCACCAATACCACCACCAATACCACCGCTACCAATACCAGTACCACCAATACCACCACCACCAATACCAGTACCGCCACCAATACCAGTGCCACCACCACCAATACCAGTACCACCACCACCAATACCACCACCAATACCAATACCACCACCAATAGCAATACCACCACTTCCAATACCACCACCACCAATACCAATACTGCCACCAACAATATCACCACCTCCACCATTACCACCACCACCAATACCACCACCACCACCACAATACCACCAACACCACCACCAATACCACCACCAAATCCCAGCACCACCAATACCACCACCACCAATACCAATATCACCACCATCACCACCAATACCATTACCACCAATACCAATGCTACCACCTGTGTGCCACTCGCTCACTAGTAATAGCAGGGGCACTGTACGAGGCCGGAGCTGCAGCCAAGACCATCCCTCCCTCCCTCTGTGCCTACCATAAAACACAGCCCGCCCTGCACCAGGAGATGAAGCCAGGGTCCTACTATAGCGGGAGTGTTTTTTATTAGGCCAAAGATAGCAATGACATTACGCAATGCCACACTGCACACTCAAATCACGGAGAGGGCAGGACTAGCCTCCCCCTCCCGCTCTTCCTCCTG
The DNA here is from genome assembly GCA_963921515.1 of Calotriton arnoldi. NCBI lineage: Eukaryota > Metazoa > Chordata > Amphibia > Caudata > Salamandridae > Calotriton > Calotriton arnoldi. Next base: position 256,728 of record CAWUFW010000593.1, on the reverse strand, counting down.
AGCCGCGACAGTGTAATCACAGAGCGAAAGGTGTTGGAGCGCTTTGTTAGTGTTTATAGCTCGGATCATATGTAACTCTCACTTCACACTTTGTGTCTGTGTAATTTACAACACTTACACATCTTCTTCACTGCACTATTTATCACTACTTTGAAGATGTCGCAGGCCGGTCTCTTCCTCTGATATTTACAATCTAACAAGCGGTCGAGAAGGCCCTTTATTGCAATGCTATAGGTCTCGCATTGCGAGAGTTTAAGCTATTAGTAATGTAAATGACAATGCCTTTTATTTATGTTTTAAAACCCAAAACAAAAATAAAAGGCATTGTCATTTACAATGCCAATAGCTCAAACTCGTGTGAATGCGAGACCTATTGCATTGCAAATGCCTGTTATAAATTGGTGTCAGATTTCTTTTGACTCGTGTCAGTTACTTATCATCCATGTTGGTACTCTAAAATGCTTAACACATGTTTCTCTAGTAAAGCCTGTAAGGCTAGAGAAGAGGGGTTGAGAGTCCCAGTAGTGTCTGTCCAAGTAAATGAGCTTATTCTGTTGGGACGAGAGGTCCAGAATGGGAAACCCCTAACCCATTATTATAGAAAGCCTGAAGTTGGGTAAAGGACAAAACTGGTAGTAAAATGTGATTGGAAATCCTCTACCACAATGGCTCACTATTGTAGAGGATTACCCAGTTTACTCAAGGTACGGTAGAATTTGTAAGCTGTTATGGCTGAAGTCGCACTCCCGCCTCCCGTTCCTTTCCTTTGGCTCCCTCCTCCATTGCCTGGTTTACATATCTGCCTTTTCTCTTTTTAGAAGTCCAACTTGCCCCTTACTACCTAGGGACGATACTTTACTACTACTCCCAATGAGTAACATTTAACTCTGATACTTACACCAATCTCGGTATTGGGCTCGCTGACTTATCCTGATCATTGTAACTTTTAATTACAGGATATTATCTCGCTGTGAAATCTCATACGTGGCTGCACTTTTCCTTTTGTCCTCTAACTCTAGATCACCAGAAGAAGTTTGATTAATAAAAAATACTGGATATGGCAACATTCTCACTTGTTCTCTACTTTGAACACCAGAACAATGGATCAAACCATTAAAAGATTTATGATCCTCTACAATAGTGACCCATTGTGGTACAGGATTTCCAATCACATTTTACTACCGGCTCTGTCCCTACCCCACTCGAGGGCACGGGTAGGGGCTACTGGCCCACATTCAGGGCTTTGGCAAGTGCTTAATTTGAACTAATGTTTGCAGGTGGGTCCCACTCATTTTAGGAAACTGACACTTATTTTCCTTATCAGAGCCTATGACCCAGAGCAAGAGAGAAAATAAAACACAAAAGGTAAAAGAGAAAGTTGAAATGACACTGAGAAAGGGAGAACACAGGCACAAAAAGAGCCTGCAAGAGTGACATCAAGAGGCATGGAGTGCCTGGTGGTGGATGTAAAGGGATGAGATGGAATCAAGACCATGTAGCCTTGGTATTTAGAGCCAAACACAGGTTTATAAGCAGATCTGTGATGGCACTTTTTAATTTGGTTGGTATGAACTTATTTCTACTCTTCCTTATCAACCTTTTATGAGGATCATGTATACCACAAGGGAATGATTTTCAGCTAGGAAGTAAAGTACGCTTCTCTAGTCCCTCCTGAATTTGTAAAATTACATATCACCAGTCCTTTTTGATGATTTTAGGGCAAGGGCATGTATTAGCATTCTCAACACAACTTTCTATTTCCTTTGTGTATAAAAAAAAATATGTTATGAGGGTTTTTGAACATTATCCACATACTTTTTAGTAGTGGAAGCATTAATCAGAACCTGCACATGAGTTTGGCATAGAAAGTTGTTGCTGTAACACCATCTTTCCTCCAATCATTAATTCAAAATATGACAGTTTAGTGGTGGATTTTGTAGAACGATGTATGGCTGTCAGTGCCAAGAGAATCTGCAAGTCCAAATTGACACCTGTATCTTGGATGAATGTTTTCAAGTTATGTACATAGAATTGATTGTGTTTTTCAACGTGTCCCTGTGCCTTGTTCTATATGAGGAGCCAGGTGCTGACACCAGCAGCGATAAGTATGTCGAGCCTTGCAAGTCTCAACTGAGCCAGTGAGATACTGGAATCTGATTCCAAGTTGTGCCCCCCTGAATGAAGAATTACACACATGCATGATTTCATCCATTGCAAAGGTGCCGAAACTGAAAAAGTACCCATGATTTGTGGCATGTTACATGTTGGAAAAAGCAAAGAGAATTTCCTGTCTTGAATGCAATTTGCCCTCATATTGTAATCCTGCTTCAATCACAAACATGAGTTTGCACCCAAAACAGAATTACAGGCCCAATTGTAATGAGGGCCTTGCTTATCAACACTGCAATGTATAAGCAATTGATACTAGATGACTCAAACACACAGCTGAGCATGAGGTGAAGGACATGTCTTTTTATCTACAGAGACTGATACATTTCTCTCAATTTCAATCAAGGCAGGTTAACATGTCAACTTTTTATGTTGCTGACTTTCAACTCAGAGGTGCCTTTACACAAACTGCATTTTGTAGTCTGTTTAGTAGTAGTATAATAGTACAACTAACATACTACAAAATGTAATTCACATATCCATGTGTTGAGGTCTAAGCCTCCGCCTCTGCTATCTTTTATGTACAGAAATCTCCACCCTGACTGCAGAAACCTCTGCTCACATAAGTATGCGCTTTATTAGCCAATGTGGGAGGGACAGAGGGGAGTGACTGGAAAATGGAAAATATTTATGACCAAGAGTGGGGTTAAGAGAGATGGTAGGACAGGTTTAGGGAAGGGAAGGGAGCTGTTTAGGGAGGGGCATGCACCCAGAAAAGAATAAGTCCATTGCTATTCACAAACGAAACTTCTATAGTTACGACAGATAGAAAGACCCAAAATAGTAGTAAATGTAGTATATCCAGCACCACATATGGTCAACCACTGGTGCTGCAACACCCTCCCTTAGAAACAAATGGAGGTAGGGACTTAAAATAATACCTCATAGAGACTAGTGTTAAATTGAATTATTTAAAATATTTAAAAATATAAATACATTTAATGCAAAACAAGTATCTATAAAGAAAACATATTTATTATTTATTTTAATGTAATCTTTTTCCAGTTTTAAAAATTAATGGAACATTTAAAATAATTAGATTATTGTAAATTAATTATATACATCACTTTAAATAATTTTTAAGACATTACAAAAAATATTTTTTTACTTTAGATGGGATTTTTATTAATTTAAAATGCAGAAAAATAATGTTATTTTAATTTAGCATATCCAAATAATTGTGTTTTTAATTTAAAATGAATGTATCATTGCTGTAACATTTTTACATGCGCTACATTTCAAATAAATATATAAAATTAAATGGCATTAATATTTTATCATAAATATTTTTTTCTAATTTCTTTCAAAGTTTAATAAACTTTTACAGGTATCTACATACTTTAGCATAAGGAAATCTCCAACCCATTGTGAAGTTTCCTCAAACTCTAAAATGTCAAACATGGTCATAAAGCCACTATTAGTAGTAATGTTAGGGTCGTATATGACATTTTTTGTGACTTCACTCACTATTTCAGGGGGTGGGGACATGTTAGTCCACACTTTTGAGTACTTTTATATTCATAAATCGTGACAGCCAAAAGTAGTAAAGTTATTCAAAAGTGTGCCGGCTCTGTCCTTCACCCAACTTCAGGCTCTAGTAAAGCCTGACTGTTGTTTGCCACTCTACCAGGACTGAGCCAAGGATTTATTATTGGGAATCCAAGGACCATCTTTGGGATATTGTGAGAATATTGCATGGTGAAGCCTAACCAGCATCACTACATAATATGACACCTTCCTACACTACTCTATGAGACACTACTATACAGTACTGCACTTTATGCCACTCCATTGTATGGTACTCAATGCCACTCAACTCTACGACAGTCTATGCCACTCCACTCTACCATACTGTACCGTACTCTACTCTACTCCATATCACTCCACTGTACAATATTGTAATCCACTCTGTGACACTCCACTGTATGACACTTTCCAACACTCTACAACATACCAGTCCACTCCACTGTATGAGATTCCACTCCACTCTACAAAACTTTACTCCACTATATGATACACCAGTCCACTCTACTCTACTCCACTCCACGCCACTCTACTCTCAACACTCTACTGCAATCTACGCTATGCCACTACACTAGGCTCCACTCTACTCCCCAGCACAACACTCTACCCCACTCTATGCCACTCTATGACACTCCACGTCTCACCGCTGCACTCTATCACACTCGACTCCACTTTATACAACTACACTCTACAGGACTCTACTGAACTCTATGCCACTATAAACACTGTACTCCACTCTATACCCTACACTCCACAGTACAACACTCTTCTCCAGTCTACAACACGTTACAACACTCAATGACACACAATTCCACTTACTGTACAAGAAGCCACTCCAATTTATGAGAGTTTACTCGACTCTACACTATGCCTCGCAACTTTACTACACTCCCTGCCATTCAAATATTCAACATGCCACTCCACTCTATGACACTTCACTCCACTGTATGCTATGCCACTCCAGTCCACTCTATGACACTACACTGTACGGCACTCTCCTCCACTTTAATGTACGCCACTCTACTCTACACCACTCCACACTGCAGTATTCCACTCTACGCACTCCATTCTGGTGTAGGACATGCAGCTCGACTCTATGGCACTTCAGTCTATGCCATTGAACTGTACGGCACTCTGCTCTACGAAATGGTACTCCACTCTTTGCCACTGCACTGTACGCTATTCCACTGTACACCACTCCACTGTACACCACTCTGCTCTATGACATTCCAGTCCACACTATTTTATTGTGCAACAATCCAGTTTACGCCACTCTTCTGTATGCCAGTAAACTCTATGCATCTCCACTCTACCCAGGCCCACTCTCCGCCACTCCGCTGTACGCTATTCCACTCTATGCCACTCTACTTTAAAACATGTTACTCCACTCTACCTTACGCCACTCAACTAGGCTCCACTCTACTCCACTGCATGACAGTTTATCCCACTCTGGGTCACTGCATGACACTCTACTCTACACCGTGCACACACTAACACACTCTACTCCACTCTATGCAACAACACTCTACAAGACTCTATGACACTTTACTCTACTATACACACTCTACTCCACTCAATGCCCCTAAACTCCACTGTGCAACACTCTACTCCACTCTATAGCACTTTCCAACACTCTAGGACACACATCTCCACTTTATAGTACCACAAGCCACTGCAATTTATGATAGTTTAATTGACTCTATGCTATGCCTCACCAAGTTATTGCACTCCATGCCACTCTAATGTACAACACGCCACTCCACTCCACTCCACTCCACTCCACTATATGACACTTTACTCCACTGTACACTATGCCACTCTACTCTACTCTACTCCACTCCAGTCTGCTCCACCCTGGCACTACAGTGTGCAACACTCTCCTCCACTGTAATGTAGGCCACTCTACTCTACGCCACTCCACACTACAGTATTCCACTCTACGGCACTCCACTCTACTGTACAACACACAACTCAACTCCACAGCACTTAAGTCTACACCACTCAACTGTGTGGCACTCCCCTCTACTCTATGGCATGCTACTCCACCTTTTGCCACTGCACTGTATGCTATTCCACTCTACACCACTCCACACTACATCACTCCACACTACAACACTCCAGTCTACACCACTCCACTCTGTGCTATTCTACTGTATGACACTCCAGTTTACTCCACTCTTCTGTAAGCCAGTCAACTCTATGCATCTCCACTCTACCCAAATCAACTCTACGCCACTCCACTGTACACTATTCCACTACACGCCACTTGACTCTACGCCACTGTACACCACTCCACTGTATTTCACTCTATGCCACTCCATTGTACACCATTCTAGTCTAAGCCGCTCCACTCTACATCACTCCACTCAACACCACTCAAATTCACACCATTCCACTGTATGCTACTCCACTCTATACTATTGCACTATACACCACTCCACTGTACACTACTCCACTGTACGCCACTCAACTGTATTCCACTCCACTCTATGCTATTCCATTTCATGCCACTCCATTCTACATTATTCCATTCTATGCCTCTCTGCTTTACAGCACTTCATTGTACTCTGCCACGCTCTATGCCACTCCACTTTGCGCTGCTCCCACGGTAGGCCACTTCACTCTTTGCTATTCCACTCTATGCCACGCCACTTTATGCCACTCCAATCTACTCCACTCTATGACATTCCATTGTACGATACTGTCGTCCACTGTAATCTATAACATTCCAGTCAACGACAGCACACTCTATGATTTAAAACACTTTGGGGCATATTCTCAAGAACGTGTGATAACCACCGCAAGTGTAGCTTAACGCAACCCTTCACATCACAGTCTATCGCGGCAAAACAACTCTGTGTCAACGTGGTATTCACAACACGGCGGTACCATGCGATAGTCACACAACAATGCGTCAAATGAACGCGTTAAAAACAACGCAACGCCGCAAAAACGCGAAACCCCAACGCGAAAATAGTAGCGATGATGCCAATCGCGATACAAAAATCTACGAAAACCAGCCACAGGCCTGCAATTCCCATGCGTCATGCGGGAAAATGCACTATAAAAGTAGAAAAAAAACATACCAACAAAAGCCAAACAACAGCGAAGCACAATGGAGGCATCCGGAGCAAGTACAGAGGACAACCAGAACCCCACAAGCCCCCCGGAGGAACAGCCAGGGACCTCAGGGTCAGGGAAGGGCAAGGACAAGAAGAGTAGGAAGAAGCGGTTCAGTCCGCAGGAAAACAGGATCCTAATAACGGAGGTGATAGAACACCATCAACCACTGTTCGTCACCGCCACTGTGTCACTGGCAACTAAAAATGGAATATGGCAGACCATCATGGACAAGGTGAATGCAGTCGGAGTGCTGAAGAGGACAATGGACGAGGTCAAGAGGCACTGGAATGATGTTAAGCGCAAAACCAAGCTGAAACTCGCAAACAACCGGAAGGCAGCAATGCAGACTGGAGGTGGGAGTCCAGCGCCACAGGAGGAGCTGGACGAGATGGAGGAAATGGTGTCCACAGTCATCAGTGGGGAGACGGTGGCAGGAGTTGGGGGACCGGACACTGCACAACATGACCGGACACAACAGCAACAGGGTGAGTAACCATCAGGGACTGGGGGGATGGGAGAGATGGGCACAATGGCACACATGCACAATTAAGCATAGCACATCTGCGGACAAACCATGCCCCAGACCCACAACTCCCACCAAGAGACCAATGCACACAGGTATGCAACATCTCAGCACTGCATAAGCACAGAACCCAGAGGCACACCGCATGAAAGGGATAAGGGCAGCTAAATCAGAGCCGCAGGGGTGACTCCCCCAAAATGCGGCACAAACACATTACATGCAGGGCACATCAACATTGACAACAATGTGGTACAAACCACAACACGTCCACAATAGAACAGAGGACACAACTGGTGCCGCATGTGCGTAGAAACTGGCCAATCACATTTGGCACTGCAGGGAAATGTGAGTTGACAATGTACAAGTACAAACACACATCCGTGATGTAGTCGGAATGTCCACTGTCCCGCATCAAATAGGCAGCTCCCCCAAACAGTCACAATGTACACTGTCATGCAGTCTGAATGTAAACATGTACAATGCATCAACATACATGTGAACACGATGTTAAACTGCATCTCCCCTTCACATTGCAGGGAGAAATCCAACACCTCCTGCAGAGCAGTCCGAACCTCTCTTCTCTGATGACGAAGAGGACCACTACACCTTCGACTCCAACGCCCTCCAACAGCTTGTGGAGAGCCTCCGCAGCCCACTTCCAGGATCAGGGCAGCCCAGCTGCCACGAGGAGAACCCACCCCCTGCACAGCACACATAGCAGGCAGCACCCACCACCACAGCTGCCTCCCAGGACCCCCACGACGAACACATGGCCTTCCAACGCCATGTGTTGGGGTGCCAGGAGAAGCTGGTTGAACAGGTGCAGGTGGGGTTCGACCGCATGGCAGCCAAACTAGACGCCATACGTGCGTGTCTAAGTCCCATCAGGGACCACTCACAGTCCCTAACGGACACCCACAGTCCGCTCCATGCTCTCCAACGGACCATGGCTGACATCGCTAGAGTCCTGACTCTGCGACAAGAACGATTGTCTAGTCAAAGTGCCTCCAGCGATCTCGCCAGGGAGTTGGGACACATGCAGAGGATCATGGAGAACATGGAGTGGATGCAGGCGGAAAGAGCGGCTGCCATGGCTGCACACCAGCGAGAGGTAGCTGGGTCCCTCAATGCCCTGAAGACCCTCCTCATGGCATTGCTGCCACAAGGCCTGGCGCTGATGCATGCTGCTGCTACCACCCCATCCACATCTCCGGCCCCTGATGTGTCAGTGCCACACAGTGCTGGAGACAGAACACCACCAGCCACATGTGAGGCACATGCAACAGCAGAGGACGAAGTTGTGGATGGATCTGCCATCGTGGTTAGGAGGACGCAGTAGCATTCATCTCCGCCATGTGGCCTGTTTCTGCTTGGTTCTGACCTCTGCATCATCACCTTCCACTGTCCCCCGATGCACTCTGCGACACTCACCTTGGACCTCGACATGGACTGCCATATTCTGATTGGTCACCAATGACACAGCTATCAGACTGCGGACTGAAGTCCTCCTCTCCTGATGTACCTGTCATTCCCTGAAGGACTCTGGCTGGCCCTCCACGGGCCGACAATGTGAAGTGGGGTTGGCATGGCCCTGTACTGCTCCAGCTGCAACACTCCCTTGAATGTGCATAAACATTCTTATTCACACAGATGTGTCATGTCTATGATCTTTCAAGTGTGGAAGTATGGATGAATGTAGGGTCAGTGATTCCCCCTTACGTCCATGTTGCCCATGTTGTGGGACTTTTGTCACAGGCTGACACATTGCCGGTTGCGGCCCGGGTGGCGCCGACACTACAACAGAGACACATCCAGTAGTCACTTCCTTGTCCAGCCCAGGACGGAACCACGCCCAGAGCCCCCGGGTCATTGTTCACACCCTTACGCTG